>OY979696.1:5000000-6250000 GCA_963855945.1 Thereva nobilitata
CGAAGCGCCTTCTGGGGTTTTCCAAGGAAGCCTCTTAGGTCCTCTTTTATTTATCCTATTTGTAAATTCTGTTTCTACTCTTTTTAAGCATGCTTCAGTAGTTCTTTATGTGGACGATATGAAGATTTTCGCTCTATACGCTCTGAGTCGGACTGTGCCCTACTTCAGAATGAACTTAATGTATTTCTTGAATGGTTTAAGGGCATGCATTTTCTTATTTTCGCTCCTTGGGGTATACTTTGACCAATTGACTCTACAATAAAGTGCTTGGTTTTATTAAGAGAAAAGCTGTCGTATTTGAGGACCCCTTGACACTAAAGACTCTTTTCGTTTCCTTGGTCAGGCCGATTCTTGAATATGCATCTGTTATGTAGTCCCAATATACGAAAGTGCATGATCATCGAATCGAGGCTGCCCAAAGAATCTCAATGCCAGAAGCTTGGAGCTTAGCTACAAAGCAAGGTGCCATACTCGATCAAAACCCTTGGAGACATCTAAAGCAACCAAGTTAGATTTACCAAAGCAAAGCTATGTTTATTTTTTTATCTGGCAGTTCTACGCTCAATGTGTAGTAGTGAGCTTGGTTTGAAAGATAGAAAAGGTTTGTGGTAATAAGGAGTCAGGTAGGTGTTGAAGGAGGTGGCTAAGAACACTGCGCTTGAATTTTGGGTTGTTGTAGGATTTCGACAATACTGACTCTGAAAGATCGAGTCTATTTGTTCTGGTTAGAAATGAGTTTATAGTTTATAGAATGCTCGCAAGCTAAAGGTAGAGGGAGGGTGGTGGTGGTGATCGGGTATAATATTATGGAGGATTTGGTTAGGTTGCAGATAATCCATAACCTTTTTGTTGATTATCGACGCCATGGTTTTGGAGAGAATAGAAAGAATTCTTTTTATTTGTTATGTGTTGAGAATTTGCACGTTTCCTGTAGTCTGGATAAAATTCAGGGTAGAACGATAGGACAAAAAGTTAGGCAGAGGTTTACCCAAACGTGGGCGCATTTATTTGGGTACATAGGGGGTATATCGTCAGGTCCAGTCGATTTATTGATGTAAAAGATTGCTGTTAGGCACTCTAGATAGAATAGTCCACAGTACAGTGGCGTTAACCTCTGAGCTTTAGTCGTCCATGTAAAAAATTCATAGAAACCGAGAGTTATAGGTTAAACTATGTGAGCAAATTCGAACTTCTTAGAGATCAAAGTGGAGCCAGAACGAGAAGAAAACTTTAGAGGAGACGTAGTAATGAAAATCGTTGAAGAACAGAAAGAGCATTACAATGTCGACGTCTTGTTATCTGTTATTGCATCATTGTTGCATCAGTTAATCTTCCGCATTACAATTTCTTGCTTTTTTTTGTGTTTTTATCGAATCACTCGATCTGAGATTGTTTAGCACCACATCAAGTCCAATAAACTCATAAAAAAATGTTTACTTTCACTAACTGGTTGGATTAAAGTGATTACTTACAATAAGTAAACAATAAAACCCAAGAGAGAGGAAAACATTAAACTATAAATTTAAGAAGATGCCCGCGTCACCATTCATCGCTACTTTCTCTACTAAATCACTAAACTAATCACCACCGGTCTTCCATGATCTTGTCTTCAACAGTCACGGGCACTTGCAGTTTGTTAACCTTGGCGTTTTCTGCTGAGAGGCACCATGTAGTTTTCGGTGCTTTTGAGGAAAGTGCAGTAATTACGGACTAACTAGCAACTGTAACCCGTTGATAGACTCATACTTGACCATAATTAAACGATTGGCCAATTCATCATTGACTCATTGTTGATTGCATGTTTGCGATCAGCTTTAGTCTTAGGAAATCTAACATTGGGATGCCTGGCATTAGCGTGTTGGCTTGGTGCAAAGAAAGTGGTGCTTTTGGAATCGGGTTTTGCGAAGGCTGCTTAGATGCAGTTTGGTGAATAGTTGTTGAGGATACTTACGTCATAATCTTCTGACTCGTCTTTATTCAGTTTGCCACCTTGAGGCTGGTATTCTTGTTGTTGAGGACGACGCAGAAGCTGCTGCTTGGCTGGAGCTTGCTTGTAGGCAATGTGTTGAGGCTGTTGTTGCTGGACATATTGAAGCTGGAAATTATAGAGTTATTATCGTAGGGGAATATACTTATGTACATATAAATTAAAGAAAAAAAATATTTGTGAAAGGTTTTTTATGAATAATATTGAATTATCGATTTTTAGAGCTAAGGTCATAAATAATAGAATGGAAAAGTTCAATCTAGCAGTAAGAATTGTGGAGTTTGGAGGAGGTACGATCGATGATGGCCTTAAGTTATTTGAAATATGGAGACTAGAAAAGGAATTTTCGTATGGATTTTATCGGTCATGGTAAAGAAAATTAGAATAATATTTATTCCGTTTATATTATGTAGATTAGTTTTCAACAACCTAGGGATCAAATGTCAGTGTATCCATTTAAAAAAAAACCATTAAGCACCTAAGACCGGCAAAATACGGTTTGGTGGAGTCATTTTACGCAATTTAGAAGATATTATAGCTTCGACTATTCGTTTAGAAAATATTCAAATCATCCTCAGATAATTCAAATTCAAAAATGGAGAGGTTTGAGACCCGTTGACATCAACTAAGACTTCCAATATCTCGAATCAAGGATTACCTTTAGGGTTAAACATCAACCAGTGTAATATATATGCTAAGGGATGCCAAACTGGATGACATCGTATCAGAATCGGCGGTGGAGGGAACAGTTGTGAGAGGCCAGGAGCGGATCCCGGTTGTAGGGCCATTAAAGAAGAAGAAGAAGAAGAAGTGAAATATACGAGAATTAATAGGTTTCGCAGTCATTTTAGATTTTTTTTGATAATCGGTTGGCTGTAAAGCTTCATAACCCGATTTTGTATAACTTGGCTCTCGACCACTTTTACTTCAATGTAAACTTATAGCTGACTCCAATGATGTAAACGCTTACTTGTATGCAAAGCAAGTACTTTCAAAGCTAGACATGAAACCATTTCCTCATGATTCGGATCACAGCATTGTTGTTGAAATATGACAAAAAAGATTTGACATTCGAAATATCATGAATGGTGTCAAGTCATTTTGACGACCCAGAACTCTCAACTTTAATAAAAATTAACAGACTAAGACTAGCTGGTCACGTAGTCAGGATGTAAGACAATCGCATCCCCAAAACGTCTTATCATATCAGAAATTTCAGTAAATAAACCAGTAAGCAGACCCAGGAGGAGATGGATAAACTCTCTGACGGCTGACGCAGAGGCAATGCTCAACATCCGAAACTAGAGACATGCTGCAAGGGACCGTCAAACGTGGAGAAATGCCCTGGAGGAGCCCAAGTCTCGATTTGGGCTGTAGCGCCATTGGATTATCCTCAATATTAATTAATTATTAATTATTATTAATAATTAATTAAAATAATATTAACCTCAAGTTTGCATTTTATCCAGGATAATCTGGGTTATCTATGATAAAATCACTAATTAAAGTTATCCTTGTTTATATTTACGGCCCTAAGAGGAATTTCGAATGCCAAAACTGTCGAACTTTTTCTATGTCAATCTGACGCTTAAGGTTTCAAATCGACAGATTTCTCGCTTTCCGGATAACGATAATCTCGGATTACCGAAAATTCTGGTTGATGTTTACGGCCCTGAGTATATTGCCGAAAACAAGCTCTATAACACAATCTCTATACAAGACTTTTTTCTACTGTCTCTAAACCGACCGATCTCAACTGTAGCGTTATTGCACTAAATTTAATAATTCAACAGGTGATGGCTTTCTCGCTGGGCAGGGTTTTTTTTTCTGTAAAGAGGGAAGGAATGTTGTCTCGGTGAGAGAGGGCCTATCGATTAATCCAAATAAGACGGTTCTGGTCCCTTTTTCCAAATCTTACAAGTTCGAGGTTCTTTTTGTATCCAGGGTATGGCAGTTGAGTACTTAGACTCGGTGAAATATCTGGGAGTAATACTTAATAAAAGACTGACTGAACTGGAGACTACGCCATCAGTAAAGCCACTAGGGCTCTATGGACCTGTAAAAGGCTTTTGGGTAAGGCATGGGCTCTTACAACCACTGGATGAACAACACGATCGTTAAATATGTTGTCACTTATGCCGCTATAGGCAAGTGGCCCAAGACCAAACCGGTCCCGGCAATTATCAAGTACAGCAGACTGGAATGGCTTGCTTTCCTCTCCATTGCTGCAGCTGTGAGGGCCTGCACCACTGTTGTTATGCAGGCAATCATTCGACTGACAGATCCAGGGCATTTTGTCCGGATCAATCTGAGTGGAAGGAACTCATCGTTTCCTTGGGATCCAAGAAACCTTTACTGGTGTAGCGATGGATCAAAGATGGAACATGGTGCAAGGGCTGGTGTCACAGGATCCAGCTCCAAGGTCTCGATTGCAATAGGTAGGCGGGCATCTGTTTTCCAGACTGAAATACAAGGCCTGCGCTAGGTTCAACCTTGAGACAGGTTCGAAAAGCCTCAACATTACAATTTTTCGTAGAGTCAAGTTGCCATCTCGGCACTCTGATCGTGGAAGTTTTCCTCCAAAATAGTTGCAGGGTGCTTTGACTTACTCCAGACCCTGGCCAAGAAAAATAGGGATTCGCTCTGCTGGGTCCCCTGACATTGAGGTATTGAGGGCAATGAGGCTGCGCACAAGCCCGCAAGGGAGAGGTCTGAGATGCGATGAGAGAGAAAGATAACGGGACTTCCAAACATGTTCTCTGCGAATGTCTTGCTTTGATCTGGCTTAAAGTAAGAAAGTTTATCAGAGACCTTCTGAGGTCCGACCTTTTTCAACTAAAGACCGTCTTGCCTTCGTCCGAAGTAGGGCACGTATAAAATAGGCCTAACTTGGCCTCAGTGTTCACCATATGGTGTGCCCCCATACCAATATTAATACTAATAAGTGGGAGAAATGAAGAAACGAAGGACCTCGTCTCGGTCGAAATCGAACCACAGACCTCTGTGATGGTAGTCGTGCGCTTTAACCCCTACGTTGCCGAAGCAATTTTCAAATGAAGTTCTCGGAGAGTTAGTTAGTTGACGAAGATGGTAAGTTTCTTCGAATTGAAACTTGAAGAGAAATTAAACAATAATCATGAATTTATCTAGAGAATTTGGTGAACGCAGTCAATGAACTCGCTCAAGTTTATGTTGACCTGCAGATGTGTGGGGTTCGTATTGTGGTATCAAACGTAAGAATCTACACGACAATTTCATTATAAAGTGATTCGAGATTGATTTATGGCTTTGTGGTTCAAACGTTACAACATATTTCTGTACTGTGTAGGGTCAGTGTTGGTACACCACAGTAAAGACTAACAAAATATCTGATGAAATAATTGAGTAAATTGTTACGGAGCTGCTTTGGGTGCTTGTCCCTAGATAAAATAAATTGAAAACCGCGAATGACTTAGTAAACGTTAAAATGTACTTCTCAACGGACTTAATGAGATTTTAAAGGCAGAAACAAGTGAAGAAATATTGACATAATATGTTGAATGGGAATTGTGTTGCACAATTTTTAATGTAATCAAAACACAAGCAGCAAAAATCAATTCGAAATACTTTTAACAATCAATAAAAATTTCATGAGCTTAACTGAGCAATAAAAAGCAATCATATACCGCCTAACGCAGGGGCGGTAAACCTCATTAACATTTACAGAAAAAAATCTCGAAATAACATGTGAACTGTACGGAAATTGCGGTAACGATATGAGAAAAATGAGATTTCACACGAAACGTAAAACAACGCCGCGATGCAAGTTTATTCACTTTATGGATTTCCACCAGAGATCGAGCAATGCACATGCAACAGATTTGCATTTTGTTCGCGGTCCAAGACGTCTGCATCTTGAGAAGTAGTTGCACTTTTGCTGCAATTGGCTCTGCAGCAGGCAACCGCACACAGTAGGTACGGTCATGGTCTTTGGATAATGCCAACGAAAGGAAAATGCCATTTGCAGTGACGCACAATTTCGCTGTCTGAACGGTTCAATTCGGTCACGGAGGAGGCGTCTATCACTTTTCACTCATTGAATTGCAGATTTCGTAAAAGGTGAGCATTCAACCGAGGGCACGACGACGGCGCGACGCGGGAATCGGAAATTTACCTGTTGAGGCTGCTGTTGCTGCGGCTGCTGCAAGTACTCTCGAACTGAGGGAGCGACGTATGCCTGGGTGTGCTGGGGTTGCTGCTGCTGTGCTCGAACCTAGAGGAACAAATGATTCGGGATAAGAGGGCATCACCCCTGATTGCGGATCGTGTGATCTGTACCTGGTCCTTGAGCCTTATTTGCTGTCCTGGATTGATGAAATGCTGAGCTGGCTCTGGATTTGCCTCGAAAATAGGAGTGGCTTCGTGGCCACCAGCTCCTGCTGCTGCCCTCTGACCTGCCTGTGCGGCGACTTGTTGATAGTACTGCTGCAGGTAGGCAGGATCAACACCCTGCTGGGCGACGCAGAGCCCCGCGAGGGTAGTTACAAAAACGATCGATTCAAAAATACGCATTTTTCGATATTCTAATCCCAAACACCAAAAACGAATTCCCAAACTTCTCTGATGGCACTTTCAGTTTCACTTAGGTTTGCAATTTGTACCGTCCACGGCCACTTTTTAACGAACACTCTTTGCGATTCGATGCCAGGGTATGCGTTTTATATACGGGAAGAATTTTTGTTGTTGGTGCATCCACTCTCCTAAGGTCCGCGATAGGTGTACAAATGTAGGTGGGGTACCTACAACCGGTACTTGAAGGAATCGCGACTGGTTCCTACTCTTACTTTATACCTACTCCAATTTGAGCGACGTCATCAGCGGCAGTTGGAGCGCGCGGTTTGGTAAGCACCGGATTAGGTGCATGCATGCCATGTTAACAAGGTTGAACGTCGCTAGTTTTTTACTTTCTTGGGCCTGCCTATGGTGGCTCTACATGGAAATTAGGTGCATTGGATCGGCTTTTATGCGGATGTTTTACTTACCTTTTTTTTGGAGTTTAAATGGTTAATTATTTCCTCCACCAGAATTGCTTTATCATCTGCGAGTGAAAATGTATGCTTTCTTTATTTCGGTGGCAGTTCTGGTTTCGTAGGTGGAATTTTTGCATATTGATACCTGAGGAATTATTTTGATTGCGTTTTTGGTGAAATATGTAATTGGCGAAGACTTGATTCGTACGGGGATCAAAAGACTTAAAGAATGTAGTTCTTGCAAAATTTTCTGTATGTTCATAATACTGTTATAGGCATTGGTTCGAAAATGCCTTTAAGACTAGACCATAATTATGAAAAAATCCATGACCACATTGTGTAGTAATTGAATTTACTTCAACGTTATCTCAGATTAAATTTATATAAAGACTGTCGCAAGTCTGTATTGAGATGGATAAAGGTCCACCAAAGCGCCAATACGATTAGCGCTGAAGGGCACCGCTTTTAGCATGCAAACTAGCGAAGATGTCCTTAAAAGGACTCTTTTTAATGTGGCGTGACTCCTTGTGTGTCCCACGTTTTCATTGTCTTTGCACGCTTCTCTGTTTGATGTTTTGTGCTCTTAAATGTTGCATTGTTTTTTGTTTTGTGTTTGCATGTCTTAGCCGAGCCACTGTGCAGTGGTAAATGTGACCGCGTTTGTGTGCAGGGACCGGACCGGCTCGGTACAGGAGTGCCGGGGAGTGTTGAGAAGGAACCCGCATTTTCGGTTGCATGCTCGTTTTGCGTTGTTTTTTTCTTCTTATATCTTTTTTGGTGCTTTCGGCCGGATTCGGCCCCTGCACATAAGCGTGGCCCGTTTCTCAGCCCAGCTGAGAAGTGTACTTCTGAGCTAGAAGATTAACTCGATTAATGATTAATAGAAAAATATATAGACGTTATTAAAATTGTATGAAATTACGTACAAATAGTATTTTGAGGTCGCTGATTACGAATCTCCACTCAAAATAAAAAAAAACAAAATGGCGGATCCAATATGGCGGACAAAATTTTTATAAAGTGGTCAGATTTTTATGAAATTTGATATGACGAGTATTTCGAGTCTGCTTATTACGAATTGTTACTCAAAATTTAAAAAACAAAATGGCGGATCCAATATGGCGGAAACAATTTTTATAAAGTGGTCAGATTTTTATGAAATTTGATATGAAGGGTATATCGAGTCTGCTGATTACGAATTGTTACTCAAAATTTAAAAAAACAAAATGGCGGATCCAATATGGCGGACAAAGTTGATATAAAATGGGCAGAATTTTATGAAATTTTATTTAAATTAAACAAATCGGGGCAAACTGGCGAAACTTTTGAAACTTCCAAATTATAGAGAAAGATCTCAAGAATGCGACAAAACTTGCTAGAGAGTGGGATGTCGTGGGACTTTTGAGTAATGGAATTTTAAACATTGACGTTTACAACGGGAAGTTATAAAAAACTTGTTTTGAATGGAACATTACTAACATAATTAAGAAAATTGATTGTCAATATGAAATTACGTTTAAAAGTACTTACTGTCGTTAGTAGAAGCCATTTCAAACGATTCCAAGTCACTGTTAACACAAAAAACCCGTTCCACTATGTACCGCGCCGAGGCCTTCGTGTGCCAGACGCTCACGTAACAATGCCTCCCGAGAGCCTTCTATGCAAGTTTGACCGTTATAAAACGCTGTTTCTAATACCTTAGGTGCCAACCTACATAACTAGACCCAAAAAGTCCCCAAATCAAAGATCGATTTTAGGGACTTTTGGCCACCTTTTCGGCATTTGGAACCCCTGTGCCACGGCGCGGTCCTTCGTCTTTCCATTTCTCCGCTTTCTACCACTGAGAATGATAGATGGGCCATCTGCCAAATCACATCGAAACTAAATTCCAACCCAAGCTTCAATGTCCAGATCCCAACAGAGAAGTATGGGAAAACTTCCATCCTAGCAAGAGCTATGACGTCATTCTATACACAGGTGCTTCCCAATCAGAGTCGGGTAAGGGCGCTGGAGTTTTCTCCTCTTTGTCTTAGTCCTTAGGTTTTGCCAGCATATTGGCAGCGGCAGCAAGTTGCTCTCTTCACGATGTCATCTTTTCCCGAATCGTTATGAAGAGTTCATCAATCACAGTCGATAATACGTATGGATAGAGGTCAACTGAATTTGCTGCAGGAGCTGAAGGCCACACCTCAATCTACCAACGATTAATTTATGAAAATCCTTCTTAGATCACGCGCTGGCATAGTTGTATTGCACTCGATGGAGCCTACTTTGAGGGCGATAAAATAAATTTAGATAAATAAATTAATTAATAACTTCAATTATGACAATTTTATCATCGATTCTTGCTTGCATTCGTTCATTAATCTCTTCTTCCAAAGGTTTCTGCCTTAGACAAATGTCTACATAATTTCTAGTACAAAATTCGCTTATGTAATGACAAAAAAATCCATAACTCAAATTAAAATGTCCACAGGTAGAAGAAATAACTCGCCATGAAACTTACACAAATACTCGATCAGCTACGAGACTATGCCTATGGTAGGTTCAACGAAACTCTTTTAGAGCATGCAACAGTAACACTCAAAGTCAAATACAATCAATTTGTCTAGCCCAAAACCTTTCCCCAAAGACCTCCAAGCTTACATCTTACAAGCGGACACAACAGCAGCTGTACCAGAAACAAAACAACAAAAGCGGAATGGGAGCAGAACAAAATCTACAAGAACGAGCGGAAAATTGTCTAGTAACTGACTCTAAGGCACCAATTGGACTCTTACCTGGGTAACCTTGGGCCGTGGCTCTATCAAACCGTCGAATACCGACTGACGGAAAGTAAATGTTGGTTGTAAATCGTTCGAATTCAATGCTCTTACCTGTGTCGAACCAATTAACAAACAAACGAACAAACGAGGAATGGGTCCACACCTGAACGCTAGAATCTTGGACAAAACCGATCGATGCGAATTTCGGAAGATGATCCAATGATCATGTTTGTGGCTGTTCCGGGGTTAATCGGGTTTTTATGGTTTTGATTGAATTCCTAGGATTGCGCTTGAGTGATTTACTTAAATTATAGAAAAACAATCCGGATTGGACCCACGAACAACAAAACCTGGTCCGGTTCGGTTTCGATCGTACAAGAAAAACGTTTTAGAGACGTAACTCTGCAACTAGGACAACGCGATTCGACCCTTAATGTCCATTAATCACTACCGATGAAAGATGAGCATCTATCTCTCTTCGTCTGCGACTGATGCAATCCCGGAGTCAATGCTTAAAGGCCATTCTCACTTCCCATAGTGCTGCATCGCCGCCGACACTCCTAGACTATCGAAGGTGATCGAAGGTGTCAGAATAATGAAATTTGGTTATTGCAGATGGAATTCGGCTTGTTTGACCGACTGGCCGTCTGATCTCAAGACGAACTGTTGCCGGATTGGTGCCAATAGTCTATCGTCAGACGCCAGAGCTATGGTCTTGGTGGAGTTCGTAGAGACGCCTTAAGGTAAAACGTGATTCTGCAGCACTGAGCACTTGAACGGATTTTGCCTGGTCATGAAGCGCATAAACTTAAGTTAATGGAAGTTTTTTGGGAAATATAAAAGAACTTGAGTTTTTGAATTGGGGATAGTCTTGCAGCTGCGGATTGTTACTTTAAGGCTAGGAAAAATGTGATTATATAATTATTTAATTAAAAAATTTATTTTTAGGAGTTTGCAGAGAAATATTTTTAAGGAAATGATTTCTAGTGTAAACCGGATGAAACGTGCATTTAAACAAAAACAAAAAAGTCTATGTGCAAATTGTGAAAATCAAAAGGTTGGACGTAGAGCCAAATTCAAATATTCTGCGAAATCGAAATGAAAGAAAGCTGTCAAATGAAAACAAGGTGTCACCTAGACCTCCATGAACATTCGTATTAATCTGATGGCTTCGGATGGTTTGTTTATTTATCACACCGTACTAGAAAAGAACATTTTGTTATGGCAATCCACTTTTTTAAACAGATAGCATAAACGTACATCCCAAACACGTTCGCCCATAGAACAACATCCAAGGCAAACGAGGTCATCGTTGACACCATTGGAATTATACTTACAAAGCGGTTACTCAGTATTCATACAACAAGATCAGTTTCGGATTATGTTGAGACACCGAAGGAATTAAGCAAATTCTATATATTCACATCCCGCAGATATCTTTTTCGTGCACACTACAGTCTAAACTCCAAAAGGTCGTTTATAAATAAAATAACAATCTTCCACAGTCAGAACTGGATTTCCGTCACTTACAACATCCAAGACCTCAAAGCAAGGTCTATCGCCTTCTTCTTCAGCACCACTCCTCCTAAACTATTCCCTGCTACATATTGATATGTACGACATGACGAACTAATACTGCAAAAGGGTGTTCCTCAGCTTAGTTCTGATGCATAAAAAAACTTCGTATTAACACAGCCCTTAATTGGTCGCATCCAACCTTACTGTTATAGCAAACTTCTATGCTTGTTCTCTTGCTTACTTAGCCCGCTCTACAACCACTTGTGTGTCTGTCTGTGTCCACGTCATTGCATCTTCCAGAACAAAGAACTTTCTTCTTCTCCACTCTCACAAACTAGATGTCTTCCCCAGGTTAGCCTACCGAGTTTAATTGTTTTCACGATGTCTATTATAGAACATTACATGGACATTGTTATTGTAGGCTGGAAAATCGCTCTTCATCATATAAGTTAAATTTTTCTAGCGAATATGCCTAAAAAGCTCGAGTACTTTTTGCTGATCATTCAAATCTCGGATCTATGTACAAATGCGTGTACTGGTAAGACAAGACCATCACTTTGTTGAAATACAATTTGTATAGTAGTATAGCTAGGCCACTACGGGACCAATGAACTCATCGGTTGTTGGCTAGGGTGTGAGCTTTATTCGGGACAAGAACCTGTGTGGTGAGATTTTGTCGTGAGATTTGAGTGGCAGCGTGATTTGAGTATGGAACTAGTTGAACTTCGCAGTGGTAAGTTAGTTGGTCTTGGGTGGGCTTTCGTGCTAGTGGAGTCTTGGGTGGTATTCGGCGATCTTGGGTGGGATTTTGTGGTAGAATTTGATCCAGATTCGAATTCTAGACTTGGATGAACTTTCACACTGGGGATCGAATCTGAAGTTCAACTTCGCTCTGGAGTTTTGGGTGGGATCTAAACTGAAATTTTCATATTTGGAAAAAGGGGTTAGGATCTAGGACTTATCTGGAATAGTGTTTATCGTTTATCGGAGGAAGTGTACGTGTACGTTTAAACAGGATAAAATAAAATAGGTCTTGCTTATAATAGTTTTACACACAAAACCCAAATCTTTCCTTATTCTTGCTAAGTGTAATTTTTATTTTACTATCTTGATAATTTAAGTACAAAGCTCTCAACACCATATAGCCCACTCATTGCCTCGTCTAAACTCCTACGTCCTCCTACTCTCGAGCTATAATTAGCCCCCTTATAGCTATAGTCCGGGAGCCAGTAACAGATTTTGGAGACCAATTTTATTTCGGCTGAAACTTCGTGCAACGCTCAATTCAGGTGTACTATAAAGCATCGTGAACGTCAGCTGGCGCACCGTTGGTGGGTGGAGCAACGGCAGCCCCCTAAACACGTAAAAAAAGAATGGTTTCAGTGATTTCATTTTCGTTGAAAATTGATCAGATGAGAGCTGACATATTTCTTTGAATAAAAACAATCGTCAGCCGGCCGTGTATCGAGGGAAATCCTGTCAGCTGACGCAGCGAAAGTTCTTGCATAGAAATTAGGTATGAGCAGAAAAAAAAGGTAGATAAAATTTCCTTTAAGATGCTAGTTCTAGCTGCTAGTTGGTTAAAAATTTACCGAAATATGGCCACTCGAACATAGCTTTTTTTTTCAATTTTTATCCGTTTTATACAAATATTGCTTTCATTCTCATTTTGTTGAAAAAATTATTATTTTACTCAACAAAAAAGGTATTTTAAGTTTATTGGTTGAAAATTCTTAATTATTACAATACGTAACCATGGTGCTTTTTAAATAAAATTGTAATTAACACGATCACGTGTCAGTACATCTTTCGTAGATTTAAATTCAAAAAATGTATAGAAAATGGCCTCGAATTTCGAGTGCTGGGTCCTCCTACTAGTTTGTATTTATGTTTTTTCTATAAAGCAATGCCTATACCTATCTCTGACCCAAAAAAAGTTATAGGCTAAAAAGCAAAAAACTAAAAAAAATCAAAATTTTGGCCTTTTTTTATTTTTGTTTCAACATTTTTGGCATAAAAAATTTTTTTCAAAATTTTTCAAATTAGCCATTTCGATGGGAAATTTAATTCTCTACAAAAAGTTTTTTATAAAGTATATCGAAATTTTTCTTCGTTTGCGAGGTATATTGAAAACAATGGAAAGGGTCCATTTTCACCACTATCTCCAATTTCCACCCCCTATTTTAATAGCACTCCGAGGCTTTTTCTTCTTAAATGACCCATTGACCGATTCCTGCAATAAAAACCCGTGAAAGTCTTAGTTCCTTATTGCCGCGTTTTTTAGGACATAATCAATAGCCTATTAAATTATCGGCACAGATCGTAATATTCAGTATACATCTCTTATTTCGTGTTTATCAATTGTTAATATAATATAAGGCCTGGACTAAATAACTGTAGAAAAATATTTAGTCGAAGTGCAAGAATGTAAAGAAAGTGTTACCTGTCCACCAAATTAACTGAATTTCAGATTTATCCAAAAACAAAACTAAAACAGAAAGAAGATTTCATTCAAACAAATTTAACAAATCACTTAAATCGAGAAATCGCCAAAATTACGAAGTTCTTTAAAAACAATTTTCTTTCGAAAAAGGATTTTTTTTACCCTTTTTGTTATGCCTTAAAAAGTTAAGAAAGTCCATTTTAACATCGACACAAAACTCTTAAGGACTCCATCAATAACAACAATCCAAAATTATAAACTACAAGGTTTATTAACATCAATCCGAACGTGACTCCTGCCAAGTTCACTGCATTACAATCCTTTAAGGACTAAAATCTAGTCATGCATAATACACTAAATAAAGGATTATCAATTTCTCCAGACATAATAACAAACCCTCAAAATCCATTTGGAATGATTTCTTCCCAGGACTTCCGCAAACAAATGTCCTTCCTTCCTTCCGAGTAGCTCCTTTTCTTTCTCTGTCTCTCTCTGTCTTTGTATACATTAAACAATCATGCAAAAGTGTCCTTTCGACCTTCTGCTCATCATTAAGCGACTATCAAAAGTCCTTCCGGAAGGACCTTCAGAGTTTTTCCCACGAAAACTGGCCAGTCCAGTTTTTTTTCTATCTGTCCTTATAAAAGGGTCAATGTGTTAGGAAGGATAGCAATTTATAGTTCCTTTTTTAAAACCAGTTTTGCGATGACCCAAGATGTCCTTCTTCGATCATCGGCGCTTACATAAATAAATTTTAAAAAGGGTTGAGGTGTAAGGCTCCGAGCGCAGAGGGGTGACTGCTATCCAAAGGAGTTGTGTGTGAGGACACTTGCTTAAATTAGCATAAATTTAAAGCCTTGTCCAATTGCTGGACTTTATCAATATTGAGAACTTTTCCATCAGAAAGGCTAGTTTCATAATTCGGAAGGAATCCTAATTGTAAGCCTGAAGGCCTAAGGTAATTTTTATTGAATAAATATCCTTTTCGTCCTGCTTGACTGAAAATGCATTAATTATTCGACGCAGCTAAGGTCATTCAGGATATGTGTCCAGAACCAGTTTTTTATGACAAAAGGTCATTTGACGTCACTTCATCAGATAAGACCCTTATCGTAGCTGGGTGCAAAAGGATTCTCACCCTTTTTCCCAAGCATTTTCTTTAAGGACAATTCCTTCCCAGTGACGGACCTCAGAATTAATTTATGCAAAATTGTAGAATCACAAACCGGTTTGACCGGAATATTGACCAGGATAAAGGATATAGGGCAGCTTAAGGAAGACACTCATTTGCATACTTTTATTTCGGTCAGACAATTTTTCTGTGTTAGCCATGATGGGATATTTATTATGTCCTTTTTTTATGTTGAAGTAGTTTGTAAGATTTAGGGTTGGCTTGAGGTGAGTGGGGAGATTTTGCGAGTTGAGTTTTGATATATTATATACGAGAAGTAAATAATAGATACACATATGGGAAGATATTTCTGGTTGTCATTTTAATATTTGTAGAAATTAATCAAAATTTATTCTTTTGTCTAGAAACGGTTCTTGTAATAAAATCTGCTACGATCTATTTAAAGCCAATTTGCCTTACTTTTATACTGCCCTTGATGATTTCATGCCTCACAAAATGATGTCTGAGGTTGAGGTATTTAGTTCGCGCCTTAAATGGATCATTCGTCAAATATATTAAAAGCAGCAAAGCTAGGCGTCAAATGGAAGACAAGATTTGCTAACGCAGTGTATATTATATGTATTCCTATTCCTGGTGCTCATTAGTTCTTTCATAAATCCTTTCAACCAAAGTCACTTCTTGAAAGCGGTACTGTTCGCTACTTTCTTGTATCAAGTATACGTACACTTTGTGTTCAACACCTGTCATCAACGTCTGATCCTTAGTTCACCTCATGATATCTACTGTAACCAGTAGCGTACGCAGGATGAAACCATGGGGGGGGGGGGGGTTTCACAAAACATATTTTGTACACATATTGGGTAAAAAAAAAATTTTCTCATGTAATAGGACTATGTACTTATATTATATTTTATGTTATTTCACTATATATTATAGTGTATTTTTATCGCAATTTTTTTATTGAAAATTGTGAAGAAACATAAATAATAATTTTTGACCATTTTTCGAATATCACAAAATGTCTTGTTTTTCTCCAAAAATCATGGTCTCGTGGTGTGCGCGAGACTTTAGACTTTGATTTAGGGCATTTTTACAATTTTTTTTACCGAAAAGAAGGGAACTACTCTGAAAACTTGGTGGCGCGTAGTTTTTGAGTCAGAAAATCGATTGGTGACATGAAAAAAAAATTTAAAAATTCCTTTTTTTTCAAATTTTGGCCAAAAAAGGCCTAAAATGCGTCCAATTGTTTTTTGCGTAATTTCATCTGAAAAGACGAAAATTTCCTACAAAAATCTATATGGCCATCCCGAAAGTCAGAGTTTATCGAGAGTTATAAATAAATGAGAAATACGTGATTTTTGAAAAATCGCGTTTTTTTCAATAACAGTTGTAGGTAAATCCGAAACGGCGCACCCAATTGCGCTAAAAAATTTTTGGTATATCACATCGAGTTCACGAACATATTCCCCAAGTTTGAGAGATATTTATTTTTTGGCTATCCCGTTTGAAAAGAATCCACCATATATTATACATCGGTATTCGGAATATTTTTTTAATTGTTTAATAAGTTGATATATTTATTAATTATAATTTTTCCTATTATTATTGGAATCATGGGGGGGGGGTTTATTTTGATATCAATATCATCAACTTCAGTCACTGCGTTCAGAAAATATGTTAGTACAAAGTCAAAATTTTGTTTTTTTTAAACTAAAACTTCAACTAAAACCACCTTTTCTCCAAAAAATACGTAATCAACTCATCATTTTTTTCCAAAATTGGAAAGCTTGGACAATTTCCTATCAATAATGTCTGGACAATTTTAATGCTACGGCCTTTACTTTTTAAGTAATAAGCAATTTTGATGCGTAAATTGACTCTATTTCGTAGCTTTTTAGTACTTTTCGACAAAGCTTAGCTTAAAAATGTACATTTCTTTAAAAACTGATCCTAATTACGTTGCTCTACGATAAATGGTTGAGGAGTAATTAAAGTTTAAGTAAATTAAAAAATGGTTCAAACGTCTTTTATTAAACACCCTGTATCTCAGTGGATAGGTCCGACAGCCCCATTCTGTAGAACAATTTTTTTCTCCAAATATACCCAGGAATCATCCCTTAACGGATTAGCATCTTAGTCGGGAACACCCTGTATATGATCACCACATCCAGTTTCTGTGTTCAACAATGCATTTGATAGAGTATCTCATAATAATATCTTAAAGGAAGAACACAGGTTAAGAGATACCAAGGATTCCTTGCTTACATGCACAACAAATCTGAGTCCACCTATATATAAGGAAAAACCAGGACCAGCTCGATTCCCCAAGAAGGCCTACATACCGATCGCCATACTCGGCTCATACTGTGTACTAAGCAAGGCCAGAGTAGGTATCATATTTTCTCTAAGAAATGTACCCGACCCGCATGCCTATCAAAGCCAGCCATTAGTTAATTTATAGTAAAATCAAGCCATATATGGAATAAAATGTCGGCTACCCTAAAAGTCGCCTGCCGGCCTGCTTTTCGTTTATCAAACTAGAGCCTTTCTCTTAGACGTCCAGTGCTCACACGAATGGGTAAGTATGACGAGAAAGAGGCTTGGGTCAATCCTAGACCAAATGTAAAATAAGCCAAGAATGGGAGGGAGGTGATAACAGAAAGCAAATCCAAGGCCGATTTATTAGCATCTCTGTTCGCCTCAAATTCTTCTTTGCCTGAAACTGATACGTCACCCCCGGTTCTCGAGCGCAACGCCCATTCAATGGATGGAATTTTCTTTAGAACTCGCGAGGTGTACAAATGTCTCAAGGAGCTTGACGTCAATAAATCCACTGGCCCTGACCATATTCCCCTATGGTACTCAAGAAATGTGCCTCATCTTTGGCTAAACCTCTGCGTGAACTCTTTGCCCTGTCCTACTTCTCCGGAGTGCATTCTGACTCTTGGAAACCAGGTCATGTTCGGCCCATTCCGAAAAAAGGTGAAGCTAGCGACCCTTTAAACTACTACCCAATAGTAATTACTTCTGTTCTCTTCAAAATCATGGAGACAATAATCAATAGACACGACAGCCAGTACGGCTTTAGACCGAAAAGGTCTACTGGCGACCTTCTTGTGTGTCTGACCGAGCATCTCAACCAAAGCATCCATCGCTCCGGTGAGTCTGGTCTGGTTTCTCTGGATATTTCCAAGGCTTTTGACAGAGTATGGCATCCCGCTCTGCTGTCTAAACTCCAAGCTATTGGTATTGACACGGTTTTAAAGAACTGGATTGAGAGCTTCCTTTCTGGCCGTTCAATCAAGGTAATATTGGATGCCGTCGAATCCAACCCTCATTCCATCTCGGCCGGCGTTACCCGAGGTTCGATTCTCTCACCAGCCCTCTTTCTTATATTCATTAACGATCTGATCTCAATCCCCTCCAACCCACTTCACAGTTTCGCCGATGACGGTACTCTGCGTTATTCCTACGCGTTTGACAACATAAGAAAAGCACTTACCAGACCTTGTCTCTTAGACCGTGAGCTCACGTCCAACTCTCTCAACGCGTCACATCACATCGGATCGCGTCGTGTTTCAATAGTGTGCCTCTGCCTTAAATGTCGACCTGTAGGATATACATATGACGGAACTCAGCAGCAAGCTTCTCCACAGTCCACACACATATGTATGTATGTATTTGATCTCTTGGCGCAAGATTAAGATGCACATCGTCTGCGTAAATATGGATCTTATAATATTTTACTACTGAGGGAAATATCGTTAATAAAAATACTGAATAAAATTGTAATTAAGTTTTTGTTCAAACAACACCACCAACATTTGTCAACATGATATAAGAGATAATAATACTGCAGCTGTTTGTTTTTTTTTACCGGAGAAGGTAATCTCTTGACATTTAAACCAGAGGTCCACTGGCAACCTTCTAAAGTTTCTAACAGAGAACTTGTATATATTTTTTTTTATGTGATAGTCTAAGCTCAGGTGTCATCCTTTGTACTACCAGTTCGTCATGTAGTACAAGTCATGGTGCAATGTCTGGTAGTAAGCTTAGATCGCTTTCCTGAGATTGGTCTGGCTGCTCTAAATATTTCCAGGCTTTCGATCGAGTATGGCACCTAGCTCTATTGGCTTAACTTCAAATTAATGGTATTGACTAAAATCTTACGAAATGGATTAAGAGATTCCTTGCTGGCCGCGCAAATAAGCTAGTATTGCATGGGGTCGAATCTGAACCGCCTCACAGTGGTCGAAATCGGCAAAAAGATGGACAAAAGTCGAAAAAACTGAGATAATTGTTTGAAAATAAAGTTATAAAGGTTTTTGGGGTCGCTGATCACGAATTTGTTATTATTTCTTATAAAAAACAAAATGGCGACCATCTATATTGAACACTATTTTTCAATGAAATTGGGATTGTGTTTTCCAGGTCGCAGATCACGAATTTGGATATGGTAACGGTTTAGCCGCTAGGGTGTTTTGAAGTTGTTTTTCTTAGAGTTTTACATATCACCCTGTATTTTTGTAACCCTATGACCTATTTTCATGAATAAGGTATCAGTGTACGCGTGTACTACCACCTATCTAAAACTGTAAAAATCAAGGTTCTACCCTATCAACTTCCATAGTAATGGGTCATCAAAGTCAAAATTTTGGTTTTTTTAACTAAAATTTCAACCAAAATCACCTTTTTCTCCATAAAATAACTAGTTAACTAATTTTTTTTTTGCAAAATTGGAAAGCTTGGACAATTTCCTATCAATAATGTTAGGATAATTTTTATGATACGACCTTTACTTTTGCAGTTATTAGCAAGTTTGATGTTAAAATTGACCTTATTTGGTACTTTTTGGCAAAGCTTAAGTGAAAAGGTACTAAAAAAGTACGAAATGAGCCAATTTTAGCATTAAAATTGCTTATAACTCCAATACTTATGTTAATTTGACCTCGAAAGTTGATTACCAAAGATAAAACGGTTCAATTTAAGCTAAGCACTACTTTAATAAGTTAAAAAAAACAAAACATGGATTACGCAGAGTTTTGTACAAAAAGTGGAATTAAACAAAAAGGGGCAACTTCGGGCAATAGTTCTTGGAATATGTTTTTGCCAAAGGGTCAATAAACAATATAAGACAAAAATCAGAGCGGGATATAGCGGCACTTCTTTTGTAGGTCTATTAATATAAAAAAAAAATTTTACTTTTTCGATAAAAAGACAGGTCAAGAAATCTTCACCGTGTTAAAAATATGTGAACAAATGAGAATTCTTGTTAATATTATTAAATTATACTTACTTTCCTGAGAAAAATCCATTTTATAACATTTAAAAATATCCGACACAACACTTCCTATGTATGTTTAAATAATTGGTTGCCGCGGGGGTTAATGATGCTATTTCAAGCAACGCATGCAACGGCCACTTTCCGAATGATTTTAAAAGGCAAGAAACGCTATTTGATTGGTTCTATTTGTCTTATGCCATCCTAGGTACCCTAATCTAACAAGTTAAAATAAAAAAAGTTCCTATATAAGACTTTCATTTTTCGACTTTTGGCCAGCTTTTTGGCATTTTCGACCACTGTGCGCCTCACGGCATCTCTGCCGATGTCCCCCATTCTTTCCCCATATCAATTTAAACGAAATTCTCTCAGCTTCCTCCAATCTACTTCACAGATTCGATGTGTTACTCCTCCCTTTTCGACAAAAGAACTAATCGCTTGACTATATGTATTTTCCTATATTAGGTTTCGCTTTGAATACACTTCACTTATTTGGAGTGGAACACTATTGCGGCCGTAGAATTGAGGATACGGAATCGGTGGA
This sequence comes from Thereva nobilitata, assembly GCA_963855945.1. Classification (NCBI taxonomy): domain Eukaryota; kingdom Metazoa; phylum Arthropoda; class Insecta; order Diptera; family Therevidae; genus Thereva; species Thereva nobilitata. The sequence goes on from OY979696.1 coordinate 5,020,680, forward strand.
AAGTACTCGAGTAGATACTCATGAGTAGAGTCGAATGAAGTACTTTTTACTCGTTCAAACGACCTTTTGAGAATCGATGAGTACCTACTTTTTTGACATTTTGATTTCGGATCCTCATCATCAGCAATCAGGAGCTCCACAGCCTATTGTTGGCCTTGGCTTCCTCCAGCGTTCGCCTCCATCATTCTCGATCTCTGACCCCTCTTTTCCAGTTTCTTATTTCGGATACAGGGAACAAAAAGGGTCAAACTTTCCACCCCTTGTTTTGGCATTCTTCTTCTTCTCGTTTGGTGAGGTACTCGGTCCAAAAGTACCGCGGCCACTCTCTTGGCCTTGCTTTGGCATTCCTGATAACTTTCAACGAAGAATTGTCTTATACCTGCGGCCTGCCTTAGCGTATGCATTACTCGATTTCCGGCTGAGACAGATTACAAATACCGATGTAGCTTACACGGGATATAAATTCAAAACTCGTTTAAATCCCAAACGCAAAGTGTAAACTCAAATTGGCGCTCTTTTTTCACACAGTAATTTGTATACTTTTCTCTTTGTTACACGAACGTGGATTCTAGTTGTGAAAAAAGAGGAGGAATTCTGACTTGAATGCAAGTAATTGCACTCGGTACTCAATTCTACCCTATAAGTAAACATATGAGTAAAAGTACTCGGCCAAAAGTATCGAGTATGGATATGAGTACAATCGAAAGCCAAATACTCATATGAGTAAAGAATCGAATACTGATTTCATATCTCTAAATAGCTACTCAGTGATAACTAGGAGCCATCCAGCGCACAATTGCAGAGATGACTCTATACGAAGGGGCGAAAAATCCATCTTCAAAAGACTATCCGATTCCGCGCCCTTCGATTGATATAATAATAATATGACAAAGTTGGTTGGAAAACAACAGGTGAAATTTTCGACATACATATTCGTCTTTGAAAAGATTCGTCATATGTAAAAAATGAATACGACAGTTTTTTGAAATTGTGGGGATCTTTAACAACGACTGATCTCCGAGGCAGAGAAAAATGGGTTTTAAAAAAAGAATGGTAAACTTTATTATACTTGTGCTCTTTTTGCGAATGCATGCTATGATACCAAAAAAATAAGTTGACAGTTTTTGAAGTGAAAATGACTTGGATAACTTTCAAAGATCGAAGAGAGTCAGCGGTTTCAGATGCAACAAGCTTAATACATTTTTATTAGTGCTTTAAACTAAAATTTGAATCAACACAATTTTATAAATTTTATAGGATCTGTATTCGTTTTTCAATGCCATTACCAAATTCGTATTAATTATTCGCAGTCGATCATTAGTGCAGTTGGGTAGAATCAGTTTTTATAGAGCCCGCTTCATGTCAATATTCGTCCCCCACTGGAATAGCAAAAAGTAAAAGTTCCCTTTAAAATTCTCTACACAGTTTCAATTTAGTTTATTTAATTTTTTTTTTTTGACAATATATACTTCCTAAATTCAACATTACAACAAAATTAAATAATTATACTTAAGTTAGAAAATAAATATCACTTTCAGGAAGGAACTACGCGAATTTCTTGTCATGGGCCAGGTCCCAGTAATGCTCTCCGTATCCTCCATGCTTGTCGGTCCATTTCACCTGAAACATTCAAAATCAAATCAATTTTTTACACACTTGAGGTCAAACCCTTTTCTGGAACAAGCCCAGATCCTTCAAAGCCCTTTCATGCGTCTCAATACCGTGATCCCTAGTCCCCTTCCTCACCCCAGCGTTATATGTTCCTGGTGCTTGTACGTTAGCGTATCTACCATAAGCCATGCAAAAAATAAGGGATGTGCAGAAAATGTGCAGAATATAGAAGAGAAGAGAGAAGAGAGAATCTCGTGAATATTTTAAAGGTTTGAGTAATGTGAGTGTGTGTGAGTGTACAAGTGATTGTGGCTAACTTATATCAAAGGATATCAAGGGGCGAATACTTTTCCTTGATGGCGTTGTTCCTTGAAATCCTTGTTTTCGTAGCGCTCCTCGGCGCCATTCGGGGAGTCGAGGATGTGTCCAAATTCTAGCGTGTGCGGAGAGTTTTGGGCGATGAAAATGTCTCTTTGTGATCAAATCGAAACGTTCTTCTGTCAGTTAAATAACGGTTAACCAAAAAAATGACTTACTGAAAGTATCTGATCTCATCGGTGATCGCTTTGGATGCGGGATTCTCATTGGTTGTCTTCTTTCGGCTCCTTGCGTCCTTCAGCTCTTCGTCCTTCGCGGTGTTATTTATCCACGGCGATACAAAACTCAGTTCGGCTGTTAGGGGTTGTGGGGTGATCTTATCCAGTCTCTCGGGTCGATCTATTGCTGGTGTCTTGGTAGCATCATCAACGTTTATGTAGAGCGGAACTTGGGGTGTAGACAGTTGCTTCTGGAAGTTCTTCTTGCTTTCTTGAGGCTGTTCCTGTACTTCGTAGCTTTCTCCAATATTTTGTTCACTAACTCGTTTTTCAATGTCGTTGTACTTGTCATCGTGGTAGACCACATTGTTCAACAGGAGCTCCTTTGTCGGCGAGGCGTGTATCAACTCTTCAGCGGTAGGCTGTTGCCTGTAGGGGTTATACGGCGCTGGATGCTGATGTCTGATCGCATCATGAGTGGTTAACGCTTCATAGTAAGGACGATTCGGATTTCTTATGACAGTGCTGATCACTTCAGGCTTCACAGGTGGTCTAGGAGCAGTGTACGCCTCATAATGAGGAGCAAAATTCGATGTCACCGAACTGTGATAGTAAATTTCCGTATTTTCACCCTCGTTTGGATTATTCGGAATTTTTATTAAGCTCGGAACTGTTGGTAAAATATACGCGGTTCTTGTGACCACATCCGGATTGCTTTGCTTTATTGTTAGTGTATTAAACGTTTGCGGCTTTGTTGTGTACTTGCTGCTAAGCTTATGAGTTCGATGCTTTTTCGTTGGAGCAACTGTGATGTGTCCATAGATGGGAGCATCGTACGGAGCCTTATACTTCTGCGGAATTAATCCTGTCAAGGCTTCAAAGTACGGAGCTGAATTTCCTGAATGTCCTTGATTGTTCTGATTACCCAATGGTGGCAGCTCAATTGTTCCAATGCTCGTCGATCGATTGGAGGTCGCCTTCTTGGCGCTCTTGGCCGATTTCGGCAAATAAATACTAAAATCCAAAATGTCGAAGTTTTTATCCACCGCTCGCTTTTTGGGGTGAAAGTTGATGTTTTTAAGAACCAAGTGAACGGGCTCCTTGCTCTTCCCATAACAAACTGCACAAAAACTCAAAGATATTATTAAAAACACTAAAACGAAATATCGCGTCATTTTTGTTGTTGTTGTTGTTGTTAACGCTTGTCCGCTGCGGTAAATGAAAGTTGAAAAAAGTCGAACTTATCTATCCGATACCGAAATAGAGACTAAAATTAGTCAAGTATTTCGGACCGTTTTATATCACATCAAGGGAAATTTCTTTCTCTCGAGATCAGAAAATGGAATCTGCAGCGATGTCTAATCTACCGTGACGTCCTAATCTGTGCCCAAAAGCCTGAAATGTTTCAATTGATTGAGCCGCCTTCCAGGTATTTCAGAGTTTCTTCAGACTTTTGTTTCGCGAATTTCCAAGTTAAGATAACTTGATTATTTTTTTCTTAAAATTTTCAGCTTGTTAGTGTCGCGATTTCTGGTGTTTCTGGAGGATTTGTTCTCGCACAAAAAACAAAACCAATTAACTCGAAGTAAATATTTGCGAAGGTGATGAAAACTTTCACTACTTTCACACAGTTTTCCTGGAATTGATTTATTCGGCATCTCCCTATGACCGAGAATTTAATTTACGATAAAATCCACCGAAACTGGATAAATATCAAGAGTTGTCGAATCATCGGCTTAGCGCCGAATTAGTGCAGAAAATTTTCCTGATTACTGAAATAATTACAGGCTGAGAGTTGCATAAGGGATTTCGGATGATTTAACACTTCCTTTGTCTGTGACATTTTTTGTTGGTCGCGGTTGAAGTTTTTTTCGATTATTATTAAATAAGTTTTTAATGACTTGGCAAATTGCGTGAAACTATTTAGTGGATAATTGACATAATGTAGATTTTTCAGTTCGGAGTTGGGCACACTTCCGTTTCAATCAGTGCTTCAGTTTCTTTACTATAAGTTTTGAAAATATTCATTATAATTTGAAGTAATTTTCAGTTTGATAACGTGACGCTAAAAGATATGTTTTGGAATTATAATGAATCTTCCTCCAATTTCTATCCTTCGTTTTATATTTCGAGGAATGTATCAGGCCTAAAAGTAACACTCACTTGACCTATATTGTACTTCATCCCCTATACCTCAAATGTGTAGGCCAGACTGTTTCAGCAGTTCACCAGTTTGCCTAGAGGTTTATTACTCATGCTTAACTACCCGATTCAGGTCGCGTTAAACAACCCTACCCTGCACCTCGTAACCACGGGAGAGTTGCAGAGAAAATGAGGGGCTAATCCATCCTAATGTCCGAGTCTCCGCCATTCTTATCGTCTATAATTAAGAGATTAGGGCTACATATCCGGTAATCTACCCAACAGTGTCCTGACATCCAGCTAATGCGTCCTAATAGCTCTCTCGCTGGTTTATGAGACGACACAGATGCCTTTTTCATTAAGCTGGTGAATACCCCAATAGCCGGTTCCGTACACATAAATATAGCCCTAAATACAGCCCTGTTTGACCAATGTTTATGCCTTTTCAAATCCACGAAATACGCGACCTAAACAAGATACGTTTGTTAGCTTAGGACTTTGCGATGGTCTGTAACCTAGCTAGGGATTAAGGCGCCCGACTACCGTCACAGAGGTCCGTGGTTCGATTCCACGCAACGCCATGTTGACATTGAGTCATTTTACTCCCTTTTCTGCTACTTTTTTAACTACATCGAACAAGCTTGTATTTTAGACAGATTCTTTGAAATTACAAAAGGGCTACATATTAAGCTCTAGTCTCTTACGGTCAAAAAAGCCCTGGCTTTTTTATCACTGTAACTTTCAACCCAGAACCTGAAACCCACACAACTCCAATGTATTAGAGCCATTCGTGTACCATTAACCATGCAGCATATTGGGAAAAATTCAGGATAGTCTATCTTGATTATTCACGGAATCCGACAGCATCCTCCCTTCTAGAATACCCCCGTTGAAGACCATTGCTCAGGTAGCTATTCCATCTTAGCTTCCGTGCAGCGCTTACAGCGGATTTCTTTACAACCAAACTGATTAGAGTCTCCCACGATGGACTCAATAAGGTACGAATAGCCCTGGTGATAGAAAGGTAGGAAATTATTTGAATCTTGCTTAATTTTATAGTGAAGCTTTTAAGGATGGTTCTATACGACAACACTTAAGCCTCATATCTTGCCATTGTGTTATTATCATACCGGAGTAAAAATAAAACTCGCCCGCTTCCAGCCTGCAACAGGCACGCACGTCTGAAAAACGTCTGTACGGCACCCGAAACAGGCATGGTTCGCCTGAGTGAAAATAAGACTCTTCCGCACTTAGTATGAAACAGGCTACAGATACGCCTAAGTAAAAAAACTACTCTTCCAAATACAGCCGAAACCAAATACCAAACGAAACACCGTAGGCTCACCCTTCTTCTAGACTAAAGGGGTCACAATTGGAGCTTTAAAAAATTTTAAAGGACGAAGAAAACGGGCAATTATCTTGGTGATCATAAAGGGTGCCATTAGCATACTCAATAGACTAGTTTTCGTTCGATTGTGTGGGTCAAGCAGCATTGAACATGGTAAGTATTTAGTTGGGGGACCGCTTGGTAAAACGACACTCGCGGTTGGAATGATCGATTAGGAATACATTCATATCTATAACAGAAGCGTGCACACTTCTGGTGGATGAATTTTTAGATTTTCATGCCTGAAGCGGGAGCATGCTTATCAGTGTGGCAGGCGTATTTGTTGTTGTTCGCTGTGCATGCTAGCTGCGGGCGCGTATATGCTTTAGAAAAAAATTAACCAACTAAATTATTTTTATTTGGGTGAACGCGCAATTACTTTTCTTAAAGGGCGCCAAAACGTTTTAGAATTTCATAAATGAAGTCATGAGAGGTCCTCGAATTTCGTCTTCATTTACTTGGATTATAAGCTCATCACAAATAGATCCGAGTTTGCACATCTTAGTCATTACGAAGAGTTCTTTTAAAGCCTAAATAAATCCGATCTTGATATTCAAATTGGAAAATTGTGTTTTTGGTGCATCTAAGATTACCATTTCTAACATACTGAACCATTTAGGACAAAAATACTCGATCACGAACTTTTAGCAGCTTGTGCACCTATAAAAAGCTAACACTTTCATCGAACGACCCAGCTTCGTGGTTTCTTTCGTATGCTCCCATCACATAAAGACTGAACGGATCACCTTGTCAGACTAGACAGCTGAATCCGATTTCTCAATTTTCCCCGGACATACGACACCTTTCTGATAAAAAAACCTTTGTCGCGAGCTACTTGTCTTGCCTTCTAGCAATCAACAACATCGATTCGGTTACATTTGACCTAACTACCTAGGTTTAAAAAGGTGACAAAAATCTACAAAGGTGCCCTAGAAACGGTTCGCGGATATAACTAGTTCTCACACCAATGCTATTTACGACTTAAATCAGGGCGTTTTCCGACCTAATGTAGCAGTTTCTTTGAGTTGCCTCTAGCTACGTACACAACTTGTCACAATTGGTATTCGTATCATATGACAAGTCATTTCAGATCGTTAATAAACAAAGACTTCAGTGAATGTTGTCGAATAATGTCGTTCCTTTCTCGGTTACCCAAAATCGAAAATTGCTTGACTTACGAAGTCTCTTTATGAAGCTTTGAAGCTCCCGAACAATAGATTCGATCATATTCAAATCAATACAGTGCGAGCTCATACATCATTTCGAGAATTCGGGGACTTCTTCGCGATCGTCGACCCATTTACGAGATGTCCGGAAGCTTTCCCAATCTGGGACATATCCCGGTTTTTCGACAGGGTCGTGTATAACGTGAATTTACAACAGATCAAGGCACGCAATTTAAATCTAAATTAGCCAACAGATCAGATTGCCCAATTCGATTTCAACCTCGTCGGATAAAGATCTGACAGATCCCTTATAATTCTTTCCTCCTCTTACTTCGGCTAGGCAGAATCTCAAGGCAACACAGAATCTTAACAGCAACAATGAAGTAATATCTATTGACAAGCCGTAGTCAGTTTTCACTGGTGATCGCGATAACGAAACAGATCTTCAAAGATCAGTAGAGTTCCAATCAGATCTACGCTGGGCGAGGGGTATGTAGGAATTGAACACCCATATTAATATTTAAGTCTCACAGAAGCGTATCTTCAACCATCTATACGCACACACTACGATCATCAGTAGGTCACAAGACGAGGATCAGTAGATCACAAGACGTCGAAAAGTCCAAGCAAGGTAGTGCCAAACAAGGAGATCCAGCTTCTCGATATCGCAGGACAGCGGCAGCGATCGCCCTTCGGATCCTACATAGGTGAAAATTTGGGGTGCAGTGTCCGGTGACCGATCCAACTAAAGAACTGACATCCTTTCTGCTGCGCCACAGTTATTTTGTGACATCATTGCAAGATAGCTCAAAAATAAATAGTTTGAACTTTTCCAGACTAGGTTTTGGCATCGAGTGTTCAGTGTATTCCATCTGAGTCCTATCATCAACGAAACTTTTCAGCAAACTGGTGTGTCCCAATAGCTATTTCCGGACCGATTAAAATAGTGGTAGAGATTCTTCTTGAAAAGTATCCGCCTTTTAATTGCTCGCGATATCCTGATGCCGCGAGACTCATACAAGGGTGATGCGGTTAATAGTACCTGACTCATCAAGCACGCGTTGGCTTTTCCAAAACTAATTTGGACTTGGTCCTATGATTGCTCTGATTGCCGCTCGCCTGTCAGAGTACAAAAATTATAGGCCCTTTTTAATTCTCATCGGTACGTATATGAAAAGCTTGGCGGCCTTGGTAGCCTAGGGGTGAAGGCCTCCGATGACAATCCCAGAGGAACCCATTTTTCCCAACTTTCCTTCTTTCTAGCCTCCCCTCTATGCCAAAAAGCATAATAAGCGAGAAAGCCTTCTATCGCGGTGGAATTGGATATGAGTCGATGAAAAAGTTTTGGCGTTGTCGTCATTCCTTTCTCTATTATATTTCCGACTATAGCTTGCTGTTAGACATAGCGCTAGTCTTTCCTATAAAAAAATAGGTACATGCTAACGACATAAATCTCTGCTTGGAAGACTGTGCCCCGGGAGCCCAAGCCAAACGCTGTAATAAACCCGGAGCTTCGCCCAAATCCCGAAATCCGTACTTTTATCTCTCGTGAGGCCACACGAGTACTTCTTTTCAATATTCAAGGGAAAACCAAGGCAGACTCTATTGTATGTCCGTCCACGGAAAGAGTTTGAATTTTGAGATTTTTGCGGGAACAATCCGATGGCATTCCTCCTTCTGGGATCTCTTTCATCACACTTACAAATTGTAGAGTGGCCCCTGAAGACCATCCCTTAAGTGGGCTTTCGATTTCAGCCTCACTACAGCGTTTACAGCGTATTTCTCTACTTTAAGCCCCTATGGAGGATTTATGTACTTCAAGATGGAGCGGTCAAGCCTACAGCGCTGCCGTCGGCAATGTGCAATAGCTGCCGATGATGGAAAGGCAGGCCATTATTTGAATTACCCCTATTCCAAAAGCAGTCATAAGTCACAACAAAATCATAGGTGTAGTGAGCCTCAACTTGAGACAATTCTAATTTTGAAGTCGCAATTCGCCAAGAGCCGCAATGACTCTCAAAATTATAACTGTATACAAAGCACACAAGTATGTTTCCAGCATATTTTTCAAAATTACTCATAGACTCGACACGACGATGAGAGGTGCTTGAATGTTCACATACGCTTTGCCTTCCTGCATCAATATTTTCTGGCTTACGTTGGTTATATGGTCGCCCAGACTTGGCTTTATCTCATTACAAGAATACAAATTCTCCATTAGTGATGATTTTTTTTACTTTCTCTTGTGACTGACTGCTTAGAATACCAAAACAGCTGATAGTCACAAGAATATTGTCTCAAGCTTTCAATGACAAGCACGAGTTTCAAAAGATTGTGACTTATGACTAATCAGAATCTAGAATACGGAAGTTAATTTAAAATGATCAAGCACCTCGATAGTCAAGGGGTCCAAGCGCTCATCTACCGTTTCAGAGGTTCGTGATTCGATTCCACGCCGAAAGCAGCGTTCTGTTGTTCACTTTGCTGTATTTCTGACAAGAGCTGGCTGTCCGTCATAGCATTGTAGATAAAACCGTCGACAATACCCGGGTGAAAAACAGCCGAAAAACAGCCTAAAAGTACATTTAAAGCCGAAAAGACACCGAAAAAACACAGAAATATTATTAGAGGCCGAAAACAAGCCCAAAAGACGACGATATATTGTTGCTTAGATGGATCGACACCGAAAACAGGCCGAAAAGACGTCGATATTTTTGGCAGTAGCAGGCGTATATTCGGTGTCATTTCGGCGTTTTATCGGCCTTATGTTCACTACCTCGGCTATTTTTCGGCGTATTTTCGGCTCTTTTTACCATTCAATTTTTGAGCCTAAAATACGCCGAAGTTCTCTTATTTTTCGGCCTCTTATTTTCACCCTGGTAGAGAGTCTCACCTCTGAACTCTAGTCACATTAAAAGCATACAGTATACTCCCATATAGTGACTGCTTTAAACTTATATTGTTACAAACTTGCTACTAGTAAGAGAACGCCTTTCCCTTTATAAAATAACACACAAATTTACATATTGCCTTGTTTCAGCCAAAACTTTATTGATACTTTTTGCCTACATAGTGCCTAACTCCCCACTTGACATTGGCATCAGGATCAGTCTTCACATACGTAAAAACAGGACCGGTTGTTCGTGATGGATTGGATCTTTTCGGCTCCAACTCTAGGAATATGAAAATTATTAATAAAAGATTTTACAGAAAACAAACAAAATAAAACCATACCTTCACCATCGACTCCATAGCACATTCCGAACGGCAAAACCAGTCCAATCAGCGCCATGAAAAGTGGTAATAATTTCCTCGTGTTTAAAAATTTCATTATTGAATGGAAAATCGGAAGTGCGCCGGGAATGCCACAATCTAACACTTTTATAGAGACTCGTTCGACCGCCGATCAATGTGGTCTGGATGTGATCGATGTGGTCAGCCAGTGATCAACAAACATTGTTTGGCCTCTCTTCTTTTACCGACAATTTCTGTCACTGACGCTTCATGGCCAGTGACTTGGAACTAACTTTTTTCTTCATTTAAATTGCCGCGAAATTTTCTCCTTAAGACTTTCTTATAAAGTGCCCCCCCCCGTGCCGTCTTGGAGGTTTCCATTTCGTTTCTGATTGTGTAACAATAAAAATTTCTTAATTTTCTTCCATTTTTTTACGCTTGACAGAGGCACAATGAACTCAAAGCATGACAAGCGATATGCCAGCGCCCAGAGGAGGGCACGATTGTCTATAGCCAACAAAAGGATTATCTTTAACGAACTTTTCAGTCATCAAAGGATGGAAATTCCGTTACTATCTGAAGGTCAACAGTGACCGTTAAATATATTTGTCTACCTCGAACAGCAAAAATAAATCTACATAATTTTGCAGCTGATCGGCAAAACCATTTACTGGACTTTCATACCTCGAATTCACCCTTCTACCTTGCTCCCAATTGGCGAACAAATTTCTTAAGAATTGGCTGAGTAACCAGTAGTTAACAACCCTCTTGCTTGGTCCAGTGGTGAACGTAAATTTCCAGAGACTACACACACGCGCAGCCCTTTGTCGGCTTTTATAGGTTACCGCACAAGGAAAGGGTTGAAGTTCAGAACCCGTAGCAGCCCTTTATGGACCCTTATGTACTGCATTCGGTGTGGTGTTATCAGTGTTGTGTCACGTGGAATTATTTACTTGAGGTGAGACTTGTTGACGAGTCATGAAAAGTTGATGAGCGCAGATAATGCTTAAATTTCGGTCATTTGGGTTTACACTGTGGACTCAAAAGGACGTGGACAAAGTTAAGAATTTTCGGAGTTTTTGGTGTTGAGTTTTACTTTCTGTGATTTGTGAACGATTTTGTGTCTTGAAGTTGATTTTTGTGATTTTTTTTCTTAAGTAATCTGCCGTATTTTAAAAAAGTGAGTAAAAAATTATTAACTAATCAAAAATTTAGTTTTCAAAATTAAAATGTTTTGTGTAATTCGAATTGTTTCGTTTTTGATGTTAAAAAAAGTGCGCCCTGATTTCTGGCGTTTAGCTGGCGGCTAATCTTTTTGTGCTGGGGCGATCATTAGTGCTCTCATGATACTCACGTGTTAAATTGTCGCCAGGTTTTGTTCTAAAATTAAACTACATATTCCAATTCATTAAATGAAGTTAATATGCTGAAAATATGCAGAGCAAGTCTTAACTTTGTAAATTTTGAAATTTTATTTCTTATGACAACTCTTCCAAAAAACCGTTTGTGGTACTTTTAAAATATCAACAATGAATATTTATTTGGACTTTAAATATTTTATTGCCTTAAAATGCCGCTGCTACAATATGGAGTTTCCGATCTTAAGCGAGCTCTAGCAAGGCCTCGTAGATATCACCTAATTGCTGGATCAATAAATTTTGAACAGTATCAAAAGAAAACTCTGCTCCAAAGAAGAATTACAAGATCTGAAATGAGCAATGGACAGGATTAGTAAAATTTGACTTCTGAAGGGGTTGAAATTTCCTTATTTTTATTGTTTGTCATAGTTCGGGAGGCAGCGTTGAATTTTGTATGGTTATTTTAGGTCGATTGATTTTTTTTTGGAATTGATAGTTTATATAAGGCTAATAACAGAACGAAGAGTCAGCCACCAGAGAATGTACATATTGTCACGACTGGCCCCCAACACTATTCACGCAGCTGACGCTTAGATCATCAACTTACTACCCGAAAGGAATAATTTCCAAAAGGAACCAATTGGCATGGAGTGACCAGGTCAATTGCAACCTTCACTCCGGGACCACTTTCGTATTAGTCCGGGATGCAGCATTTTTATTATCAAGAGATTCCAAATCGGACCATTTTTTCGGATACTTTTTCGTCCCTCTGCTTAGAGTGATCTCAGTAGATTACCCTATTCGTCCTTTACTTTGGTTCCTATAGTCATTGCGAGCACCCGATCAAAGCATCTAGCACCCACTTTGAACACTCTGAATCGTATTCTCCAATCAATGTAATCCCGTTATAACAGCCCTTCAGCCACGGACAGTATCAAATAATGTGCGTGGTAGTCTCGGATTTCTATAGGCACAGTTATCAAGTGTCATCTTTTGATCCTTTTCGGTTGATATTTTTGTCTACTATTGTTATTTCTTAAGAGATGCAAGTTCCTCCCACAGCCAGAAGAGCGGGCTTTAATGAACGAACCCTACATTCGACCATGCCTTGAATATAATTCTTTTATCTAGAACTCTTTTATCTAGCTTGGAATGTAGGAATCTATCACCCCTAACAAAATTCGGTTCATTCCCATATCCTGCATTCGTTCGTTTATAAATAGAACAACTCGATTGTGGAATAATCTTCCGCAGTCAGCACTCCTGTACTCGTACAAAATCCTAGAATTCGAACGTAAGATTCACCCTACATGTGCTCGATAGCTCCCAGACGTTTCCTAACCATTTCCATCCTCTTAGATTCTTTAAACTAAGCTAACTAAGCAATATTCAGCATAATGACCCGAACAGCATGACAAAGGGTGATTACTAAGCTTAGTTTATCACATCCAAAAAATGTAACAAGCCTTCTGAGAAATTTCCGCTGCTTGTTCATGATCTCTTTTCCAGCTGCAGAGCTCGGCAGCCTAATCACCGTCTTAGTTCACGCACCTAGCACTGCACATAACACACCATTTAGGTTTAGTGTGCGATGGTCAAATTCTGTCCTTGCTAGGTGCGATGTGCTTGGTGCGATGGCTGCGTTGTTGCCGTGCACTTAGACCTCGTTCCCACTAACACGGACCGTCAGTTTAAACGGAAGACGGCGCCCCGAAGTGCGTGTTCACACTAAGACGAACCGTCTGTTTAAACGTCTGTTGTGTGTGGTGATCCGCGGGGTTGGAAGAGGGCATATCGGTGCCATCTCGTCGGCGGATTCATTCACACTATATCCGGTCCGAGTGTTTAGACGGCTTTTGGTAGTGACAAAACGCCTGTTTAAAAACCCTGATCCGGGCTCTAAGGGCCCGTTCCCACTAGCACGGATTGTGTTTTTTCTCGGTCCGTCTAAAGAGACGGATATGCCAGTGGCAGTACAATTTATATGAAACTGTTCACATTTAGACGGATCCGGGAAAAATAACGGATCAGGGTTTTTAAACGGACGTTTTGTTACTGCGAAGAGCCGTCTAAACACTCGGACCGGATATATTTTTCTTCATAATGATCTTTGCTTTGTCAGGCTATCAGCCTTTTCGATATCTGTGGGTTATAATAGATATCTTGTAAATATTATTTTTGTCGCACCTACGATTCGGACCGATCGAAATGAGCACGGAATTTTTCATAACTTATACTGTGACGAAATCGGGGAATCCTTTCTTTAAATGAATGTATAATAATGACGTCTTGCTCATTGTAGCGACTGGCAACACCGTCTGTACTGACTTGCAGGGATTCCGCATATTTTAATTTGTGCTTGGATGGTTTATGATTAATATTCAACAAGAATGACTTCTATCATATAAAGAATAGTGTTCAATATTGTACGAAGGTCGTCTTAAAAGTAAGTTCCACTATACTTTTAAACCCGTGTCGTTTGCGAGAAAAGTCTGGGAGTCTCAGGGAATTCGCGAGTAGTGGCAGTACTGTAAAATTTCTATGTCCGTGCGTCGATCGATCCGACAGTCAGGTTTCAGCCACTATGGAGACTCCACTCGCTCCTACCGCCAAAACACCAAATAAAGCGAAATTTGTGGAATCCGTGGGAAAACGGCAAACTTTCTTTTAAGATTCCAAAGGGGTGTGGTTGATCAATTACCTGCCCCGTGGGACCACGATCACAGCTGTACGCTTTTGTGGGGTGTTGCAACAACTCAGAAAGGCGATCCAAAACAAAATTAGAAGAAGTTGACAAAAAACCGTCCTATCGCTCTGCTGGATCCAGAAAAAATACTTCATTTGGAACGAGTTTTATCCAACGAGTTTATTAGATATTAGAAAAACTAATCAATTTAAGGTGCTTGTGACCCTTAGCCCAAGTCTTTCCATTTAATCAAAATAAAGGCTTGACCGAATGCTATGAAATTTTTTTCAGAGCATGTTTACGTTAAAATGCCCCGATCGGCACCTCAACGAAGTCGTTATCTTATTTGATACGCGCGATATTGGGCAGGTACAAAAATCACGAACTTCATTCAAACAACAAAACGGCTCGATCGATTTTTATGAAAATATTTTCAGATTATAACTTCGGTAATACGCGTTGATCGGCAGCTCAATGAAGTCAATATCATTTTTGGCTCGCGCGATATCGTGCAGATACAAAAATCACTTACGTCATTTAAACAAAGAAACCGCTTGACCGAATTTCATGAAAATCTCTTCAGATTGTAACTACGGGAATACGCTACGATCGCGCAGGTATAAAAATCAGTTACGTCGTTTAAACAAAAGAACGACTCGACCGAATTTTATGAAAATTTTTTTCAGATCATATTTCAGTTAATACGCTTAGATCGACACCTCAACGAAGTTACCCAAATTTTTTGAACCTAAAACAATAAAAACAGTTAAGAGAAAAACAGCTGTTTGCTGTTTTTCGATTTTAGCCAAAAAACAGCTGTTTTACTGTCACTGTTAAGCAGTTAGGGTTTTAAAAACCCTAGTCTGTTTGAAGTCACTAGTCAATAGCACTGTAACTACATCCCGGAGGGTTACAACATCGATACCTTTCTATGGTGCCTCGATACTTTGCCATGGTGTATATTTATAACACTGTAACTTTGGCTTATATAACAACATTCTCAAGAAGGATAATGCCTTATGTAAATCATGTCGAAGACTAGTTGGACATTTCCACGCTCTCTATCTCCATTGGCCATCTAACACCTGCCGCAAGACCGTCTCAATATTTCTTCCACAATTTAAGGGGGTCTCCAACTTGGCAGAAAAACCAACACAATGGCAAATAGCTCACGCATTTTGTTAGGAGAATCAGAGACGGAGGCTTCTTCCGGAGGCGATACCTACATATGTTTTCTAAATACTTTTTATATTCGCCGATTCGAAATGACGCTTTGAATAGCCATGTCACACCGTTCCAAAGTCGTCCCAAAACAAAGCTGTGATAACGATTGGCCAAGAATTGTGCGTTTCAGACAAAAAATTAATGATGCTTGCCTCTGGTCTTAAAGTTTTCGTTTGGCCAAATACAAAGCAAATTTTTCAATGACGCTTCTTCATTCTCCTAATAAGCGCATCTTCAAAACTTTTCTCTTGGTTTAGAAATCATTTTATCCTTTCTCTGTACTCATCCGTCCTTGATGGTCCAAGTTGTTGCTTTTTCAACTTTTCACCACCTTTCAGCTGCTATGTTACAATGATCTCTGGACACCATGGAACCAATGTTGTCTCTGGATTTGGCTCGTTTGGTTAGCACGGACCTCTTGGTTTTGCGTTTAGCATACTCGTCAGGAAACCCACCCCTAAGAGATTAATTTCATAATTAAAACTGGAAGTAACTTGGTTTGAGTAGTCTATGGTTAGGTCACACTTGCACAGTTCATACCCACAGATCTACTGTTCCTCTTTTGATCTGCTGTATTTGCATAAGACACCATCCAAATTAACAGATGTGACGTTTTGGTTTTATGATCATTTCGGTGTGACTCTTGGCTACCTTCAGGCGCTTTTGAAGTATTGTCTCTCTGCTGGATCTAAAAGTGTTCAGTACAAACCCTTCAATACATAACGCATAAAAGAAAAGAAATTTATTGTCACACTTTAATAGCACCAAAAATAAATCTAATTTCTTTTATTTTGATAAATTTAATAAAATAATTCTCATACTTCCATCGGTATTTTCTTACTTTTACAGCGACACAAACGAAAATATAATAGAATAAGAGTGTGTGTGTGTCACTCCTGCAAACACGCATTTAAAAATAAATATAATTTTGAATAATATAACTGTGAAGCACGTCGGTAATGATTGCCATCTTCTTTCCGCCAAAAATAGAATCTTCAGTTCGTCTCCTCTAAATCTCGTCTCTGCCCGCTGTCATTCGCATTTTGGCAAAGTCTTCAAAAACGATATTGTCATCATCGTCCTGATAGTGAGTATTGTCGTAGCGGTGCTGTTCAATTGATCGCATTTTCTTCATAGCATTAACGCGTCCCTTTTCGATTGATCCTTTTTGAGAAACAGGAAATTTTTTTTTTTAATTCATGAGACTTTGTTATATATAAGAAATTATTTATATTTACCAGGAGCAGGATTCATTAGCTTGAATGGGACGTCGGTGGTCAGTTCTCCGCCCAATGTACCGCAATTAATCTTGACACGAACTGAGTATGAAATGACTATACCAATAGCATCGGCAGTTGATTTTCCCTCCTGGACCATTGTCGATGAGGCGAGATTAACGTCCTCATCTTTTAAGTGGCCATCAAGAGCGATACCTAGAAGAAAGGTGAACATTTCTCTCTTCCATATAACTGTGAGTAGTGTACTAACCTCTTCTGTCCTTATTGCTGGATGCCACTGGAACAAGGTAGAAAGTTTTCGTTAGATTTGCACCCGGTGTGATTGGACATCCCTCCCTAGTTTCTAAGGAAGCGACATGTTTGCTAAACTGAGCGTTGACCATTGTGATCTCGGTATGTTGCACCACATACACCTTAATATTCTTCACAGCCTTCTTAGAATTGTTCGTAATTTGCAGAGTTGCCGCGACTTTTTCTCCGTGATAGTAGATCTCCCGGTCTAAAGTAACTTCCAAATTGATTTTACCTTGAGAGAATGTGAATCCCTTGCTGACGAGAGAGGATGGAAGTCGTCGTCCTCGAGAAGCTGGAGCATACTGCAATTTCTTTATAACCAAGCTGACTTGGCTACGCTTGTGCTGGCGATCGTCTTCATTATCTCCAACAAATGCTCGAATAGTGTACTCAACTCCCAATGGTTTTCCTGAATCATCTTCACCAGCTTGCAGTGTAACAGAGCTTGGAGCACTTGGTGGGAATTGGAATGTGAAGGGGTAGGCGTTAACTCCAAGTTTTCGGACCAATTTCTCCTGCATTGGAGTCATCTCCATCTTCTGGTTGGACATAGGGACAATCTGTTCCTTTGAAAGGACAAGTTCTTTCGAGAACTTGACCCCCATGACTTCGTCCTCTTCTCGGCCATATCGATATGTGGTCACCAACAAGCCGAAGACTTTTCGATTTTTCAGGTACTCTGGGTCCACCACAACGACTCCATCAATTGGATCACAATAATCCAAATGGTCAATGAAGTCTCGCCGTCCGAGGTAGAACGTCACTTTCCCATTCGGAGTTGATTTCTTATAAACTTTCACTGACACAACCATTTTTAAATTTTTAAGGATATTACTCTAAATTCCTAAAGCCTCAACTCAGTCACAATTCCTATTCTTAGTCCGCTGCGCTATATTCCAAGGGAGGACAGTTTATTCCCGTATCAAATCGTTCGTACTCCGCACTAACACCGAATGTGTGTCAGCCTTTCTGTCAGCGCCAACTTTTATACCTTTTGCACTGGCAAGGTTTCGCCCCTAAATGGATTTCGTCCCTATGTCATCCGCCCCCACCCAGAGTACGCACAATGGGGTTTACGATTACTTCCATTCTTGGTTCCGTATGTTCCAGGTAATAATGCGATTTGCGATGGGCCAGTGTCTCCCTTCGGAAGGGGGTTGTGTCTCTCCTTAGCGCTCACCTTAAAGTACCGTTGTAAAATTTGCACTATTCCCATTCAGATTTATGTAAGAAATTTTTTGCCAAGCTCATTTAAGAACATTTAATCTCCAAGACTTGTAACCCCTTGAATTCACAGCCAGGCGAGAAAGTGCTTGGATTGCTGGAAAAATTATTTTATCGGTGCACTTGAGAAGCCCTACGACTGTGGAGAAGCATTCGCTAGAAGACTTTTTTCAAGGTGAACGCTCCAAAAGGTAACGAGATTTTTTTTTGTAATTATTGTGATTGAATCGAAAATCACTGGAAGCGCTTTGGCAACAAAATTGGTGGTAGGTCTTAAGGCTGACACCTAACTAGTGTTGTTGCTGGGGTTTTGATTGTTGCCGCCAGTTGTATGGGGGCTGGCTCTGTGAGGTTAGCGTGACTAACAAAGTGTTACTAAGCAAAGGCTCGTGTCACTTATCCACCTCTTGACGCTTTATTAATTATCCAAATTAAATTAAGTCACTCAAGTCTTAATCGTTGTTATGAAGATGATGCCACAAGTGCCTGTGCAGGTTTAAATGCGGGCAGAGAGCCGTCTGTATCAGAAAATTTTTCGTGTATGGGAGTAGAACATATTTCCGATGGTTTCGATTTAATATGATCATAAGAAGTTGAGGCGAAGCAACGACGGGTGATCAAGAAGGTGCCGAAAGCTCAACCTTCTCTGTTTAAGAATTTGTAAAAGAAAATAAATGAAAGACATCATCGGAACTTACGTGAAACCATTTGCTGTTTCATAAATATCTAAGCCTCATATTATAGTCCAGTAAATCTGTCGAAAATATCGCGTTTTTTTGCAAAAAATATTAACAGGCTACAAAAGTATATAAAAAATTGAAAATTTTCCGTAGAATTCAATGAACTATTTTTAAAACAAATGACGGGCTTCAGTTATTTTCAAAATGGCGGCCACAAATCAGTTTTTACAAAGTTTTAGTTTTATCTACAAAAAAGATATTATACATTTTCCTGTACGAATTTCCATTAAAGAGATATCGCCGTTTAAAAGATTTAAAATACTCATATGCACTCATTCGCGACATGTATAGGTCATCAGACGTTCAACAAATCCTTTCTACGTGGCAAATATTTTCAGGAGTGATCCCTGGTAGGCATAATCTACAAACTTTGTAAAAACTTTTTTGTGATAAAACTTACCGTTTTGGAGATATTTGCAAAAAACTGATATTTTGACCTTTTGACCTTGAAAAATAGAAATATTTGGCACCTTGAATAGAAATATTTGGCGGCTCTGTAAAATGGTGCCACAAAGTAAGTGCTTGCCGTTTAATTATATGATCTTCAAAATTAAATTCTTCATAACCAATAACGAAAAACCAAGTTATTTCTATAAACGTTCGAGACATTAGATTCAAAATGCATTTATTTGAAGTGTGACTAAAATTACCTATATGTGTTTTGTTAAAACCACGAACGTTAAAACATTTAAAATAAATCTGCAATTGCTTGGCCCCTGGGTTCTCATATCCAATGTCACTGACTCAGGTTTTATTTGTTTACCCAGATGCCAGACTTATACCTAAAAATTCAGAGGTGATGGGTTTCTTTCCTTCTTATACATTATACATAAATCATCCCACATTTCCGTTTCTCCTTACCATCTTTCCAAAAAAAACCCTTGTTGATCAATTCTGAACCGATTGCTTAGAGAGCTTCAGGATACACTATATTCAATGTTTTTCCATTTGAATGTCAAGATTTTCCGATTTTCCAACTCTTGAACACCCTACATACAGCTAGCCGGGAAATGACACTTATTTGGCAAAATTCCTCCACCATATTGGCCCCACAATTTTGAATAAGTTTTGATCATAAATTCGTTATTTACTACCTTAAAAACTCCCATATACCGATTTAATTGGAATCGGAATACAATTCGTAAACTCGTCGGCCATATTGGTGCGGCCATTTTGAATTTAAATTTTGATCATTAAGTCGTTATTTGCTACCTTAAAAAACCTCAGATACAGATTTTCATTGGAATCGGAACACAATTTGCACATTAGTCGGTCATTTCGAATTTATAAGTTTTGACCACAAATTCGTTATTTGCGACCTTAAAAATCCCTAGACACCCACTTGCATTGGAATCGGAATAAAATTGGAAAATTCAACCATATTTCTCCGGCAATTTTGAATTTCGGTCATATTTCGGGGGCCATATTGAATTTCGAATATCGGGCTTCGAGGTGCATCATAGGAGACCTCCACGGACCTTCATGCAAAAATTTAAAGCTCTGCAATGATTTTTAAAGAAGCTCTCCATGACAGCGCCATCTAGAAGTGGTTTTAGAAAATAATAAAATAGCCTATGTTCTAAGTTTTAATGTAAATAGCACATGGTTAAAATTTCATTAAGATCGGTTGCACGGTGTAGCAGCCTATAGCGAACATACATACATACATCCATGCACACATTAAAATTTTATATCTTTTACGGCGCCCCTCAGGAGTCGATTTTTGCAAAACCCTTTCTTAGAGGATCTCTACTTAACAAAAGAAACATGCACGCCAAATTTCAAGTCTGTAGGTCTAATAGTTCCGGAGATATGGTGATGACCAAGTGAGTGAGTGTTTTTCTCCTATATATATATATATAGATATAGATAGATGTATGTAAAACTAACTGAAAATTTGAAATAAAAGTGTTTATTCTAAGAATTGTCTCTTATTTTTCGTTAAAATATTTTCAAAAATTTGACCCGTGTATCAAACATTTACACGTGTTTTGGTACACATGTAATATAAATACACGTGTTTTTACACGTGTAGGATAAGAACACGCGTACACGTGCATGACGTGTACACGAACCCGTGGCAGCTCTAGTCGGGTATAAAAATATGATGGCCTGTATGAGCTATTGGACATTGCAAAAACGGGTTTTTTCGAAAAAAAATTGATTTTTGCAAAAAAGTTTGCAAAATTTTGCAAATCTGTAAAAACGCTTTTATTCAACTTACATTGGACTACGCTTTCATCCTGGTTCGTTAAAAAATATCGTCTTTTCACGGAGCTACAGGTATTTAAAAAAAGCGATTTTTTGCAGTTTTTTGCAATTACTAATTGAGTTTGCATTTTGTTGAGACCGGACCAGGGCAGCTCGACCCGTATTAAAGAGTTACACAACTTTGGCATTTAACTCTTTTTTGTACAACGCCAAGTTTCTTTTTTAAACGTAAGAAACTGTTTTTCGCCAACTTTGGCCGCCATTTTGAAAAGGACGTAAGCGCGTCATTTGTTTTAAAAATAGTTCATTGAACTCTACGGAAAATTTCCAATTTTTTACATACCTTTGTAGCCTGTTAATAGTTTTTGTAGGTAAAAACCCTCACTTACTGGACTCTATCCATATGAATCTTATAACATGATCTGGCACCACCTATAAGACATGAGATTCTGCTGAAATAGTATTGAAACATAACATACATATAAGATACTTTTTTTTAAGCAAAGCTTAGGAACCACCCTTTGTACTACCAATTATTGGTCGTTGTCGTTGGTCACGTCAATTCATGGTGCAATCTCTAGTAGTTAACTTAGTTAGAAGTATCGAATAGATTTCAGGCTATAGGCCCAACTATAATGCACGTAAGAAACGCACGTCAGCCGACGTGCGTAAATATCAAACTTTCGCCAAACGTATAATGGTTTGTGTATACGGAAAGTTTTCAGAAGTTTAAAATTATTAAAATGCACAAATATTATTCATGACTATTAAAACTTGGCTATTAATCTTTGCATAGTAAAAATAATCATGTTTATTTTCAATTATAATAAATTTGTCATCAAAATCACTCGCATAAATTTGAAGCACAACATTTTCCATACTCTTTCTTGTTTAAAACCCACAAAACAACAACAACAAAAATTAGCTGTCATCAATTTAACTACAAATTCTCCCAAAACGTACGTTGAGCACGGTTCTTTTCGCATTTTTACGTTTAACGAAACTTAACGAAACAAAATATGACCGACGTACGTCCAATATGGCCGAGCCCATTAATTTCCATGAGAGCGCCCAGATGACGTGCGTTTCTTAGGTGCATTATAGTTGAGCCTTATGAGAAGTAGAGAGGATGTTGAAGGTCGATGGCGATGAACCCTGCGCTTGACGTCCGATGTAGCAAGATGTATCATAGCAGGAATGACCCCTATTGATATTCTGTCGGGGGAGAGTAAGAACTTGAACGAGCCGGAATATGCAGGGGAAGCCTAAGACAGTGCAACGAATTCTGGGGAGGCAGCTGTACTCTGTCAATGCCTTGGACATATCTAGAGAAACTAGACCAGGCTCGCCAAAGCGTTGAAGTGCTCTGCTAAGAATATCGCCAGTCTTTGTCTAAGGCTAGCTTTGGTTAGAATTACCTTTTTTGATATGGCCTGAACATGAGCTAGTTCGGAAGGGGGGGGGGAAATATCGCAGAGGTTGTAGACTTGGAACGGGCAGAGTCAGAGCAGTATCGGGCAAGGAAGGATTCAAGCCGAACAGATATGCCAATACTGCCCTTGGATTTGCTTTCTGTTATCACTTCTTCTTGCGAAAGAGAGAAGTAGTTGCGTTTTCCTTATAGTGATGTTACCAAGGGCCAAAAGTTTTTACTGCCAGCGGGAGTTTTAAAGCCTTACTTTTCCACCTATCATCAAATCTAACTTTTCTTTCAGGAGTTTCTCAAATTATTATACTCACGAAAAAAGGAATCTTTCGGAAAGTTTATGTATGCTCTGTAGGCGATTTTTTAAGCTTTATTATTTGCGTTCATACATTCCCCGTTAAATCATTTGGTTGGACGAAGCTTTACAGACTTGGTAGAATGAGGGTAGGTGTTGAGGCGATTGGGCATGGGAACCAAGTTTGACCTTGACCTAAGGTCAAGCCAATTAATCTCAGATGAAACCAATTATCAGGTGTGGAGGTACTCCGAGGTCAAACTAATTAAATAATCATGATAATTAGCGTGTCAGGGTCGGACCAGTTAATCTCGATAATTAGTGGGTGCGTGCGCCTAGCCCCATAGATCTGGTTAATTAGTGGGTAGTGAAAGGTGGGCCACTTGGGCGATCCATGGCCAATCATTTGTAAACAAGGCGCGTGTCACTAAATGAGACGCATGCCGCAATATAAGGCGCGCTGCGCCTGTTAAGTTGACAAACTTAAGAAATTAAAACATGGTGCATGACTAAACACGCCATGTGGAGTACGCTCGCGCCAGTTGCAGCCTGAGTGAGGGTCATTCCTTGGATAACGTCAGAGAGGGTTTCCACAGTAGATATGACCACAGCTTGGTCGCTGGCTGATGAGAAATTAAAGCATGATGCATAACTAAGAACTCCACATGGAGTAGCTAGCCTACTCTCCTAATACCTATTAATGAGGAATAAATATACACATTCCCGGCAGTATTTTTCTTGTAACAGAGAGCGACAGATACAGGCGTTCTTGTTGCGAAAACAAATTCCAATCTATGGCTTGAAAAGAGGCAGTAAGCGCCAACCATTTGGTTTTCCCATTATGCGCTGACCAGGCATTGGTATGAGTTTCCAGGAGGTGAGTCAAAGCCCGAGTAAAAATAAAATTCGCCCGCAGCTAGCCTGCATCAGGTACGCACTAGCACCACGGCGCCACAGCTAGCACGCATAGCGAACAAATACGCACGGCACATTTTTACTAGGGTTTTCTTCGTCCTCTTAAATTTTTTAAAGCAATACAGGCGATTTAGTGCATCCCTGTGACAGGCGCGTGCATGCCTGTGGCGGGAGCATGCATCTCTGTGGCGGGAGAGTGGGTGCCTCTAGCGAACAAATTTTTAGATTTTCGTACCTGTTGACGGGAGCGTGCTTCCCTTAGGCCATTCATACACGAGGGAGCATGGTTCCGGAGCAAAAGCTTTTTTCGGTCAAGGGAGGCGTGGGGAGATGCAATAAGTGGAGAGTTTCGTGCTCCTGCCTTTCGCCTGCGAACACGGAAAGCATCCACTCACACCAATAAGAAATCAATGCTTTGGCGATGAAAAAAAAACTTTCAAACAGTAAAATTTGGTCAAAATTTGTATATAATAAGAAAAAACTTTTAATTATTGAGAATTCAAAGAGAGTGAGTGAATTTTTTCAAATAAATTATTTCATATTAGCGAAAAAACCTCCATTTTGTTTTTAATAAAAAATTTGACATCTCACTAATACGAACAAATATCACGTAGCAACACAAAAGCTGCTTCCATCGCTGTTGCTCCGTGTATTTTCAGAAAACTTGCAGCAAAGCTTTTGGTTGCAGAACCATGCTCCCTCGTGTATGAATGGCCTTAGGCGGGAGCATGCGTCCCTGTGGCGGGTGCGTGCATACTTTTGTGGCGTCCTATTTGTTCGCTATGCGCGCTAGCAGCGGTCGCGTGCGTGCTAGTAAGAAAATTAACCAGCTAAATTTATTTTTACTCGGGTGTCAACGGAAAACAATTAGAATTTCTGACATCTTAGTGGGATGCCCTAGTCTGCGTGGAATAAGGCAGTTTCCTTAGGGCATTATCGATTTTGTTGACTTCGTGGTGTAGCACCCTTTAAGTAGGCGAAGTGGGAGCTAAGTGGAGGAAAAGGAGAACTCCAACTTGCACCTGATTTGAAGGTCCAGCAGACTTTCCATGATTTCAAAAGAAAAGAAGTTGATAGGTCTGTACGGTTTAGGTAGCTCCAGGGGTAAAAACCACCCCGATTCTCCTCCAGATAGTTGACATGTATCCCCAATTGAAGTAGGCTTTAAAAAGACAGACCCGGTTGTCATAATCAGCTTGATACACTACTGAAGGAGTGCCAGGAACATACCATCTTCCCCGTGGATTTGTAGGGTTGAAAGAATGCCCGCTTAACCTGCCCCCGGGCAATGATCCCAGAGAGGCTGTGGGGGAGTATCTGTCGGGATGGTCCTATGACTGTACCCAGCTGGAAAGTGCTCTTTGAGCAGGCACCTCAAGGTTTCCTCTTGGTTAAACGCGTATGAGACAACCTCCCTTTTAAGAACGTCCCTCCGCTGGGGGAGCCTTTTGAGAGGAGCATTTGATGTCTAGTTGCCTCCTAGTTGCTCCTTGTGGTAGGCTGTACGGATGAACCTGTATTCCTCCTATTATCCAGCATATTTTGCCATATTGAACAATCGAGAGACGGTATTGCTGTCATGATAGGAGGAGATTAGCACCTCAGTGAGCTGCATAAAAGCGGCTAGAAGGTCTGATTTCGAGGCCACAATGTCCTGCAATTTAGATCAGTTGGTTTTCTTAGGAATCAGCGAAGATGATGTGCAGATGATCCGACAGTAAGGCCTGGTGCTGAACATGCCTGCTAATGAGGGTGAAGTCCAGCACCTCCTCCCTTCTAGCAGTCACAACGGTGGGCTTGCATCTCCTATTAGCATATAACTTGCTTGTTGGTTATAACAAGAAATTCTAGAAGACACTCACCTCACTCGTTTAAGTCAGAGCTCAGTGTAGTGAGCATTCGCATCACAACCGATGACGAATTGTCGGTTCGTCGTGCGGCAGGAGTTTTTGAGCCTTCTAAGGTGGCACTATTGCTACATCCTAGATCGCCACTATATCTCTAGAAAGGAAGTTAGTGATGGGGAGATGACTGACACGACTGTCAATTACAAAGGCAACGCTGGGATTACCGAAACTCCAACACTAGTTTACTTGAACCGAAAAGTCGTCTGACTTTGGCATCAGTTACGAAATTTTTCCAAAGAGCAAAGGACACTCCTTTGTGATCAATCACCTGAAGTGCCCTTATGGCGCTAGAGCATCTCGTAATACTGCAGTCCTTGATACTTAAGGAAGCCCTAGATGGTGCCATTTTAGACCCTGAGGTAGGCCTGTCACCCAACGGTCCCTGATCTCCCATTCTGCGGTGATAGGATTTGAGCAGACCAACAGCCATCAGCTTGTTCTTGAGAAACTTCCCTCGAAGATCGGCTTGACTTTGTCGAAGGATATAGGATTAATTAGTTTGTGAAGTATTTCGATCATTTTCTATATTGATATTCCTTGACCACCTTACATCAATTTGTAACAGTTATTAATATTATAAGAATTTTACAAATTTGTTTGTACGTTGTTCAACATTATCGACCCTCATTGCCTTCTTGGAAATAACTATAACATTCTCCGTAACATATTTTTAGGCGCATTATTTTCAAAACACGAATAAGCCAATAAGAATGCACCTAAATACGTTCATAACAACAATCGATAAGTTTTAAATAAATACAAATTCTTTCCAGTGACAATGTCAACATTCACTACAGAAAATCGACACGGTTACAGCGTGCAATTTTCACCAAATAATGCGAATCGCCTAGCAGTAGCCTCCAGTCAGCTATACGGTCTTGCAGGCGGCGGCACTTTGTACCATTTGGAAATTGATAAAGATTCCAATTTGAGCGAAATTTGCCAGTTCGAATGGACCGACGGACTCTTTGATGTTGTAAGTGAAATTGAATATAAAATTTACTCATTTTATTAAAATTCTTATTTTGTTAAGGTTTACTGTAAGCAATACGAAGACATCGTCGCGACATCCTCTGGAGATGGATCGCTTCAAATTTGGAACCTCCGAGACAACGAAAAACATTCGAAGCCGCTTCTATGCCTCAAGGAGCACCAAAATGAAGTTTACAGCGTGGACTGGAATGAGTACATCTTAAGCGCCAGCTGGGACGGCTCGATTAAACTTTGGGATCCAAGCCGCAGCAAGACTTTATCAACATTTTTGGGGCATTCAGATTTGATCTACAGCGCTAGATTCTCGCCCTATATTCCAAGCATTTTTTCTAGTGTAAGTATTGACGGAACTTTAAATTTATGGGATTTTCTCGATTTTTCAGGTAAACCCTTCGGCAGCATTCAGGCTCATAGCGGCGAAATTCTCACATGCGACTGGTCTAAATTCGATAAAAACTTACTGGCGACTGGTGCCTCGGATGGATTGATACGGGGTTGGGATATCCGGAAACTCACTGATCCGATCTTCGAGCTCGAGGGGTGTGAGTATGCGGTGCGTCGCATTAAATTTTCACCATTTATGCCAAGCGTGATTGTCTCGGCTAATTATGATTTTACGACAAGGTAATGTTCTTTTTCAATAACAGATGGTGCGCAGATAAAAATCCTTTTTTTAAATTCCAGAATTTTCGATTTCGCTGAAAAGGAGGACGCAACTGAAATTTTTCATCATCACACAGAATTTGTTTGCGGAGTTGATTGGAATTTAAGTGATTGCAATCAGATTGTTGATTGTGGTTGGGATTCACTTGTTTGCACCAAAATGATTGAGCATGTGTAGAAATTGAAATGTTAGCTTTAGAAAGCTAAGAGGCTTATTCTAGGAAAAGTTAGCCGAACCAACGTCGCAGTAATGAAGAAAGTAATCTTAATGCAGAAACACTTGCGCACAAAAAACAAATTATGTTTGTGTATGTCCCGAAAGGATATTTTGAATGGTGTTTCTGAGACTGCTTCTTAGTATATCGATCTTCTAAGATGAAGTAGATAACTCTTGCTTAATTATTTTTGTAGGGAAGTAAACATTAATGTAAAGCTCTGATATTTATTTCCCTACTTACAATTTTTTTAGAATTAAGTTAGATGTTGGTGGCTGCGTACTTTTGGAAATATGTAGTTCTTTTATATATTTATGAATTAATTCGTTTTAATTGGCAGATTAATTTGAAATTACTTTTGACACTAACCTTTAATTGTGGAACAAAAATTATCGTAACACTTTCTTGAACATCGGGTATTAAGGTTTCTACATTTTTTCAGTGACATTCTGTTGTGCCTTTCTAAAATATAGAAGGACTTAATGAATTCAACTCGCAATTACTTCGTTAGCCTAATTTGTTTCTCAATCGCTGACTTCTATTCTAATCTGCTTAAAATTCCGTCTTATTATTCGTCTTAGTTCTTTTGTGACTCGTCCAGCGATTAGTGACACTAGCAATTCGACTTCTTTTGTTGGGATTGATTCATAGGTCACAAATAAAAAATAAATATGTATTAATGATCAATTTCTTTTCATCCTATATATCTTTAAGTCATAGTCGAAGAACTGGTGACGCTTTTACTGTAGATATTGCAACAGTCGCAAAGATCAATCAGTAAGTGCCCCAGACCTGCTGAAGTGTCCATTCTGGCAAATCTTAGCGTCTTTCGGGATCTCCGATCAAATTTTTTACTTAGGACATGTTCAGTTCATTAATATACCCACCATCAATTCTCTCAACATTTCAGTGCTAAAAACATGTGTTTGCATGTGAGGAAAGATCACTGATCGAGCAATTTTTGGTATGGGTTATAGATAAAAAAGCCTTTGATGATATATGATGATATATGTACTTCACGCGGAGAAAAGGCGTTGTTCAAATAGAGCTCTTCGTACACCATGATTTGTAATTGATCTTTCGTGTATCTCCCCAATAGTTTGTGCAAGAGCTGGGCTTATACTACTGATTCGCCTTACGATAATTGGATTATATTTCTTAAGTCGTTGCTCGCGATCTCCCTGTGCGGCGAAACTAGCGTCTCTTTAATGCCACACAGTTGCGTTTTGTAGTTTCTGTTTCTAACTTAGCATCCACATGTATTAAATTTTACCAATGATCATCAGAGACAAAAGCATGTCATGTGACTTGATAACTTTGCTGATATTGCGGATGAGTGTCCCACAGAAAGGATCTGGACCAATGAGGGGCGGGCAGGAAAGAATATCGCACCTAAAAGTATGCAAAATTGAATCTGAATAATATTTTTAAAAATCCAAGCCTGAAAGTATGCAGCAAATTGTAGATGCTGGTATTATTGTGAATGCTTCTTCTGAATGTAAGAAGAAAATAGTTGACTGTGCCTCCTTTGCTTTATACATTCGCGGGTTCAAGTCTGGCTATTACCCCGTTTATGATTAGGTTGAAAAGTTGAGTCGAGGTTGAGTTGAAATTTCGACCACCGTATATGATTCCGAGTTGAGTTCACTTTGGGTTGAAATCGGGTTGAACTGCCATCAAAACATAACCTCTTTTTGTTAATTCTTTTTCTATATTTCTAACTTCCTATACAGTTTTCGATCAAAATGGTGAAGGGAATTTTGTTCCCGCATTATTTCTAACATAGTTTTTGTTTCCTGATGCTCCCAAACATTTCTTTTAGCCATTGTCAAAATTAAATTTCCTCTGTTTTTACATATATAGTTAATATAAAATAATTAACGCGCTACAAAAACACTGAACACAAAAGTAACGCCGAAGGCAGACTTCACGGATGGTAAATAAACAAAACAAATGTCACTTAAACCCAATTTCAACTCAACACGCGTTTATGAGGCGAAATATCAACTCGACCCAGGTAGGAGAGCTGAGTTGGGTTGAGTGGACCCAGTTTCAACTCGATCCCCGTTTATGACTGGGTTCAACCTGGGTTGAACCTAGGTTGAACCTAGTCATAAACGGGGTATATGTCTTATAACTTTTGGATCCGTCTGTGTACCACAATTTTGTGATTGATCCTTTCTGCGGGTTGAATTTTTCAGTGTCACTTTTGACGATCCTCGATCGAGATCTTGAATTGGTAATCGAAATTGTTCGCAAGAGGCTTGAATTCTGTCATTCTAAATAGGGATTGATCTTGTTGAAACTGTTCGAGTATACTTGCGTGATCTGATATTCAAGTTCTAGTTTAAACTCATATGCCATTTTTAGTCTCAGGGCGTTGGCAGCTACATCTTTCTGTACTTCAACGTGGAGTAGTGGCATATTTTTCTTTGCTCCTAACGGCACTTGCACCGCTTCTGGGATCACTAACAAGATCGATCGAGTCACTTTTTAGCCTGTAGGTCTTATTCTCATGGATCATTCACGAGTAGGTCATTTTGGGTTTCAAACTTCAAGAATTCCTTACCGCTTCTAGCAGTTATACTTCATTGGTAATACAAGGAAACTAGGAAGGAAGAAAGTGCGTGCCCAATTAGTGTTGCAGAGTATATTTTTAATCCTTGGTGTAACTCTTCTTCTTCTTCTTCTATGACAGCTCTACAGCCGGGATTCGGTGCTGGCCTCTGCCAACTGTTTTCTCCACCGGTTGTGAGCCGATGCCATCCTGTTTGACATCCCTAAGCTCTGGGTGTCCTGGTCTACGCCATCCTACCAACGGAAGTTGGGTCGCCCTCGCTGTCGCACCCCATAGATCTTACAGTAGAGAACTTTTCTAGCAGGTACATCTACACTCATACGAGCTAGATGTCCTGCCCACGGGAGCCTACAGAGCTTTATTTTCTTCACAACATCTATGCCGCGATAACGCTCGTAGATCTCGTCGTTGTAGAGTCTCCGGAATTGTCCTCCCTCACATAAGATCCCAACAATTCTCTGAAGAATTTTCTTCTCGAACACGGCTAAAAGGTTAGAGTACTTTCTGCTAAGCACCCCTTTCTGGGATGCATATGTGTTGAATGATATATGTGACCATCGTCTCATATAGTAGAAGTTTAGACGTTATGGTCAGATGCTTGTATCTGAAGAGCGTTGACAGACTATAGTAGGCATTATTGGCTTTTGGCAGTCGTGCGGGTATCTCTGGTTCCATTGTCGGCTGCTACTATTGACCCAAAGTAGGTAAATGATTTTACTACTTCTAACTCGTGTGCCTCTTGTGGGGCCCATGTTAGGTGTTCTTGCAAACGAGTTTTTGTTGCTGTTCCGTCCCAGCTTTCGTGCTGCCCGTTCAATCTGGGTGAAAGCTTCTTGTACAGCTGTTGATGTTCTTGCAATGATATTAATATCGTCCATATATCGTTATTACTCTAAGAAATAGTAGTGGTGACAGAAAACATCCTTGTCGTAGTCCGGACCGAAGCTGACTTCATAGTTGTCGGGCAGCTTTCCGTATGGCGTTTCTATTAATCTAATACAGTTTCGTTGTACGCCCATTCACCCCAGCCTTATAAAACAAGAATTGCAAGAATGCTGCCCAAGGGGCCCAAACCGATCCGTCGCCTCCTGATGGCGAGGGTGGTTAGCTCAGTCTAGCTTTACGCAATGCCAGTGGGGGCAGCAGCGTTGAACAAGAGTGCTAACAGCCGAAAATGCGTGCGTACAGTGCGTGCGGTGTATAGAGCGAATTTTCGCTGACAGACAGTTGCGTGCTTGGGTTCCGTCTAGTCTTTTTCAAATAACCAAAAAATATAAGCGACGAGTGTATGTTTCTGCTGTGTGCTTGTGTTTGGGTATTTGAGACTATGGCGAACGCGGCAATGCGGAAATGTTGGAAATACAATCTTCGCACGTGCTGCGCCTACAAGTCCATATCCAAAGATGCGGCGTTCGTGATAGCGGGAATACTGGCGAGAGAAGACATGCGTTTCTATGATCTCTATGATCAGTCGATGACCAGCTTTGCGAGACTATATATCGGGAGACGCATCGACGCGATCCCAGCGGTCGTTATATCGTGAAGTTACCCTTCGTCTCCCTTCCCCTCATGAGGCCCGATTTGGGCCATATCGCGAAAAGCAGTCCGGCGTTTCAATCAGCTAGAAAAAAAGGTTCCGCCGAGATCCACTGTTGGCCGAAGAATATATTAAGTGCATCGAGGAATATCGCATTTTAGGACATCTGCAAACTTATCGTAAAGTAGCGCCTGAAGCGATTTGTTTTCTGCGCAGATATTGAAAAGATGTACCGCCAGATTTTAGTCACTCCCGAAGACGCCGAATTTCAAAGGTTATCCTGGCGACCCCGACCTCCCCCTTGAAGACCTGTGTTTGAGAACGGTCACGTAGTACAGCTAGTGTGCCGTATCTAGCTATCCTCACTTTACATCAGCTAGCCCTGGACGAGGGAACGACGCCTTAGTTTTTTTTATGTGAGGAAACCAAGCTTGGGAATCACCCTTTGTACTACCAGTCTGTCATGTCCTTCTTGTCATATATAGATGACGTCTATTCACGTGACGTGACCGAAATGGTTTCTGATTGGCTGAAATCTTAAAAAAGAGCAACGCGGCAGGAAAACGTCGGATATGAAAAATAAGCTTTATTCTCAAATTCCGCGTGGGTATTGGGAATTTTCCGGATGGGTACTGCTACCCACCATACCCACATTATCCGAGCTGTCATTTTTGGATCCAGTCTGCTAGCTTCCAATCGTTTAATATATTGTCTCCTTTAACCTAGAAAGCAAAAGGTTCAAGCTGGTAGGTAGACACTTCTTCAACTGTCGCATATTGTTAGGCCACCTTTTTCGATAATTTGACTATGGTAGCTTACGTCAAATCTTCCGAGAAGGTATAGGAATCGGTGCTGTTATTATAACGATCTTTTTTGCATGGGCTCAATTCAATATTCATCTCATCAGAACCACTGGACGGGTTTTTCTGTTTTAGTCATATATAAAAAAGATGTGGGTGTTACATTGGGGCGACTAGATGGCGTCTTTGTCATCGACCCTATAACTTGAAACGGTTTTAGACTATCAAATTGAGGTAACACCTGACCTGTCGCCTCTGACCTAACTTCTTTTTTGACCCCTTTCACGATTGTGTTATAATTGGGATTGATTAGGTGATCTACTTCTTCTTAAAAAATTAGATCTTCCTCTAGGAAATACAATACACATAATTGCAATTACAAATTTCCAAAAGAACGGAGGTGGACGACATTATTATCTTTAAGTATTGCTTAAATTTTGAGACTGTACAATTCGTAACAAAGATTGTGATTCTTCAAATGTTTCACAATGACTTTTCTCATTTAGAGAATTGTAAGAAAATATTTCGCGTCCCATAGATGAGGACGTATGCATCCAGACGCAAAAGCTCTTTTTAATAAGAGAGACGAGCGAAGATCGAAAAGTGATGAGTTTTGTATGTTAATAGAGCATTTTTACGCTGAATTTTCAATAAACTTTCAGAGAAGCTTTTGCGTCTAGATCTATACCTCCTGGTCTATAATGGGTCATACAGAAGAAAAACTTAGGGAGTAAGAACTGCTTCGTAGATGTAGTAGGAACAAGCATGTATTCCTTCTTTTCGTGCACATTACGGTTCAGATGTATGTTTATATTTAGGGCATGTCGACTGTTTAACAATTTACCACAGTCAGCATTCTAGGGTTCAAACTTAAGGTTCATCGCCATTTGCTTCAATAATCTCATATTTGCCTAGCCTATTCAGCCGTGGGATTCCGTAACGATTTAGAATTTAGAGCTTTCCTAAATCACACAAGTTTTCTAACTTAGAGTGGGTAGGTATTCCGTAAGCGATTTAGAGCGATGTACTAGATTTTTAGAAAAGATAGTACGTTTTCATATCAAAAATCTAAATAAGTATGAAGAAATGAAGTATTTGAAATTTATGATCCCTTTAATTACAATTTTAATTTAAACTATTTACATTTAAAATGTTTAACCCAAAATAAAGTATTTTTCTTTAGAATTTAAACACACATTTATATTACGTATACGTATTTTCACTTTCGAATAATTCTAAATACTTATTATTTGCTTCTAATAACACAGGCCTACAAATTTTTAACCCAGAGACTAGACCTATCGTACCCGAAGGATTTTGATGCGCTGAATCCGAATCCGGCTTCAGAATGGCTCCTACACGTCTGGTTTTCGAGATATCCTAACCTAAAAGTGCAAAAAACGCGTTTTTTGCAGTTTTTGAGGTTACGTGACGTAAGGAAAAAAAATATAATCAAAAAATGTTGTATGGCAATTGAAAGTACCACCCTGTCCCTTTTAAACCTATTTGGATTTTTTGAAATATCTTTTTTTTCACCAAAATATCGCTATTTGAAGTTTTACACTTTAGCGAATTAACCCAAATACAAAAAAAAATCGAAAAAACAGGTAGGTAGGTATAAGGGGGTTTGGGGGTGGGTAAGTAAGCTCGCTAGTATAGTGGGATCCAATTTGAATAAAAATAGGACTTATTTCAAAAGAAATAATCTACTTAACTCCCTGTTCCCAAGGTCAGGTGGGTTAGCCTGGTTATGGTTTGGTAGGGGTTGTTTTTTGAGCTTACGAAATATTCTGACCTTATGGGTTGAATTAGACCTCGGATTCGGAATCAGCGACCCCAAAAACACAAGATCAACATGGTCTGGTCTCGGGCAGAATTTTTTCGATTTTTTTTTGTAGTTGGGTTAATACGCTAAAGTCTAAAATTTCAAATAGCGATATTTTGGTGAAAAAAAAGATATTTCAAAAAATCCAAATAGGTTTAAAAGGGACAGGGTGGTACTTTCAATTGCCATACAACATTTTTTGATTATATTTTTTTTCCTTACGTCACGTAACCTCATAAACTGCAAAAAAACGCATTTTTGCACTTTTAGGTTAGGATATCTCGAAAACCAGACGTGTAGGAGCCATTCTGAAGCCGTATTCGGATTCAGCGCATCAAAATCCTTTGGGTATGTTAGGTCTGGTCTCTGGGTCTGGACTTTTGTTAAATTTTGTCGGCCCGTGTAATTGAAGTTTTTTTGTTTTATAATTTTTATTAAATTTACAGATGCCCTTATATATATTATTTCAATTTTTTAAGGTTCTTAATATTTCTTCTTTGTTTCTTTTTGCTGAAGGCAAATACTCCTTCGACAGGGGTTTTCCTTCGCTTGTATTTAAACGATTTTTTGCTAATTCGGGTGATTTTCCATAAAATCAATGAAAATTTGAACTTTAAAAATTGTTTAAACTTACATTTTTGCAAATTCCCAACCTTGCTCACAAGACACCTTACTCTATATGTGAATGAAATCGAACTCTAACTTAGACAAGAAATGTGTTACAGAATTCCAAATTTCGTCTAAAATTTAGAGACCTCTTGTACAAAAGTGTGTGCCATCTACTACAAAAATTAATAGCCGGAATTTGCGGTAGATGGCGCTGCCTTCGTCTTTTTGCCAACTTAGGCTGTGTGCGAAACCGGCTAATTGCTTGCTAATTCTAGTACTTTTTCATTTAGTAAATTTTCGAGCTTGCTAATTCTTCTTCTTCTCTTGCTTAATATTTGAACAAGAATTTTGCACAAAATATTACTGCCATAATTTCATCATTATTTCATTGTCCACCGCTTTCCGCCCTTTTAAAAAATCTTAAATAAATAATATTTCAAATACTGCTTTTACAATTAAACAAGTACATGTCAACCGGTAAAATTTGAGCAAGCAATTCCAGTTTTGGTTTCGCACAGCACTGGAATTAGACTGAGAAGCTTCCAAAAAATCTGGAAGTTTAGCAAGCAATTAGCCGGTTTCGCACACGGCCTTAGAATGCTTAATGCACTCTAAATTTTAGATTCTTTAGGCTTACAGAATACCAAATTGCGCTAAATTTAGAATTTTGGCTCTAAAATCTAACTCTAAATCGTTACGGAATCCCAGTGCTGTATTTTTTATCCTTCAAACTAGGTTTACTATTAGACATTGACCATGAACCCAACGTCTGTCAGACTGGCAGCACAAAGAGTGGTTTCTAAGCTTAGTTTATGGCATTAAAAAATGACAGTTGAAATGTGTTATTCTGAAATAAAAGACGTCATTCTTTTTGTTACGATTTGTACATAAATAACATTTTTAGCGCTTAAGCGTAGGTAGTGCATGACCGTTTGTGAATATGTAAATTTATTTGTTTTTGCCCAGCAGAAATATTTTCGCTTCCATTAAAGAAACTCCTTTTTTCCTCAGAATTCGATTCCGCGTTTTATTATAAATCCCTCAATAAAAATTTCTCAAGTCGATAGTAATTAGTCGGCGATGTTTTTATCCGCGGCCGACCTTAAAGCGCAGTCGTTAAATCGTCAGCGTTTTCACACCCTCTCGGTAGATGGCGGCGGAGTCGCTTTATTAATTTTATGAATGTCGTAAAGTGGCTCCTGAATAAACGGAAACTCTCCACCTAGCAATTCCACCACCGTTGACTCTGGCAAACAGCAGTAAAGCGGATGCAATTCGACATAAATTTCGGAGCCCATTAACCAGCGGCCAATTATAATCCGCCTTGTAACGCTCCGATAATTATTTTACCGCCTGAAAAAGAATATTTCGACAGGCAGCAACGCCTCTGATTTTTGGTCCATTCTGGGGGCTGTCGAACGTCTCTCCAGAACACTTCAAGTCTGGCCTTCGAGCCCTAGTTAAGGTTCCTTGGTGATCAGCTTTAGCGGGATTAAGGAGGCGCGACTCATCGTGATCCTAATTCCGCATGAACGTGCCAAAAGCTGCACTCCAAGGGCACAGAGGATCCCCGCTGGAATCGGCAAGGAATCATCAGGCATCGGCAAATCATGGTGCCGCGATCTTAATGAAAGGTTCGACTGTCGGCGTCGATAACTCGCGAAGATGATGAGCCAAAAGAAATTGCTGTGGCCTCTTGTGATTTGGTTGGCGAGTCCGCGCAGTCTTAAGGTCCGCTCGCAGCCCCTTCAAGCTCAGGTGAGACTGGTTTTGTTTTGCTAAACGAAAGAAATTTCTGGCGCACGCCCACTGGGATAAATGTTGGCCGTTTCCTTGCAGTCATTAAGGGATTTAACACTTGATATGGTTGGCCATTGTGCCTCGGGGTGCGATTAGATGAAGTGCGTCTTCAGGTGTTATAGGATGACCATCGCCGGCAAATCGTGCACATCTCTTAACCTACAGCTCGTTAGGGTCTTTAGAATTGCTCGAATGCTGAAGGCTTAATGATAAGTCTACAGCACTGATCTACTCTGCCCTGCACCTGCTTCAGCGAGCGCTTTCGTGTAATGAAGGATCTTTAGTTATGGCCAAAGTAAGTCGTTTTTAGATTAATCTCGTTTTAATATGAAACAATT
Organism: Thereva nobilitata; assembly: GCA_963855945.1. Taxonomy (NCBI): domain Eukaryota; kingdom Metazoa; phylum Arthropoda; class Insecta; order Diptera; family Therevidae; genus Thereva; species Thereva nobilitata. The sequence continues at coordinate 5,057,632 of OY979696.1, forward strand.
TGTTATCTTTTCAGGGAAATCTGCAAATGGAGGCGAATTTTAAGTGAAAATTTGTGAGAATAAAGGTTTTAAAGTTTGGAGGAGCATTTTCTAATGTAGTAACTTATTTGAGTGGTTTTTAAAAATCACAGCTTAAACGCATTTTCCTACTAAAGGACATCGCTTTTTTAATAAAGAAAATAAAAGTTTATAACAATAATAATTAAGAAATTGTGGGAATGAAACAGAAAATGTTGTTAAATTAAATTTTTTGGACATAGAAACATTCGAAATTAACAAAAATAAAGGAGTTATTGAGGACCTAGTGGAAGCGGGCATTGACTAAGAGGGGTTTTTTGAAACAGTAATGGAAGTATTGTAAATTGAATTTGAGCATAACTGCACTCAGGCCGCGCTCTAGGGGCGAGCAACCCGGTCATTTGTCCGGGGCGCCAAAATTTGCGGGCGGCTGTAAGGGGGAAAAAATATTGATGTATTAAATACCCAATTAATAGAAAAATTCACATATAGGTTTTTTCATTCGTTAAAAATTTATGGCGTATTTATACTGTTTATTCTTGATTCACAGACCTCTGTAAGCCTTGGCCTCCTCAAGAATCTTCTTCCAACGTTCTCGGTCTTGCGTCTTCCTTTTCCAGTTGGTAATCCCAATTGGGCGTAAGTCAATTTCTATGTAGACTTTACATCCCTTTCTAGATCTTCCTTGTGGTTGTGGCCTTCTTCTCTCAGGTGTTTGGAAGAACAGGATTTTTGGGAGCACTTCTTCAGGCGTGAGATATTGATGTTTTTGGTTTATCATGTTTTTTGTATATTTGGTACAACGCGTGGTTGTATCTTCTTCACCAGACTTCCTCTTCATTTACTGCGCCTGTCATCGTTCGGAGAATTTTTGGAAAATGTTTAGAATTGGGGCTCCAGACTAAAATAACTCCAAAAATTTTGTTAAGGTATTTAGAGCGATTCAGCGATCAACACCACGATTTGGGAAAAATACATATGGGCGCCCTACATAGCAGGCATAACCTCATAGTACCAAACCCTGCATATGAGTAGAGGCAATGGCTAGTCTAGGGATCGAACAGGAAGCATATCCCTCAAGTAACAACCCACAACCACGAAACCTTTTTTGTTATACTTTAGGAAGAAGAAACCGGACAGGCTGTTTTGTTCGCCGGCAGTATTCTTCTTTTAATTTTCGCCGTAATGTTGGCTTTGTTAATTTGAGTTCCTAATTAGGCGAACGGATTCTGTATTATATCTGTAGATTGTTATATTTTATCCTGATCTTCCTCTACTATTTATATTAGGGATCAACATATGTATGTTAATTCCGTTGATGATAAGTCTGGATTTCGATGCTGCTTTTTCTACGGCCACAAAGGCTTCATTTGCTGCAGCCATTGTCCTGCCTATGACGGCTATATCATCTACTTATGCCATAAGCTGAACAGACTTGTTTAGAGTTATCCCTCTGGTTTCAATGCGCGCCTAGGGACCGCTTTTTCTAATACAATGTTAAAGAGTAAACCAAAACAGGTTAGTGAGTCTCCTCGTCTGAGGCCTCTTGTTTGTTTTAAAGGGCACCGATTCATTGCTCTGAATTCTTCTTAATCTGTTTATCACTCGACTCAACGGGGGTTTAGTGAGTTGTACTAATTAATCTAGAAAGTTCAGTCTCATCATTGCTTCGTAGAAAAAATTGTACTTTTATTTAAAAAAATATGTATAAGGGATATTAAGTTAGACCAGAACGAGAAGGTTCAATTGCTGCCATTACATCCAGGGCTAGTGAAATTATCGGTCCATATTTCTTGAAAACTAAAGTTGACCGGAACGTAGCTGTGAATGGCGCTCGTTACCGTCGCAGCAGCCTGAAATTGAAGCCCATGATCCCGACGACATTAGGTTCCAGCAAAGCGGAGTTACTTGCTACATAGCTCGTGAAACATTGGCCCTATTCGGTGAGCAGTTAATTTATTGCTTTCGACCATCTTGCTTCTTGCTTCCGACTGGTGAATTGGCCACCTAGAGCGTGTGATATTACGCCTCCCTTGGGCTACAATCGAAAGTCTAGTCATTGGCCAAATGCCACTGGAAATGTTCGAACGCGTCATTAGAAATTTGAATTTCAGAATGGACTATAATGGTAGGTAGAAGTGGCAGTCGCGTCCAAGTCGTAGCCTAGGACACAATTGGCGCTAAGGTGCGCCGTTTTGTAGCCGCACTCGTGAAAAACTTTTGCGTGAAAGAAGTAGTGAGCTAGGGATTTAGATCCATCCCGTCAAATTTAGGTACCGGATCAAATCTCCGATTTTAAGTTTCGAAACATCCCCCAAATCGCTTAAGAAGAGGCCTCCAAATACACGGTGCCTGATATTGGCCAGAGCTGGGCATTCGCAGAGAAAATGTTCAGTTGTCTCATTGGCCTGTTCCTTCCCGCAGCTGCCGGAGTGGATGTTATGGGGAATTCTCAATCTGGCTGCATGTTGCCCAATTGGCCAGTGTCCGGTTATTATTGACACGATTCTGGCAATATCCTTGCGTTGCATCACCAAAAAGTCTCGCGATCTTTGTTTATTATAACAAGGCCAAGTCTTCCTAGATTTGACACATGATGATAGGTTCCTCCGTCTGGAGCCCGCTACTGAGAGAAAGTTCCTGGAGATGTCTCTCTTTAGAACGCACAGAGGCTGCTGTGCATTCTCCACCGGTGTGCCTGCGAGAGTGGTCCAATTCCGGCCAATTGATCTGCCTTTTCGTTGCCCTCGATGTTATTGTGATATGGTACCCACTGTAGAGTGACCCTGTATCTGTACCTCCCGTCCAGGGAATAGAGCTCCTTCTGGCAGTTTTCGACAAGCTTGGCAGTTATACGAGCCGGGCCTAATGCCTTGATGGCCGCTATCTGATAACAGAATTATCCTTGCTCCCGGCCTTGGATTTGACTGCATTGCTAGGCAGGCATGAAAAATTCTCTGTCCTGCTTGGAAAACGCTGGCGAAGTTAGGCAGGTGGAAGTTTTTTTCAAATTAATTGATGCGGAAAACACTCCAAACCCGACTCCGATTTTGATCCGTCTGTGTACAGGACAATGAAATCTTCCCATTCCTCTGGTAGGGATGCGGATATTAAGGTCTCTGCCGAAATTTAATTTTCTCCACGTAGTCGGAGGCGGTACAGGCCGCCCGCTCCCTGATGTATAAATCAGGTGGCAGCAGATCGAGACTTAGCGCATCCGTCGGAGTTGTGCACATCGCGCCCGTTATCCTGAGACAGGCCATTCTTAGGACTTGACCCAATCTGGATCTGTTATATTCTTTGGCAAGAGCGGGCCACCAAACGTCGGAGCCACGGTATACAGAAACAAGGTAATGTAAAAGAGACTGACATCTGCGAATATCGTAGAAAAATGGAATGTCACCCGTTGACCTAATGCAGAAAAGCAACAACAATTTCGATTTTATATGGGAAGAGGTCAACGAGTGACGTCGCACTAATACGATATTCAGTCTTTTACATTACCTTGTTTCTGAATACCGTGCGACGGAGCCACGGTATACAGAAACAAGGTAATGTAAAAGACGAAATATCGTATCGTAAGTGCGAATATCGTAGAAAAAGGCGACGTCACCCGGCAAGGTTAATACAGAAAACAACAACAACAATTTCGATTTTGTATGGGGAAGACTTGCCGAGTGACGTCGCACTAATACGATATTCTACGATATTCAGCATGAAAAGCATCAGTAGTGTCTTTTCCGGATTGGCAGATAGCCCGCAGCGGTTGGACCAAGCGCTAACCTTTCCAAGTGCTCTGTGCTCCTGCTGGGAGCGACGTCTTGATCGCCCGGAAAGTGGGGTTTTAGGTGAAGCTCCAGGGCTTCACCCGAGGACTCTGTCCATGTGCCGTCTCCCCGTTTGATATAGGATGGTTGACAGGGTTGCTTAGAGAGAAATTTGCCGAGGCTGGCTGACTCACCCAGACTCTCTATGGCATGTTCCGCATCCTCCACAAGCCTCACAAAGGTCAACAGGAATTTATATATGTCCAGCCCATGCACCTTTAGGAATTAATGGACTTTCATAGGCATCTTTCAAAGCAAATATCATTGTAGTACCAGAATAGTTTTGATGAGCAACGCCATCTTTGTGTTGACGCTGCAAACTTTTTAGACCACCCTCGTATAACTCTTATCAGCTTCTGAAATTATTTATTTAGTGCATAAAAATGGAAATGATGCAATTATTATTATTCAAACAACTAGAAAGTATTCAATGTGTTTGTTGACTGTAAATTGTATGCAATTCGCAGGCAATCAGATGTGCCTGAAGGGATATGGATCGATGCAGCTACGCTTGTCGCGACTTCAAAGCTATTAACGAAACTATGCGTTTCCCAATCACACTCGCATACCTTTCTTACACGTAAAGCTTTAAAACGAATGCCCAAACATTTAATTAATTAAATCCCAATCAATTACTTAATCCAGTGAGGAATGTGCTCACGCACTCCTGTTGTACAAACACATAAAACAGAACAATTGTTGAGCTGAAAACTTTGCAATGGACTTGTCAATTGTGAATGATTTATCAATTGAGACTGTTTTCCACACAAAAGATTAAAGGACACAACATTGTTGGGATATGAGATGACCTTGAAAGTACACATTTACGGACTTCTGTAAAACCAATGGATATATTAGTGGCTAAGCAGTCCTTGAGAAGAATGCACAAGATCGCGAGGAGATTCTTTATGTTCGCTCTTAGTAGTCTTTATATTATAAGCAAAATCTTGGCGCTATCAGTTTACGCATTTGATAAGAAAAAATTCGCCGTGACTTCATCGCAGTTTGGTTTGGTAGTTTCAATTATAATTGGACTAGTGAACTGCTGCTATACACTCATCCCACTTCTTCGTGCTAATAAAGAATATAATGAATGTCCGGAAAGTCTGAAAATGTACCATTTCGTGACGAGATTTGATGCAATGTTAACATACATCGAAGCTAGTTTCATTATATTCTACAACATTTTCAAGAGACAACAAGTCGTGAAGATAGTGAATAATTTCATACGCATCTACACGACATTCTGCAGACCAAACTCAAAGGAGTTCTTCAACTTAAAGTTCAACCTAGTGTTCTCGGCAGTGTATTTTAACGTGCTCACACAAATGGTGTTGTACATTTACGTATTCGCAACACTATTCCCACATGCCCCTACCAGGGGGAGGATAGCACTGTGCTTCTGGCTCTATTCACATATCGTAATTCTAACAACCATGAATAAAATGTGCTTAGCCAATCTGGTCATCAAAAGTTGTTTCAACGTGCTCAACTCGAAGGTGCGAAAGAACTTAGTGTGTGTGGTAAAAAGCTGCCATTGCTCCAATTACAATTACCTGCAGATGACCTCATTGCCGAGACTTCATTCCCGATTGTTCTACTTCACCCGAGAAGTAATGAGCTTCTACGGTGTTCAGCTGTTACTGATCCTGCTGCAAATCCTTATTAGATTTGGGACGGTCGCTTTCAATATTTATTTCAGCACTCACGAAAAAGGACGAATTATGAAATATTTATTTTTGGAAATTTCTTTAATCATACTCGAGGGATATTTGGTGATTTTATCGACTAGTCTAGTGGCACGATACTCTTTGGCAACTCGAAGTATTCTGGAAGAGTTTTATTTTGATAAAAACCTCACTTTGCACCGCGAGAAGAAAGTAAGAAATTACTTAAGGTGTTGTTAACTAATTAAATAATGTTAATTTTTTCCAGATTGAGTCATTCATTATTCAAATCGTCCTCAAAGGAGTAAATATTGTATCAAGTGGACTCTTTCCTTTAGAGATTCGCTTTAATCTAACTTTTTTAAGATCGGGTTTAATTCTGATTATGCTTCTTATTCAGATTGATATTATGAAAAATGATCATTTCTAATTGTTGGTATTTAATTGTTTTTTTTTTCATTCTTTTTTTATGTTGTATTGGCGGGGGTTTCATCATTGAGAGCAATGACAGACAGCAAACTCTAGTCGGAAAGATGCTAGAAATAGAAGTTAAGGTCTGCTAACACCAATACGTTTTATTCCAGCGACTCCTATCCAATACTACCACTATAGAACCATGTTTTTGGGAATCACTGGTAGATAGCTTCTTCGCTTATTGTGCTTATAGGCATATAGGATGGTAGAAGAAAGAGAAGAGAAGTGCTATAAAGAGCGAAGACAAGAAAGAAGAAATGGAAATGCGGAGTGGATTCGAACCACGAACCTCTGGGATGGTAGTCGAACGCCTTAACCTTTACGCTACGGACGTTTATTAAATTACTAGCTGACCTGACCTGACACACCTTGTCCTGTTTAAATTTCAATAAATATGTTTGTAATCGTTTTGTGAATTTGTGAAAAGCTATTGGAAATGTGCGATTTTCGTTGGAATCAGTACACAATTGGCAAAACTCGTCCGACATTTTGGCCCCGCCATTTTGAATCTATAAGTTTGATCATAAATTCCTTATTTCGTACCTTAAAAACCTCCATAAACAGATTTTCATTGGAATCGGAATACAATTGGCAGATTCGTCGGCCATATTGGCGCGGCCATTTTGAATTTATAAGTTTTGATCAAAAAATTCGTTATTTGCCACCTTAAAAACCCCTAGATGCCCACTTTCATTATAAGCGGAACACAATTGGTAAATTAAAGTAAATTTGCGCGGCCATTTTGAATTTCGACCTTCATGCAAAATTTCGAAGCTCTGTGATGTCTGGTCAACGAAGCTCTGCGTGACAGCGCCATCTATTAGGGGCTTTAGAAAGTAATAGAATAGCCTATGTTCTTTCTGTTAATGTAAATAGGTTAAAATTTAATTAAGATCGGTTGCACGGTGTAGGAGCCTATTGCAAACATACATACATTCTGACCCGACAGACCTCGTCCTGTCCAAATTTCAATAAAATTGTAATCGTTTTGTGAATTTGTGAAAAGCTATTGGAAATGTGTAAACAAAGCAAAAACGAGAAAAGAACGAATTTTGTGGTGGCAAGCCAGGCAGATCCGCAGGCAGTTTGTTGCTTCATCTTCGTTTGTTACTAGAAATGTAAGGGACCAACGATTTAATTTTGAATTGTGAAGTATAAGTGATCCACATCTTTGTTCTTTGCCACAAAAATTGCCGTTCTCTCAACCAATTGTGATTTTTGTGGTTAGCAATGATGTTCGGGAACACTTTGTTGATGAGCTCGTCCTTCGTTGAGACGAAATTGAAAAATTCGGCGGTAACGCAATCAATCCGTTCGATTCGTCGACAGGAACACGGCCATTACCGATAGTCCGCAATTGCTTGGAGAAATGTTCGGCAAATAGATCGTTTAGCAAGGCAACGCACATGTTTGTCGTCAGCTGAAGTTTCTTCACATAGCGCCACAGAGTCGATGATTGTAGGCAAGCGTTTATATCATCGGCAGTGGTCGATGTTGGGATTACTGGTTGTGTTTGGCGGAAATCGTCTTCAAGCGGTTGCAATGATCCAATTCGATGGTGAATTTGGGCTTGCATCCGTAAAGTCGAAGACGAAGTCAGAATTACGGATTTATGATCACCAAAAGGAAATGAAAGTTTACTCTCTCGAGTAGAAATTACCTTGACTGTCGGATTGAATCCGCGTTCTTTGATAATGTCTGCTCCAAATGAAGTCATTTGAAAACACCCGTTGTATCTTTGAGTGTTCGATAGAAAATGTCGTGATTCTGGTGTTTCGCCACGAAGGAAGCAATGAATGCAAAGGCTCAGGTGGCGAAGGCAATAATGGCAATTTCACCTTGCCACTGAGACGACACAATCCATGCGTTTCTCCAGCGAACTTCAATGCATCGCAATGGTCCCACACTACCTCCATTGGGCAAATTCGAACGAAAGGATGCTAGTTGAAGTCAATTGTGCAATCGTATTGAAACAATACTTGATTCAAATCAGCGCTTGAAGCATTTTTTCTTGCGCATTGAAGATTATCTTATCACGTTATTAATATGTGCGATAAGCTCGACGATTTCTCATTGCCAACTGAACTATTTAACGTACTGCCTCTCTTTGTTCTTGTGTTTGTGAAGCACGAAGTCGGGCCATACGAACGCGGCTCTCTTCTCGGGCGATTTCCTGTTCATGTGCAGTGGATTGATTCGCAATATTCCGAAGTCGAATTGCATTACGGCTTCGTTGCGAAAGATTACAGTTTCTGGCGGCCCACAATCACAAATATGATAACCTCACAAAGTGAACATCTTCGAAGGCAAAAATTAAACACAGTCCAAAATTACCGATTGGATTGATTGTCAATGCGCGCACAAACGGCATAACCTTTCACAATATGCACTTCATCAAACTGAACTCACCTCTTCGAAATCGCTTTTCGTTGATGAATTTCAGAAAAAGTCGTTTGAAGAGAATTAATTGAATCGAATTCAAATGTAATAACCGTCGTAAACTGAATGAATATTGATGAAAACTCGAAAAAAATGATGATCGCCGCACGTCTGCATCGCTAGCTCAATGCAACGAAAGGACCAATGCACAGACACAACGCCATCTACTGGCATTACCGGAACCAGAATACAACGCCATATTCATTTTTGTTTCTGCCATATATCAGAGATGGAGTTGTATACGGATTTTTGTGATGCAATCAGATACTTTTAAAATGCGCGACGAAACTACTCGAGGCCGAGACGCACCAAAAAAAACAGAATTCATCGAAAACAGTCAGAGCCGGCGCTTGGGTTTTTTTGCGCCCGCTGCAGTATGCCACATGGCGCCCCATCAGCTGTTTATTTTTGAACGCAATGAAGGACAAAGGAGAGAGACACTCGAATTTTCAAAAATGGCTCCAGAGTAGTATAAGTGAATGAGAGATTTTTCTCTCACTTGGGGATTTCTCACCTGAATTTTTACTTCTGATCCTCGAAAAGGAACCTATGTTCCTTCACTGTTTGAGTAAAATTTTTTGAGTAAACTTTTATTAAAATCTCGAAGCTAAAATCTCGGGTAAGTTCCTGCAAGAGGAGAAGTAAAATTTCCCCGCTTTTTCTTGCATGAGAAGATACAGGAACCGAAATTGGCTAAATTTGTATAATTTCTTGCGCCCGGAGGATCCACATGAGTTCGTGGACAGACGTACAGAATATTCTCGATAAAATAAACTGGAAAAATAAATCATGGTAATAAAAATGAATTCCTTTAGTATATGTGATTATGAACAAAGCTTTAAAGTTTGAATTTGTTTTTTAAATTTTAATTTCTAAAATTGTGCCCCCGTAAAACTGCGCCCGGTGCAAGAGCACCATTTGCACCTATGAAATCGCCGCCCCTGCTGGGACTGATAATGTCTTCTTTGGAAATTAAGACTTAACAGAAAGACACTCAACCCTTTTGTTTACTACTTTTGTGAGCCGGTCGCATCCTATGGTAGCCTAAAAACCATCCTGCTGCAGTGATCAATTTCCCCTTGACTTTCTTAGAGGGTTCCGAAATCACATGGGAGGTATATTGGTCGTAAAATATTTGGTGGCCAGTACCGCGCAAGTTGCAATGGACTATTGGTATCCTGACTGGCTGACTCACAGCGTTTTGACTAGTATCCAACCGAAGCTGTTAAACAGATATTTTTCTGTATGGTCGAGCTGTCGTCAATGCTCATTTAGGGTAAGCCCTTTTGCCCATTGTCTTGCCATCGCATGTCCAAGAGCCAACCCCGGTGATCTTGTTTTGAGTTGCACTCCTGAGAAGAACAGTTATAGATATAGTACCTTAAATTCTGGAAAAGCTCCTTCTCTCAACTACCGTCAAATCTGCCGCCATTGGCTGGCAAGTGTGTTACTGCGGGCTTCCCTACTTTCCACTTTTACTCAACTCATTTCAATAGGAGTAAGTGCAAGGTCTTCTTCTACTCTTCTGGGGTCCCGTCTCCTTTGGAAAGCCCTTTCACCGCTGCGGTGCACTTGGAATCTACCATGCCACTATTTCGCTGCGAAGTTCAAAAAACTTGGCCTTGGCGGCAGCATGCACTTTCTAATACTCCCTGGATGCTTACTACCAGCGTGCTTTTAAGTTGGGGATGAGATGGCAATGTCGTAGTTCGTGTCTTTTCTACAATCTTCTTTCTTTGTGCACTACCAGACAATGGAAGGAAGTATTTGTATAACTGGGTGTATCTACCTGCTGCTTAGAGGAGATCGTTTATAACAGTCCCGGACTACTGCAGCTGTATTAAATACAATTTTTTCTCTATGTATTAAATCTTAACTGCTTCACATTTATAAATTTGAAAGCCTTTAACCTTTAATTCAGCAAACTAGACATTGCACCATGACGTAAACGGCATGACGGACTGATAGTACAAAGGGTGACACCTAAGGTTCGACTCTTTAACTTAGAAAAAATAAAAAAAAATAACATAAAACAAACTCATCACATTAACCTTTTGTATTACCTTTCAAGAATACATAAGTCCTTCAGTGAGGTAAGTTGTGAGGAGCACTTTCAAAAAAATTAATTACAACTTCCATTACCAAAATTGCTTGGCGTTAATTATTTTCTGTTCAGTAGTTTTTAATCTCTCCTCTGGAATAAATGTCGAAAAGAACCGAATCGATTTTTAAACTTTTAATTTCCACACTTTACATCCTTAATAAAATGCTTCTTCTGTCAACATACTCGCACAGGAAACATAGCTCGAAAGTGTCCTCTTCGTTGTGCTCGAAAGTCTTGGCCTCGATAGGAGCAACTTTGATGTTTCTTTACCTCCCATATTCCTTATGGTCGGAAAGAATTAATTATCAAAGGGCAGACAATCGGAAGCGCCTGTTCATCGTCGTTACCAGGAGTGGAGTTCTATTGACAATTGCCGGAGCCGCGGTCATCCTTCTGTCGAACATTCTCCAAAGCCGAAGACTGATCAAACTTGTCAATGATTTCACAAAAATATACATCGACTTTTGCAAGCCCAATTCCACCGAGTTTTTCTGTCGTAAGTTCACGCTGATTGGCTTTGTGTTGTTTGCGGTCACTCTACACCACATAACGTTCTATCTAAGTATGGCCTTTTTAATGAAATCCAGAAAATCAAGTTCGTTCTCATTGGTCGCGATTCTTGTTTGGATTTACTCGCGATTGGTGATTTTGACAACGTTGATGAAAATGTGCGTTGGTAAACTGTTTCTGAAAAGTTGTTTCCAGGTTCTAAACGCGAAGATCGAGTTGACCTTATCACATTTAGCATGCAGCGGTAATTGCAACCATAGTGCCACAGTCCAATTGACAGCTCTGTCAAAAATATATTCGCAGCTGTTTTACTTCACCCGAGACCTTATTGGCTTGTACAGTTTCCAAATACTGCTGATTTTTTTCATAATGCTGCTAAGGCTGGTCTCACAAGGGTTTCTGATTTACGTGGTTTTCAATGACGGAAAGTATATTCCTCGATACGTTTACAAGGATTTCCTGGCAACAATTTTTGACGTGTACTTGCTAACAATGTCGTCAACTTATATTGCGCGAAATTCAGTAAATACACGGAAAATCTTCGAAGGATTCTACTTGAAGGAAGATGTGGACCAGCACAAAATGAGAAATGTTGTTTGTTTTGATATTTGTGGTGTTTTTAAAGTTATTTTATATTATTTCAGGTTGAAAGATTCTTTCTTCAGATTCTGCTTAAAGGTGTAAAAATTTCGGCTTGGGATGTTTTTTCTTGCGAACTAAAAAGTAACGTGACCTTGATGCAGTGTGGTTTAATGTTTATAATAATTCTTATTCAAAACGACATAATGCTTCGTCCAGACTAGAGTAAAATTAAAATTAGTTCTTCTTGTTTGCTTTTATACAAAAATTCATTAAAAAGAAACATTTATGCATAATATACACATATATTTTCCTACATAAATTTAATATTTTATTAAAATACTAATAATGCTTACAACACTTTTTTCCTATGGATAATATTGTTACCTAACATGGAAGTAAAATGTAGGGATTCGGCATGTGACACCACATGCCTATGATGATGATATTAAATGGCGACCAAAAACTTGATAAGATCGATAATTCTAATCTTGAAACTCCTACGAAAGTTTTAGAAATGCCGTATCAACTGTTGACGAAAACATGCAAAGCCCTTCTGTACGAGACCGTTTTTACACATGGATAAAAGATTGTGGTGCTTAGTCTAAAAATCATCGTTTCTCAACCTTTTTAGTGTTGCGACCCCCTGAAAAGCTAGAAAATGAAGTAAAAACTCTAAACACTATAATTTTGGTTGAAGATAAAAATGCAAGCATTTTTAGCGATTTTTTATGTAAGAAACCAAAAATTCAGTCTGATGGAGACGACAGGAAAAACAGACAAGTTTCGGGTTTCATCTTCTTCCGTAAAATCGGTCGTAAAATTGAGTTATTATGTTCGATCCACACATATCCGTGACGGCACGCACCGACACTTCTCCGTATCAGTGACTTCCGTGATTTTGAAATTTGAACAGTGATCTCAAGTGCATAATGGAATTGGGCGTAGAATGTCTTACTGCAATAGCATTGGTCTAACACGAGGAGGAAAAGAACAAAAAAGAGAGTGCGTTCATCCCATGTGGACTCTTCGGTAAGTGGAAAGAGAGTTCGCAACTTACTATAGGTGGGCCAGGAAACTCCGAATATTTTAGAATGAGCCTAAACGCATTTAGTGATTTGCTAAAAAACGTCCGGAAGTTTATTCGCACGAGTCTGTAGATATGTAGTAGAAGGATGAAATACATTTGGCCATTCAAGCAACTTTACATCAAAGCACTATATGTACTTTCTACCTACAAAAAAATCGCAGACTGGAGAATGTGCATTTTAGTATGTGATTTTCCCGAAAATCTTCATCTACCAATTGATAATATTTATTTCATCAAAATTATTGCAAGGTATTATATATTATTTTATATCGCTTATATGATCAGATATAATTGCACAAATTCATTTGTAGACTTTATATACAGTTTTATATAATGATATAGAACTTATATTTTCAGTAAAATTACAAATTGTTCATTGGAATGTAAGTTTTAAATTTTCCCTCTCATAGATATAATTCACAGGTAACAATGGAATACTTAGCATATATACAGGGTCAGGGTCTAAGCAGTTCTTGTAACAGCCAAGAAATTTTTGATAATTTTTTATGCTTAGGGCCGATTCACAATTAAAGCTTCAAGCTTAGGATAAAAGTGTTTGTACAATGATTCACATTCACAGCTCCAAGCTGCAGTGCTCAAATAAAGCAAAACTCAGCTGAAGCTTGTAGTTTGAAGCTTGCAGCTTGAAGCTTTCATTGCGAATCGGTCCTTGCATGGTCAGCAAAATGTTATTTTTATGTACAGGGAGAGGGCATACACAAAAGTTTTGGAAATTTACAAAACTATGAGGTGAAGCTCCAATACAGGGGACCTATTCTCTATTACAATATTGTTAAATCCGATCGAAAATGAAGCAGATTTCGAGTAAAAATTTGACAATATTGTTACATTTTCAAGTAAAATCAATGCCAATATTGTAATAGAGAATACGGTTTCGTCAGTTTCGAGTGAAAACATTTGAGTATTGTAATAGATAATAAGGCCCCTGGTTGTATTTTTACATCCCACAAGTAATGTATATTTACTACACAGTTGGTAAAAATACGTAAAGTAGAATTGGAATATTCTTAATAATATATATTGCAAATTTACAAAACTGCTTGTGAATAAAACTTCCAGTATTTTTTTTATAAAATTACCACAAAATTTTTTTTACAGTGTACGTAAAACATGGTTCCGGAAGAAAAAGACCAACATTTTCGAATGTTTGACCTTGTGACTTATTTATTGTGATTCCATACGCTAGGCGTAGAGGAAATTGATGACGCTTGAAATTAAATGGAAGAGCAGGATCGTTTGATGTATCCAAGGAAATTCGTGGGATAAAGTGAATCTTGCCTCTTTGAGATCATGTAAGACACTCGGCTTGGATTACATTCGCGCGAAAGTCCGGAAGAGCTAATCTGGTTCCATTACACAAAATATTTTTAATGGAAAGTTTCGTAGTAACAAAACTATGAAACCTTTTTTTAAATTTAACTTATGTGGGTTCAAAGTATTAAGAAATTCTACTGGAAAGTTTACTTGTGCTTGGTAAAAAAAACTATCGTCATCTATTACCATGGAATCGATTGAATAGTATGAAACTTCTTCCGCGTTCATTCTAGCAAGAACAGATTCATTTATTACACGGAGTGATCATTTTTGGGACATAAAACTGCTTTTTTAGAAATACTAAGGACATCTTGCGTTGTGAAAGTTTCAGCAAACCCACCAGTACCTAACAATATTTTTCGAGATACATTTAGAGGGAATTAAAATACTATGCTGAGTATTTTTAATTCCTTCTGGACATTCAATTGCTGTAGAACTGCCAACTTTGAGAACCCAACTTGAAAAATCTTAATCAACTAAAGCTCTCATAATCTATAACTTAAACCTTAACAATATGTACATTCCTTGCACAAATCATCTAAGCTGAATTTTTCCGTATAAAATTATTACAATAATCTTGAATGGCAGCCTTGAAAAATGCTTTAGGTTGCCTACGAACACAACCGGTAGAATTTGTAGCATTTTGGCTTTCATTTCCATTCATCACTTACATTTCATTAGCTTTTCTCGATGCCCTCTTTTTAGCGATTTCTTCGCGATGTTGTTCGTAATAATTTCTATTTTGTGTGCTTCTCTTCATTTTAAAAATTCAAATAACCACAATAAGTCACTTTTGCACAATTTTTTTGCACTTTTTTTGATTATCCCTTATGACGTTTCGAAAGGATTCGACGATTTTCATATATTTCACTCAAGAGCAACTAAATAAACTCTTTCAAGCTTTTCGAAAGGCAAAACCCATGGTACAAATACTTCATGTAAATAGCAAGGAATTATTTTTTCGAGGCTGCATTTATTATATTAGAATAAAAATTTAAGTGTTCTTGCAAATAAACAAAACCATTGTAAAACCAAATTAAAGAAGATTGTACTTTATCAGAAACTTCACTTTTGAGTTATCCCATATATTTCATTAAAGACTATTATATCCGTTGAATGCATTGAACAATTAAAATTATTGGTAGCATATATTCTTACCTGGTGTACCATCGTATACCATGCAAAATTGTAATGAAATCGGTGCAGTAGTTTTCACGTGAAAATTTAAAAAACAATTTATTTCCTAATAAAATTTCATAAATCGGCTACCAGTGACGTCAGACCATAAAAGCTCTCTGTAAGAGCATACCTTGGGCAAAAACTTACGTTGAGAGAATATCAGAGAAATGAGTGAACTTTCAAAGCTTTCCATAAGTATAGATGATATATGCTTTTTTCATTTTTTCAATATGGAAAAAGCTCGTGAAGGGTACTGAAAAGAGCTTTTCTTGTATAATTATTCCCGTGTTCTTTTAATGAACTGGGTTTTGAGAGCTTTTGAGTTCCCATACAAAATCGAAAACCCAGGTTTTATCTGGTTCTTCTGGTTCTTCGATTTTGTATGGGAACTCAAAAGCTCTCAAAACCCAGTTCATTAAAAGAACACGCGGTATAATATAGATTTGTAATATCCAAATTTTTTAGCTGGACTTCCATTTTTAGGAGCAAACCAGGGTGCAAAGTAGCAAATCTTACAATTGGTGAGCTTTTATCAGTACCTACTAGATAATCCCGTGCTACGATTGGGAAGATTTCATGTATGTCGACACAATAGAAGATTTTTAAAACCTTTCTTACGACCCGAGTCACCCTCTGCCGAACAACACAATGTCGTGCCAAAGACACATAAAAGCCGACTAGCTTGTCTCAAATTCGGGAATGGCATAATTCGTCTTGATAATCGGCGAAGCGCACCACGAGGTTCAATTGAGTGTAAACTCCTCATGAAATTTCGTCAGTTTAACCTGTTTCACCCCAGACTCCGGGACGAGTGTCACCCCAGGAAGCAGACAACATTTAAGGAAAACCACGACTGGTTAATTGCCACCTGCTGGGATGTTACCAACTGATTTATCCCCAGTCCCAGGCAACCAGGGAAGCTGTCCAGGGGACTACTGTGCGACCACGTCTCGATCTGCAGCCCAGGATCGTACACTATGCACTTGTGGCCAGTTGGTTTCTTGTTAATCCTTTAACGAGTTGATAATAAATTCTTACGGTGGCTTATCAGTGACAAAGGGGCTACACTGCACGGCGAACGGCGAATTTGTTGCCAGTCAACTAGGCCTGGGACGTTCTCCTGGGATCGCCTCTTTCTGGTGGCCAGGGTGAGTGCTACCTGGACCCTGGAAGTTGTCCATCCGGTAAGCGGATTACACGCAAAATTGATCGCGTGTTTGCTATTCAACTCGGCTGCCGTTACGCTGCCCTGGAGGTTGTTTAGCGAGCAGTTGTCAGAGGACTAATGGCGATTCGAAGCCGCTTCGCCGGTAATTAGCAATAATTATGGGATTTGTGATCTTTCCACATGACTTCCGAGATAATCCCGAGTTATGAATGATAATATATCGAGCCGCCAGTGTCCAGGTTATTGAGACCTCTTCTTCTGCGGCAGCGTCGATCGCGCCGGTTATCGGGCCCACATATCTCCTGGCATTCAGTTTTAGGCATGCGCATAAATTTCTCCGAATGAGCCGAGCACCCTACAATTATATTCCCATACATTTTCTATGCAAAACGGCACTTTAGGCCATAAATTACGAATATTCGAAAGCACCTGTGTTAATCATTTATAGGAACAGAAGAATTTATCGAGGATTCTTCAGTTCTCAAAGGGTCGAGCCGATGCTCGTAGGTGTGCCGCGGCGCGCGGCTTCTTGAAAGCGGGCGCTTTTGTCCAGATGCACCAAGATGCCGGCTTAGGCTTACTTAATGACAATTCAATATCGCTCATCTGGACTCATTTTAATCAGAAGCTAATGACCCGACGGGAAATTTTTTAGTTTCTACAAGACCGCAAAGCCAGCTTCCCATCCGTCTTTGAATAATGACACTATTGCCGCGTCGGTGCCGTCCAGGAGGTGCGGTCACCTTTGAATTGGACCTAAATTGACGCAGCCAAGCACCGATTGAGTCGATTTGAATCAAATTGTTTTGGTCAGCATAAATTGCCGGACGCTAGGTTTAACGATCAAGACATGGCCGCAGATTGATTTGCATATCAAAAGGTGAAGACGGTGCATGGCTTTCTTGGTTGGCTACAAAGAATTTTGATGTTGATCGTGCCGGTGACTTGCAGAAACAATGAACGATTTCGCAAGAACGGGTAAATTGATGGGGTTTCCAAGAATACGAATTCAAGGATTTTCGCTGTTAGGTGATGGCGTTTTGTGATCCGAAATGTGTCAGGTGGAAAAAGTAATAGTGATAAACAATGAAAACGAATTAGTTTACACAAAATCAAAACAACTTCAGGTTTAGAACGATATCGAGCTTAGTCCAATGACTTCCTTATTGAGGCTTTGAAGTAAAGTGTAATTAGGAATTTTTATAATTAATATTATCACCTCATTACTTAATGAAAAAATACTTTACTATACTATCAAGAAATAATTCAATTTTCAATGAAAACGATGCCGGAAGTCTCTGATAAAATAGTTCCTATTCTTTACTTACTTACCGAGATTTCGAGTCGATGTAATCCAGATTCGCACCCTTAGGCTTCCGTTAAAGGTTTGGTTCACCTCGCTGTCGCTCTCCAAGAGCCCTACGACCGGCTATCATCAAACAGGTCCGTGGCTCGAATCCAGTCCGCGGCATGGTCTTTCTTTTTTCGATTTTCTCCCACCTACATAACATTTCTTCTGTCCTGTCTTGCATTTTAACAGCAATGCCCTCTTTTGCCATCATCGCCAGCAAGCACAATAACCTAGGAAGCCATTCCCTATTCGATAACCGAAGTCACAGTTCTGCCAAGGTCTTCTCCCAATCTATCCGACTTGAGCTAGCTGTCCTACATTGTACGCATGATAGAACAGGCGACCGTACAAAGGGGGTCTAACTCTTGGCTTTAAACTTTTGGATGTTGTAGGAATGCGGAAACTCCGACTGTAGCAGTTTGTTCCTCTGTCGAGCGTTATTATGAAAGAAACTCTTCTGTAGTGTTTTTTTACGTGAAAACCCAAGCTTAGGACTCACCCTTTGTACTACCTGTCCGTAATGTCGTTCAACTTATGAGGCAATATTTAATAAAAACTTTAGGTGATGGATAGAATAGGATGAGATAAGTTAAAGGTCTGGGGTGTGCTTCTCGTGCAGAAGGTGATCAGATTTTCGCTGTCGTCGGATGTTATACGAGTTCCACAGTCGAGTTGATAATTTGTAAACGATCTTCTATACCGTAGAGTGCGCAGAAAGGAGGCTGCTGGGTTTTGGGGAACAGCCGAACAAGCTGGTACTGTATTGCCGGATGTGTGTTCTAAAAAGGGTGATGTAGGCAGTTGTAATGGGCTGTGCAGGCTTATTTCATGTAACGAGGCAGCGGATTTGTAATAGTAGTAATAAAGTCGGTGATGTAGCAAACTATGTCATGATCAAGGGCGTTGCTAGCCAATGGGCCAGATGGGGCAAAATGATAGAGGTTGGAAGAAATGTGAATGTGCAATAATTAAAATTTTTGAAGAAATATAAAAAAATAAGCTTTCTGTGAACACTCATCATTACTAGACGACGGCGGCGACTTTCTACCATAGTGTTTTTGATCCACCTAAAATACTAAAGGACACGTTGTGCACACGGTATAGCAATCAAAATTTTTAAAGCTTAAAGTATGATATTACTAAAGATCTCTTCCAGAATTCTGAAAGGCTTTTTTTCTGCTTGCTGGTTGCTTCGATATAACGTTATCACCCAACGATGCGTGGGATCGTCACGTTAGCTTTTCAGTAGTTCAAAAATGCGCTTTATGTGCTCTGAAGCCTTGACCACCTCCAAAGTATGGACCCGAGTAAAAATAAATGATGGCCTTAGAACGGGCAAATGCCGACTGTGATTGAAACATAGTCCTCGGCCATCTGGCGGTTAACAGAAGGCTCGTTGCAGGACAGTACGGCCGTACAGGGGGCAATTGACGGTGAAACAACGGCCTTACAGTTCCAATAACGGCCATACGACGGTGGTACGGCGGCCGTATGGTTGCTATTACGGGTATACGACGGTGGTACAGTGGCAGCAACGTGGATATTCGCCCTCCTATAAGAAAATATATTTCACTGCAATTAAATGTTTGATTTTTTTCGGTTGTGTTTTTTTTCAAACCGTTAAATAACAAAATTTCTTTCTAAAATATAAACACGCACCACACACTTCACGTACAACAAACCGACGACTGGGGAGCTCGTTTCTCTTGTGCATCGATATCTTTAAGTAGGATAAATCGAAAGAACCATTGTACATAACGAAAATGATGAAGTTCCCATAAAACACGTTCAACAATACATTTGGCTCAAATTTCCCGTCGAATGCCCGTTTCTACAGCTCAGTAGTTGGCATTTTAAATCTTTTGGTCTTTGGCCGTCGTAAGGCCGTATGTGCTCCCATTAAAAATGGTTAAAAACTCTACGGCCATCATATGCCCCTTAAAAAGCCAAGCGGCCGGTGTTCGCCCTTTATAAGGCCGTTTTTTATTTTTACTCGGGGAGCTAAAACGAATTTTTTTAAGTTCCTTCACGCGATAAGGTTTCTAAAGCCCCCCTTGTAACAGGAAAATTCTCCTTAAAAACTCTGATATTTTTTCGTGGTTCTCGCTCGACCTCGTTTCGCAGAGCTTGGAAATATTAGCTATTAACTTTCTTCTCAAAACTCAAAAAAAATGTAAAAATAACTTTGGTGATGTTCCCAATTTCAGGCAGAGTATTGAGATCACAGATTATTAGATTCAGTTTGTGCGAAAATCAATGAAAGAACAAAGCTTTGGTGTATTTTTTACGCTTGAACATCATCGTCTTTTTTGGACACTGTCGAACAACCGTCAAATCCTAAACCAACACATTTTTCCGGATTAAAATTTTCTTCTTTCAAAAACTCCATCCATAGTCGGTGAAATACATTTTGCATCTAGAGCTTTCAGCTCAACACATCCAACGAACACTTCCTGGATTTCGTTGGTTTCCTCATGGATATATCGCAGCCCAATTGATACTTGTTCAGTTCCAGAAATATCAGCTGTCTTGTCTGCTAATAAACTATATGCTTCTATGCTCCGCCTTAAGCACATTACCACAAATGTTTATAATTCCATTTTGGATATCAATCGATCGATAGCTTGCATTCTTTTTCTCAAGCTCTAAGTGCTCCTTCGTAGCCAACCGCGTCCATTCGAAACACTAAAATACACTAAAATATTTCAATTTTTCAATTTTTTGCCTTTTTTCATAGTTGGCAAGTAGCTTTTCGTAGTAAGCAAAAGGCAAAAATTTGAAAATTGAAATATTTTAGTGTTTTCAAAGGCCTAAAATGGGCATTTCAAATAAAGAAACGAAGTATTGCGTATGCTCACAAGAAAGTACATAAAAAAACCTACAATTTAAAAAAAAATATTTTACCGTACGATGATTTGGCATAAAATGGCGGCAATTTTAAATTTTTTTCGAAAACTGCCAATTTTTGCCGTAAAAAGCGAAATTTTTTTTTAAATTTCAACCACGTATTTACAGCATCAAAGTACATCTCTTCTCCAATTTTTATTAAAATCCGACCTTTTTCCCGTTATTTATTGCATTTTTAGTAAAATAAAGCAAAATTTCATACATTTTGGTTTTTTGAGGTTAGGACTAATTTTTAAAGTATTTATACCGAATCAGTTCGATAGTCTATTCATTTACGAGTATTTTCCAATTTTTTTTATTGTTCTACGACCAACAGAACTGGAGAAATTAAAAAAATAGTGTAGCAATGCACTCAAAATGCATCAAAAATGGACATTTATGCAATTTTATCGTGCAGCACAGGACCGATTTCGCAGAAATTTTTTTTTCGCTTTATCTTAACATATGTAAAGAAAAAAAACAAAAAAAATCCAACTTGCCAACTACATCATAACTTCGCTTTTTTTTTGTTTAATTTCCCTCTACTAAGGTAAAATGTTTGTATTCTAAGGATTATTCTACGGTACATACTACTTCATGCAGTGCTGCATCAACCAATTTTTTCTTGCAATATGCATTTTGGGAGGAAGCCCTAGAGACCTCTGTTATAGAATTTCAGAGGTGTAAGTGTAGCATGCGCTCTAAGGTGCTGAGGACGAAGGATGATAAGTTTATCGGCCTATAATTCTTTGCCGTTTTATGCCCATGTCAACCACCCTTCGGAATGAACATCACTTTGACCATCCGTCGTCGACCCCGAGTAAAAATAATTTAGTTGGTTAATTTTCTTACTAGCACGCACGCGACCACTGCTAGCGCGCATAGCAAAAAAATAGGGACGCCACAAAAGTATGCACGCTCCCGCCACAAGCACGAAAATGTAAATATTTGTTCGCTAAAGGTATCCACTGGCACGAAAATCAAAAAATTCAGGCATGAAAATTTATAAATAAACCCGCATCGGCATAAACCATTCCAAACGCGAGTGTTGTTTTACCAAGCAGTCCCCCAGCTAAACACTAACCACTTCCAATGCTGCTTGACCTACGAAATCGAACGAGAACCTTTTTACTGAGTGTGCTATTGGCACCCTTTATGGTCACCAAGATAGTTGTCCCTTTTCTTCGTCCTCTACAATATTTTAAAGCAATACAGGCGATTTCGCGCATCCCTGAGGCGGAAACGTGGATCCCTGTGGCGGGAGTGTGCAATTTTGTTCCCGACTAAAAATAAAACTCGCCCGCCACAAGGATGTCCACGAAATCGCCTGTATTGCTTTAAAAAATTGAAGAGGACGAAGAAAACCCTAGTAAAAATGTGCCGCGGGCATTTCTTCGCTATGCGTGCTAGCTGTGGCGCCGTGCGTGCTAGTGCGTACCTGATGCAGGCTAGCTGCGGGCGCGTTTTATTTTTACTCGGGAGTACAAAGGGGCTTACCTCTGAGCTCTAGAAACGAAGTCAAGTCATCAAAGCCAATGCCTTTTTGTTTAACTCCTTTAATTTGTTAGGTACAAACGGAAACAATTTTTTACCAACTAGCTACAGTAGTGTGCAGCATAATATCATTTTGAATAAGAACTACAACAAAAATTACACCTGATTGAACTAAAGTGACGATAAATTTAAACTCTAACGAAAACGCTCCCAGCGCTGAAATTTTAGAATCCTTTAGCAATAATTGAAACAGGAATCTTTCAATCTGAAAAAGAAAAAAGTCAGTAAACAGAATTTCACAATTATTACGAAAATTACAACTTTGCTCCTTTTGCATCGCTCCAAATTTCTCATTAGATAAAACTTTTCCACAATTTTCCGTGTCATCAATGAATTTTCCGATACGAGACTGGACGCGGACACTATCAAGTACATGTCCAATATTACAGACAACAGGTCGAAGTACATGAAGTTCGGAATACTTTCGCCATGGTCCACTTTGCTGAACATCAAGAATCCTCTCGTTATGGCCCTGATGAGCTTCACGAATATTATCAGCATTATTTGGAACCCGTAAAAGTCCGTCAGATCCTTGGTGAAGTTGAAGAATTGTGAATGCGTTTTCGATAGCGCAGTAAGCTGCACTAGAACACTACTCTCACAGTCACTGGCACTAGTTAAAAGCCCTAAATTCACTTCCACTTTCGCGTTTAGTATGAAGAAGCAACTATTCAGGAACAGCTTCGCCACACAGATTTTCATCAACGTAATCAAGATCACCCATCGCGAGTAAATCCCGACTAGTATTGGCAAGAAGTCAGGGAATGTCCTTAGTCCAGAATCCCTTTTTCTTAAAAGCACCTGTGCATAAAACACAAGGTGGTGCAGAACTGTTACGAGAACTACGAGAAGAAGTAGAGTGAACTTGCGATTGAAGAATTCCCGCGAATTTGGCTTGCAAAAGTCTTCGTAAATTTCAACAAACTCATTCACCAGTCTAATCACTTTTCGTCCTTGCAAAATATTCGACAGGAGAATGAACAGAGCTCCTAGAATTGTTAGTAATAGTGCACTAATTTTCACGATGGCGGTTAGTCTCTCGTGGTTGGCCGAACTTTGGAAATATTTCGTTGCTGTTAACCGGAAGCAGTACGGCAGCAAAACGATCATCAAGAGGACCGCCACTAAAGCAACTATTGTCGACCACAGTGAAAAGGATGCTTTTCCATTGCGCTTGTTACGGGAGTAGGCTGTGAGGAAGAAGATTTTGTTGAATATGTAAATTGTTACAATTGAAAGATTGAACAGTTTTCGTGCCTGCTTCGACATTTCTCTTGGTGGACACTGAACTAGGGAAAATCGTTTCCGGTCTGAATATTTTTATTGATTAAATTTTAATCAATTTTCTTTTTAGGTATTCTGTAATACATTAGATTCTTATCAAGTTATTGAACGGCGATTGAACGAGTTAATTTGATGAGGTTTTAGGTTCAATTCACACTATCGATTCACTCTTGATACAGTCTTTAACAAACTATACTCCTACTCATGGTCCGGTCCCATAATACTCGAATATCGATACATCGATACATCACTTTATTGGACTGAGTACTGAGACCGGAAGAACTGTTCATGGTTTAGTAATCCCTTTTTACGAGAGGCTGAGTTTCGATTAAGGCTAAGTGGGATTTCGGTAATAGCAATCACATGAAAATGTTGATCAAAGAGCTTACGTAAAAAGTCAAGCACGTGTCGCATAATTCCATCTAATCCACAACTAAAATTCGTTCATTGCAAAATTCTTCAAATTCCTCAAATTTAAGACAGTGAAAAACCTCATTTCCATCCTCTCAAGGTTATGAAACCGTTATTTATTTGCAAGTAAGAACAGCTCTGCCCAGACTCGGGGCAGAAGCCCTTAATCTATTGCTCAATCATCCACCGAGAGTGGTGCTGCTGCGAAATTTGAAATTCAGATGCCGCCCGGTTTCGAGAACGTGTTACTCTCGGCGTCTTATCGACATATTGTGAATTGCAAATTCACAGGAACACGTGCGTGTCCAGTGCGCCTCCAGAGAATCTTCGCATCTCTGAACCTCCTCCATTGTATCCGACCAGGTTTCACCGATCCCCCACTGGGCCTTTCGGTGCTGGCCGCATATCGTAATGGGATTCGTTCGTCTGGTCGTTCTGTTTAGGGTTCAAGGGGGCAATTTACGTCAATAAATTGGCCACACTCGTCTCCGTTTACTGACTACGGTCTTCCAGCCAGCGCAGCGGTCCCAGAAGCGGACGTGTTGAACAGATGAAAGTGAGAAAGAAGTGCTCAGAAATCTGAATTTTCCGGCTTGTTCTGTGGATTGGTCACGCCTTTTGATATACGAATGTGGCCTCGTCTCCACAGTTATCAGTCATTAGAGGACCAACGAAACTAGGTGCGGAATCAGGTTTCGGGTGCGTGTTCTCGAGATGATCTGTTAGTCAACCATTACACCTCGAATAATCGTTTTGTAATTTCCAAATTCCTCTTCACAATTTCACGGAACCAAGTGAGCTTAAAAGGATGATTAATGGCTGGGCCCGAGTCCCTTTTGAAATTCTTCACTCGTTAAGTTCTGTTTAATCGTTCTTCAGAAGTGCGCGACTTTCGGCCGAGTTTGTGGCAAGTCCGTTAGAGCTCGGAACGTCGTGGATTGTCCAACGTGAGAATTTAATTAATCTCCAATAAAAGCAAAGGCGTAATTGATCTCAGCTTAAGTGTAAGATGCGCTCAAATTAGACCGCAGCTGGATGCGATCAAACGCCCTCACTGTGCGCCTCTGCAAGGGAGTTGGTGTCGATCCGATCTTTCATGATTGTGTCAAGGATCAAATATCAAATTAGGTTTGATATAATTGTTGCTAATGTCTTATAGTAGCAGGGCTTTCTTCATAGTCTAGATAGACCACTACAATACAAATGAAATGTTAAAAGCCTCCATCGGTCAGGCTTAAGCTCAAAACAGAATTGCGACTGCGACGGCCGACTGCAACTGCGATTTATGTCATATTTGGACGGAGCAGCTAATGTATACCGAAATTGCAACCGCAACTTTTATTGAGACGTGACGTTTTGCATATCCAAAAATTGTGTTTGAAAAAAATTATGTTTTGTACGCCGACTTCGATTTTGGGGCGCAGTGCCGCTGCAGTTGTAATTTCGTTATACAACGTTGTTTTACATTTGCGATAAACGAGCGACTTCGCCGTCCGCCGACGCAGTCGCAATTCTGTTTTGACCTTTACGCTAAAAAAATTATTCAAAGCCAGTGGTGAACAGTGTGTTTTCGCATAAACTAACAATAGTCGC
Organism: Thereva nobilitata; assembly: GCA_963855945.1. Taxonomy (NCBI): domain Eukaryota; kingdom Metazoa; phylum Arthropoda; class Insecta; order Diptera; family Therevidae; genus Thereva; species Thereva nobilitata. Next base: position 5,083,101 of record OY979696.1, read on the forward strand.
TCCAGTTTTTTAAATCGCGGTTTCTCACGTAGGATTTTTTTGTGGGAAATTTAATGATCTTCAATTTTTATTATGACAATTTATCTCGAGAAATCGATAGCTTTACTCCAATAAAAAAGTTTTAGTCAAAAACTATTAATCGTGCTAAAAAAGGAGAGGACAGACGTGTTTTGCAGAAAATATCAGTTCGAAAAAAAACTCAAATTAACCCCTTTTCAATCACCGCAAAAAAGATCGCACTAGGTCAAGTTCTGGATACTCTCCAGGATTTCATTAGCACATCATAGGTGGTCTAAAAGTTTTCTGTACAAATTTAGTTTTTATGGATTTTTTTGTAAAGCCAAATACAATGGGCCTCTCTTAATATTCAACGGCCAGACTAGGCTCGGTATTGAAAGGAGATGGATCGTCGGAACAGTTTTGAACTTGATTAGAGTTAGCTGGAAAAGATCCTTACACGCATCTCGTCCTTTCGTTCTGCTTAAAAGGGTTTTCTAGAGTGGAATTGTAATTTTTCATAAAATAATATTGTAAAATAACTGTAATTTTTCATAAAATAATATTTTATGTTATAGCCCTTATAGAAGTGCTATAAAGCCAACTGACCGGCCACTCAAGTTATAGAGGGTCAAAGGTCATGAAAATCAGTTTTTTTCAAATATTTCGTAAATTATCAATTTCACGAATATTTTGGCTAAGTCAAGTTTGTTCGTGAGATAAATCTGCATAAAAATGCCCTACACAAAATTTACGTAGAACCAATAGTTTTCGAGAAATTCTGGTGACAAGCTGCGGGGCAACGCATACGCCGCTAGTCTATACGAGTGCATCAGTTTGTTGTGTATGCTTGTGTCACCTTTATGAAGGAGATCCCTAACGCGAGAATTCTATCATATTACAAGCCCGTGAAGATTGAGCCTTCTCCGATGCATATAAAATGTGGGCCATCTGTTGGTTTCTTTTTGAAATTGTTATTAAAACTACACCGTTCAATATTTTTCAATGAGTGCTGCTTTGTTGAATAGAGTATATCTTCCGATTATTTATATAAAACAATCTCACTCAAAAGACCGCCACGCCACGGCTGGCTTGCCAGTGGCCCATTTTGTTAACCAAATTCTGTTTGTGGCAAACGATCTAATTACACAAATTTAAATTTTACGGGAGGAGCCAAAAACTGAATGACGTATTTGCGATTGACTTTCACGTGGTTTTTAATTTTCCCATATAGTGTTTGTGATTTTTTGACATAATGTTAAATCCAGATTCTTACCGTAAAATAAAACGTAAGATATTTAAATTTAAAAAATGCAATTATGTCGTTTTGTTTGCAACTGGCGCAATTGTTACGTTTTGATTGCCACTAGACTGGATTCAATCCATTTTTATTGCAAACAATAATGGTTTTGTACACGTAAAGTTGGGAAATTAAAATAAAACTAGTTTGAGAACGTTTAGTTATTATAATTTTAATAGTTTTAAATTAAAGAAATCATTCATGTTTCTTCTCAAATAAAAAAAATCAATCAAATCAATTATTGTAGTATAATTATAACGTTTTGATCGAAATTCCGAACTTCTGAGTCGATTTTAGTACACTTTCGGGTCATTTTGAACGAAAACGTGCTTGCTAATCCGAAGCTGATAAAACTTTAATGTAATTACATCGTTTCCATCGAAAGCACCAACTTCTGACTCTATTTTAGCATACTTTTTGGTAATTTTGAACGAAGACTAAATTAGATTCACGGGATCATAAACAGCCAGATTAAACGAAAAAATTGTTTTGGATCAAAAGTGTAATTATAGTAGATCGTTTTGTTCACCAACTCCTCAAATAAAAATAAATTATTTTAAAAATTCGTATTCTGTCATGTATTCTTAAAATTATTTTATGAAGTCTTTTATGAACACACTAGCAAAAACCCGCGTGCGTTGCAACGCCTTTCAATAAAAAAGATTATGTGTGCACAGTCTGCCGTAGAAAAAAGGTATAATGAAAAAAAAACGAATTTGCAAAAATTTATTTTGGATACTTTAAAAAATTTAGAGTATGTTACAACTTTTTTAAGATTCGATGATGAAAAATTGTGTACTATGTGCACAACAAACACCTAGCGAAACATGTTCAGAATCGTCCGCATAGATTTTGCTATGCTAGGGGATAAGGCGCCCTGTGCAGAACTTCGCTCATGGCACCCTTTTCCACTCCAAATTGTTTTCCCCAAAAAAGCACCAAAAAAGTTATCAATTTTGCACCCACCGTGCAGCCCAAAAATGCAAAATTTGGTGCCCTTAAACAATCGAATAAATACATTACACAGATTTCCTCTCTGTTTTTTTCATTTCGTCTTAAGACGAACAGAAGGGGCAAAAAAATGCAAAGATGCATATACAGCTGTCCGTGGAAGAAGCATGGCCTTATCAGATCGAGTCCAACAACTTTCAGTGATTGTCCTTGTGACTGCAGTAGTCTATTTTATGTCTTCCGCCTTTTTGTGGGGACCGCCATATTAGATTTAAAATGATGTCACACAGCTTACTGTACTATACTTGTCATACACTTTCATTTGATACCATACCGAGGGCGTCGTGATTTGTGTTGGCCGCCATTTTGAATTTGGAAAGACACCACATAGATAATAGTATTCTACTTGTCACATCCTTTCATTTGATACCCATACCTAGTGGGTTGTAAAGAAAAAGGTAATCCGCCATTTTATGTTGGCCGCCATTTTGAATTTGGTATGACGCCAAGCTAATTGTTTTCTCCTCGTAATACCCTTTCATTTGATACCAATGTCGCGGATCAGGAAACACAATTGCAAAATTCGGCCGCCATCTTGGAACCGCCTTCTTGATTTTTATTACAAAAATGTCATATTGCATTGTTACGCGAACTATGCACATGGGCAAAATTTGGGGTTGATCGGTAACATGAAAGTGGGTCAAAATCAAGTTTCAAGAGGCGTAGAACGTAAAAAATGGTAAAACTAATTACTAATTAATTAATTAAAACAAAAATAATTAAAATTTCAAAAAACGGAAACTTTTAGTCTTCTGTTTGGGTATCCATGAATCTAAAAAAAAAATCAGATTTCTACCTCTTCTAGTTTGGCCCCAACGCGCGACGGTACGCACAAGCAGACACACAGACACACAAACTGACAGACACTTTCTTTTATTAATATAGATAACAAAAAATATTTAGTACAATTCGCTATGGGTTCTATTACGTTTTGAACAGCTGATCGGTTGAAAATGAAAACAAATAAAATAATGAATGAAAACAAAAAAATCCAAAGCGCGCCTTGTTTCAGTATCTGACAAAATACAATTTTCTTAATGCGTTTGTCATATTAAGTTTTAGTTTAATTCAAAATTCAATGAAAACTACTTTCTCGCAAATGTCAATTCCCGTTTGTTATTTTCATAAAATGCTAAAATACCTGTAAAATGCGCTGCTTAGATTATTTTATGTTATGAATCATAACAGGAAATATTTTATGTTATGATCGAGAAAATAAAATAAAATTTGTCGGACAGAATAGGATTTTAGAGAATTATTTTATGTTATGGCATAACATAACATAAAATGATAAAATTTTACTGACAGAATAGGCCCCATTACCTAGTTATCATGAAAAAGGGAACTTTTCTCATGTTCTCCGACCAATACAGCTCCAATCATAGCAGGCCTTTTCCTCGACAGCGCTGAACCTAGTTACACAGTGTTTGCGGTCATTTTGAAATCTTCCAGCCACAGGTGACCCTCAAGATTTTTCGTTCTTTGCAGGCATGGTATAAATCTTCTGGTCTTGCTTCGGGGAACGATCCGTTACTTGTGAATGTTTGTGATGGACTGTATTGCCCGTGTACATTAAACGGATTGAATCAATTTATGGATCATTTATAAACTTCACTTTATTTAACCTTACTTGTATAATTCAGTTTGCATTCTATAATTTTGCTGACCGATTGGTTCAGCGTGATCAGTCCAACAAACTATATGCTGTAGCCGGTGTTCCGCGTGGGTGATTTTCAAATTTATTTGCTGACGGCGGTTACATCCGCTACAATGTTCTACGATGCCTCTCCGTCTTTAACACTTTCGGAATAATTTTTCGTAGTGCAGCACTTTTTAATGCGAAAGGCACGCATGGCATTCTTTGCAACCTGCGTCCAAGTGACTCTTTTTTATGTGGCTTTAGTTTCACTAGATCACCGAGGTTATAATGATGGACCTCTTCTTTATGGTGTATGCCCAGCTTATCTTGGCGAGATACACACTCCCCTATACTGGTGTTGCGGTGATCCAACCTGATATTTCCAAAAAGAACGTGAGGGTCCAGCTCCAAACCTTTTGTTTTGCTGGTGAAGACATGTAGCGTCTGCTTTGCTAAGGTTTATGGTGAGGACTTGTTCTATGCCGCACTGATCTACCTATCGGCCGAAAATTTTCAAAATATTTGCACAAGCGCTCATAAATCGATAGAACCTTTCGTATGCAATCTCAGTTCCTCTACCCTCCAAAGATTCCACAGAAGAGATGATTTCCTGTTTTGGGGTTGATTGATCTAAAAGAATTTGTTTCAGTGTCCGTCTCCTTACCTGGCTTGGAGGGGAACACCACCTTGATTCTCTCGGCACCACCTGGTGATCAACTCTTGCTACACAAAAGGGTCTTAGTCCCATAACCTCTGATATCTTGAAGGAAGAAAACTTGTCAATTGCACACCTCCTTTCCTTTCACGGTCGGTTTCGTCTCATTGCAAAACGATTTCGAACAATTTAAGACCTATTCGAGACCTAAGTGGGATTCGATTAAGATTTTTATTGATCGCCCCTATTTCGTCGCCATATTCCTCGTGGCATCACGAGTAAGTCCTACTTTGTCTATGGAGATCATTTTCTGAACTGTAATTTCTGGTATACTTTCCTTTGTTGAACAGCAGTTTTTCGACGAATCCCTTTTTTGTCGTCGTACAGTTTTATTTATTTCTCTTTATTGGTAGCTATCATAGGTAGCTTGGTCCTTGCAGCTCATTGCTTGGTTAGAAGACCTTCTAAAATCTTTCTTCGGTGTCTCCAGTTTGCCACATCACCAAGATATAGGCTCTTGGTCCTTTACTGACGTAGGAGGACACATCGCACAGTGGGGCCAAATCCAAAAAAGCTGCCCAAAAGTCGAAAAAAAAATGTTTTAGCTTGGCTTTTTTCTATATTTGGTTGGCAACAGTAATACCCTAAGTGTCAGAAAATACATACAGAAGAATCGTAAACCTATTATCTGCTCTGAAATTTCAGTTGCAATACACCTCTGCTTAAGGTCCATTTCTTTGTTCGGTTAGTTGAAAAAAAGTATATTGCAAAAAAAGGCGTGGAAGTCTGAAAACATCACCGATTGAGATAAGACAAAATGGAATCAACTCCTGGAGGTGAGTGCAATACAACCATAGATAAATTTCATGAATGAATTATTGTTAAAAAAACATGGATTGTTCCTGATTTTTAAAAATTAAATAACAAAAAAAGAGGGTTTATAATAAAAAAGTTATGGTGTTCTGTCGTGTTCGATGATTTAACGCATATCAGGTGTTAGGTAAACATGTAAGCTATAAAATGAATAAAAAAATAGCTGCCCATAGCTGCCCCTATCCTTTTTTTACTAATTTTTTTAAATAAAATTGGTTTGATCGTTATAAGAGACCAGAACCCAATGAAATAAAAACAAGGTATTTTGTCAACTCATTTGCTTATATTGAACTGTGAAGGTACGTATACTTTAGCTAGCTCTATATACGCATACATTGAAGATCAATATATGTATGGATATGTGTGTATGTACTGACATATTTTATATTGAAAAAATTTATATTTCTAGAAAGTCGAATCCTAACGACTGACTTAAACTTTTTTTGTGAAAATTAAATTTGTTCGTATTTTATGTACGTACATTATTTCTATGATTTTTATGCCGGATCCACACGTTTGTCAAGGCTTGGCAAGCATTCGCAAATTCAAACGTGTGGAGAAGGCGTTTGGCTTGGCTTGTGTAAGCTTGGCGACGCTTGTGGCCGATCCGGTCGAGTGTGGATGCTTCCCAAACCAAAGCAAACGTTTTCAATTTGCGAATGCTTGCAAAGGAAGTTTGTGGCAAGCGTCTGTGATGCTTCCACACGTTTGTTTTAAGCAAGCGTTTTTAATTTGCGAACGCTTTCCAAGCCTTGACAAACGTGTGGATCCGGGATTAGAGGTATCTTATACTTTCTTCAACTGGTTCATTTAAATTTGTATTATTCCCATGATAGTTTTTTTGTATCTGTGGCCATTTTCTTCATTTAGACAGAAATGTAGATATTAGCATTAAATCTTTACATTACTTTTTTAATTTACGTTTCAAATAATATTAATAACATTTTAGATACAAAACAATGACAACATTATAAGGAAAACATATTTTAGTCCTTTTTGAAGCCTTCCAAACTTCTCATGTAGCCATATTAACTCCGCAATTTTTAAAATTGAAATTCTGATAACGAATCGTAATCAGCGGCCAAGATTTTGACTTTTTGGGGAGGTAATGTCCACCATATTGAGTCCGCCATTTTGAAAATCTCAATTCTGATATCGGATTCGTAATCAGCGACCCCGAAAACTCCCGATTTATATGTTTGGGTATTATTTACTAAAGTTTTCGACTTCTTGGGGAGGTTATGTCCACCATATTGAGTCCGCCATTTTGAAAATGTCAATTCTGATAACGGATTCGTAATCAGCGACCCCGAAAACCCCGAGTAAACAATTTGAGATCATTTAGAACACTTTTCGACTTTTGGCCAGCTTTTTTGGATTTGGCCCCACTGTGCATCGTCCAAAAAGAGTTTTCTATTGTTGTAGGACTTGCAACTGAAACTTCGTATCTTTTACGGCAGAGGTTTGCACAAAGTGTTCCAGTGTAGTCTGACACGTATGTATTGCGAATAATTCTCATAGTTTTAATGGCGCCTCTATCCTTAGACTGTCTTAAATGAAATGGCTCTGTAATCTGACATTGTTTTCCGATCCATCACCCCACAGTTCGACGGCCTTTTCAAGATCTGGATGCTACAAATAGTAACATCTACGACTTCTTCTCGTCTAACAGCGTCGAAGGTTATGTTTACAATAGCCAAATTGTTGCAGATCATCTTTCTTCTGCACATCATATTTTGTCCATTTTTACGATCACTTCTGTGCCATTCTCGTGACAGCTTAGCACCAACCTATCGAGTTTCCTAGTAGGTGGAGGATCTAGTGAATCTAGTAAGGTTGAGGCTATTTCAAAAGCTTCGTACCGCTGTGAGATTTGGCTATACAAGTTTGGCAGTAAGATCGCTTACACTTCGTACTATACCAACACACTGATTCTCATTTTGTCATTCGTTTCCTAAGGTCCTTTTTGATTAATTAGGCCTCTCCAATTAGTTCTTTCATTTCTTCTTGGTTTTTTTAGATAAATAAGACAATATCGCAAACCCTGTGTGGTTTGTGGCTGCAGGCTTTGATTTATAATTTACATTAATATTGATTAAGACACCACGTAGGATCTCCCAAATTAAGTCATCTTCTGTCTGCTAATAGATACAATATCAGGGAAAATTATAGGCTGTCAGAATCTTCATATTTAATTAGCATAAACGCTTGTAATTTTCAAAATTCATATTTCTGAATACATCAGTAACAAAGCAACTTGTTATCTTTCGATAAGCCAAGAGAAAGGAGCATAGTAGGTGGCTTCCTTTAGAACCCGCAGTAAATTTATCACTTGATGAATTCATTAAGGACAGGTTGAATAAAGTTTAATTTTTCCCCGATAATAAATTATTCAATACGAAGCCTCTTACTGTGTCCCCTGCAGCATCAACATCGCTCCACGATCGGATCTTCCACCATTAATGTTGCATATTAATTAAATTTTAATAAAGTCCCAACCCACCGTCCACACGCAGTGCCAGGCACTCTTTCCTGAAATGAAGTTATTGGACAAACTCTGGACTAATTAAAGTCGGACCTCATCAGGTAACCATGCCCAGACCTTGACTAATTAATCATTAAAATGGACACCAGGTAAAACGAAAGTGCTCCGCGCACTGGCCACATCTGCGCACTGGCATCGACGCGATCTTCTCCGCAAGGTAAAAATCGATTCTAAGTAATAAATCCTTGCACGATCGCTGGCGAAGATCATGCGATGCTAGAGAGATGCTCTGGGTCTGTGCGCGTTCTTGAAGCGGTGTTTGTTCAGATCAATTAACTTTCTGCGACGGTATCGCGGATGATGATCGGCCGCGATCGTGAGTGCATTACTTAATGTTCTGATTATGTCGACGGGTGTTCGCAAGGTAATCGAAAGTGGGCTGGGCCTTATCCAGCAAGGATCATTTATTACGTGACTTCATCCAATCTGGGTCATGCGCGAAGATCGTAAAGTCGCTAGCCTAGGCCCAGTGATCTTCAGCACGGCTGAGTGTGGTCTCTGCATAGCTTTCGAACATGATTTAATGAGATCGAAGCGTCTGATAACAACATAGAATTAAGAGTCTCTCATTTCTACCTGCGCGGTTGCCTGTATTAATTCTGCGACCACATTGAATTCCGCTGAGGTAAGGAGCATCATTTAAAATGCAAATCGTATTCCCTTCTAGTCTAGTGCCTCTGTGCCTTATTGTATCAAAAGTCACAACAATGTGACATTTATAATTCCCAGTCTGACAAAAACGTCCAGGTGTAAACGGTTCGATTCGGTTTTGCTGCTGGGTTCCTCAAATCATAGAGATTGATTGATGAACTGGAGAACTTCACGGCTGTTTAGCAGATTTGATTAAGGAAGATGAATTTGCATCAAAATAGCGAATCTTGATTAATTCGAGAATAACTACTTTTCTGGGTGCCAAGGACTATCGAACGTGAGAAGACATTGACTGATTTTGTAAGGTGACTCCCTAACGAATCACGCTGATTAAACGAAGATCGATGGGAGATAGTTGCACGGAGTCGGGTCTTTCTTGTTTATGAACGAGGTTTGTTAAACAATTTTATTTTAATTGAAGTATTTTGGAAGATCATTCTTGAAACTCCTTTAAGCCAAAGCTATAAGAAAAAAATTAATTTTCTTATTGGAATTTTAAAAAGTCTCAATTTCTTTCCTCTATACCTGTTCTACTAAACCTCATGTACCGTTACTCAATTCACGACACAAAACATTGAAACGCAGAAAGGATTTCTGTAAAATCGCTGAAGAATTTATTTGCGAATTTTTTCGATGTTAAATGAGAGACGAAAATATCAAATTTCACATCGAACCCTTTTAAATGGCAGATAATTCAAAGTGTTGAGCAACCAGCAAACGGGCACGCAAAGGACGGCGCAAAAGTAAAGGAACATGAAGGGCGGATTCATTTCACGGATAATTACTTAGCGTTTTATTTTACTTCAGTTCGGGAACATGTAACGCCTGCTAATATGGATGTTAATTAAGGAACGTCAATTGAATACGTCAAGATGGAAAGGGAAAAAAACGGATTGTGTAAAAGAAATTCAAACAGATGGCCTTTTTTATAAGGGACTGTAGTAAATATAAACACTACTGATTTGGAGTACGAATTGAAGCGTGTGAAGCGAATTGAAGGAATATCTTAGGCGAACCTTTGAAACCATTTCGTGATAACTTCCGACTAATACAATGCTAAACATTCTTTCTCGATAATCACCATAAAAAGGACTAGGATAGGTCTAGGAGCAGAATAGAACTTCTTTCCCTTTATTCGCCCAGGTTTTCTCCAGTGGAGCCTTATGCAACATTTGAAGGTCTTCATTCATCACAAAACGACCAAAGTCTGAGTGCACGATTTTGCAAGGTGTTTATAAATGAGCCATTGAGCCGTTTTAGACGGTGCGCTCCAGCGCATGTGCCTCACGAACATTTGCTAATGAAGGGATGATGAGAGGTACCACCCCACTTCCCCCTCTATCCACAAAGTTCGTGAGGCACATGCGCTGGAGCGCACCGTCTAAACCGGCTCATTGTCATATTTTAATTTTCATATTACAGGCTTCAGAATAGACAAACCAGTTCGTTCTATAGATAAATATTGTATATGTGATTTTGATGATAATGTGTCAGAGTAAGGCCACATTCCCATAGGCTGCATGCAGCACGGTAGAAGCTCTTAATGTTCTCTGATTGGCCAGGAAAAAATATCTGTCTCGACACATTTTTTCCCTCTTCACAGCTTTGCTGCAAAAATCATGCAAAGAGGAAATCTCTTATTTATGCGGCATGAAACTGTCAACTGTCAAGCTGCATGCAAAATCACGTAACTATCAAGTTGACGATTCTAGCTAGAACAACAGAAAGTGACTCAGTAATGCCGGATTCATCGTTGCGGATGAGTTGTGCAGCACTTATGCGCGCGCATACTTTTTGTATGAGAAATTGAGCAATTCTCAATTTTGGGGAATTTTTGAGATTTTTTTTCCTCTCTCGAAAAAAGTTGAACCAACTTCAACTTTTGTGCGGCGGATTTTTTAAATTGTCAAGAAAATCATATGGTTTATGTCAATGAATGCCATTTGATGAAATATTGTTAGTTTCTATAAAAAATTTGTATGGAATATATAAAATAAAAAACTTCAGCCCGTAGTCTCGAAACAAGACTTTTCAAGATTCTACGAATTTTTTGCTTATTAATTTTAATACCAACAAATCTTTGACAAATGTCAAATTATACAAAATCTGCGGCACACTTTAGCCCCTATTCCATAGTCACGTCACCCAATAAAAAATGTGACAAACCAATTTTCGTATTCTCGTAGTCGCCTGTTGTAGAAAAAGTGACGGTATTTCTATATACATATGATATGTTTCTATTTACATATCCTGTTCGTTATTTTAATTCTAGGATATAAGAATAATGTTAAATCATCAAAGATAATAAAATAAAACATATTTCTTACCCTTTGTCACTATCCTTTAAAAAAAATCGTAGCGTCACCTACAAATTCCAAGTTATAAAAAATGAAAATTTTCAGTGACATTTGCTACAAAAAATGACTTCGAGAATACCACACCTAAATTTGTCACATTTTCTCTCATTAACTTTTTTCTTGTCACTCGACTATAAGAATACCACTTTAAAAGTGACGTGACAAAAAATGTGAGGTGAGAAAAAAAGTGAGGTGACTATGAGAATAGGGGCCTTTATCCACAACAATGAATCGTAGTTCAGCCGATTCTCTTTTTGGGAAATTTGTGCGGCGCGACTCATCCGCAACGATGAATCCGGCATAAGTATTGAATCAGATCCTATAAGACAGGGTTGGCCAACTTTTGTATACTTTTTATCACAAAAATGTTCCGCGATCGACTTGTTGTCATACCCGTAGTTTAAATAGGGGAAGAGATGTGAACTACCAGCCAGCCAGCGTCTATGTAAATGGAGCCTAAAAGGCAAAGAATCCAAGCGGCACCCTAACTATATACGCCGACGCATCAGTAACAACAGGTGCAACAGTAAATTGAGTTGTCGATACAGTTGTAACATCTTACCTTCGCTTTTAAACAAAAATCCGAAAAAGCATCACCACGTCATCTTCGAGAGCTCGACTTCATCGGCTAGTTCTCAAAGGACTTACGGTACTTGAAGGAAAGCTAACAGCTTAGCAGATCTATTATCCAGAAATGAGGAAATAAGTGTAACAACAGAGAATAGATTTCAAGAAATTTTCAGGGGCCCACTCTCTAAAAACCAATCAGTAGCTATTCATTGGTTTCCAGTGAAAATCTACGGATCTACGCAGGATTCAGGCAGAGGTTGACGTAGCCTCTACCGCTAGATTCAACCTGCCTGAATTTCACCAAAGCGACCCGTCAGTCTACCGGGCTGAAGCCCAATTTGGACTAAATGGAGCGTCGTCAGACAAGCTGCTTCACATTTAGAGCAGGGGCGGCGGAGCGCCTGGGAATGGAAGGAAAAGTGCACACGCACTTTCGTTTTGGGTGGGGATATCCACACCCAAAATATTTGAAGAACACCTAATTACTCAGAACGTTGGAGGGCCGTCTCGGTCGCTGTCGATGAAGGAGCGTGGTGGAAGGGCCGCACACAAACAAGGCTTTTTATACGAAAACTAAATATATTATATTAGAGCTTTTAAGAACTTATAACTGTATAGCTTAAGCTTTTTAAACCCCACCCAACTATCATTTAAAAAGGGGATTGCCTCAGAGGCATGCCGAAAAGGAAGATTTCGCCGTAGGTTCCTCATGAGGACCCCATGTGATAAATGAGGGGCTTGCCGAAATAGAGCTTTCCCCTTAGTTTTCTCACGAACACCATTCAAAAAAAATCAGCGATACTGAAGTGAGTTATGCGTTATCACTTTCTCCATAGGGCCCTATGAGGCAAACCTGATTACAAACAAAATTGGGCAATCCCTACATCTTCCATACCCATTCGGAAAGCTTTTTGAAAAGCTTTAAAGTAATACCCTTAAGCTTTAGTTTTACTCACGCAAAGCTTTAGTCTTTGTTGTTGTATTAAAGAGTGTTGTTCATACAAATTTGCTATCTTTTTAAAAAATCTTTTTTCTCGACCCGTTCAAGAAACCGTTTGCGAGAGCCGTTTGTAGCACTATGTTTCAATCTTATTTTAGCAAGAAAAAACTCAATTTAACGAATTATGTTTATTAAAAAACTTCTTTATGATAAAGGCTTAATCAAAGATCTTAATATCTACAAAGATGGTGCACTCCCATATAATAGAATAGGCACAGTAAATCCGCAGGGTGGATTTAGCGCAAATCCACATGAAAAAGCTCTGAGAAATTTAAGAGAGCGTGTTGATATTATAAATATTTTACAGCTGTTTCTCTTTCATTCGCAATTTGCTTGAAATGCTATTAAAAGGAGTAAATAAATGAGGAATATGGAAAGAAACTCGAAATGATTAAATGAAAAAGATATTTTAAAAAAAGTGAAAAACGTATTTATATAGATACACATAATTTGTACGTAAGAATAAAAAGAATATAAAATAATCAATCACTTTCAATTGTGACTTAAAATTTTTAATTTGGAGTCTTTTAATTTATTACTTTTAACGGCCCATGAACAATGTTTATATAATAAAGTTGAAATAAGTACATTTAAAATTTTAATCCTATGAGATAAACAAGGATTCTGTTCTTCAAACCACAAAGAAAATTCATTATCTTGTTGTGTACACTTTACACAATTATCAACAATAACTTTTTTTATGTTGCGAATTTCTTTATTATCATGAAATATTTTTTGGAATACTTTAATATGAATCTTACAAATATTAAAAAAGTAATCAGAGGGTGCGTGTAAACTTCCAAAGTCTGAATTGCGAGTATAATTTTTTTTATGAATAAACATTTCCGACGGACAAGTAAGTACTTCATCCGATTTCAAAATAATATTTTTTGCAATTTTCACAATTTATACGACTAGCTATGTATCCTACAAAATATCGACTGGACGTTAATTCTATAGGAATGTTTTCAGATTCAAAACAATCAAAATTTTTATCCAAAAAAGGTTCATCATGTTGAATAATATCTTTATATATTACAACCGGTTCATCATTTTCCTTATCCCCTTGCGAAAATGAGGTCGCTTCCGATAAATTCTCCTTAGTGATTAGCATTTCATCACCGTCGTCGATGCAGTTGGATTTTGCACTAAAATGCAACATTTTTAGTGAGAACAATTTAGCAATAATGAAGTTAAATTCATATACGGAAGGATTTTTGCAGTGACCCCCCTTCGCTCTTACAAATGAAAAAAGGTTTTCAAGGGGGTCCTGGTTGAATCTGCTAGTGAAAATAAGAAATGTGTTACTATTTTCAGATAGCATTAAAATGGCATTAATTGTCTGTTTTAAACCATCGAAACAGTAGTTTCTTTTCATATTATGATTAATTTCCATAATATATAACAACAATTCTTTTAATTTATGCCAAATAAAATTTCCTTCCTTCAAAGGTCGTTTAAAAGGATTTGGATCTGTTAATATTTTACTGTTGAGGCAATCAAACAAAGTGTTCATTTTCTTAACAAAATGGGCAGTTGAAATAGCCTTTGTATATTTTTTTTTAAATTGCTTATTTTCGACAGCACATTCTATTGCAGTAGCAACTGTATGACTCAAGGTTTGTGTTGCTAAACTTACTCGCATTTTTTGGAAACTGTTGGGATTTACATGGCTAGAAGTTAGTTTCGTCATTTTAGTGACTTTTCCTTCTTCTAATTCAAAGAGTTCCTTTATCACATCGAAACTCACCACTCCATCTGGGGTCTCAAGATTCGTTTTTAATAGTGTATTTCGAATGGATTTAAATAAGTGCGGTACATCATACAAAAGATAAACATTTTTGCTATTATGCGAAAAATAAGGTTTTTCAATCGTGGCACCAAGCTGTTTCAAACATTTCCGATTATTTGGTCCCTGATCACATGTGATTGCCCTTACAGTAAAACCTAAACCAACTAAACCATCTATAACATCAACTGAAGAATTGTATGTTAAATTATGTCTAATTGACACTTCATCAAAAAGCAACACACATTCTTTATCTATAGAATTCATCATTGTAGCTGCATTTCTCAGTGCATTATAAATACAAAGATTACCACCCGGTTCTAAATTTTTTACTGTATTCCATCTAGTTAATGAAGATGGATGCGGTAGATTAAGATTCATAACATCACGTAAAAATATATAAGTGGAAGTTGACCTATAAAATATAGTTTGTGCAAACATTTTCTCCTTTTCATTCCAAGATGCATTACTATTTCTATTAGTCTTTAGAAGCATTTTGCACAAAATTTTCTCGTTAGGATGAATATTCATTTCATCTATTTGGTTTTCTAAAAAAGGCTTTTTCGATAAATCTTTTTTATATTTATTCTTCAATAATCTATATCTGATATTCCTTCTTTTCAACATTTCGAGTTTTCTGTTTTTGTTTTTCATTTGCGTCAACAGTTGTCCACACCGTTTTCTATAAAATTCTAAACTTAATGCACTTTTCTTGCAAGATTTACATATTGAAATTGGCGATTCACTTCGCCTTCTTTTTCGCGAGGGTGATTTCAGTAGACGTAACTCATCAACACTACAATCTTCTTCGTTGCTTTGGATAATATTAATTTTATTAGATGTTAAGCCCAAACTTGGTTTTGCTCCTCTTTTCAAATATTTCTTTCCCATGTCATCAGATGAAAAATGGTGTTCACATAAAAATAGAATTGGGGATTTTTCTACAAATTCTTCTGAGAAATTACATATATTGACCCATTCATAAAAAAGAGGGGAATCATAATCTGGGAATTTGAATAGTTTCATTGTAGGAAAATCCCTTTTGGATTTCCTGCAGTGACTTAAACAACATCTATTACCAGCTTTTGCTGATCTTTTCAATTTTTCCATAGCGTCTATATTATATTAAAATGAAGCAAAATTGTTTTTTTTTAAATAAAATATCTGAAATAAAGAAGAAACCCCCAAGCACAAATTGAAAAATTGGTAGTCAGTCATGTTTACAGAAAAGTACCTTAAAAAATACAATATATCCAAAATAAAGAAAGCGAATCCAGGATAAACAAAAATATGTATTCTTTAACTTAAAATGAATCTTCAATACAAAAATAAAAGATAATTATTTTCAAAACACACTTAAAAAATATCTGAATCAAATCAGCAAACGTAAAAAAAATAAAATATTTTCCATGTTCATACACAATGCGCACTACAATATAATAATTTAAATAGTTTATTGTAATTGAAAAAAAGCAAACGAACGCGAAACCACAGTTTCTACCTTTACTGTGCCTATTCGATTATATGGGAGTGCACCATCTTTGTAGATATTAAGATCTTTCATGTGAGAGTACGAATAAGCTTTTTTAAATATATGTTCGAAAAGAGTAAAGAGTAAAGAGCTTTTATTTCTCTGGCCAAAAAGTGAGCTTTCAACTGCTACTGCAACTGAAACTTGAATTTTTAGGTCCAAATCTTTACATAGAGGCAAACTATCTTTGTAATATTCAGATCTTTGGCTTAATCTTATAATAATTATCAAATTTCAAACTCTAAATTTCTTTAAATCAAATTTAAATCAAACTTCCAAAATCAAAAAAACTCGTGAAAAAAAATCGAACTCGTGTCTAGACTCTAACGAAAAAGTGAGAGAGCTATCCAAACATTTTCTCCAATTTATATATTAAATGCCTACGTGATTTTTGTAAGCTAGCCGCACTGCAATCCCTAGAATATTTTTTCCGTGTGAATTTAACCCACTACACACTTCATAAGCGTGTAAATTCGGCTAATCGTGTTAAAATAAAGCGTTTTAGGAATACACCGTGTTAAAATAATGCGGATAAAAAGACATGCGTGTAAAAATCACACACATTCAGCGTATAATATTTTTTACACGCTAAAGAAATTGTAACGTTTTATCGTTTTACGTCTTAAACGTGTGAAAATCACACGTTATGTGTCATTTCACACAGTCCACTAAATTAACACGCATGAGAGGATAAATTAAAGGAAAGTTAGGCAGTTGTAATTCTTTATTTAAATACTCAATGACCAGAGAGCTCTACGACCTCTCTTTACAGTCAGTCGGTAACAGAAGGGAATCGAGGCAAGTCGTTGCAGCTTTACATCAAAAATTTTAAGTTTACTGTGACGATTTTTCTAAGTTTACTCCCCGCAAACCGAAGCTCAAAAAGCTTCACTCAAAAGCTTCAAAGCAATACATATTTGGTGTATTTTAAACACAGGCATTAAGTGTGTTAAATTTACACAGTTTTCGCGTATTAAAAATAACACATTTTAAACGCGTAAAAAGTGACTACATGATTTTACACGCGAAATGCGTTTTAAAATCACACACTTGGGTTTGCAGTGCGTTACATCGAAAAATTCCCCTTATATTTTTCTTATTTGCTCCATCCACCATTTGCTCTTCGCTGGAGCTTTTAAGAGATCTTACGATCGCGAGCTTTATCAAGTTGATAAAGCTCACGATCGTCAGCTGTCAAATTTAGCCTCTGATATTAAATTGTTTTATCAAATTGTGTAGTGTTGTTGGGGAATGGAGCAATAAGTATTTTCTAAGGGTAAGTACGAATAATATTATTAATTCACTTTAATCAAAAATACGGAAATTTACTAAATCTTACTTACTAATTCTATGTTAATCTAATTGTTATGTGTTAAATGCTGTTTATACTAATGTTCATATTCAAATGTTTGTTTATGTCAAATGTGAGGTTATGTGCTTTTTTACATATCTGTTAATGTTTATATTCATTTATCTAATTTATCTAACTAAGCAATAAATTCTAATTTTAAATATTGAATTTTAGGTTGCATAATTCGTACTTTTGCATCCGGGTGCCCAGATTGTGGTGATGCAGCTTGTATCCAACTGTCCAACAGGTGAGTGTAATTATTCTGATGAATTTTTATTGATGAGTTCTTTTTTGCTTTTTAGGTGAAACCTGAACAGGTGTCGTTTAGCATAGACTGGTTCTGGTTCCAGGTCAAGCAGCATTGGACGTGATAAGTACGCAGTTGGGAGACTGCATTGGTAAAACGACACTCGAGTTTGAAAATATTAAGCTTTCGACACCGACGCAGTTTCGGTCTCCTTTTCCACTCGGGATCGGGTAGCAATGATTTTTGCTCAAGGTGACCAAACGGGTATTCCTTTTGACGAGACGCGAATGAGGCAAATCTTTAGATGCCCTGTGTGGGCCTTATAGGGCAAGCCATATGGGGTTCACCTGAAGCAGCGGGGATAGCCTCATAGGGGCCCTATCTGCATCCCCAAAATGCTAGTCGGGCATAACCGAGATTTGTTACGAGACCAAAAAGGAAGCTTCTCCTTGTTGCTCAAGGAGTTTGCGGTTCCAAATAGCCCATGGAAAGTCTACTGCGACATCAGTCAAGACAAAATTCGACCCTTACGTTCCTGAACCACGCCGAGAATTAGTCGTAAAAAAACTATCCTGTCTGGCTGGCCCATCCGGGAGTAAAGACAACGACCAGGTTACTAAGAGATTGAATTATTGAAAGAGTCTACGTAACTCTAAAGTCAGCGATCATGTACTACCAAACAAAAGACTACGCGATCTTGCCATTAATACTGTCAGGATTGCGAACAGCAATAAAACCACACACACGAGAAACCGCTGCAGAATTGATTCTTGGAACATCAATTTTTCCTTGACAAGCAGAAAAATGTCAACTAATGTGAATTTGTTAAGGAATCAAAAATAGAGTTAGCGAGATCAAGCCTAGAGCAAACACATGCTAAACAAAGCGTTTCCATCCAGGAGGATATAAAAAACTGGCAGTTCGTGTTCAGAAGAGACGATAAAGTTAGAGTTCTCTTTGGACCCACCATGCGAAGGTCCGTTCGAGATGTTTTTTTTTATGTGGAAGACGAGTTGGAGAGAATTCCCAAGTATTTCGAATTAAGGATAAAAAGAAAGAATATCAGCTCTGCAGCAAAAACAAATAAGTAAACCACAAAGAAAGTTTAGTTTCCAGACATTAAACAAAACTGACATTTGCAAGAAACCAGTGTCCCTGCTTTCACTGAGCACGCAAGACCAAAGTAGACGCAGAACGGAGGGGGATCCCCATTCTAACGCCATATCGCTATCGCTAGGGTGGAGTATGTGGCGACAGCCAGCGTCAGTGTAAATGGAGCTTAAACGACAAAGTGACTCGATGTAAGGACCATTCGATTTCAGTCTACAAAAGTAGACCTCAGTACCGCGGTACGTGTCTAAAAATTAGATAATGTAGATCGACTCGTCGTTGTACGCGTTTTTGTTTCTTTATTAAAATATGTAAATAAAACTTTATGTAAAACTAGTTGGGATGTGGCTTTTGACCCTTTCGGTCCACAAGATTAACTTCCCAGTATTCGTTCAAACAAAAAAACGACTCGAACGATTTTTATGAAAATCTTTTCAGATCATACTTCCTTTAACACGCTTTGAACGGCATCTTAACGAAGTCGATATCTTTTTTGGTTCGCGCGAAATCGTGCTGGTATAAAAATCACTTAAGTCGTTCAAACAAAAAACGGCTCGACCAATTTTTATGAAAA
The DNA here is from genome assembly GCA_963855945.1 of Thereva nobilitata. NCBI lineage: Eukaryota > Metazoa > Arthropoda > Insecta > Diptera > Therevidae > Thereva > Thereva nobilitata. Next base: position 5,102,301 of record OY979696.1, read on the forward strand.
TCTTTTCAGATCATATTTCCTTGAACACGCTTCGAACGGCACCTGAACGAAGTCGATATCTTTCTCGGTTCGCGCGAAATCGTGCAGGAAAAAATGACCACATACGTACGCACACACACACGTATTTCTTCTCAAATTTTTGCTTAAAATGCTATTGGGACCTTGAATCGTGTAAATACATTGAAAATTTCGAATCCGATTTTCGGACCGATTACAATAACTTCCTACTGGGAAGTTAATAAAATACGATGCCATTTTTTAATAACATCACACGAGAGCATACTATGTTTATACATTACGTTTCAATACGAGATACTAGATAGATTCCTTCTGCGCGTTACAATCACGTTACAATTGTAACGCGTTAAATGAAGGCATCGCGAGTGATCGACCACAATTGGCTTTGCGGTCAGAATGGATACAAATCTAATTGTTTGCTTTGGCCCTTTTTAAGGTACTACTACCGGGAAAATTTTTCAAAAAATCGATTTTTTTTTTCTTTTCATTTTACGATTCCTTATACTATGAAGAATAACCTACTTAATTTTTATAAAGAAATTCGTAATAGAAAAAAAGTTACAGCACTGTAGGGTACTACTACCGGGAAAAATTTCAAAAAACTTTTTTTTCCATTTTTCGTTTCCTTACACTATGAAGAATAACCTACTTCATTTTTATAAGGAAATTCGTAATAGAAAAAAAGTTACACCAAAAAGTAGCAAACTTCACGACAATAGGGGAAATGACCAGGATACACTACGGTCAATGTTCTTCCATTTGGAGCTAAGATGTGAAGATTTTCAGATTTCCCAACTCTTGAACAACCCACATACAGCTGACCGGAAATCCGGAATTTCGGTCATTTTTCGGCGGCCATTTTGAATTTCGAAAATCGGGCTTCGAGGTGCATCATGGAAGACCCCCACGGACATACGTGCAAAATTTCGAAGCTCTGCCATGACTGGTGCGCCAGCTATAGCGCACACATACAGAACTTTCTTTTATTAATATAAGATATATCTCCCGCCATTTTGTGGTGTCCGCAATATTAGATTTAAAATGACGTTATATAGATTACTGAATTATATTCGTCACACCCTTTCATTTGATACCCATACTGAGAGGGTTGTGAAGAAAAAGGTAATCCGCCATTTTGAATTTGGAATGACGCCACACAACTAATTGTATTCTACCTGTCATGCACTTTCATTTTATACCCATGTGGGTGGGTCGGTGAACACAATTGCAAAAATCGGCCTCCATTTTGTAACCGCCATCTTGATTTTTTACTAAACGGTCAGATTGCACTGTCAGGCGAACTATGGGTATGTGCAAAATTTGAAGTCGATCGGTTAATTTTTCTATTTTTTAGTCTATTTTATGTATTCCGCCATTTTGTGTTGGCCGCCATTTTGAATTTGGAATGAAGCTACACCGCTAATTGTATTCTACCTGTCATACCCTTTCATTTGATACCCATGTCGGTGGTCGAGGAAGACAAATGCAAAAATCGTCCGCCATCTTGAAACCGCCATCTTTATTTTTGTACAAAATGGTCACATTGCATTGTCAAGAAAACTACGCATGTGTGCAAAATTTGAAGTTAATCGATTTCAAATGGTGGGTGGCATTAATAATTTTCTACTCAATAATGACGGACTCCCATACAAACTTTCATACCCTATTTCAACCCCTTAAAGCATTTGTTTCGGGAGAAAAAGTAGCCTATGTCCTTCTCCAAGGTTTAATCTATCTCTGTACCAAGTTTAATCAAAATCGGTTAAGCGGTTTAGGCGCGAAAGCGTAACAGACAAACAGACAGAGTTTATAATATTAGTAGGGATAAAGCGAACCAAAACATTAAACACGTTTTTCTTGAAATTGAATTTTTTCAGCTGAGTGAGAATTAATCTCAGGATCTACTGAACCAATTTAAAACGCGTTTTTCTTGAAATAACATTTTTTCAACTAAGAGCTGTTTTAGACGGTGCGCTCCAGCGCATGTGCCTCACGAACGTTTGTTGATGAAGGGAGTAGTGGGAATGAAGAGAGGTACCACCCCACTTCTCCTTTTATCCACAAAGTTCGTGAGGCACATGCGCTGGAGCGCACCGTCTAAACCGGCTCTAAGTGAGAGTTAATGGCTCAATTCAAAAAGTCAACACTGCAGTAACATTGCAACATAAAAACTTGTCATGTGTTCAAAAAGTCAACACGAAAAAGTATGATATTCATTTAGTCAACAAGGTAGGCAGTGTTGTCGTAACATTCGTGTAATGTCGCAACATATTTGTTTATACTGCAAAACATAACCCCTATAATCAGAACGGAGAACCCAAGCTTTAATCCATTCGATACACTTTTTTCGGCATTTTCAGAAATTAAGAAGTTAATTATTACGTTTTTCAATATAAAACTCATAATTTCTCCACTTTTAAACAAAATAAACCGAAATGTCATCAAACATTTCGTAAAAGTAATCACGTGTGCAACACTGCCTAAACAGGGTTAGGATAATGTTGTAGTAACATGACAAAAACACTGCTGCAACACTTAAATTTGTGTTGACTTTTTGAATTGACCCAATCTCAGGATCTACTGAACCGATTTTAATAAACTTGGGTGTGGGTGCGTTTTGTTTGTTAAGGTATACCCTTTTGTAATTTACCACATTTTAGAAAAAAAATTAAGAAAAAAAAATTTGGGAAGTGAAAACGGGTGAAAAAAATTGCAATTTTGTCAAACTTTTTTTCAAACTTTCACCATTTTTTTTTTGTTTTTAATTTTTAACTAATTGTGGTAAATTACAAGGTAAGAAACTTTCCTTTATAAAATCCCGTTCGAATTTTTTGTTGCAAACTTCTCAATTCTGAGATTATCTCTCACTCATCGGACTATCTCTTTTTTGAGCTCTTGACTTCAGCGCCCCCTACCTTATTGGCAAAAAATAGAAATAAACTAAAACATTTTTTTTATAACCTTTAAGGACTAATAATGTTATAAAAAAAATTTTCTTGATAATATCTAACATAGCGGCTGAGAAAAAAATTATTAAAAAAGTGCTTATTTTTGGTCGTTTTTCCGGTAGTAGTACCTTAAGTTCTCAGAGGGCAGACAGAATTGGGTATATTTCTGATTGAAAGACTAGCCAAGCTGAACGATCTGTTAAATCTGCTAAACTTGACTCCGGATTGGGGTAATCCGTGTATCATACGATTTCACCCCCACTCGATTCTGGCTTGGAGTCATCAGTCCAACACAGGTCCAACTTCAATATGCAGTGCAGTTTGGCTCTAATGTCAACACTAAGTTCTTTTTTTGGCTTTTTTGCGAGGATCAGTTCGATCAATCACCGGGTTCTACGCTAGTACACCTGCTGGAGACCAAATAAAGTGATTGCCAACACTTGTGGTTTACTGCAAAATTCCAGTATCGTCAAGGCCAGGTTCAGGCAATATTTATATTTCTGTAAAAATTATTTCCAATGAAAAAGAGAATGAAAAAAGCTTGATTTTCCTGGGAATATTTACGATTCGAAGGGAAACTTCTCGTGCGATGTTATCGTCGATCTACAATACAAATGTCTTTTTGAGATAATAACACGTTGCCGACAAAAATTACAGATCTGTTAACTTCCTTGCAAATAACTAGGTTAACACCGTCCAAAAAAGAGAAAGTTGAAACATCTCGGCATATTAATTGTTTTTGCAGGCATCATCCGTAATAAAAAAAACTAAAGCATAAATTTGGCGTCTCATAAATATAAAAACGAGCGCAGAAAAAAAAAACGTTTATAATTCAAAAGCGCAAAAGTAGCAATAAAACATGGCCGACAATAAATTTGAAAAATACGGCGCAATTCACGAGTGTCGGCTTCATTATCCCGCAGATCGTTCATATATGTTTGTTTTTATATTGCTGTGCAGTGCGCCATTAAAAATCAATTTCTGGCAAAAACAGCACCTGAGACCACCACTCCGGACTGACCTGCCTTTTCCCACATGAACCCCAGAGCAGCCGGGTAAGTATGGTTGCGCAAAAAGAGGTTTAATTTCATGCCTTAATTGTGGCGCTGTTGATGAGAGCAGGTCAATCGAAATCTGGACTGGATGTGGAATCTCGAACCTGTCCGGATCCTGACCGGTGATTACAGACACTGAGGCAAAATACCTCCGCTAAAGCAGGTATCAAACGAAAATCTCTGATCGACTTTGGAAATGCTGCAGAGCGGCGCGATCTGTAATTTTCATGCAGGATAATTCGACATCCCTCGACAAGCGGAAGACCACGGCCAATGCAATTGCACGAATTTATGATTGCGCACTGAGCCTAATCAAACAGCGCAGTCCGAGCTGCAGCTTTGGTTTGGGGCTGGCGCGGAGGGACTCCTTCGGTTTCCTGCAAGGATTCCCGATTGCGATCGCGCCGTGACCTGCAATTACCACCGTAGCAAAGTTTGTTTTTCGCATCGTCGGCCGTCGGATCGGGCTAATGGCTGAGGCTGGAGACCATCAATTTAAAGTAAATGTTCACAGCACCAAGTGCCAACCCGGGACCGGCACAGTTGCCACTACGGGTGCAGGACTTGGCACTATAAGTGCGACGCCATCGACACCGTGCACAGTCGACTTTTAAGTGGTCGCCATTATCGGCAATTTTTGTGCTGATCTTAAGCAGAAGATCGGTTCAGGATTTCCAGATAATTTTGGGGCCCTTGGATTTCGGCTGGGAAAATTGCCATATTCCAGGCAACGGATGACACAGGATAAGCCCAATCAACAGCTTCTGATGTAGCAATTTTGGCCCTTCATATGCGACTTCCTGAACGATCTGCTATACTGTGAATGGGCCTTTGGAATGGATGTTGAAGTAGGTACCTGCATCCACTTATGAGTGAATGATTACAGGCCCTGTGGTCTGTAAAAGGACTCGAGTGCATGATGAGCTCGTCCTTCGCATGATAAACATCACAACAGCCCGTAAAATACCTCAATCCTATGTGCAGCCTGATCACTTCAAACACGTGTTTTCAATAATTCAACTCGGACATTTATCTTCCACTTATGAGACTTTTCTGCCGTTCTCTAAAATCCACAAAAAAAAACGCTCCAGCAAAAATCATAAGGTTCTGGACCCGGTCCGGTGCTGGTGCAACCACCACATTGCCACATGATTTGAGCCTTTTTTGCGTTTTAAGGGGCTCCAGTTACCACAAATTGAAGAAATTGGAACCTTCTGTCCAGGATGAATGCACTTCGGATGGACGCTGAACGTGGAGGTCGTGGTCGTCGTGGCATTTTATTGGGCCCTGACGTGTCTTCCACTGTGGGTTGTCATGTGAGACGAGCTATTTTTGATGATCTGTCTGTGGCCCACTAGGGCCGACAGGAAATGAGGGCGGATAGAATGACATATTTTGCGGATTACTGATGAACGCAGTGGCATCCCATTGTCCTACATCCGCTGATGATAATGATGAGACTTTTGGATTTATGTTTTCATATTCTCTTCAGCGGACCTTTTTCTGGTGCATTTGTTGCTTCAAGAACTGTGGCAGGAAATCTGGCGTGCGCCTTGTCAATCACAGTCAGTGATTGAATTGAATTGAATTAATTGAAAATCCGGGAACTAAAAATCTTTTTCGGGGTGCAAAAAAAGTGGAGTGTCGATGAGTTTGAGGGCGCGATTTTACTCCTTCTAGGGTTTTAAGGCTGGGCTGAATGTAGGACTTGTAACTTCTAATTCGGGCTGCTCAGTGAAGGAGAAACTTGTATCTCTTAAAATATCACAGGCATTCAAGTTTAGTGATTAGGAATATGTGGTGTAATTCATCGCAGATCCTCTGACAGCTCCATATTTGGGTTGTTCATCATTAGAAACATACAGAAGCGTTTAGACTTTCGCCAGGCCCAACAACAATGGATGGAGCGAGCCTTGAAATAAACGATACCCTGATCCTAAAGTTGAAGAAACGTCTGTTACCACAATTAATCCAGTTGGCATTTGCGGTCCCAAAACAACTGCCGCAAGATCAGCTGATAGTATTGTCAATAATATGATGTATATGTAGGGTCGATTTCATCCACCATCTTCTCCCGAGTAAAAATGAAACTAGCCCGCAGCTAGCCTGCATCAGGTACGCACTAACACGCACGGCGCCACAGCTAGCGCGCATAGCGAACAAATGCGGACGGCAAATTTTTACTCGGGTCTGTGCATCAGCCATTTGGGCAGTCTCATTAACCTGTGTACCTAACGAAGTCAAAAAACCTCTAGTCACACTCTTGAGATGCCAGGAAACCCGCACCAACCTGCTTCAGGATTCAGTTGACAAAGGGCTATGGTACCAATAATCACTTGCCACCAGTGGCGTGGCGTGCTTTGAATTGTAGGGGATGCAATCTGGTAAAATTTGTGTGGAAAAACTCCGTTCAGCGGATGCACGTCATATATTCAAAAGGAGTATTAAGATTATCCATATTATCATGAAAGATAATGTTCGTTTAGTTGAGTGACTAAAGAAATTTGAGAAACCTGTGATTGACTGAAAGAAGATTCGGCACTCACGAATCTTGTCACATGATTTCGATAAAACAATATCTAAGCGATGAGCGAAGCAGTATACAAAAAGAGCATTTGGAAATTTCTTTAACGCGGGTTTGAAGACAGCTAACTTCACCCGCCATAACTGAAGCTCCGTCATAGCAATTGTAACTTGGAACCACATGCGAAATTCTCCATAACATGAACTATATGTTCATGCAAACGAACTGCTCTTCTATCATCGGAAATATTTTTAAAACTAATGAATGTTCCTTTCGTGTTGCCAGAAGAAGAAATGTATCTCAAAGTGGTTGACAACATAGATCGACACGAAATATCCGTGGTTTCATCACAAATTATTATTATTTTTTTTTTTTTTTTATGTGGAAGACTAGAGCTCAGGGAAAGCCCTTTGTACTGTCGACAATCTATTTTCTTCGTATTGCGACAAACTCAGAATTGTGGGTTTCAGAAACTTTAATTTTTAGTAAGAGTGCAGGAAATAGCCATTATTAAATCATTTTGAATATTGTTTGATAATCCAGAAAATACTGAAGCTGATTTTTAATTTCAGGATTATGTTAAGTGAAATTAATTCAACATATTTTTCCCGGTTAATAGAATCTTGACCCTCGCTCTGTCCGCGAAAGGCTTGCTCCTAACATGCCAAGTGGCAAACAACATCTGTAAAAATTTTAATAATTTTCCGGTTCTTTTTAACTAACTCATTGTTCTCATAATTGAGGATTTCTAATGAGTGTCTACTAAATTTTCAATCCTTTGGCCTGTACCGAATTTAGAAAGAGCAAAAACCGATTTTAAATGCTCGGAGGATTTTTGGCCATGCCTATCAACGGCGTTATGAAAATTATTTAAGTTATTAAATCCCGAAGACCGCCAAACGTTTTTTTCAGTTGAAAATAAAATGCAAAGCCAACAAAAAAATTTTTGCAAATTGTCCAGGAGGAATAGAAAAAAAGTTGAAATAAATCTACCCTGCGATTTTTGGACGCTATAATTAAGAGAAAAATCGTAGGAATTCAATGAATGTGTTTTGGAAAGAATCGGTCCAGGAGAACAGGTGGAAAAAAGCTAATAATAGTAGCGAAAACACGTTTTTCAACGTTTTAGTTGCGAAAAAATTTTGTTTTTGGAAAACAAAAAATAGTAAGTAATAGCGCTTAAAAAGACGAAAATTATGAGTTTTGGACAATTGAAATCGGTCAAAAGGTTTTTGCACAAAAAAATAAAAACCGCGAAATATGGCCATTTTTTGACATTTAATTACAGCGACTGTAATTATCGTAGAAATTTGTTTCAGGGCTGAAATTGTGGCTTCTATTAGTGCCTACCTACAATAAAAATTTCATGCAAAAATAATTATAACTTTTCGCGTAAATCTCAAAAATGTAAAAACAGCCGTTTCAGGAAAAAAGTTTGAACAAGGCCCACGGTGGTGCTAGAGTTCTTTTGAAAAGCCTTATTTATTCTCGAAGAGTTGCTCTACCAACCCATTTTCCAAAGTTGGTGAGGTTTGATTTAATACCTCATAAACGCGTTTTGAAAACAGGCACTTTTCTTGATTTTCAGAAAAAACACCTTTAGGCGAAGGGGAAGTGAAATATGGTGTGGCAAGCTTTTTGCCGGCCGAGCTTCCTGCGATGGAAATTTTCGAGCGTTTTCATATATGCCTGACAGGAAAAAATTTTGATTTCTCGAAATCTACTGAATAGAAATCCACACCATAACATCAAAAGAAAATAACAGCATTTCTTCCTTGAGCCCTCTTTATTACTTTGTCTTTAGTTTTATCAACAAGAGGGAGGAAGAGGAACAATTTTTAAAGGTAAGCAATTTAAGTTTAATTTTCATTTTTAATCGGACTAATTTGTTCATCATTGACCGAGTTTACACGGGTACATCAAATAATTAAATTATGATCAATGATGCACAAATTAGTCCGATTAAAAATGATAATTAAACTTAAATTGCTTACCTTTAAAAATTGTTTACAAATTTCTTCCTCCCTCTTGTTGATAAAACCAAAGACAAAGTAATAAAGAGGGCTCAAGGAAGAAATGCTGTTGTTTTCTTGCAACCGCCACGAAATAAGTTATTGTTATTACCAATTAAAACAATAAAAGAAATATTTATACTTATTCGTAAACATTGCAATAAGACAAAAATTTGATGCAAAATCTAAATTGCTTCCCTTGGCACTGGTCACAGGAACAAACTTTCGTTGTGACTCCCCATCTCCACTTCCCTCTTCATCCACAAGTTCGCACCGAAGTACGTCCCAACAGACACTCTAGGGAAGCAAATCAAATTCTGCTTCTCGAAGGTCGTTGGTATGTTTCTTTGCGTGTAGGTAGGGAATAGGTTTCGTTTGCGAATTCAGAGAGAAAGAAGAGAGAGAGCTTTCGCTCATGGACATAACTAAAGTATTGCTTTCATTTGGAGAGAATGAATTTATATCTTTACAGTGGAGGCTAGAAAAAGCAGCAATAATATAAAGTTAATCTCAGAATGATAAAATAAAAAAGAAAAGTTTTGTAAAAGAAAAGAATAATTATTGACAAAATTTGATTTTTTTTTATATCTTAAGAAATTGTAAGGGATGCAATGCATCCCTTGCTTCCAAAGACGAAACGCCACTGCTTGCCACAGCGTCACGGTGGGGCCAGCTGGTACCATGAAAATAAGGTCGCCGTGCACGCAGGTACAGAGGGCCTCAATGGTCGAGCCTAAAGCAACTAGATTAGTCGTTCATTTCGTGTACGAGCGATCAATGACGATCCCCATTTGTAGACTCTTTATCCTTGCCACAAATTCCTCTTTTTCATGCACATTGCGGTCTAGAAATTCGTTTTTTAAAAGGAGCAACTGAACTGCGGAATAACCTTATACACCTCCCAGAGCTTAAAAGTAAGGTCTATCGCAGCCTTCTCGAGCACCAGCAGATAGCCTGAACTATCCTAACCTTTTCTATCCTTCAAACTTAGATAACTACTTGACATTTCAATATGTTCCAAACGACAAAAACAGACTGGTATTACAAAGGCTGATTTCTAAGCTAAGGATGGAAACATTTAGTAGCTGATAATCGACGTAGCGCCTCTGTGGACCAGTCATTTTCTTTTGATATTCGGAGACCGACTTTTTTGCATACTTTTAGGATTATGTTTGTTATGATTACTAATAATAGACTTCTAGTAGTCCAGTCTCCAACCGTAAAAATGGGATATTACCTCTACTTTCTTTCGGCAGCCACCGATTTTGATGAGATTTTGGATTTAGGCTCTACTTACCACCCTTTTCAAAGTCTACCCTGTGTCGAGGTGCGCTTTTTATTTTTAGGGGTAAAAACTACCCCTTACCGTAAAAAATTAATAAAACTCAGTAAATGGGTATTAAAAACGCTTAGTAGGCCTATATATCACCTCTTAGACCTATGTACTATTGAAATAATTTTTTAAGAAATTTTTCAACCCCTAAAAACTACCCTTAGAGAAATAGTCCAGTCCCCAACCGTAAAAATGCTACACTACTTTTTTTCGGAGGCCACCGATTTTGATGAAATTTTGGATTCAATCAATGATTTTCATCATTTGCTCCTAAAATTAAAAAAAAGTCGTTCGGTTTTTTTTACTGCAGCGGGGTCAATTTTCAAGCTACAGTGTCCATTCAAAAACCATTTTGTAGGTAATTTCACTGGCTATAAAACTATGCTAATTGTATTATATTAAAACTCTTAATTTTCAAAACGTGAAGGGTCAAAGCGCTAAGAAAATATGGTACTTACACTATAAAGCAAACTTCAATCCGCTATATCTCCGTCAGTTTTTAAGCTACAGCATTACATAAAAAGCCAAAATTGTTGTTGAAGAAAAATCTAAATTTTGTTACGTAACAGTTTTTTCCGTATCTTCAATAGTTTTTGAGTTTTTTGGAAATATACGCAGAAATATGTAAAATCGTAAAATCCCCTTTTCAGTTTGATCGTACCATTTCGAAAAATTCATCCTGGAAATCGCTCAAACTATATAGATCCGATAGATATCTCCAACATAAAATGAATCCTACGTGGAACATGATAAATTTGAATTTGGGTGGAAGTAGTATTAGTTTTATTGATCTTTTTTTAAAAAAAATTGTACGGCAGACCTTCTATTTGTCATAACTCATTCATTTTACATGCAAATGACTTTTATCAGTGTTCATTTTAAAGGTATTTTCAAGCACTTTAAAAAATATTGTATAAGTTATCCTCGAAAAATGCTTCGATTTTCCGTTATTCGAGGTTAAATACAACGTTTAGAGAATTTTGTTAGAAATAGGTCCCCTTCGATCAGTCATTACTCGCTTTGTTTTACACCTAGACCATTCATTCAAAAACCTTTTTCTTTGTTTTTTTATAAGCTTTATTTTTAGTCATAACAAAAATTTTGATAAAACGCGTATTTTTGGACTTATTGACCAAAAAATGTGCGAAAACGTGGGGTTTACAACTTTTCAAACGCTTATAACTAAAAAAATATCAATTTTACAAAAAAATTTTATACTACATTTTTTGCTTAAAATTAGCCTCTCTATCGATCAACGGGATTATTTTGACCAAAAATGTTTCCACCCCCGAGTTGGGGTGGGAACCACCCCCAAAGAAAAATCGCACATTGGCATATGGTAGACTTTGATTTTTGAGTCATTCCCTATCTACTGTTAAAATTTCAATGGCTGTCGAAAAAAAGTAGAGGTGATATCGGTTGCGGACTGGACTATAGGGGGTTTTTCCTACTATTAATTAAAAAAATACAAAAAGGGTGAAATATGGATTCAGTTGCACCGGAAAAATTAAAAACTTATGTCTATAGCTTTTCGTTTTATTTTCCATCCTTTAACAAAAAACTTAATAGTAATAAAACCACAAATTAACTACTTGTAATCAGTTCCTTATGATACGCCAAATCATACTGTATTAAAAATATAACTAGGACAAAAGCCGATTCGATCAATGAATAATTATACTCAAACCCCAATGACGAAATCTTGCCAAGAGAATCTTTTGTGTCTTTTAGTATAACATGAAGTAAAAATCTTTCAATCTGAAAAAAAGTAGTAGAAAGTAGTAAAAAAAATAATAAAGTAGTAAAAATTACCTTTAACTTTTTACCTAAACACAATTTCTTCGTTAAATAAAATCTCTCCAGAATACTCCTTACAGCAAATGAATTTTGCGATATTAGGCTTGAAGAAAGGATCATCAAATACACTTCAAGGATATTCGAGAAAATCATAACGTACAAGAATCGCGGAATTACTTCTTTACGTGCAGTTATATAAATCGAGAAAATTATCGTCACTGTTCTGATATGCAAAAGGAATAGAATTAAAATATTCTGATATCGATAGAACTCGGACACGTCTCTTATGAAGTAGTAAAGCTTTGAGTATGTTTTGTGCAATTGCACTATTTTTATGTAGTACCTTCCACCATTTGTAACTAAGCACAGCAAGTCCTCTTCCAGTTGCTTGTTGAGAATTTCGCAGCACATTTTTATCACCAATTTGAAAATGGAAATATTGTTTATTGTGATAACAATTACCAAACGGGCATAAAACCACACAAATGTTGAAAATTGTGCTGAGAGTGTTGTGTTTTTTGCAATTAACGCAGTAACTCTCATTAAAAAAACAAATTGAACCAAAAACGCAAAAAGTACTGTGACTATGATGACGAAAAATTTCTTAGTAAAAAATTTCCTTTCGTTTTGCCGAGAAAATTTTTTGTAAATTCCGAGAAATTTATTCAGGAAATTGACAATTTCGTTTCCTTTTAAAACATTGAAAACAGAAATGTAAACAGCCCCGGAAAATGTTAGCAAAGAATAACATTGCGAAATGATAATGAATACCCGCCTATGTTCCATGGGATTGACGTTGTTCCGTAATCGTATGGCAAAACTAACGAAAAATAATGGGGTGTAGATTAGCAACAAAATGGCTTTTATTGAGGACAGGACTTTATTCGCACGTGAAACGACCACTCTCTGGTCCTTTCGGCTGAACTTGAAAACCATAATAGCAAGGACCGTGTTCGTTAGATAAATTAGGAAAATTGATAACTTGAAAACCGATTTTGTTACTCTCCACATTTTTGTGATTAAGTGTCGAGCGGCGAGCCCCAAGAGAATCAACGTGTGATATTGATTTGAAAAAACATAATTAATTTCCCTTAATGAACAGGAAGAATTCGTGTAGGTTTTCAATATTTGTTAAAGAGTAATGAAGTAACGCAAGTCATATTGTTTCGAGACACTTGACTGATGGCTTAAATCGGGTACAATATGTTCATAAAGCGTTTCAATGTCCAAAAGAAAAATTAATAAATTACATGTTGCCCATTTACTACCACTTGAGAAAGAATACTAAAGTTTGCTAACGTAATTTAATTAGTATCAGTGATGCATGAGTAAGAAAGAGGCAAATTGTTCTAAAGTGGCTCAAAGATTCTCCACCCATTTTGGGTCGCCAATAGATAATTCGTACCACTGCTTAAATTTTTATACCACTCTTAATACCAACATTTTTTGAAGTTAATCTCCTTTAGGCGCGCCTTAGCCTAAAAAATTTACAAGAGAGTGAATTGGTTTCATTCGCGTCACGGTCTCACATATTGAAAAATCGTCAGATTTTCCGTATAACGCTAGGAAATACGAAGGACGGGGCACAAGAGGCGTTTCTCAATTATAAACCAATCTTACCATTCTGCCACCATTATTAATTAATGTTAAAAACAAGAATAGATCGTTGATTATTCAAAATGTAATAAACCGAAAATTGTAAATGTACATTATCGGGACAACAAAGAGACCATCTTCAAGAATTTTTAGCTCTCAATGTTCATCTGTTTTTGAGTAAAATAAAAAAACTAAAAACTACGCTTTTATTTTAAAATGAACTAAAAAGGAAAAAATAATTTTGAATGTAAAGTTTTTATTGCTCTAGCCAGTATATGGAAACTACCTACCTTTCAAAATGTAAAAAAGCGTGGGCGCTAAGAATATAGGTAAAGAGTCCCACGCTTTTTTAAATTTCGAAAGGTAGGTAGTCTCCATATACTGGCTAGAGCAATAAAAACTTTACATTCAAAATTATTTTTTCCTTTTTAGTTCATTTTAAAATAAAAGCGTAGTTTTTAGTTTTTTTAAACTATATTTTTTATTTTCTATTTTTTAGTCTATTATATGTCTTCCGCTTCCGCCATTTTGTAATGACAGCCATATTAGATTTAAAATGACGTCACACAGCTTACTGTACTATACTCGTCGTACATTTTCATTTCTGTGGTGCTAAGGCAGAACCCGATATGTCAAAAAACAATTTTTCGTTTATATTGCCAAGAGTCGAAAGTTTATGAATGAAAATATTCTCCAAAGCCCAAATTGTAGACTATTTCTCTAAAATAATTTAGATCAAAACTAAAGAGTCCAATAATGTCCATATGCTTACAATATTGCAGTGGCACAATCCATAATTACTTGACCCAATATCGACAATTACCTATTTTGACATATCGGGTTCTGCCTTAGCACCACAGATTTAATACTCATACCGAGGGCGTGGTAAGGAAAAAGATAAACCGCCATTTTGTGTTGGCCGAAATTTTGAATTTGGAATGACGCCACACAATTCATAGTATTCTAATTGTCACACCCTTTCATTTGATACCCATACCGAGTGGATTGTTCAGAAAAAGGTAATCCGCCATTTTGTGTTGGCCGCCATTTTGAATTTACAATGGCACCACATAGCTAATAGTATTTTAATTGTCATACCCTTTCATTTGGTACCCATAACGAGTGGGTTGTGCTAGTAATAAGAATTAGAAATCAAATTTTAGTTCCTAGTTTTCCAATCTTAATTATGCTTAAAAATATGTAATTAATTAATTCAGCACATTCCGTTCATATAATCATATTTCACAGAAACGTAATGGTAGCAAATATCATACGAAGAGCTCCAGCCGCAATCTGACACCGCGACTGATAAAATCTTATGTCGATCTAATTACCACAACAGCAAAACATGTAAAATTCGCTGAAAATAAATTCACATCAAAAACTGCTGACCTGGAGGCTTCGGAATGATCGTGGTGGTTTGCTAGTATGATGATTTGCAGTATATAAGAAAAAACAGGATTAAATAAACAGCCAGTTAATTATTGTCATTCAAGTGTTTCACTATTTTTAATAAGTCGAGTAGTCGAGGTTTAGGTGCCGTCGGCTGCCAGCATTAAGTCAAAGGTTTACGTGCCTTAGACTTCAACGATTAAAATTATTAAAGCAAAACTGTCCCTAGTGTACTGGTACTAAGAGCCAGTCCACTCAATTTTCGGCAAGTCAAGGTTTATGTGCCTTAGACTCCAATCATTTAGTGGAATAAAAGAATTCCCCTAACAAAACAGGTTGCAAAGAAAGACGGTAATCCGCCATTTTGTGTTGGCCGCCATTTTGAATGACACCACATAGCTAATTGTATTCTACTGGTCATACCCTTTCATTTGATACCCATGTCGGGGGTCGGGCAGCACAATTGCAAAATTTGGCCGCCATCTTGGAACCGCCATCTTGATTTTTTTACAAAATGGTCAGAATGCATTGTCACGCGAACTATACATATGTGCAAAATTTCAAGTTTAACCGTTACACGAAAGTGGGTCAAAATCAAGTTGCAAGATTTGTTTACATGAAACATACAACATACAGGTCAAGCTAATATAAAGCGTATAAAAAATAGTGAAAATAACGTGATTTGAAAACCTTGGAAGCTATTTGCAAGATCACACTTGCACATAGCGATTTATAACAGGGTCGAATTGCGTGAACTGGGCCCTTGTCTCGTCGGGCATTTTGAGAGGGTGCAGATAGGGCTCCTATAAGGATAGCCCCATTGCCTCATGTGGACACCCTGTGGATTGCCCTATAAAGCCCACAACGGGCATATAACGCTTTGGCCCAACCCGAGTGAAAAAAAGGCTAAAAAATTTGAGAATTTCGGCGGTATCGAAAACTTTATAAAACGCGATTTTTCCAAGTGGTCCCCCAACTGAGTACTAATCACGTCCCATGCTGCTTGACTTCCGCCATCGAACGAGAACCCGTCTATTGAGTATGCTAAATGATAACTTTCACGGCCACCAACATACTCGCTTGAAATATGAAGCAAGGCAACAACAAAACTAAAGCTTTGTATGATTAAGCTTAAGCTTAAAGCTATTTAAAAAGCTTTCCGAATACATAACGCAGATGTTGGGATTAAAGTTGAGCCGGAATTACACAAAGCAGTATATTTGTCCCTTACACAAAGGTAAATTGTACTGAGGCCTCAATTTTTCGAAATGTCCCGGCTCAAAAATAATGTCCTCCTGGTATATGAGCGTGTATCGAGATAGATGAAGCGAGATGTGATTGTAAATTACGTAGTGGAGAGACTTCTTTTGTGGCTGTAAAATATCCAATTTAAACAGAGCCGTGGTGAGATTGTAAATACGAACTGGAGAGACATTTCTTACATTTGTTGAGGGAGTCAAGTTTTGTACTGGAGAAACATTTTTTACTTTTTTTGAAGAAGTGAAATTTCCAAAATGAAATGATAGTCGGGGAGGTGAGCGACAAAATAGTGCAACCATTTTCGAAAGGCTGGTTTTTTTATATTCTGTTACACTTGTGGTGTAGAGAAATACCCTGCCGTCAGTCAGCCTGTTTCGTTAGCGTTTGGCGCCGGCGCGGGTCTAACTTTGTAAAAAAACTATATATGTCGCAACTACTTTCTAAAATCTGAAAATTGGTTTGCGTACAGTATACTAATTAAAAAACTGCTTTACCATGGTCAGTCTCAAAAATTTTGCAACCGGGCCCGTCAGCGGTGCGTTTAACTTGTAAAAAATCTATACATCGTGAAAGTGTTTTCTAAAATATGAAATTCGGTATACAAGTAGAAAATATTGTTATTATTGAAAAAAACGTAGTCAGTCCGAATTTTATCGTAACAAATGCCGTCAGCAGCCGATAGAAGAGCGCGCCTCGCACTTCTTTTTTATATACCGCTCTTGACAGGAATGCATTTTTATGTAATCTTACGTTACTTTTCAGTCTGCTAAATTCCATAGAATATTATATTCCCTTGTAGAACTGTTATTTTAAAATAAAAGCAGGTATATTGTCAACGGGCAATACAGGCATTGCAGTCACTCGCCTTGTTACGTGTATAATAGATGCCAATTCTCTATCTTTTAAACAGCAGTTATTTTCGAAGAGCATTTGTTTGTATACAAAGACGGTTGAGATCAGTATTTACGTAGCATCGTCACAGAGTAGTTCTACGAAAGTAAGTTTAGTTTATTAAAGTAGTTTATCAACGGGATTATGCAAAATATAAATCCATTTGACAAAAATATTAATAAGCAATTACTTTTCAACATTTCGAACGGACAAGCTGCAAGAGCAGACATAGAAGAGTTTCTACTGACCATAGAAAAATGTGGTCGACAATTACGAGAATCATTTACCACAGAATGTGAAGAAGATTCAAATCGATTTGAGAAGCCAATAAAAAAAATAAAATATTAACATTTACAGAAGCATTAAAAAAGTAAAAAGTATCTGTGAATGGCAAGGTACAAGAGCTGCGTTTACAGCGCGATTTATTTGGGCGCCTGCTTTCAATTTCTTTGGATCAAAAAATTGATATGGAGAAGGTTTTCACGTTTCCGCTTACGCCTGTGCCCTTATCCTTATGTCATTTGGACGGCACTATGTGTAAAACTGAAAAATCGGTATTGTTAAAATGTCTGGAAAATGAAGTGATCGGCGGTAATAATGAGCTTCCATCTGATATAGATATTACAGTGATAGATGGATTTTTTTTTCCTACATTTATTGAGGGATATACCATTGACGTTTGGATTCATATCAAAACAAATTTTACAATCTGTCGTAAGACAAAAAGGTCGATATATTTCAATAGTTTTCGACAAATATGTATCGCCCTCTATCAAAGATAGCGAGCATAATCTTCGAGACACAAGTGAAAAACAGGATTATCATGTAACCGGTGAAGAGCAGACCCGTCCTGCAGATTTCAAAAAAGAATTAAGAAACATAAAGTTCAAGGAAGCTCTTGTTAGATTTTTGATTCAAGATTGGGGAAAGGCTGAGATGGCTCCTTTTTTCTGTAATAAAATAGTATATTTAAATTTCGACTATTGTTATAAATATACTGTTGAAAGTGGCACGGTCATAAAGAGCGTAGTAGATGTTTTCTCATGCCCTTCACATGAAGAAGCAGATACAAAAATTATACAACAAATTTGTAATTTGGATTTTGCTGCTAATGTCTGCATCAAGTGCTCTGATACAGATATATTGATAATAATGCTCGGAAATATGAACAACTTAAAGAGCGATGTGAAGATTTGGATGGAAGCTGGCGTCGGTAATGCATTACGATGTATCGATGTCGCTGAAGTCTACAAAAGTTTGGGTCAATCGATTTGTGGTGGTCTTCCGGCTCTGCACGCTTTCAGTGGCTGCGATCAAAATCCTGCCTTTTTTAGAAAAGGAAAAAAGCGTCCATATAATCTGCTGGTTCAGTCCAGCGTCTTCCAAACAGCCTTTACCAATTTAAGTGCATTGAATGAGGATAATAGTTCAGATGTGATAAAAAATATGGAGGAATTCGTCTGCCGATTATACAATCAAAAAAAAATTAAAACTGTCAATGAAGCTCGTTTCTCAATTTTTTCGAAGTCGTACACATTTAAAGATAACGACAAAACCTTTCAAATTCATGCGAAGAGTTACGACGCATCTAGTCTTTCACCGTGTAGATCTGAGCTTATTAAACACATCGATCGAAGTGCCTACATATCTAGTATTTGGGCCAATGCACACCAAAAAGTACCAACCACAAAGGTGGCTACAGAAAATGGTTGGCAGGAAATAGAAGGACGATATGAGTCCGACTGGTTTGAAGGCAACAACTTCCAACATTTGTCAAAGACGTAGTCATTCAGACCAATGATGTTTCAGGTAATAAATTATACGTAAGAAGCACGTTTATCACAATTGTTAAATTATTTACAAACTAAACAACATTGCACTTTTATTAATTTGCAGACTCCGAGTTGTCAGATTTAACTGATATCGAAGAAGATGATGATGAATTTTACAATTGCAGCAGTGATTCTGATTGAAACAATTATTTTTATTTGATTTTTTATAAGGAGAATATTAAAATAATTTAGTAAAATATCCTCTTTATATTTTATTATTTAATAAAATATAAAAATATAACTATAAATAGTAAAGAGAAATATAAATAAATAAATATAAATAATAAAAATAAACCCTCTCTATATTTTATTACTTAATAAACCCTCTCTATATTGAGCGCGGTATATAAAAAGGGGTGAGAGGCCGGCTCTTCTATCGGCTGCTGACGGCATTTGTTACGATAAAATTCGGACTGACTACGTTTTTTTCAATAATAACAATATTTTCTACTTGTATACCGAATTTCATATTTTAGAAAACACTTTCACGATGTATAGATTTTTTACAAGTTAAACGCACCGCTGACGGGCCCGGTTGCAAAATTTTTGAGACTGACCATGGTAAAGCAGTTTTTTAATTAGTATACTGTACGCAAACCAATTTTCAGATTTTAGAAAGTAGTTGCGACATATATAGTTTTTTTACAAAGTTAGACCCGCGCCGGCGCCAAACGCTAACGAAACAGGCTGACTGACGGCAGGGTATTTCTCTACACCACAAGTGTAACAGAATATAAAAAAACCAGCCTTTCGAAAATGGTTGCACTATTTTGTCGCTCACCTCTCGGGCTATGAGGTGAGGCGACGTTGTAAATATGTACTGGGAGAGAGATTTCTTACTTCCTTTGAGGCAGTGAAATTTCCAACTTGAAATTAGGCGAGGTGAGATTGTAAAATATAAATATACATTGTGGCGGCATAGAAGGCTGTTTAATGCATATTAGAATTAAACTCGTATAAAAGCTCTTCATTGGTATTTGTTTTCTTTCTTTTTTTAAATTGCTTGTTTTTGTCCTTTTGGCATTACAAAAGCGCCTCGCCTCATTTGAAGTATGACATTGTACTGGCTCAAAATAAAAAAAGAGCCCTCTTTCGGTATGCCCCATTTTGAGTACAGAGGGTCCTCATAGGCCATTCCTACAAAAAAGACTATGGTTCTGGAGCAAGGGCTTCTCCCACGCCTTCCTTGCCCAAAAAACCCTCTCGCCTCAGAACCATGGTCTGTCGTGTAGAAATGGCCATGGGGCCTACACGCTTCATGAGGCGTGCCCTCTTTAAATGCTAGTCGGGTTCTAATACTAGCACGATAAAAACTGACTTCGGTGATCGACAAGCAAATTACTTCATAACCCTATTATGCTTATAGGCGATGACCGGAGAAGAGGCAGGGATTGGCTATAAAGTGGGACGACAAAAAAAAAGAATGTTACGTAGTTTGTAGAAAATGTAAAGAGGAAGGACTATACCGGAAAGTGGATTCACACCACAGACCTCTGAGATGGTATTCGAGGGTCTTAACCCCTCGACTACCAAGGCGGCAGTTTCGGTGAGGGTGTGAAATTGGTATAATGAGTTAAGCGTACGATTTGTCGATTGGTGAAAGAATATGGGCGGAGATTCTTTGAGCTCCTTACGAACTTTTTGCTTGTTTCTTACTTATGCATCTCTGATACTAATTAAATAATCTAAGAAGTCACGTTAGTAGTATTCCTTCTAAAGTGATAGGAAATGGCCATCATGTAATTCATTACTTTTTCCTTTAAACATTGAAACGCTTTGGTGAACATATTGTACGCATCAGTCAAATGTCTCGAGACAATATGATTTGCGTCACTCATTACCTTTTAACAAATATTGAAAACCTACGTGAATTCTTCCTGTTCATTAAGAGAAATTAATTATGTTTTGGCAAATCGATATCACACTTTCACTCTCTTTTGGGGCTCGACACTTAATCACAAAAATGTGGAGAGTAACAAAAACGGTTTTCAAGTTATCAATTTTCCTAATTTACCTAGCGAACACGGTCCTTGCTATTATGGTTTTCAAGTTCAGCCAAAAGGACCAGAGAGTGGTCATTTCACGTGCGAATAAAGTCCTGTCCTCAATAAAAGCCATTTTGTTGCTAATCTACACCCCATTATATTTCGTTAGTGTTGCCATTCGTTTACGGTACAACGTCAATCCCATGGAACATAGGCGGGTATTCATTATGATGTCACAATGCGATTCTCTCCTATCATTTTCCGGGGCTGTTTACATTTCTGTGTTCAATGTTTTAAAAGGAAACGAAATTGTTAATTTCCTCAACAAATTCCTGGTGATTTACAAGGATTTTTCCCGGCAAAACGAAAGGAAATTTTTTACTAAGAAATTTTTCGCCACCATTGTCACCGTGCTTTTTGCGGTTTTAGTTCAATTTGTTTACTTAGTGAAAATTACTGCGTTTGTCATTGCGAAGAAAACACTCTCAGCACAATTTTCAACATTTGCGTGGTTTTATGCCCGTTTGGTAATTGTTATCACAGTAAACAAAATTTCCATTTTCAAATTGGTGATAAAAATGTGCTGTGAAATTCTCAACAAGCAACTGGAAGAGGACTTGTTGTGCCTAGTTGCAAATGGTGGAAGGTACTACATAAAAATAGTGCAATTGCACAAAACATACTCAAAACTTTACTACTTCATAAGAGACGTGTCCGAGTTCTACCGATATCAGAATATTTTAATTCTATTCCTTTTGCATATCAGAACAGTAACGATAATTTTCTCGATTTATATAACTGCACATAAAGAAGTAATTCCGCGTTTCTTGTACTTTATGATTTTCTCGAATATCCTTGAAGTGTACTTGATGATCCTTTCTTCAAGCCTAATATCGCAAAATTCATTTGCTGTAAGGAGTATTCTGGAGAGATTTTATTTGACAAAGAAATTGTGTTTAGGTAAAAAGTTAAAGGTAATTTATACTACTTTATTATTTTTTTACTACTTTCTACTACTTTTTTTCAGATTGAAAGATTTTTACTTCATGTTATACTAAAAGACACGAAAGATTCTGTTGGCAGGATTTTGCCACTGGGATTTGAGTATAATTATTCATTGATCGAATCGGCTTTTGTCCTAATTATATTTTTAATACAGTATGATTTGGCCTATCATAAGGAACTGATTACAAATAGTTAATTTGTGGTTTTTAGTTAAAGGATGGAAAATAAAACGAAAACTGTACGAGTATACATCATTTTTAATTTTTCCGGTACAAGTGAAGCCAGTTTTGTAGTTCTTAATTAATACTAGAAAAAAGGTATGAAACTCTATTACTAAGTGTGTTTCTTAACTAAATCCCGGGATCCCTGGGAGCCCGAGTTTTTGTTAAAGGGTGGGGATACAACTGTCAAAGTAAAGAAATGCTTTCTGGGATGATTGAGAAATCCAAGAAGAAGAACTATTTATTTATTTGTACTAATAGTCTCGATAACAAAAAACTTCAATTTAATTATTATTTTCACTGTTGTTTCGATAACACAACACTTAAATTTATTTATTATTTGCACTATTGCCTCGATAACACGAATATCTTTTATTAAGTCAATTGATGTTGAAAATTTGAGAACTGTCACCTTAGCTGAGAACTGTCACCTTTTGACATTTCTCATTTAATCCAAGCCGCCAGAAGTCCAGACCTCTGGCTCTTTGGGATGGAGGGGAAATGATCCCGAGAAAGTAAAGAAACATGAATTGGGATCCCAGGCATCCCGGGATTTAGTTAAGAAACACACTTACTATTAGTTCTAACCCTAAAGGTATGCAAAAAATTTCGCTCTCCGAATACAAACAGTAAATGACTGGTCCACAGAGTCGCTACGTCGATTATCAGGTACTAACCAAAATCCCAAAAAGTATCGTTTAAAAATTTTAGTCCCTCTATATTTGAAGTGGAAAATCTAAGCTTAGGAATCACCCTTTGTACCGTTGTGTCGTCCGTTGTGTCGTTTGCCACATCTTGAGATGTCATGTAGTCATCTTTGTTTGAAGGATATAAAACAATAGGATAGTTCGGGGTGCCTACGGGGTCTCTAGCAGATGGTAATGGACCTTACGTTTGAGCTTTGGGATGTTGTATGTTCAATTGTTCCTTTTAAAAAACAAATTTCTAGACCGTAGTGTGCGTGAAAAAGAAGTATGTAATGTGGAGTGAACCGAGAAGGGTAGTCTTGTATTGCGGAGTATAGCCGTGCAAGTAGGAAGGTATTTACTTCAGTGAAACAGTCTCTACGGTAAAAGCGATGAAATACTGCCAACGGTGCTACTTTCTTGCGGTACCTCAAAGAGTTCATTAAAGAGCAAAATTGTCCGCAACCAATAGGTTTGATGGCGTGGTGTTGTACATTATCCAGGGATTTTTTGAGGCGCCAGCCTAGTTAAACGTTAGGACTTGTAGATTGTAGGCCGGGATGATCTTGTAGAATGAATGTGGTATTTTACATTGCATTTGAGCAAAAAAAAATTTCATCAGAGTTTGTGTTGACGATCGAAATTTCGTTAACAGCTCATTATAAATGCCTGTGAGTAGAAAAAATTGAACTGTTTTGGATTGATAGTTGACTATGATGGAACAAACACATTAATATGAAGATTAGTATGGCTTCCGAGTAGTGGTGTACTTTAAGATTTGGCGCCCCATAAATTAACGAAACAAAGGCACAAATATTTTAATAATGAAAAAAGATCACACAATAGAATAATCACCATTTATTAAATGCTTATTTTTTAAACGTTAAGCGTTGTTCGCTTATCCGGGAACGTAATAGAAGATTACATATCAAGGGCCGAAAGGAGGCTTTTAAAAAAAAGTAATAATAAGTTAAGTTAATTATTTTTTTCACATGTGCCTCGAAAGTGCCTCTTTTCATGCATGTTCTCTTGACCGAAAATGGCGTTTTCCAGACCTCTCCGAGAAAGCGGGCGGTAAAGCGTAAAGTATCGAGGCGGGCGGTAAAAATCTTTACCTCCCGCTTCGAGTTACTATGTACTGCCTGCTCCTCGTAGTTTTTTAACTTATGAAAAAAACCCTGAGCCTCTCAGATTGCCAGGCACTCTGTCACTAGGCATCCGAGCCATGCATACCAACAAATATAAATAGCGGTATAAACGCCACACTTTACTGCGTGTACTCGGTGTTATTCAAAGTTTTTAACCAATAAATAAATATGGCCCGGGGCACTTCTGAAAAAAAATACGGTACATATCTCGGGCCGTCGGAGGCTTAACGTACTCGTGCATACTACTGTCACCGTAAACTTTGACGTACAATCAACCATAATAATCGAGTAAACATTGTTTGAATTTGAGTCTGCATACGAATTTGACATTAAAACGCCGTCAACTGGAATCCAGGTCCCATAAGACGTCGTTATATTACGTTTAACGAAAACTAGTACATGTGATGTACTATTATTATGGTCCAGCATTCATTTTCATATTGGAGCCCTCGAAATTCAGTGATTGACGTAAGTTCTTTAACGTCTATTATTGATCCGGCTTAAAAATGCGAAATTGGCGGTTGCTGAGTCATATGAAAATTTTAGCCTCCAGAACTCGTCCAAAATTGGTCGCATATTGGGAAAAAGGTCACAATAGGTCGCCTTTTGGCCTAAACAATAGTTCTCCCTCACGACACTTATGGTATATACTACGTATACATGATGAGTTGAACCCAGGTTGAACCCAAGTTCAAATGCATGTAGACGCGAGTCGAGTTGAGATAGGGTCGACTGAACTCGACTCAGCTCTGCTACCTGGGTTGAGTTGAAATTATGTATATAGACGAAAGTTCAGTAGTTGAGTGGTTGGATTTAGTTGACAGCAGCATCTCTGTGTTTTGTTTGTGATTTTTGTCGAATTTTGTCGATTGTCGGAAATTCAACTCAACCTCAACTCAATTATTCAACTCATCATGTATACGTAGTAATTGTTTCTCTCTTCTTCTTTCTCTTCCGGTCGATTATGAATCCTTCTGTGCATTTTTTCTTACCAGCCTCCTCACAAGCATCAAAAGATTCCTTTTTGTTTTCTATGAAAGTGATAAGCGAGTCGTAGAACCTGGAAACTAACTCTCTACGTCTGTTTCGAAACCATGAAGAATTTTGGAAACTATGTATATAAGCTTTTTTTGTGACCCGAGTCACTTTTTATAGCTTCCAGAACTACTAGCATTTCGTGCCAATCTTGCCTGACACATATCACGTATACATGACCAAATCGAACGATCCAGGGATCGAAAGATTGAAAGTGAGAATCTGCGTATTTGACATCGTCGGATCGAGTAACTGAAGTTTAAATGGATTCAAGCGTAAGCGAAAAGCAATGAACATAACCTACAATTTGTAGTTTTCGTATCGTTTTACTGTTGTTTCGATTTTTCATCGAATTCCGCTCGATCCTATTTGAATTCGATCTGCGTATACATGGATTTTTCTAAGATCCAAGCTGGCTTGATTGAATCCGGCTTCAATTTCGCATGTATACGTACTAACAGACATCGTCCCTGACTGACCATCGCGCATTCCACAAATTTTTCGCAGTTTTAATTTAAAAGGATTGTAGTAATTTTGTACGTTCCGTTGATGCTGAAAAAGACGTTTAGATTTTGCAGCAACCCCAAAAACTTTGTAGCCTTTGGGTAACATTCGCCTGCCCATGATCCGATCAAGTTTAACGAATATGCTTTGTAAGGCCCTTATGCTACATACTGACATTTTTCTTTGATCTTACCCTGTAGGACATGTCTTCTAATTTGTGAAAAATCTATTTGGGAAAAACCAGAGGAACCGTTAAATTGGCTCTGCATTATCTTAAACAAATCTCACAAGGAAATATTGGTTTTATGAAAATTACTTTTCTCTCTGTGTATTAAGTAACAATTATTATTAAAGGCTTCCAAAGCTGACACGCAAGCCGCCCCTCGCAACCTGCCGCCTCGGGCCATGGCCCCTATGGCCCAAGGGTAAATACGCCACTGCTTCCGAGGTATCAGAAGTTATGAAATCAAAAAAAAACGTCCGCAGCCAAAATCAAGTAAAACGTCCGCAGCGATGTTGATAACTAAATCAAATACGGTTGCTGGTGGCAAGGACAAAGAGTCGACACATGCGGACCGTCAATGCTCGGTCGTGCACGAAACGATCAACTAATCTAGTTTTGTAGGTTTGGCCATTGAGGCCTTCTATACCTTCGTGCACGGTGCCCCTTTGGCAAGTGGTAATTGGTACCGTGCCCCTTTGCCAACTGAATCCTGGAGCTGGTTGGTGCGGGCTTCCTGCATTGACTGCACGACCGAGCATATATTCCCGCGATTTGCTAGCTCAAGAGTATGACTAAAAACTTTGGTTTGTTGACCTCGTTATATACACAGGTTAATAAGTCAGCCCAAATGACTGATGCACAGAAGATGGTGGATGAAATCGAACCCACATATACCTCATGTTATCAGACAATATTATCGCCTGATCTTTCGGCAGGTGTTTTGCCACCGTAAATGCCACGTGAATTAATTTTAGTAACAGACCTTTCTTCAACATCAGGATCAGCGTATCGTTTATTTCCTGGTGAAAGTCTTTCAGATGATGAGCATCCTAAACATGGCATTGTCAGAGGATCTGCGGTGAATTGAATCACCTATTTCTAATCATTAAACCAGCATCCACATGCCTGTGCTGTTTTGAGAGATACAAGTTTTTCCTCCACTCAGCAGCGAAGGTTTGAATTTGCAAGCCCTACATTCGGCCCATCTTTGAACCAAGAATGATTTCAATGCCTCTGTAGATTGAATTGTACATAAGTCCACGATCAATTTTACATAAGTCACGATCGATTGCGTAGGTCAAGCAGCTTTAGACATGGTTAGTACTTAGTTGGGAGACCGCTGGATAAAACGCTACTCGCGTTTGAAATTATCGATTATGAATACGTTTTTATCTGTAGCAGAAGCGTGCATGGCTCTGGCGGGCGCATTTTTAGATTTGTGTGCTTTTAGCGGGGGCGTGCACTCCCCTGTGGCAGGTGCATTTGTTCGTTTTGCGTGTTAGTTGGGGGGCATATATGTATTTAAAAAAATAAACCAACTAATTAATTTTTTTTCCGGAGTGAAGCACGTCTCACATTAACTTAACTTGGAAGAGGATAGCCAGGGTATTATTCGATTATACTCTCTTTTATGATAGCTACCACTGGCCACGGCTCGGAAATTATGATTGCACTGCGATCACTCCTAAACAGTTACGGCACGTGCATATTTTCATAAACTGCACCTTATTCTCCCTATTATAATGAAATACTGCGAAAAACATTAAAAATAGTGCTAACCTTACAATTACCTTCGAACAGGCTATTATTACCAATATTCTCGTATTATTACTAACGATCTTCGCCATCTTTGAACCTTTCCGAAAAATGATTGCAACCAATTGCACCAAGCCCAAATGAAAGTGGCCTTAACTCGGTCTACCTGAACTGTTTATTCTATTAAAACCCAATAAGTACTTCCATCGAAAATTCGTCCAATTTACGAAATTGCTCCAGTGAAAAGCATCTTCACTTGAAATCGTTTTTTAACACAAAGTTTCATTTTACAACATAATAATCATCATTGATCGCGCGATGGGTTGGCCACGCCGACTTGTTACCAGCCATTTCGGAATACAGCAGTTAATAAAAGTTCAAGAGCGCAATAATCGCCAATAATAATTACACACGCACGTGATTGTCGCGGACACCTCCAAGAAATGACCACACCACTTTAGGTGAAATCAATTTTTATCGGTGCAATTTAGATAATGAGAAGAAGAAGTAAGTCCGTCCTTGGAGCTGCAACCCCGAAGATTGCTCAGGATCTGCGGAGGGAATTATTAAATTACCAGAAAATGTAAATACACCGCGTCGGCGCTTATCTACCATTACTATCGGCACAAGACTCTGGCTTGTGGGCCAGCTACAGCGAAAGGGCGGAGTCCCATTCAGACTTTCAAGTGATCCACTTTGATTGCGGCTTAAAGTGTCCACTTTAGCAGGAATTAAACTTAATTAATCTGGGCGACGTGGCTGTGATAAGGAACGCACAACGTCTTTACTGCCCAGTCACAGTCAGTGGCGGGTCGTGGCAACTTCTCTGCTGGAAGATCAGATAATGAGAGCAAGCGTTTCGTCGCCTCATTTATTCGCCCGATAAGTAGGCATTAAGGATGTTGCCGGTGTTATCGTAATTTCTTAAGGGGCATTAAGGGTTGCTCAAGGAATTCAGCTGTAAACGTGCAATTCCGAATGAGGTTAAGTGCATCCAAATTATTTTTTTACTATTGAGCTTGATATATTTTTACCACTAAATAAAACTGTAACTAGGCCGTCGAAAAAACTACTATAGTCTTAAGCTTCGCTACCATTCATAAATGTTAATTACAGTTAGAAAACAATAACCTTTTACCCTACCCGCGGTTTTTTTTACGAGGGAGCGATGCGAATCTTACATCGGTCAAGCAATATGTGCGACCGCCTGTCCAAGGCTTCCATGCCTATGACAGGAGACCGAGTAAAAATAATTTAGTTGACATAGCGAACAAATAGGGACGCCACAAAAGTATGAACGCACCCGCCACTGGCATGAAAATCTAAAAATTCAGGCATGAACATTTATAAGTCCGTCCGCATTGGCATAAACCATTCCAAAAGCGAGTGTTGTTTTACCAAGCAGTCCCCCAGCTAAACACTAACCACTTCCAATGCTGCTTGACCTAAGCAATCAAACTAGAACCTTTTTACTGAGTATGCTATTGGCATCCTTTATGGTCCCCAAGATAGTTGCCCCTTTTCTTCGTCCTCTACAATTTTTTAAAGCAATACAGGCGATTTCGTGCTTCCCTGTGGCGGAAGCGTGGATCCCTGTGGCGGGAGTGTGCGTGCTAGTTTTGTTCCTGAGTAAAAATAAAACTCGCCCGCCACAGGGATGCACGAAATCGCCTGTATTGCTTTAAAAAATTGTAGAGGACGAAGAAAACCCTAGTAAAAATGTGCCGAGCGTGCTACTGCGTACCTGATGCAGGCTCGCTGCGGGCTAGTTTTTATTTTTACTCGGGGACTCCGCTGGGGATACGCACCCAGACGATTGTGTCAGATTTCTACTGACTAAACTGACCCACCTTTTTTTGCATGACGTTCAAGTCCAGACCGGTACGAGCCGTTAAGGCATTACTTCAGTCTGGCGTCATCAGCATGACCCTTAAAAACAAAGGGATCCCTCAAAGGTGCTCACCAGAGCCGGAACAGTCTAGCTATCTAGCTAACTAGCTGCTATCTCTCCTTGTATTTCTTTGCCTTTCTCTGTTTCTTTGGGCTTCGTAATGCTTAAGCTCTGGTGAATGGCCTTCAGCGCCACTGCCATCCACAAAACCTCCGACCTTATCATATGGTCCAAGATGTTTTCAAGAGATAGCTGCACTTCAGCAACTGCTTCCAACGCAGTCCTGTGACATGCTCCGCGTCCTCTTTATAGCCCGGGCAGAACGGTGAATCGTCCAACCTGAAGCGATGAAGGTATGCCCTATAACCTCCATGTCCACTCAGGAACTGTGTGAGGTAATAACTCACTTCGCCATGTTCCCTTATAACCCACTTCTCCACATTTGGTATGAGTCTATGGGTCCATCGGCCCTTAGTAGACTCGTCCCACCTCCTCTGCCTTATTGCGATGGACTGGCTGCGCGCGGGTCGTACAACCTCTTGCCCTCCATTGCAAGAATATCAATGGGGATCGTTCTAGCTATCACGCATGCTGCTTCGTCAGACGTAGTACGGTATGCACAGCATGCCCGAAGGGCACTTAACCGATACGCAGAGTTTATTTTTCTCCTATTGCCCGTTCTGTCCAATGCCGCTGCCAACACTGGCGCTGCATACAGTAGGACCGAACTAACTACTTTTGTGATGAGGAGGCGTCGGCTTGGCCTGGGGCCCCCTATATCAGGCAACATTTTCGCGAGTGCTGCGCTGATGGCGGAAGCTTTTTCCGCTATGCCCGTCAAGTGTATCCCGAAGTTGAGCCGTGCGGGCTGGGAGCGGATGATCTGGTCACCTACTTTCACCGCTATGGTCTCCGTATGATTAGCACTACGTCCGTTTTGTGCTCAGCTAGCATTAGACCAGCGTTCTCGAGCCACGTTTTTTTTCCATATCGCTTCGTTCGCGAATATCTCGATTTCGTCGAGTCGCTTACCTACTACAGACAGCTACCCCGATGTCATCGGCGAAGCCAATAGCGATCGCTTCTCCCGGGAGTCGTAGCGCCAGTACTTCATCGTACATGATGATCCACAGAAGAGGACCTAGGACGGAGCCTTGGGGGACTCCGTCCTATACTCCCGGACTCCCTCGTATGACTCGCAGTGTAGTGTCGTTTCTACTTAGGAATTCTATCACAATGCGCACTAGATATTTCGGTATATCAAGTTTTATCAAAGCCTCAATGATCTTACTCCTTATTGAAAGCATTTTTCACGTCAAGGGTTATCAAGGCGCAACTCTTATTCTCATCCATTGCTGCCTTGCAAGGCTAGTCACCAAATTGACAGCATCCGTTGTCGATCTAGCCTTCCTGAACTTCGACGCTCCTCGATTTCATCGTTCCACCAGAAGCTCGGTGAACGTCTTCGGGGTTTTAGGCGTTGTGCCATGGAGGCGTCACATGACCTTTTCATCGCCGCGGTGATCTTTGCGACCCTTTCATTTGCGCATCCTGTGTGCGCAATATTCTCCTGCAGGATTATCTATTTGAACAGGTCTTCATCGAGCTTGTTTTGGGCCTATCCGGTGCTTTTTTGGTTTTGCTGCACCCTTTCTGTTCGTCTTCCCGTGCGGAAAATTATGGCGTGATGGTCGCTGTGCGTATACAACTCGCTCAGCCGCTATTGGAGGTCTCTGGCCATCGAGTCACTGATGAAGGTGATGTCTACTACAGCCCTCTTTCACGTGTTTGGAAGGTGTTTTGACCGCCGGTGTTTGCCAACACCACATTGAGGCGTGAAAACGCTTCCACTAGAATGCCTCCCTTGCACGACTACCGCAGTCCACAGCCCACGCATTGAAATCCCCCATCATTATTTTGGGGTTATGGTGACTCGCTTCTGCAGTACACTTTTCCATGAATGTAACGTATTCCTCCATCGTGAGACTAGGCGCGGCGTAGCAGGTCTAGACATATACACCGCTTATTGTTGCCCGCACGAAAACGTCTTCCGGGTTACTCATCGTCTCTTCAATGGCTCCATTTCTACACGCCCATATTGCAGCTTTTACGCTTTTGTCCGCCTGCCAGATTCCATTACGTAGGTCCTTGTACTGCTCACTTACAATTGCAATGTCGATTTCCTTTTCGTACACAATTTGTGCGAGCAGATCTTGGACCTTATTTCCTTCCCCGTTGGAGTGCCTTCTTGAATAGTGGACACTTGCTACTGCTCGTGTCGTGGGCACTGTTGCTGTTCTTCGCTTCCTGGCATAACAGGCATCCTGGGCTCCTGGCGCAGTACTTGGCGATATACCCCTTTTCTCCGCATTTCAGGCATAGTTCCTTCCTGCCCTTGGTGCTGGTGCAGTTCTTTGCTATGTGCCCGAACTCCAAGCACTTATAGTATAACCCTACCCGGGGTTATACTCCTTGCTTTACAGCCACTAACGCTTGTGCTCCTCTTCAATTCACATCCATTAAGAAATTTACAAAACTTCCTTTACCATCATCCCACTCGACCAGCCTTGATGGGATCCATCTCGTTTCAAGTGCCATTACTATCGATGATAGATTTCTCGAGGGATGCCGAATCCAACTGCTTTTTGCGAGTCCTTTTCGTCCCTCTACCTAGAGTCGTTTCAGTGAGTGACTCTAGAACTCCAGGTGATGGAGCCCCATTGCCCCTTACTTCGATTCGCTACTTATCTCGAGTATTTGTTTGAAAGGAACTTGCCTCTTACTACATCCTCCGACCAATGGCGTCCTATGATCACAAATCCTACTAGACAGCAGGGGCGGCGGAGCATAATCATTGTGGGTGGGGAGCACGTGAACAGATAACCGTTAAAATGTAAAAAGTTAATCGGTTAATTTATTTACTTGCTGAGTTACATGGTTTTAAATTCTTTGGTTATGGGGTTATGCCCGACTAGATTTTTGGGGGGAGTGCAGATGGGTCCCTATGAGGCTAGCCCCACTGCCTCATGTGGACCCCGTGTGTATTGCCGTATAAGGCCCACACAGGGCATTTAACGCTTGCCTCATTCGCGCCTCGTCATAAGGAATGCCTCTTTTGGCCCCTTTGAGGAACTATCATTGCTACCCGATGTCGAGTGGAAAAAAGAGGCAGAAAAATGTGAGAATTTCGGCGTGGATATGAGCCATAACTGCGCAGACGAAAGCTTTATATTTTTAAACGCGAGTGTCGTTTTACTAATGTGGTCCCCCGACTGAGTACTGGAGCTTAGGAACGGGTGCCTCCAGTACGACCGAAGACCCAATTAACACTTCTCCGCCCGTTTTGATGCCACAATTCGTGTACGTACAGCCGAGTTTAGTAAGCTTATTACGTTCTAAAGGCATTAACCAACACACTCAATATAGCCTAATCCAACGTTGGCATTGTTTAGTTAAAAAATATCAAAGCAAACGCCTCAGGATGACGCCAAGACTAAAAAACGTGTTATTAAATTAATTTCTTAGAGTTTGGCGCAAAATTTAATAAAAAAAACTGAAAATACCTAGAATTATGACGCGACTGCAAGCATCTTACCTTTCCCTACGTAAACAAAGCAATCACCGCAAATCGCATCTCAGCAAACAAAGCTGAACCTAATTTTCGGTCGCGTAGCTTGCAGCGCTAAGGTTATTTCCTCAGCCAAGCTACCGGACGGAACCCAAATTGCATGTCAAGACCGGAGTAATTATCCCCAGTTACGCCGTGCTAAGAACCTCGCCTCGAGTGCTCCCCGTGCGAAAATT
This sequence comes from Thereva nobilitata, assembly GCA_963855945.1. Lineage (NCBI taxonomy): Eukaryota > Metazoa > Arthropoda > Insecta > Diptera > Therevidae > Thereva > Thereva nobilitata. The sequence continues at coordinate 5,134,997 of OY979696.1, forward strand.
GCCCTGTTTCGGTGCATTTCGACAACCTGTAATGACATCTGGCGACGACAGAATCACCTGAAGGCAACTGTACGACGAACGCGACGGCGGCTGCGCAGGTAACTTGCCCGGCAGGATTTGGCACGGTGCACAATAAATGCGGGCAGAAAATTGCGCAGAGATTTGCTCACGGGACGGAAGGTAGCCCAGCGAGAGGTGGTGACATGTCGGGCAGCGGATCCGTAATTTGCTATTCAAATTGGTGCGCGGTGACAATGATGGATGGCGCTGGGTATTTGAGGTATTGTAAATTACCAAGGACACTGTTGTTCGATCGGTTTACAGGACGCCTTAAAGTGGCGGTAATCGGCGAACATCGATGGTATCTTAATCACGATAAAGTGCCGGACAACAATTTTAAATGGCAACTCAAATAATTGCGGCTCCTGGACACGGCCGCGAATTACGAAAGATTCATGCACCGGAATTATGCTCTTAAATTTCGACGCATAATTGTTCATTATTGCACTTCTGTAATTTTATTGCCGCAATTTAAAATTATGTAAAATAGTCGAAGCCTTTTTGCTTTCATTTCACCAGGGGCGTCGCGTCATTATGCCTGAATTTATTGTTTCTTCACTGCAGACTTTCGAGAAGCCAAGGGGCATTCTCGGTATATTTGATAAATATCTTTCTAGTCTTTACAGTGAGTTACGCTTCTCTAAAAACAAGAGAATTTGAAACAATGAGATAATTAAAAATCTCAAATCATGAGCAATCCATGACTAGTCTAAAGAAAGTTAGACGATCACAGTATAAAATCGCAAGATCAAGGCGTAAAGGTAAGGAACGTTATTGAGCTCTTATGGCGCTAACCAATTAAAACATCTGAAAACGAATTCCCTTTTCGGCAGCAGCAAATCAACCATGACGAAGATTAGAATTAATAGAACTTTACTTATTGGTTAAATCGGACACTAAATATCACCCACACCACCCCCTCTTGCCGTCTGGGCACAATAGTAGTCCTCGACCACCCTTGGTAGCGTATGGATCCATCCCAGAGGTCTACGGTTCGATTCCACACAGTACCATTGCCTGTAATCATAATAAGCGAGGAAGCCATCTCCTGTGCACTGATCACTAAAGCCACCGTTATGTCCCTGGATCGTATTGCCTCAAAGTGGGTGGAATAAGACCGCGTGTTGGCGTTAGCAGATCTTATACTATTCTCTCGAATATTTTACTGACAAGAGCTTGCTGTCCGACATCGCAATAAATGATAGGACAGTTCAAAGGGCTTACCGTTTTGTTCTAGTCTTAGGAGATGGTTGTTTATTGTAGAATGTTTCTGCTGAAAACCATGGCTCGGTAGGCATTCGCTCTCAACTTCAATCCAGCACTTATAGCAGATTTCATTCCTTAATGGTGCAGGGATACCAATAGTGGAATAGAGTCTGCAGCCTGCAGTTGACGAGGTGAGCCTAGCCCCGGTGATAGGAGGACAAACAATTCTTTGAATTTTGCTTAGTTCGATAGAAAATCTATTAAATCTAGTTCTATACGATCACTGTAAGGCCACGTATATTAGGGTAGATCCAACACATGGCCTTTGTGTGAAAGTAGGATCACAGATACCTTAGGCAGGAAGTTGGCCGGCACATCTGCCATAACGATTCCAGCGAACTTATCTCGATAGAATGGTCTTTGCGCGTCTTTCTGGTTCCTTTTCTGAAATTCTTGCTCCACTGAAGAGCCTCAAACCGTTGTTGTTTTGGTACCACGCCAGATATTCCCCACACAAGTCTGTTTCCCATGAAGAATGTGGTATCTGGTGTTGCCATTACCGTACTAGATAGGCTGCACGATCATTTCGATCACAACAAGGTAACTCGAGGACATCCGTCTCCAGCTCTTAGCTGATGCTAAAAACATTAGGTTAGGTTAGCTGTGAGGTGCAGGACTACCTCCAGTGCGATTGCGGGCCCAATTAGCGCTTTGGTGAGCCATTTTGATGCCACAAAGTTATATACCTAAGATTTGGTGGTTGTTTAACCAACTGTTGTGGATGTTTCAAGCCATCTAATGACACCTTGTTCGAAGATCTCTTTTCAGTCTTCCAGCCTTAGTTTTTTAGTCTTTCAGCCTTAGCTTTCCAGATCCGGGCTCCAAATTCCCTCAGTAAAAGGGCGCGAGGTCAGGTGATTGCTGCGAAAGTCGAAAAGGAGCAGGTGCCAGAGCACTTCGAGGGAGTTCGTAGGCATGTTCCAATGGCAATTGTTGTTTCCGAAGGTCTTTTTACAGGCGTAGAAAGGTAAGCAGGGTTTCTTTACCTTCGGCGTTCGACTTCCATTTGAGGTTTTTGGTGCAATTGAAGACCCAGACTCAGATATTCCATCCTGGAGTTATTAGACTAAGAGTATATCCGTCCAACCTGAGGAGGGTTAAGGTTCAGTTTGGCCTAAATTTACTGCAAGTGCTGTCATCATTTCACTGATCATGGTTAGGAACATTTCTGACACCTTTATCACAAGGTCGACAAGGGAGATCACTCCTCCTCGTGGTGTATCTCTTTTTGTGCCTTCTATGTATTGCCTGGATGTATTGTTTGTAATGTAGGTCCTTTCAATAGGCGTTGTTGCGGCATCACCCTAATAATAGAAAAACAAAAGGAAACACAAAGAAAAGGTCCATAAACAAAAATTACATACCTGACTTAAAACACACCATCAAATAAGTATGAGATCTGAAAACTCCACAAAACTACGTAAAACACCTAAAAAACTATGATATAATAAATTTATTAAAAGAAAACAATTTTAACCTCCAGGCCCAAACTAAAGGAAATTATTCCAGCCATATACCCAGCGAAGATGAAAAAACTGAAAATGTAAACAAATCAGAAAAATTAACTAAACAACATAATTTACTCACTAATCCACCAGCAAATCTAAATTACCCATTCCACTAGAGAAAATCCTGAAATATATAAAACAAATTATATAAAAACAAGAAAATATATAATTAACATCATCTTACCTTGTTCCATAATTGCTGCCGCCAAAATGTCAAAGAAAGACAGCTGATATATAAAAAGAGGGGCACGTACACAACGAAGTGGATCCAATTCCAATTCCAATGTCCCACTATGTTGCCCTTCCAATGAATTGCTCATTATCGCTTTCGCAATAAATATCGCAGCAGTTGACCGAAAAATTAAGATCACTTTGATCTTTCAAGACATATTGAGTCAGAAAGAACTGCTGTACTGAGGCAACAAAGTGGTTTCAATCAAGCAAAGCGAATTGAGCCAAATCTAAAAAAACAAAAGTTGAACGGTGTACTGAGCCTTCAACTTCCTAAGCTATCCCAAAATTCCCAATCCAGGCGAATTGAGCCAAAATCCCCAGTCAAGGCGAATTGAGCCAAATTCCCCATAATCAAATTGAACGGCGTATTGAGCCTTCAATCTTTAGCTGTTGTACTGAGACAGCATTCCAAGCTAATCTCTTGTGCTTAGTTTTAGCAGTATCCAAAGGACAGCAGAAGTAGTAGCAGTCAACGCGCAACCAGCGCACCATCTAGTGAGACAAATCGAAGCTAACCTAATCAAGCGGAATTCATCGAAGCAGAAACCATCAATCAACATACAGGGCCGACGCCATCTATCTGGATGAATTGTAACCAACCACTAATCGATTGAAGGAAAATCACCAACCCAATCTAACCAAGAAAATCCAACTAAGGAAGGCATCCAGCAACCCAGAATCAAGTCTGAGCACGCAAGACGGTAGCATTAAAGAAAATCAACTCGCAGTAAACAAATAATATTCGGGCAATATTTCTGGCAATATTGACAAGTATTAAATTAAAGCTCTTCACATCTAACTAAGGCAATTTTGTTCAACATTGAATTAATGAATTAAAATAATTGCATATTAACTTCTCCAAAATCATAATCATTGAATGCAAGTTTTTTACAATTTGAAAGAGCATTAACTTGAATGAATTAGCTTTTCTTGAAAGAATTATATAAATTGAATTAAAGTTCGCAATACTGAAGCAAAATAGTAATTATAAGAATTAAATTTGTAATAAAAGTGAAGTTATTGGAAAAGGTGATATTTTAAGGGGTGACAACTGGGCACAGTCGTCCTCGTGCAAAGCTGTCCACCTGAGAGTCGATGACTCTTTGCTGTGTATAGAACACGAAGGATGTTAGACTAATCGGCTTAAAGACCTGCGCGGATTCGTGACCTCGGCTTCGCGCCTTTGCGATGAAGACGACTCGTGCTCGCCTCCAATTCACTGGGACGTATTTGATCCACACCGAGCTATTGAACATGTCAATAACATTAGACTCACAAATCTCTTCTTCGCCTTTAACTGGAGTATGAAGAAAAATATGATCCATCCTGGTCCTGGCAGAGCTTGTACGCCACGATAACACATTTGCAAAACTGGGTGTGCCTGATGCCTAGAGGAAATCCGTTTGATAGGCATTGAAGAGTGTACTTCCTGTGTCTCCCTCAATACATTTGCCTTTCCTCTAGTTTGACCACCCCAGCCTTCATTTGGAGTTAAAAGGGTGTCGTGAAAGTCGTAATAAGGTGTGCTAGTATCCGTTCAAGGCACATCTTCTTGGGTGAAAAAGCCTTAGACCTACAATGAGAGCCTACAATGTACGTAGATATACACCTACATTTACAAGACCCCTTCACAACTTCAAAAAACACATTTCCCGATAAAAAAACATTTCAATTTGTATCTTCGAAACCTCAAAGTTTAGCCATAAAAAAGTAAAAATAATTTGTGCAATAAAAAAATTACCACGACTTATGTCTTAACAACCGAACCTTGTCACCAAAGGCAACAAAGATGTTAACAGTGACAAGGGAAAGGAATCATAAAACAATTCAGAAATTATCGATGCCTTTTAAACCGACGAAGGACAGGCGAAAAATTTCCGCGAAAATGTCCCTGAATGGAGGTAACAAGGCTCTAAAAACAGCGGAAGATTCATAATTAGTTAAGGACCGACCCCATACGGACTAACGGCCAAGGTCCTGGCATCCGTTCTTAAAGATTGCGTTTTTTTTCCTGTGCTGCCTTTAAAGAAGACTCGAAAATATTTGGCCACTAATCGGCGGGGGTCGTAAATTTTGTAGAAAGGAGCAGAAACATGGCAAGGCCCTGGTGACTGGGAAACAAGAATTTGCGGCTACCCCCAGTGAACTTATCTTTTATCTGTGATCCTGGAAGGAAGCCACTTTAGACTCGTACTATAAACAGCGCTTTTTTCGGTCTTATCTTCCGTCGGGTTTCTTCATTTGTTTCACAGCTGGTGGTGCAGGGACTCCTCTGCAGATATTTCACTTCTGAGCCTCAAGAATGAATTGGATATGTCCAAAACGTGAATTTACAAGCACTGCAGCAATGCTGTCGTTGTCTCCTGTTTTGATTAATGTAAAACTTTGGCTTTGCGCGCTATAATTTCTTTTTTACGAAAACTCGATCAGTTCTGAAGATCATTAAGGATATCGGTTGGTCCTCAAAGAATGATCGGAAACCGGAAATGTCCCTTTCAATTATTCCTGAAATCGGCCTTAAGGACTTCCTTTCACAAACTGCCCGAAGATCATTAGTCGGTTCAATTGGTACTTGCACATCATTATGGTCTCGAAATGATCTAATTTTAGCAAGTCGCTGGCAGATCAACAAAGAAGGTCAAGAGAACGTTAAGAAATCACGTCGGCAACATATGGTCACCTTGGTACCAAATGAAACCGCCAATGGACACCAGAACAAGATCTCCTCAAGGCTTTGCGGTTTTTCGCCCAGACGTAAATGGACGAGCTCCGAAATGCCGGTGAATGAAATCGATCGCGACAGTCCTCTATACGGAGATAATCTGGACCATCGGATCGTCAAGTCGGGAGTAAAGAACATCCAAATTGGCGGATCCGAGTTTTATTATCACAAATTTCCAGTCGACTGGGAGTTGTGACATCGAATTAAGACCCGCGAATGGCGTCTTACTCGGCCGGACTCCGAAGCCAGTCGCCATAAACACTTCTAATTAGTCGAACTTTACGATGCTGGCTTTGAATTCACACTTCCCAGCAGCTAGACAGAAATAAAAGGGAAGCAGGTGGCAGGCGGCCATTTAGGCGAGTTACGTTCGCAGGCCTCAGAGATTAGTGATCTGGCTTTTGCCGAATGGCACTTTACGGCCTGTCCACCCAAGACCCGAGGCAAAAAGGGTCAGGACATGACAACAATTCTTACGACATATGCTTTAAACAAATCACGGATACCAACGCCTACAGTATCCGATATCTTTGATCGTGTTGCGGCTTCCTTTTTAACTTTTCAGCACTGGGCACTGGCGTTGCCGGTTTTTAGGTGGTTTTCTGCTAGGATCTTTGTTCTTAGGAAAAAAAGATCACAGGATTTGGATTTTTGCAAGCGGCCGTCGTAATTAATGGCCATCCCGTACGTGCCAAATGTCAGACTGTAGGGATTTAGGGAAAATAGATGAGTACACAAAAATTGGTTCGGCCTGAAACAAAAGTAGGCGAGAAATTAGAAATTTGTTTCGCAAATCCTCAAATTATCACAAAGGATGCCGACTGTTAGTGGCGTTAAGGGAACTTACACGCATGCGAAGGATGAGGAGATTTATTTGTCGTTAGAAATCTGTTTCAATGTTATATGCATTAAAAAGGTTAATACCGAAGGAATTGAAATTAAAAGTTGATGGACGACACATACTATATATAGCAAACTGGCGATATTAAGTTTTAATCCACTGTTTGTGCTCACCATTGTAAAAAATTTGCTTATCCAATTGGATATCCCCTTTTTTCGGCAGCGATAACTATGAATTTTACCGTTTTTTAAACATCCTCTTTTGACGTTTTGAATGTGGCAGATATAGGCTCAGGAATCGCACTGTGTCTGCCTGTCTAGTTTCTAAGCTTAGCTCGAAAGATAGACTAGGTTTGAGGTTATGAGAAGTCAAGTCGGTGTTTAAGGACATGGCGAAGATGCCCGCGTTTGAACTCTTGGATGTTGCAGGAGTTTGGAAATACTGACTGTGGGAGATTGTTCCACAATTTTAACTGTTCTATACAGAGTGTCCCGTCCTGGCTTGCCAAGCGGTTTATGTTGGGATAGTAGACAAAAAATGATCGACAAAAAACACAAAAGCGGGGAGGGGGCTATTTCTGCCCGTTTTCGAGATAGGCCATTTTGAATTTTGGTTTTGGAGAAAAAATGTAGTTTAATGATTTAGAATAAAAATGTAATGAAGCAAGGGTCGATTTCCACAAATAGGGTATCTTTGTAATTGTAAGGAAAGCGGCTTTCATTTCATTGATAAAAACAATAGTGTATGATGGAAAGCAACAGAAATAATTTGCCTATTTGTATAAAAAAATGAAAAAAACGAGATTTTTTCCTACATATTTTACTGTAACTCAAAAAGTAGATCGTTAAGGTCCTTCTTTCTGAACTTTTTTAACATCCTCAAAAGTTACCTGAAAATTTCTAAGCACACTCCAAGACTCCAGCTGGCTTGGGTTTTTTGCTATTTGCCATTCAAAAATAAGTGTCACTCATGGTACAATAATTACAAGGTAAGCTCATAAGGGTCCCGTGACGTCACTCAGATATTTTCTCAATAAGGAAAAAAGCTTTCCCGTGACGTCAAGCTTTTCAAGATTGAAACAGAGCTTTTCCTTATGAGCCTACCTTGTATTATTGTACCATGGTGTCACTCACTGTGGGTATCTAAGCTAGTATTCATTCAGCAGCAGCGAAACCGTTTTTGGAATTGAATCTAGTCTACACTGGAATTTTTTCATCGCGAGTAACTTTCTTGTCTTTACACAGAGATATCTGTGTGCGTGTCGATAATTATACTGCTTCGCGATTAAGAAAAGTAGGCCAAGCCCCATTGTGTATGTGTTAAGCTTTCACGCCAAAATTTTCCCGTGAACAGGTTACTCCAGTTCCCGCTTACCCTCTCTATACCTCTCTCCTAAAAGCCCGGTTCTACTGCTGCTGAAGCAATACTAGTTTAGATAGGGCCACTGAACGGTTCTTAGTATTTTATTTTGAAGCACTAAAAACAGTAAGAAACTTTTTGCTGTAGTAGTGCCTTCCAGAGACCTATCAAGATGAGAGACCATTAGTTTGCGAATTCCCAGCATAGAGTTAATCCAGTCGCAGCGAGTCTACTTCGTCTACTTCGAGCCTTAGCTGTAGTATCAAAGAATACATGGTCGAAGGCTTCTCCATATCAATACATATCGAGGAAGGCAGCCAGCGGAACTCACTTGTTTAGTGCTGCGCATTCCAGCCTGAGCACCAGATTGGGCAATGCTTTCTCAATAGAATTTTCCGCCTGGTACATATGCTGGTAGGAGCTGAAGATAGATGCCCCTTATCACCCTCTCGACAATTTTCTTCTTGTCTTCAAGGCACAAAACGAAAGATACTTATCGGCCTGAAAGATTTAGCCAAAATGAGTTCGGGAATTCTGAATGTGGAAGGTTGTTCCATAGTCAAAATATTCTGGTTAACTTTAATATCTCCTATACTGCTTATCGTAGAGCAACCCCAATTAGGCTGAATTTTTAGGTAAATGTATTTGATTTGGTATAAAGAATAGGATCTTAAGTGACTCCATCTGTATAAATAAAAATCAACATCACTTAAGAACGGCTCGACCGATTTGGCTGAAATTGGAAAATATACGGAAAAAATCCGAAATTTTAATTGTATTTTTATGTGGAAAAAAACAAATTTTATCTACTACCTTGAGTACAAAGTTCCAACGGATCATCAAAAATGTCATCAAATTAGATCACTTTTTACCATCATAATTTCAACGTGTTTTCCATCTAACAAAGTTCATTTATGGAACAAATACGAAGGCAATATGGCTGAAATACATCACATGGCAAAATACATCGACTGCGTACAACAACAGCGAATCCTGCACTGAAATTTAACGCGGAGATCCACAACGAGGCGTAGAGGATTTGTGCCTGATAATGTCGAATTAGGAATGCCAGCGTCGAGTCTGTTTTATTTATTGAAACTAGTGTTGGGCGAAATGGCTCTTTTCAGTGACCTGGTTCGTTTGGTTCCGCTCACTAAAAAGAACCATTCAAAAGATCCGTTCATTCGGTTCATTTGGCTCATTTCCCGTAAATTTGGTGAAAACTTCAAAACATGGAGTGCCCTTAAATACAATTACAAACACACATACAGTTCAATAAAAAACTAGACAAGCCATGCACCCACGTTTGAAAAAATTTGCTGCTGATAAGAATTAATGAATTCCTAATAAAATCAAACTTCCAGTTCGAAGTAATTGACTCCCCTTAAGATATACTATATTCTATTCTAATAAATTAAAAACAATCTCCTCTTAAAATCTCTTTTCCGTTACATTTTATAAATAATCCTCCTACACTCGAATAATGCGAGTGAAATTCTAATTAGAACTCTTCCTAAATCTTAAATGTTCTTCATAAAACTTTTTTAACTCTCATCTATTTCAAAATGTCTATTTCCAATTGGAATTGCTTAGAGAGAAATTGCAACTCACATCTTACATATTATCAATACAACCAAAACAAGTTCTCTGAGAAAGATATCTCACCCCTTATGTATTGATTGTGATTCATTCATTCGCTCTTTTTTCAAATCATTCAAAAGTTCAGGTCATTTCATTAAAGACCCGTACATTTGGTTCTTCGTTCATCGTTCATAACACAGTTCAGTATCACTGAACCAGTGCTGTACCATTGAACGAGTGAACGGAACATGTACTACTTAGTGAACCAGTTCATTTGGCTCAGTACACTGTTCCGTTCAGTACGAACGGATCATTCGCGAACGACGCAGCACTAATTGAAACGCACTTTCCTTCTGGTAGACAAGTTTATTCAATTACTTCAGCTTACTTACTGACTACTCTGGCTGTAAGCCCTCTGCCGTTATCTAACATCTACTATCACTCTATATACTAATACAGAGACTACATCTACGAACATACTACAGAGTCACCTCGACAATTTGAACGAGAACGGCAATACGATCGAGATGCTTTGAGTCAATCAGTACGAACAAGGGTCCCACTTTTGAATCAGCAGCAGAAAACCGCGTAGGATACCTTGATGATAGCAGTCAACGACAGATACGTAGTAATATTTTTCATTGATGCACTGGGAGAACGTTCCTAATTTCATTGATTTTAGCTTCGACAAGCTCAAATAGCGCTGGCCGTAGCATCCTCGTGAATCGGTGCCACATTGTTAGACGAACATTCCATTCAGCACTCAAACTGCCACTGTATTTCCTAACGATAGATGAACCGACGTGCAACATTGCCAAAAAATCAGCAATGGCGAAGGTACTACTAATTGCAAAATAATGATTTGGGATGAGTGTACGATGGCGCACAAACGGGCATTGGGGGCACTTGATCAAACGTTGAAAGATTTGGGCAATAATCGGACCTCTTTCGAGGCACGATGATTCTGCTGGACGACGATTTTCGGCAAACGGTGCCAGTCATTCCAAGATCAAAACTTGCTTATGAAATAAACGCTTGCTTAAAGTCTAGTCTAAACTCTAAAGTTAACGAGTATGCGAGTCGCGTTGCAAAATGACGCATCGGCGGAAGTGTTATCCACACAATTATTAGGCTTCCACTGGTCTCATTTCGTTTCCACCTTATTTTTGTCAAAGTCGGAAGAAGAATTGATCACCAAAGTGTTCCCGAATATTGGTGAAAATTACAAAAACCATGTTTGGTTAAGTGAACGAGCTATTTCAACATAAAAATTCAAAGTCACTGGCCAATTGCATTCATTTAAGTCGATCGATTCAATTACCAATCCAGATGAATTCGTCGAAATTCGAATTTCTGAATTCATTGGATTTGCCAGGAATGCGCCCCATAATTTGCAACTCAAGGTCGGATTGGTGATAATCATGTTACCCAATCTGAACCAACCGAAACTATGCAATGGAACAAGACTCGGTGTTAAGAAGATGTTCAAAGCGAGGATATTTGATTCCAAAAATACCACTGATTCCAAACGATTTGCCGTGTCCAATTTCCTATTCGCCTTGCCAATCTTTGAAAGTGGGCAGTTGTCATGTTTCCCATGGACAGTTGTATGTGGCGTGCTCGAAAGTAGGAAAACCATCCGCGCTCCTCGTTTTTTCTCCGAAAAACCGTTGCGATGAACGCATTACTTAATTTTTGTAAATGTTTGCAATACTCCAATATGTTTGCTCTGCAACCTGGTCTCAACATTAAATCGTAATTAAAACGAGTTGGGATGTGGCTTTTGACCCTTTCGGTCCACAAGATTAACTTCCCAGTATTCGTTCAAACAAAAAAACGACTCGAAAGATTTTTATGAAAATCTTTTCAGATCATACTTCCTTTCCTTCGGTATCTTTTTTGGTTCGCGCGAAATCGTTCTGGTACAAAAATCACTTAAGTCGTTCAAACAAAAAAACGGCTTGACCAATTTTTATGAAAATCTTTTCAGATCATATTTCCTTGAACACGCTTCGAACGGCACCTGAACGAAGTTGATATCTTTTTCGGTTCGCGCGAAATCGTGCAGGAAAAAATGACCACATACGTACGCACACACACACACACACATATTTCTTCTCAAATTTTTGCTTAAAATGCTATTGGGACCTTGAAACGTGTAAATACATTGAAAATTTCGAATCCGATTTTCGGACCGATTACAATAACTTCCTACTGGGAAGTTAATAATCTATCTATTCTATTTTGTATAAACTGACAGGGCAACGATTGTTATCTAGTTTAGAATTATGTAGGCTCCATATTTTGCAGAAAAATTCATTATTAACAGAATAGTTTTTCTTGCGATTCTGATGCCTCAAACCATTACCTAAAATAGTTCCATACACAATAATGGTCTGGGTCACATATTTTTCTAGGTAAGGAGTTTTAGTTTATTGATAACAAACCTCCATAGAAATTCATTTCAAGCCAAAAAACAATGGCGACATTTGCATATCGGTGTTACAATGTTGCCAGTTAGAATGTTTCACGTGCACGCTTCATGGTTTAAGTTTTGGAACACTTCACGATTTAAGGCAACAACAGATCGTTCACTGCGATAAGGAATATATACATACATATATAAGAGTACTTAAGCCTTACACAGCTCTTTTCTGGAACATCAAGGTGACAACTCCATAAGCACAAAAAACTTGCCATTTTTAATATCAATAATTTTGCAACGAAAACATTTTCCGCATTCATCGCGCCATCATTCAACTTTCCCCGCGTATGTTTTAGTACCAAACGCCCTTGACATGTTTTTCCGATGATCGTTCTCTACGTCTCATATTAAATTATACAGAATCAGTTCACATTGAGTACTCCTTTAACGACTATCGAATCCCACAAGACCCACTGATCGAGCACAAAGGCGGTCATATCGAACCCAGGCCACGTCCGCAGAAACAGATTCCATTAAATCACATCGGGACAAAAAGTGATCGTGATTCATAATTTATCCCCGGCACGAACCTCGAAATCTGCTAGCATATGCAATCCTTTCATTATGGATTCGGAACAATTAGCCTCGAACTGATCTTCCAGGTAGTACCAGGTAATTGCTGATCGGTTTTTGTTTCAATAAAACGTGTGCACGCCATCTCACATGAATGGGTTGGTGGGTTTTGTAGCTCCTTGCCCCCCCCCTCCTGGTGAAATTATTTATATGGCGTAGATTTCAGGGCAATCTGTCCGTTTTGGGATTTTACGATCAGTTGGCTCCAATTTAAGGGCAGTCAACTCTTGCAATCTGATCGAAACTGCATCAAATTTCGTGGCCCAATTACACACATCAACGCTTTTACACTTCCTGTGCGCCCATTTGATCCTCGATTAATCTGTATTCTTGCACATCGTTATCGGGTTTTTATGGCTGCCAAATTAGCGCTGAGCCCTGAACCTAAAAATCTGCGGTAAGCCGCTTCAAATCGCACCTGAAATATTTGATCAAGTTTAAGTCTCGTGAAAATTCATTAAACTTGATCGAAAATCTCGCGGAACTTGGCACGATCGACGCGAATTTGGATCGAATTTAAACGTCGCCTCCTTTAGAAAGAAAAAAACTGGCATTAATTATTTTTTTATTTTGGGTTGTTTTGTTGCAAATTTCTGTGCGCACTTCGAACGGATCTGACGCGCACACAAGTGATCATTAGGGACACCTTTTAGTGCAAGGATATAACTCTGGGTGTAATCAGATGAAAATTGCTGGTTGGATGCACCTAATTCGGTGGCTAATGAGCCGTAATTCGGAGGAAGTGCATCTGAACCCTAGAATTTCGGCACCTTGTTAAAGATGAAGGGGCATCGCCAGCATCCAGTTGCCAGATCTTTTATGGTATACCGCAGGGCAGAATCTTGTCTCCCGTTTCGTTTATTATACCTTTGAATTGCGCGACGACGACCACGATTCATTTCACCTTGTTGTCGTGGGCCAACGCATCGTCGCGTTCGTTAAAATAATTTTCAGATTTTGTTGCTGGCAGCCACTCTCGAGATCCCGACGAGATTGACGCTGCAGATCACTGTGATTTACTACTATTAATTTACGATCACCAAACCGAGGTAATTAGGACGTAATGAGCTCGCGACGTTTGTAATTTTGGTCGACATGCGCCCGCGGCGGACAGGCATAAATTCTTCATTTCATCCAGGTAAGCCTCGACCGGAGAGAGTAAGTTGTAAAACCTGGAATATTACTTAAGTAAGTCATGTTGTTTGTCCGTTTTTGGCATACCTTTTTCCTCTCGCATCTGCATCTGGAGGGGGGAGGCTGGATGGAAACTTGTTCATTAAATTTTAACTGATATTTGCAAAAGCAATTAACTTCCTTTTACAATGTTTTTATGCTGTGAAATTACCTCGTCTGCCAATTTATTGATGTTCTGTGGGGGGAAGATCAAAGGTGCATGATAAAAATTATGGGTATGGGGGGCCTCTGACCATATATCACGGCCAAATAAGATTATGCTGAGGGCTAAGCTGGGTGCTTTATTGAAACAGCCATAATAAAGCGGAGATCGGGTTTATTGAGTTATTCTTTTCTTGTTCAGTTGCAATAATCGTTAAGGAAAACTGGGTTTTGGCTTATAGCATATTTTTTTTGTACAATTACGATTTCCCCAGGTCTTAATGCATCAAGTTTTTTTTAATGGAAAAAAACATTGTTTTGCAGTTCATATAAATGCGGGCCTTTGAAAAATAAGCGTTCCATTATCATGTTTATGCTGCGTCTTGTTGGGTACATATAAACCAGCAATTGAGGTTAAAATGAGTGTAAATAAAATTTAATTGTATGCTGGAAAAATGGTGTGCAGTTGGAGCCTTTATGCAGCTTTATACACTCCTTTTTTTAAGTTCATTTCTTGGAGTCTGCAATGACTTATAAACGAGCACAAAATATATACGTTATAAAAAAGTAGCACCAAAGCACGATTTTTTCTTCAGAGATCTAAAGGAAGTGTTTAAAAACTCTAGAAACTTCATGAAATGCCACTTAATGACGAAAAAAATAACTGAGTCTAGAAGAACCGATTCAAAATGCATTACGAAAGAAGAATTGATCCTTTTTCTCATTCTTGGTAATTCAAAGGGCAAACGATTCTAGTCGCGGTTCGTCACGGTGCATAATCCTCGTCAATGGCGAAGCAAATTGGTTTGGTATTGTGCCTGCATAAGTTAAGGCCTTCACTTTCGTCAATCTCTTAGAACTGTTTACCATTTCATTGTGTGTATTAGGATCAGGGCCGGCGCGTGGTTTATTTGCGCCCGGTGCAGTATGCCATTCTGCGCTCTATCAGCTGATCATATGAAAAAAGCTTTTTTCGTCTGGATCGCAAGGACGCGGGAAATAACACAAAGCACTTCTAATTTGGTAGCAATTTGCTTGGCTTTTTCAATAACTTCATGAAATTTTGCTCTGATCGTAAATCTATCAAAAAGCCTTTTGTGGAATTTAAAATATCAACTGCAGCAGATAAACAGACATTTGGGCTTTGTAATTTGTATTTAGAAGTTGTATTTATTTTTTCTAAAATATCACACTAGATTACTATGGAAAAAATTAAATTTAACTCAGTAATTTTATTTCGTAAATATTCTGGTGTAAGTTTCGATACGGGTTCCCCTACCTGAACGAGTTCTACCAACGCTTCGTAGACATCATCTAATTGACGAACTAATCGTTTTAACGCGCCTATGCTACTTCACTACAAGTCTCACTAAGTTTTTTAAAAATTAATAATTTTACATGTTAATAATCTTTGAACCGAACTGGAGAAATAAGCATATAAATTTTGATAGTATCAAAACCAAGAAATTGCCTTTAGAAACATACGTTTTTTTCGAAATTTAACAACAAAATTTAAAAGTGCAGCAACAGCGCCCTGAATTTTATATCAATCACAGTAAACAGCAATACACAATACAGAGCCATCGGAACAATTTTTTTCCTTTGTGTGAGGTGATGTGGTGCATTTTACAAAAATTTCAAAAAGTGCTCCAGCCTAGTGAAAATGAAATTATTTTCTGTTTCGTCTCGGTCATTCCACTGCTTAATTCTGTATTTACATCTCACGTTCAAATTAGAGAACATCAGTTGAATGAGAGATTTTTCTCTAACTTGGTAGATATTTCTCCTGAATTTTTACTTCTGCTGATTCTCTTCCTTCACTTTTTGAGTAAAATCTTTGCGGGACAGAAAGTATATGAAAATCTCGAAGCAAAAGTCTCGAGAGGAAGTAGCAAAAGTCTCGAGAGTACGAGAGGAAGTAAAATTTCCAAGCTTTTTCTTGCATGGAAAGTACTGAGCCAGAGTTTGTGCAACTTCTTGAGAATTTATGTTGCGTTGTTACATTAGTTGAAATGTAGAATATTAAACTGGAAAATTAAATCGTGGTAATAAAAATGAAATTCTTTAATATATGAAAAGAATGTCGCAGAAACACTTTTTAAATTTTTTTTTCAAAGTATTAAATTTTTTTTTTAAATTTTAATATATATCTTAAATGGCGCCCCCGTCCAATGGCGCCCGGTGCAAGTGCACCATTTGCACCTATGAAAACGCCGCCCCTGATTAGGATCTATACCAATCTTTGTCAAGGCTGGCGATAACGCCCCCTTGTGGGCAGCTAGAGACTTTCAGGGGGCAGTGAAAGGCGGTTTAGGGAGATCAGACGAGTTCTATAAGAATCCGACTTCAAATCGAGCCGTCACGGAACCTATAGAATGTCCAGTACTTCATTTTTATACCCGTATTCACAAGTCACAGCGCAGTCACAAGCCAAAAACGCACTCACAAGTCACAACCAATGTTCCCTCTAATTTTTTCGCTGAGTGCGCGATACAAAGTATATGGGAGCAAAAATATTCGAAACGCATATAAAAGTGCGCAAGGGGGTGAGGTCCTATACCTGTATTTGAAGTGAATTTTTTTTAAGAAATATTCTTGAAAATTGATTTTGTCATTATTGTTCATATCTTGGTTTATACGGGTGCGCCATCTAGACCTTCGGTATTTCAACATTGAATAACTCTGGCATTTTTTAGCCGATTACGACAAATGTACAAGATTCTGAAACGTCATTCAGTACCATTTCAGCTATGAGTCAATACACAACAAAACTCTCTGGCGGAGTCAACAAACAAAACTGTCGAATTTGGGGAACAGAGAACTCATACGTTGTTCTCGAAACACCACTGCACGACAAGAAAATCACTGTTTGGGCCGGAATGTGCTCAAAAACCATCATCGGAATCGGACCACGCTATGTTGGATGTTGGTGCACTTTTTGTGACCGAAAATGAGTGAAAAGGGTCTGACGAACTTCTATTTTTAACAAGACGCGCGCACCCAAAGTCTAGAAATTAACAAGTCTTTCATCTTCATATCGTTAATGAGTGATAGGCGAACAGCTGTTATGCAGGATGCCCGAAAAAGAACTACTTTTTGCTTATCGAATGGAGGTGGTTATTTAATCGATATTATATTAGTTTTTGATTTGACATAAATGTTAGAGAATATCGTAAATAAATCTTGCTCACTTGTCAAAATCGGCTTAAAAATGTCAGAGTTATTCAATGTTGAAATACTGAAGGTCTAGATGGCGCACTTCATGTTCTTTTTTTAATAGGGGCAAGATCTATGTTTGAACGACAAGCTAAAACAACAAGAGTATACAAACAGAGGCTAATCATATGTTACGCTCGGTGACGTTACCAACTACGTGACTGCAACCACTTACGAAATGCTGTATACAAAATTGACACAACAACGAACTCCCCTCTCTCAACATAAAGCAAACCAAGCAAATTTTACTTTTTTGTGAAATTTGTATTTTTGCCTTCTTTTATAAAACGAAATAAAAATGGTGAACAAACTCATTGTGAGCAGAATACAAAAACGGCCCAGCTTAGAGGGAACATTGGTCAAAACACAGTCATAAGTGTGTGGTGAATCTCGCTTGAGACAATTTGGTATTCTAATTTTTCAGTCACAATTTTTAACAATCCGCAAAAGGTTAAATTCTACACATATACACTCTGCCTTTAGCTGGTGATATATCCAAGCGTACATGCGTTGCATTCGTTGACAGATAATATAGAAGTGTGTGTGTGTATTCAAATGCGACCTGACGAAATATTCCGTGAATGTTCCGGATGCCACACAAATGTCGGGCTACTTTCAACTTTTCCTGCATTGCCGGATTCGACATAGGACACACAAGCATACACAACAAACACATGCGACTCGGTTCTTAGATTTTTGGGCTGTCTGTGAAAGCCGGGACGGAACGCAACCATGCAATTATGTGTCAGTGGAAAATCTCCGCATATCATGGAGCTGCTGATTGCAATGCATGTACGGTTGTATATATCACCAGCTTTACTGCTCAATATTGCCTACTTTGTTGCCCAGACTTTATACACAATCACAAATTCACCATGAGAGTTGATTTTTTTGTGATTTTTCTGGTGACTTGACATCAGCTGACAGTCACAAGAATTGTCACAAACTATCAATGAAAAGCACACGGGTCACACAAGCTTGTGACTTATGACTGGTCTCAATTTGAGAATCCGCGAGTACCTACCTAAGCATCAGTTATATACCCGTATTCCAAAACCAGTCACAAGTGACAAGGCAATCACGTGTGTGATGAATCTCAGCTTGAGGCAATTTGGTATTCTAATTTTGTAATTAGTATTTCGACAATCCCCAAACGGTAGCTTAGAATACCAAATCAGCTGATAGTGACAAGAAACAAACTCTCAATGACATACAGGAGTCTCAAATTGACTTATATGACTGGTCACAATTTAGAATTGGGGCATAAATTGCTCTCATTGAAACATTATTCTTTGACCTCAGAAACAGGATATGGCCATATTCTGTCTATCCTATCCATATAATAATGCTATTTTTTAAGATGCGCAACAGATGGTAGGTTAAAAAAATTTTGGGGGCTCTAGAAAATTTTTTATTCTGGAAGTGGGCGATGGGTGAAATAAGTTTGAGAACCTGTGATCTACACCATCCAACACCAGTATATTGGAACGGCCTGGTTCTCAATTTCCTTTGGCGTTTTGAAAAATAGTTTGACGCCACTCTCAACCAACCGTACCACGTAAAAACTAGTTACATAGGATAAGAATAGAAGAAATAAAGATAAAAGGCAAGAAACAAAGAATATTCTCAGATGGGTAGAAGGGAAGGGGAGGTACGCAAAACAATGGTGCTGTGTGGAATCGAACCGAGGTCCTTTGATAAAGCGTTGTTTAACCAATTTTCCAAATTCAATCGATAAACGAATGAAATAGGGCAAACTCTAAACCGTGTTAACTCGGGCAGCAGAATGCAAATGCTCAGCCGTTGTATGACGTCATGGCAATATGCGAAAATTGAGAGTAACAATGAAAAATATCAGAGAAGTGAGGCTCGTATCCTCCTAAAAGACGATAGTTGTAAAAGCTTGGCAAGATGGTTTTGCTGCTGTCATTTTTTTTCTGCAGGACCCTCGCTATACGCATGAAACGCGATCATGTAATATGTTTTATATGGAATGGCCAGATCTGTTGAAATCCCATCTGAAATAACCAGAAATTACAGAGCTCTTGACTCAGGACCAAAAATCTCACCATAGAGAAAGTGAAGCATATGATAAAGTTTCTCAGTAAGGGCTGGCATCTTTGGTTCTATCGGGTGTCTTCTTTCTTTCTTTTAGGCTGGCCGCACACATATGGCTTCCGAATACGGAATTCCGACTCGGGATTCCGTGGACCTAGCGCAGACGTTCGGGTTTTGGCATCCCGAACGCACGTCTTGTAGGGTTTCTCAAAACCCGGTCTTTTTTGGATTCGCCGTATCCGAGTCCTTAAAACTGAGAACCGCCGATTCCGGTTCCGATTCTGATTCCAAGTAAAAACTCACAATTTTAATTTTCAAAAAATATATATTGTATTAATAGTCCCTTAAATAGGTCGAAAAAAAGGCCTTCGCGAAAAATACCGCACGCGATTTTTTTACCACATGATTTTATATATTTTTATGAGCCTAAATTCAAAATGCTAAACTTATAGTGAAGGGAAACAGGTTTAATTCTATATCTCAGAAACTATGCATTTTACGACAAAAATTTATATAATATTTTTTGTAGATAAATAAGTGATTTAACTTTCTTGTTTAGAATTTTTTTTTGTAAAGTCTATATCTACGGAGATATAGTGCTTCAAACTTCATATATCACTCTCTTTGAGCTATATTTCGTTAATGGTTAATTCCACATGAAAAAATCCTGCTTAATACTTATAGAACACGCGATTATCTATAATTTTTGTTATTAGCCATTTTTACGTAGGCCTAATATTTCACGAATTACAGCGCTTTAAGTATCCAAAAACGTAAATTCAAAAGTAGTATTTTGCCAATATCTTTTTAATTACACGTTTTATTGCAAAACTGATTATAACGCTTTTCACGCGCAATTTCATTGCCCACATCCGCGAGGGCTGAGGAAAAGAGTTTGTGCCTTTAACTTCAAAAGTATAGGCCGTAGCATAAAAATTATTCATAGGAAATTGTTCAAGCTTTTCAATTTTGGGGAAACAAATTAGTATTTTTTTGAGAAAAAGGTGTTTTTTTTCTATCCAAACTTTTCGAGATAATTGGGTGGCACAGGTGATTTGGAACACCTTGTATAGTTCTACTTTTGCCAATAAAAATATAAAAAAAAACATAACTAAAATGTACTAATTACTTTTGCTTGTTTTGAATTGCTAGTTGCTAGTTTTACGGTAAAATAATTCCAAACTTTAGATCTTTTAGTTGCCCTTAGCTTAGTCATATTAATTTTAGAATATGTACTTTAATTTAAAAGGTATTATTATTTATAGGTACTTGTATGTAATTTTTTTTAAACCAATTTTTGCATTTGAAAAATTAAACTGAAACTAAAACAATCGATAATCCTAAAATGTCAATACAATTTTCTTCGCCGTGACATAAAATCCAAACACCCAGAACCTACCAAGATTTATTTTTTTTTCAAATTTTTAAATTTTGAGTCAAGTTGTTACTTTTAAATACCAAAGTTTCTAACAGATGGAACAACTAATTTTATTTTTGGTTATAATCAAGAATATTTATTTTAATAGTGAATTACATATCGAGCAATCGGGGAATCGGGCGAATTTCAGAAACGGATCCCGATTCCGAATCCCAGGAGCAAGATTTGCCGAATCCGATTCCGAGTTATTCAGTATGAGAAACCCTAACGTCTTGGCTTTCGAACCGAATATCAGGAATGGTTTCCGAACGGACAATTTAAGAGACGTGTGCGCAGTGTAGAGTTATTGGTATGAAATGCCTGCATTCGGGTGCCCGAGTACGGAAACCGAATTCGGAAACCGTATGTATGCGGCCAGCCTTAGTGTCGAATCTGGTCCAAGAAATACCGCGGCTACAGCTTGAAACTATTGTGTTCTACTTTTCGCATTCCCCAAACCTAGGATTTGTAGGCTAGACCAGGGGCAGATCCAGCCCTCAAAAAAGGTTGTGGGCACAGCCACCCGAAAATCGGACAAGTGGCAGTCGGAGTATGAACTCGCTCATGATCGATATAGTTCATTCCCACAAAGGAGATGTTTACAAAATATATGACGCCCTGACCAAGATTTTGTACAGTGTATAATTCTACGTGGGCAAACACTAGTAGGTAAATTAATTACCCTGTAAAATGTTAGTTTGTTCGCTCACGAAAATTACAAAAGTAAATGAGTGTTTGTTTACACATCACAATGTCACATTTAGACTCTAAACTACTGAACCGATTTTGATGAAATTTTTACAGCTTTAATGGATATCAAATTAAATTAAACGCTAGTATACATTTTACATTAAATAATTTTATTTAGGTGCTTACTTAAATTACAAATTTAAGCTTACGTTTCTTTTTCGCGGAAGCGTTGGTAATTTCATCGATATTCAGGTTCACATCTTTGTGCATATTTAGGAGAGCCCGGACAATCTTTCCTGTGCCATTGAGGCACGAAACCAAGATTTTACGCTTCACAGAGTAGAAAACGATCTCTCTGCGGTAGCTACGCTGACCGGGAAAGTTGCCAGTATTTGTAAGAAAATTTTTATGTTGGGGTACAAATCTTGGTCGCTTCAATGAGATAAGCTACCACCTCTGGTATAGCGAAATTGTTTTCACATTCTCTTTTCCATTTGGCCATCCAGAGTCGGTATTCATTTATAACAGTTGATTCATTATCGTTAATGAATAGCCGGTAGGTACATCTGGAAAACTTTTTTAACTGTTGCGATATCGATATTCCAGTCGCTGACACTAACATTTGGTTTAGGTAGAAAACCTCCAAACTGAAACAGGTCGAGTATAGATCGGGCCAAGTCAATAATGCACGTTGCGCGAGCAAATGACCTTTTCAGCTACAGACTTCCAATTGCTGAAGAAGTCATTTGCTCGCGCAACGTGCATTATTGACTTGGCCCATCTTTTCAAACTCCGTGACATTTAGCGCATGTTGGGGTAAAAAGCTCTTAAAAAGGTTTAAAAGCTTGAGATAAATTTTCTTCTTTGTATTTTACATATTTGCTACAGAAATAATTTGTAGCAATTTCAATTAAAAAATACGAAATTTGTGTTTTTAATGCTTTGATACTAGGATTGTGACGTTTTTCGTCAGTCGCATGCGCGCTTCTGCCTGGGGAGATTGTGTTGCTTGCGGCTGCGGAGAACTTTCATCTTATGAATGAAAACACTCATGTATATTTAAAAAAAATTATTCAGGATTGTTTTTAAATTATTTTAAATTTAGAGATCAGAAATATTTCGCCTAATTATAGTAAAATTATACTTATTATGATGAATAGATTTACTTGGTTGAGCTCTGCTCAATACATATAAAGATAACTTAACTTTATTCATTCGGAATGCGCGCATCCATAACCTTCTATATTTACAAGCCATAAACAAGAATAGATATTGAGAGAATCGGACTACCAAATTCTCCCAAATTCTCCAAATTACACTAACAACATAACGTGACTGCACCGAGCTGTAGTCCGATTGAGCGGAAATTCGCTCTCAATATTTTCCGTGTTAATGGCTTGTAAATATAGAAGGTTATGGCGCATCCCTTCCCAAATTATTTTGTTGAGTTTTTGCTGCATTTGTTGTCTTTTTAAATGAAAAGAGGGGAAATGATAGAACAAAATTTATAAAACTTGGCAACGAGGTGCGCAGAACTGTTCAAATTTTTTGTGTCACTGAGTTTTTTTTTTATGTGGAAGATTAGAGGGAAAGCCCTTTGTACTGTCGACAATCTATTTTCTTCTTTTGGAAACATCTATACTTCCGGAGACAATATCTGCCCTAAATCAATAATAACGGAATCTAATAAAGGTATGTAAATTGATTTCCGAGAGTACTCTTCTGCCGATTTCATTCTGCCGGAATTCATACATGACAATCTTCACTTCTGAAGGTTCAATTTTACTAGGTCAAAACTTCAACGAAATCCCCATGATTTTGAGTGGCGATTTCAATATTATTTTTTCATCAGATACTAGGTTCGAACTTTGTGGATGAAGGGGAAAGTGGGGATGATGAGAGGTACCACACCACTTCTCCCTTCATCCACAAAGTTCATGAAGAACGTTCTTGGAAGCGAAGGGTCTAAACAGACCCAATATTGACAAAGGAACCACGACATAAGGAACCTCACGATTTTTAGACCAGTTTCAATCGAAAATATTTCAGTTATCCTAAAACCTTTGCTTCGTTTTTAGGTTTTAATTTAAATAGGAATTCATAAATATTGATATTCTGAAATTGTACTTGTATCAAGTCCCTCGGTAGGCTCGTCACTATACTTCCTGCATCTGTCGTTGGCCTTACTTTTCTGAAACCGTACTATATATCCGACAGACCTCCTATATCAATTGCATATTGCTAGCTGATTAATATTTTAATAATTGTGGCAGTTGTTGGGTAAAAAAGTTGTACTTCTAAAGTGTGGTCTGAAGCATATTTTTTTATTTTATTAAGGCATAGGATATAATATCATCAGCCTATCAATCTCAATAGACCGTGAAAGTGTGACGTCAAAAGTCTATTAGGGTTGTGGGCATGCCCATCGTGCCCACAACGGTGGATCCGCCCTTGGGCTAGACCGCTTTAGAAGGATCAGCAGTCTGCCTAAAGATCTGCTGAGTCTGCTCAGCCCTTTTTTGTCAAGCAAGTTCACCCTATAAAACCAGTTTCTGCTCTTTGCTATCGCGGTACAGTGAAAAAAAACATGAATTTCATACTACATGTTATTCTTCACATTCCGCTGATGGTTGACCACCACTCTTGGCCAAAGTCTATTCAAAAGCACGAATTTTTTCTCATTTATTTTTCAGTTTAAAAGGCCGCTGGAGAAGTCCAAATTTTTTTTCAAAATTCCAAACTAATGCAATCAAGAAGGCATGTTTCAAAAAATTTCCAATTAAAGTTAATAAGTTTCAAAAATCACCCAAAAAAAATTAAAACAATTCAGATTCCCCCAAAGGTGACTAACTAATCATTAGAAATTTAGCAGGTGCCCACTCTGGGTTGAGCTCCAGTCTGAAGTGTTAAATGGTTATAGCCCCAAGTGATTAGCGCTTGCCGTGGACTGAACTGGAGCAGACGGCTTAGATTGAAAATCCCCGAAATGCTAGGAGTCCATAGGTTAATTTGAATAATCTGGTAGTCGGATGGTGAATGCCTAAAAGGGCACCTTCTTTACAGGATTCAGCTTCCACAGAATCCATTAGCACCAATTTCAGACATCATCAATTTCGGCTGCGAATACCTGCGGCTACCCAGAGAGCAACTGAAGCGTCAGACTGAGATGCTAGCCGACACCACATGGCTCGATCTTGCGGTAACCGAACGCCCTTGGCCACCGATCATCCGAGGAATTGATTAGAATGTCTTTCCGAAGGTGTTTGAGCTGCACTTTAAGCAAATGCGACAGGTGAGAGAGGACTTAGCCACAACAAACTAGCGAATAAATGTCTATTTAACGAGTTTCGAAGACCAGAGTAACGTGGGCGGTAAGCGGCGATTAAAAACTGTTTTTGCAGATGGTATCGAAGTGGTGCACGCCTAGGCAAACACAAATCTTTTCTCGATGCTCTTTTCTGTGTGTTCAGAGGTTTCATCTCGATTTGCCGACAAACAACTTCCTGAAAATTAACCGAACAGTTGCCTTCTGAAGTAGCAGCCTTGACCACTAATTGTCCAGGAAGTTTGATTTGTCTTCGGCTTCACTCAAAAGGATTCTCGAGTGTACACAAAAAGGGGTTTTGTTTGTTCAAGGACTTAGGGTTGTTACTTCTTCGCATTTCTCACCTGGTAACAAAGTAAAGATTGTTTCAAAAATTCTTTCTTTACTTAAGAATGTCCAAAAATTTTCATATATGTATGTACTGAAATTCTACTCTAAATGATTAATTTGTTCTATATTTTTGCAGGACTTCGCCTAGAAGGGTTTGTAGGAAATTGGATGTAGGAAATTGTGATGATCAGCATTTTTCTCAACGGAGAAGCCTAGATTACTAGTTTTGACCTTTATTAAAAATTACTTATCTTCCCAAAATTCCTCTTCTAATTAATTATCTCGAATAAAGCGCATGGCAAGTCGCATTATCGATCCATGATGATGTGCTCAATGCTTGAAAAATTAATCGCACGTTCTTTTTTACATTTACTTAGTTACAAGCGAAATCATATTCTAACATGTTAAGCCCGTTCCCGGCCGGACAAGGCTTGACTATAATCGAGTACAAGAATCAAATCCGCTTCGACCGTCCATGATTGCCGGGCTTGCGGTCAAGTTGGAACAAAACTGTGGGAAAATAAATCAGTTTCAACTCGAAAGCTGAAGTCCGTAAATAACTCTCGAGTTCGAGCAGCGAAGGTCGGCGTACACACTTCAGCGGAAAGCATTAATTTCGTGACTCCCCAGCATCAAGATCACCCGATCGTGACCTGTTCCCTTCGATACAACACCGCGGCGCAAAAAAGCACCATCACACCGAGCCCATTGGGTGCACCCTAGTACCGCGCATGGTAGTTATCTTCGCACTTTCGGATTGGCCAGCCGATTCGGATCAGTGGTGGACTTGATCGTGATCGATTTGCCGATCACCTTTACCAGAATATGCCCGAGAAATAGTAGCGCAGCACCACCACCACCACCATTGCCAGTCACCACCAGATCGACGACGCTCCATCTCGGCCCGACACGAACATGGGGATCGCGATATCATCACGGTCGTCCAAATTGAGCAGCAGCAGCAGCACAGCACTTTGCATGGTGCCGTTGGCACGCTTTTCGGAGTGCATCAGCATCGTGAGGAATGTGTCTTGGCCGCCACGTCTTCAATTTCATGCAACCGAAAATTTCGCTCCCATGCGATGTGTGCGATGTTTTTGGTAAGTCACGATTCCAGCTAACGATTGCGCCACACGATCGCTGGCTTGAAAACGTGCTTCGTGCGCTCGGAATGCGGCACCGTCGACTCAGTTCGAGGGACGAATGAGAAATTAAAAATAAATAAATTAAGGAAAAATAAGAGGAAAATTTAGCACACGACTTTTGAGAGAGAAAAAATGTCTTCGAATTTTGTGGCCTCCCCCCCGCCGCCTGCATGCGAATGCGAGACGCACGTTTGCCAGCGATTGATTTACTCGAGCACGATCGCCCCGTGTTCTGCCCAGATCGTCGCCTCGTGGACGTAAATTAGTTATTTTTAGGTAAAGTGTGCGGGGATTACGCACGGGTTGCGAAGAGAAAATTTAGTAGATATGTACTAGCAGTTGTGTAGAACGGCGAAAAGTAGAGGTCTCAGCTTGAGGATCAAAACCATAAAATTTTGGGTGACTTCCGACTGCACTTGTCTTCCAATGATGTTGCAGGACCTTTGTTCTCATTAGCATCCTTCTAGCACCAGTCACCTTAGCTTTCTTATTTTGGTTTTAGATTAACAAGTGATCAGCCAGCAGCGGAATAAAATGAATAATGTGTTATACACGAAAATATTCCCGTGAGTTACTATTCCGAACTGATGGAAGCTTCTAAGCGCATGCCACTCGTACCCTAAAAGCGAGAATAGTCTGATAATGGAGCTATTACTTGCCAGGTAAGGACGCTGCTAATATCAACCGTAAATATCTTCTAGCCTAGAAACGGGGAAGAATTAATTAAAAGCAGACCGAAAAGGCTTCAACGGAATCAAAACTTTTTGAACTAACTGGAGAACTAACTCATTTTGAACTAACTGGAGAACTAAATCATTTTGAACTAACTGGAGAACTAAATCATTTTGAACTAACTGGAGAACTAAAGTACAAAAGTACGGCAAGTACAAACTTCTTTCATCCTTCCCGCGCTCTCAGCTCGGCTGCGCCGGCGTCACAGCCTTAATCGGTCGGTTGACGGGACTCGCTTTGTTTCAGGAGGCATAACACTCCAACAGGGCGATTCCCGTCAGCTCCGATGGCTGAGTCACCGGCGACGCCAGCTGTAACAGCTGTAACAGCGGCTATTAACCTTACGTCAACAAAGTCTCGATATGGAAATTTCTGTTTTGACTTTGCAAATATTCGAGGACTTCAAACGAACTTTTTTTCCGTGGTGTGCCATCTATTTGTACACGCTCCCCCCATTCTTGCATTGAGCGAAACCCAAGTCTTACCTGATTTCGATTTAGATCGTTTTCAGGTGGCAGGATATAGCTTAGTACACAACTTTTCTGCCCATAGGGGAATAGCCATTTATATTAGGAATGACGTGGCATTTCAGAGGGTGTACAGTAGTACATCTCCCGATTTTAATTATCTCTGGATTAAATTAATCCTTCAAGGCCACGTCATATTCTTCTGCTTTCTCTACAGAAGTCCTAATATTAGTAATGAAGCCTCCCTTATTACACTCGACGCTATCTCTGAGCGGATCTCCGGTTTTTTATCTTCACACCCGGAGTGCGAAATCATCGTTGCGGGTGATTTCAATGTCCACAATTCAAATTGGCTTACTTACTCAAATGGCACCAGTGTTTCTGGCAAGGACGCTGAGCTCTTCGCAGACATCAACAACTTACATCAGATTGTTCATCGCCCAACTAGAGTCCCAGAAGTTGCAGGCCAAGGATCCCATCTCCTTGACCTATTTCTTACCTCCCACCCTGCACGATACTCTGTCGATGTTGACACTCCACTGGGCAATTCGGATCACAACCTAGTAAGTGCTTATTTCCCATATCCATGGTCTACCCCAGCTATACCAGTTCCCAAACGAACTGTTTGGCACTATGGGAAAGCCAACTGGCTGGGACTCATTCGCTTCTTTCAAGCCACCGACTGGAAGTTGTGTTTCCATCACGCCCACGTCAACTCTGTCGCTCTTTGTATCACGAAAGTCATACAGGCGGGAATGCGTTTATTCATTCCACATTCAACCAAGTCTATAAGACCACGTCGGAATAGATGGTTTAATGGGGAATGTATGAACGCGATAAAAGCAAAAGAAGCCGCCTTCAATGCGTACAGGCGTTCCCCGAGCGAGTCACTTCGACGCGAGTATATTAAGTCAAGAAACTCCTGTAACTCCATCATCAGGAGAGTCAAATCGTCATTTGATGACAGGTTGAGAAGCAAACTACTCAATACTACCGCTGGCAGTAAAAATTTCTGGTCCTTGGTAACTTCCATCAAGAAGAATTTTACCTCCTCCTCAACACCTCCCTTCATTCATAAAGATGAGGTGATAACAGATAGCAATTCCAAGGCCGACCTTTTAGCATCTCTGTTCGCCTCAAATTCTTCTTTACCCGATGCTGCTATGCAACCTCCCTCCCTCGAGCGAACTGCTCATTCAATGGACGGAGTTTTCTTCAGGACTCGAGATGTATATCGATGTCTCAAAGAGCTTGACGTTAATAAATCCACTGGCCATGATAAAATACCCCTGTGGTGACCGCGTACAAACTTAATTACTAAGTTTTACACAAAGTCACACAACATATTCCGAAATGGTAAACACGATCAATAACGATCGTGTCGGAACATTTTATCGATCACCGAACTCAAAGTTCAGTGATCTAGCCGTTTTCCGTTCCGTCCCTATCGTCCCTATAGAGATAGCCAATTTCCGGCATCTCAGTTTTAGTCTCTCTCGACGTACAGTTCCCAAAACCATACACACGGTTCATCAGCCAAGCGCATTAAAGAATTGTAAACTAAATAAAGAAATTAGTTATAGCTAAGAACGTTAAAGTATTTAAAATAAAATAACAAAGTGTAAAGAGCCTGATCTTGTGTTTTAATTACATATATAAAACGCCTATAATTGGTGACCCCGACTCGCAACACGCGGTGCAGTGATTTTCATAAAGAAATTAAAGAGTGTGCGGTAAAACCATTATAAACCTGACGTAGAAACATAGCCGAATGGTGATTCTACACAGAATCGAAAAAAAAAATGAAATTTAATTAAAAAAAACATAAACAAGGTTTGAATATCGAAATAAGTAAAATTAATATTTTCGACAGTTTGTTTCTTTTTATTTTTTTTAAAAAAAAAAGCCGATATCAGAAGTAAGATAAAAACAAACAAAAGAGAGTTCACAAAAGACAACTAAGGTTGGAATAGCATTTGCGGTAATTTATATTCGAGTTTCGACAAAA
Organism: Thereva nobilitata; assembly: GCA_963855945.1. Lineage (NCBI taxonomy): Eukaryota > Metazoa > Arthropoda > Insecta > Diptera > Therevidae > Thereva > Thereva nobilitata. Next base: position 5,164,349 of record OY979696.1, read on the forward strand.
GCGATTATATGTGAACTCACAAAACAATTTGAAAAATAAGTTCGACATTTTTCGGAACTAGGAAGAAATTTTTCTTTTAATTTTTTTAACAGTTCATAGACAAGATAGTAAAAATTTTGATTTTAAAAATAAAAAGGAAAATATAACACAAGTTCGCGAATAAAAAATTTCAATAGAAGAAAGAAAGATTTTGCTATTAGATAAATTGCGTTTCGAACTTCATACTCAACTCATAGCAACCATAGGACAACTATAAAGGCAGAACGAAACACAGAAGATAATTTAAATATATAAAAACATTTCTAGAAACTTTTAGAGTGTTGTTTAATTTACTTTCACTACACATATACATACATACATATATATATTTTTTTTAATATACATACACCTATATTTATTTTAATTATCATATACAACATATATTTTTAATATAAATATACACAATTTTTATACATATATTTTTTACATACATAATACATATATTTTTTTTATTATATTCCATACATATTCATATATTTTTTGTTTGATATAACTATACATATTTTATATATATTTTTTTCTCTGATCTATATTTTACTCTCGTATATTAATTTTTTTTATATAAACATTTGCGCGGCTTGTCAATATTCAATTCGAAAATTGGTGGCAAATATTTTGCATTTACTTTCCTTTTGTTTTCGCTTCACAATATTATTTTATCTGAACAATGTCAAGAACCGAAGAAGGTGCTATGGACTTGGGAAACAATGTTGAGGAACCAAAACCCGGACCATCGGGAGTCGACGCCGCTAAGGTGTCAAAATTAGATATCCCGAAGTTCTGGGCACACCAGCCCGCCTCCTGGTTTTACCAGGCGGAAATTATGTTCAGGATGGCGGGCTACAAGTCGGACAGCAGCAGGGTCTACAATGTTATGGCCGCACTACCGGAAGAGGCGGTAACGGCGATGCGGCTTAGCACTGTAGACCATGCCTCCTCCACTTACGACGAACTGAAACAGTACCTGCTCGAGAAATACGGCACTTCGGAGAAGCGCCGGCTCGAGCAGCTGCTGTCAGTGCAAGAACCTGGAGACCGAAAACCTTCGGAGTTCCTCCAGGCTCTCAAGGCACTAGCCGGAGGATCAACGGCGGTCAATGATGACCTAATCCGGACCCTGTGGGAGAGGAGACTTCCACAGGTAATCCAAGTAACATTGGCCACCACTGGCGACCAAACGCTAGCCGGGCTGGCTGCCGCAGCAGACAAAGTATGGGAGGTGCTTCCACACGGAGGCGCCTCATACACGTCTGCCGTTCGCGCAACTACAGCCAATACAGAGCCACCGTGGATGTCGCTTGAAAGCGCCATCAACAAACTGACGGCACGGCTAGACGTTTTGGTCAAAAGCCCACAACAGACAAGAGGCCGAACACCTGCCAATCGGCAGGGCGGCCCTTCACAGCCCCCGGCCAATCGGCCACCTGGGGCCAACAAACTGAGAGGTAGCTTGTGCTACTTCCACTACCGTTACGGTAGTGAAGCACGCACCTGTAAAGCCCCCTGCAGTTTTAATGGTGGTGGCGCCAAATCGGCGAAAAAACGAGCCACCAACCCTAAAAAAAACTAAAGGGGCAGGGGGTCGACATGAGCGAGCATATAACTGGCCGCTCATATCGTTTGTTCGTCCGTGACACCAACAATCGGATGGATTTCCTGATTGATTCGGGCTCGGACGTTTCAATTGTTCCCGCCAAGGCGTTCCCGGCCCATAACGGAAGCCCGAACGTCCTTCTGCATGCGGCCAACGGATCACTGATCCGAACTTTCGGCACAAAGTTGCTGGAACTGTATCTCGGCTTACGCCGACGATATGTCCACAACTTTATCATAGCCGACACCACTAAAGCCATTATCGGGGCGGACTTCTTAACGAAGTTCAAATTGTCCGTCGATTTCGAATATCGCCATTTAGTTGACAAACGCACCAATTTCCGAATCAACGTGTGCGCCACAGTCGACTATACCCCCGAATCCCATCCATGCCTAATTACAGGTATATATAAAGAGCTGTTAACGAAGTACGCTTCGTTAACAAAACCGCCCAATTTTAACCTTCCAGTTAAACACAATGTGCAACACCACATTGTGACTAAAGGGCAATTACCATTCGTCACCGCTCGGCGACTCCATCCGGAGAAACTGAAAGTGGCAAAATTAGAATTTGACCATATGGTCCAATTGGGGATTTGTCGACCTTCGTCGTCCCCCGCAGCATCTCCACTTCATCTGGTCCCTAAACGGGACTCACATGATTGGAGGCCATGCGGCGACTACCGTCGCCTAAATGCTGTCACTGTGCCGGATAGATATCCGATCCCGCATATACAGAATTTTTCCGTGAATCTTCACGGGTGCACAATTTTTTCGAAGGTTGATTTGGTACGTGCATATCATCACATACCAATCGCCCCAGAAGACGTGCATAAGACTGCACTCATTACGCCATTCGGCCTATATGAGTTTACCCGTATGCCATTCGGCTTACGGAATGCAGCCCAAACCTTTCAAAGGTTTATTAACGAAGTTACGAGAGATCTCGACTTCGTTTATGTATACTTGGACGATATACTTATCGCCAGTAAAACCGAGGATGAGCACATCGTTCACCTCGAAGAGCTCTTTAAACGCCTCGATAGCTTCGGTTTAACCATTAAGCTAGAGAAATGCGTTTTTGGTGCACAAGAGATTAAGTTTCTAAGCCACCGCATCACAAAGGATGGAATACTTCCATCCTCCGATCGGGTTCAGGCTATCGTTGATCTCGCACCTCCAACTTCTGTCAAATCGATCCAGAAGTTTTTGGGAATGGTGAATTTCTATCACCGATTTATACCAAAATTGGCTGAACAGTTGGTGCCGATAAACGAGCATTTGAGAGACCTTCTCAACCGCTCACGTGCCAATAAAGTATTTACCTGGCCAGCAGAATGTCAGGCGGCATTCCTCAAGGTTAAAACCTCGATGGCCGAAGCAACACTGCTGAACCATCCAATCGAGGATGCAAAATACAGTCTAACGACTGACGCCTCTGATTATGCAATCGGAGGCGTATTGGAACAATTCAACGGTCATCGGTGGCAACCTCTAGCTTTTTATTCCAAAAAGCTGTCACCAACAGAACGGAAGTACTCTGCATTTGATCGCGAACTTCTCGCAATCTATGCAGCAATCAAACACTTCCGCTACTTCGTCGAAGGACGCAATTTCGTGGTCTATACTGATCACAAACCACTGGTCCGCGCTCTTCACACAAAGACCGAACGATCCCCTCGACAGACCAGACATTTGGGTCTAATCTCTCAGTTTACCACAGACATCAGACATGTGTCGGGTAAACAAAACATTGTCGCAGACTACTTGTCGCGCTCACTAGCAACCGACAACGTTGACTCGGCCACCTTCGACCTGCCTACACTAGCTCAGGCTCAACAAGGTGACACAGAGTTGAAGTCTCTACAAGAACACCCCAGCAACGGCTCACGGGTAAAACTAGTTCTCACACCAATACCATTTACCGCCCATCAGGTGTGGTGTGAAACTAGTATAAGCATTCCTAGGCCTTATATACCCACTTCCTTACGTAAACTAGCGTTCAATTCCGAACATAGTCTCTCTCATCCTGGTATTCGTGCTACAAGACGAGCCGTTACCAAGAAGTACTTCTGGCCATCGATCAATAAAGACTGCAATGAGTGGTCTCGATCATGCCTAGGTTGCCAAAAGTCCAAAGTTTCAAGACACACCAAATCTCCATTTGAAGCTTTCAAGCTTCCAAATAATAGATTTGACCATATACATATGGATATAGTAGGACCCCTTCCCCCATCTCGTGGATACTCTTATATCTTAACGATAGTCGATAGATTCACGCGATGGCCCGAAGCATACCCAATTCGGGATATATCAGCTTCAACAGTGGCAAAAAGATTCGTCACTGAATTTGTCCCACGATTCGGCGTACCTCTTGAGATCACAACCGATCAAGGTACGCAGTTCGAATCGAAACTCTTCAATGAAGTTGCCAAATTACTTGGCACTCATCGCATCCGGACAACCGCCTACCATCCGCAAGCAAACGGGATGGTCGAACGGTTCCACAGGCAACTAAAAGCAGCCTTAATGGCAAGGGATAACACTACTCATTGGAGTGAAGACTTGCCCTTTGTCATGTTAGGCATACGCACGGCAATTAAGACCGACTTACAATGCTCACCAGCCGAGCTCGTATACGGTCAGAATCTGAGACTTCCCAATTCGATTTCTATCACAACCGATGAAAATCCAATTGAAGAATCAGAATTCCTCTCTCGCCTTCGTTCTCATATGCAGAACATTAAGGCAATACATCCTCGGCAACCCGTCCAAAAGGATGCCTACGTGCCAGAAGCCCTGGATAACGCTGACTACGTTTTCGTACGAGTTGACCGAGTTCGAAAACCTTTCGAACCTCCATATGAGGGCCCATACGAAGTAATCAAACGATTACGAAAACACTTCGTCGTCAAATTGAACGGCACAACCAAGTCAATATCCATTGACAGGCTAAAGCCAGCCTTCGGCTGTGACCGCGACAACGAAGCTAAGCCATCCAAAGCGGTAACATTCCGTTAACGCTACGCTGGGGGGGAGTATGTGGTGACCGCGTACAAACTTAATTACTAAGTTTTACACAAAGTCACACAACATATTCCGAAATGGTAAACACGATCAATAACGATCGTGTCGGAACATTTTATCGATCACCGAACTCAAAGTTCAGTGATCTAGCCGTTTTCCGTTCCGTCCCTATCGTCCCTATAGAGATAGCCAATTTCCGGCATCTCAGTTTTAGTCTCTCTCGACGTACAGTTCCCAAAACCATACACACGGTTCATCAGCCAAGCGCATTAAAGAATTGTAAACTAAATAAAGAAATTAGTTATAGCTAAGAACGTTAAAGTATTTAAAATAAAATAACAAAGTGTAAAGAGCCTGATCTTGTGTTTTAATTACATATATAAAACGCCTATACCCCCTATGGTTCTCAATAAATGTGCTTCACCTTTAGCTAAACCTCTGCGCAAACTTTTTGCCCTGTCATACTTCTCCGGAGTCTATCCTGACTCCTGGAAACTGGCTCACGTTCAGCCTATACCGAAAAAAGGTGACTCTAGCGATCCCTTCAACTACCGCCCAATAGCAATTACCTCTGTTCTCTCCAAAGTCATGGAGATATTAATCAACAAAAAACTAATGGAATATCTGGAAACCAACAAAATCCTACATGACAGACAGTACGGCTTTAGATCCAAAAGATCTACTGGCGACCTCCTTGTATGTCTAACAGAGCACCTCCACAAAAGCATCCATTGCTTTGGTGAGTCTGCTCTGGTTGCTCTAGATATGTCCAAAGCTTTTGACCGAGTATGGCACCCTGCTCTGTTGTCAAAACTCCAAGCTATTGGTATTCACTCAGTCCTAAGGAAATGGATTAAGAGCTTTCTTTCTGGCCGTTCAATAAAGGTAGTATTGGATGGCGTCGAATCTAATCCCCACACCATCTCGGCCGGGGTTCCTCAAGGATCAATTCTTTCACCCGCTCTTTTCCTAATATTCATAAATGATCTGCTCTCAATCCCCTCCAACCAAATTCTCAGTTTCGCTGATGACAGTACTCTACGATATTCCTACGCTTTCGACAATATAAGACAAGCACGTGCCAGACCTTGTCTTCACCATCGTGAACTCATGTCCAACTCTATCAACAGGGACATCAAACACATTCTTGATTGGGGCCGCATGAATCGTGTTGAGTTCAACCCCTCCAAAACGAAGTACTGTCTCATTACTTATAAAACCTGCACCGACCTTCCTTCTGTTTCAGTGGGCAAAACAATCCTTACAGCTGATCCTTCTCTTAACATCTTGGGTGTAACTCTATCTGAGGACTTGCGATGGAATGATCACATATTCCAAATCGCTAAACAAGCATCCCAATGCCTAGGATTTCTTAAGAGATGCAAATTCCTTCTTCCACCAGCAGCCAGAGCTACAATCTACAAATCCTACATTCGGCCCCGCCTCGAGTATAACTCATTCATCTGGGCTGGCGCCTCGAAAACCGCCTTAGCGTGGCTGGACAAGGTGCAAAGCCGCGCCATCCAAATCATCGGAGATGACAGCCATTGCATCTCCATAGACTCTCTGAGCCACCGTAGGAATGTAGCAGCCCTGTCAAAGTTGTATCGCTATTACCATAGGGACTGCTCCACTGAAATCTCTACCCTCCTGCCTGCACGGCAATATTTCTCCCGCAACACAAGACTAGCCCACTCGGCTCACTCACATACCCTGCAATCCCCTTTTTCGCGCACACAAACGTCTAATAGTTCGTTTATAAACAGAACAACTTGGCTGTGGAATAATCTCCCACAATCAGTTTTCCCGAACTCATACAACACCCAAGAGTTCAAACGTAAGGTTCATCGTCACCTACTCCTGTACCCCCCAGACCTTCCCTAATCTATCATATTCTCTTCTATTTTTCAAACCAAGCTTGCTACTAGACATTGCACCATGACCTAAACGACATGACAGACTGGTAGTACAAAGGGTGATTCCTAAGCTTGGTTTTCCCACATATAAAAAAAAAAAAATCATTTTGAACTAACTGGAGAACTAAATCATTTTGAACTAACTGGAGAGCTAATTCGTTTTGAACTAACTGGAGAACTAATTCATTTTGAACTAACTGGAGAACTAATTCATTTTGAACTAACTGGAGAACTAATTCATTTTGAACTAACTGGAGAACTAAATCATTTTGAACTAACTGGAGAACTAATTCGTTTTGAACTAACTGGAGAACTAATACGTTTTGAACTAACAAATAACAAATTCTTTAGAAAATTCGTGTGGACTTACCACTGATATCGTGATTTGAACAACCTCCTCTCAGGATTACTTTGGCATCAGTGCTGGAACTAGTCAGTTTCCAACTAGTGTAAAATTATTCCTACTTTCTAAATACATAGTCAGTTTATTCCGACTCGGTACTTTTTTATGTGAAAATCTAGAGCTCAGAGCTTAATGTCGGCAATGGCCGGGAATCGCTAAGTAGGAAAAACAAGAAAATAGGAATGTTATGTAGATGCGTGGAAAGATTAAAGCCCATGCCATAAAGTGGAATCGAACCACGGACCTCTGGGATGGTAGTCGGGTACCATAACTCCAGCATACATGTGGACCCTTCGAACAATTTTTGACCCATTAGTTGTGGAAAATAATTAACTCAACAAAGACCAAATCCCTGAGCATTGTCTTCACATAGATGACATGAAGGGAATGAAGCTCGGTGGGCTTCGATGGGTATAGGACATTCTATGAGTTAAGAGTAACCATCAGAAAGTATGGAAGGAGCTGGAAGAATGGCGCAAACCATGTTCTCCTAGAGCTTTGGATAGCCTAACTAAATGACATCGGTTCAGAATCGGCAACAGTGGAGGGAGGAGACCTAAGTCAAGCCCTAAGTGCCAAATATGCCTTACATTAAATTGATAAAGAATGACTCTAAAACTGATCTTTGAGGAATTAGTATTTCTCATCGAACACTCCCGAAACTCATGCCTTTAGCCCTGGAAATTCGACGATTTTGACGATCGTTTCGTCCTCTCCCTTTTATTTTAACTTTTTATGCAAGTATTTGTTTTTCATAATATACCCAGATTGAAACTTTCACTAAACTAAGCCAACACTAAAAGTGAAACAGTGAAACCCACTTTAACAACCCAAAAAGCAAAAACTCACTTCCCTTCATTTTCATACGGTCTTGAACCATCCCGCTACGTCCTTCAAATATGTTAATTCCTACCTTAAAATAGAGCAAAAAAGGATAGCCAAAAAAAAGGATAAGCAAAGGATTCCGGCATCTCAACATGTTCCCATTTTTATTGATCCCTTCTTAATGCGTTTATTGGGTTCGAGTCCTAATTATGGTCAGAGTCACGCTGCGCATTCCATTTCCAATCCTTTGATCCTTTCGTACAGAACCGAAAAAGGATTTTATTACTACAGCAAAAAGGGCAAACGTAAATTTGTTTACACTTACTGTTATGTTAATCCTTTATTTCAAGGTTCTTGTGGGCGTCCTGTTTGCACTTAAAATCAATTCTTTCGAATTCACTTTCAAAACACACAGAAATTTTTGCATAAAACCCGTTTTCGTAGTCGTGTCCCTGACGGATTCCTGCTTAGGAGCTGAGAGTAAAGTAATAAAACCAAGATGAAAAAGGACTAAATTCCTGTCGTTTTCATTTGTAGATTTTCGAAAATGCTAAATTCATTTCAAAATTCACTTCAAAATAAATCTTTCGTGAAAATTATTTTATTACGAATTCCACGCAATTTTTTTCAGGCAATTGTCCTTGCAAATCCTTTTTTTACGGCATTTTTATTGTTTTTTGTCACGTTTTTTTTTCTTTAAAAATATAAAAACTAGCGACGTGCGTGCATTCTTTGACGTTCAGGTAAGGGTTTTTTAGTCCTTTTTTACTCGTTAAAGGGATTTTAAAAAACTCTTTGGTGCACGCCGCTTTTTAAGGTCTGTAAAGGACACGCTGTAATTGCATAAGCACTCTATTACCACAAGGACTTTGTCCTTTTATATTCAGTTTTTTTAGTGGATTCAATTGTGCTTTTTATAACTCTGCAGTTTAACTAGAAAAGGATAATTTCGTTTTTAGTGAACATTTATAGGCAACAAATATTTTTTAATGATTGTGGTTTGGAGGGAAATTTTGTAGTTTTTTGTATAGTATGAATTTGGAAAGGAATTGAGTTAAGGACTTTTTGAAACATAATGAATGCAACACGAGTTTGGGTTATTTATTATTGTTATAAGCTCTGAAGGATAATGGAAAATCTGTTTACATCTAAGAGTGTTTTTAACGTTATGTCTTTAACAACAAGTTATGATGAAATAAATAGAGGCCGTACCATAAAAGAAGCGAATCTCAAAATCGTTGTTCCCATTCACAAGTCCTCACAAGCGAGCAACGTCACTCTGTTTATTTAAAAATGGTCATTTATATTCTCAATCACAAATCTACATGCGCACTCATTTCCTTTCTTTTATGGTGAGGGCTCTACCAAATAACACTTGTGAGTCATTTACATTTTTGTTTCAAAATTCAATATATGGCAGCAAAGGGTTGAAAATTTGGATGCTAGATCAAGAATTATAATAAAATCTCTTTCACTTAATCTCTTAAGCCAAGTATCCACTATACAGTTTTTTTCGGTAGAGTGTAGAGCGTAGAGTATAGAGATCTACCTGTTGTGGGTAGACTACAGCGCGTCTCTACCACTCTAGTACTCCACCGTAGAGCTGCTCTAGAGAAATTTTGAGTGGAGCTCCACCACGCGATCTACAGACTGTGTACACTGCAGATGCGTTTTTCTCTACTGTAGAGTCGTATGGTAGAGCGCGCAACTGAGGCCATCAACTTTTGCATGTCCAGAGGTGCGTGCGTACACATATTGTGTAAAAAATTTAAAGGAAATTAATAGAAATAAAAAAAAATAATAAAATGAGTTCTCGCAAAAACAAGCTGCTGCCGTTTAATTTATTTTAAGAGAAAAAAAAAGAAAAGGAAATGTTGGGAGCAAGATTGGATTGCGAAAAGAAAACAAAACACTGGAATGTATCGAGAATTATTGAATGAGCTCACGAGATACATCTGCATACCGGGTATGTCATATTCGAATTTCGAGGCTAATACTGTAGAGAGAAAAAGTCTATCAAACATGCTTGTTAGAGCGTAGAGCAGATGTAGAGCTCTACCAAACACAAAAAAAATTGCGTATACACTATAGTTTTTTAATAGAGAAAACTTTCGTGTAGAGTGGATGTAGAGCGCATGTGTAGATCTCTAAATGTTGTATACACTTCTCTACGCGAGAGTTTTCTCTAGCTCTACGCAAAAAACTCTATAGTGGACACTAGGCTTTAGAGTTTAGAAGTAGATTCTAATCCTTAATAGGGAGTGTTTTTAGTGGTTTCCTTTCGCAAAAACGAGAAAATGCAATGTGGCGATTGTGCGCAATTTAATTTGGAAGCCTCAAGAAATATATCCCCAGAAACCGCTCTATACTCCGATTCGTCACGATCATTGATCGCAAGCAGAAAAGCCCACTTGTAGTTCGCAGTTTCTCTGGTCCCACTGGTTTCCCTGGTCTGGACTCACACAACCCATCCAAGGGGCACATGTTGGGTTCGAGGAATAAACCCTTCCCACCTGTACCAGCAAGTAGGAGGACACGATGCGGTTGTACCATCAGGTACACGCCAGTTAAAGACCACATTCACTTACTGCATAAAGGCCTCTACTACTTCCAAGGATGGTTTCGTCGTTGTACCACCACATATCGGTTAGCTTACATCAACTCTTCATTCGCTCCTCCAATAATCGATCGATATCAATGCGGACGTTTTTCTTGTTCCAGTCTCTGCATTTCCGACTGACAATGAGTGCTCTAATCCTTTTTTGCCAACGGCCAACGCAACAGTACTCCACACTTTCGGCACAAAGTTCCTTGAACTCCATATCGGTCTTCGCTGACAATACGTTCACAACTTCATTATTGGCGACATGTCAAAGGCCATAATTGGTGCCGAAAAGTGAAGGAAGTGTTTGTCGATTAAGATTTAGTCGACTCACAAACTTTCGTTCGGATTAAGGTGTGCTACCCAATTGACTCTCTCTTTGCGCAGTGCATTAGATTAATCCAGTATTTGCGTATTCGTTCTCTAGGGTGAATTCTCGCAATTTGCAGATCCTAACTTAAAATAAATTTCAAACGATGGCCTTTAAAGAGGCTGGACTAAGTGGATAACGATGTTGGAGCCATTTTAGGGTACAGTGCATTTTTCTATGGCCATTATCTCATCTTGAAAACCTGTGGGTGCAATGACTAGAGATCCAAAAACCACTCTTCGTCTATAAGTGTGTCACCTAAGTTTATAAGATAATGATTTCATAGTGTAAAGCTGTTTCACCGGTATTACCACTTATGTATCAAGACCTTTATTTGGTCTATAGCTGGTTGACTAGTGTAGTCCTGGAAAAGTGGTTCTGGCACTATTCACTGAGGAAAGAATAGGCCAGAAGTGCCTGATTTAGATCTTGCGGACAAAGCTTTAAGTTTCTTACAAAATACCAAGGGTTTATATTAGATGCCAAACATCATTGGTACCAATACATGAATAATCTGATAAGCAAATCAAATAGATCTATGTGGGCCTGCTTCAATGCTTGTTGATCTACATTGGGTCAGTGCCGCGGCACCCATATGTGCAGACTGTGCATTTGCACTGGGCGGTATTTGGGAAGGGCGGCATTTTCACAAGCGAAGCGAGCGAAAAATGTTTACAATATATTTTATAATCGACGACAGCCGCCAAAAGACAAGGCATTTCTACCGATGAGGGCAAAAATTTAAATGTGCGGCGACGACGGACAAAAAGAAGACAAACATCAAGCACAACACTCAATAGATTACTAATAGTCTAAGATACGTAGAAGAGTGACCTTCACCGATCGAGTAACCGAATGAAATTTTTCTTTCATGAGAAAAAATATGCTAACAAAAGTAACGGTGATGGGTTGCCTAACGAAATATGTTCAAGGGTATATTTAATAGGCGTTTTTTTGCCATTTTCCGCCTTTTTCTATATTTGGAGGAGAAACTATGCATTTTGGTGAAAATATCAAAAGATAATTGTCAATGTGATAATTGCACATTTTTTTGCACATATATTGCGGCCGACTGACCAGCTCCGTCCCCATATTCAGCTGACTGACCATCACAACTTTTATTTATATGCAATATACAAGTTGTATAACAATTTTCAGCCTTAGTAAATTAATTTTATTACCTCTTCAGGTACGACATCTTTGATAGCGTAGCGAAGCCACATGTTCTCAGTTTCGCCTGACTGACCGCAGTATGTTTGCGTACACAACCATAGTAATCACCTATTAGAAAACTAGGCTTAGTAAATTCAAACAGTTTTTTTGGCGCTGGATCTCCGTCTAAAAGTAGTAGTTGCAGGTTTTCAACGGCTTTTCTTTGGACGCTTTCATTTGTTAACAGAATCTGAAAAAAGGCGCAAAACGGGCGCTAGCGGCGAAACTATGCGGAATACAAAAAAAAGTGAAGGCAAAATTTGTAGGAAATTTTATGCTCTACAACTTTGTTCTTTTGATATTTTCACCAAAATGCATAGTTTCTCCTCAAAATAGGGAAAAAGGCGGAAAATGGCGAAAAAACGCCTATTAAATATTGCCTTGAACATATTTCGTTAGGCAACCCATCACCGTTACTTTTGTTAGCACATTTTTTATCATGAAAAAAAATTTCATACGGTTACTCGATCGATGAAGGTCGTTGTTCTACGGATCCTGTACTATAATAATTAATTAGCACACGCAGCATGTACACAATAAACAAACGATGAACGAAAGGCGACACAAAAACCCAGTAGGCAATATAAACCTTCTAGAGTCGATTCCTTACATTATCCTTCGAGGTCCTAGGGTCGAATGCATAACGACAACCGCATTACAATTCATTCCAATGAAAATATATAAGCACAGATAAGTAAAGTGCATATGCCTAGTCGGATAAGCGAAACTTGTTCCATGTTGCCGAAAGCGATACAAGCAAAATATTTAAATGCTGCAGCCATGTAGCTAGCTAGAGCATGGCAAGTTTCGGTCAAGCTCCAGCAACAGACAGCAGCGTAAAATTCTACGGTGTGCGAAGCAAAATGAAATGAATGTTGAGAGTGACTTCTGCATTGCAACATTGAAACGCAATCCCTCTCGATTCTGAAGTAAGAGAGGAACTGTACTAATAAATTACTTAGTTGACTTTGCCAAATAGAAAGAAAATTTATTTAATTAACAATTTGTTATATACTACAGTACTGCTTAAAATATTAAGACCACCTACTATTCTCATAAAACTCTGACTTCAAATTATTATAACTTTTTAAACTATATATGTATTTAAGAAAAAAAACCTCAAAATTTAGCTAGTATCCCAACATCGTACATCGATATTATTTCGTACATCGATATTATCTACCCATTTTTCACAGCAATGAAGAACATATCAAAATCCACCCCAAAAATAACGGTAATAGTCATAATTAAAGGTGCCAAATGTAATACGAATAAACTCTAGCTTAGAGGATGTTTCGGTATTACTTAGTAATGGGATAACTCAATACTTAGAAATACATTTAGTAGAGGGAAATTAAACAAAAAAAAGCGAAGTAATGATGTAGTTGGGAAGTTGGATTTTTTTATTTTTTTTCTTTACATATGTTAAGATAGAGCGAAAAAAAAATTTCTGCAAAATCGGTCCTCTGCTGCACGAGAAAATTGCATAAATGTCAATTTTTGTAACTAAGAAAAGCTACTTGCCAACTAGGGATGTTACGAATGTCATATTTTTCACATTCGCGAATGCGAATGCGAACGCGAATGTTCGGAATGCGAATGTGCGAATGCGAATGCGAATGCAAATGTTTAGGAATAGCATTAAAAAATTTAATTAAATGAAGTCCTCATTTTTTTATTACTTACAACAGGATATGAAAAAATATTAGAACAATAGATCAGTCTTATATACAGTAATGGTATTCTTTCTTCTCGTATTTAATATTTATAGTTCAAGAGAGGAATATTATAGTTCCATGAGGCGATTTCTAAAGGTCCCCATTCATATTCAGGACGCCGGCAGTCCATGGCTTGAAAGTTTCTCTCCTTGAGGCTAAGTATAACCACACACTCACTCACCCACACCGTCCACTGGATGAGGCCTGTATAGTTCAAGAAAACTGACAAAAATCTTTATGTGTGTTAGTATTTATCGTCAGTCTGAGCCTGAATATCTGGGGCCAGTTCACGCAATTCGACGTCGACTGAAAACGACACTATGTTTAACTCTGGTAAACTCTTGTCGTTCAAAAACTCCGTGGTGTCCTTCAAAATAACCACTAGCGTAACTTTTTGACGTTCACCGACTCCCGTGGTTAACCAGAGCAAGGTTTTTGGCCCTTCGCACACTTGTCCATAATTTCAAACCGGTTTTAATATGCGTTCAATAGTACACTCGGAACTCACTTTTCTCCATCATTTTCGTGTAACGATTGTAATGCCTATGGAGTAGTGTGGGGTGCAAGCACAGCGAAGCAACTTTGCCGCGAGCGAAAACATGCTTGTGTTAGTGTAATGGACGGTGAAACCAGAAATTGTTTGGGTGAACAAATGATGGAAAATTATGGAAGAAAAACTGTCTTCCCTGCGACCCCTTGCCTATAACACCGGTTTTTGTTTTGATGTTATGGACAAGTGTGCGGAAGGCCTTTGAACGCGGTTCGTGTCGTTTTCAGTCGTCGTCGAATTGCATGAACTGGCCCCTGAACTTCTATTCTTTTTAGTTTTGCACTTTAATTAACAATCTGCTATCGCTATACTGTCGTCTTCGCCTGTGTCGTGTGTATGTAGGGTATCATGATATCACCTGCAGTCCACAGCCTTTCAGACGTAACCCTCAGTCAGACTGCGTCTGCGTAATGTATGGCCTTCATCGGGCGGTAACGCCCGCTGGAGCGCTCAGATATTTGCGAGCCAGATCTGTCAATTTGACGTATTTTAATTTTGTTTTCCACGAGAAACGACACGACTACATACATTCGCATTCGCAAAACATTCGCATTACTTGATGCGAATGCGAATGTCGATGCGAATGTTTAAAATGATGCGAATCAATCATTCGCATAAGCGAATGCGAATGCAAACATTCGAAACATCCCTATTGCCAACTATGAATAAAAAGGCAAAAAATTGAAAAATTGAGGTTTTTTATTTTTTTCAAAGTCCTAAAATAGACATTTTAAATAAACTAACGAAGTATTGCGTATGCTCACAAGAAAGTACATAAAAAAACCTACAATTTAAAAAAAAATTTATTACAGTACGATGTATTTGGCATAAAATGGCGGCAATTTTAAAATTTTGTCGAAAACTGCCAATTGTTGCCGTAAAAATCGAAAGTTTTTTTTTGAAATTTCAACCACGTATTTATAGCATCAAATTACATATTTTCTCCAATTTTTATCAAAATCCGACTATTTTCCCGTTATTTATTTCATTTTTAGTAAAATTAAACAAAATTTCATACAGTTTGATTTTTTGAGGTTAGGATTCATTTTTAAAGTATTTATACCAAATCAGTTCGATAGTCTATTCATTTACGAGTATTTTCCAATTTTTTTTTTCTACGACCAACAGAACTGTAGAAATTAAAAAAATAGCGTAGCATTGCACTCAAAATGCATCAAAAATTGACATTTATGCAATTTTCTCGTGCAGCACAGGACCGATTTTGCAGAAATTTTTTTTTCGCTTTATCTTAGCATATGTAAAGAAAAAAACAAAAAAATCCAACTTCCCAACTACATCACTATCATATGACAATTTCCCTCTACTAATTCTGATTTAAATTTTTTAAAAGTATGGCAACTATTCATAGGGGTGGTCTTATTTTAATCAATAGCGAAGTTTTTTTGCTACTGAGTTTACTGTTCATTTTATTACTACAAATTTTTTACTAATAATACATTATAGAGCAAGACCCCGTGACCGCCAGACTTACGTCATAGTATAAACGCTGAAAATTTTTCTGCGTAAGGACACTACAGCAGGTAACGCAGTGGCTTTGGCAGGAAGGAGGGAGCAAACGTGCAAAAAATTGATGCCTACTTACGTCATTTTATAAATGCTGATTTTTTGATATTTCCTCTGGAATACTATTAGAAGTCACGTGCTCCATTGCCAGACGGTTTGCTTAGTGGACACTCCCCCACCCCGCCAGACCCATTCAAATATCTAGTTTATAGCTACACCAAAAATAATTCGAATTATGGATCATCCAAAATTTTTTGTCGTATAAACGGGATTATTCGAATTGTGGCTTAAACCGAAATTTTTTGGCTTAAGCCAAAGTTATATGAATAGAATTGTGAGAATCTTCGATATTAAATACCCGTTTATACGTTAATTCGAAATTTTGGCGTAATCTTGAGTTAAATCGATTTAATTTTGCTGCTATAAACTTGGTAAAAGTTTAAAAAATTGTATTGAACTTACGTTAATAGTTCATTCAAACCGTCGAAACGTAACACCACGCTTTGATCTGGGTAAAAACTAGAACTAAACCCTATCTAAGTACTAAGCTAATCTTTTAAAACTAGCATGCATTAAGAAATATCCTATACTTTAATTAGAGAGGGCAAATACCCAACTATGGGGGATCCTTCAGCCACCAGTACACATTACTGGCATTAGAGGCCTTTTTTTATCTTTTTCTGAGATTCGTGTGCTGAACCTCAAGGGATCCCGAACCTCTCGGCCTTCTTCAATACCACGCACTCGCTTATCACATGCATGGCGATACATGTGATATAGGAGGGGTAACCCGTCAGCGACATACATATTTGATGAGTAGTGGACCATCAAAGCCCCATATAGTTACACAGGACTCGAACGAAAGTCCTCGGAATGGTTGCCGAATGTTCATACTAAGATTTTTCTCCTAGCTTATGAATGCCTGAAAGCCTTTCCAATCAACGTACTCTTTTTAAATAAATCAACAAAAATTCTTTTAACGCCATTTAAGTACCCAACGACTCAGCAATAAAGGGATCGAAACTTTAACGACTGTCCCTCGGCTAAACAATGAGCATTTACAATCCCTTTTCATTTCAGTTTAAATATTTTCACAAAAAATTGGCAAAATAGAAGCAAAACAGAAGATCAGAAGGAATTTAATAAAAAACACAAATCCCAAAACCTTGCCGCTCTATTGATCCCAATAAAAGGAAAAGCCGAAAGGGCAGTTGTAGGCACAGTGCGAGCGTATACAGTATCTGAAGGCGAGTTGACAATACGACAGGATATGGAACTATTCAACTGGAAGGAGGTGTGCCAGCATCCTTTCAGTTTAGCACGGAATAGTCGAAGAAAAGAGAAATGAAGAGATTTACGGAGTCTTCAGAAGCTGTCCTGGTCTGATAACAAAAATCTTTCAGGACGAAGCATTGTTCTCGTGCGCTTAATCCTAAGCAAACATGTTCGACTATCGGCTGGAGTCATTTAACCGTAAAAATAATGACGTGAAAACGTGTCAAAAAGATTCCTTTTCCTTTTTTTTGTATGTCCCATCGATGATCGTTAAAAAGTTTGATTTTTTATATAAAAAAAAATACCCGCAGTTGGTTTTGTGGTTCTTTTTTTCGAAAAGGAGCCTTGAAGAATTGATTGTGCTTCTCTACTCGAAAGATACGACTATTCCAAAAGGCAAATAAAAAAAATCCGAAGTAATCAAAAACCTGATTTCAGCCAAAGCAACTCCTCAACCGTGATAAAAATCATTAAAACAGCAATAAAACATCGAAGGAGCGCATTTCTCTTACGCCGCGCTAACCCGAGATCCTTGACGAGACAAGTCGTCAATCTGGTAATCGTAACAAATAGTCGCAGTCCTGCTAGTTCAGTCTGTATACGTTTTTTGTTTGTGTTTCGTGCCAGTTTATTTAAATTCCCGATCCCATTAGCCTCATGGTGCTATCGCGATCAATCATCATTACTTTTGAGCAGATCAGTTCCAGCCGACAACCTGACAGGGCTAGGGATCAATAGAACCTGACTGCAGTCTCCTCGTGATCCTTCCCGATTTGAATAATAAAATCATAAACGATCTTGTCATATGTTAATTTGAGAATGATCTTGTATCCTCACCTGAAGATCACCAGTTAACCCTTTTGTGGTGAGTGCTACTCCCTTGACAGCAACACGATCGGGGTGAGATCAAATATTTACATTGAAATATTCAAATTGTGGCTTATGCTAATGAACGGGAAAAACGGATATTGTGGATGCATAGCGATTCCGTGGGGTTGAAGTTTTGTAATTGATGATCGTTGAGGATTAATTGAGCTTAACACTTTGTTGCGTAGATCAGGTGAGAAGTCAAGATGGGAATGTTTGTGGGAAAAAAAATTCTTGTTAAAGGGAATCTTCCGCGGTTGTGATCATTATTACAATAACAGAGGAACCGTGAAAAATTGCTGTAATCAGTTGTTTCGTCCTGCTGGGTTCAAATAAATTGTTGTTTTGTTATGATTTTAGATAATGGTTGATTTTTAAGAATAGAGTTGTATCCTTTTGTTCGTACTTGATTTCTAGAGTCTCTTCGAGAGGTATCGGGCCCAGGGATCACCACGACAGCCATTTGAATCTATTACACTGTTAGTGGCCCCAGAGTTGCAGATTACACCTCGTGAATTCACCTCACCTCGTGGCTTATTTGGTCAGGCAAGATCACCCCAAGCTATGCGACCTCCCAATCACGCGCAAGTGACAAATGTGAAGGGCAGATCGTTTTTCTTGTGGTAGAGTCTGCAGGTAGTGTCTTCCGTTCTATCGATGCTCTATAGGTTGTTCCAAGCGGGACGATCTCTTCTAAACATTTTCACATTTCTTCAGCTTGGCGCTAAAGCACCTTGAAACCGATTCGTTTGGGGTCGACTCAAGCAGAGATTCCTTGGTCGCATCCCACAGTTTTCTTCGGTCATGTAACCCAACGGCCGTAGATCAAAAAGTGAGTAGCGGGATGCAGATTTCCGTTGAGTTATTTGTGCCATTTCGCCGTCTTCCATCCGCGGCCCATGTGACACAAATTTTACGGCGAAAAATAACAAACAGTCTCTGCCCACCCGTCGCTAAATGGCCGCTCAAGACCGTTGACAAGCTACAAGCGGATATCTCACTCGTAATCTCTCACGTGCGCAAATCTCTGGCCAGGATGCCAAAAGACGGCTTTTATGAAACCGCCGGCACCAATGGCGGTCCGCCCGTTCTTCTCGCGGGAGCGCATCTATAAATAATCGCTTTTGGCAGCTTGGAATGTTTTTCTTTCTGCACACCTCCACAGGTTGATATTTATCCTGTTTTCCTCCATCGGGACGGGGTTACGAATCTGTCTATTTTCGCCAAAGTGCACATGGCGGCATACTTGGCTGATATTTTCGTATGTGGCCGCATATATATCAAGAGCTGCCCAGCATCGCCGCCCGCCGCCGGTGGAAGCTGTTTGGTATGCAAATAAATGGGCGGCTGCCGAAAATAGTCGTCCATCTCGCCTCGATCTGCTAAAAATATTGGCGAAAGTGGCGAAAATAGATTTTCTCGGGTTTACTTGCGAGCCAGCAAATTTATAGCCGCGCCGAGAAAAAAATGCGAGAGGAACGCCAGCAATCAACAGCTCCGGAGAGCGGTGTGGGACTATTGGGGATGCGCGCCAACAATTAGGGTCTCAAAAACAAAGTCGGCGGCTGTTATTCTTGGCACCTGCTAGGGCTGCCAGAGGAATGCCAATGTGGGTGGAACTAAAACGGGATTAGCACGATTCACTAGGAAGTTCGATGACGCAAATCCATGGCAAGGTGAACTAGAACGAATATTAGAAAAAATTTTTGGGTCGCTACGTCAATCGCAGAAAATAGCTTCCGATTTCGCGGCGCTTCTGCTATGGCAACACCAATCTGAGGAATGTGTTTTGTAGTCGAAATTAGAACTGTTTACTCGGGACATGCCAACCTCCCATGCATCATGGAATTGCGGAATTACTACGCCTCTTTGCCATCCATCGACTCACCACCGTGCAGCACTTGTTAATTTCCGCTTTTAGAGCGCGTGCTACCACCAGAGCGCCCCTCATCATAGCACCGAAAATAAGCAATGATTATTCCGAAAAGGTCGCACAATTCCACACCACACGCGGCTCTTGATCGTTTCATTCATGGCGCAGCCTTGCGAATTTGGTGGACGCGCCGAATGCGCATGCGTTTCGGCCTCAACTTTGAAGGCAACCGCTGCGCTGCTGCCGCCAGCCGCAGCACTTACGTTTATTGCAAAAGTGAATGCGCGGCTCCGTACTCGCACGTATTTTTGCATACGCGTGTGGGCGGACGATTCGCGCAATTCCTTGAACGGCTTTGATCTGCACAATGCGCCTTTTGCATATTTTTGCTGTTTTATGAGTGGTTTACACTGCGCATGCGAATTAGGATTAAAAGCCGCCGATTGTTATGAGTTATGACTTTCAATTCGTCGGATCGCGGCTCGAGTGCTGGGTGAGAGCGCGGCAAGTGTGGAAAGAGAGATTCTTTGAGGAAATATTGACGATTTACGATGAATTTCAATCGGATTCGTCGTGTGAAGGTTGAAGGAAGTTCTGCGATTCTCATTTCCTAAAAATTATTTAAATTCATGAAAGTATTTTCATTTATGATATTGTATTGATCTGTAACGGATGCTTGAGAATTTTCAATGATATTTTTTAAAATTTTAAACGGTTTTCCCGATTTATTTTGCAGGATTATCAACAGTACAAGTACAAGTACAAGAGTACAAAAAAGCCTTGAAGTAGAAATTTGCGTTTCTGGGTAAAGTCATATAATGTACACCTTTTAATAATTGTAGATGTAGAGTGTAGACTATAGTTTTTATGATACTTTTTATATGTTTAATATTATCCCTATCGACTTTAAGTAGCAAGATTTACATATAAGACATGAAATTGGTTTTTTCTATAGCTATGAGAAATTTGTATTAAAACCGACTTGATTAGCTTATACACGACAGTATTTTATGAAGTTAAACTAATAACAAACGGATTAAGTATTGGTGATAAAAAGTGATTTACCCAATAAAACGCGACGTATTAAAGCATCGAAACATAAAACATTTTAGTGGCGGCGTTTCAAAATCCTTGGCGTAAATTAAGAAATCTGCGTCGAAATTTCCATTGAAAATAAGTGGATTATAAAAAAGGCGTAGTATGGCAGTAAAATAGAAAAAACTTAAGTTTTTAAATGTTGCAGTAATAAATCGTTTTTTATTTTAGTCTAACATGGGAGTTCAAAGAGAAATTGTAAGATGCCAACTTTTATCTAGAGTAAATGTGTGATGTTTGTAGGTACTATCGAAATTTGTCGTTTTGGATTTTGGTCGTGATCTTGGTTTTGAGTGGTCTGGGCCAACGGGCACAGAAAGTGCATTTTCTCTGGAAACTGCTGTCATTAGCATAGGTATTTGATATCAGCATCAACATGGGTGCGTGAGGGATTTCCAACCATGGCACCTCTTGTTAGAAAGAGACCCGCAATAAGGACTTCCATCTCCTCAAGATCACTTGAAAGAGGAAAAACAGGTCTCCAATTAACTATGCTTTCGATTTCCCGAGTAAAAATAGTTAGTTCTATTCAAGCGCAAACCAAGTACAGAGTTTTATATTTTTAAAAGCATTGCATATGCACCCGTAACTAGCAGGCATAGCGATATCAAACAAATGCGCCTCCAGATACAGATATGATATGAACCTATTCGTAATTGACCATTTCAAACGCAAGTGTCGTTTTACCAAACGGTCCCCCAACTAAGTACTAAGAACATCCAATGCTGCTTGACCTACGCAATCAAACGAGAATAGGTCTATTGAGTATGCTAATGACACACTATGGTCATCAAGATAATTTGCCCGTTTTTTTCGTCCCATACAATTTCTTAAAGCGTGTGACCGTACCCTGATTCGTTTGGACTAGTCCATGCGTCTTTTTACACGACTGCCCCAAAAAAAGGAGTGTAATGTGTTTAGGTTTCATGTGTGTATGTACGTTGCTTTGTCCCACCATAACTTCAAAACGCCTGAACGGATTTAGATGGCTGGAGTACCGCCAGAAATGTTTAATGAGTCCGAGAAACATAGGCAACTTTAATTTTTAAAATAACAATATGGCGGCCGTCAGACTCAATTTGCGTCACACTCGATTTTTTTTCTTCTGATTGGGCTAGATGCAGCTGTTCTAGATCTGGGGCCAGTTCACGCAATTCGACGTCGACTGAAAACGACACGGAGCGCGTTCAAAAATCTTACTATGGTTGGTTGGTGTTATTATTTTCATAGGATGACAGGCTTTGAAGGAGCTAGTCAACAACTAGCGACCATAGAAGGGGTGTTAGTACCACTTTGTGGGTAGCTGAAACTGCTATTGGCAATTCTCTGAGTTAAGCTGTAAATACTCCAAGCTGAACTTTGAAGTATATAACTAACATTCGTAGAGTGCATATTATCACAAACCTTGCAGATCGTGTTTAAAATCGCAAAAATCGATTTGGCAGTTTTCCCTACAAATTGATCAGATTTTGTTTAACAATAACGGCATATTATTAACATAATCACTTCTATTGCTTTCAAAAACAAAACAACACAAAATGTTAATGACACGAAACTGCTACTCCCAATAATACAATAAAGAACTGTGTTACACTATTTGCACAGTCCCTCCTATTATAAAGACTCTGCTCTAAGGTCAAAAAATGGCAATAAAAAAACTGACCACTAATATACAGAAGTGACACAAATTTAAAAAACAAACATCGCTAAGTGTCCAAAAACGACCAAAACAATGACCAGTCCTGTTATCTTGATCGCCAGTCTCTGTTCTAATTATCACCGAAAATGAGACCAAAAACCGAAAAAATTATCTAAAAACACTGAATTCCACTAAGTTTTTTCCTTTCTCAAAAAACAACGCCGCCTTTTTTACGTTAAAAACGAGCGTTTCCTCAAAAATGACCTTTTGTTAATGTCAAAGTGATTTGCATTTTGGACCGTGTCGTAAAACGTTTCCTAAATGGTCATAAATTCAGGCTGAAAAAAAGTCAACCTAAAAATCCTTCGGACAAGACTCCAATTTTTCGTAATTAGGACATGGACTATTCCCCGAATTTACAAAACAGAACGGCGGCGGCGTTTTTTTTTTGCAGTCATATAACACAAAAATTTTGAAAAAATTTTGCCAAAACATTAAAAATTTGTGCCTGGCGAATCGAAGCATGACCTTCGGGTATGATTGCTTTTTTGTTTCCTATAAAAGATGACCCTCGTCTCACTGTGGACCGAGGACTAAAAATTGGCGCGTTTGCAGGACAATTTGGATTTTTACGCAGGACGAACAAAACGATGTTTTATTGGTGGGTGTAAAAAAAAATGTTTCAAAAATATTCATAAAAATATAAGTCACAAAACAAACTGCAACTTGCAGATTCTAGGAAGAAATAATTCGTTTGGTCCGTTGCGTCGTTTATGATCGGTTTGTTTATCGGAATTTTCCTTAGTGTATACCGATCGTGCTGTCCTCGTAAGACGTAATCGAGGGACTTGCTTTAGAATTTGGAATTTTTTTCAATAAAAATATTTTTAAGACTCTTTGATGTTGAATTCGTCTTGCAGCAATGTGATCTGTAGCGTTGTCAGACAATATCATATATAAATCTTCTAATGGCCAAAAGACATTTTTCCGTAGTTAGGTTAGGAACAAACTCCAAATGGATTGCTCTGATCACCGCACAAGTGAAGATCATAATATATACCTTATGTTGTCCGTTATCCTCATTGGTATACAGGGGACCAGCAAATCCTACCCCAACAGCCTCGAAAGGTCTAGATGCCAACAACCGTTTCCTAGGTAATGGTGCAAAAGGGTTTGAACCGGGCTTTTCTTTTATTTTTCGACAAAATCTACAGTGGCTCACATTTTTCTTAATTAATTGACGTCCGCGTGGTAACCAAAACTTCTCTCGAAGACGTGCAAGCGTCGTGTTAACTCCCCCCCGTAATACTCGTTCTTGCAAATCAGCAACTATTATTTTGCTCAAATAGCTGTTCTTAGGTAGAATGATAGGATTGGCTATGTCGAGTAGTTCGTTCAATAGTTGAAAGTGACTACTAACGCGAAGAAGACCGCCATCATCGAAAATAGGATTAAGAGTCAGCAGGGTTGATGATCGTGGAATTTGTTTTCCCTGCTGCAAAGAGAAGATTTCATTACTAAAATTTTTATTTTGAAAATACTTTATCCAATATTTTTCCGCTTTCTTCAGCAGAGGCGGCGTAGCGTAATGATTGTGGGCGGGGAGCACGGGAATAGATAACCCTTAAAATGTTAATCGGTCAATTTATTAACAATTTATTACAGCGCCGTTGTCGAAAACTTTTTATGTATTTTTAAACGCGAGTGTCGTTTTACCAATGTGGTCCCCCAACTGAGTCCTAATCACGTCCAATGCTGCTTGACCTTTGTGATCGAACCAGAACCGGTATATTGAGCATGTTGAATAATAGCCTTCATGGTCACCAACATAATTTCCTGAAATATGGAGCAATCTAACAACAAAATCTAAAGCTTTGTTTGAGTAAAGCTAAAGTTAAAAGGTATTAATTCAAAGCTTCTTAAAAAGCTTTCAGAATACGTAAGGCAGATTTCATTTGGTTTGGCCCTTATGAGAAACTGATAAGGCATACCCATAACCTTCTATATTACAAGCCATGAACAAGGAAAATATTGAGAGCGAATTTCCGCTCAATCGGACTACAACTCGGTGAAGTCACGTTATGTTGTTAGTGTAATTTGGAGAATTTGGTAGTCCGATTCTCTCAATTGAGATTCTTGTTCATGGCTTGTAAATATAGAAGGTAATGGCATACCTCATTTCAGTATCGCTGATTTTTTTTGTGTGATATTCATGAGAAGCCTTCTTTTGGCATGCCCAGTTTTCGTATGAAAAGCCTTGCTTGTGTGCGCAAAGTTTCAAAAAATCAGTTTTTGGTCAAAAAATGACTCAGAAACTGATTTTTGAGAAATTTTTTTTTTCTATTTATACAATAGATTATTGCCTACCCTAATGAGACCCTTGCGATTTCTTGCGATTTTTTCGAAAACTTTTCGAAATTTTTTGCAAAAATCAATTGTTAGTGATGTTTTGGCCGAAAAGTGATTTTTGGAAATTTTGACCTTGAATAACTTCGAAAGGGTTAAGTTTTCGAAAAAATGACAACAGGGCTTTTTGTAGGCAATAACGTTTCGTATTGACTGATCAAAACAAATTTTCGAAAAAATCAGTTTTTGAGTGATGTTTTGGCCAAAAAGTGATTTTTGATAACTTTGACCTTGAATAACTTTGAAAGGGCTAATCGGGTCAACAACTTTGTAAGAACTAAAGTTGTAGAGAATTTCATTGTCAACATTGAGGGCTTTTGTACGGGGTTGTACGACCTATAGAAACCGAGATACAAGGAAAACACCGAAAACCGCTATATTTCCGGCGGCCATGTTTTTTTTTCTGTGATTCCGAAATTGTTTTCTTAAAAAGTCCCAAGGAAGCTGTGGACCAATTTTCAGCTATTTCCGAATTTTGTCTCCTTTAAATGCTAATTTCCCCGGACTACTAACGCCTCACGTAAATAGTCAGGCTGAAAATTAATCATTAGCTCATCACTGTAAATATTCCATTTCATACCCAAAATGGTCTGCACATTTTCGTTATCAGTAGAAAAACCTTTTCCAATAGTAGCATCGATACTAGTCCACTAAAGGAGCAAATAGTACGGAGTCAAAGCAAGGAAATAAGTCTATATTTCGGAAGCTACACTCAGTGGCGGCGCTAGACCAAATGTAGACGTCGGCGACATTAGCTTTGCGAGGCCACTTCCATTTCGCAGTCAGAAAGAAAACGATAAATAGATTGAGACTGATATATAAGTATATGAGTTTTATTGCTAATCAAATGTTGACAAAAATTGCATAAACAATCACAAATTACAATAAACGAATTTTTCGGCTTTTAGCATCACTGAATTTTGTCAAAATTATGTCATAGTTAACACCCGCCGATACTTCTGCTTGATAGAACTGATAATGCAGATAGTCTTTCTTGGCTCATCCTGCTTCTCAAGTACCTAGGTCGAATCAATTTTAACTTTGCAAAACTTCTCTCAGCAGAAGCTGTACTGACTGAAATGGTGAGCAATTTTCTGATTGATATATAAACATTTGGATATACATACCAAATTATTTTCAAAAATGTACTGACAGAGTTTAGTGAACGGGATTTTAAAAGCTGGAGTTTTTCATACAGTTCATAAGGCTGTATGTCGCCGAAATCTTCTCGAAGTATTGTACGTAAATCATGAAAATGTTTGAGAAGGCCCTCTTTTGTTATAGATTTCAAATAATTGGTATCATAAATTCATAATATTCATTGAGCGCTTTGAATCGACATTCGGTCTCAACTATGATAGCCTCTATCATTGTGTTAAAAAAGTTAACTCTACACTCCATTTCAACAGATTGGCCCTATCTAAACTAATATTGCTTCAGCAGCAGTAGAACCGGATTAGAGGCATAGAAAGGGCAAGATTGAACTGAATCTGTTCGCGAGAAAATTTTGGCGTGAAAACTTAACACATACACAATTTGCCTTCGCCTACTTTTTTAATCGTGGGTAGCAAGTTTTACTCCATACTCACCCCGCCCCTTCACCCCTCTCTTCTTAAAAATCGGGTTTACTACATAGTAATCATGACTAGCCTACATTACCCCATTGTATGGATTCATCAATATGTTCATAATGTTTTTCTTTGCTATTCTTTTTGCTTTAAATTGTGACTAAATATCGTAGCTACTTTTTCCTACAACTAATCGAGCTTTTGCAACGCTTTTTTCAAATCCTGCATTACGGAATTCTTGAATCCAGCTACAAAATGAATGTAATGTGTCTGTCAATACCACACGTGAATTCCAACAATAAACTCAAAAGTTAACATTTCGTTTAAGACTGATAAAGCCGAAAAATGTTTTGGTTATTGTAGAAGAGTTAGCTGAAATCTATAAAAAGCAAACTCCAACTGTGGCGTCCGCACCTCATGGCGTGAAGAATGCTCTTGGATTAATATTGAGTATTCTAGTTCTGACACCTTTATTAATACCGACCATATTGACGCCGTTATCATATCCCTGTCCTGGACAATTTTTAATATCTAGACCATTACTACTCACCCGTACGGAAATATATACGAATAACTAAACTTTTAATAACATTGTTAAACTTCCGAGGCCCCCTCACGCCTAGCGCCTCCACTGACTACACTGATATGCCGATTAAAAGCGAGACCGATGAATGCAACCAACTTTTGATGGCTGAATGGAATAGTAAACAGAAAATAAATCCCCATTGCAAGGTCCATCATTCACCGACTCCATTCCACAACCTCTAATCTGCAGTGTGGATTTGGTCTGAGGGTGAATTTATATTCTAAGAATTAAACAAAATTTTCACAGCAGCTATGTCCACAATTTTTTTTATAGTACAACAGAAAGTCCCAAGTAAAGTTTGATTGAAACCAGCAAACGTAACCTGTGAAGCCCCAAAGTTACACTCACTACACACCACTTCCCATCCCCTCCCTTCATTTCGACATGCCAATCGATACCAATTGAATTAATCTCCACCAACAATGAGACTAGACTCGAGCAGTGCAGGTGAAAATCACAAATTTCACTCTTCTAACAGTTGTCGGGGCCTTTACAGAAGATATTAAGACATTCTCCATCTTTATCACCTGAGCAAACAATTTTCCGCGGTACACGGTTCATCGAGACTCGTATCAATTTAAATTGTGCAATTACCTGAAACATCGTCTTAGATTCCACGAGCAGCAGCAGATCGCGCGAATTCCAATGCGAAATCGGTTAATTAAAGTCTTGTTCATTATCGCAAATAAAGGGAAGTCGCCTCTAGCCACGGAGCATTTAACCAGGCCCAAGTAATCGCGCGTACCTTAGTCCTGGATAGCTGCGAGGCGTTTGTGCAAACATCCAGGCTATCGGCAAATACGCCAATAACCATTAACCGAGGAGACGCGAGGAAGACGCGCTCAGGTGATTAATTCTGATTTATTTAAGGAGGGTTTATGTTGGCTGCTTTTTCGCACCTTGTGTACACGAGTCCATAAACTTTGTACAGTGGCCATCTGCCCGGGGATTTGGTATCCCAGAATCCCGGAGTATCCAGTATCCAAGGCCTCGGTCATCTGTTAGCCGCCTTACAAGGGGCAGTTTAATGGCTGAAGTAATTAAGTTCGCACCTTCGACTTTGTGTTTAAGAAATTTAAGGTGTGCTTAAGAATCTGCAGAACGATTCTAAGAAAATTTAATCAGCGCACTTCAATCAGCAGTTTCGTATGTCATTTTGACGCTTGGAGGAATTTTAATATAGCTTCTGTGACGCTTAACAGGTTCGACCTGAGTAGTCTGGTGGGCAGAAGGTCGGTTCAGTAGCTATGAAATATTAGACGGGATGGTGTGACACAAGTAACAGTGATGAGAGACAAGAGGTTACATGGTAGTAAATTATTTTCAGGGTAATCGGGGGAGGTAATAGAAGAAAGTTTTTTGCACGATTCTGTAAGGCGTGCTTCTTCAAACTAGGTAAAAGCATCGTACACAGCCGCAGTGGTGCTTCCAATGTTGTCAATGTTGTCTGCCTAATCTAGTATTTCTGTGAATTTTCCCCTTGATCTCACACTCGCTCCTGAGATCATTTTCTACAGCGCTAATTTGAAAACAAGATAGATCAGACCATTCTTTTATCGGAGCCAGTATTCCGGTCGGGACAGTATTCCGTATATCTTGGTTTGTCACATTAATCATAGTCAACTTATGTCGGTTTATTGGGCATACCGAATTCTCTCATGGCTCATCTCCTGCCTCAAGGTGAAAATGGGATCAGCTACCCTGGATGTTTGGTCTGGCGAATAATATCTTGTACACGGTTTTAAACCAAAGGTTTTATCGCTCTTTCAAACTCCTCGGGCATCGTTTCTTGCTGCATTCTTGTATAATCAGTTCCACAATTTTGAGCAGATTCGCAGGATAATATCATCATAAGATATTGATGAAACCACCAATTTTTTAGTAAGCTCGTCATTCAGCAATTCATTAAAGTGATTTTCCACCGCTACGAGATGACTTTGGCAGGTGCAGCTATGAAAACTGAAACCTACGCGGCAATCCGAGTTATTTATTACTGTAAGAACAAATTTAAGTTAGTTTGATATGGCCAACGTGTCCTGGAATAGGTGAGAATTCTCATTCGGGTCACCCTTGTTTGAGATCATCAGGGATTCGAAGGAATCTGGCTCTTACTATTTCTATTTCGTTTATTAACTTCCCAGTAGGAAGTTATTGTAATCGGTCCGAAAATCGGATTCGAAATTTTCAATGTATTTACACGTTTCAAGGTCCCAATAGCATTTTAAGCCGTTCGAAGGGTGTTAAAGGAAGTATGATCTGAAAAGATTTTCATAAAAATCGTTCGAGTCGTTTTTTTGTTTGAACGAATACTGCGAAGTTAATCTTGTGGACCGAAAGGGTCAAAAGCCACATCCCAACTAGTTTTATGAATTGTACATCAAGATTACATAATCTTTTGACGCTGAAAAACGCATGTACATTATAATTACAACACATTAATTAATAAAAAGCGGAACGAGTGAGTGAAATATTAAAAAAAAATAAAAAGTGAGAAAAGGTAGATAATTAAAAGAAACAAAAGCAATACAAGTAAAAATTAAAAAGAATGTAGTTGAAGGATATTACTGGTTATTGAAGACGCGATTCCTGATTGTGCATATCCCAGAAGGGAAAACGATATGGACTGATGTGATCGGATCGGCGAAGACTGTAGACAAACCTTACGCAGTCGTTGAAGGCCACATTAAGCTTACCACGGCATAAAGCATCAAGTGAAGAAAACACTAAGCTAGCGTAATTAAAGCATGGTATCACTAGAGATTTAATTATCTTTGAGGAAGACCCTAAGGGTAGGATGGAGGCGTATAGCCAGAGACGCCGTAAATTACCATATATTTTAGATAACGTATGAGTAATATGATCTCAGCAGGTAAGTTGTGAATTGCGTTTGATAAGGTAGGCATGTGTTCATAAAAACGCTAGGTGGAAAACGGTCGGTATCTAATTTACTCCTATACATTGGAATGCAACAGGATTTAGACGCATTCAGCTGTAGACGGTTGGATACAGACCATTGATAAATGCGCTGGAGATAAGAACAAACCTAAATGGGAAGTGAAGTGAATTGAAGTTAGGTACCGTTGCATATGAATGTATGAGAGTGACCAAAATGGAAGTGAAGTGGAAGTTACATCTACTTCAGTGGAAGTAAGTCTACTTCACTTCTACTTCACTTCTGCGTTACTTTTCATTTTGGTTTGGCCTTATGCATTTATGTCGCCAACCAGTCCAAGGCGGCTGTTTAAGTAAATCTGAACATCATCTGCATACATGTGGAGTTTGTAGTTTGTCACGACATTGCTAAGATCATTTATGTGCATAGAGAAGAGTAATGGTCCTAGTATAGAGCCCGGCGGAACGCCGCACGTTATCGGTAAGGGATCCGAAACCGAGTTATGCAACCATACGATTGAGTTATGCATGGGAACGATTTTGCAGGTAACTACGGATTAAGGAGGTATCAGAGGATGTAAACCTCAAGTGGGTTGCGAATTCGGTAAATAGGCACTTGTGGTCAACACTATCAAATGCTTCACTGAAATCAAGAAGAACGAGGAAAGTAACATTACCAGAGTCAAGAGCCCTTCGGAGGTCAGTAGTAACCTTCAGAAGTGCAGTTTCACAGCTATTGTCTTTACGAAAGCCAGACTGTGCCCGACTCAATACGGACCCCGTCTCACAGTGACTTTCAATTTGCACATAAAGTAGGTACTTATAGGAAGATAGATGGCAAGACAACTTGGGGATTTACATTTAGGTAGTGCAATTACTTTCGCTTTTTTCCACTGAAGCGGAAAATGAGATTGCATGAGGCAGCTATTAAAAATATGTGACATGTCAGGGGAAAATTACAGGAAAAATTAGCTTGAGAAAAATGGGTGGGAGGTTATCCTGTCCAGTGGCGTCGGATTTAATAGCATAAAAGTCTTTACAGACTTCTTCGTAGTCCACGTTGCGAAAACTAAAAATACCAGTATTATTACCAGTAGACGTGGAACAATTAGTATCAGCAACTCTGCTCGTTGCAGCTGTGAAATGTGTATTTAACTCATTCGCGATAAGATTGACGTGGGCTACAGAGTCATTTTCTTGCTTTATGTTGGGACAAAGACTCCAACGTTTTGAGAATTTACTTAATCCACCGCGTGAAGTATCAGGGATCATCTATCCCAAATGTCCGCTTGGTAAACTGAGATGTAACTTTTTAGACTCAGCGAGCAATTTAACTCTCAATCCTTTGATAAGGGTCCCACGCTCGGTCT
Source organism: Thereva nobilitata (assembly GCA_963855945.1). Classification (NCBI taxonomy): domain Eukaryota; kingdom Metazoa; phylum Arthropoda; class Insecta; order Diptera; family Therevidae; genus Thereva; species Thereva nobilitata. Next base: position 5,195,699 of record OY979696.1, read on the forward strand.
GCTATCAATCATGGACCGCCTGTGCGTATAATGTATAACGCTGTGATAAAAAATATGGTAAGACTCGTGGTGTGGTGCATTATAAATTCCTTCCGCCAGGCGAACCTGTTAATAAGGAATATTATTTTAGCGTTATTGGTCTTTTGCGTAAAGTGTCAGAAGCGGCAAAAAATATGCACAACACACCCTTGCACCACGATAATGGACCTTCTGACACTGCATTGGTTATTCGGAACCATCTATTCGTCTGATTTAGCTACGTCTGACTTCTGGGTTTTCCCGAAACCGCTCTGAGGACACCTTTGCTGAACTTTTTCACTAATTTTAAAACTCTAAACATGCATTTTTGTAGATGAAAGAAAGCAAGCATATCTCATTGATTACTAAAGATGTTTTCATGAAATTTAGCATAGATATCAGTTAGAGCGCTGTGAGGGTTTTATGATACCTCTCGATCACTCAAAATAATTTTTGCAATCGCTCCCATAGCCCTCATGATATTGCTGACCTCTTTGTCTTGATCCAGGTTCTTCATGTGCCCATATTGGTTCTTGTGGAATGTCATACAGCATCACGTTTCATTCGCAGTGCCGAAGATTTAACAGACTTGACAGTTTGATGATCCATCGACGGCAATCTCAGCAGCACTTGCATCGCTTCAGTGGGTATGGCACAAAAGGCTGCACTAAGCCACATAAATGCCAATTGCCTCTTTAATGAACTGTTTTCTGTGCATCATTGGACTAACAGATCACAGAGGATCTGATGTTTATGATGAGTCTCACCATCATTTTCTATGTCCACACCCTCTCCAACATTGCCGAAGCGCCATTTTTGCCTTCTTGATCTTTCGTTCAACGCGATGTTTCTAAGCCAGTCGTAAGCCCAGCTATATAGCCATATATGCATTTGACCGTCTCGGACTCGGACAACTTATAGTCAAGATTTGGACTATTCAAGATCATTTGAATAAGCAAACTCAAAGCTGAACAGAAATAACTAATCCTCAATCTCGTGAAAGAGAATCACCATGATCATTTTCAGAAACCCTGTTTATTGTAGTTATTTAAGGAAAGAACATTCGGCCTCTGCTAAACTTTACGTAATTCTACTACAAGAAGATTGGATCCAATGTATTAAGTCTCAAACCTGGTTGCATGATAGGTGCAGCAACTAGTAATCTACATGGAAGTTGGGCCCTCGAAATACCTTTCTAAACGATCAAAGCTTAAACTAAACATGGCAATATCGAAGTTGATTGTTCTAAAAATAAAAGATTTAAAATTCCGCCTCTATTTTAACAAATCAAAGAACTAGTTGAATAGCTCCCGCTAAGCAATGGTATACCATCAAGTATTTATATAACTCAAAAACATCCAAAAAACTATAAACGTAATTTAAAGAAAAAACACTTAAACACCTAAAGGTGTTTAGTCAAACAAATCACCTTTTATCAAAACGTCGTCTTCACAAAATATTAAATCGCAGCAAAAAGTTTTACGTTCGTCAAAGTGATGGACAGTTTGTCCGTTTAAGTAGACAGCAAAGCCGGCCAAATCCTCCTTAAATCCATAAAACGACGCTCTTTAACCTTTTCACAATGTTAATGATATGAAAACAAAATTTCCTTTAACAAAGGACGACGCACAAAGATTGCACATAAAAATCGCTTTCAAAAAAGACATTCGTTATTTTGTGAGTCCGCATTCGAAATTTTAGCTAAAGAATTTCAGTTAATACATAGACAAAAAAAAATGTGGCTGTAAAAATTTCATTGTGACTTGAAATCGCCTTCTTTATTTTAAGGACCAAGAAGAAGAAGAAAAGGATGCACTTTTCCATTTCTGTCCAAAAAATCACCTCGACTAAAAGGGTGAAATGTCCAAACTCTCATACAGCAATCAAAGGATTAAGACTTTCACGAAAATCTCATCCGACACGCTTCCGAATGGTCAGTTTTAAGCCATAACCCTTCCAGAAACAAAAGGACTCATTTATTAACAGGATAATCTGGCATGAAAGGCTTAAGACTCGCCCCAAATAATTGGATTACCGCAGTCCAAAAGACATGCTCTGGCCACAACCGTTAACCCTTGCTGCAATAAACTCTCACTCAACCCTTCGACTCATTCTGAACACACACGGATTTGTTATCCTTTTTTGTCTATAAACAGTTGAAAATATTCAAATTTTACCAAAACACACGCGCAGAACATGCCGAAATGTTAGGGTAAAGCAAAAATTTCGAAGGATATTTCGGGAGATTTTCCAGGAAGTCCTAGAGAAGGAGGAGGTCTGTGTCTGTTCCTACCTGAAGTTAATCCTTTTGTGAAGAAGAGTGATTTGCAGTCTTTTGCAAAGGATTGACTTTTCTGAAATTCCTGCTAAGCAAGGATTTTATTGCGCGAATTTTTAGTTGTAAATGAGTAGATCGGTTCCGTTAATCCTGTCTTGGATAGTAACGGGACTGTTCTTAAAGAGTTGTAAACGAAGAGTACCGCTAAGCCTTTTTTTTAAGTAAAAAAAAATATGAAAGAAAGCAGTTAAAACACATCCTTTTTCGGCCCAAGTTAACTGTTAGTAATAAAACTCAAGGATTGCGACTCTAACGGTCCTTGTTGTAGCTCTAACGGGTAAAATCCTTGCCAATATCCGCTAATTTAGGGATATTGCAATTCTTATTCAACATACTACAAGCACATCTCCACACACACATAGAATCACAACCATAGTCCTGTGTCCCATCAAAATGCTGCGAATTTCCACTGTGCAAAATTTTATAAACAGCTGCGGACCGATGTACGCTACGAGGCGGCGAGGCGTTGTTGCGTTTATTGCTTTATTGAGGTTTCATCCCTTCAGGTTCAGGACATAACCCTTGGAAATAGCCCTTTGCCTGGGCTGATTGTCATCGGTGCACGGGTTACGAGGAAAGAGTTCGCCCGAAGGTAGTCAGGACCTGCGATTGTCGCCAATGACTTGGCATCTCATAAAAGGATAAACGTCGAAGATGAGTTGTCGGTTTTATTTAAAATTCGGCTCTTAAAGGACTCATTTTCGGGATTTTTTCTTTCGTATGGAAGAGAGTTGAAAAATTCGAGGAACTTTCTGTTTATTGGGGTACAGAAGGAGTGAAAGGATGTTTAGAGTTGAAATCAGGTAGAATTTTGGTGTTTCTGTTAATTAACATTTATTCCTAAAGTAAGAGTGTGAATGTACAAGGTTTCGTCCTGTAAAATCACTTTAGGGCCTTAAAAAGGGGAAATAATGTGATGTTAATACGCTACTAATCGACGCACTTTTTTAACATAGACTCAAATTTTGAAATTTAGCCCAAAAAACGATTTATTCAACAGCGTACGGTACGTTAGTCCTTTTCTGCTTTTCATGTTAAATCATCAATAGTCCGGGGAAATAAGCATTTCAAGCAGATAAAATACGGAAATGGCTGAAAATTGGTCCACAGCTTCCTTGGGACTTTTTAAGCTAACAATTTCGGAATCACAAAAAAAAACATGGCCGCCGGAAATATAGCGGTTTTCCGGTGTTTTTTCTTGTATCTCGGTTTCTATAGGTCGTACAACCCCGTACAAAGGCCATAAATGTTGACAATGAAATTCTCTACAACTTTAGTTCTTACAAAGTTGTTGACCCGATTAACCCTTTCAAAGTTATTCAAGGTCAAAGTTTTCAAAAATCAGTTTTCGGTCAAAAAATCACTAACAATTGATTTTTGCAAAATTTTTAGAAAAGTTTTCCAAAAAATGGGAAGGATGTCATTAGGGCAGGCAATAATCTTTTCTATAAATAGAAAAAAAAATTTCTCAATAATCAGTTTCTGAGTAATTTTTTGACCAAAAACTGATTTTTTGAAACTTTGACCTTGAATAACTTCGAAAGGGTTAGTCGGGTCAACAACTTATTTATTTATTTATTTATTTATTTATTTATTTACTGAAGAAACAACAGATACACATTACAAAAATAGATTCGAGATTAGAAACCACAGATTACAATACAATATATATCCTAAACGTTTCTTACTGAGATAATGTAATAAGATAGCTTACCAAAATATGATACAATGATACAAAACTGATATGTGACAGAGGGAATGAAAATACTTTCAGAATTACAATAATCTTACATTATGTTACAACAATAAATTTATAGATGATAAAAACTAATGTCTGTTAAGAATGTGTAAGATCTTACGCTTAAATTCTGCCTCCTTAGTAATACATATATCTATATCCAGAAATTTAATATTATACCTACTGCTCACACATTCTGTACAGAGGAGCTCTCTGACCGGCGTTGGTTCTAGCTTTATTAAGAAAGAACAGATCTTTCGAACGAGTGGCCCGGGAGGGAATCCGGAAACAAACTTGAGATAAAAGATCAGGGGAATCTATCTCAGATGTTATAAGTTTTCTCAGAATTATTGCATCGTGAAGAGATCGTCGATCTTCCAGACCTGTGAGGGATGTTTTTATTAATCTGGCGTCGTAGGCCAGTTTACCATATTTTAGGCGGAAACTCAGTGCTCTAGTAAGTTTTTTCTGTAACATTTCAATTTTATCACTATAAACTTTATAGTATGGGTTCCAGACGGATGAAGCATACTCCAAGTGTGATCTTACTAACGATTGGTACAGTAGACGGTAGGTAGATAATTGTTTAAAATTCTTGGTCGATCTAAGTACGAAGCCAAGCATCTTGTATGCTTTAGATACAGTATTGTTAATATGTACGTCGAAAATCAACTTGCTATCAAAAATAACACCAAGATCACGTATTTGTTTTACTCTGATAAGAATAGTATTATTTAATGTGTAATCAAAACTGACATGGTTTGTATTTCTTGTAAAGCTAATGACTTGACATTTATCTAATGCAAGAAAGAGTTTGTTATCGTGACAATAGTGTTGAAATCGGATGATATCATCTTGCAGCAGTTGACAGTCTTCCATAGTTTTTATCTGTTTATATATTTTTAAGTCGTCGGCAAAAAGCAATGTTTGGCTGTAGTGAAAGCACTGCTGGATGTCATTTATAAAAATGATGAAGAGCAGTGGGCCCAAGATAGATCCTTGAGGAATTCCTGAACTGATCCGAGTAACCGAGGACGAGAAACCATTCAAAACAACAGACTGAAGCCTACGTTCCAGATAAGATGAAAACCATCGCAACAAATTACCTTTGACTCCATTAAAACATAGTTTTTCCAGCATTAACATATGGTCCACTTTGTCAAAGGCTTTTCTGAAATCTGTGTATATGGAATCAACAGGTATGCCAGCATCCATTGATTGGAATAAGAAATTCGAATAAATTAAGAGATTAGTCTCAGTTGATTTGGACTTCACAAAACCATGTTGATTGGGGTTAAATATGTGCTTAAAAAAGTGATAGACTCTGCCATGCACTAATCGCTCAAAGGTTTTAGCTACGGATGAGAGTAAAGAGATAGGTCTATAGTTCAATATATCACTTTTAGGTCCTGACTTGTGAATTGGTGATATATTCGCAGTTTTCCATACCAGAGGGAAATGACCTTCAACTAAGCTTTTGTTGAAAATAATAGTAAGCGGCTTGTAAATTGAGGAAGCAGTGTTTCGCAGAAAAACCGGACTAATTTTATCAGGACCCGAGCCTTTACTACCATCGAGAGTTTTAAGTGCTAATCTGACATCAGTCTCACTTAAGGTGATAGTCGACAGGGAATTTGATGGATTCAGGTCGGGTAAATGTTCTAATCTAGATTTATTATAAGCATTAAGAGATGTAGGTTTGTAAGAACTAAAGTTGTAGAGAATTTCATTGTCAACATTTATGGCCTTTGTACGGGGTTGTACGACCTATAGAAACCGAGATACAAGAAAAAAAACCGGAAAACCGCTATATTTCCGGCGGCCATGTTTTTTTTGTGATTCCGAAATTGTTAGCTTAAAAAGTCCCAAGGAAGCTGTGGACCAATTTTCAGCCATTTCCGAATTTTGTCTCCTTTCGTGCGTTTTTTTGCTAATTTCCTCGGACTTACTATAATATTTATGTTTGAAGGAAGCCTGTCTAATATACTTCGTCCAGTATAGCGTTTTAGTAGCGGTCCTTCTGCTCTTCAGCATCGGAAAGTGTCCCACAATATACATGGCCTCCTTGGACACTTCCACGCACAGTGCACAGGTGTGATCCTCAAAGTTCTCAATCTTCTCCACCAATACCTGAAACATTCGTGTTCTCTGGTTAATCAAAGAGCAAGCCATCAGCCATCTGAGGCACCTCTACCTGCAGTATCTGTTCTAATTGCGGCACTAGACAGCCTAAGACCGACTTTGGCACAGCATTCCACCATTTCCCAGCGTTTTACCCAGCGACCCTTTTCTGGAGTCAGTTTCTTAATATCAAAGATCGGTGAATTACGGGCAGAACAGAAGTATGTTTTTCTCATGGCAAAGTGCACACTTGCTTCTCATCAAGGACAAGAACACCCCACCTTCAAGATGGCCACTAGGCTGTACTCATCTACACCATGGCGAAGTCGGCCGCGTACATGTGATGACAGTCCGACACCGGACAGGCTACTCTAAGCGCCCTATAGCCAAACTGTGCATGCTTCCAATCACTAACACTGAAAACTAACCACATGTCTAAAACACTCGAACACTTTACTCAATTATAGGTCCTTCCAACTCCAGACCTTTCATGGCGGGCGGATCATCCTACCCGGCGTTACTATGTCGTACTACTACACGAGGCGGGCGGAATGTTTAACCCTGAACCTACTATCGAACGCAGCTATGAACTGAATCCAGATTTTAGAACAAATCTCATTATCAAAGCGGAAGGACAGTGCTGCAACCAAAAAAAGCCACTTGCGATCAAACCTCCATCATGAGTAGGGCTGGCTCGCCGGGGGCTCGTGGAGTGGTGAGACCGGGAGGTATCCCCTAAACTCTTGCACTACCACTTACCAGCATGGGAGCGCCTCCATCAGAGCGGACTCGGAGTACCGATTGGAACAGGGACGGTTCCTGAAAGACAGATTCCGGGGCCAAATATATCGCCCGCCGCCGTTCACACCCGGCATGAGAACCGGTACCACTTGCGTAGCCGTGTGGCTGATTTTCAGCCCGGAGATAGTCTTTCGAAGAACCTTCTGGGTCAGCAACCGGGCCGGTCGCTTTAATGCCAAACTGGCACCCAAATTTGCGAAAGCCCGAATACGTACAAAAAATGGGAGCAGCTTATACGAATTGAAAGACTTGAGTGGTAAGCTTCTGGGCACATATCATGCCAAAGACAAGCGTTCATAGTATACTGTCGACAGTAGAGTAGCACTAATACGACATCACGACGGCTTCACCGGTTAATAATAGGGTGCCTTTGGTACGCTTAGTTGGCTTCCCTAGCGGATGGTATACCTCTTTGTCTTTCTTGGTCGTCTGGGGCTAAGTTTGCATATTTTATACTAGCACGGGCTGCCAGACCAGTCCCTTACCCAAACATGGTCCCGATGGACAGTCTGTTGAACCTTTATCGGCGGGATATCTCGTTGCGATCCACCGGGTGAAGTCGAAGGCAATGTGGTATGCGATGAATCGGAAAGACATGTTATTCGATTGGTTGGGTTGAGGCTTACAGGGACTCGGAAGGGGAAAATAAGGTGGTTCCTCAACACTGCCCCCCGGAGATCCGCCAACGACTGCCCAGGACACCCGGCGGACCACTTCAACCCCGTTTGGAACACATTTTTCTAAATTTTTATTTTTCCTCCATTCCTCGTTCTACTGTAGCCAGTACTTATCACATTGAGCCGGACTAGCTCAGTCGGTGTTGAGCATGAAACTCTTAATCTCAGGGTCATGGGTCGAGCCACACGTGCAGTTATACAAGTAGTGGATAAGCCATTAACCCTGCGTTGGTTTTGTTTTAGCTCCACACTTCCTCGCATATGTGTTTGTAACGGCGGGCCCATCCTCTTTCTCGAAATTCACTTTTTAGCCACTTTAAAAATTCTCAAGTCAACTTTGTGATTCCAAGGCCAATGATGCATTAATTATGGTTTGATTGCCGCGCCTTATGACTGTACGATTATCCAGTGCTTTGAGAATATTCTTTCCGGCACCCGACACTCATTAAGGTGGCCTAAAACCTTCACTTGGTAAAACCAGCATCTTCACTTTGGTGAATTGAGGTTTAATTGCCTAGACTGAGAGACCAGGATAACGTTAGGCTCCTAAGAGAACACTTTGGGCCCGCTCAACCATCATTCTTGGACCGGCCGATAAAAACATATTCTAGGAAAAAGTTCGCGATCTTTTCCCAATAGATGGCGTGCTGTTTAGGGTGAAGGTACTTTATCAAAATTTGTTGCTCGGAAATGGTTCGCTCGTTTTTATTCTGGTATTTTTTGATTTGAAGAGGATTTGAAAGATGATCGTCCAATCATTGAAAAAGCTGATAATTCTTGAAAAAGTCAAGGAAGATAGGCATGGCAGCAGTGTCGATATTGGTATGGAACTAGGCATTGACCACAAAGCTGTTTTGAACCATTTTCACAATGATGGATACGAAAAGAAGCTACAAGCGTTCGTGAAGCCTGGATTGACGCCAAAGAAGGTGATACTGTGTGTGGTGGAACTAGAAAGCAATCCTCCATTATGAGGTATTTCCAGTTCGTCAGACGGGTTGATTCGTAACTCTATACTGTGGAAACTAGAGAGATAACGTCAGGCAATTGAACGAAAGTGACCCCAATTTTATAATAGGAAAAATGTTTTTTTCCATTACGACAACGCCCGATCGTACATTTATTTTCTGACTATAATAATGCCAGTTGCACCTTTTATATTGTACACCCCTTGGGCACCTTGGTCAGACCATTTCGAATAACGAGCAACCTATTCGAGACGTTACTGCCTGGAAATTAAGCTTTCATCAGGATTATATTAGTTTCCTCCAAGTTCTCAGCTATCTTCCACTTTTTATGACAAGCGAGTCCAAAATTGGAGACTGGGAGAGATCATGGAGATCACTTTTTTGAAGTCCTCCACAATCTCTGTTTCGTCGCCCTAGATTTTGACGTGATAACGTCTTATAAATCGATGCGGTTGGAAGGCATTCACGAAAAAGTTGTAACGAAGCCACTAACGTCCAGTAACGTTACGATGCTCGCGCAACATTCGAGAAAAAGGCTCGCGTTCTTAGCGTCGGCGCAAAAGAAAGAAAGCGTCTCAATGGGGGGTGCTACACACGAGACTAATTCGGACGGGTGAGGCTTTAAGGTTTCCAAATGACGAATTTGTGGTTAAAATTTAAAAATTCAAAATGGCGGACTAATTTTGGCAATTGTGTTCCGATTGGACTGAAAATCAGTATCGGGGGACTTTAAGGGTTTCAAATGACGAAAAGTGTAAATAAAACTGAAAAATAAAACTGAAAAACTAAATAAAACGAAACATGTCAGTGATTTATGAATTTAAAAGTGTAATCTTCATTTAATCCTTTGTTCCAAAAAACTTATAACACAACAAAGACGTTATCACGTAAAAACTTCGCCCGTATCGGTCTTTACAGGAACCCATATTTTTTTTTTCATCTCTCCGTTCTTAGCCCTGCTATTTCTACAAACCTATGAGTCGTCGACCTTAATTGCGCGGTTAAAGCCTTCTTACTTTCCGTCTTCAATTTCTTCAGTTCCCCACACCACTACAATATTAGGTCCTCTATTACCACCCAAAAACGTTCTCTATCGCTGCTTGTAGTACATGCGACTGAGATTCCACATCCCTCCTCGTTTTCGATGATTTCCGTCCCCTCTCACCAAGGTTCACACACAGAGTACTTCAGTGTATTTTAAGACGTCAGTATTTCAGGAAGCTACCTTACTTTTAATCCGGTGATCTATAGCATACCTCAAATGAAATGGCTCTGATTTTCTGACACTGTTGTTCAATCTATTGGCTCGCAGGTTTTCAACATTTGGCTACTGCAGAGACAATTTGACGTATGTGCATTGTGTGGCAACCATCTATCAATCCAGTTGCCGAGTGATCGGAGGATCGGGGGTTCAATCTATTAAGCCTTCTCTTACCGTGCCTATACACTGGACGGCTGTAAAATCACACAAAGGCGATAGTTAGTACATCACTTGCACTCTGGCCTGCAGCAGGTTTTACAGATCACAAGCTCTCTCTGTCAATCGCATACGGAAGGTACCCAATAAGCCCCTGACGTTAACTTTGCAGATCCATGATTATTTAGAGATCGTAATACACAGCTTCTTCTCACCAAAGTCTCGTGTCATCATTGCAGATCCCCTTTAATATGGTACAAATCCAGCCGGAATTCACTCAGACCGTTAGATCCCATCACTGTTGCATTCCTCGATCACCTACCCTTCTGAAAAAGGTCGTCACTGCCTCTAGATTGTCCCTTAGGACTTTTAGAAAGGTGACGTCCAGCTCCAGCTCGCATTTGAGGCCCCCTATAAACCCAAGCGCATCCAGTACCACCTTCGGACACCAAAACAACGACGTTGGTGCCGCCTGTACCTCTTATAAGTACCATAGGGATAATGAACAAAAAGTACCATAATCGTGTCTGGAACCTCAGGTTTGCTCGTCGCTTTTAAGAGTTTCCTCAGGTGTAAGTGGATTAAGATCATAACTAATTAGAAAGTCTGCCGAGTACGACATTGGTTTGAAGACTATCTAGATTTCTTCTGCCATCAGTCCTTTATTCACCCTTGTGACGATTTGGGAAAACCAAAAAAGTAGCACAAATCCTCCTTGCAACGCTGTCAATATGAATATATTCAAAAACCTATCCAAATTAACAGTGTCACAGCGATGCCACTTTCCGCTCGATCGTTCTCATGGGACTCTGGTGATCTTTCCATAAAAAGCGCGCGCACCGATCAATTGGCCATTCTGCCCTCCTCGCCAAGCCCTTCAGACGTCAAGCCATGATCACGATGAAAAGCTGAATCCAGTTGGCCACATTTCCATTTATGGCCACGCGAATCTTTTAAACAGAATTTAAATGGACCGAAGTTGAAGGGCACCGTGCACGCGATCAGCTAACCTTAAACAATGAAACTGGAGCTGGGGGCTTTTCGGGCCCGTTCTCATCAAATTGTAGATATAAATCGTCGGAGACAGCCCGTTCCACGGATGATCTTCGCATTGAATGGCGGATGGGAGCAAAAAGATGATTCGCCCCGACGACGAGAATGGGAATCATGGAATGGTGGTACCGAAAATGATCGTGAATTCGCAGAATTCGCTCAAGTAGCAGAAAAAGGGATGAGAACTGGTCGTGCACGATCATTCAGAAAAATTGCAGACGATTTAGAAGGATACACAAAAGGTAAACTGGAATCTCTCGATGCAGGTTTTTGCGACACGATCACCACAATTTGACCGACATAAGTGCCCTGGGTTGATGGTTGGCGCAGCAGCAGCAACGAGGAGGCACGCCGTAGATCTGCATTCCAGAGATCAGACAGTAGTGCCCTTTCCCACGCAGCGAAGGCTCACGACTGTCGTTTTTCATTAGTGAGGGTCGTCTCCTAAGACGTACAACCAGAATCCACTTTCCTTGATCTGATCGTCTTTCCGTACGCCTCCTCTTGGCCGGCCGAGAGTTTCATTGCTGCATGCACATCGCCTGAATTACAGGCTGCGGCATGTCTGATCGTATCGGCTCTATTGAAAGGGTACTTAATCAGCTTAGGGAAGCGGCGTGCATGGAGGAAGAGACGTTTGCCATGAGCCAAGTGTTCCGGTTCAATATCTGAACTGATTTAAAAATTTTCCGTCTTTTTGTCGTTAAAAGCAGTTTTGTCCGCGCTGCATGCTGTGCGGGGCCTTGTACTTTCTGATGCATGTGCACAGAAAGTGTTAATCCACATAAATTGTGATCGGCAGAGCTAAAGCGTGCCATGTTAATCTGAAACCGTATGCGTACGCACGGCTGTAATCATCCGAGTCGCGCCACTCGAAAAGTCACCTCAAGGGCTTTTACCTGTTATGGCTGGGGCTCGCTCGATTAATGGGTATTGCACGGAGAACGGTACTAAAGGTCTGCCACTCGGGGTTCAAAAAATCCTTCGACAAAGGAATGCTTTAACATTATCAACGGCAGGCATGCACGATCATACCCGATCGGTGGAACAAGCACTTAAGCCTTAACAAACTGTGAGATCAGTAGGGTGCTTGTTAGTACGAAAAAATAAGCGATGGCCGGGAATGAGTACCTGTCGGCCTGCCGCTGCCCCGTAGATGGTGGGCAGACATTACGCACGGCGAACACGGGCGCGGCTGCATTAAGTGTGATTTATCGTTGTTTTTCTTTTGCTGCGTCTTTTTAAATGCCCCCCAACCATTGACGACCGTGTGTGCAACTTATAATTGCAGCAGCAGTTGTCATTACTCTCGGTGCACATTTCAATGCGAATGTGCCAGCCTCCGGGCTACAGACTACAGACGACGCATCTTATACGCGCCGTAGCAGCAACCGTTCCGGGAGAACGTCTTGTGTAAGTGAAACTTCCATTTGTAGATCTCTTCAGAGCTGGGGAGGAATCCGTCGATGGAATTTGTCCTAACTTAGCTGTAACGACTCAAGGAGGCCTATATGGCCTTCTTTAACAGGTGCGCACACTAAAGATTAGCGCTTGGCGCATACGAGCACGTTATGTGTTTATTGCGCCGCCGCTTAGTCCGTCCGTGCCGTACTAGTCGGCAGGAACACTGTCTTTCAGTTTCTTATGACTGTCGTTAAGTTCGTTTTGTTCTTTTCGCCGTGCGTGTTTTTTTTACAATATATACCTGCAATCGTTTTTTGTAGCTAAAACCACTCAAGGGGATCCTGATAATGCGGCCGATCGAAGGTGAGGTGCTATGGCATGTTATTTTCTGGTGGATCGGTGGAGCGCGTACACTCATTATCGGAAACGATCGCTTAACAAATCGCCGCGTGCTTTATGAGAAACACTCGGGCCCGAGCAGCGTGCAACCGCGCGCTGTAGAGTTGTGGGATTTGATGGGCGGCCAGTCTCTGGAGGCATCGCACGGCCACTCGGGCTGTCTCATGTGACCTCTGGGGATAAGGTACCCGAACCCAAACCTGGCCACAGGTAATGCACCGCGCACCGATGAACAGAAAGAAGGCTTTAATTAGCCAACCGATTGCAGGTTATTCCGCATCGGAGCGGTCTTTGAGGAAATCGCTGATCCGCCAATTAAGGTGGATGTCGGCATTTCAGGGGCCACTCGTTAACGAAGAGCGGAGCTTCTCTAGAAAATGCAGGTCGTTGGAAATTCCTTAAAATTGAAGATGTTTATGCGAAACTGATGGCTGTTTACCGGGCAAAGAACGGGTTTTATTTGACTTCCTTTATTTCGAGCGTTTATTTTTATTATTGTGATATTTTTGGGTTTTTGCAAGAGATTCTGTTACTCGCTACAAAGTTGCGGCTAAGTACGCAGTTACTTGCGTTTTTCAGTCTTAAGGTAAATTGTAAGCACAATTAACATTTTTAAAAAAAAAAGGTTTCTTTCTGTCGGGCACCACTTAAGACTGGTTTGAATATTGTCAAGTGCTAAACTGAAAGCTCCAATTTAAGGTTTCGCGAAAACCCGGATAGAGTTATTATCGCCCCAGATTTAGTAGCGCGCGCCGTTTTATTGAGAGTGACTTGCAACCTGATGGCGGATCCGCGGATATGACACTACCCACCTCCCACTCCCAATCACCTACTACGACCTTCAAGTGGTGACGCAGTTAACTCTGAACGGGCGAGCTTGGGAGATCAGGTGAACGAAAGCAGTAGGTGAGAGGGAGCACACCCTTCAAAGTCTAGCAAGCCTAGATGTAAAGTGATGGTGTCGAGAGCTGCATGGCGCCTGCTGATCGGACTTGGATGAATCACACCGAATGCTGCAGGTCCATGTCTTGATTGACCAACTCTAAGCGGTCTGTTTCTGTGCTGTCTCTTAATCTTGGCTTGACTATTACTACTTACTATTTATGGAAGATCGGAAGGCGAAGGACCCCATTTGCAGGTTTTGCCTTGAGGACCATGAGCCTCCCCTCATGTTCTCCGTGAGTGCCCAGCGATAGCTCGAACAGTTAGGTGTAAGCGACTAGACACTAGGCAAACTGCTACCTGAACTTGTTCAAGCCATTTGGCCTACAAATATGAGATATAGGGATGTAGTACAATAGACCAAGTGAGGTGGCCGCGATACTTTTGGACTCAATACCTCACGAAAGAAGAAAAGGAAGCCTAGCAGCAATCAGAGGGGTAAAGTCCAGTAAGACCAAGCCCAAATGCCCTTGCATTTTCTCTGTTCTGCCCTCAATTCATTTCTGGAGGGTTTCTATAAGGCTCTGACTTGCTTCTCCCCAGATTTTTAATGAAGGAAGGGGATATAATAGTGACCTGAGAAGGATCTTGTATCTAGGACCCTTCAGTTATAGTTCATTCAGAAGTTGATATTTACAGTTAAGATCATACTCATAGCTTTCTTTGATATCTTTCTTTGCTACTCCATAATGCATGTCTTTCAGTAGATAAGCTATGAGAGTTCGAGCGCAAAATCCCATAAGGTTTATACAGGGGGTCTAAATTCACATTTTCCGCCATCTTGGATTTTCTTTGCTGTGCCAATTGGTTTGTGACGTCACAAACAGTAGTGCAATGATGATGATGACGTCATCACGGTTGTTGTTGTTGTATGGCCGAATGGGTACGGGGTACGGGTACTGAGTACGGTGTGGAGTACGGGTACTGAGTATGGGTGCGGGGTACGGGGTACGGGTACTGAGTACGGTGTGGAGTACAGGTACTGAGTACGGTGTGGAGTACTGGTACTGAGTACTGGTGCGGGTTACGGGGTACAAGTACGGGTACGGAGTACGGGTGTGGGGCCAGGCGCCACGTGATAAGACGTCACCTGCCGCGAGAATTTGTTAATGCTGCAAGTGTTGCGAAATTAAAAAGTCAAAGTTGTGCTGCTTGGGCTTTGCTGGGATTTGAACCTGGGGCATCGGTAGATTAAGAGACCTGTATCGCAGCCTCGAGGCTATCGAGGCTTCTGTGGGTTCCTATTCAATTTGTGTATACAAGCGCTGGGCAATCTAAAAATAGAATTTTTATTTTCCTTCGACCATGCTGCCCGTGGCTCTGATAAAAATTTTACCTAGCCGAATGTCTTAACAGATAAACAACAACAAGACTCGGTCCAGCCTCAACATCTGTTTTCGTTCTTTACAACAACAACAACAGCAAAAGCTTTTTTCATACAAACAACTCAGGCCTTCGCAAATGACTGGTGATTAATTTGGGTCTGCTGATAAGAACAGTGTTTGAAAAATAATACATACCTTGGTGTCGCTGAGGCCTTTTTGTTTTGTTTGTATGATAAATTTATGCACAAGGTTTATGCAATTGCAGCATATGCATTATAAATATAGAATTATTAGATTGATAAATTATCAAGTTTCAAATAAATTCCTATTGCATAACAACAACAAGATTCCCAATTTCGTCAGACTTATGACGTAATTATTCTGTGCGGAACGTACTGGATAAATCATATTTTTAAATACGTATTAAAATTGAACACTTTAAACACATATTAGACCCAATGCACGAATTTTAATTGCGGATTATGTTTTTAAAATATCCAAAGACAATTTTGATCTGGCGTAACCTTCAAATGGATTCCTTATCTAATATACATTAGACATATGTATGTAGGTGCAAATTCGAAAGTCTTCCATGCCGCGAAAGTTTATTGAGATAAACAAAGGGAAGTTTGCTCCATATATTGAAATTGATATGCAGCGAATTTAGTGGGCCAGTTTCATAAAAATAAATATAGCCAAATTTTAATCAGGTGCAAGTCTTTGACAACGGCAAGGTCGTTCCTTATCTAATATATTAAACATAGGTGGCGTTATTTCATCATTTGCCGTTATTCTGATTTTTTGTTTAGCTAACTGATATTGCACAACAACGTACGAGGAGTATGAGTGAACTTTTATGATGTTTCTATATTTATCGGTTTTCCTTAAAATCACGTCTGTGGGCGTATGTCATTTGCAATTGTTTAATAATTGTTTACGCTTTTAGGATGCACCTGTGTAAACACAGTGATAAAAAATTGAAACATGATTGAACTTGTCACGGGGTGGTGGGTTGGCAAAATTTTTGCTGTTACTTTTGAGCTTATTCTCAATTTTTATGTGAGGATCACAAAAACAATTGTAAAGAATATAAAGAGGGTTCAATTAGCGAGTAGGAAAAATATTATAAATAGTATTTTAAGAAAATAAAAGAATATTTGTAATGTTTTAAAAAATCTGTTTTATTTAAAAACCACTTATTATAATAAATCGACTTTTTGGAGTATTATAAGCTAATTCATGTTATTGTTGCTGTTAGATTCAGGCATCCGTCCTCTTCTAGATCTTTATTAATGCTCTTCATCAAGTATGTTCACTGAGCTGTCTGATTTAATACTGGGCTGGTTGATTTTGATTGTTTATTCAATAATCCCATGCTCTCGTAACTCCACAATAATTGACACTATTTCATTAGTATGACTATCATTTCCGGCTTGTTGTGATCCTACCAATATGCGGAGCCGATCAACTAGTTCATTGGGGTCATCCCAATAGATGTAATCAATATTGTCGTTTAGAATTCGCATTATACCCTTACCGGTATGCGGAGTGCGAATCAAGTTTTTTATTATCTTTTTATATTTATAGCTTTTTGTTCCTTTTACTTGCTGGTTTTCCTTAAAATCACGTTTGTGGACGCATGTGTCGTTTAGGATTGTTCGATAATTGTCCAAGTCTTGTTTTGAGTAACCCTTGGGACGTTTCATAAAAATTAATGCAGCTAAGCCTTCAGTTATCTTATATTGCTTGCCGTTTATAAGAAAGATTTCTTTATCAACTTTTAATCTCGAATTACCAATATTCCATGCATTGTTATAATAGTACACTCCATAAGTTTTATCAAGTTCTGTACTGTCATTTTCAAGTAGTTCTTTATATTTGCTTAGTATCTGGTCTGGAGACTCTAATATCGGCGAATTACGTTCTCTCAATGTTGATGGATGTATAGGTGTGGCAAATTCATCATCATCAGCTTCTCCATCATCATCATCTCTCAATAGAGAATAATCCCTAAGAGGGGTGCTAG
Source organism: Thereva nobilitata (assembly GCA_963855945.1). Lineage (NCBI taxonomy): Eukaryota > Metazoa > Arthropoda > Insecta > Diptera > Therevidae > Thereva > Thereva nobilitata. The sequence goes on from OY979696.1 coordinate 5,212,926, forward strand.
TTGGTTCCAGCTTTAAATATTTACGAGCAGGTGGTGTATATGTTTCATCATTCTGAGGTATTTCATCTTCTATCTCTTCTTCTTTTGGCTCAACTTTGGCTGCATCTTTTGATTCCAATTTTGCATCTGTTACTAATTGTTTAAGAGGTTTTGTGATTGGTTTAAAGGTTTCCTCCAGATATGTTGCTTGTTGAAGTCTTCCAGCTTTTAAAGCTTTATATTTCTTTCTAATTGAATTTTTGATTTTTACAATGTTCTCAAGCAATTGAATATCCTTTTCATAGCCCATTTTAGCCAAAGGTCCCTTTAACTGATTTATTAACGGTCTGTTCACTGAGCTGTTTGATTTGGTACTGAGCTGTTTGATTTCGCTACAAGTTCATTTATTCAATAATCTCATGCTCTCGTAACTGTTTAAGTATCCAAAATATTTCTTTTCCTTCTCTAGTTGGCGCTAAGCATCTCAATCGATCAACTAGCTCATTGGGGTCGTATAAGTTTGAATTTTCATCATCATCATCATAATCTTCATCTTCAATGTTTAATTGGGGGTGTTTGTAGCGGTACTGACGAAAGTTGTCAGTATATTTATTTGAATCTTCAACCATCTTGACACGTTTTCCTGTGACTTCGTTAATTGATTCTAAATCCGAACTTTGCAAATTTTCATCATCATTTTCTTCAGAAGTATACGATTGTGACTCATCATCTTGGGTTTTACAAGGGTATTGACAAATTTTACCATAGTTTTCACTATTTTTATTTACATCTACAACAAACTTTGCTCGTTTTGTAAATGGCTCTAAATCTGAGCTCTGATCTGTTCCAAGAAACGAATTTTTGTTATTATATAGTTCCGCATGATTCTTTTCATATTTATCCATCTGCGCCCCTCTAGAGGAAATATTACTAGAACTGTTCTCGCTGTTACCATGTTCGGAAACTGTTTTTGGTGTTTGAATTTGTAAATATTCCCGACCTTTTCTTATTTTCAACATTTTATTTCTAATGTTTTCTGTGGGACTATGTCTATTATCATCCTCATACTCCATAGCATTATAGATATCTTCATCAGAATGAATTAGTGATCTATCATTATCTTCATATTCCCTGCTTCTGGATGCATGCGTTGATCCTTTTTTATGCCTAGCAAGACTCTCTCGACGAGTGAATGTCTTGTTACATTCCGTGCACTCAAACATAGTGATCACAAGTTACTGCACTATATCGAGCGAGGTAAGTATTTATATACTGGCGTCGGTGCACCGGTGTTGGTGTTTGGTGCACCAACATTGGTGCACCGGTGCACCGGTGTTGGTGTTTGGTGCACCGGTGGGTGCACCGGTGGTGGTGCACCAACATTGGTGCACCGGTGCACCGGTGTTGGTGTTTGGTGCACCGGTGGGTGCACCGGTGGTGGTGCACCAACATTGGTGCACCGGTGCACCGGTGTTGGTGTTTGGTGCACCGGTGGGTGCACCGGTGGTGGTGCACCGGTGCACCGGTGCACCAATGTTGGTGCACCACCACCGGTGCACCCACCGGTGCACCAAACAACAACACCGGTGCACCGGTGCACCAATGTTGGTGCACCACCACCGGTGCACCCACCGGTGCACCAAACACCAACACCGGTGCACCGGTGCACCAATGTTGGTGCACCACCACCGGTGCACCCACCGGTGCACCAAACACCAACACCGGTGCACCGGTGCACCAATGTTGGTGCACCACCACCGGTGCACCAAACACCAACACCGGTGCACCGGTGCACCAATGTTGGTGCACCCACCGGTGCACCAAACACCAACACCGGTGCACCGGTGCACCAATGTTGGTGCACCACCACCGGTGCACCCACCGGTGCACCAAACACCAACACCGGTGCACCGACGCCAGTATATAAATACTTACCTCGCTCGATATAGTGCAGTAACTTGTGATCACTATGTTTGAGTGCACGGAATGTAACAAGACATTCACTCGTCGAGAGAGTCTTGCTAGGCATAAAAAAGGATCAACGCATGCATCCAGAAGCAGGGAATATGAAGATAATGATAGATCACTAATTCATTCTGATGAAGATATCTATAATGCTATGGAGTATGAGGATGATAATAGACATAGTCCCACAGAAAACATTAGAAATAAAATGTTGAAAATAAGAAAAGGTCGGGAATATTTACAAATTCAAACACCAAAAACAGTTTCCGAACATGGTAACAGCGAGAACAGTTCTAGTAATATTTCCTCTAGAGGGGCGCAGATGGATAAATATGAAAAGAATCATGCGGAACTATATAATAACAAAAATTCGTTTCTTGGAACAGATCAGAGCTCAGATTTAGAGCCATTTACAAAACGAGCAAAGTTTGTTGTAGATGTAAATAAAAATAGTGAAAACTATGGTAAAATTTGTCAATACCCTTGTAAAACCCAAGATGATGAGTCACAATCGTATACTTCTGAAGAAAATGATGATGAAAATTTGCAAAGTTCGGATTTAGAATCAATTAACGAAGTCACAGGAAAACGTGTCAAGATGGTTGAAGATTCAAATAAATATACTGACAACTTTCGTCAGTACCGCTACAAACACCCCCAATTAAACATTGAAGATGAAGATTATGATGATGATGATGAAAATTCAAACTTATACGACCCCAATGAGCTAGTTGATCGATTGAGATGCTTAGCGCCAACTAGAGAAGGAAAAGAAATATTTTGGATACTTAAACAGTTACGAGAGCATGAGATTATTGAATAAATGAACTTGTAGCGAAATCAAACAGCTCAGTACCAAATCAAACAGCTCAGTGAACAGACCGTTAATAAATCAGTTAAAGGGACCTTTGGCTAAAATGGGCTATGAAAAGGATATTCAATTGCTTGAGAACATTGTAAAAATCAAAAATTCAATTAGAAAGAAATATAAAGCTTTAAAAGCTGGAAGACTTCAACAAGCAACATATCTGGAGGAAACCTTTAAACCAATCACAAAACCTCTTAAACAATTAGTAACAGATGCAAAATTGGAATCAAAAGATGCAGCCAAAGTTGAGCCAAAAGAAGAAGAGATAGAAGATGAAATACCTCAGAATGATGAAACATATACACCACCTGCTCGTAAATATTTAAAGCTGGAACCAACTAGCACCCCTCTTAGGGATTATTCTCTATTGAGAGATGATGATGATGGAGAAGCTGATGATGATGAATTTGCCACACCTATACATCCATCAACATTGAGAGAACGTAATTCGCCGATATTAGAGTCTCCAGACCAGATACTAAGCAAATATAAAGAACTACTTGAAAATGACAGTACAGAACTTGATAAAACTTATGGAGTGTACTATTATAACAATGCATGGAATATTGGTAATTCGAGATTAAAAGTTGATAAAGAAATCTTTCTTATAAACGGCAAGCAATATAAGATAACTGAAGGCTTAGCTGCATTAATTTTTATGAAACGTCCCAAGGGTTACTCAAAACAAGACTTGGACAATTATCGAACAATCCTAAACGACACATGCGTCCACAAACGTGATTTTAAGGAAAACCAGCAAGTAAAAGGAACAAAAAGCTATAAATATAAAAAGATAATAAAAAACTTGATTCGCACTCCGCATACCGGTAAGGGTATAATGCGAATTCTAAACGACAATATTGATTACATCTATTGGGATGACCCCAATGAACTAGTTGATCGGCTCCGCATATTGGTAGGATCACAACAAGCCGGAAATGATAGTCATACTAATGAAATAGTGTCAATTATTGTGGAGTTACGAGAGCATGGGATTATTGAATAAACAATCAAAATCAACCAGCCCAGTATTAAATCAGACAGCTCAGTGAACATACTTGATGAAGAGCATTAATAAAGATCTAGAAGAGGACGGATGCCTGAATCTAACAGCAACAATAACATGAATTAGCTTATAATACTCCAAAAAGTCGATTTATTATAATAAGTGGTTTTTAAATAAAACAGATTTTTTAAAACATTACAAATATTCTTTTATTTTCTTAAAATACTATTTATAATATTTTTCCTACTCGCTAATTGAACCCTCTTTATATTCTTTACAATTGTTTTTGTGATCCTCACATAAAAATTGAGAATAAGCTCAAAAGTAACAGCAAAAATTTTGCCAACCCACCACCCCGTGACAAGTTCAATCATGTTTCAATTTTTTATCACTGTGTTTACACAGGTGCATCCTAAAAGCGTAAACAATTATTAAACAATTGCAAATGACATACGCCCACAGACGTGATTTTAAGGAAAACCGATAAATATAGAAACATCATAAAAGTTCACTCATACTCCTCGTACGTTGTTGTGCAATATCAGTTAGCTAAACAAAAAATCAGAATAACGGCAAATGATGAAATAACGCCACCTATGTTTAATATATTAGATAAGGAACGACCTTGCCGTTGTCAAAGACTTGCACCTGATTAAAATTTGGCTATATTTATTTTTATGAAACTGGCCCACTAAATTCGCTGCATATCAATTTCAATATATGGAGCAAACTTCCCTTTGTTTATCTCAATAAACTTTCGCGGCATGGAAGACTTTCGAATTTGCACCTACATACATATGTCTAATGTATATTAGATAAGGAATCCATTTGAAGGTTACGCCAGATCAAAATTGTCTTTGGATATTTTAAAAACATAATCCGCAATTAAAATTCGTGCATTGGGTCTAATATGTGTTTAAAGTGTTCAATTTTAATACGTATTTAAAAATATGATTTATCCAGTACGTTCCGCACAGAATAATTACGTCATAAGTCTGACGAAATTGGGAATCTTGTTGTTGTTATGCAATAGGAATTTATTTGAAACTTGATAATTTATCAATCTAATAATTCTATATTTATAATGCATATGCTGCAATTGCATAAACCTTGTGCATAAATTTATCATACAAACAAAACAAAAAGGCCTCAGCGACACCAAGGTATGTATTATTTTTCAAACACTGTTCTTATCAGCAGACCCAAATTAATCACCAGTCATTTGCGAAGGCCTGAGTTGTTTGTATGAAAAAAGCTTTTGCTGTTGTTGTTGTTGTAAAGAACGAAAACAGATGTTGAGGCTGGACCGAGTCTTGTTGTTGTTTATCTGTTAAGACATTCGGCTAGGTAAAATTTTTATCAGAGCCACGGGCAGCATGGTCGAAGGAAAATAAAAATTCTATTTTTAGATTGCCCAGCGCTTGTATACACAAATTGAATAAGAACCCACAGAAGCCTCGATAGCCTCGAGGCTGCGATACAGGTCTCTTAATCTACCGATGCCCCAGGTTCAAATCCCAGCAAAGCCCAAGCAGCATAACTTTGACTTTTTAATTTCGCAACACTTGCAGCATTAACAAATTCTCGCGGCAGGTGACGTCTTATCACGTGGCGCCTGGCCCCACACCCGTACTCCGTACCCGTACTGGTACCCCGTACCCCGCACCAGTACTCAGTACCAGTACTCCACACCGTACTCAGTACCTGTACTCCACACCGTACTCAGTACCCGTACCCCGTACCCCGCACCCATACTCAGTACCCGTACTCCACACCGTACTCAGTACCCGTACCCCGTACCCATTCGGCCATACAACAACAACAACCGTGATGACGTCATCATCATCATTGCACTACTGTTTGTGACGTCACAAACCAATTGGCACAGCAAAGAAAATCCAAGATGGCGGAAAAGGTGAATTTAGACCCCCTGTATAAACCTTATGGGATTTTGGTCCAGAACTCACATAGCTTATCTACTTCTTTCATTGGAGACGCAACTAGCATTTTGAGGAGATGCAAATAGGGCTCCTATTAGGCTGGCCCCACTGCTTCATGTGGACCCCGTGTGGATTGCTCTATAAGGTCCACAAGGGGCATCTATCGCATTGCGCCATCCTGAGCGGAAAATAAAGGCTAACAAATTTTAGAATTTCGGCGTGGATATGTGAGTAATAACTGCGAAAGCTTTATATTTTTAAACTAGAGTGTCGTTTTTCCAAGCGGTCCCCCAACTGAGTACTAACCACGTCTAATCATACTTGACCTCCGCAATCGAACAAGAACCGCTCTGTTGAATTATGCTAAATGACAACTTTCACGTCCGCCAACATAATCGGCAGAAATAAGAAACAAGGCAACAAAAAAAAATAAAACTTTGTATGACTGAGTAAGCTTAAAGCTTGTTAAAAAGCTTTCAGAATACGAAAGGCAAATGTTGGGATTGCCTCATTTCATTTGGAATGAGGTTTGCCTCATAGGGCCCTTATGAGAAACTGATAAGGCATACCTCACTTCAGCGTCGCTGATTTTTCTGTGTGTGGTGCTCATGAGGAATTTTAGAGGAAAGCTTTCTTTCGGCAGCCCACTTATTTGCCACAGCGGGTCCTCATAGTGAACCTACGAGGAAATCCCTCTTTCGGCATGCCCCTCATTTGCCACACGTGGCCCACACGCCGCATGAGACATGGCCCCTTCAATAACTAGACCGGTAGGAAGGGCTCTTTCTGTGACTGATGAGTCGGAAACTCCAATACAACGAAGAGATCTATTCCGCTGTTTTCCTGTATTGTCACAATGGCTTCTGGACTGTAGTTAGTACGTAAGTAAGCTTTAATGTGTTTCTTTACTACAACACAAAATCTAGGCAGTCCTCGATCCTGTGCAGGAGACCTTTAATCGTCGTTGACCTGATCCCTGGTTCTTGCACATGAGCTATGCCGAAATCTTCCTGATGGAGGAAACCCGGCCGATTCTAAAGAAAAGCAGCTTTGCCCAAGATTGATCTGCAGGCACTTCGACATTTTGTAGTCCAACTGTTGCTAGCTACCCTACTTCTGTGTTAAGATTTGCCTTCTTACCATGGTCCTCACTGATGAGTTTACGGATGTTCCTAATTCTATCATGGCTGGTACAAAGGCCTATGTAGTTCTAAAAGTCAACCCTCTTTCCACCTCGATAACTGTCAGATCATTCATATATTCACTGATCTTTTCAGTGGTGTCAACCTCTCCGTTTTGCTGCTGATCTGAAGACGTTTATCTTGGCTAGTCCAAGGCCAAAACGAAGCTAGTGATCAACTTTGTCCAAACACTCCTCCTTGATTACCGTACTACCGTACCGATTTTCGAGACGAGATTGAGACGAGACCTCCAGATTAAAAATCGATACGAGACCGAGACTACCATTCGAGATCTCGCGAGACATCTTGAGGTCTCGAAATCAAATCGTTATTTTGAAATCGTATCAACACCAACTACTTCAGTATCTTCACGCTGCGCTCTTTGACGAGCACAACATTCGGCCCCAATACATGACTTGAGCAGGCGGCGGAGATAAGGCGAAGAGTACGCATTCCATAAGCATTTAAATTCAGAGTCCGTTCCAAAACAGAAGAGGTATTTTACTGTCATTTCATTTCATTTCAACGCATTTAAAATGAAATGCGTTGAAATGAAATGAAATGACTATAAAATACGAACGGACTCTACGTAAATGTAACTCTACACAAATTAGAAATTAACTTTCGATTCATTGATTCTCTCTACCCGTCCTGGTGCCTCCGCAAAAGGCAGATTTACGTGTCTACGTCTGGGAAGTGACTAGCATGGAAATATAAGGAATATTTGTATACAATTTGATTAATATGGCACATATTGATATTTCTCGAAATACACAGTGAAATTCGAGACTTTTCGAGACGAGACTTTTCGAGACGAGACGAGACGAGATCGAGACCTGCAAATACCCATTTTTTCGAGACCGAGGCGAGACTGGGCCAAATCTCGTCTCGTCTGCAGCACTATTCTCCAACTGTCCTTGATATTCCAGGTGTCGGCTCCATTTCCACCTCGATGGTAGTTGGGTTATCCATACATACACTGTTCTCTCCAACAGAGCCAACTTCTCCGTTTGTTGCGGATCTGAACACCTTTAACTTGCTCTATCGTAAGCCAAAGTGAAGCTAGTGATTGATTATTATTAATAACATGCTTCTGCTCCTCCTCGAACTTGAGTACATTTCAGTTTCCCATTGGGATGTCGTTATTTTGACACGATCTCGATCAGCTTGGCTGTTCCCTCCTCCATTTTAAGGAACCACATTCTTGCCTTTGGCCTCCTGGAAATACTTTAGGCGAACAACGCACCGCTCCAGAAATTTTTGTATACATGATCATCGCACTTGATCACTCGAAAACTCCTTACTATCTATGGCAGGCACCTCCATCCGATCTTGCTCCATTAAATTTTTCATAACCAATGGTAATATTATTGCTTCAATGTTAACTCAAAATTAGTTCGCAGTTCTTTGAGTTATCGGGACTTATTCTGAGAGTCGAATCACTCACATGACTTTTCTCGATTGGCTGTCACCTCAATTTCGGAGAGGTATTTCCAGAGTGAAAACGGAGTTAACTCACTTCATTCCACTCTGGGAATGCCCCATGCAACTGGCGGTTGGCAAATTTGAATGAGAGATGTCTCTGAGTCGACCCGGGGAATACCATTCCTTGAGTGCCACATCACTTGCAATGTCACATGACTCTCAGAATAAGGCCCATCATAAATGAGTGACTCTTCAAGGTGGTCCGTCAACACACCACTTCCTGGCCCCATTGTCGTTGGAGCGTTATTGGAAGGCACCGATCCTCCTACCCTAGTTATACCAGTAACTCTCGCAGCTACCGTCTTTCAGTTCTGAAGTGTCTCCGACTGTTTAACGATAGTCTATTATCTCGCTTTGACCGGCTCAGAAACTCTGGAAACACACTTTGCCCGGCCGGTTCGTCATATGTTATGTGCCATGGTCTGTAGGAAGCTTAGAGGTCGAAAGATATAATTGATTAGTCTGGGGATCCCATTACGAGGAGACAATGAACCCTGCGTTTGAACTGACTATGGAAGGAGCTCTGGTGACTCTTGTCAGGTCTTGGCTTCGGAATGCTGTGAGTTATCCTCGCAAAGCCAGATACTGCAATTGCCCCACATGGCCAAGCTGTCTCTCTTATGAGAATGAAAGGGCTTACTTTGCCCCGAAAACTATATGTTTTGTGCATTTGGTATTTCTTGTTGTAGTTTATCTACCTTTGCTCCCTCAATGAATGACGGAAAGAACAAGTCTCACTCTAGAAGAACCCCGTACTAGGATACTAAACTTATATGTGCCAAACTTGCCAAGACATAGACTAGACCTTTTGCCTCTTTAACAAATGATTGGCCTTTCAACCTTCAGAATGGTATATTTATACCATAGCTTAATAGTTGTGGAGTTATGGTAGTAGCGGTATAGTTAGGTCGCTGATGACAGGGGCAGGCAAGTGAGATGAGTACATATCTTTATCGGTCCTCTTTAAACAGGTCCGTTCGGTAATCGAGATGAAGCCGGTTATTTGCCATGATACACTGGCGCCTTACCAGCGACAAAGCTTAGCGCTTCATGAAGAGATGCAAGCCTCACCAATATGCCGAGGTGTATGTACAGTGGTGAGGTCTACTGATCTACCATCCTCAAGGGCATAAAAAGGTCCTATATCGCCTAACCTCATTAGAGAAGGTGCCAAAATCAGCAGTCAATTTCCTTGCTACTATTACCCAACCAATCGATGTATTGAAATTAGTCCTACGATTTATTGAGACAACCCCAGCAAAACTGCCGCAATATAAACTAGACTACAAGAATCCATATTCACCTTCCAAATTCCCCTAAGGCAATCCAAATTTTTTCACAACGTCCACGACTGTAACGACATACATATTGATAAGCAGCTTGAACTATGGACTCTGGATGCAGGCACGTTTCATAATTAATCATAGGCACAAAGCGACCATTGCTCATTAATATTTATGTTATTCACGGATTACTTTTTGTGCGGCCAGAATTAAGCTAATTTAGGATTTGGCTTTAAATATCACCAATCACACATCCTCGAGCTGGAATAATTTAGTGGCAGATGACTGCAGAACTCCAACTTAGCGCTAGAAGTTTATCTTTAAAAGACGCGCGATTCCCAGATGCTCGCAAACAGCTCTTCCAATAAACACGATCGAAAAGGTGCGATAACCTGGGCACATCGATCCAAATAGATCAACTTTCTGTTTGCACTCTACTCCCACTGAATGAGTAGACTCCAGCCAGCATGTCAACAAAACTAGTTCCAATCTTATCGCTGCATGGGATGAACTCCTGAGCACCACCTGCGGCGCTCAACCTGTGTTCTCCAAGCACTTGTTGCCTTACACCCAGGCCTCGATACGAGCCCAAAGATACCACACAAAATTAGCGATAGTTGGTCGAAAAAGTCGCATGTGTTTTATTAATATTCCGACGGCCCCGGCACTAGACACACAGGCGTTAGATGCTTCTAGAATAGGTGAAACCTGGAAACCTCCCCCGTTGCTACTCCCAGGTTGTGTCGGTTAGAAACTCGCCAAACCAGACCGCGACATGTGTCGCGTGTAGTCAGTGGGAGCGGAGTTTTTTCTCCGCATCCACCCAGGAAGCGCTTTGTTTTTGGCGAAATATGGGGCACGGAGGTGTTGTTGCCAAGTTGAAAGCAATGGGAACCAGTTGTGCTTCCTACAATTAGCTTCAAGGGTTTCGGGGCTTGTGTTGTGTTTGCAGTGATTTTGAGCCGCGGATAAGTGCACTTATCCATCTAAAGTGCCTTCCAGAGATAACTTTCAGAACTAGTTCCCGCCGCGTTTAATCCAACTGTGAGGGGGGGGGGCTATTTAGGGTACAGATTTACTCCCATGAGAATTTTTTTTGCTGATCTTGCCGGCGACCACCAACCTCGTCCATTTAACTAAGAATCCATCAACAACAAAAAAAACATGCCCGTCACACCCATGAAGATGCGCGGCGAACACTTTCTCGAGTGATTGAAAACGCGATCTAACCACTTGCACGTTTCAAATAACTGCGCAGTGCACGCTTTTCTTCGTCGTCATGATCATAGGGCCCCCATCACAATCAGAAGCAATCACACGCGCATCACCAGCGCCCGTCTATATAGGCACCTGAAGGCTCTCGGTGAAGACCGTCCGACACGACGATCATCATGGACCCAAGAACGACGGGGCAAAAAGAGGTAAAGTACGACGTTCACGTACCACGGTGCCAGACCAGAACCTATTGGTACCCATCCATTTTGAAGTCACTTAAATATGGTGATCGGTACGATCAGAGGCGAACAAAAAAGTCAGACGCAAGTCCAGAAAGGATTCGGGGCAAGACCGGAGGAGGACAGCAGCGATCCCGATCGGGTTCGTTAATAAAAGTGTGGGAACGGGGCACCTGAGATCGAGGACTGCTTTCAGTGAATGTTTCCCATAAATAAAGGTCTACCATCTACCTTCGTTTATTTCTAGCACCGATGGGAGCAGGGCGGCGGCGCGGACCGGTGGCGGATCGTCTTGATCGTGATCGTGTGCTCGAGATATGTATGGCAGCCAACTGAGCACAATGCGATGTCACGATGAATGAGAAGCAAAAAAGACCCCGGCTTGGGGCTTGGGCTGAAACTTGGGATGGTGCCAGCTTCTTGTGCGAGAATTTTATGTGCGGAGAGATCTTCGGAGTGGCGGGCTCCAAGAAGCCAAGTTGGTAGTAGAACGCCCACGAACGATGCTAGAAAATTTTTTTGAGAAATTAAAGTTTTGATTAGAATTCAACTTTTTTAATTTTAGGCAATTTCGAGTTGGATCGTAATGGCGCAGGTAATGAAAAATAAATAAGGCTGCAAGTGGGTCAGCCGAAAGGATCGATTCATGAAACAAGCTTAGATTAAAACTGCGGAATCGAAGTACGCGAAGTAAAAATATTAGTAATGGTGATTACCTTACCGTTTGCACAGAGAAATCGCAAAAGTAATAACCAGTAATTAACAAGAGACTAGCTAATTTCTCGTAAAGACTGTGGCAAATAGTAACGACTGTGAAACGTAAGAAAAGCGTCGGTTATGCTTTCGGATAGTTAAAACTAATGGCGTCATTTGTAATACTAAATTAAAAATATATTGGTTTGTTTCGTGGGCTTTTAAAATGCTGTAAACTTTTTGCAATATTTATTTTAGAGACGCCCAAACGCATACAGTTTCCTTGGCAATTAATGAGTAATATTTATTAATTTAGGAAAATAAAAATGCCAAATAGAGATTGAGCTAAGAATTATGAGTTGTTTATGGCTATGTGTGTTTTATAAAAGTCCACCAGCAATTATGGCAAAATTTTACTAAATTTCATGAAACAACACCTCAGTGAAATGGAGAAAAACAAACGATGCAAAAAGTCTGGTCCTATAAGAGTGGACTGGGCTTTAGGCTAACAACCTAGTTGTGTTAGGGTTGGGGTTAATTTTGAGAGTGGTTACATGGTGCAGAGGGGTAAATTAGAAAATAACATCTCAACGCACCTGGGCCCCATTGCATATCTCCAGGCACCAAAAGCTCACCACATCATGGACACAAACCATATTGCATACCTCCGGCACCAAAAGCTTACCGCACCACTGACATAAACCCCGCAGTAGGACTCCCAGCTTGTAGGCAAAGGGTATGGAGCAGGGCAGGGGGTGCCGGAACCTCATAGCCTTACTACTCAACTTACGTCCTTTTAATTTAAATTGTTGGGAGATCTTAAAACTGACGCGTTGGCCTATGTTACGTTTAAAGAGATCGAACAGATGATATAAACATATGAACTTGGTATGTTAGAGTACTTGGTCTGCACTACAAAAAATTATGTAAAACCTTGAAATATACAAAGAGGATATACGTGATCTACAAGAAATCAGATGATCAAATGTAGGCGTTATGCAAAAACCCATCTTGATAGCTTCCATCAAGCTTAATTTTACTTGATCCACGCAAACCTTGTCTTTATTTTCCAGAGCAAGGTGATAACAGAAAGGAATGCCACCAAGAGTACTCTTCGTCAGAACTCACAAGGTGAATAGTTGCCAAAAAGAGGTTGACGTCAACAATTCCTTCGGATCTAAAAACATACCCTTTGCAAACATTGAGCAACTTTGTCTTGTCGTACTATTTCTTAGTTTATACAGACTGTGCAAAATTTACACATTTTCAGCCCATACCCAAACAAGATGACCAACAACTCCTCTATAGATCCATTAGCAATTACTTCTATTAACTCCAACAATAATCCAATATACAGCATCCAATCAAATTCTACACGACAGGCAGTACGGGCTTAGAAAAAAATAATATACTAGCGACCTCCTGGAGAATCAAAGAGAGCACCTCTACCTCCATTTGATGAATCTGGCCTGCTTGCTATAGATGTCTCCAAGATTCTCGACAAAGTATGACACTCTTGTCTTGACTAAACTCCAAGCTATTGAATTGAAAGTTTCCTTTCTGGCCGTATAATCAAAAAAGTACTATTAGATGGTGTCGGATCTGAATGCTACATAGTTTCTAGTGGTGCTCCTCAAGGGTCAATTGTATCTCAAAACTACAAAATGATATGCTGTCCATATTAGTTCCCTTTCGAACCCATCGCTACGTGTTCATCAGCGACATCACTAAAATGTATCGTCAAATTCTTGTCGATAAGTCGGACAGACTGTTCCAGTTGATAGGAGAGAATCGCTCAGCGAACTACTAGAAACTTACCAGCTCAATACGGAAAATGCGGAATCAAACCCGCCCCTTATTTAGCGAAAAGATGTCTCAAAGAATCCTTAATGCTGATAGTGAAATATATTTAGGGTACCATTTGCCCATTTCTCGATGGGTAGGAGGTCGTCTAGAAGATTTGCGATGGTATAACCACATATCACAAATTGCCAAATAAGTTTTCAGTCCCTTGAATCGAAGACTTATGTTCCCGTTTAAAGGGCTATACTATTCCTATACACTTCCAAATCATGCTCTTGCATGCCGGTTAAGTGGTACTCGAACCCTAGCTAAAACCACCTTCTGGTGTTCCAATCTCTCCGCGGTACTGGCTTTTTAGCGGATGACTCGGGTGTATCAGCTTTTATCTAGTTGCTAATGCTCCTGGCGTTTATTTGCCTTTTTACTTTTTCTCTCGGCGTCTTCCAGCCTCAACTTCCTGTGTATGGCCTTTACATTTGCTTCCACCTTCGTCCACACATCTTCAGACCTCATCATTTATTGTAGGATGTTCTCCGGTATCAGTGGCGTATAGGCTATTAACCGCCATATATTCGGCGAATCTTGCACAACGAAAGAGGACGTCCTACCGAGTAAAAATAATTACAGACCGACAAATATTTTTAGAAGCATAGCGAATAAATGCGACCAATACTATTAAGACAAGCTCCCGTTACGGGAACAAAAATGGAAAAATACGCCCCGAACACAACATGCACCCTCCTGCTATAGGCATGAAAATCTGGAAATGCGGCCGCCAGAGGTATTCGCGCTTCTGTTACAGATATGAGTGTATTCGTAATCGACCATTCCAAGCCCGAGTGTTATTTTACCAAGCGGTCCCCAACTAAGTACTAGCCAGGTCCAATGCTGCTTGACCTTAGCAATTGAACGAGAACCAGTTTATTGAGTATGGTAATGGCCCTTATATTGTCACCAAGATAATTGACCGTGTTAGTCCTATACAATTTCTTAAAGCTCCAATTTTGCTCGCTTTAGTTTAAAAAAATGTGACCGTACCGTGCTTCGTTTGGACTTCTCCGCGCGTCTTTTATTGTTACATCCCTGTAGCGGACTGGGTACCATAGAGGCGTTTTGTGCGTTCCTGTTTAAAGGCTAGTCTTATTTTTACTCGGGCTTCTATATATCAGGGCATACCGGGCACAGCGGTGAATCATAAACGGTGGAGGTATTTTCTACATCCTCTATGTCCACTCAAGAATTGCATGTTAAGTAATTGGGTGCTCCATAGGCTTGAAAACGAATTAACAGGCTAAAGCTAAAGCGGACTTTAACCCTACATTAACTAATCTCCCAGTGTCTTCGAGGTAACCTTCACCAAGGACCTACGATGGAACGACCATTTATTCAAAATAGCTACACAAGTATCCCATGGCTTCTTGAAAATGTATAAATACCTCGCTCTAACTTCGGGATCTTCTCTTTCGGGACCCGAATAACGGCACCTTCAAAACTATATCGCTGTGTTTTCTTTATGAAAGAAGAGTTCAAAGATAAGCCCATTTATACTGTCGACGGTTCTAATCATTGAATTCAATGTCGAAAATCCGGTTCTAGTCGGAAATATAGTAGAGAGAAGGATAAAAAGATACAAACTCCGACATACGGTTTTATTCCTTGGCCTCCCATTAAATACTGCCGTTGCGCCGATCGAACAGAAAATGCTTCGTCGCTTATTGGGCTTACAAGTGATCGCAGAAGAGAGTGCAGGAAAAGAAAAAGCGAAAAAAGGCGGAATGTTATCTAGATGGCAGAAGAGCTGCTGCTTGGAATCGAACCACAAACCTCTAGGATGGTAGTCACCCATCTTACCCCTAGGCTATAGAGGTTGGTACGATTTCTTTAGTGAAATCACATCTCCACTGCTTTTATTGCAATGCTACTACAGCAATACAAAACGGTCCGATAATTTCCCGCCTATCGCCTACATCCTTCATTTTCCACTAAAAGTACACAAAAATTCATTTAACAGAAGACCACTATTTTGGAATATCCTCCCACTATCGGCTTTTCCAAACTCATTCAACATTATATTTCAGTTTGCCAATGATGTTACAAGCTGTACGACAAAATCTTGTGGTATGTGGTTCCACTTCTCTACAGGAATCTTTTAAGCACCTTTAGACGCATGGCCGGACTCTTTTTTGGGGTCATCAAAAATATTCAGCGGTCTGTTCTGGCCAATCCATAGCTCAAGCTCAGATGTCTGTGAGATAATCTTGAATGATTGCCGTAGTAGCACAGATTGCTACCAGGTAGTCTGATTTCATTGCACCAAAGTGTAGATAAAAAGTCCACCTTTCTACAGCTATCTTTACTCCTCGTTTAGTCCAAAACACTAACTATCTTTAATATACGAATAGTAAAAAGTGTCGGTATTCTATCCACAATAGATGGGATGGACAAAGTCTCCAATGTTTTGAAATAAATGTGTTAAGCCTCTATTTTTAAATTGTTGCAGCATTCCTCTAGTGAAATGTTTTTTTTTATATTTGAGCCACGCAAAATAATTTCACACTTGCAATCTACATTACAAAATCATTAAAGAAAATTCCAATGCGACACAAAATGTGATCCAATAATCGTGACCACTTTTGCATATTAAAATTTATTTACTAATATGCAATAAAAAAAATAATTCCCCCTAAGATCACATGAAACAGGAATTTAGAAAACACTAAAAACTTCGGGGCTATTTACATAAGCCAAACATCCAAAGACCTTTCAAACACAAAAACTGATCCTCAACCAACAACAACAAAAAAAACATATCTCATATCTCTGAACTTCATAACCTTAACCCCCTTAGCCCTGCGCAATAAGCGGAAAATAATTTTGATGGACATACAACTTATGGAAGAAATTGGTTAACTTAAAGTGATAAGCTTGATGTGATACGCAATGTCCAAAGGATCTAGTTGTAACTAACTACAAACGTGCCTCATTTTTTTATTCTGATCATGTTTAAATGCGATCAAAAATCCTCTGATCACTTAAAACACCAAAGTGGTGATTTTTTTCCCTTGAAAACATGAAATGAGTCGTAATTGTTTTTCAATAAGATTCCAGACACGAAACAACAACAAAAAAACAAAATTCCGTACATGACGATAAGGTCTGGCATTTCTTTCTAGTGATTGTGTTTTGACTTAACTGCAGGTGTTCTTCCGGAATTTTTTACTCGAAGAAAATCCCCCAAAAGTTTAGTCAATAAAATATAACTCATAAACTGATAATAATTCTCTAAAAAAAAAATTCACGAAAATATTATCATTGATTTCCAGAAAATAAAATACGAATGAAAAACACAAATTTCATTCCACCTGCCGCGGCGCGGCGCATAGTCAGAATTCGGTATCGATATCGTCAACATATCAAGAAAAACATAGAAACCTGACAGGCCGCCACATACTAAATCACTGATCGTTAACAAATCACGTCAACTAGATCAGCCCAGACGTAGTACCCATGCCTTCGCAGCGACGAAGCGGGAGCGGCACAGTCAAGAGCCACCACATCGAGCTCAACAGGAAGCGCCCGAAAAGAAATCAAAAGTGAATCGCTATTGATCCCATCGATCATTAGACACATCCACCCCCCAATCCTCCTGTCCCTGTGCCGTTCCGATCGTCGATCGCCCATCACCCCGCGCCGTTCAACAGTCGGCATAATACGGCGGCTGGTCGCAGACAGGGCACATTGCCGCGCCGCAATTCTTTCAACCTTCACACACTATTCCCGGTTGAGTGGATATCAAATCATCGCACCACTACACGATCACAATAAAACGCGATCAGTCCGAGACCGAGTTCTGGCCGTGCCCAACGAGCAAAGCGCGGCGGCATAAAAAAAGGAATCTCGAGCCAGCCACAAAGAGAGGAGAGAGAGAGAGTATCAAAAGAGGCCAGCCAGCGCTATCGCGCAGCTCTATTCCGTTCACACGGCAATGACAAACGCGTTGTTGTGATCAATGGCATAGTATACCGGGGCGCTGCCGTCGGCTGTCACGCGTCCTCTTCGGTTTAATGAAAATGACGCATTCTGGAGGGGAAATTGTGTTATATAAACAAAAGGCTCTACCTGTTGAATGTTAGCATATATAGTTGTCTCGCTCTCGAAGGCAGCTTTGTCCAGTAGAAGATCGATGTTTACACTAGCGCGATCACCGATCTTCCCCCACCGCTGTTCTGTAGAGTGCAGACAGAAGTAAACATACGGAAGCCTAACACGCGCACGGCTTGACATCATCCCCACTACCTACACTAGATGCACACGCCGTTTTGTAAACTTGCTTCCGCTGAAGATCGGCTGCGCGGCGGTGTCCCTTAATTTTTGGCACTGACTGTGCCTCCTTATGTACTAGCAGTGATCTTGTTATGTACTCAAGGCCCGTGGGACAGTCACGCCGTACTTTAGTCACCCACCTCTGAGTTGGCGGCTTCTATTGTTGCGTGTGGCTTGTCTACTGATATTTTTTTTTTTTGGTTTTGCTGTGCTTGTGGAGGATTCCTTCAGATCGAACCGGCTTCGACCCAGTCAGTCGGCGATTGAGTCTCCGGGGTCGCGCTTAAGAAAAGCGATACAGAAAATATAACAAACATTTGCGATAGTGGGAAAGAGAGGCAAGACGACTTGGCTGAGATTTTATTGCGGATAGCGCTTTTTATCGGGAACGCGCTGCACTCACTCAAATCATTCGCAATCCGGACACTGATCAGAAAGGCACGAACCGTCGTGCGGTGAACACCCGTGATATTTCGTGCGCTCTAAGAAACAGTCTAGAAGTGGTTCTCTGCTTTTACTTACAGTCGAGATTATCGGAAATTTATTTTTTATTTTGTGATTTTCATCAGAGATAACAAGAAAATTTCTAAGCTTTTTTAATAAACTTAGAGAAAGTGAAGTAAAGTGTTGATTAAAGAGAAAAGAAAAAGTGAAGTGATAAGAAAAATAAAAATAAATATTTTTTTTGCACTTGTTACTAACTTAAAGTGTGGAAAAGGATTTTTCAAACAGTGACGTTTTAACTTGGATTATTGAGAGATAAATAAAAGAAAAAAACTGTGAATTATTAATAAATACTATGGTTACCGGAATTGGAGCAATGACAGCACCATCAAATAACGGAATCATGACATCAAATACCGGCCCCCAATTGCCGCTCAAGGAGCCGGTGAAAAGCGATCGTCGGGTAAGTTTCACAATCTATACATTATTTTTTTTTTTAATATTATGATTAATATCGTTATAAGTTTAGAGTCAGAACACGTGATTATGATATCAAACAATCAGAAAAGAATAATAACAACGATCCAAAAAAAATAAATAAAATAAAGTCGCGATCATTTTACATGTTTGTATTTTTTTTTTGTTTTATCATTTTCGAAAATATCATTGATCATGATTTTTTCGTATCATTTAAATAGGGTGGAACGTGACAAGGTTAGGCCGTATATAGCAATATTTCGTATCACGTTTTACTGTTGTTTTTGTTTAGTCGTTAACCATTTTTTTTTTAATTTTATTTTGTTTTTTTTTTTTTTTTTTCAAATAAAAAAAACGCTATTAAGTCTGAAATCTAAGCTGATAAGGTCACCTCGTTTTGAAATTTTTATGCATTATGGGAATTTTTTGCTATAATTTCTATGGCACTTAATTGGTGGTTTGCAATTTCGCGAGGCAATTTTAAGCTGGTTGGTATATTTTCTGAATCAGAACAGTTGATAGTACTTTTTATAAAAAAAAAAGTTCATATGTTTAAATTTAAAACATTAAATCATTCAAAATTTTATATCGAAAATTTCATTCAGCTAAGATCAATACGTTTTAAAATATATAAATTTTTTTTTCATAAATAAAACTTAACCAAATTCGCGATTATTAATTTGCACGGAAAACATCACCGCATAATAATAATTAAATTAATCATTTCCTTATCAAAAAAATACACTTCCAATTTGTCACAAGTGATATCTCCATATCATGCCTCTTAACCTCAGCAATACCATTTATAAGAAGACCACCCACCTACAAAATACTCTCTGACTGATCAAAAACTGATCATACATCGCTCCTATTTTTCCTCCCGTTTGAATGAAAAACATCTTTTCCAACAGAGCCAAGTAGACTCCCACATCATATCTCGAAAGGTATGTGTACAAGATCACCTAAAACTGTCCATCACAGCTGTCGAATTTTGTCAGCCTCCACTACTTTGTGAATCAATATTTGCACACCTACCCTTATTTGTTGGGAGTCAAGAAATATCTTCACCTACTACTTATCTCGCGTATATATACTCGAAGCGAACAAAATGAAAAATAAAAAAAATGTCTTCTATCCCACATAATCCCCCGTGATTATCTCTGATCTCGACGGAAAAAAACCTACCCAAATTCAAAATTTTTTTTTTGTTTTTTGCTCAGTCACGATCACCCAGGCGATCTTCAGCTCGAAACCCGTGTCGCATTTTGTGAGTTATTACCATAATAAATGCTGGAATACAAAACACAATTTCTCTCTTGTCACCAATCACCAGTAGTCGCGTGGACAGCGACAATAGCCGCGCGACTAATTAACCAGCTTAGCGGGCTCTAGCTTAGAATGGCCGCGATCACATGATGATATCAATGCCATTAAAACTACGCCTTGTTTTCTGCTGATCCGCCAGCCATACACAAAAACACAATGCCGATTTCCTCCGCAACAGGCATAGCGAAAAAAACGGGTTTTATTTAAATACTTTTCAGGAATCATGTGACAAGATCGATTTGAAATGAAAAGAGCAAAAACAGGTACCAAAGTATTTTAGGATCGTTAAAAAAATGAAAAAAAAAAATAAAATATCAAAAAAAAAACTCAAACGTCATCTCTTACGTGCTTCCAAATATTTCGAAATACTTACTGCGTCATCCAGCATGATGTTTACGCATTCCTGTTGGACAATATATAATGTGAGGTCACCATTGACGCATTAGATGTTGTCATCGAACCAGTCTTCAGACCTCAGACAGAATTTAAAGTGACTTTGGGTTTTTTTTTTGTTTTTGCGCCGATAAAAACGGTTATTGTTGGCGTCATATTTAATTAGAAGCCGGATTTTACAAGATCAACGATCTTCACTATTTATTTTTTTTTGTTCAATAACACTATAACGATTGTGATATGTGAGCAATAACACATGCTGATGTTTTTTTTTGGGTATTGATCTTCGATCTTCACTTACACACCAAATGACCTCCTACTGTCCGAAAAATATGATCGCTCGAGCTACTTACGTGTGATTCAGTGTCGGTATTTTTGGTCTAGTCAGCCATATATATTTTTGTTGGGCGTCTTTCAAATAAAAAAAGAACTTTTCATTTCCAAAACAGAATTGGAGCCGTAATACACGACATCCCCCACACTTGCCGGGGCGAATAAGAGTTTGGTCTCCATTTGTTGATTGACTAAAATTGATCCGCAACAAGATCACCAACGTACAGCACGCGATCACCACCAGAACGATCGCCCGCGCACACTTAGTATTTATGTTGTTTTAGCATATTTTCTCCTGTTTTAATGATCGCCCATACTTTTTTTTCCTCGGCCCTCTCGCGATCACTTTACGATTTCTCAACGTTCGTCGTAAGTACGTGAAATGCACATTTACCTGCGCCTACTGGAGATATACTACAATGCGGTGGTGTGGTGGCTTGTGTCTTATTTTTGGATACATCGCGACGTAATAGATGGGTTGTAGGGGGTCAAGAAGCATGATTACTAATTTTTCTGGTTGTTGATCGTGTATTTGCGTGGTTCTGACGATCCAATGACCAAATTTGGTTCAAAAGGAATTAAACATTTTTTTTTGTTCGGGAATTAACTTTCATGTCGTTTTGTTGTTGGTGTTCTCTTTGTTTCTTTCTAATTGCGATTCTGTGTTTTATGACGGAATTTTTTTAATTAAAGATTTTTTTCTTGTTATTTACAGTCGAACAAGCCGATTATGGAAAAACGAAGGCGGGCGAGGATTAACAATTGTTTAAATGAGCTTAAAACTCTCATATTGGATGCTACAAAGAAAGACGTAAGTAGATTTTTTTTTTCGTCATGTTTATCCTAAAGAGAAATTGAATTGCTTTTGTAGATTTCAATTAGCTTTAAAGAGAAATTAAAATCCTTTTAGTATAACAAAACACAATTTCCACAACTCTACAAACACG
Organism: Thereva nobilitata; assembly: GCA_963855945.1. NCBI lineage: Eukaryota > Metazoa > Arthropoda > Insecta > Diptera > Therevidae > Thereva > Thereva nobilitata. Next base: position 5,234,826 of record OY979696.1, read on the forward strand.
TATCACAAATCATAAATCTAACCACCTGTATTTTTTTTACATTACAGCCAGCCCGTCATTCTAAGCTAGAAAAGGCTGATATATTGGAGAAAACCGTGAAACATCTTCAAGAACTACAGCGACAACAAGCAGCCATGGCACAGGCAGCCGATCCAAAAATTGTGAACAAATTCAAAGCTGGCTTCACCGAATGCGCCAATGAAGTAAGCCGATTTCCCGGCCTAGATTCAAGTGTTAAGCGACGTCTGCTGCAACACCTCAGCAACTGCATCAACGGTGTTAAATCAGAGCTGCACCAGCATAGAAACGCTACACCCCAACCAATTCAGCCCGTTCAAGTTCATATGTTGCCATCACCACCAAGCTCACCAGAACAGGATCAGCATAGTCAGATGCATCAAACAACAACACAAATTCAAGCGACAGTAAACGGATATTTCCTACCAAATGGTGTACAAGTAATTCCCACCAAGCTTCCAAACGGAAATATCGCCCTTGTCTTACCGCAAAGTATACCTCAAGCCACCCAACTACCAATGCTAGTCCCAATCCCTAGCCGGACATCATCAACAGGATCAGCAGCTTCAACGCCATCATCAAGCTATGAACGTGTCTCCCGAGACAATACTATTTCACCAACCATGTACGCGCCTCCAAGTCCAGCAAACTCCTATGAAGCAATGGACTGTAAGCCTTCTGTTATTCACCATGCATCATCCTCGCACGGCCATCATCATCATCATCATCATCACCATTCACACCACCTACAGCCCTCATACAGCCCCGACGTTGCACCTCTCTCCCTAGTAATAAAGAAGATCAAAGAAGAAGATCAACCTTGGCGACCATGGTAAAGCGCGACTGAAGCCAACTCCAAAATACAAAAAAAAACCAAAATCAACATAGAGTGGTCCCACACTATCGAGTTACTCAAAACGCGTCCAAAATTCTAGATTGAACCCGGGTCGAAACGAGGTAGTAACACACCAACCATGTGCCAGAAATGTTAATCAGTAAATGAACAATATGAACAGAACACAGCCATGGCACACGAGGTATCATGCATGGCAATGATCCGCAAGGTCGATAAAAACTACTAAAAATGCGCGCATGCGCAAGTCGCCTAAACAACTAAGTCAGTAGATTACACTTTATGTCTTCATTTAAATGAATGCAGAATGAAAAAAAAACAAAAAAAAAAGTTCAAAAACGCGAGTGTCAAGTCATTGTGGTCTAAATTTAGTAATGCCAACCTCATTGGGGCTGGGGTGGTCTGATAGCTGCTGCTAAACGCTCAGTGGTGCTGTTGCGCGATCGTCGTGGCCGCAGTCGTGATCCATCGATCGCTCGTGATCGGAATTTAGCACAGAACTTTCAGTTATTTTGGCAGTCTTCTAGCTTTGTCCGTCATCTAATTTCATGTCGACATTTTCGTGTGGCTAAAAATAATGACAGAAGAAATAGAAGAAAAAAAATAAACCGCCACACACACACACACCCAGAAGCCGAATGATCATGAATCGCGGCGATGTTTAGAAAGCTGCCGTTTTGGCGAGACGTGATGTGAAATATAAGCGTGTACGCTTAAGAGGACTACACTCGATAATATGATCTGCCATTGTCGAGCTGAAGAAATGAAAATGCTTATATATTTTTGCTACAAGACACGATCATTGAGACACCAATTTACGTCACGATCGATGCGCTTTATACTGCAGATCAGCGCGATAAAGTATTCAAAGGCCAAACGTCTGCCAAAAAAGCTGGGCGGGCGCATCACTGCTCTGGAATGCGTCAACAACAAGCACATTATTCACCTGCGCAGTAGAATTAGTCAACATTGAAGGCGTCAAGTAGACTTCAGACCTCTATTTTTGTACATTTATAATCTAACGGTAAACAAGTTTTAAAATAAAAAAATATGAACGCTGTGAAAATGTAATTTTAAGCTAGAATTTAAGTGATCATGTAAAAAAAACACAACTCTTTCGTCCCCCTTCCCCTTACTCTTAAACAAAAACAATTCTCTTAAGTTAAGATCCATTGTAAATATTGCAAAAAAAAGTTTTTGGCAAAAAAAAGCCCTCCTCCCTCACCTCACTCTCCTCTTTCATCATCTTCATATTTTGTAAATAATAAAATGTTTTCCTTTATTTTTATATATTCTTTATACATACATATACAGAAAACATAAATCATTTTATTTAAATTAAATAAAAATTCCTTAAGTAAAAAAACCACAAAAATTCTTTTTATTTGTTTTTATGAAAAACAAAATGTTCGACAATAATCACGCTGTCTTCCATTGGAGTTTGTGAGAAATACAAAATAATTTTGTTTTTTGTTTTGTCAATATATTGTGAAATTGCGAAATTGTATGAATTTGTCATTGTGAACGGGTGGCAATATATAAGTATGTATATGCCTATCCCGGTTTCATGTTAAGTATTATTATTGAGAAAATATATATTTTTTAAGAGAGAGTGTGTGAGAGTAAGAAAAGATTTTTTTCTTAAAATTTGTAACTTTAAGAGCTTAACTTTAATTTAATTTATTTCATTATTATTTTTGTCGAAATACAATGTGAGGTACAAACAATTTAATTAAACTGAAGAAAGAAAAAAACGGTTACAAATTTTTGTTTTTAAATATGTGACATAAAAAGTGATGGTAGATATTAAGATATTATTTTGAAAATAAAAATATTTGATTATGAATGAAAAAACATGGCTTTTATTTTTTTTAATTTGATTCTCTTAAAATATTTTTGAGCTTCTCTTGAATACCCCCTTCCAAGAATGTGAATAAGTGGTCTCAGACAATGGTCTAAGGTTGCAGGCAATGACAGTAGTATCATGGGGTAGAAACCTGCCAAACCGTCACCATAGAAAAGATGCGTTGGGCGGTGATCACTTTCTACCCGTATGTCACCAGAAATGAACATAATGCCAATTATGCTTCAGAAGACTTATGACATAATTGGTTCGTAGCCTTTGTCAATCTATACAAACTACTTACACAACAGCTACGTGACTCACTCCTGGAGAAGAGTCAAAGTGATCTTCATACCAAAGCCAGCTAGACGTGGACAAGAAACGGTAAAGGGTTATAGGCCGATAAACTTATCGTCCTTCATCACCTAAACACTTTTTTGTACGAGGGAGTGGCGAGATTCTTTCATCCGTCAAGCAGCACGGGATATGGTCTCGACCGTCTCTAAGACCCACGCCCAAAACAGGGGAGACAGTCCGCACTCAGACTGTAGGCTTACATTCCTACTAGTCCGGAGAAATTAGCATTTTAAGGAGACAAAATTAAAAAATGGCTGAAAATTGGACAACAGCTTCTTTGAGACTTTTTAAGAAAACAATTTCGGAATCACAAAAAAACAACATGGCCGCCGAAGATATCACTTTTTGGCAAAAAAATCACTCAAAAACTGGTTTTTTCGAAATTTTTTTTTTTATCAGTCAATACGAAACGTTATTGCCTACAAAAAACCCCTCTTGTGATTTTTGCGAAAACCTAACCTTTCGAAGTTATTCAAGGTCAAAGTTTCCAAAAATCACTTTTCGGCCTTACTTTGAACAATTCGGAATGGTCAAGGTTTTCGAAAAAAATTCAAGAGGGGTATTTTGTAGACAATAATGTTTTGTATTGACTGATCAAAAAAGATTTTCGAAAAAAAACCAGTTTTGAGTGATTTTTTTGCCAAAAAGTGATATCTCCGGCGGCCATGTTGTTTTTTTGTGATTCCGAAATTGTTTTCTTAAAAAGTCCCAAGGAAGCTGTGTTCCAATTTTCAGCCGTTTTGGAATTTTGTCTCCTTTCGTACGTTTTTTTTGCTAATTTCCCCGGACTATACTGACTAAATTCGCTTTACATGACATTTAAGTCCAAACCCGCAAAAGCCGTAAAGGCAGTAAGTCTTAAAAGAGTTCTTAGAAAGGTGCTCACCAGAGAGGAAGCAATGGGGCATACAGATCAGCGATATTCCGTCTCTGATTGGTGAGAAAGGTGCTTTCGACTAAGTTCGCTTCCCAATTCACTAGATGCGCAAGCGCCCGTAGCTGCGTAGATAGCTTTCTACTGAGAAGCTCCTGCCAATCCCTTCTGTGGGACTCTAACCTACAGAAAGAACCACCTCTTTCCTAACTCTCATTCACGGTACTGGTCTTTCTCAATCTCGGTCTGGACAATATGGTGATTGATTCAAGCATCCAGAAGACAAGAAAGGCTTTATTCTGTACCCAAAGCTGAACTATTAGCTCAACATCGAAGAAAGGCAGAAAAAGAGAGCCTTCTTGCAAAAGAATATATATTAGAAATCCATTCTTGGACAAAGTATATAGCAAGACTCGGATTTATAGGGACTATGTGTACAACCCCCACATGTTATTCTCAATCTGTTCCCACCGCAGCTGAGGCAACGAGAAGCGGGCTCCTGGGTGGAGAAGAGCTCTATGGGCACAGCAATATAATACTCTCTCTAGAATAGATGGGCCATCTGTAGACATGGTTCAAAATCAGGTGACCTCGGTAGTCTGGGGAGTAAGGCGCCTGGCTACCATCCCCGAGGTCCCGGGTTCGAATCCCGGCAGCACCACGGTCCTTCGCCTTTCCCACTTTCACCACCTACATAACTTACCTTCTTTCTTCTTCCCTCTTTACATTCCTGATTCCTCCTGTCATAGCCTTCCGCTAGAACTTCCTCGCTCGACAAGCGCATGTCATCGGTTGGTTGATGGGATTCAACTCATTTCAGGAGGCATAACACTCCAGCGAGTTGTTTCTCGTTGCCCCGATGCCAGAGTCGCGATAGTAATGGTTGGGAGTATGTGGTTGTGGCAGTTCCTCCCTTCACTCTCTCTCTTTCCCTTCACTTTCTTCCGACTAGAGCTTGCCGTTCGACATTGTACTCTACACGAAAAAAAAATTGTCGACAGTACAAAGGGCTTTCCCTGAGCTCTAGTGTTCCGCATGAAAAAAAACAGAGTCGAGTGTGGGTGCTGGTGCTCTCTCCTCCTCGTCAAAGCTTCAAAAACACTACCGGTATGTCTTCCAGGTCAAACTGCTGGCACTCTTCAAAGCATGCCTCGCAATATAGACAAGCCCAAGGCCAGGAGCCAGGGTCATACTTTTATCGGATAGGCAAGAGGTTAAAAAGGCACTAGTCGCGGTCTATAAAACGTCCAAGCTGGTCAAATCTGTCAAAAGGAGCTCTCTTGCTTGGATAGAAAGTGTACAGAAACATTGAGAGTAACGAAAATACATATCAAAGACTGAAGCCAATCATGTACACACAGCACTGCAGAATGTACAGAACCCCCCCCCCCTGGTGGGATGAAGATATCACCATGCACTTCCTTTCATTTTTAAGCTCCATGTGGAGGAGATTAACATCAAGACTAAAAAGACTTCCGCTGGATCCAACAACCAGAGATTTCGCGTCCTCCTGATAAACCCGCAGGAGGACATTGCCAGATTCATGTCGAACATAACAGGTTACAGGTTTGAGGGGCTTTCGCCAAGATCGAGATCCCTACACAACACCCACTAACGAAGCCAGATAAACAAACAGTTTCCCGGCTCTGGCTAGGTTAGACACCGTGTATTTGGAAGCTTACAGGACTATAATCGATTACCTGAAAATGAGAGGTTGGCTCATTTCGTTTTTACTCGATTTTTTTAAGTAGAAGAAAAACTCCTTATGTACTGCCGACGGTTCTAGAAAAACACGTCATTTGCTGTCTTTTGCTGATTGACTTCTCCAAAGGTTGCGATAGCGTCAATGACACCCTGCTTCTGGGAAAACTGGCCTCACGAGCTTATTTTTCTCTTTCCGTTCTTAAACTTTTGCAAAACTTTTTTACTAAGCTGAAAAGGTTAAACTAGGTGGCTCTAGTTCCTCAAGTGCCCTACTTCACGCTGGCGTCCCCCAAGGCTCTATTTTTGGGCCACTTTTATTCAGTATTTTTATTAACGATCTTCCCTTAGTAGTAAAATATTCTAGGATTCATATGTACGCAGACGATTTGCAGCTTTATTTCTCTGCGCCAAGAGATCAAATACTGTATGTGTATGGAAAAGCTGTCTCCAGTGCATTTTTTTCTGCGACTGTTTGTCCTGACTTCTCTACTATCGCGTTAAAATCGGGTTCTTTTGTTGATAAAGCAAGAAATTTTGGGGTGGTACGAATAGCAGCATGATCTGCTGCGATCATATTTATTTCACTGTTGGTAAAACTTAGGGACTCCTGTCGGAATCGAGAATTCGCTAACATTGTGAATTGCTGAAAAGGGCTGTACGTATGAATTTGCCTAAAGCCTTACTACTATCTCTTCTAATGCATGGCATTCCCAACTTTCTCCCTGTTGATTTACAAAGTATCGATTCAATGGGCATTTTTAAGAAGCGTCTTTCAAGTAGGTCGTCTAGTCCAACTTTAAGTCGAATCGTTTTTTGATTCGTCTGTATATTAGGCCATAGTTCCAGAAAGTTAATAAGGGACGCTGCTTTCGTTCGTAGACTTCCATTCTTCGCGACTACTGATATCTACTACAAATGGTTTATCAAAGTCTAGCTGGACTTCGTGTATTTCAGAGTATCTGGTGATCGATTAAAAGTTCGCAGCGCTTAGGAAACCCCTGCAATCACATATGGGTGGGAGACCTAAAGGCCTAAATCCTTGATGCACAAAGTGAAGTGTCCTAAGATAGCCTCTATGGCTGCAGTAGAACTGGTACTTGTTGTAAAATTCTTACTTGAGTTTTTCTGATAAGATCAGATCCCAAAAGTGATACTTGTGCACATAGGCGTACTCAGGAATTTTTTTTGGAGGGGTCCGTCCAAAATTTTAAGAAAAACTCATTAGACAAGAAAAATGAATTTTTATTATTAATAATATGTTTTTTAATTGTTTGTTTTCATAACATAAACCGAGGGTATGCGAAGAAAGTAGCATAGCTACATCACTCCAAGCGCAGTAAAGTTATCGGTTGTGGTTTCAGGAAGTGAGCTTTGAGAATTTCGAGGTGTTTTGGATATGAGATTTTGCCTTGAGGAATTTGGTTGAACTTCGCTGTATCTCGGATAGGCTTTTGCGCCAGGTCAGCTGGGGATCAAATCTTTAGTTGAACTTCGCTGTGCCTTCGGTGGGATTTTGTGGGAAATTTGATCCGGGTTCCAATTCTTGATGGGGATCGGTGAGTTTGGTTCGACCGGACGATTTTTGGTTTGCGTCTCCGTTAAGCTTATATGCAATATAATTAAGCTAACGATATCAATATTATTTTAGTGCCCATGAATTCTAGAAGGTGTTGGAGGGAAATGTAAAAGTTGAAGGAAGAAAATTTCACTAAAAATCGCGTACGGGCAACGGTTTCCGAGATATAAGCAATTCTATGTTTTTGAGTAATATTAGCAATATTATTAAGTTAAGTTTTCAGCGGCTACGGATTCCACGGCTGTGGAATATGGGTATGAAAAATTTCAGTAAAAATCTACCTACGAAAAACGAGCAGTTAGATGATCTGCAAATGGGATAAAACAGTTGATTTTGTAGTGGCTTTGAACATGGGAGGCTGGAGCATTCATGGGATTCCCTTGTCTTCCTGCTATACGCCGCAATTGTATGATGTCTCCATTTCATAACAAAGCATCAGAAACTGCTTTGAAAGCAGTTTTGTACTCGTCATCGCCGTTATTTCTAATGCGATTCAAGGTAGCTAATAGAACGTCAATGCAACTAAACGCTTTTATCACAGTCGACTGCCTGAAACTATGGTATAGCTCATGATTTTCTCCAAGATAAACATGGCTATTAAGAAGTTGGTCGATCGCAATATTGTCAGCATTTGACATGCCTTCTCTGCTGTATCAATGTTGCAACTCTTCGTGGCACAATGGCACCGCGAATTACTGTATCAACTTTTTTCACCCACCAAGTTTCAAACATTGCCAGTACTGTTGGTTGGAAGAAGTTCTCGTATTTGTCTTTTCAGAACATCTCGGTGAAGGAATACCCATGTAGGCCAAGAATATCATAGAAAATCTGTTTTTAGTCTTGACGTGATGATCCGTGTACGCCAGCGCAATGAGCTTCCAATGACATAAGTGTTCACAATTTTCTTGCCTTTATTTCGGGGAGTGTTTGAACCCCCAGAGCAACCCCCCCCTTGGGTACGCCTATGCTTGTGCAAGTTGGTTATTAGTTTTGAGCAATAACTCTTTGAGTACGATGCATCTAGACTCAAAGTTCTTCTTGTGATGAAAATAATTCTTCCATCTGAGATACACTAATGCACGAAAATGCAAAGACTCGTCGAGTGAAACAAATTTCATGCCATGCTCGAAAAGTGTACATATGAAGCGATAAGCTAATTAATCTTAACTGCGTAGAACAGCGATTTCCCAACAACCCTGTGCCTCGGTGATATAATGAATTAACCAAATCGGAACACACCTCAATTTTATTGCTAAGAATCTCGCGATAAATTGATTAACCGCTACGCCTTAAAAGTTTTTAACTTAAGCGAAAAAAAGTGCTACGCAATAAATCGATCGAAACCGCAGGCAGCCCGCCACTGTTAAGAATCAGAACGCGCCAATCGATGGTTTATTGCTTCATCGAAAATCACCCCAAAAAAATAGTGCGACATACCTCCACCGATAACACCTATCTTAATTACTTCCTCCTCATTTCCTTCTTGTCACCTGTAATAGGCGCCCCCCGCCCCCCAATTTGTTATCAGATTCGTGGAAATCCAATCCGGCAAAGTTGTGTCGCCTGTTTGCCAGACATGTGACTCCTCCGGTGATGCGCAGTTTCCCTTGACATACAAAACACCTGATCACATGGGGTGCCGCCGCTTTTGTAAAAATTTTACCTGTGGGCAGGCGGAAGAGGGTGGAAATCGCGCACTTCCACATTCCTGAGTTGGCGATTTTTTTTTGTTATAGTAGGAAACGGAAGAAATTGTTTCTCTAGACTCGAACGGTGTCACCTTAATGGTTAATTAGTTTCGTAACCGCAAAAAAATGCAGCGGAAAAAATCGAGAACGCTGCACAAATAGCTTCGTAATGACTGACTGCAGAGCGGACTGCGACGAACAAGGTCTTGCATTAGCAGCTAGAGAGATCTTCACCAGGGAAGCACCTTTTCCTGAGGCACGTGTCGCCAATGTTCGATGTTTCAAAGCGAGTGGTATTAGATGTAAGAGCCACCGCCAAGCCCACCTAGACTTGGCCTTGGCGGATCGCACAAGAGCTTTGGCACCTCCACGACTTGCGCCTGTTTGCACCGAAATGAAAAATAGCAAAAAATTAGTAGAGTTCATGAAAAAGGGGAGGGGGAAACGAAGGGGCAGGAAAGCGCAGAGCACTTAGTAGCTTTTACCCGCCACATCCGGACAGGCACCGATCATGACGCGATCAGATAAATTAAGCGCAGAAGGCCGCCATCGTACCGCCCGCTGTACCGTTCCCATTCCTGCAGCCGCTCATCCAGACCCAGACAGCGCGCGGCGTCGTCGCGTGCTTGCCGCAGCGAGCTTTCATCTCGGAAGCTTGCCGTTGTAGAGCCACGATCATCGATCAAGCATGCCAGCCGGGGGCCGCGGTAAGGCGGCGGCGTTCGCCCGGTTTCTTCTGGCAGCGGTTTACGCCGCAACACTAATGGGTCCCCGGAGCTTTCATATCGCCGCTAGAGATCTGCTGGCGCGGCTCTTTGTTACTAATCAAAGTGCAGGGCAGGGAATGCAAATTAGAGCCGAGCGCGTGGAAGACTGAAGATCGCCGTTCGGTCGCGATTGAACTTGGCGCCCCGTGGGAATTCCGGTGACGTAACCCGGGTATCGGGTGTGATAAATCCCCCATTTGGAGATTAAAGATCGGATCGTTAGATGCAGGCGGCTTTGTTTAGGCATGACTCGTGGGAGCGCCTCAGCGCAAGCGACCTTGAGGAACGTTTCAGTTCCGGTTTCGCTGCTGCCGACTGGTAAGGTCGATGGACGTTTTCAGGTTTTTAAGTCAACCCGAATGCGAGCCTTGGTCTTGATTCTCACATCGCGTCTAATGGAATTTTTATTCCAAAAAAAAATTCCATCAAGTCACACCATTTGTATCTCTCAGCTCCTCAGCCGCTCTGCGAGACAACCAGGCGTGGGACGTGCAGGATTCTATCACCGCAATAGCAACACAGCAGAAATTCTGTCATATGGAGGCATGTGTATTCAGGTGTGCTTTCCTGGAACCCAAATTGAGATTTTTCCGCCAAATGACATCAACGCCTCACTTTGGGTATGGTTAGACTTTGCTTGGGTTCCGGAAAAACCCAATCTAATTGGGTCATGCAATGCCGATAGAACAGGTGAAACCGTGATGTGTTTGCGATTTTTGGCTCCAGTTTACATTGAATATGGAAATATTTACTGTGGTGGCGACGAACCTTTTTTTCGCACAGACTCAAGGTTGCCTCGAATCGTACGGATTTTGGGGATGGATTTTCAAGATTTTCAAACTATTATTTATTTTTTTATGAATAAAATTATCGATCGATTAAAATTCAGCACTGGAACGAGAACCAGTGGCCATCACGAAAGTTTGAAAATTTTAACAAAACTTGCTCGGCAAATGGAATTCTAATTTTGAAAATTTGTGGTTAAATAAATTTACGGATGATGCCAGAAACTTGTTTGTGTCAACCTCGAACAGGCGTAGACATTTTTCGAGAGGTCAATCAGGGGACGGGGATTTTGTGTGCTCATATTTACTATACAACGACGTCATAGATTTTGGTATCTTGAGTATGATTATCCTAGACTCTCTTGGAGCAGGTAGGAGATGTCTCTAGACTTGTTGTCCACCTAATGTTTGGTTATGCAATGAAGCTTTTACCACAGATACAGATATTCACTAGTCCTCAAAACATCTTTAGCGGTTGCTTATGTGACTAGAAAAACCTGCCTCGCAATATCTTAATATTATAAGCCTAGGACACGCAGGTTCTACACTTGTGCGTCCAAAAATTCACACAGTAAAAGATGTGCATACATTTGGCGATCCGGACGTGATCGCTTAAGATCACATATCACAAGAAAAAATGAGAAACTCTTGGTCGCAAAAGGAGGATTTCTACAAACTATCGTGGTAGAACTATTTGGATAACAGAGCGTTGCGGGAAATGAGATCGACCAGCTGTACCCACAGTCAACTACGGCCACCAGGATTCACTTAGTAGAAAACCATTGGGGTGTTCGGAGGACCTATTCCACAGTCTAAAGGAGTTATGGACACGATTTGAGTCAAATCACCGACAATTAATGCCGATCGTCATTAACTATCAACAGTATTCCAACCTTCTGAACCAAATATTTTGAAGAAGCAGCCAAGGCCTACCAGAAACTGAAAACCAGAATGCTTCAACAGCACAATTTGACGCCGAAATTCAAGTGCCATGTATCCAAGCCGCAGCATACCATGAACCACAATGAACCAAATAAGCCTCAGGTCTATGGCGCGACCAGTTCTCGTTCAAGTAACTGGACAACTCTATACTGGAACCCGTCAAACGACAGACGCTATTATTCAAAACGATCATTCAATTACTGCAAGATGTTGAGAAGAAACTATATGACACCATCTCAAGCACCTTCCACTAGGTCAAGCTATATCTGGTTCGGGTATAAACCCATGTTTTCAATGGTAGACCAACAGGGACCAAAGTGTAGGACGAACAAAAAATAGATGGATGGATGAAGTCCTAGAAGACGAAAACTTCGAATTACAAACTGTTTAGAACAGTGATTCCCAAAGTGGTCCATATGGACCCCTGGGGGTCTATGGGATGATCCGGGGGATCCGTGATAATTAAAAATTATTTTGGGGGTGCGCGAAGAACTACCGGGGGTCCGCGAAACAGATCGAAAGTTTTCATATAAAAAATTAGAAAAATTTAAAGGGCGATGTTTTCCGCGTGACCACGCGGCTCGGACGAAATCGAAAAGCAAACAGCTTTATTTGACTGACTTATTCGCCAAATTTGATGAAATAAATTTAAAGTTACATGGTGATCAATTAAATTTTCCCAAAACTAAAAGTATTACATCTGCATTTGTTACAAAACTTTTGTTATACAACCAGAATTTGGGAAGAGGAGAATGTTCTCAGTCGTTCTCAGATGGAACGCTCTTTACCTATATTCTTATTTTATTAAACTTTTCGTTAACGTCCCACGCTTTTTACATTTAAGTAAGTTATATTTATAAATTTTACCAATAACTTCTTTAATTTCATTCTGAGCTTGATTCTGAAAGGTAGGTTGTTTCCATATAATGGCTGGAGCAATAAAAACTTTACATTCAAAATTATTTTTTACTTTTTAGTTCATTTTAAAATAAAATCGTATTTTTTATTTTTTTTTAACTATTTATTTTTATTTTCTACTTTTTAGTCTATTAAATGTCATCCGCCATTTTGTGGCGGCCGCCACTGTATTCTACTCGTCATACCTTTTCATTTGATACCCATACCGAGCGGGTTGTAAAGAAAAAACTAATCCGCTATTTTGTGTTGGCTGCCAGTTTAAATTTGGAATGGAGCAACACAGCTAATTCTATTCTACTAGCTTGGAACCGCCAAATTTATTTTTTTTTACAAAAAAATCAGAGTCCATTGTCACGCGAACTATGCATATGTGCAAAATTTGAAGTTGATAAGTTATATTTTCTGCTTTTTAGTTTATTATGCCTTCCGCCATTCGGTTTTGGCCGCCATTTTGAATTTAGAATAATGCAACACAGCTAATTGTATTCTACCTGGCATAGGGCGCGTTTAGGCCCAAGTTACTCTGTTAAGTTATCGCTGCTAACTTAACACCGTTCCTAGCATATCATTTGACAGTTCTAATTTTACAACAACTAAAAATTATAACATTTCTCATTTTATAAATAATAACACGAAAAAAAAAATTAATAATAATATCTTCTGCTGTATCAAAATATTACTAAATTATTTGCTTACAACAAAAATTCACAAGTAAACGTCAACTCCTTTTGACAGTTGGAAGCTGTGCTACATTTTAGCTAAGCCAAAAAGCACAAATAAGTTTGTTAACAGCGCTAAATAGATTTAGGTTTATGCCGTTGTTAACATGCCTATTGCAAGAATCGGCTGCCATCTTGGAGCCGCCATCTTGATTTTTTTTCAAAATGGTCAGATTGCGTTATCACGCGAACTATACATACATACATATGTGCAAAATTTGAAGTTGATGGATATATGAATAAGTTCCGGGTGTCAAAAAGCTTTTATTTTTGTTCGCCTTTTGCAATTATTGTTTTTTCGTTTTTTTCCAAGGGCGGGTGTCGTTTTTCCAAGCGGGCCCCGCACTTAGTACTAGCCACGTCCAATGCTGCTTAGATTCTGTAATCGAAAGAGAAGCGGTCTATTGAGTATACTAATGACACGATTTATGGTCATTAAAATAATTGCCAGTTTTGCTCGTTCTATACAATTTCTGAGAACTCCAGTAAGCTCAAAATCAGCTCTCAATTTTTCCCGCTGGAATCTATTAAGTATTAAGTACCTATGTACCTATATTTTCAAGCACCATTGCATTTTTTCTTTTGTTTTCTTAACAATTAAAAATATGTACATAATTAATTTACCTAGCAACGTGCAATTGTCTTCTCAGAGAGAACATATTAAAGTATTTTTAGTAGATTTTATTATATCATAAAATTCAATTGACTTGGATTTGGGGGTGCATGATTAAGCTTTTGTTCTAGTAAGGGGTCCATGACCGAAATAAGTTTGGGAAACACTGGTTTAGAACTAGCAAGACATAGAGCCGGTTTAGACGGTGCACTCCAGCGCATGGGCCTCACGAATTTTGGGGATAAAGGAAGAAGTGGGGTTGTACCTCTCATCATCCCCACTTCTCTCTTCATCGTTAAACTATCGTGATCGTGAGGCACATGCGTTGGAGCACAACGTCTAAACCGGCTCATAGAGACGACTGGAAGAAGGGACTTTAAGAGCCCCTACAAGAACTGTAACGCCAATTAGGGAAAAGCTGTTCAAACTGGTTGAGGTGTGCAGGCGTGCGTTGTGCAATACTACGTGAAGCAGACACAAAACTTGTACTCACCATAAAGACTTGGAGAGCAGCATGAAACGGAATTCAGATATGGTGGAATATGGTCAGAACGACGTAACTTATAGGCAAAGCGTAAGCAATCATTAAAGGCTAATCTTTTTGGCGTACAACGAGTCTATAGACGTAAAAATGGATAGAGCATGTAATGGTTGAGGTAGAAGTAAGTCAACAACTCCAAGATATTTTGTACCGGCACAAGGGAGCTCCTTGCTGGTGACAGCAAGGCTACTGCCATCATGCTTGGGTAACCATAAAAAAATTTTTAAAGACAACATCCTCCCTAGTTTCCTAAATATTTATAGGGGATGCTAAACCGGCCACACGGTGTACGCTAGCTCGCCGGAAGGGGTCGTGGGGGTCTGTGACCGGAAATGTACACATATGATTCACCACTTACCTATTATTCAAAGAGGAGCTTTCTTCATATCGTTCTTGTCCTAGGTTAGCCAAAGGTATTCATCGCTGGAAGTTACCAACGACCTGGTGGACCTGTAATTGTTCAACGCGACGATGAGAGAAACCTGGAGAGAAAGCAACACCCAACCATCCTGGATAAATTACCCCTTTAAGCTGTCATAATTATTAATACTCGTTGAGTTCAAGAAATGGATAACAAATATATTATATATTACTTACAGCACAAGACAATAGAATTAATTTAACAACAAAATGAAGGTAAGTTTGAATTAAATAGTACGTAATAGTAAATCAAAACAAAAGTAAACTTATACTCTAGGTAATGTGGATGCAACCAACTATTACCACCTATACTACTGATAGTGAACCGGTGTGTGTTGAATGTAATGGGGGCAAGGAGGGATACAAAAAAAAACTCTGAGCCAATATTAAACTTGGCCAACCAAAACCAAAACCAAAACATAAGAGAAGTGACAACGTCGATTTGGCCAAACGATGCTTCAGGACGATATGTTTAGGACAATTTGTTCAACTAGAACCGACGAATGTTTGTTTGCACCCCTAAATGGACAGTGTAAAAATGTTGATAAAGGTAATTTAAGTGAGTCGCTTGGGATGTAAATATATTTATATTATATAAGTAGAATGTGTAAGTGTAACAATTTAAGAAATAGCGACTAGATTAAAATAATTTGTAAAATACCTTATGAGAAGGGGGTTAGTGTCTTATAAATATGGGTGAATATATATTATAAGGATTCCAAGAATTGTAAATAATTTGTAATTATAATAAAAGAATTGTAAATAATTTGTAATTCTAGTAAAATAAGTGTAAATATAGGGCAAATATTTTAAAAGAATGATAGGTATATGGTTATTACTTCATAAGAACTGTAACTATATCATATTTATATATATAATGGTGTAAAAAAAACCTTCTCCTTGTTGTGCTGTTGCAAGCTCCATGCGGGTATTCGCCAACGGTTCAATGCACAAGTTATTGTTCACTCATACCAGCTAAATCACCAACAAAATCACTTGGAAGATAGGTTTTCGGCATCTAATTTTCCTGAAACTGGCCACAACCATCGGTATCTGGCTGAGCATGAATAGCATCCATTAACTCCTAACGCTAACCAAAAAAATTGATCCTTTTCCGCTCTGAATAATTACTAATTTTTTTTTTAAAACAGCGTTTCTGCATCAACCTACACCTCAACAAAAATGATTTTTTGTATCGTTTACAACAATATATCTAGTCTCAATCAATACAATAATAATAAATTTTCTGAGTTAACCTTTCACGTTAGTCCTTTTTAAAAAACCCAATTGAATTGTTATAATAACTTAAACCTTTTACACGGTACTTTCTCCTGTGGTAAAGTTTTTCTTGGATGTTCGTTTATCTTGGTTACCAAATTTCTATCACATCCCACTTCACTAGAATCCAGACTCTCCTTATTCATGTACCAATCCAGACTCCTATCTTAATATTTTTTCTTCATCTATCTTCGTGTAAGTTCTTAATGGCACAATTTTTTTCCTGCAAATATTAGCACGTCCACTCCTACAGTTAAACTTCCAACTTTGGCCAGTGTAGCCCTAAAATCATCAAACTAGTTTCTGGTCATGAAGAACTGAACATCTCAATTGGAAATTAATCGAAATTGCACTTCCTTGATAATATACTCAATCTTTCTGCACTTTAATTATATCAGTCAATGATTCAAAAACGAACATAATTTTCTTCACTTGCTTATCGACTCTCGAGTTCAAAATTCTCACAACCAGACTAAAAATACAGGCTATCAACCTTTTTCGGCCAAATTCTAAATCGAACTGTCAAAAAATTCTATTTTTTTCTCTTCCAAGAAAAATTTTGTTTTTCTTTGCCTACGTGATTCAAAAAAGTTTCGCATCAAAAAGCTTCTGAAGTGATTGGACTATTAATTTCTGAAATTTCCGATAGATGGGGGGAATAATTAATAATAAGAATTTTGCAATAAATAACCGACCGTTACAATTTTACTTTCTAAGCGCAAACGAGAGGCCCCATTGAAAAGGATTTCTGGTAGAACAGAACGAGATGTGGCTGAATCCTTCAATGGATTTAACTATTGTATGTTCAACGTCGGCCAGCACGCAATACGGCGTAAAGCCAGCAGTAATCTTATCTTAATCGTCACATCTTCATCGTACAATTGAATCTTCGAGTCTTTCACCATCAAAGGAAGAGAGAGGGACTTACAAAATGCTGAATAACAGTGGTTCGAGAATGGAACTTTGGGGGACTCCGAGGTAAGTAGGCAATTTGGAACTACAGGCACCTAGTTTACCTTGTTGAGAGTGGTAAATTAGAAGCTATGCCGAAGTTTAACAGCAGTTAAAGAAAAGTGGGCTTTGTGAGTAGAGTTTTTGCAGGAGCAAAGTGTGATAGCTTTTGAAAAAGCAATAATAAACAGTGATGATAATCAAGAAAGGGGCGAGCATCACTCATGACTGTACGGAAACCAAGCTTATAAGTTACCTTTTTACTACTAGTCGTACTCATCAATGTGCAATGTCTAGTAGTAAGCTTGCTTCGTATACTGCACCCGATTAGCATTTAAAGGGGGCACGCCTCATGCAGCATGTGGGCCCCATTTGAAAAATGAGGGGCATGCCGAAAAAGGCCTTTCCCATTAATTCCTTATGAGCAACACACAAAGAAAAATCAGCGATACTGAAGTGAGGTATGCCCTATCAGTTTCTCATAAAGGACCTATGAGGTAAACCTAATTACAAAAGAAATGGGGCAATCCCAACATCTGCCTTACTCATTCGGAAAGCTTTTTAAAAAGCTTTAAAGTTAAGCTTTAGTTTTACTCATAAAAAGCCTTAGTTTTTGTTGTTGCCTTGCTTCATATTTCAGGCAACTCTTGGTCACCGTGGAAGTCGTCACTCAATAGTCCGGTTCTAGTTCTATTGCGGAGGTCAAGCAGCATTGGACGTAATAAGTACTCAGTTGGGAGACCGCTTAGAAAAACGACACTCACGTTTTAAAATATAAAGCTTTCGACACTGCCGCAGTTATTACTGACATATCCACGCCGAAATTCTCAAGTCAGCCTCTTTTTTCCATTTGATATCGGGTAGCAAAAATTTGTCCTCACGGGGGGCATATGAGGCATTCCTGCGGCAAGGCGTTAAATTCACCTTGTGGCAGTGCGGCTAGCCTCATAGGGGCCCCATCTGCACCACCTACTGGGGCTGAAGATTTTGGGCTTCTCCTTCTTCTTCTTTGATGGTGGTGAGGTATTGGGTCAAAATTGACGCGGCTATTTGCTTGGCCTATTGTCCTTCACCCCGATACTTAATATTTGTAGGACAGACGGCTTGAACAGGTTCAGTAGTCTGCCTAATGGCTTGTCGCTTTGACTTAACTCTTCCAGCTATCCAGTGATACTCGCAGAGAACATGAGAAGAGCAAACTCATCCTACTCAAGTGGGGTCATTCGCCCTTTCTATATTCCATAAATGGTAATTCACGTCGCGGTGTCCGGTAAGCAAGCCACAAGTGTCCTGACATCCTTTATAGCGTTCCCCAACAATTCCTTAGCGGCGTTGAGAGACGGCACAAAATGGAACAGCTTAAAGTGGGTCAATCCACGCGAAAAGCTGCAGCGTTAGGAGTGTTTCATCCAAAGGCGATTGGCAAAGGCCTTCTTCGCCAAATTCACTAAACTAATAGATGCCTCCGTATCCGAATATAATGAAATTGTTCCATAAAATTCCCATGAGTAGGTTTGAAAGAAAACGTCCATCCTAAAAAAACCTCCATATCTGGTTAAAAATTTTGGACTTACGACGTGGACTCCTGGGACGGTGTGTTGGTCCACATGCAAGAGTAAATGTTTGGCAAGACTATCCAGGACTTATCCAGTAATCCTTGAATCATCCAACGCTACAGATTATCTTGGATCGAATAAACACTCAACCGATCAACTGTCACACATTCATAGCTTACCGAAACGAAATCATCCATGGAAGACCACTCCTGATAAATGGCGAAACGTCTCATCAAACGATAATCCAGCAGATCTAGTTTCCTGAGGGATATCAACTCCTATCGGGAAGAGAGTAGCGAGAAGAATGAAAGAACACGACCCATTCTCATCCAGTAGTACCGCGACAGAACGGTGACTTCGGCTATCGAGCAGGAGCTAGCTTCCTAGCTTATGGTGCTTCCAGACAATAGGAGAAGAGAGGGCAGAAATATTTCTGTAAAGAAGGAAGATAAGACAGCAAGAATATTACCCAGTCAGGTCAGTTTTTGTGAGAACTCTTTTGTCTCTCTACGCAAGCGGTTTTCCCAAATGGTCCCCAACTAAGTACTAACCCCGGTGAATACTGCTTGACTTCGATCATCTAACGATATCCGGTCTATATTCAGTAGGCTAATTGGCACCAACTTCACTGACGGAATACACAGCATCTCTAAAATGAACTAAGTTATTTCAATGCCTAAGGTCCATCTTCATTTACGAAGAACTAGCGCATTTGACCTGCTTGCAGGGGGGTTTCTTCTGGCCAGTTCGACGTCTTTAAGTTTGTTTCTGAGAATGGAAAAGACGGATTTTATTGCAGATTTGGGCTAAACCTCTTACAAAGAACAGATTTTGGACCTCTTAAACATTAAGTCTCAATATTATGGTGTAGTTCTTCGATGATAGCTTTATAGCTCAGTCCACCATGGTTGTAACGATCAACACTAGACTTTGCCTCATTTTACCATCATTCCTTAATATGAATAAGTTTATTTTTAAAATTGAAAAAGAAACTGAAAAAAATTAAATTTCGAGCTGAAGGACAATTTAAGGAGCATTTTGTAAAAGGACAGCATTAAATCGTTCGAAGCAACTAACACGCTTCTAATTTGACTCAAAAATTCCTCCTTTAAATTCGAAAGTGCATCCCCTAAAAACTGAAATAAACAATTCCTTCACGTACGATCTGATAAACTCTAAAAAAATATCGAAGAAAGTGAGCACAACAATCCCAAAGAGCCCGAGCCTTGGTCACGTCCGCAACTCAAAGACTTTCAATTAGCCGAAGACAAAGGTGTTTTTAAGAACCGATCAGGCGCCAGATAAAGATTTCTGTTCCTTGCCTGGGAAACTTCTGGTTATCTCCACTAAATCATCGGAGGGGATAAAATGTGATAGTAATCTTCTAAAACGAAAGCGTGATAAGATTTGAAAATGTTTCAGAAACGCTTCTTTATCTTGTGCCACATGATAAGGAATGCTATAGCTCATGCAGCACGATCGGGGCCTGGATGTAGTGACTATACTGCTCCAATTCTCCAGCACGAGGCTCCACAACCCAAATGCCCAAGAGGCAGGCAAATTTCTTTCCAATTGAATTCGCATATTTGCAATCGGGGGGCAGTGATATGGCACCGCGCCGGGTCCTACGATCGGTGGTGCGAGTGACTCCGGGATGCCGCAAGGCTCCCAAATGGGCTCCGTGCTGCCTCGATCGCTCCCATCCGCCTAAGTAGGAAACAAAGCGAAGATTTGAGTATTTGACTGTGAACAAAAATAAAGGCACAAAAGGGGGTGCAGGCGGCGATTACCTGGATGTGAATATATAAAACGACACGATCGGATGCATTCGGATACATTCGGTTGCCTAACACCGCACTCGACTGACCGCGCGTGTACACACCAAATTCGGCAGAGTGTGTAACCGGCTTTTCGTCTTTCATCGCCGCGGCGCTGTGGCTCATTGTTGCGCTGCTGCCTTTACGTTGCGTTACGTTTGGTTACACACAAGTCGCGCGATCACGGTGTCATTAACGTCAATTGCTGCTTGGCTGGTGGAGTCGCGGATGCGCGGATGGATCTGCAGTCATCCATTCGGCAATTTGGCGAATAATACCAAGTGTGCCTAGCCCAACTGTTTTGCGATGCCCCGATGGGTGGGTTCGAGTCTTCTCGTACCTTGCTAACAAACCCTATGGAGGGTTACTTCGCAAGGAGAGCTCCTCGCATCGATTGACTGAATTTTAAAGTCTGGTAGGCACCTTGCGCCACTGGCCACGTCGTTTTGGTTCTTGGGTTGTAATATAGCGAACTTTGCTCCAGCCCAGTCTGGCGTAGTGTCATGCACTGGTAGTACGTAAATGAGGAGCAGTGATTTGAGAAAGAACAGCCACGGAAAATATTTTGAATTTGAACAAAGAAAATTTTTAGTTAAAACTTTTAGGGAAATTACTGACCTAGAGTTAAAGGGGTACTTTTGAGAAATTTATTGACTGTGCTGCATGCAAGCGTATTTTTTGGTTTATTGCCTTTATATGGTAAGCACTCGCTAATGGCAGCAAACTCTAGATCAGTCTATGCAAAGTCAACGTTATGGAGCGACTTTAGACGGGCTGGTTTCCTTCGCAGATGGTTAATCAGTCTGGAGTATTGTCAACCATTTATACCAAAGCCAGGAAAACTCTGGCTAACTCCTTCAGACAGATGAACGTCTCATCTTTTGCCTAGATGACACTGGGGAAAATTGATGACTGGTCGAAAGAAATAGTTATCTTATTGCCGATGGGTATACCATTTAGGAAGTCCATGCACGATCCTTCACAATCCGATGTTGTAAAATGAAGCGCTAAGTAGACTGCTCGAGGAACACTCTCAACCTATCGGATATCTTCTCTCCTGGGGTGCCTTGTTATTGATGAACTCCTTGTTATGGATGATGATGTTGTCAATGCAGTACCCGCGGAAGCAGGTAGCAAAAGATGCCAAACTCCATTGATACTAACACACGG
Organism: Thereva nobilitata; assembly: GCA_963855945.1. Classification (NCBI taxonomy): domain Eukaryota; kingdom Metazoa; phylum Arthropoda; class Insecta; order Diptera; family Therevidae; genus Thereva; species Thereva nobilitata. The sequence continues at coordinate 5,256,216 of OY979696.1, forward strand.
ACATAATAAGCAAGTGTGGTAGATCTCTGTGAATCTGACACAAAGCTTGTAGATACACAAGGGGTCTTCAACACAACGCAATATCTTACATTTGCTGGCCTTGCTAGCCTACGAGCTAATTCCCCAAAACCATTATCCCAGAGGTATGTGGTTCGAATTCACTGCGCGGCATGGTCCGAGGAGCTTAGATCACCGAAGTCAGCGTTCTGTCTGGTGACTAAAAGCCCTTGTCAGTCGACACTCATTCTCTTTTCTCTCTACTACATTTCCGGCTAAAGCTTGTTGTCAGACATCACGGTTGGTGAGTTTAGTCAGTAGGAATCTGACACTACCGTCTGGATTCGGACCATAGAAATATAAACTAACATGGAACGGCTGTGTCGTGTAAAAACCCTGTACGTGAGCGACCACATTAAAGGTAGCTTGTTTAAAAGGACAGCAATAGTGTGCACAAGTGGGACACAAATTGCCGAATTGTCAGGGGTAGCTTCTTGAGTGAATGGTGGCGTGCCAAGTCAATATCCGGGGGGCATAGATTTTATGCCAGGAATTTCAATCGCCCCGCTTTTAAAACGTCCCTCTTATTATTTCTGCATATTTTGGCCTGCACTGCCTGACCACTACTACGGAGTGAACTCAAACACATCAGGAATTGTGGTACGCTTAATCTGGCTTACAGCCATTCCGTGTTTAGTTTATATTTCTATGTTTCGGACCGCCAGTGGTGTTTCCGGTCGTAGATATGGGGGCCTTAAACATTTTGTTCGGCTAGACCAGTGGCTCCCATACTTATTTGGCCTACCGCCCCCCCTTCCAGAAAAAATATTATTCAGCGCCCCTGGAAATTATTTTTTTTAAATTTTAATAGCCATTAAACAGAAAATATATGTATTAATGTTTCTACTTTTCTCGTAAATTATAGTAAAGAAATGTGTAAATTAGAAACATTAAGGCTGGTCTCACACTGCAGCCGATTCGGCCGAATTTTTTACGGCCGTAATCGGACGAATTTTTCAAACAATTAATTTGCTATTCTCATTCGCACATTACACCCGTTGTTTTCGGCCGTTGACGTCCGTAGGTTTACTCCGATCAGATTTGTTTGATTATTCCGCCGAAATGGATACCGAAAAGTTTATAATGGAAATGCACTCCTTTTATTTTATTTAGGATATATTTATATGTGTGACCATTTCAGAATTAGCATTTAAGATTAAAACTAACCCTTAAAGTTCGGCCGAATTTAAAGTTGAAATTCGGTTGAATACGGACGTAAAAAATTCGGCCGAATCTGCTGCAGTGTGAGACCAGCCTAAGGGATTCACGATTCGGTGAAAACTGGTCTAGATTCGTAGGTTCGGGTGCAACGTAGGAAAACTTTCCAACGATACAACAGCAATTGTACAGAACCACACTTTCCAATACTGCAAAAAAATTTATACCCCAGATCCAGTGACCAGTGTAAGCTTTCCTATGGCAACGGGAAATCATTTAAGTGTCAAGTGACATCTGGAAGCTGGCGATTTTGTTTCAAAGGGCTAGCGAAAGGGTTAAAAAAAGTAAAAGTAGATCAAAACCAAATAAAATTTGTCAAGGGGCGTTCATGATATGAAGAAATCAGCTCTTGGGAAAGTAGGCCTGAGAAACATTTCCCATGAATTTATTGTGAATACCCCTATTGAGAAAGGGAAGCAGCGATTGCAGGAAAATTGCTTCGTTTCGTGTTTCATCGTGTAAAATGGGCAATAGCATGCTCCAAAATCTGCTGGTATGGCCTGTTTCACACGGGACGACAACCAACCAACAGAAATCGTACGATATTCATTTTTTTAGAGAAGAGGGTAAGAGAGGACGATGGAGAGGGAAGATTTTCCCATCCAACTTTCTCACCCCTCTCAGTCAGTAGTCAGTACTGCCGCTGCCGTTCCAGGCGATCGACCAATCGCACGAGTGGCAGTTGTCAGCAGCAATGCTCCTAGTGCTTACGTGTTTTGGAACGGCAATTCAGTGGCACCACATGAACAGTAGCAGTGCGCGATTCCGTATACCTCGATGCAAGCGAGGGAGTATGCGGGAATCGAGCCAACGTCCAGTACTTTGTTCAAAGAAAAATTAAGCGTTATGAGCGGAGTACATAAAACAATTTTTCTAAATCTTCTCTTATTTCTTTTATGCTTTCATCGCCCCTTTACAGTTATTCATGGCACCCATATGCACCTGTAGCCATCACCGTCCCCCTGGATCGCTGCAGCGCCCACTTTGGGAATCACTGGGCTAGACCGACGTAAGGATATAATCAATCCCTCGCAAAAAAACAATGCACTCAATGATAGAACCGTTGATAATAGAATGGGGCTTCACTTCTGAGCACTAGTCTTTCACATAAAAACTGCTATTGGCTGCATGCCTGAGAAGATATCAACCACTAGATCCTGCCTGCATACAAGAAGTCTATCCCGATTTTCTTTAAAGCACCGAAGAGTGCTCGCATTTGGCATCGGACGTCTCCAAACTACAAAATGTAAAGTGACAAGATCAGAGGCCTAAGCCCAAGTGTTAGTAGAGCTTAAAGGTTGGGTACCCTAGGTGGTATGTTTCAACCAGAGGTGTTCGCACCTACGAGAACTTAAGAATGGTTTACGCTAACAAACTGATTTTCATCTTCTCTGACAGCCAAGCTGCTAACCCTAATTAATTGGTATTGCCAACGACGCCCCTTGATAAGTTTAATATTGCGCTTGTTTGAGTCGAGGGTCATATCAGGACTTAAAGGTAATAAAAAAGTGGACGCCTTGACTAGATGGTTCCAACCCTATATATTGGCCCAGTGGTGGCTGGTAATTGAACTCACAGTTTGGTGAAGAGGACCCTTGACGATGAGATTCTGATAACACCTACTGAACGATGGAAATTCGCGCTCAGTTTTTTATGAAGTATAACTAAGCTTAGGCATCCATGTGCTACCAGTCTGTCATGTCATACCAGTCATTCAGCGATGTTTAGCAAAGGTTAATTCGAAAAAGATATAGAGGATACGGTAGCCACAATGGAATCTAATGAGGCCTGGTGCAGGGGGCGATGAACGTTGCGTTTGGACTCTTACATGTCCCAAAAGTTCGGAAATAGTGACTGTAGAAGGGTGTTCCATAGTCTAGTTGTTCTACGATGACATCAAAGGAAAGCGTGCTATTCTTGTGGTTGTGGGAGAACTGATGTCAAGAAAGTAGACGGTTTTTCATGCCATTGGAATAGTCTCTGTGGCAAAAGCGGTTAAATTGTTCCAGAGCAACAAAATTTCGATGGTAGCTCAGTGAAGCAAAGCTATCTCTGATACTTTGAAGCAATCACTTTGCACCTTGTCCAGCGGCCATAGGATGGGTTTCTAGGCCCCGGTCCAAATAAACGAGTTTTATAAAGGCAGGGTCGAATTTGTTGGTCGTTTAAAACCCTGCTGGCTGCAGAAGAAATTCTAGGTCTTGCGTTGATTGTTTGACGATTTAGAATATTCCAACGCAAATTCTTGATTGAAATGACGCCTACGATGATAAGAGAGGAATGAGCCGATACATTCAGACTGTCCACTGCAACGGAAGGAATGGTGGAGCAGGTTTTATTGTAGACAGAACTACATTTTGGAAGTATAAGTTTAAGTCGACACGATTTTAACGGCCACAATCAAGAATATGTTCGATGCCCCTATGGACTGAATCGTGCATATGAATTGGACGAAAGAAGTAGACAAGGAGGTTGGCTTACTTGATCTAAGGCACAAGACTAATACCATTGTACCGCTATCAGAGAATTGCAGTGGATTGAGAGTAGATCATTTAAAAACTTTAGAAATAGCCCGGGTCTTAGAACTGAGCCCTGAGGAGCACCAGCAGAGATGGTCCGGGGTTTAAGTTCGACTCCATCCAATTCCACCTTAAATGGAAAGCTGAGGAAGAAACTCTCAATCAAGTTCTGTAGAAATGATTCGTCACAAGTAGTTTAGAAATTTTTCAACAGAGGAGGAAGCTAGACGCAGCAGCTGGACCAAACTCACTAAAGTGATGTAACCTTTCACTGAGGTGCTTTCTTAAGGCAAATTGGATGTACATCTACGCTGTACCATGATTTTCATTAATCGATAGTTTTGGTTGTACATCCGCACGTCGATGTACTATACATTCTATTTGACCGTGTATGGGGGCCTTTTTGGGGCCCCTAGACTATCTAATTAATAAAAGAAAGTTTCTGTATGCGTGTATGGATGCGTGTATGTGCGATGTGTGCGCTATAGCGGGCGCACCAGTCATCGCAGAGCACGAAGGTCCGTGGGGGTCTCCCATGATGCACCTCGAAGCCCGATTTTTGAAATTCAAAATGGCTGCCGAAATATGACCGAAAATCAAAATGGCCACCAAAATTTGCCAAATGTGTTCCGATTTCCATGAAAATCGGTGTCTGGGGGTTTTAAGGTAGAAAATAACGAATTTATGATCAGAACTTATAAATTCAAAATGGCCTCGCCAATATGGCGGACGAATTTTTCCAATTGTCTTCCGATTCCAATGAAAATCGGTATCTGGGGGTTTTTAAGCTAACAAATAAAGAATTTATGATCAAAACTTATAAATTTTAAATTTCGGGGCCAATATGGGGGACGAATTTTGCCAAAAAGGCCTTTCCACGTCAGTTGTATGTAGGTTATTCAAGAGTTGGGAAATCGAAAAATCTTCACATCCTAGCTCCGAACACTAAGTAAGAAGGGGGCAGTGTAACGGCTAACCGAAAAAAGAAAGTTAAAATTCCAATTCACCGAGAAGTTTCATGTTCATAGGCACCTACTTGAATACATACATAACGCATTGTCACATCTCAATTTAGTACGGTTGTTCTAACTGAACTGCCAAGAAGAGGAAGGAGGAGCACATGTGTGCAAGAAGTTTTGTTTTGAAATTAAAGTTGTTAAAAAGAAATAAATTGAGAACGCTCGGTATAGGTAACTCTAAATTTTTATATGGTATCCAAAATCATTTTCCAGAATTTTTGTAGTTTTCATTATACTTTTGTCCTACCGCGGACAGTGCACACATAAACTTTTTTTATTTAAAGGCGTTGCAACGCACGCGGGTTTTTGCTAGTCAATAATCCCCGTGTTCTTTTAATGAACTGGGTTTTGAGAGCTTTTGAGGAGCTTTTGAGTTCCCATACAAAATCGAAGAACCAGAAGACCCAGATAAAACCTGGGTTTTCGATTTTGTATGGGAACTCAAAAGCTCTCAAAACCCAGTTCATTAAAAGAACACGGGGAATATTGTGCAATATTTTGATTTGCGCAATATTATTGACGGTCTGTGGGTGATATTGAAAGATTGTCTGGGGCAAAGAAGGAAACCGTCAATATTTTGCTTAATATTATTGCACAAATTTATTGATAGTCTAGGGGACACTTTAGACACACGATAAACGTCGTCAGTAGATATTTTTGGTGGCTTGTCCAACTCCAAGTAGTTTCTTTCTGTTTCGTTTTGACGCGCAGTTCGATTGATTTCCGGATTGATTTGCGCACTAAATTTTCATCTAGGGAAAATAGAAAGGGCACAGGGCTCCGCCTACAGGCTTGCAGGAGGATGAGTTTGTTTTCCACGCTCGCTGTCACTGTAACACATCATTTAATGTGACCTGTCTACAGTAATGAAGTAAGAAAGTCAAGCATACCTATATGCTGAACTTTTTCACACAATCAGGCCTCCAAATCTGACGTTTAAGAATTATAGTACAATAGATCAAGTGAGCTGACACCTCATTCGAAGAAGAAGAAGAATGTATGCATTCGGCTTAAACGGTATCGATTTCAAGACAGGGCTTATCAGGGCTTCAGTTATCGACGATATCTGCCTCATAAGATTAAAGTGCAAACTTCGAGGGGCTCGCCTCACTTTGCATAGCTACACAATAACGCAACGGCAGCAATAAATGGCAACAAATTGCAGTCCGATCGGACCACTTTATACGTTTTAGCGATATCCGTGAATTTGAGTGGTTTGATTGGGAATGGTCTTTCTCGTTCGGCACTCATGACCACACGTTCAGAGGCAGAAGAAAGTGACTATACAATAATTTCTAATTTGGAATTTCGTACTAGTTATGAAGAGTGTTTCGGTTAACGTGCCTCTATAATTGTTTGTTGGTTGCTGTTGCATTTGGCACAAGCTCAGATAGCATATGATTAGCTCCTATCGATATCCTGCGTTTTTTATCTCTGATCAAACTTGAGTTATTTCGAAATTTCTTCCCCAAAAGATTGTAGCTGAAGACCCCTTTCACAAAATTTCTCTAATCAAGATCAAGTCCTGAAATAGCCTTTACAGCTTATATCATTGCCGTTTATCAACGCACTCGAAGCACCTTGCGGGCAGAACCTAAGTCTATCTGCCGCTTTTATGGCCACTCCTAAACCCGAGTACTTTCGATCAGATTTCAAAGCAAAAACAATATTTGCTCGCGTCGATAACGTTTCCATAAATTCTTCCTCTTTTTACCTTATTTTCCTCCCCTACCACTCGAGCGTGTTCTCGAATATTATCTTAGACAATTTATACCTCTGTTATCGGAACCACACCTCACATAATAATTTTTAATCAACTTCTTTATCACACCGTGTGGAGTTGATAGCTGTCTTTATTATTGGTCACCGGCGTACACCAATCTAGGAAGGTGGTTAACCTTGTCGGACATCACCTGATTCCGTTTCCATAAAGCGTGATTATTTAGTTTTTTTTCTTTTGTAATGTTTTTTTGAGCATTTTTAATATCAGCTTTTGAAAAGCGAAAATTTTCCTCGTCAATGGAAATTTATTAATTAAGAACTGCGGGATTTTTTCTTAATCTCGAGTCTTGTAACCTGAAAACCTTTTTAGGTCACAATGGTGATTAAATTGAAGAAGGACGATAAAATGTGATTTTGCAACTTTTTAATTAATTTGTTTGGCGAAATTCAAGTGCTCTTCGAGGCATTGATTCGATTGTGCTTGCGAAATGATTGTTTTGAAGTTCTCTAGAGAGACTTGTTATGGTTTGAATTTATTTAGTGGCACTTGGAGAGTATTAAAATATTGATTCCGATGACAGCATAAAATTCGCTGAATCATTCATTCACTTCAGTATCTTTCATTTTGAAGCAAGGAGTTCAAAGATTGCAAAGAAAGTTCAATAACAAGTCAAAGGATCAATTTGGCTGCGTCACTTGTAATCGTGATTAGGTGGATGAAAGCTGGGTTTACTCATAGTCAAATAGACCAACTATAATACGAATGTACCGAAGCGCCAACATCGGTTCGGATCACTATTTTTTTTTTGATTTTAGTAGCAGTTTGGATATCATGGTTGGATGCTTTGATTTAAAGAGACTTCACAGACTATAATAGACTTGGTTGGCTTTTAGCATTCCTGCACGTATCTGTGGTCTCATGGCTTAGCGAGTTGTTGTTATTGGCCCAAGATAAGTGACGGATTGCACTAATCAAAACATGCTTCCCAGGTTCATCCCCGAGTAAAAATAAAAAACGGCCTTATAAAGGGCGAACACCGGCCGCTTGGTTTTTTAAGGGGCATATGATGGCCGTAGAGTTTTTAACTATTTTTAATGGGACCACATACGGCCTTACGACGGCCAAATTTGACCAAAAGATTTAAAAGGCCAAGTACTGAGCCGTACAAACGGGCATTCGACGGGAAATTTTAGCCAAAAAAAGAATCTGCACCAAATGTATTGTTGAATGTGTTTTATGGGAACTTCATCATTTTCGTTATGTACAATGGTTCTTTCGATTTATCCTACTTAAAGATATCGCTGCACAAGAGAAACGAGCTCGCTAGTCGTCGGCTTGTTGTACGTGAAGTGTGTGGTGCGTGTTGATTTATATTTTAGTGGGAAATTTTGTTATTTAACGGCTTGAAAAAACAACACAACCGAAAAAAAATCAAACATTTAATTGCAGTGAAATATATTTTCTTATAGGAGGGCGAATATCCACGTTGTTGCCACTGTACCACCGTCGTATACCCGTAATAGCAACCATACGGGCGCCGTACCACCGTCGTATGGCCGTTATTGGAACTGTAAGGCCGTTTTTTCACCGTCAATCGCCCTTTGTACGGCCGTACTGTCCTGCAACGAGTCTTCTGTTAACCGCCAGATGGCCGAGGACTACGTTTCAATCACAGTCGGCATTTGCCCGTTCTAAGGCCATCTCTTATTTTTACTCGGGTCTTCAGCCGAGGCTTGGTAGGGGCACTATAGAATCATCAGCATCATCAAGACTTCTGAATAAGATCGAGTCAACAGTATTAATGACGATATTTTTCAGGCTTGTCCAACTCTCTTTGGCGTTTAACATCTCGCGTCCAGGACTCACTCTTCTTACACTTGCAGTCTAAAGTCTCGAACTTCTGGCAGCTCTACACGATGGCCCTTACGAATTAAATCAAAGATTTGAGAAGATCCAAACGAAGGTTATGGAGAGCCCTCTGCGAAGCAATAGACAAGCTTCCAGCCTCCATGAGGTTACACAAAGTCTGGTCGAAGGATACCTCCAATGGCATTGTCTCCCTCAAGACTGCTGAAGGGTCCTTGACATAGAATACCAGGGATACCATGGAGCTATAAATGAGCACTCATTTCCCGGGTTCTCTATAACTGATACTGAATTGGCCTTAGAAGCTAACACATCGGTTGCAGTTCCTGCCGATCCGTCCTTCAATGGGAACAAAGACCTGGCAAACAGGATTTTTACTACGGGTAAGATTGATTGGCACCTTTAAGCGTTTCAAGGCTCCTGGAAAGGACTACATCTTCCCGGCTCTCCTATAAACAGGCTTGGAAGAGGTCTTACCTATCCGTCTGCCATTATTCCGGGGTAACTTTGTGCTGGCCTATATTCCGAGGTGCTGAGAGAGGCTAGAGTAGTCTTTGTCCCTAAATCGGGGAGAAGATCATATAGGGAAGCAAAATCCTATCAACCTATCAGCCTCTCCTTCTTTCTCCTGAAAACGATTGCGAAAGTGTTAGACAAGCATATTAGAGAGGCTCTTACAGCGAGACTACTTCACTTCCTGCAATTTGCCTACCGGCCAGGCAGATCTACAGAGACTGCCATTCATGTGCTAATATCGAGAGGTCGCTCTGGGCCAAGCATTTCTCTCTCTGCGTCTTTGCAGACATTGAGGGTGCGTTTGACAAAGTTACCTTCAACGCGATCAATGAAGCCGCAGTAGAAAAAACCATTAAACCCCCCACTACGAGATGGATCACGTCGCTTCTCAGCAACAGTTTGATAACTGCTGAGTGTATGGCGAATCGATTACGGTGAAACCTGCTAAAAGCTGTCTTCAACGAGACGTCCTATTACCTTAATAGTCGGGACTTTAATGCACAAGCCTATTCAGACGATAACATCATAACGATCAGCGGCGGTCATAGTAGCATCATTTCAGACCTCAAGCAAGTCTCTCTATCATATGTGCATATCTGATGTCGGAGCAAGAACTTGGGTATTGACCCACAAAAAACTGCCATTTTACCATTTACTAATGGAAGGAAGCTAAATTTAAAAGCTTCCTCTTTGGATGGTAAAAAAATGGTTTTCTCAAAGGAGGCTAAATATCTACACATAATCTTGGATCAAAAACTTTTCTGGAAACCGCAGATTGAGAGAGAAACTGTCAAGGCAATTGCATCTCTCCATAACTGTCGTCAATTTGTATAGGCATAACCTTGGGCCTCAAACCTAGGTTAATGTTTTGGCTATATACGACTGTCATAAGGTCCATGGTCACGTATGTATCCATTGCATGGTGGGTCAAGACCAAACTAAAGGGTGCTGGAATTAAGCTGCCAAGGTGCAAAGACTGGCCTGCCTTGGTATGACGACAGCTAAAAGCATCTGTACTACTACTGAACCTTCCTCCGAAAATTCTCCTTTAATCCAGGAGACCTTCTGGATCAATTATCGATCCTCAAGGAGCTAAACCTAGATCCACTGCTATCATTGTCTGATACCATTCCTGCCACTATCGACTTCGACAAACAGTTTACGACGATTATCCGAAGTACGTCAGAATGGCAACATGGCAAGCGCTCTTTAGATGAATCGCGGGCTTCTGCGGGCGGCTCCAAAACCGATAATGGAGTAGGACTGGATTCCGTGCCACGAAGGTCACGTTACATTGGTACTGAAATTGCCTACTGCCTGGCTAGAGTAGGGGAAAACTCGTTACTTCTCAGTCGGGAACCTTTCTGCAGGCTAGCAAGCTGCGGCGTAATAAAGAACATCAAAAATTGGGTCGACCAGCTGTTTCTTCATAGCTGGACAAGGACCCAGGGCACTCGTTAAGATAAAAGATTAATTTAAATCGATAAATAAGGCTGCCAACTTTCATAAATCGAAATGGGGGACGGAACAAGGTTTTTCTATGCGATCATGAAAAAATAAAATAAGCCTATATAGACCGGGAAATTAGCAAAAAAACGCACGAAATGAGACAAAATTCCAAAATGGCTGAAAATTGGTCCACAGCTTCCTTGAAACTTTTTAAGAAAACAATTTCGAAATCACAAAAAAAACATGGCCGCCGGAGAAATCACTTTTTGGCCAAAAAATCACTCAAAAATTGGTTTTTTCGAAAAAAAATTTTTAACTAACAATACAAAACATTACTGCTTACAAAATAGCCCTCTTGTAATTTTTTCGAAAACTTGGGCTTTTCCGAAATATTCAAGATATTTTTTGACCGAAAAGTGATTTTTGGAAACTTTGACTTTGAATAACTTCGAAACGGTTAGGTTTTCGAAAAATGACAAGGGGACTTTTTTGTAAACATGACGTTTCGTAAATTTTTTTCGTGAGTGATTTTTTGCCAAAAAGTGATCTCTCCGGCGGCCATGTTTCTTTTGTGATTCCGAAATTATTTTCTTAAAATGTCCCAAGGAAGTTGTGGACCAATTTTCAACCATTTTGGGATTTTGTCTCCTTAAAATGCTAATTTCCCCGGTCTAATAGTCCAGTCAAATTAAGGTTTCACCTCGGAAAGAGGGGTAATAAGCTGATAATTTGTATGAATCTTTGTTTTGGCATTCTAAATGATGTGTCAAAAGTCTCATATAATCTCGTGTCCGCGTCTTGAGATATTAGAGGTTCAAGGTCACAAAAATCAGTTTTTCGCAAATATCTCGAAAATTATCGGATTTACGTAAATTTTGGTTAAGTAAAGCTTGTTCATTAGATATCTCTGCATAAAAATTTCCTATACAGAATTTACGTAGAACCAATAGTTTTCGAGATAAAGGGCTGAAAAGTCTTGGCATCGTGCTGCTTTCGTTTCCGCACCACCTCTGCGGAAGAATTGAAGGGGCGTCTTTTACATGGTGTCCCCCGTAGGCCTAATCGTTGGGATGATAAAATTCTGTTGATTTTCTCTCTATCTCTTCTATTTCCACTTCTTCCATATTCATCTACAATCAACTCAGAGGAAAATAATGAAATGTGGTCGGCGTCATCATCGTTGAACTCATATTCAACGGTTGTATCCTCGGACATACCATTGAGACACGACTGGCTGTGACAAGAGCCATACGCTACGGAACATGGCAATCTTACGCACGCCCGAATTACATTCTAATTTCCCTCTTTAAGGGCCTTTAGGCTTAATAGGCAAAGGGAATACGAAGAGAACGTACTACCTAGACGGAAAAACATTGCATTTACATATGCAATCATGTGTATAAACACAACGTTTGTTCATATGTATTAATATTTTTCCGTCTCCTTAGTCCTTTCCACCTGATGCACAATATACTAGGCGCGTTTCAATTTCATTGGAGTACGTTCGCCAGCGTAGTTTGGCGCACATCGGAGTAGATGCTGCCACAGCTGAATGTGCGCTGAACTACTCCAGAGTACGTACTCCAATGAAAATGAAACGCGCCTACTATTTGCACAAAAACTAAATGCGGGACTTGTGGGACGAATTTGACGTTTGGGGGAAAATGTGGGACGCTTTTAATAACGGGGAACAATACAAGCAAATGCGGGACGGTTGGCAGCCTTATCGATAAAGCCAAAGCGGGCAAACTTTAGAATTTCAAATATAATAACAGACCTCCTGATGGGCCACTGTTCGACCAATTATCATCTAAGCAGAATAGGGCCTTTAGATGATTGTAGCTGTCGGTTCTGCGGGGCAGTTTCCGAAACTACTGGAGCACTTGCTGTTCGACTGTGACGCTACAGCGAGGTTGAGGTTGAGCCTCCTCCATCGCGACTTCCCTGCTCTCAGGAATATTTGGGATAAGAAATCCAAATCAATTTTAGGCTAATCAAAAGCCTTAACCTGGAAGGTTTTTAACGACGGTGTTGGCAGAATAGACCAAATAAAATAGGTCGCAGTGTCCGTCAAGGCGACCCTAAAGAAGAATGAATGAGTATGAAACGCATGGCTGTAAGTGCTTCTAGTCATTGCGTTTCGTTCTGATGATTCCATCATGATTCGGAAATAAAAGGTTTTTTTGCATTGTAACGAGCTCTCGGAGGATCAAACCGATAAGATAGTGATCAGAGTCAATGCTGGCACTTCAGCAAGTTCAGGCCGCAAAGGCGGTGGCGGTCAACAAACACTTGGTCTATTTGATTGTAAGTGACCCCATCAGGGGATCCAAATACATTCTGTTGATATACTACTCGTATGGACAATGTATGCCTTCACACACATTCACTTTTCGATAATCTACAACGATATTTCGTTTGTCTTTAGTTTTTTTATCGCCTAAATGCAGCAATGAGGATCGAAACGTTTACCATCAGCTCTGCTCGTGCGACCATGCCTATGTTCGTAGGTTGGCATTGGCACTTCACAATAATAATATAGATTTTATGTTTGTCCTGATTTTTTATGATTGGCTAAGGACTTTCTTCTATTTGTATGGTAGATAAAGAAGATCAAGTAATAATTTGTTAACAGAATGGTCGAATTATTCCCAACGATCTAGCTCGTAACTTTATGCAATGTGTGCCCAGGGAATAAAAATGTAATCTTTTGAAAGAACGGCATAAACTTTTGATCGATCATCAATATGGGATGCAAGCAAATCCATATTTAAGGATTAAAACCTCCCCTCAACACAGTAAATGTCAGAGTTAAACTTCTCTGCCCAAACGGACAAATCTATAGTCTGCGCAGGTTTTTCAAAACAGAGATTCTAAAAATAAACAATATTTCTAGACACAGAGCGCGGCGATACTTAAAACAGAATCTTCCCATGTAATTTATTTTTATGCAAGTGTAAAGTCGTATGTCCAGACAGTTTCGAGCAAGGTAATAACTTACTTCTGCATCCCGAGGGCTAAATGGGTCCTGTCCAGTAGTCTCAAATTCCACTTCTTCCAGCTCTCATTATAATTCAATCCGCTGCTTAGCCACTTCTACTGTTGTAAAGTTGACAGACTAATGGCTTCAGTTTCCGACCTTTGAATTTCTTAATGTCTCACAAAATATTATAAAATTCCGTCTTAAAAATTCAATTTTCGGCGATCGTCCCTAAAATTTTCTGCAGAATTTATGTGTCTGGATGAAATTTAATTCGATCCTTCCACCACACATAGGAAAAAAAGATCAGTTTTTTGTGGCACAACTGATCACAGAATGATCGTGCCTTGTGAGAGCGCCTCGGTGATCAGCAAAGACGCCATCCGCCGCATACCGTTGCGATCAGGAGTTGGCTTACCTGACATAAGTAACCCAATTACGTGAACGTGTAATCTGCTTAGATTGAAAAATTATGCAAAAGAAGCCGAGTATTAGGTGATCACTCGTGGCACCCCTCGCCAATAGCCCGTCGACATCGGAGTCTGCAGGATGATAGTGTGTCCGTGTAAAGATGCGCTACGAAAAAAGATCGGATCATGTCAAGCTGCTCCCCAAATGGAATGATGCTTTTTTTTGCTGGACTATGCAAATGGATCTGGGATTTCGGTGGTCGGCCAGCCACGAGCGGAAGGAATCCCGAAATATGAGTTAGTGGCATAGAAACGAATAAATGTGGCCAATTAAAGAAGTTGGGCTTGGCTTTGAGGGGAATTTAAGATGTCTTAATCGCCCTCCATGGAACTTCATTCATATAATTGATCGCCATTAAAGAAATCCCCCATTCATGGAGGTCGGTCCAGCTGACTGCAGGAAGAAACACGATTTTCCTAGAACCGATTTTTAATTAAAAGCAGCAATTTGAATGATGGAGATGCAAGCCGAGGATGACTTCATAATCAGCGAAGATCATAACGATCGCTTTTGGTTTCGGTACTTCAAAAGGTCTCTGATCACCGCGCTGCTAGACCACCTATAATTTGGGAAAAAGGGTTAAGTCCGTTAGAATTACGCTTTTAACAACCAACAACTCTCCACTTTGGGTTAATCTTAAACAAACAAAGGATGCACTAACTTCCTTGGAGGACTGCAATTAGGCACGAACCTAATTATCCTTAATTATTAGGATTTTAACGCAGCCGTAACTCATGGGCCTCAGTTTCCTCGAAAATCAATTCCACGTCCCCGGATCGAGTCTCAGCAAAGTCTGTCTTTATCGGATAATTGAAGGAGCTTACCTGCCCAGGATCAGTTCTCGCTGCAGGTTGATCGGGAGATTTAACAAGTCGTTTGTGGCAAATTGCCTCGTTAAGATGAAATTGTTCGTAATCTGTTTTGGTTTGATTACCTTTATGGCTGGGAAGATGGTTGGCTGTTATTGAAAATAAAAAATCAGTTACCGTGAATTGAAGCATTTTATGTAAGGATAAATTATGTAATTTGGGAAAATGAAATCGGTCGTTTGTTTGAACTGCAGCAGTTGGTGGATTTTTGGAAATATTTTGAATAGTAATAATGTTGACGTTGAATGTTGAGAGATATGCTACCTGATGGCCAATCTTCGGGTATGATGCTTTCCACCTTTCACTCCTAAGCTTACATTAGGGCTTTCACATGGTAATGCTCTAAACTCAAAATAATATAGATAGAGTGAGGCTATGTGTGATCAATCACAGTGGCAAGAAGCAGAACGAATGCAGTAAATGAGACACACAGGTCGTCTGCTGACAAGCCAAGATGTAAATCTCATCATATCGAGGGCTGCAGTGGACTAACACCAATGATTTCATCTGAGTACCAATGATTACCCTGATTACCCTGGCACGGGGATCTGCCCGTTTTCTCTCCACACAATACACAAGAAAATAGGCTGCGTTCAAGTTACGCAACTGACTGCAAATTGAATGCAGCAACTGCTTGTCATCAACATTCGAATGCCGAGTATTGAAGGATTTTTGCAGCGGTTTTCATATTTTGAACGCATAAATGAAATATTTTGCAGTCAGCTGCGTAACTTGAACGCAGCCATAAAGACGAAGAAGGAAGCTGCTTAGAGCTCGCAGTTCCCAGAACTTCTCCTCCAACGAAGAGGCTTCTGATTATAAATCCATAAGAACTAAGCAACTGGCGGATATGTTGGAGAGTTGCTAACAAAGGCTGCAGGGACGACCTTACAGCATGTGAATCTCTCTGATGCTGCCAAACGAAAGAGTGGCAGAGCAATAAAAACCGAAAGCGAAGCTGAGAGCTTCATAGGGCACACCTCGGTAGTCTAGGGAGTAAGGCGCCTGGCTACCATCCCATAGGTTCCGGGTTCGAGTCCCGGCACCACCACGGTCCTTCGCCTTTCCCACCTTCTTTCTTCTTCTCTCTTTACATTCCTCCTGTCATAGCCTTCCGCTAGCATTGCCCCGCTCCACCAAGCGCATGTCATCGGTTGGTTGATGGGATTTAACTCGTTTCAGGAGGCATAACACTCCAGCGAGTCGTTTCTCGTTGCCCCGATGCCAGAGTCGCGATAGAAATGGTTGGGAGTAGGTGGTTGTGGCAGTTCCTTCCTTTACTTCTCTCTTTCTCTTCACTATCATCTAGAGCATGCTGTTCAACATTGCATTCTATACGAAAAAAATAGATTGTCAACAGTACAAAAGGCTTTCCCTGAGGTCTAGTCTTCCACATAAAAAACCACCGAGAGCGCGTTCAAAAACCTTACTGTGGTTAACCATGGTTAACTATGGTAAACTTTTGTCGTTCAAAAACTCCGTGGTTAACTACAACATAACCACGAGCATAGATTTTTGGCGTTCAAAAACTCTCGTGCTCGGGAGTATGGTTAACGATAGTTAAGAAGAAGAAGAATAAAAACAACTCTCTGACAGTTGTTTTAATGTAAACACATGAACAAATCAAAGTGGGATTTGTGGGATTATTGCAAATAAATAATTAATGAAATAATTGACGCAATTAGCGGGGACTATTTTATGGAAAATTTTGTTTTTATTTTTTATTTTTGTTTAACCTGTAGTTAACCACGGTGCGTTCAAAAACCTCCATGGTTAAACATAAACTTTCGTGGTTAAGTGAAGTGATGCAGCATAACCACAGCTTACCTCGTGGTTTACCATAGTAAGGTTTTTGAACGCGCTCCGAATCTCCCAATTCGCCAACTTCTTTCCTTTGTTGCAACTGAAATAGCAGAGCCTGACCTTGTACTACGGTTTTGGCCCAATCGAAGTCAGAGAACTTGACTCACAGCGAGAGACTGCTAGTCATCCAAGATGTCGACGTAGCACTTGTACAAACTAGCTGGCAGCTGTCCGGGAGCATAAAAACCAGCTTGTTAACGTAGGCCCGCCTTAAGTTCTCATAGGTGCATACCAATATAGTGCGAGTTCAGAAACGCAGGACTGCAGTCATTCTGAAATATTCATCTACAGACTTCCAATTGCTGATTACTGCAGAATGACTGCAGTCCTGCGTTTCCGAACTCGCACATACTCTACACCTCTAGTTGGAAGGCACTGGCTATAGGATGATCAAGCTTTTAGTTTTACTGGATCTGGGACTTTCGGTATATCTGCTTCTGGGTTGGGGCCATCCACATACCATACAAATCCAAGATAGTCTAAAGGTGCGTGTACACTTGCAAGAAATATTGCGCAAGTTAATTTTGGCAATTGAAATTGCAAGTGTAAACATACTTGCAAGCTGCTTGCGCAAACTCCTGTAAGATTGCAGAAAGTTCTTGCGAAAGAATTTTGTTGCCAGTGTGGACAAGAGAAATCCGACTTGGGCAATAGTATTGCAGGCTTTCAATCAGTTTGAAAACTATTTCGGTCTTGCGCAAGATGGAAAGAAAAAAGCAATTTTGTTTTGAGGCATAGCACATAGCTTAACGCGAGTGGTATGAGTACCTATGATTTCATATTTTAATTTTTATATTTTTAAAATAAAACAAGTAAGATTTATAAATTCTGCTTTTATTATTATGTACCTACGTTAGCAAGAAACCTGAGAGTCAATAGTAGTCTTTCACTTGCTGAAATAGCTGCTCTCCTTTTCGTGACCTTTTTCGCGATTAAAGGTGATACACAATTTAATAGATAATCGAAATTCTCTCGAGACATCCTCATAACAATTTTAAAGAATTACGATCTTCACTTTTCAACTCTTTGAATAAAAGTTGGTGGAACCTTGCCGGCCGTTAATCCAGTTCTGACCCATTCTTTTCGCTTGCGTGATTCAATTTTAATTTTTTTCTTTTATAAAGTAACCACAACTATAGCAGCAACACACTTTATTTGTTGGCAAGACATTTTTAACATGTACCCCGTCATAGGTTCAACCTAGTCATAAACGGAGTCGAGTTGAAACTGGGCCGGCTCAACTCAACTCAACTCTCCTAGTTGGGTCGAGTTGAAATTTCGCCTCTTATACGCGGGTTGACTTGTAATTGGGTTGAAGTGAAATTTGTTTTGTTTGTTTATCATACGTGTGGTCTGGCTTCGGTGTTAGTTTTGTGTTCGGTGTTTTTGTATTGCGTTTATTTTTTTATATTAACTAAATAATAACAGTGGAAATTTAATTTTGACAATGGCTAAGAGAAATGTTTGGGAGCATCAGGAAGCAAAAACTTGGCTAGAAACCATGCAGGAACAAAATTCCCTCCAGCATTTTGTTGGAAACTCTAGATATTGGAAATCAGAAATATTTAAAAATATAGGAAAAGAATTAACAAAAAGAGGCTATCGTATCTATAAATGAGAGTTTCACACAAAAATTTGAGGTTATGTTTTGATGTCAGTTTAACTCTATTTCAACCCAAAGCAAACTCAACTCAACATCATATACGGTGATCGAAATTTAAACTCAACCTCGACGCAACTTTTCAACATAATCATAAACGTAATGAAGGGTGAATTCAAAAATTCAACACTGCCGCAACACTGCAGAATTCAGCTACAGACTTCTAATTGCTGAATTCTGCAGTGTTGCGGCAGTGTTGAATTTTTGAATTCACCCGAAGTGACTAAATGAAATTTCGAAAGATTACTTGTATACGTGTGAACAGTGCTGCAACAAATTGCGGCAAGTTGTGTTGTACTAGATTTGAAAACCGTTTGCAGCAAACTATCTTGCGCAACTTTTATTGTAGTGTAATCACACATGCAACTATTTCAGCAATAGTTGCGCAATATTTGTTGCAAGTGTACACGCACCATAATGTGCTGTTCAGTGAAGACAGTTATCAGGGTGAGTTCGAAAATGCATCACTGCAGTATCACTGCAGTATTCAGCTAAAGACTTCCAATTACTGAATATTGCAGTGATACGGGAGTAATGCATTTTCGAACTCACCCTACCAGCGTCTTCGCTTCCAGTACCTCTTGCAAAAAACACAATTGTTGAATATCCTCGATGAAGACCATCATCAAGGCTGCAATTTAAGCTAAGTCTTAGCACACGGCCTTTTGCCGAATAAAGCACACGGCTTATTGCTGAAGACCAAAACTGCATTTGAATTCATTCACGCATACTGAAGTCACCATGACATCGTTCTTCCGGTTTCACCAGCAACCATGATGACAACTATGTAGCCCTGGTCAAAAGCGTTTTAGACACCTAGTAGCTGTCGGACTCCTTCAAGAGGAATATTTGTTAAAGTCTCAGTGCTTATTAATTTGTCCTCTGAAGAGAACTACGAGCGCATGGGAGGCTCTGGTGAGCAGGATATCCAGCTCGTATGAGCAAAGAGCAATCTGCTCAGAAAGTCTGGCTGTAGGGATTTAAGGGATGCGACAGCGTGGTGTACCAAACCTCTCCTGGAAGCATGGTATATACCAGTATACGCACTGCTTAGGGATCCCAAGCTATATATCGGTGGAGGGAGCAGTTATAAGGATTGGATTGGATCCCGGTTGCAATTAGGTATGTCTTTCACATCACTTTTGATGGTATTCAGCGTTTGATCCACTTTGTTCAACACATAAGACTATTTATTTCACTGCAGTCCGCACTCTTATCCAAAGACTTCCAAAATTGAGACAAAACTTTATTCTGTGGTCCCAGCGGAATTCGGCATTCAGAATGGTTTTTGTTAGCACATCCTCCGCATGCTGAAAACTAGAAGCAGCTTAGGCAATGGCATCGTGGTTAAGATGTCGTCCCAGTGGCACACACCAGAGAGGAATCCTATCGCAGCTGCTATGGTATGGTTAAGATTAGAAAATCTTTAACGAGCGACAGGATCATACTATCATATTCGGAGAGTTTCTGTCCATAATCAGCAAAGTTATGGAGATGGTTCTTCGTAAGGTTAGCGAGTGGTCCAAAAGTTATGGGACTCTGCGTTAATCCGGAAAAAACAGAGCTGATGCTTTTCACCAAAGGAATAAACATGCCTGATTGCTGCAGTCTACCTACAATTAATGGTGGCGTACTGTGCCTATCGTGATTAGCTAAGTAATATGGTCTTCCCGAGTAAAAATGAAACTCGCCCGCAACTAGCATGCAGCAGGCACGCACGAACAGTAAAACAATTTAACATATCCAGACTAAGCCACGTGAAAAGCACAACGTGTCTCGGAGTTACGGGGCACAATCCCCTCCTAAAGGCTATGAATGTAATTCTAGATCTGTTGCCACCTGATTTATACATCAGCCAGCAGGCAGTTCGCACGGCACTGAGGCAATCTAGTGCGCTCTCTACATTGGCCATCTGACTATATGATATCGAAATTGAATTTCAACCCAAGTTTCGATGTCCAGATCCCCACTAGAGAGGTATGGCAAACCTTTCCGCCTTTCAGGACGTGCAATATCATTCTATACAAAGAAGACTCCAAATCAGAGTTGAGTGTGTTGAGAGTTCAGAGTCTTCTACCCCTCGTCAAACCACCAAAAATTCTACCACCTGCTTAATTTTTCCAGTGTCTTCTAGGCACAATTGCTGGCAATCCTCAAAGCATTTCTAGCAATACTGACAAACCCAATGCCAAGACCCAGGGTGTCATACTGAAATCAGATCGCCAAGGGGCTATCAAGTAGTGCTGCACACGAGACGAGACTTGTCTCGAAATCGTCTCGTCGAGACGAGACCTCCAGATTAAAAATCGATACGAGACCGAGACTACCATTTAAAATCTCGCGAGACATCTCGAGATCTCGAAATCAAATCGTTATTTTGAAATCGTATCGAAACCAACTATTTCAGTATCTTCATGATGCGCTCTTTGACGAGCACAACATTCGGCACCAATACATGACTTGAGCAGGCTGCGGAGACAAGGCGAAGAGTACGCATTCCATAAACATTTAAATGCAGAGTCCATTCCAAAACAGAAGAGGTTTTTTACTGTCATTTCATTTCATTTGAACGCATTTAAATGAAATGACTGTAAAATACTTCTTCTCTTTTGGAACGACTCTACGTAAATGTAACTCTACACAAATTATAAATTAACTTTCGATTCGTTGATCCCCTCTACGCCCCCCCCCCCCCTGGTAGAGGCTAGCATGGAAATATAAGGAATATTTGTATACAATTTCATTAATATTGCACATATTGATATTTCTCGAAATACAGAAGACTGAGCAATTTGTATTATTGTCAGTGAAATTTGAGACGAGACGAGACTTTTCGAGACGGGACGAGGCGAGATCGAGACGAGACCTGCGGATACCCATTTTTTCGAGACCGAGACGAGACTGGGCCAAATCTCGTCTCGTCTCGTCTCGTCTCGTGTGCAGCACTACTATCAAGGTACTAGGCGCAGTCTACATGATGTTCAAGCTGATCGAAATAGTCCAAAAAGAACTCTCGTTTTTGGCTAGAAGGAATAGATCGAGATTCCAGGACCGCCAGACCTACTTCAGTTAATGGTGGCGTACTCAGCTTTAAGAAAATGACGTAGGTCTGGCGGGCCTGGGCTCTTGGACTAGTACGGAATGATGGGTCACGAGAACAGTGAGGATAACGAAAAGGAGAGCCATTTCTCATAGTAAGAACAAATCAATGTCTGGATTCAGGTGGAGGAGATTAACAACAACTCTAAGAGTAGAAAGATTTGACCTGACTCCAGCAAGAAGAGATTTCGCTACCTTCTGATGATTCCACAGAAGGACACGGCCAGAGTCGTGTCGATCACAAGAGTCCACCGGCCGATTGGGGAACCTATAGCCAGATTGAGAATCCCACAAACGTCACAGCGACAATCCAACATTTTCTTTGCAGTTGTTCGGCTCTGGCTAGAATGAAACTTCTTAAGTTTGTCATCTGGAAAATCGGCTGATGGTGTTGCATTCTGTTCATTATTTATTGCTCTATTAAACCATTTACAATTCAATTCATCTAATTTTCACTCAATTTTCTCTCGTCCTAGCACAAAGACCATCTTCAGCAACAATATTGCCAAAAAAAGACACCCTTGAAAGCCACACAATCCAGAATGACCTATTAAACGCGCGACCAATGAAATCAATCAGCACTGGAAAACCGCAAGAGAAATTGAACAAAACTCAAAGGTGCCGCCGCCGCCTTGCTATAATCCGTTGTTGAGAAGTGATAGATCAATCTTGGTGTTCCACCTGCAAACACCTTCCCCGGGCAAAGAACACACACGTCGAGGCATCAATCAAAGCTGACCACTGATTAATTAACGGCGGCGGCCACAGTTGTAGTCACGTCTCGGCTGCAAGTAGCGATAGCTCTCATTTGCACGATGTACCACCGCGAAGTTGGTCATTGAGCGTGGTCTTCTTCTGTAAAGGACCCACAGGGATTCGTTTTGCCGTTTTTGGGGGCATATCCAGCCAAAAAATGACTTCTGATTCGGATTCACTGGGGGCTTCTTGGGTGGCCAATGACCATTTTCTGGCTAAGAGATGCCCCAAGGGTCCCAAGGTTGGTTTCGTTTCAAGTGTAATTGAATTTTTTGTTGTTGACTTTTCAGGACATGCTAATTGCTCTTGGTTGAACACTTTCTCGAGTGTAGTCCTTAATTGCTGAAGAGTTTCCTCAATTTAGATAAAAACCCTCAAATCGTCTAGACTTTAGACCAGGCAGGATCCTAATCCCCTAATTATGGCCTAAACTGAGTGTGCCCTTAGAGGAGTGCTCAAATCCAAGCCACATGTGACATGACGTTTGTTGACAGACATGACCTGTCAACTTCTGTGTGTATCCCACATTTGTCAACGGCGACTTCCGAGATTGGCAGAAAGTCAAACAGAACCCAGATTAGCGAGGACCCTCTACCGAAGGACATGCTGCCTGCAGCCCAAGCTTGGGTATCCTCGGTGCAGCTCGGTCGTGTTTACATTTTTATCTTTAGATCGTGACCAGTTGCCGTCTTGGTGGTCCATTTTTAGGATCGGTTTTTTGTTTTTGTAGAATTAGGTCGAGAGATTAGGACGATCCTCAAGAGGGGCTCCAAGAAGATTTTCTGACGGCGCGCGGTGAGAAAAAAAACCCAAAAATCAACTGTCACGGGGCGCGGCTTACCCCGGGGGTAAATTGAGGCTAAGACCACTTTCGAGGGTTCTGGTCGTGTGGTGGTCGATGCCTGCTTTTTTTGTGATGGTTTTTTTGTGGGTTATTGTTCTTTTAATAAATTGTCGATCCAAAGGATCTGGTTTCCTGCACGCCCACTGGCAGCGTTCTGCGGTGAGGTAAACTTCTGAAATTTTTACTGATGATGATCGGTTATAAGTTTTTTGGGCATCAAGAAAATTTATTGTTATTATTTTTGATATCTGAAAAATTCCATTCGAACATTCCTTAAAAATCTCATGCAAATCTTTATGGGCAAATTTTACCGCGACGTACCAGACTCAGCCAATTACGAATTGATTTCATGAAACCGATAAAAGAAACCGTCATTTCTGATAATTCACCGAGTGCCTACGTGTGTCACCGTGCACCGTGTGCTGCAAACATTTCCGCTTCTACCTGATTCACAGCAGCGCGCTTTCACATGACTCCGAGGCGGCAGCGGTAGCCAAAGTTTTAGCCCGCATATTCATTTGTGACGACAATCAACAAAAGCACTTTGCCTCTGCGCGTACCAACGGTGGCCTGAGCACAATTTCATCATCCGCTTGCGACTAAATTAAATGACTGCCAACCCTCGCCGTTTAGCGAAATTTATGACGAAATATCAATTAGCCGGAACAGGTGAATTTAATCGCGGTTTGATTAGCCCACCGCATGGTGGCGGCACCTCAAATTGCGATTTACTGCACAATTGCGCTAAATTTACGATAAATTCACCGAGCCAACGCGGGGACGGGCAAAGGCGTGCACGGCTGTCACATAAATTGCAAAATGGACGAGGAATAATCGAATGTACCTTAAGAATGATCGTAAATTATCCGGCGAACACGGCGAAATCCTTTCTGATTTACCGAAGGCTTGATTTTCCCTAATGATCACCCTGTTGCCGATCGCGCGCATTCAGCTCGTTACGTCGCCAAAACTGATCTTCAACGCATGCGTAAGTGGCTCGAATCGATGATTTGCATTCAGCGCATTGATTTGCTAGAACCGCCACGGTAAGGTCCGCATCATGGCATCATCATCATGCCACGGCGATCTTAATTTATTTGCGTCAAACTGCGATCGTTGATCGTGTTTCAACAACGACGAAAAAAAAAACGTTCGTTCGTTCGCGCGATCACGTAAAATTGTTTTCAATCTTTTCCCAGAGTCGCAGCTAATCAGCTGATTGCGACCTTTCTTGTCTTTCATGCGAAGCCAGACCCCAGACTCTCTCTCTATATGTATATTCCCGCCCGGCCCGGAGCGTGATAATAAGCTGACAAAATATTTGCCAGAGGTCGAGTTGTTTTTCCGCCGATTAATAATGACTGCTGCGGGATCGAAGCGGACGCATTTTATTTTTGTTTACTTTTGCTAGAATCTACTAAACTGGCACAACGACTGGGAAAGTTCCACGATGCTGGCGCTTTAGCATGTGATTCCGCTCTCAGCACGTTTCATCTTAATCATGGGATTGTGATGCACGGAGCCAGTTGTGATAAGTTAAAGAGTTGCAAATTGCCAGAAGTGCGCGATAAGCGACATTATGTTATTATTGTATTCTAAAGCTGCTAGAACATTGTCTAGTTCCATGTGGAAAAAGTCTGATTTTTTGTCTAGTCGCGCTGTTTTAATTCTATTTAATTAGGTGCAATTTTCCGCGGCAGCTAGAACAACAGTTTTCGTCAGAATGGCGCGATTGTGTCGCGCTTGATCTACATATAATTGCATAATGAACGAACCAATTTCACTGTAGCAGCTTAAAATAGACAATACGCTCCAATTATCGTTAGAATTTTAGAAGGCTGTTTCCAAGCTAGGCAGGGATATGTAACACCCTAGTGATAAAGCAGTTAAATCGGATTTTTTAGGCAGAAACATTTAAACAATTTTAATCCAATCGTAAAATGCGAAGCTCTACGCAGTTGAGTCTTATGTTGTAAACTCAATTGGAACGTCAACTCTGACGACGACGCTGGCGACCAATGCGAAAAGCGCGATAAAAATTTTAGGCGACCACAAATTAAGCGACGGCTACAGCTCAAGCGCATAAAAAACACAAAAAAAAATTAGTATTTCACAATTTTGCAGTGCCCTATACCCAAATGGTAACAGGAGCTCAGCGTACCAAACATCTATTTCAGCAGTAGTAAACGTATATAGATGACGTAACGTTGCATACCCCAGGAATTATATAGCGATCCTAGTATCCGAAATTTTCCCTCTATTTACAATCAGCGAGATTATGCAGATGCCTCCCGGAAAGGTTAGCGAGAGGTTCAACCGATTAGGGCTATCTATTAACCCGGAAAAGGCAAAACTCACATCCTTTTCACCAAAAGAAAGAGATACAAATTTCTCCTCTAGCCAACAGAGACACCGACATTTGGTGGTCTATAGACACATTGACCCACCGCAGAAATACATAGCAACTCTGACAAAATTTTACCAATATACGTCGAGGATCTGCTTCCAGGCCAGATTTTTTTTTATGTGGCATGGTCAAGCTCAGGAATCACCCTTTGCACCACTAGTTCATGCCACTCAAGTCATGGTGCAATGTCTAGTAGTAAGGTTGATCTTATTGTTACTTCTATCTATTAACCTTACTAATGGACATTGCTTCATGACTTTTACAAGGAGGACAGATAGTACAACGGGTGACAGCATTTTATACCAGTAACTAGACCTTCGACAAGAGAGGGGGCCTGAAGCCATGCATGGTACCTACGCTGGCTCTTTACAGAAGGAACTAGACCAGTGCTGAAATGCGGTTCAGTCGTGTAGTAACACGCTATTTAAAAACAATACTCTCGGTCTACGCATGGTCGTAGCCAGATACAGACAGAAGGAGTCCCCCCACAAGCATGTCTGAGAAAATGACCTAGTAATTAACCAGTACCGAACTTTAAACTCAATTCAATAACAGTTATTGTAACAACCACTGGTTCGGTCCTTGTACTGGATGATAATATCGGTACGACCTAGCGCGGATCCACCGTTGTGGGCACGATGGGCATGCCCACAACCCTTATAGCCTTGTGACGTCACACTTAGTGGCGGCGGAGCATAGTCATTGTGGGTGGGGACCACGTGAAGAGATAACCATTAAGATCTAAAAAGTTAATTGGTCAATTTATTTACCAGCTGTCTGTTGAGTAATAGGGTTTTAAATTCTTTGATTGTGCGGTTACGTCCGACTAGGTAGGGGGCCCCTATGAGGCTACTCCCACTGCCTCATCTGGATCCCGTGTTTCGCGCCTCGTCATAAGGAATACCCCATTTGGCCTAATCGAGGAAAAATCATTGCTACCCAATCCCGAGTGGAAATGTGGGTAATAATTGCAACGATGTCTCAAAGCCTGATATTTTTAAACGCAAACTCCTTTTACCAATGCGGTCCCCCAACTTAGTACTAATCACGTCCAATGTGCTTGACCTCTGCAGCCGACCTAGAACTGGTCTATTGAGTATGCTAAATGCCGCCTTTCATTGTCACCAACATAAGGGCACAAACAGATTGGCGCGGCGGTGGTGGCGGAATCCTCTCGCCAGGAAACTCTCTCTCTCTTAATTAGTTAAATGTATGGGAAACTCTCTGGCGAGAGGATTCCGCCACCGCCGCCCCGCCCATCAGTTTGTGCCTTAATTGCCTGAAATATGAAGCAATGCAACAACAAAAACTAAGGCTTTGTATGAGTAAAACTAAAGCTTAGGGATATTAAAAGCTTTTTATAAAGTAAGGCAGATGTTGGGATTGCCCCATTTAATTTGCATGCCTCATAGAGAAACTGATAAGGCATACCTCACTTCAGTACAGCTGATTTTTTTTGTATGGAGAATGAGAAAACTTAAGGGAAATCCCTCTTTCGGAATGCCCCCCATTTGCCACATGGGGTCCTCATGCGGAACCTACGAAATTCCTCTTTCGGCATGACCCTGACTTGGCACATGGTATGAGGCTAGGGGTTGCCAGGTCCAAAAATAAAAAAGCCGGACACGGCGTTACATTTAGCCGGACATTTTGCCCCAAAATCCGGACTACCCATTTTGAATAGAAATAGAGTCAGTTAGGTATTTTCAATCGTTTATTTCAAAATAGACTAAATATTCTTCATTAAACAAAATAAACAATCATCTATTTTCCTTGGACGGAAAACTGGTCATTTCATTATAGTCCGGGAGGCAGCGTTGCATTTTGGATGATCTTTTCAGGTCGCTTGATTTTTGTTGGAAATGGGCATATTCACACGCTGCCATAATTGTGGTGAGTAAAACCGGTTTTATTCAACTCGTAGCAACTCAGACGGGGCGTAAATGAGTGTAGTAAATTTGAATGCTATACAGGAACCTTTAAATGTATTGCAGATGAAATTTACTTGTTAGAGAAAAACAGAGCTAAAGAATGCAAGAGATAGAAGTAACTTTTTATATGTGTGCCAGTTTTCACGCGTTTGCTTTTGCGTGAAAAATGTTTCGTTAAGTTCTTCCGCTCCCTTCCCTCTCTCATCTATAAAACCGGTTTTAGGCGCCATGAATATGCACTGTGTGAATATGCCCATTGATAGTTAAGATAAGGCCACCAGTGGTGGGGGTGGTGGGGAGAAAATGTACATATTGCCACGATCAGCCCCACCACTACTCACGCAGCTGACGTTTACATCATCAACTTACTATCCGAAAGGAATAATTCTAAAATGAATCAATTGGCACGAAATGACCAGGTCAATGGCAACGCTCACTCCGGGACTACTTTTTTTATTAGTCCGGGATGCAGCGTTGGAAGTTACCTGGTCTGCTTAAATCTTTGTGCACTGGAGCAACTCTAACGTGATCAGAGGGACAATCGCTTAAAATCCGGACAAAAGCCGGACAGGCCGGACATGTATAAATTTGGCCGCCACGACTGTAAAAAGCCGGATATGTCCGGCTAAATCCGGACACCTGGCAACCCTATATGAGGCCCACACGCTGCATGAGGCAATCCCCGTTTTAAATGCTGTTCGGGTGGGGTTTAAAAAGCTTAGTCTAGGCAGTTATAAGTTCCTTATAACTCTAATATAATATCTTTACTTTTTGTATGAGAAGCCTTGCTTATGTGGGTGCCGGCCTTCGACCAAGTTCTGGGTTATTAGGTGTATATGAAATATTTTGGGTGTGGATTTACCGTGGTACTTATGTCAGTATTGGATCTGTTTAGATCTTTCCCAAGAACGTTCCTCACGAACTTTGTTTATAAAGGGAGAAGTGAAGTGGTACAAGTGGTATTTTATAAATGCATCCGCATCAGCATAGATGATTCCAAACGCGGGTGTTGTTTTACCAAGCAGTCCCCCAACTAAGCACTAACGACGTCCAATGCTGCTTGACCAACGCAATCGAACGAGAACCGGTCTACTGAGTATGCTATTGGTACCCTTTATGGTCGGCAAGATAATTGCCCGTTTTCTTCGTCCTATACAATTTTTTAAAACCGCAATTTTAAAGGGAGCAAAAAGAAATGCAAAAAAATTTCAGTCTTTTTTTAAATTCAACTTTGATCTAGGGGTAGTTTTACTCCCTTAAGGGTTGAAGATAATTTATTGGGTGATAATACCTATTCGACCAAACTTCAAGCAAAAAGCAGATATCCTTTGAAGTTCAGTAGTTTAGACCCCAAATGTGACATTGTGATGTGCAAACAAACACACATTTACTTTTTTAATTTTCGTAGGCGAACAAACTAACATTTTACAGGTTAATTAATTTACCTGCTAGTGTTTGTCCCACGGCTTTGCCCACGTGGAACTATACACTGTACAAAATCTTGGTCAGGGCGTCATATATTTTGAAAACATCTCCTTTGTAGGAATGCACTATATCGATCATGAGCGAGTTCGTACTCCGACTCGCACTTGTCCGATTTTTGGGCGGCTGTGACCGCAACCTCTTTTGAGGGCTGGATCCGCCCCTGGGTACGACAATGGTCTATGTCTGAGGGAGAACCACAACCAAAGAATTCCTCGTTTTGGTTAGTGTGGTCTGGTCACTCTAGATGTCTCGAAGGTATTAGACAGGGACTTCGAACTCAATATTGCAGCACGAATGGCGTCGAATTCAGAGCCTTCAAAACGAATAACTGTCTCGTATCTAATATCACACACCGACATAACTTCTCTCTAAGCTGACGATGTATATCTAAAAGCTGACCCATCTCTTATTATCCTAAGCGCAGCTTTAATCGAGGAGCTGCTTCCAAACCGCCAAATATTAATATCGATGCCTGGGATTTTTTAAAATATACAAGTTCCTCCTGCAGCCAGCAGCCTGAGCTACAATCTACAAGTACATTTGGTCTCGCCTCGTTAACAACTCCTTTATCTGGGTTGGCGCCTCTAAAACCATTTTGGCGTAGCAGGAGACCCCTAACCTATCCTATGCTCGTATATACTTCAAATCAAGCCTCCCCAAGCACTCCAAAACCTAATAACCCCGGTAACAAAGGTTATATAGTAGAAAGAAAAATATGGGTAATAAAAAAACAAGTAAGTAAACGTCTCCCACACAACCAACCAAAGCCATTGTATTTTCAATAATTAAAGCAGTTAAGACTTTGCAATCCCTCTGAAATAAACCCTTATAACCCAGAGCTTATTTAAACCATTGAAACAGAACTGAACTTGCAAATGCAAATTACTCCACATTCTAAAATGTGACCAGTCATAAGTCACAAACTGTTGTGGCTTGTGCTTGTCATTGTGGGTATCTACACTGGTATTGCCTCAACTGTTAACAACATAATCTAGCTAAAGACGGGTATTCCTTATTGATATTTGTTGTGTGGGTGCCGATAATTATACTTGCTACCCACGAGTAAGAAGAGTAAGCAGAAGAACATTGTGTATGTGTTAAGTTTTCACGCCAAAATTTCCTGGCAATGATGTTACTACACTTCTCTCTTGTCCTTTCTATACCTCTCTCCTAATAAATAGGTTCGGTAACAGTTGAAGGAATACCAGTGTAGATACCCTCATTGAGAGTTTGTGACTGTTCTTGTGACTATCAGTTGTTTAGGTATTCTAAGCACATAGTCACAAGAAAAATCTTAAATAATTCACAGCTAATGGTGATTTTGTATTCGTGTAATGATATAAAGCAAAGTCTGGGCAATAAAGTAGCCAACGACGCCAGAAAATATTGATCCAGTGAGGCATAGTTTATGTGAACGTCCAAGCACCTCTCGTCGAATCTGGCTATGTTGTGTGTCGAGTTTGCAAGAAATTAAGAGAAATGTGCTCGAAATCTGCTCTTTATACTCTGTGATCTGCTTTTTATACAGTCACAATTTTCTTAGCCGTTGTAATTGTTTGTGGATTGTCAAAATTGTGACTTTAAAATTATAATAGAGCTCGCACCATAAAACAATGAGGGTCTCAAGTGCCCACAAGCGAGCAACTTCACTCTCAAAAATACAATTCCATATGCCCGATCATCAGGTATATCTAGGGCCATACCAAATTGTCTCAAGTTCGGACTCCCCACACACT
This sequence comes from Thereva nobilitata, assembly GCA_963855945.1. Taxonomy (NCBI): domain Eukaryota; kingdom Metazoa; phylum Arthropoda; class Insecta; order Diptera; family Therevidae; genus Thereva; species Thereva nobilitata. The sequence continues at coordinate 5,286,684 of OY979696.1, forward strand.
TGTGATTGAATTGTGACTGCTTTTAGAATACGGGTATTAGATTCCTTACACGACCGACCTCTGGCATGAACAATTAGACTCTAGCGAGTTGGGCTGTACGATCAACATTTATATCGTGTCTAAAACCATGTTCGCACTGAGACGAAATAACGTGATTTTTGAAAATGATTTCGATATTATGTATGTTCGCACTGACTTGAAATGATTTCGTTTGGCTGCTTTCTCTGGCAACACGCAAGCCTTCATTTTTTTCAGCCCAAATTTCAACAACGAATTCTTCTTCTAGCAAAGGCCATAGCTTCTTCCTTTTATATTTCTTGCGTTTTTGCATTTTGAAAAATGTGAAGTTTTATGTTGTCCCGAGAAAAAATAAAATATGGCCTTACAACGGGCGAACACCAAACGTGATTGAAACATAGTCCTCGGCTATGTGAAGAGCATCAGAAAGCTGGTTGCAGGACATTACGGCCGTGCACCGTGCGACGGGTATACGTTTCTATATAATGCGATTCAAAAAAAATTTTCTAATATACATCTATGTATAGAGATATTTTCACACACTCTATTGCAATTGGGATCGCCGTTCCTCTATAATAAATCAGACGCATACACAAACGGACAAGCGTAACCCAGTAGGAAAGTGAACTAGTTCTAAGAGTAGTAGAATAACTACTTTTTAAGGACGGAGTAGTAGTTCTACTACTACTTTTGTACAGCGTTGTCCTACGATGGAGTCAATTGCCCCCCTCTGCATTACTTTGAAATACTTCGAGAACTAATTCATTTGGAAGTACTTGGAGAACTAATTCATGTTGAAATTTTTGGAGAACTAATTCTTTTTGAAGTTCTTGGAAAACTATGTATTTCATTTTGAAGTGCTTCGAGAACTAGTTCATTTTGAACTACTTGGAGAACTAATTTACTTTGAAGTACTTCGAGAACTAATTCATTTTGCATTTCTTGGACAACTAATTTATTTTGAACTAACTGGAGAACTAATTCATTTTGAAGAATGTACTCCGAGAACTAATTCTTTTTCCAGTTTTTGGAGAACTAATTCATTTTGAACTACTTGGAGAACTAATTCATTTTGAAATACGTCGAGAATTAATTCATTTTGAACTAGAAAAACTACTAACTAAGAAACAAATTATTTAGAAAAATCTTGTAGGCTTACCACTGATAGTGTGATTTGAACTAGCTCCTCTCAGGATTACTTTGGCACCAGTACTGGAACTAGTCAGTCTCCCACTAGTATTTAAATTATTTCTATTTTCTAAGTAGTCAGTTTATTCCGACTGGGAATCTTCTCATTCTCCTTATATTCAAGGCCGACACCTGGCAAAACCATAAGTTAAATTGGCGCAATTTAACTACTCAACAATAGCGGTTAAATAAGAAAATTTCCCACTAAAATATAAATCAACACGCACCACATACTTCGCGTACAACAAACCGACGACTGGCGAGCTCGTTCATCTTGTGCATCGATAATCTTGTAGGATAAATAGAAAGGGCCATTCATGGCACATAACGAAAATGATCAAGTTCCTATAAAACACATCCAACAATACATTTGGTGCAGATTCTTTTTTTGGCTCAAATGTGCCGTTGAATGCCCGTTTGTACAGCTCAGTACTTGGCCATTTAAATCTTTGGGTCAAGTTTGGCCGCCGTTAGTCCGAATGTGCTCCAATTAAAAAAGGTGAAAAATTCTACGGCCACCATATCCCCCTTAAAAAGCCAAGCGGCCGGTGTTCGCCCGTTGCAAGCCCTTTTTTATTTTTACTCGAGGTTGAACTAAGCGAGAGGCACCAAACGGATTAGAAGGATTGTTTAGTAATGAGACGGGTTAGGCTTAAAACCACACATAGTTTCAATATTAATAAAGATCTAGTTCAGCTTTGGGAGAGAATGACGTCGTGGGCGGCGAAATCGAAGTTATCCCCAAAATTCATTTAGTACATTTAGTTCATTTAGTACATGGAAGCTTCGGATAAAAAAAATTTTCACACAAAAGTTTCATATTTCTCTTCGGAGAATTAGAATCCGTGAAAAAAATTGGGTTTGCTATTTGAAATTTTAGATTCACCCCAACCCCCTGCGAGGGGTGAGTGGGTGGGGGTGAGTTTTATGTGAAAAGGATTCCAACCACAATTTGAGCAACTTACGCTCGAAATGAAAACCTACCCTTCAGGAAATATCGGGCCGTTGCCGAACTTTCGCCGCACCCTGTATAAAGTTTCCTGCAGTAAAGCCGGATACCATTATCTACCAAAGGCTTTGAAATTATCCAGAACAATCAAACCAGACACAATGGAGCGATGGAATGAATTGAAGCGTTCATCTAAACAGATTAGAAGGTCGACAGCACAGCTTTTTTTCCTCAGGCCGTATTTCTTATCATTTAGTCCTGTTGTTTTCTAGCTATAGGTGTAATTATTATGTAACGACATTTCGAGAATTTATAAGCAATTGTCAACAATAATTGTTCAAGAATTTCTCTACCTGCATATTTACCGTAACGTCTTCTAGGAAATGCACACAATATCTTATCTTTGCAGTAAACAAGTTTCTTAATTGCGAAGATGCAATTCTTTGATAGAAGAACATTTTTCGAATAAATTCTTGAAATTGTGAAATGATTTAGATTTGAATTTTGTTGGAAATTCGAAAGAAAAGATTTTAAAACAGCTTAAAAAATATCCAAGGTTGAAAAAACTAGTCAAGCTTAATAAAAGTCATGTCTGAATGTATTTTGTGTTTAGAGTAAATATCTTACTTGAAAGTAGCGTGAAGATTTATGTTTCGCCTCTTTGTATCTGGTTTAGGCTGGTCTCCTACTAAAAGAGTAAGCAACAAGCTACTGCACGAACGCGAGCTTCAACTGCAGCTGGATAGAAGTCGAGTCTGGTAAATATAAAATTTTGCCTACAAAACTTCTAAAAAAGGTGAATTTTTGTAGAGCTCTTTTTTTAGCTAATGATGTCATAATAAATAATATAATATAAAGATATGCCCACACTGTGTAAAAAGTACCCGGAATTTATAGTTTCGCCTAAAATATTTTTCTATAAGCTGAATAACCCTGTACCGAGTTACCATATGAAAATCGACCCCCATCTGTCACTCAGTGCGTTCTCAGCAAATCTTTATATTTTTTTTAGTCTGAAATGTGTGTGTTAACAAATTAAATTTCGTGTACCGAATTGCTGGATATGTTGAGCGGGACGTAGACAAGGCAGTACATTTGCCCCTTACACGATAGAAAATTGTACTGAGGCCTCAATTTTTTGAAATGTCCCGGTGCAAAAATAATGTCCTACTACTACTACTCGAGATGAGGTAAGATTGTAAATACGTACCGAAGAAACATTTCTTAATTGAAATTAGTGCTGCACACGAGACGAGATTTGTCTCGAAATCGTCTCGTCTCGTCTCGATTTTCGAGACGAGATCGAGACGAGACCTCCATGTTAAAAATCGATACGAGACCGAGGCTACCATTCGAGATCTTGCGAGACATCTCGAGATCTCGCGAGACATCTCGAGATCTCGCGAGACATCTCGAGGTCTCGAAATCAAATCGTTATTTTGAAATCGTATCGACACCAGCTATTTCAGTATCTTCACGCTGCGCTCTTTGACGAGCACAACATTCGGCACCAATACATGACTTGAGCAGGTTGCGGAGCCAAGGCGAAAAGTACGCATTCCATAAGCATTTAAATGCAGAGTCCATTCCAAAACAGAAGAGGTATTTTAATGTCATTTAATTTCATTTCAACGCATTTAAAATGAAATGACTGTAAAATACCTCTTCTCTTTTGGAACGGACTCTACGTAAATGTAACTCTACACAAATTAGAAATTAACTTTCGATTCCTTGATCCCCTCTACCCCGCCTGGTACCACTGCAAAAAGCAGATTTACGTGCCTACGTCTAGGAAGTGACTAGCATGGAAATATAAGGAATATTTGTATACAGTTTCATTTTGATGGCACATATTGATATTTCTCGAAATACAGAAGATTGAGCAATTTGAATTATTGACAGTGAAATTCGAGACTTTTCGAGACGAAACGAGACTTTTTGAGATGAGACGATACGAGATCGATACGAGACCTGCAAATGCCCATTTTTTCGAGACCGAGACGAGACTGGGCCAAATCTCGTCTCGTCTCGTCTCATGTGCAGCACTAGATGAAATTAGAAGCGCGAGATTGTAAAAATAATACATCGTCGAGTGGAGGCATAGGTTTCTTACTTCCTCTAAAAAGCTCTTCATTGGTATATATTTTCTTTTTTTCTTTCTTTAATTTGCTTGTTTTTGTCATTTTAGCATTACAATGGCACCTCGCCTCATTTTAAGTATGACATTGTACTGGTTCAAAGGCAAAAAGAGGCACCTCTTATAAACTCATTTTATAATCGTGTCCTACCCAACACTAGTTGCAGAAGACGTACTCTAAGGCGAAGGCGACCATGTCAAAAACAGAAGTATGTAAATGGTATAAGCAAGGTACTTGATTGGTCCCGTTCTATTCGTCGAGTCAAGGTCTACGAATGGCAAAAAAATCAAGAAGCTGCTACCCGAAAATCTTCGTCTGAGACTTAGAGAGTTGGCTGAAGAGGTGATTATATCTTTTAAGTCCGTTCATAATACTGTGACTGGTATTTTGGGCATTAAACGCCGTCGTCAAATTCCCGCGGTTCCCGTGCCTCACTCCTTTAGGAAACACACTATAACTGGCCATGCCGACAGTTATTACCATTGTTGTGAACCCAGGCCTGCCTCAGCGCATGACTACCATACCAGAGATCTGTGGTTCGAACCCATTCCGCGGCATGTTCCTTCGTCGTTTTCCCACCCAGATTCCTTTTTTTTGTGTTCTCTTTTTACTATGGGTATGGGCTAAACATGTGCAACTTCCCAAGAGTTGATCCAGACGCCGGAGAAGGGCAAAGAGTTTGCGCAGAGGTTCAGCTTAAAGTGAGGGCCATTTCTTTAGGACTACAGTTGATTGGCAGGTCCAGTGGATTTGTTGATATTAAGCTCTTTGAGACACCTGTCCATTGAGTGTGTGGACCAATTGGGAGTAGGTGGGGGAAAGAAGTATCGGGCAAAGAGGAACTTGAGGGGATCTTGAAGTCGACTTTGGATTTGTTGTCTATTATCGCCTAACCCTTGTGGGAGAAGTTTGAGGATCCAGTAAAATTCTTCTTAGTAGATCTTACCAAAGACCAGAAGTTTTTGCTGTCACCGTTTGCATTAAGAAGTTAACTTCTCAAATTGCTCTCAAATGATGTTTTGATTTTCCTTAGGGTGGACTTACAGGCATTGGGTCATAGGAAACAACACATTCGTCACGACCACAGAATCGTTTGGATCTTTTTGCTTTGATTGTGCAGACAACTTCTTCTCTAGCTTTTATTTTCACTTCAAAAACAAAACAGACAAAACCAATCCAACTAATCGTTGGGTCTTGCTTATTACTGCAGACTCGCCATCAACTTTCCCCTTTCGGAACCACTTTACCAAGTAAATTGCGCGATTCGTTTCGGTTTAGTCATCATTAGTGCTCATGACTCCTTACAATCAACACACGCCATAATCAACACCTTCCAAACTTTAACTGGAAAAATAAATCACGCCCAGGTTTGCCCCATTATCCGGGCCGGCAGTCATCACAAACAATACTCGGTTGACCTTGCCGCGATCACTGCACACGGCAGGTTAACAGCCCCGAAATCCAACTCGGTAAGTGAGCATCTGGCCTAATGTGTCTATACTGAATAAACGCCATTGATATTGCTAGAAACAAATGCGCGAGCAAACAGCCAGCTTACTACCTGCCGATTGCGATAACACCTGAGAACTTTAAAATTGGTGGCCTCACGTGAAAAACAAGTGCCGAAAACAACAAGATAAAAAAAACTTTCCACTCGCCATCGTGTTATTTATTCCTCTATTCCCGGTAATCTCGGCCCCATATATCTAGACTAGCAATCAGTGTCATCACCGCGTTATTTATTTCCCGTTTCGCAAGTAAACAAGATAAGGAGCTCCAGTGTCTAACCTTCACGATCTCTGCGCTGAGTGTTGCCCTGCTGGCCTGTTATGACTGTGCACCTACAACGCCCTGGCTAGAGGTGTGCGAGCGAAGGTGTGCAGCAGTGCCGCCCTTAGTGCGGGCTGCCTCCGCTCCGCTCCTAGATCTAATCCGAGTCCTTCTAGATACCACCGCTGGCGATTAGCCCCGGCACACCAGAACCCGAGAGTCAATAATTCTGGTGGTCATTATCTGTCGTAGGAAAACACTTGCGTGTGCCTAGAGTCCCAGTAAAATTTTCCAGAGCTTGTTTGCAGACGCGGTTATCACTCGGCTGATACCCAGCCAGGCCCGAGGGGCGCACGGAGGATAAATCAACTGGAGCTCCACGGCGCGGCGGCACCACCCCGCAGACGATAATGAGTTAAAATTCCGCTCGGTGCTGAGCCTATTTTTAGCGCCGAAACTGCCTGATAACACGGCGCGGCACTATAGCTGCAAGTCCGCGATAACGCCGAGTCTGTGCGGGACAAGTTACGAGCATACGCATTCCGCGCACAGCAACCGATGATAACTCGATAATTCCAGATGAAAATGACGCAGAAAGAAAGTTCGCAGTGCTCCTGGTTGTCAGATCGCAGAACAATGGACTCGCGTCGGCGGCGTCGGCGCGATAGATAACAGGCAAGGTGCACCCGGGTGACACAGTGGGAAGGCGCGCGCTCTCGCGAAAGGGGTGAGATCATCGCGAGATAGCGGTGAAGCCCGAGCGTGATCAAGGTCGGGATTAATTAACATTGACCCGAATTTTTATGGCGCGGATTAATCTAGTGATTTTCTTAAGGCAAATATTTTCTCTTATTTTCCTTTGCGAGAGATTTGCGAGCGCATATGCATCTTGGCAAGAGCCGCAGACGATTTGAGTAATTAAGTTTTTTGTTGGTGTTTGTAATCGTCTTAATGAGACGAGAACTTGATTTAGGAGTTTGCTCTATCAGATGCGAAATCTGAGCACGAAAGGTGGATTTATTTGACTGGGATTAAACTTTCAACGGGTTGACAATTTGAGAAAGCGGCATATAAAAGGAATTTAGAAAGGAAAATACTGAAATACCAATCAATCCAGACACGATACTATTCTATGGTATGAGTTCTAAAATAATAAATATCATATTTTCAGTAAGTGTCTGTTTTAGAAAAAAGCTTGACACCATAAGGTACCCAAAGTCAGTGGCGTAGCGTGGGTGTCAACCGCCCGGGGCGGAAGAAAATTTTGCCGCCCTCTTTATTAACTTCCCAGTTTATAGGGAAGTTATTGTAATCGGTCCGAAAATCGAAATCGTAATTTTCAACTTATTTTCATTTTTCAAATTCCCAATAGCATTTTAAGCAAAAATTTCAGAGGAAGTATGCGTGTGTGTGTGGTCATTTTTTCCTGCACGATCTTGCGCGAACCAAAAAAATATCGACTTCGTTGAGGTGCCTATCGAAGCGTATTAACTGAAATATATATGATCTGAAAGGTTTTCATAAAATTTGGTCAAGTCGTTTTTTTGTTTAAACGACGTAAGTGATTTTTGTATCTGCACGATATCGCGCGAACCAAATATGATATTGACTTCATTGAGCTGTCGATCGACACGTATTACCGAAGGTATAACCTGAAAATATTTTTATAAAAATCGGTCGAGCTGTTTTTTTCTTTGAACGAAGTTCGTGATTTTTGTATCACCCAATAACGCGAGTACCAAATATGATACCGACTTCGTTGAGGTGCCGATCGGCGCATATTAACGAAAACATGCTCTGAAAACAATTCCATAACATTCGTTCAAGCACTTTTTTTGTTATGAAATTTTTTTTCTGGATTCAGCCGATACGATAGGACGGTTTTTTATCAATTTCCTCTCCTTTTGTTTTGGATCGGCCTTTCTGAGTTGTTGCAACACCCCACAAAAGCGTTCAGCTGTGATCGTGGTCCCACGGGGCAGGTAATTGACCTACAACACCCCTTTGGAAACTTAAAAGAACGTTTGCCATTTTCCGGATTCCGGATTCCACAACCTTCGCTTTATTTGGTGGTTTTGCGGTAGGAGCGAGTGGAGTCTCCATAGTGGCTGAAGCCTGACTGTCGGATCGATCGACGCACGCGCATAGAAATTTTACAGTGCTGCCACTACACCCAGAAGAAAATTCCCTGAGACTCCCAGACTTTTCCCGCCAACGACACGGATTTAAAAAATAGTGGAACTTAATTTTGAGACACCCTCGTACAATATTGAACGCTATTCTTTATATGATAGAAGTCATGCTCGTTGAATATTAGTCATAAACAATCCAAGCACAAAATAAAATACGGGGAATCCCTGCAAGTCAGTACAGACGGTGTTGCCAGTCGCTACAATGAGCAAGATGTCATTATTATACATTCAATTAAAGAAAGGGGATTCCCCGATTTCGCCACAGTAGAAGTAATAAAAAATGCCGTGCTAATTTCGATCGGCCCGAATCGTAGGTGCGACAAAAATAATATTTACAAGATATTATTATTATTTATTGTGAAATTTTGCCGCCCCTACTAGGCTACGCCACTGCCCAAAGTAGAGCACATTCGCTCGCTGCCGGCAAGCCTGAGAAATTTGTGTTTTGAGGAAGGAGCTTTGTTCTAAATATCTGGGAGTTAATTCTGGATAAGAGAATATGAAAAAATAGGGTCTCACTCTTCGGCGTCCCTGGGCACTAGAGTATCGGTTGCAATGAGTCTGCAGACAAGTTCGCGAGGGAACTCTGAGACGCTGGTCCAGGTCGTCGAGCATTTCTCTAGAACTCTAGAACTCTGTACAGTGATCGGGATGCAAAGTAGGTAGCCGATAGCCTGCCTGTCTATAATGCTCACAAAACAGGCATACAATGCGATGGATAGGCAAAGGGGTCTTGCAAAATGGTGATACGGTAAAGCCGGCTCTACACGATATGCGGTGAACGTTTGATTCGAATGTTTGCTTCCAACGTTGGAGCCCGGAAGTGTCCAAATACGAACGTTGGACGTTTGACATTGAAAACTCGTAGTTGGAGCATCTGCCACACGGTGTCCTACCATCAAGCGTCCAACGTTGGAAGGTATTCATAGCATCGTGTAGAGCCGGCTTAAGCACCAGGAAGAAACGTTCATGCACCTCCAAAACAGTCCTCGATCGATAAAAAAGACGATTTCTTTGAAGTAGTTGAAGGAGAACTTAATGCCTGCCCAAGATAGGACGTAAAAATCATTCTGGGAAATTTAAACGCTAAAATAAGTCGGTAGTCGGTACGCAGGTATTATGATACCCACAGCTTGCATGAGAACTCTAGAGATAATGGACAGCGAGTTATAGAGCCGGCAGAAAGCTATCAGACGCCATCAGGCTTGACACTATACAGACACTATACTCTAGATAGGGCTGCACTCTAGAACTCTAGTCTTTCTCAGGTAGCGCTAGTATAAAAGTGTTTTTCTTATGTGAAATTTCGTACTTGGGGGTTTTTAAAGGCGCTGATTAAGGATCCGCTCTCAATTTTCCAAAAAATAAAATGGCGGATACAAAATAGCGGACGATTTTGCTTAATAATCAGCCAAATTCCATGAAACTCGTTATATGAAGGTTTTGGATGTACATCCAGATGTTTATCAAACCCATGCCCGCAACGTATTTTGATCGGCCGACCGGCTCACAATCGATAGTTTTGGTTGTACATCCACACTTCGATGTACATCCAATTTGACCGTGTATGGGGGCCTTTAGCCAAGAACTGGGAATACATTCGATTCCCTTCTGCATTCTCCAGAATCAGAAAAGGAATCAATTGGTTCCTTCGGAATGCTGGCAGTTTCCACATTATAAAAAAATCAACTTTGATCTAGCATTAGCATTGGAGAAGTTGATTCGTGTAACCGACTTTGTAGCCAACAATGAGAATGTTTTTTGTTTAGACATTGAAGGGTTCCTATTTCAAATCACGATATTTCTTTCCATATTTTCGCTCACTGAGGAAACCAATCGCAATAAAACTCCTCCCTGTATGGCTATAGACCTCCTACGACAACAGTTCCACTCCTTTTATCCTTAATTAGCTGAACATTTTCTGCGTAACATAAAAGTCACGAAATCATAAATGCCGGTTCAGTGCTGTCTTCTGTGCTGCTGCAGAAGCGCATCTCAGGCCCTAAGACAGTTCCTGGGTGTTAATTGCGGGCTAATTGCACGTTTCAATTACTCCGGGAAATGAGTCGTGAATTCCGCCAGATGACGTTGCCGGCAGCACCCTTTGAGTCCACAACGCAAATGATGGGAATCGCATAGTATCTCTCATCGCGTGTGAAATATTGCGAAGAAGTGCAAATGAGTTTGAGAATGTTTTGCTCGCCTCGGTGTGGCCGCAATAAAAGCACATGGCTCGTCGCAAACTTTTGCCAAAGAAACAGCGCGATATTATTCATTTTCCCCACCAGACTCCCAAGACACTCGCGGCCTTTGTTCTTCGCAGTCGATGCGGATATGTTAGCACAAGTGTTATCGATTTTTATACTGTATATTCACGAACAGAAAGAGCGACGCGCGCCTTTCAATAGACGAACGACATAACAATGCCCCGATTGCAGCTGAAAGTGAGACAGCGGAACGTCAAAACTTCCAACCGCTACAAAGTAGCCGCCCCGGTTCGGGGCCTTGTCATAAATTATTCCCGAAGACCGCAAATTATCAAAGCGACTTCTCTTGAATTTTTAGCATTTTTTCATACAATTTAATCATCGGCCTGTCAACTGCGGCCTGCATAATACTCGCCGATTTTAAGTGTGGCGGACACCGTGTGTATGAATATAATTATAACCTGCGCAGGCAACTTACCACCTCAAAAATTAATTATCGAACAAAGAGTAGCGAACGAAGTTACACTACGGGCGACAACGGACCAACCTCCCATGGAATTTTGAATAAAGCCAAGACATTTGATGGTCAAGAGAAGAGAAAAATTGAAGACTCGACATCCAGACTCCATTAATTATGAATTTAGTGCCTTGCCCGATCTTATTGAACGGATGGCACAGAGATCTTATGCCTCTTCGATGTTCTGGGGAAGAGACACGCCATGGATCCTCGTCATGCTCAACCTTGCAGACTTCCGAAAGCCACGAATTCACATCTTTGCAAAATTAGCGGAATTATCACAATTTTCGCACAAAAGACGCACGGGTTGTGCCTGAGTGGTGTGTCAAGAGACCCTAATTATCAGTGGCTGACAAAAATTTTCCACAACTCAACTGTGTCCACAATTAATTATCGCTCGGGTGTGACGTTATGCCACACGTCCATTTGCAGATCGCCAGGTCACAAATAGTTTTTGAGAAGAAGATTAATGTGGCTTAGGAAGTTGACTAGTTTGTGAGATTAAGACTGGCGAGGATCACTTACGCCCTTATTTATGCCGAGGATCAATTAAATCCTCATTTATGAGTAGATAAATTAGTAAACAGGGGAGAGCTTCCGGCTTGAAATTCTTTTTCGTTGGAAAAAGGAAAAAGTTACATAAGTGACTTACTTGAACTGATCGGATTTACAGAGCATAGATCACTAGTAGATCCACAGATACTAAGTTGGCCCTCACAGCAACCTTACTACTTACTTCTTTATTCTACTCTACAAGGTTGACGTCTAGTGGTTCCATGGTGATGACGGCTGCCTCTATAGTGCTAAGATAGGTGAAGGATTATACTACTTGTGGCACCGATATTAGATGGTAGAGCAGACGCATCACGAATATTCGCCCGCACTAATTCATGCACACCCGCAGATTTCATGCCACCGTTTCAATTTGTGTCAAAGCACCTTGTACAGCCATTAATCTGACCATCCAATGCAGTCGATGTTGTCTTCTTCTTCTTCTTTAACGGCTCTACAACCGGGATCCGGTCCTGGCCTCTCGCAACTGCTCTCTCCACCGGTCTCGATTCTGAGCCGATGTCATCCAGTTTGGCATCCCTATACTCTGAGCGTCCTGGTCTACGCCATCCTTCCATAGTCCAGTCAAAATAGATTTTGAGTGAAGACAATTCGGAAGTTGCTGAAAATTAGTACACACCTTAAAAACATCATTATAAATAAAATGTCGTGACTGACACGCGATTGGCCGCCGGGAAAACTTTTTATTCAAGGTCAAAGGGTCAAAATATCAGTTTTTTGCAAATATCTCTTAAACGGTAAGTCCTATCATAAAATAGTGTTCACAAAGTTTGTAGGTTATGCGATTATCTACAAAAAAGTTATTATACATTTTCCCGTACGAATTGCCATTCATGAGATATCGCCGTTTTAAAGATTTAAAATACTCATATGCACTCATTCGCGGCTTGTATAAGGTCATCAGACGCTCAATAAATCTTTTGTGGACTTACGCGGTTAATATTTTCAGGAGTGATTTCTGGATGTATTTGGAGAAAAAAATTGTTCTAGAGAGGGGTGCTATCTCCACTATCCAATAAAATACAGGGTGTTTACGAAACAAAAATTTAATGTTTTTAAAATTTACTTAAACCTCAATTACTCCTAGACCAATTATCGCAAAGCAACAAAATTAGGCTCATCTTTTTGGTAAATGTGTATTCTTTAATTTGGTATAAAGATCAAAAAGTTGAGTGACTCCGTTTAGAATATATGTAGGTTTAAAGTATGGGCAAAATGCAAAAAAACGAAAAGACTATGGGATTTTGCTCACATTTTGTACCTACATATATTCTAAACGGAGTCACTCAACTTTTTGATCTTTATACCAAATTAAAGAACGCACATTTACCTAAAAAATGAGCCTCATTTTGTTGTTTTACGATAATTAGTCTAGGTGTAATTGAAATTTAAGTAAATTTAAAAAAAAATAATTTTTTTCTTCTTAAACACCCTGTATTTTAGGGGATAGTGGGGATAGCCCCCCTCTCTAGAACAATTTTTTTCTCCAAACACATCCAGGAATCACTCCTGAAAATATTGGCCGCGTAAGCCCACAAAAGATTTATTGAGAATCTGATGACCTTATACAAGCCGCGAATGAGTGCATATGAGTATTTTAAATCTTTAAAACGGTGATATCTCATGAAAGGCAATTCGTACGGGAAAATGTATAATAACTTTTTTTGTAGATAATCCCATAATCTACAAACTTTGTGAACACTATTTTATGATAGGACTTAGCGTTTAAGAGATATTTGCAAAAAACTGATATTTTGACCCTTTGACCTTGAATAAAAAGTTTTCCCGGCGGCCAATCGCGTGTCAGTCTCGACATTTTATTTATAATGATGTTTTTAAGGTGTGTACCAATTTTCAGCAACTTCCGAATTGTCTTCACTCTTTAGCTGTTTTTCGTCTATTTTGACTGGACTATCCAGCGGAGGTTGGGTCTCCCTCGCTGTCGCACCCCATAAGTCTTACCACAGAGAACTTTCCGAGCAGGCTCATCTTCACTCATACGAGCTAGATGTCCTGCCCACCGGAGTCTACCGAGCTTTATTTTCTTCACAACATCTACATATGTCACGATAGCGCTTGTAGATCTCGTCATTGTAGAGTCTCCGGAATCGTCCTTCCTCACATAAGGGGGCATTTTCCTCTCGAACACCGCCAAGAGGTTCGAGTGCTTTTTACTAAGCACCCACGTTTCGGATGCATATGTGACAACCGGTAAGACCGTCGTCTTATATAGTAAAAGTTTAGACCTTATTGTTAGATGCTTGGATTTGAAGAGCCTTGACAGACTATAGTAGGCTTTGTTGGCTTTTAGCAGTCGTGCGGGTTTTTCTGGTTCCATGCTATTGTCGGCTGCTACTATTGACCCAAGGTAGGTAAATGACTTTACGACATCAAACTCGTGTTCCTCTACCTTTATTGTGGGACCAATGTTGATGTTGTCTACATAAGCCAGTATTAGGTTTTACTTTTGGAGGGATGTGCCTTCTGATGTCACACCCAGTCACTTTATCCAACACCAGGTTGAAGAAGAAGCAGTCCACACCGCCTCTTTGTCGGAGGCTATCTTTACTTATCTTGCCATATTTGTCATGGCCAACCTAACATTATTATTAATAGTCTAAGATATGTAGAAGAGCGACCTTCACCGATCGAGTAACCGAATGAAATTATGTAATCATGATAAATAATATGCTAACAAAAGTAACGGTGATGGGTTGCCTAACGAAATATGTTCAAGGCTATATTTAATAGGCGTTTTTCCGCCATTTTCCGCCTTTTTCTCTATTTTGAGGAGAAACTATGCATTTTGGTGAAAATATCAAAAGAGCAAAGCTGTAGAGCATAAAATTTCCTACAAATTTTGTTTTCACTGTTTTTTCGAATTTCGCATAGTTTCGCCGCTAGCGGCCGTTTTGCGCCTTTTTTCAGATTCTGTTGAAAATCAAAGCGTCCAAAGAAAAGCCGTTGAAAAACTGCAACTACTACTTTTAGACGGAGAGCCAGCGCCAAAAAAACTGTTTGAATTTACTAAGCCTAGTTTTCTATTAGGTGATTACCATGGTTGTGTACGCAAACATACTGCGATCAGTCAGGAGAAACTGAGAACATGTGGCTACGGTACGCTATCAAAGATGTCGTACCTGAACAGGTAATAAAATGAATTTACTAAGGCTGAAAATTGTTATATAACTTGTATATTGCATGTAAATAAAAGTTGTGATGGTTAGTCAGCTGGATATGGGGACGGAGCTGGTCAGTCGGCCGCAATGTATGTGCAAAAAAAAAATGTGCAATTCATTTGTGGGTTGTTCTACGGATCCTGTACTATAAGGGCAGCTAAGTTCTATCTCCAGAGTAAGTATTGGGACACTGAAAAGCTTTGTAAATTCCACAGAATGACTTTAAACATCCACTAAAGTAGGTAAAACAGCTAACAAACCTTAGGTATCCGAGCTGTAGCATTAACACGGCATATCAATGCTCTATTTGTGTCTCCCGTTGCACTGGAAGCAACGTTACACATGACTTAACCTAACCTCATAACCATAAATCGTTTTACTCCTTCCAACGATTGCTCGATTCCCTCTAGAGGACGTAACCAACAACATGACGGGCTGGTAGTAGTTAGATAAGTGGGTGTAGGGCTGGCTCCAGTGCGACCGAAGGCCCAATTAGCACTTTGGAGTACCGTTTTGTTGCCACATCTCGTGTACCTTGTGTTCAGTGGTTGTTTGGTCGGGTGCAGCGGATGCTTAAATCCATCCTGTGGAATTTACGAAGCTTATCAGTGATCTGATCTCCAGTCTGAAGATTTCTTCTAAGTCTTCCAAAACGTAACTGCCTAGTGTGCGCTACCTGGCTTTAGCTAAAGCCGGGCATTTACACAGGAAGTGAACAAGTTTTTCCCTCTCGTTCGTCTCCCCGTAGCTACGGCAACAGACGTTGTACGGGATGCTCAATTTGGCAGAGTGGTCTCCTATGAGCCGTGACCGTGATTCTGGCAATATCTCGTCATCGTCACCGTCTGTTTAGGAGACCCTTTGCTTTTTCTTTCTTGTAAGTCGTCCAAGTCGCTCTAGAGATAGTCTCCAGTGCCCTCCACTTTTAGCTGCCCGAGTAAAAATAAATGATGGCCTTAGAACGGGCAAATGCCGACTGTGATTGAAACATAGTCCTCGGCCATCTGGCGGTTAACAAAAGGCTCGTTGCAGGACAGTACGGCCGTACAGGGGGCGATTGACGGTAAAACAACGGCCTTACAGTTCCAATAACGGCCATACGACGGCGGTACGGCGGCCGTATGGTTGCTATTACGGGTATACGACGTTGGTACAGGGGCAGCAACGTGGATATTCGCCCTCCTATAAGAAAATATATTTCACTGCAATTAAATGTTTGATTTTTTTTCGGTTGTGTTTTTTTTTCAAGCC
Organism: Thereva nobilitata; assembly: GCA_963855945.1. NCBI lineage: Eukaryota > Metazoa > Arthropoda > Insecta > Diptera > Therevidae > Thereva > Thereva nobilitata. Next base: position 5,302,666 of record OY979696.1, read on the forward strand.
GTTAAATAACAAAATTTCCCACTAAAATATAAATCAACACGCACCACATACTTTACGTACAACAAACCGACGACTGGCGAGCTCGTTTCTCTTGTGCATCGATATCTTTAAGTAGGATAAATCGAAAGAACCATTGTACATAACGAAAATGATGAAGTTCCCATAAAACACATTCAACAATACATTTGGTGCAGATTCTTTTTTTGGCTCAAATTTCCCGTCGAATGCCCGTTTCTACAGCTCAGTTCAGCTCAGCTCAGGCCTTTTTAATCTTTCGGTCAAATTTGGCCGTCGTAAGGCCGTATGTGCTCCCATTAAAAATGGTTAAAAACTCTACGGCCATCATATGCCCCTTAAAAAGCCAAGCGGCCGGTGTTCGCCCTTTATAAGGCCGTTTTTTATTTTTACTCGGGTGGCTAGGGAGGTAGTCGAAAATTGCTTTTTGAATTCGCCTATTGGGGATGCCGACCATCAAGAGAGTCCCTACTTGGCTAGATAGTCGGCTCGTTCCCATCTAAGTTCCTATGACCGGGAACCCAAATGAGAGTCACGTTGTGCTTTCTACCAAGCCTATCTAGCTCAGCTCTGCATCGCTTCACTAGCATCATTACTGAATCCAGAGCTTTTATAAAGGTTTGGCTATCTACGAAAATTTCAATGCTACATCTTTGTGTTGGTGTCAAGGGCATTCGTGGGGCATGTTCTTATAGCCTATCCCTATCTTTCAGATGAAGACGACCCTCGCCCGTCTCCAGCTCAAGGAGTACGTCCCCAGGTAGTACAAAAGATGATTCCTGAGCTTAGATCTGCCACAAAAAATAAAATAGTGCAGGAAAACATTGTCAAAAACACCGTATTCTTGTGTATTATTAATACGCCAGAACCAAAACTTAAATAGCTCTGTGTCTTTAGACTTGATACGAGTATTCCATTTTCTGGACAATTCTGGATTACGCCCAATCAAGAATCTCTACTTTTTAATTGAAGTTCAAAAGTATCAAGAGAAATACTTAAATCAACATGAACACCTCTAAAAGTACGACACCGCGCACAGCAGCTTCGGAAGTTTATTAGTGTTGTTGATAGACCAATCAAAAAGTAATAAAAATCTAAATTTAAGTCAAAAATAACAGCGGTCCGAAAATCTTCTAGTAGCTTCCCAACAAAGTCTGTTTACCGCCTCCAATTAAATCACCTTATATTTTCGAATTTCATTCCCCATTCAAGGTCTTCACCGTCCCCAAATACAGTTATAGCTATCTTCGATCATAAATAAGTAAATATTTACTTATTTTTTTTAATAAACAAGATTCGAGACAAAGTAACAAAAAAACAACAACGCCCCAAAGCCCCGTCGTATTATGATAACGACCAGAAAATTCTTCCGCATACTTGAAAAAACTCCGAGCGATTAACTATTTTCGTCCAAATGGAACTAAATAGCCCTAAACCAGTCGCGAATTTGAAAGAAATATGAAAACAAGTTGCGCGACTCCAGCCGAAAAGATGAGGTCAACCTCTCGGGCGGTTCGAGTCAAGGCTAGATGCTGATCAAGTTCAAGTCTCGCATAACATAAATATTCATTCTCAAGGGGATCAAGTCACGTGCCGATCTGCAATTGCTTACTTCCGAAAATGTCAGCAGATCGCCTCCGGTCCACCGTGGTCGTCGTCGTCAGCTGACGGATTGCGTCAATGAATCTGATGCGCCGAATTAAACCGTGACTATTTTGGGTGACGCTAGAATATGCGAAACCACCAGCGCACCGCACGGCACACAACTAGCCCACCGCGCAGTGGCTGCTGCTGCTGCCGGGGCGATCGTACGTTCCGCATGAGTCATCGTAGCTTTTCTGTTCTGTTGCGCGATGTCACGTTGATTCACATTGCATATCTGCTAGATGGGAACAAGCCAGTAGCCCCGGTTCCAAAGATTCAGGCCGATTGCGTCAATCTTGTAATCTCTCTGCGCATTGTGCACTTTGACCGCTGCTGGCCGCCGCTGCTGTTATTAAGTAAGATCGCCGGGATCGATTCCGTTGATTCGGTGAAATCGGCAACAATTGCTATCGACCGATAAGGAAATTACTTGGTTCGATGCGATGTTGGGAACATGTCGTGCAGCACGTGCAGAAATTTTCTCGGCTCGGACACCGTAAAAGTTTTATAGTTACCTCCGCGCGCCGATAAGCGACGAAAATAGCCCGCCTCGGCTGATCCCCTGATAAGCCTGGACTGGAGGGTGAGCTAATTAGTTTCTAGACTTGGGCCGACGACGTGACCAGAGCGGGGCGTTCTGTTTTTTAGCCTTAAACGGCGGCGCAAACAACTTTTTTGTTGGTCCGTCTTGACCTGATAAGTCAATCAGAGTGTTGTTTTCGAAACGCAAAGTTTTATGCGCACAACAATTGTATTCTGGCTTGTTTTAAATGATTGCAGTTGGGGAATTATGAATTTTTGATATTTTAAGAACTGAGACGACATTTGGAAGGCTTATACATTTTTTTTAATTTTCCTCCCTTCCCCTTCTTCTTCTGCTTTATAGCCCAACTCAGTCTTTGGGCTCCTCCATTATTCTCGTCCAGTTGTCTCGATCTCTGTCTGAGCTCGTCAGTTTGATGTATGGGCATATGACTGCAATCGCATCCGACCACGTTTTTCTCGGTCTGCCTATGGGTCTATGTCCTTGTATACTGCCAGTGAAGACTTTCAACAGCAACAAGTGGTTTTACATTACAGATGAACGAGCCCTTCTTCTCGAACTATTTCCTACTTCCCATTCAGCGCGGTATTCCATCAATGTTCACTTTCCTCTCGGCAACTTAGTAAGTATTAACTTTCCATATCTATCTTCAGCCCCAACCAACACATCGCGTGGTGAAGGCAACTAACTGGAGCTTGTTCGCTTCTTTCAAGCTACCGACTGGGATTTGTATTTTCGTAGTAATAACGCCTACTCTGCCGCTCCCTGGATCTCCACAGTAGGCAGGAATGCGTCTATTCACTTTTTATTCTACCAAATCTATAAAGCTTAGACCGAAAAGACGGTTTCTTGCACGAAGAATTTATTAGCATCTCTGCTCGTCTTGAATTTTTCTTTACCAAATACCCTTGGTAGCTCCCGCCCGTCACTCTATGGATGGATGAATGGAGTTTTTTTTCAGGATTCTTGAAATGTCCCAATGAGTTTGACGTCGTTAAATCCACTGGCCCTGACACGCCTGTGTTTCTTAAGAAATGTGCCTTCTAAGTTCACATACTCATACACCGGACCAGGATAGTGAACTGTTAGTGGTCTCTATATGAACCCCTGCCTCGACGCCCTCTGACGTCTTGGAGCCGTCGAAGAATATTCGTACATCGTATTTTCGCAGGACGTCTCCGTTTCTCCACTTCAGTTCTTGAGGGTATTTCGTTCGACAGAGAAGTCCTTGCTGAAGGTCAATCTAGGGAGAAGGTATAGTGGTTGCAGGGACCATACCCTCGGGTAGCAGATTCGAGATATCGCATGTCCGTAGAGTTTTGAGGTCCAGCCCTCGGATTCCCTCAGTCTGAGGGCACTACACGAGGCTAGAAGTTTGATATGAAGGTCGGAGGTAAGTAGGTACAAGAGAACATCAAGGGCTTCCGTGGGGCTTGTCCCTGTTGCCCTATTGTTGTCGTTCTCTAGACTCTTCCCAACTTTATGAAGTTATAGGTCTTGCCCAGCACAGGCCACCATAGTAGCGAACCATACTTGAGAATTGGGTATGTCACAGCTTTGCTAAAAGTCTTTTTACAGGCGTAAAAGGGTATATAGGCTTGCTTTACCATCCATAAATTACGTGAGGCGGTTTTGGCGATTTTTCGACCCCCCTCCCCCTTGGTGAGATGTCGTGAGATTTTAAAATCTCTCTTGGCCTCTAGTATGTCAGAGCAGATGGTTGTCAATTCAAAATTCAAATCCTGTAAGATGCTGAGATGACTAATTATGTTCCCTGGTGTAAATGTCTGCTTTGTGTATAGCGACAAGGCACCGCAGATAGCATGTTTTCTGATCTGACTGATGGGAAAAGAGCCGATTCCTAATATAATCTCTATGATTGCAGTGGGATTAGGTACATTATGCACTTGAGATGCTTAGGAGGGCATTAGGTTCCAGATTTTTCAATTGGGCTTCTGGGCCTTTTCTTGTTCCAGCTTAGGCCACCACACTAGGTCAGCGTAGGGCAATATTCCTCCCGCAACACAAGACTTGCCCGCTCGGCTCACCCTCACAGTTTACAGCCCTCATCTTCGCGCACACTTCGATTTAGAAATTTGTTTATAACAAGAACAACTCGACTGTGGAACAACCTTCCACAGTCATTATTCCTGAACTCATCCAACACCCAAGAGTTCAAACGCAAGGTTCATGGCCATCTGCTCCACCACCCCCCGACTCCCCCAACCTACCCTATCCTTCTCTTTCTCCTTCGAGCCAAGCTTACTACCAGACATTGCACCATGACTTGTACGACATGACGAACTGGTAGTACAAAGGTTGACACCTGGGCTTGGACTATCACATAAAAAAAGGGTCGCAATCTGTCTAAAAATGGTCGTATAAATCAATGCATACGTTACATTCCCAGTTTTTCCCAGGCCATTGTATAAAATGATAAGAATTTTTCAACACGACATACACTCTTCATTCCCAGATATCTATATATAAATATAATTGGAGTGTCTGTCTGTGATTTCAAAATAATTGTCATTTTCTAAGTTCATACGGTTATTTACATGATATTAAAACAAAATCCAGCATTTTTAAAATTTTTGTCTGGCTGTATGTCTGTGTCTGTATGTTGTATGTCTGTCTGTATGCCTGTGTGTCTGTGGGTCTGTATGTCTGTCTGTTTGTCCGGGCTAATCTCGGAAACGGCTAATCCGTTGCGATGGGACTTTCACTGGAATATTCACTATTTTCTTGGGCATGTTTTAGGCTATTTTTTTTCGAAACCGACTAACGGAACCGATTATCGGGCCCGACTACCGTGTTCGACTACCGGCTTAGACCGAAAATTTGAACCTTGCAACTTGATTTTTACCCACTTCCATATAACTGATCAACTTCAAATTTTGCGAATATGTATAGTTCGCGTGACAGTGCAATCTGACCATTTTTAAAAGAAATCAAGATGGCGGTTCAAAGCTGACGGCCGAATTTTTCAATTGTGTTCCCTGACCCCCCGACATGGATATCAAATTAAAGGGTAAGACAAGTAGAATACAATTAGCTATGCGGTGTCATTCAAAATTCAAAATGGTGGCCAACACAAAATGGCGGATTACCTTTTCCTCTATAAAGCCTTCGGTATACCCATACCAAATGAAATCGTGTAACGAGTATAGTACAGTAAGCGTTGTGCCGTCATTTTAAATCTAATATGGAGGTCACTACAAAATGGCGGAAGACATATAATCGACTAAAAAGGAGAAAATACAAAAAATAGTTTAAGAAAATTAAAAAATGAGCTTTTATTTTAAAATGAACAAAAAAATTAAAAATATTTTTGAACGTAGTTTTTATTGCTCCAGCCAGTATATAAAAACAATCTACCTTTCGAAATGTAAAAAAGCGTGTTTGTTCGGGCTAATCACCACAGGAAGATTTAGTATTTTCTTGGGCATGTTTTAGGCTTCAGTCGGTTCCGACTATATTGGTTCAGACGAAAAACTTAATCCGATAGTCGGAGAAAAGCGAGTGGAAACTTTTTTTGTCATTCTAATTGTAAACCTCAAAGCTCGGAACGGTTTATCCGATTTTAGGATTTTCACGGAATGATTCAGTATCTTCTTCGGCGTTTAGCCTACTTTTCACTCTGATCCGACCATCGGGTCAGACCGAAAACATGACTCGGAAATACTGACTGCGAGAGATTATTCTACAGTCGAGTTTTGAAGATTTGTTATTTTTTTCATTATATGTTTTTGCTATTCCGGACTGTGCACACATCAGTTTTTTTATTAAAAGGCGTTGCAACGCACGCGGGTTTTTGCTAGTTTAAAATATTTTCTTTAATTTTTTTGGATGTTCTAGTTGGATGGTAGGTATTTGAAACAGTGAACAAATACAGTGTAAACGGCAGTGGCTAAATTTTTACACCCAATTCCTATTGAGTCTAAATATAGTAATAGTATCACGTATACTTTTTATTGATACTTTTGTATTGATAAAACCTTTCACCTTGATCATCTGATACTCCACCAAGATTTTCGTGAATGATACCTAAGTGCGGATCCAAAAAGACGATTTTAAAGATTTTCTCATTTACAGATATTGTACTAAAAATCAAAAAGATATTGTCTGGAATTTGCAGAAAAATCGAAAATACCCATTTTGAGCGCTAACACCCCCTAAAAGGTGGGCTTCCGGGTAGAAAATCGGTAGACGTCATAACCCCTTATTAAAAACCCTAAAAAGAAGCTCTCTGCCAACTTTCAGCCTGTACCTTATTATTTGCGCTGTGTTGCTTTTTTCGGCTTAATTTACCTGTACGATTAATTTAACCCAGTTTTTTTTCGCAATTTTACACTGCTTCTTGCGGGAAAAAAATTACGTGATATTTGCCGAGACCTCCTCCCACCCCACGTGAGATTTGGTAAGATTCGCCTCGACCCCCTCCCCCCCCCTAAACGCCTCACCTAATTTATAGATGACCCTTTAGACCCAGAAATTTCACTCTGGAAGACAAAGTGTGAGTCATAAATCTGAGTTCACAAATTTGAGGCATAGGGTTGCGATGGTACAATAGGCCCACGTCATCATGTATGATGAAGTATTGACGCTACGTCTCCCACAAGAAGCGGTCGCTATCGGGTTCGCCAATGACAGGACAAAGTACAACAAAGTGCACAAGTTCTCTTCCCGTAAAAGAAGGTCCGAGGAAATGTGGAGAAAAGTGGAAACAACGATGAAGGCCATCCACAGAAAGTTAAGGCTGGAAGAAGCCGTGAGAAATAGAAAAATAGAATGTGTGTGTATGTGTGTAGGTATGCGTAGACATAACCGTCATACGGGAACGGCCAGTAATGGACGCATGAGTCGTGGCGGTAGCGCAAGCTTTTTCAAAAAGAGAAGGAAAGATGTGGTCTTCAGTTCCTTGCAGATAATATTCTGCAGCAAATTGCTGATCAACTTAGTCCCTGACGGCCAAAGAGCACATCTTCTCGACCTATATCTGACTTCTCATCGAAAACGGTGCTCCGTCGAAGTTGACTCTCCCAATTTCCCATATCCATCTTCTGCCCCAACCAACACAGCTCCGCCAAAAACTGTCTAGCATTGTAGGAAGGCCAATTGGCTGCAGCTTATTCGCTTCTTCCAAGCCACTGACTGGGATTTGTGTTTTCGTAGTAAGAACAACAACTCTGTCTCTCTTTGCGGCACCAGATCATTCATCATTCTTCTTCTTCTTTGACGGCTCTACCGGTCCTGGCCTCTCGCAACTATTCTCTAAATCGGTCCGATTCTGAGTCGATGTCATCCAGTTTGGCATCTCTAAGCTCTGTGCGTCCAGGTGTAGTGCCATCCTTCCGGCAGAGGTTGGGTTTCCCTCGCTGTCGCATTCCATAAATCTTACCGCATAGAACATATCCTACCAAATCCATAATCCTAGGTCAAGTCCTGAAGTTTGAACATCTAACCTTCGACCTTTAAAGAAGAGTATTTGGGCAAGTACGTGTTCACCAAAATGATTAGCGAATTAGACCATGAAGATATGTATGATGGAACAAATGTAGTTGCACACATAAAAGTGCACAGAGTACCATGTTTCTAACACGTTGTACGAGCTTCGGTAGAAAGAATTATTCTAACCAGGATTTTCAATGGTAGAACAACAAGGAAAACAAGCGTACGAATGGCAAGAAATAGATAAAGAAATGACGTGCTAGAAAACTACGCTTTCCCCGCTGGAGAGGACTACCAAAACGTATAGGCCTTGAAACTTATACGGACTGTAACGACATTTGCGAAGAAGAGTAACATAAAATGATTAAAAGTGAACAGTAAGGGTACGAGCATTATTCTGTCAACAAAAATCCAAATGGGCCTTGCACCAATAAGTATCAAAATTGAGCTCAAGAACAAACTGTTATGCCACTGATTCCGAGTGGTTCCCATACTCGCCACCCATGATTCACCGCGGATAATTTCAAAAATCAAGCGAATCTGTAGACCTTAATTCCCTTTTTACGGTCATTTTCAGTTCATCCTTCAGTGGCTAGCCACAACTTAATTAAAAACTGGGGAAAGGCCGCTTTATAACGCACCAGCGAACGCCCTCCGTCAATACGATCACCGTACCGTGAAGGACGCCGGGCAAAATCACATGCGCGCGGGCACTAGATAAAAGTGTTCCGGCGCACTCCGCTCCATGACCGAGCAGCGCAGTTCATTGCAAATTTCTGGATCAGCATCGGCTCGGCCTCAATCTGTTTACGTCAATTCGCGTGCGCCTCGCGCTTCCCACAATAATAAACAAAAGCCAAGAGTTTGAGCCCCGCGAGCATGGCGAGCCGCGCAGCAACCGATAAGATTAATCGCACGATCGTTAATTGAGGAATTTTAATGCGCTGCCAACACTGTCGCGCTTTAGTAGAACCGCCTGCGCCCGTCCTGCTCGTGTGCGGCACTCCATCTGGAACTGAAACTAATTAATTTGCACTCAATTCCAGATGGATCACCGCTTGCCGCTCTCGGCAAAGGCGCGTTGCGCGGAATTCAGGAACGATAAGGCCAGAGAGGATGATCTTGGCGGTAGATCGGCTGGAGACCGATTTTGGTTCTGTCGCTCGTTGGGCCCTTCTCCATATGAGCCTGTGATGAAGCCGCTTCTCTGATTAGCTTAAATTCGCGACTGATTTACTGCGCCTGCCCACTGCGGTAATTGCAAATCGGAAAACACCAACGAAGACAATTTATTGCCGGTCAGCTGCAGCCGTGCAGTTTTCCTTCTGCAGCAGATTAATTGCTGGAAATAAATTCGGGAAAATATCATTATTTCGCGACATTGAAGGGGCGGACTTGGGAGTGAAGGAAGAAGAGTTATTGCGGGAGGAAATTAATATTTTATACGTCTACTGTCGCCTCCATGGGCTGTAGACCGGCTCATTCAGATTAAGATTCCAAAAAGAGAATGCATTTGAAAGTCGCTGGGAGATGGAGGCTTTTGGACATTTCACTTAGTTATGTTAAGTTCCCATAACATCTGTCCTACAAATTCTTTAATACGCAAATGTTTAACAACTTTAAGAAAAACTTAATTTTAAGTGTTACATGCCTGCGGTGAGTCGTAATATTCAGCGAGATGTTTGTCAGCAACTTCCTACTGCATCAGGAATCTCAGCATAACACTTACACTCAAGCCTGGACGATCTGTGTAATCAGACCTGGCTAAAACCTACAGGCCTCTCATCTTTCGATTTGAAAACAACTGAGGTACAAGGAGTTAAGACGCACTTTTATTTTACGTCAACAGCTCTGCTCATCCCACTACTGAGAGGGACCATCGAGCCCCTCATAATACATCTACATCTAGAGCTCTACAACGACGAGGTCTAGGCAGCACTTTTTGTGGCCCGATCAATTTTATAAGAACTCGCAAATTTGTGGTCGTTCACTTAGAAGAACCTCTGGAAGGCTATATAGCAAAAGGACAGTGACGGCGGATCGTGTTGGGCGGGCAGTCGGGCAAACACAGCCTCCCCCCACCCCGAAAACTGTTATTTGGTATTTTACCTAAAAAGGAAAATAGGTAGGTCACTTCATTATGCATCGGAAGATAGACCGGACGGTGCCCAGAACAACATGCGGAGTTCCGGAGGCACCCGTCCTGGGCCCTCTCGTGTGGATCACAATGTTTAATGATGTGTTGGGGCCCAAAAGAAGCAGTTGCGATCGGGAATGACGACGCCTCCACGAGATGGAATTTTGGACGAACTATAAGTGATGTGGGAGATTAAATCGTGGCCTGAAAGCTGTGGTCTGACGTTTACTGAGCACAAAACTGAAGCTGTGCAAACGCAGAAAAGTAGTGTCCGCATTCAGCCACAGCCCGCCTTAGGGTCCCTTGGAGGGATGAACGACCGCAGGCTAAATTTTAAAGCACACTTGGAGGGCATGCCGAGTAAAGTGTCCACTATTTGTGCAGGATTCTCAAGTTTCCTGCCCAATATGGGGGCTGTGGACCGAGTCGTCGCCTCCTGATGGTGAGTGCGCATACAGGACCAATGGCAAAGATGTAGCGTGCGTGATTGCGGGGATGATCCCAATAGACATACCGGTGGGAGAAGGCATACGTCTCTATGATCCAGAATATATTAGAAAGGAGCCAACTACAGTGTGGCGCCAGATAACGCACAGCAAATCTGTAACGGAATGACAAGGCAAGTTGGACGAGTCTATTACGGGTCGGTGGACCCACAGACCTATCCCAAACGTTGTGGGTTACGAGGGAGCGTGGGGAAGTGAATTGCGACCTCACGAAGTGTTTCAATGGACGTGGAAGGATATACAAAATACGTTTTCAACGCGATGTCTCACCGCTGTGCCCGGCAAGCTTAGGTATCCAGGATAGCGCAGAGCACGTCTTCGTTTATTGTGTGAGGTTCGTTGAATAAAGCAGTCACAAATCACAACGCAATCACAAGTGTATGATGAGTCTCAACTTGAAGGCCTATACTAAGGTCTTTGGAGTTGTAAAAACTGAGTAAAGTCTACTGAACTTATCACCACAGCTCTGTCAGCCTAGTCCGATTCAATACGTCCACGCCGAACGCAAATGTTTGGCGCGTAAAAACTGAACGTTCTGGTTGGGCGCCAGGCTAACAATCTTCTTCTTCTTCTTTAACAGCTCTACAACCGGGATCCGGTCCTGGCCTCTCGCAACTGCTATCTCCACCGGTCCCGATTTTGGGCTGATATCATCCAGTTTGGCATCCCTAAGCTCTGAATGTCCTGGTCTACGCCATCCTTCCAGCGGAGGTTGGGTCTCCCTCGCTGTCGCACTCCAATCTGGTCCAGGAAAAAATCCCTTGTTGCGAATCCTCTAAGAAAGCCTCTTCAAAACTACAGATTCGATCCCAACCTCGAAAGCTCATCCGAGACACAGCGAAGTTCAAGCAAATTCCCCAAGCTCAGCGAAGACACATCGAAGTTCAAAAGGTCATCCGGCTCGAAAGCTCATCCAAGACGCAGCGAAGTTAAACTAATCTCACACAGGCGGCGCTCACTAACACCTAAGATAACATCCACATCCAAGTCAACAACCAAAGACGTCACTGCTCCTGTAGCCCCATAGCTATACTACTTAGTACGACTGATACAATTAATCCATCTCGATACAAATGCCCGAGTAAGAGTTCAGAACACTCTTACAGATGCCTTCCAAGCTAATCAAGGGATCAAACAAGGGGATGAGCTAGCGCCTATGGTATTCAACCTAGACTTGGAAGCAGTCATTAGAAAGACATCAATTCGACGAAATTGCACGCTGGTAAAAAAATCCGTTCAAGTGACCGGGTATGCCGATGACCTCAATATAGTAGGCAGGTCAGTCAGAGCAGTTAAGGAACGCTACTCAGAAATTCAAAGCCAAAGAAGTAGGTTTGCGAATCAACGCCGAAAAAACCAAGGTAATGCTGCAGACACGAGTAAATAGATCAACGTTAGGAAGTAGCAACTTGGCAGTAGTTGACCATTTCGCATACTTAGGATCAACCGTGGCGAATAAAAACGAAGATCTGCAAGAAATCAGTAGGAGAATTCTACTCGGAAACAAAATCTTTTTCGCACACCGTAAATTGCGCAAATTTGGAGCAACACATCGAAAGATGAAGTTTACTCTATATAAGACACTAATTCGTCTTGGTATATGCTAGGGGAGTGAAACATGGACACTCACACAAAGGATAGAAGATATACTCAAGTCCTTTGAAAGGAAGATTTTTGGAAGCATGATAGGCCCAATTCGTCCGGAAGGGCCATGGAGAATCAGATATAAGAGAGAGTTATTTCAAATCTATGACGACATACGTAAAACTCAATAGACTTCGCTGGGAGTGCATGCAGATGATAGAACAGCAAAGAAGGTCTTCACTGGCACACAGGGGCGGCGCTTTCATAGGTGCAAATGGTGCACTTGCATCGGGCGCGATTTGACGGGGCGCAATTTCAGAAATGAAGATTAAAAAAAAAATTTAAACTTTGAAAAATAAAAATTGATGGAGACGCAATATGGCATACTGCACCTGGCGCAAAAAAACCAATCGCCGGCCCTACTGGCACATCGAAGTAGAAAGCCCCGTAGGCAGGCCGAGGGAAAATGGCCGGATTCGGTTGTAGTAGCAGATGCGGAGACACTTCTCCACATATCGAACTAGAGAGCTTGGCAAGAAATGGAGAAGACTGAAGGAAAAGATTAGAGGAGGCCAAGGGTCGAGTTGGACTGTAGAGCCATTGGAGGAAGAAGAAGGTACACTTTGGCAAGGTTGACAATTTCAGTAACAGCGGGCAGAGCTGGTCACACAACCATTGGGGTTAATGAGAAGCAGCTTCGCTAGTGTGCCTCCTGAGACCAGGTGATCCATAGGCCGCGCGGTTGAAGAGGAAACTTAATGGACTATTATTAATTTATACGCTGTTTAATTGGTTTGGTGATCTTTGATTTCTGTCTGCATATAAGCACAACACTTGGCACTATCGGTCCGTAGTGTACATCACCATTTGCGCAATAGTTTTTTGTTCTGTTTTTCTACGACCAAAAGCCAGAGGCTTATACCTGTTGGTATCAGAACTCTTTCTTTTTGTTTGCTTTTTCTTCCGTGCAACAACCTGTTTATACACTGGCGGCGGTAGCAAACGACGAACTTCACGCTGGCCCAATCTGGACTCTGCTGCATTTATAGATAGTCTTGAAGCTAAACCAAATGCAAAGATGCCAATAACAATTGATCATAGGGACATCTTACTACCCAAAATGTTCGTCATTTCATTAAATTTCAACTTAAAGTCGTCACGGAGATTTTGTTTATTACCATTGCAAATGATCTACAAATTGCTGCTTTTGGGTATGTTCTCCGTGCAGTCCACAATGGAAACGTACACTAAGCAAAAATTCGCACGAAAACTTTGATTTCTTTTTACTCTCATTTTCAAAACCTCTCCAACACCAACGAAAATGGTCTTGCTGAAAAAATTACACAATTGCTGTCTTTTTTATTAGCGATATTTTAGGACCCTCCGGAGAGCAAGACGTCTTCCACTAAAGAAACCACCAATTAAGCCATCATCAAATCCTGTACTCCTCCCAGTAATTTGCAGTCACTAAAGACTGACATTGCATGTACCGTCGGGAAGGTCCGATTAATTTCCAGGGGCTACCTACCAACAATGCATCCCCCATCTGGACCAGCCGCCATCATTTCCACAATGGAGAGCTGATGGACCAAAAATTGAGCAATTTGAAATTCAATCAGTAGCCGATACGAAATTACGGCCATTCAGCCGCTACCGCACATGTGGATCCGGACCACAGGAAGTATGGAAACTGGTTGGAGCTGAGCCTGTGGTCCCCGGGTCCAGGGGAGTACCCCCAAAAATGCCAGGCCACAGATCCCGTCTAATGATTAATAGTTCGACCAAATCCATAATTGCGAGTTTATCAGATTCGGGACACACACGACCACGGAGGATTGCAGTTGGTGGCCTGGAGGAAGATGATCGGTGTTCCTTGCGAAAATATTAGACGCGCTGCATCATCGGCCGCCCTGCGAAAGGACCCGGAGGTGAACCCCAACAGGCAAAAGGGCCGGCCACGAATGAGCGACTTTGGTGGTCACATTTCTGGGCCGGGAATGTTACTCAAGGTGCCTACCGCTGATTCGTCGTGCGTAGAGAATTACATTTTGTGCAAAGCCCTGGGCGCATGCCGACGATCGGCACCGGGTAGGGAGATAATGACCAGAGTCTGTTGAGGTGGTTGTAGATAATCGAACAAACCACAACGTCGTCGGCCCTAGTCAAATTCTTCAACATCCCAAAAGATCCTTCTCCTCTCCGCGGGAGGTTTCGTCTGATTGACGACTGCAGGCTCTTCTATCCGTCAGCTCCTTACTTTGTATGAAGGCACGTAGGGACCACCTCTGCCGTGGTCCTAGTGTCCAGACGGTCCATTGTATACCTGCGCCTAATTACGGCCGGTCATTCCCCGGCGTGTAGAATTTCACAGCAGTACGTGACACGACAATTAGTCCTCATGTGCGCTCCCGAAAGATGCCTTGACCCTCCATGGCACCCGCGCCGTCCCCGTCTAGCCCACGTCGTCTAATTGTTCACCTCTTGAGAAGTTGGAGAGGCTGCCCTGAAACGGTGTGGTGGACCATCGAGCTCATCTTGTAACCTGAGCCCAACCGGCTGCGCGGTGAGTAGGCGGATGTGGCTAACAACGCTGAAATTGTTAGCGCCCCAAGCGGTCGGTATGTTTGGCTGCAGCTCGGCTAATTAGCCAGTGGGTGATTTAGTTCTAGACGTGATTGGGTTTCGGTATGTTCTCGCGGCCCAAGCGGAAGGCATCAGCATAAAATGCTTATTAACGTTCAAATGCAGTCCGCTCTTCGGGCTTTGTGGAGCAGTTAAAGATGGCGCACAGTCGCCTATAGTCGTATGCAAATACCGCGCCATTCACACTTAGTATGTGCTAAGTCTCTCCTCTCCCGCGCGGTTAATGGCTGGAATTTATTGTGGTCATGGATAATAAATTCATAGAAAAATTTCTTCACGCACTTTCTGTGATGCGATCGGGCGGCGATAAGATAACGCGGAAATAAAAATTCTTTATAGATGTGTAAACAGTGATAAGGCGCGCCTCTCGAACATTTCCACTGTTTCGCGTCTCCAATGGAAAACAATAAACAGAAATTGCAATATCATACGCATGTCATAACGCTCGTAATGATCTCAATACCTGCAAGCTCAAGTCACACAAACAACCAACCGGATGTGACTGTTGGCACACGTTGTTATAATTGGCTTTGTTTCAGGTAATTATGAGACGTTTCGTCACCTTATTTTGAGTGTTCGAGACGGTGCTTTTTTTCAAGGTGGTTGAAGATACTCGCCTTGTCCATTTTGGCATGTAGTAGACGAAATGATTCAGCAATTGATGCAACTTTTTCAATACTCGATGCTGATCTCGTTTATCTTTGGTTTTTATGATAATTTCGCCCCTTTGAAATTGAGTTCGTCAACGAGCAAAATTTGCATATTTCTACAATTGGACAATGGTTATACTAAATCTGCATTGAATGTATCGTTTAGACAGATTTCATCAGCTTCAATACCATGAAAATGGATTATTATTGAAGATTTCCAGTGGTCCAAAAGTTCTTATCGCAAAATTTGAATAATGTTCGTTAATGTGAAAGACTAGTGTCACTGAGTCTGTCAAGGCTATAATAGCTTTTCCAGATCAACTGTCATCCTAGCTTCTCGTAATTGGTCCTGAAAAGACAATGGAGACCATTCAAGAGGTCATTAATATTAGAACAGTCGTTATAGTCATAGGAAGTATATTTAGTCAGGGTTGCTGTACTCCGGCGACAGCTCTATTATCACCGACGAATTTGATGGAGCGGTTTTGCACCTTGTCGAGCCATGCAAAGGCGGGTTTCAAGGCAACACCCCAGAAATTCAGTAGCCCAGGGTGAAGAAGAAAGTTACATCTTGAACGAATCTCATTGGTAACAGTATCGAAAAGTATCATCATTTGTAAAGCTACGAAAAAGGTCTAAGAATATTGAGATAGGAGCATTTATAAAGACTAGTATCGCCCATTGGTCGAAATTCGACCCTCTCTCCCTACTCTTCTCTCAATCCGTTCCGTTAAAGTTTGACGTCTACGCATTTCAAATAACTCAGTAATAATTTAATTGAACTATTACCACTTTTTAATTTCTCTATCAGTTCTAAACAAAATCAAAAAAAATTGTTTTAAAAAAGTGTAATTAAAAATTACATTATCATCTAAATTCGCATCTTTGAACAAAACTTTCTTCATTTAAAAAGCACCATCGCTTACCGTGGTATTTTGATAATAATTTACACTTTGTTTTATTATTTACTAGCATAAAACCGGCGTGCGTTGCAACGCTTTTAAATAAACAAAGTTTATGTGTGCTCTGTCCGCGGTAGGAAAAAGGTCCTTTATTTGTTACCTTAAAATCCCCCAGATACCGAATTTAATTGCGGCCATTTTGAATTTATAAGTTTTGATCATAAATTCGTTATTTGCAACCTTAAAAACCCCTAGATATCCACTTTCATTGGAATAGGAATACAATTGGAATAATTTGTCCGCCATATTGGCGCGGCCATTTTGAACTCATAAGTTCTGATCATAAATTCGTTATTTGTTACCTTAAAAAACCCCAGATACCGATTTTCATTGGAATCGGAAGACGATTGGCAAATTCGTCGGCCATATTGGCGCGGCCATTTTGAAATTATAAATCCTGATCATAAATTCGTTATTTGCTACCTTAAAAACCCCCAGATACCGATTTTCATGGAAATCGGAACACAATTGGCAAAATTTGGGTGGCCATTTTGAATTTCGGTCATTTTGTGGCGGCCATTTTGAATTTCGAAAATCGGGCTTCGAGGTGCATCATGGGAGACCCCCACTTTCTTTTATTAATATAGATTTTTTTATTTTTTTAATTAAAATTTGCCGCGACGTAAGAATCTCCACAGAAAGAAAAACCTTCGCACTACGGCAAGAAAAGTGGCACAACTCAAAAATTGGCTGTTTTGAGTTATTGCCGCCAGGTGACTGACTGTTGGCACTTTTCTTGCCGTACTGCGATATTATATGCATTTATTTCTAATCTAATTTGTTGAAACAAGAACAAAAGCAAACAAAATTTTGAAATGCCAATTTGATTTGTTTAAAGAGTAGTGAAAAGGAAGTACGGCAAACTTTCGCTAAGCAATCTAGGCTCATGAAATTTAGTCGATTCACAAACCTTAATATCAAATTTTTATATTCGCCTGTATATATGCTAACCGTAATTTCTACCATATATTGTTGTTGTCCTTTTATCATTTTATATTGGGAAATGAAATACTCATTTCTGAGTGACAGAATTGAGATAAATGAATAATTCTTGTTTTTTGCATACCTTTACGACTCCGACTTCCATATAAAACCAGTTTGAGGAAAATCGGTTTAGTGGAAGTCGCATAAAGTGCTGTACAAAAAAAGTGCTTGCGTATTAATATATAGATAAGGAAGATGATAGGTAATAGTATTGATGTCTAGGAAGTAGTATAGCTATGGGCTTACAGGCACAGTAACGTCATCGGTTGGGAGCTCGGATGTGAGCTTTATTCGGGACAAGAACTTGTGTGGTGAGCTTTTTGTGGTGGGCTTTGGGTGTGGGCGCCATCTGTGTGAAACTAGTTGAATTTCACAGTGGTGTGTTAGTCTGTCTTAGGTGTGCGTCTGAGGGAGTCTTGGGTGGAAATCAGCGGTCTTGGGTGGGATCTTTTGGGGCTTGGAGGTGAGTGTGTCTCGGGTGGGCTTTCAACCTGGGGCAGTCTTGGGTGGGAATCGCCTGGTCTATCTGGACTACCTGATCTAGCTGGTCTCTCTCGTCTACCTGATCTACCTTGTCTACCTGGTGTAATTGGTCTATCTGGGTGTGCCAGTGAAACCGTAGGTAGGTATACTACTCTAGGCAACATTGTCGGTTATGTCGTGGTGTGGTCGATTCGAGGCCATTCAATACTACCTTGATTGAATGGTCAGAAAGGAAACTGTCAATCCAGTTCTTTCAAACGGAGTCGATAACAATAGCTTGGAGTTTAGTTAGTTGAGCAGAAGCCGTGGATATATCTGAAGCAATCAAACCAAAACAAGACTCACCAAACCGATGAATACTGGTTCACGTGCTGTGTTCAACATAAAACGGTCGCCAGTAGATCTGTTTGGTCTAAGAGGTATTTAAAATTTTATTGGTTATCGTCTCCATGATTTTGGAGAGTTTTGGCGGTTTCCGGCTGTGACTGGAGAGGTTATTAGGTTCACCTTTTTCAGTATGGCTGAGCATGTTAGCTACCAAGAATATGGAAAAACTCATATTTACAGGACAAAAATTTTGCACAGAGGTTTATCCCAGGATCTACCATCGGAATTTTCATAGGCATCCAAGCCTCTATAAAAGCTCTGGATTCAGTAATCATGCGCTCCAAGCTAGTGGAGGGATGCAGGGCTGAGCTATATAGGCTTGGTAGAAAGAACAACCTGACTCTCGTCTGGGGTTTCGGTCATAGGATTAAAGAAGAGGAGGAGAAAGCCGACTACCTAGCCAAGCAGGGAGTCTCTCTCCGGCGATCGGAGACCGAGATGGTCGGCAGCCTGAAATAGACAACGTCTGTTGCCGTAGCTGCGGGGAGACGAACGCGAGAGAGACCAATCCGAGATGTAAAGCTATCGTGTCGAGGGCTGCATGACAGTGGGTAGTCGTTTGACGATCTCCTCTGGGCAGCGGGCACACCCAATTGTAAAATGCCTTATCCTTAGATGGAGGCTCTGTTAGGATGGACCTACCCTTTCCTACCATACTCAAGAGAGTTCATTAGACGAATTACATTGCTTTCATCATCTGCCGTCTCCTTACGCGGCTTATGGATTGTACAGGACACTTCTTGGCTTGACGTCATGGTTGGGTTTATTACCGGATCCTGGAACACCCCGAATTACCATTTATGGAGGATAGGAAGAGCGAAGAAAGCCACCTGCATGCTCAGCCTTGAGGAGAAAGAGTCTGCCCTTCGAACAGTGAAGCCTAAGCGATAAGCCATTAGGCAGACTGCTGAACCTGTTCAGAATCGGTCTGGCCTACAATTATGAGGTAAAGGGGTGTACCACAATAGGCCAAGTGAGGGCTCGCGGCATACCTCATGAAAGAAGAAGAAGAAGTCTTGTCAGCAACGAACCAGGGACCAAAATATTACAAAATAAGTCATACTCTGCTTAATTTTCAGACTAAATTTATGTGCGCGGTACCAACTTGAGTAGAGTCTCCAACGCTTCCGTCGGAGTAGGTAATGCAAAAAACCAGGCTATTCTTTGAAACTTGTTTAACTTTTTAGCAAAGCTATTAAGTTTGGTTCTGCGCCACCACACCAATGCTCCATTTAGTATCATAGGCCTTATGATGTATGCATAACCGGCGGATAATGTGGGTATGGTGGGTAGCATACCCACCCAGAATTTGAGAGGAACTGAGCTCGTGATATGGAGAATGCCTCTTGTTCCGACCCATATTCGCCGAATCTCACAAAATAAAAGAAGACTTGCTCTGCGTTATCCTGGATACAGTCATACTAGTCACAGCGCTGAGCCATCGTGCTCGAAACGATGGATGTTTTTTTTTTTTTTATAAGCATATTTATTTCTACGTTATTGTACAACAAAAGCTTGCAGGCTATGCTTAAACCTATTTTTCCCCTATCTAACTTAACTAACTGACTGGCCCTCCGCGGGCGCTCTAAGCTAAACCCTATCTAACTTAATTACTTATATTTAGTTTGCCTTTCAGCCTCTTTATTTATTTAAATAGTATTTACTACATACTTAATTCTTAATTTAAAGCTAAGAAAATTTTCTTAAAAACTTAGCTAACTTAATCTATTTTATAAAAATTAACCTACAAACTACCTACCCTAAGCTACGACTAAACCCTAGAAAATAACCTAGTCGGACGACAGTCACCAGAGACTCTGGCGCCAGGATCTGGTGGCTCTCGCCCGAGCTTTGTCGCCCGCGAGAGCTGAGGCTTTACAATAGCCTGAGAGCTCGCGGGCGGCGTCATTCAAGGCTACCCCTAGCTAAACCTAACCTTAAAACTACCTAAAAAAAAAAAAAAAAAAAACGATGGATGTATTTTCTATACCATCCATTTCCACTCAAGAATCACTTCCCCACACTCCTCGTAACCCGTCTATCCACGTTTGGGATAAGTCTGAGGGTTCACCGACTCTTAACAGACTCGTTTCCTTGCCTTGCCAGTACGCTACAGACTCGCAGTGCGTGAACTGCCGCCGCACTGAATTTGTCTACCGTCCATTCTGGATTATATGCACAATTCCCGGTATCACGCACACTGTATCGTTAGATATGGTCCTGTATGCGCAGCACGCTCAAAGTACGCTTAAGCTGGAGACAGATTCATGCGTACGTTGATGCGTGCGGTGCTTGATATAATAGAAGTGCGTTTATTTAAATGCAAACTGATATATAGTTACGTAAACGGAACGCACGCAAAACAAAAGTTGGCCTACTTCTAATTTTTCCGCATTGCCGCATTCGCCATAGTCACAAATACCCAAACATAAGCAAACACAACAGAAGCATGCATTTGTCGCTTAGATTTTTTGGTTTTTTGTAAAAGACTAGACGGAACCCAACCACGCAACTATCTGTCAGCAACAATTCGTCGCATTCACCGCACGCACTGTACGCACACAAGTATCTGGTCCCAACTTTAGTCTGTATACAGCCCTCCATTTTCTGCTGGTACCTCCTAAGTATCTTAACGCGGGCTGTGAGTGAATAATCTGTTCTCATGCCTTGATTCTTACGGATGCTTGTTTTGCCAGGTTACTGATCAGCACAGTTACAGCTTTGTGTTCAGCAAACGGCAGACAAGGTCTTTCAGACCACGCTTTAATATCTCAGATAGCTTCGTTCGCGCATAATTCAATCTCATCGAGGCGTTGACTCAACACATCGTTATACATTGTGATCCACAGGAGAGGTCCCAGGTCACCACATGTTGTTCTGTATACCGTTGTCGTATCTTCCGATTCACAACGAAGTGACCTACCTTCTTTCCTTTTTAGGAAAGGTTGTTACCAAATAACAGTTTCGGTGGAGGGGGTGTGTTTGTCTGACTACCCACTCGGGCCCAACACAATCCGCCGGCACTGAGTGCATGTGTGTAGTGCATCGTTTATGGGTGTAGGCTCCTTGTGGATCCACAAACTGCAGCAGGCCCGCAGAAATCTGCGAGACATAGTCATTACATTGTCCATGTTCTAGTGGTAGAAATGGAGTTTGGCATCTAGTGTCACCAAATACTATCATATTCTCTTCTATCTTTCAAAGCAAGCTTACTACCAGACATTGCACCATGACCTGAACGAGATGACAGACTGGTAGTACAAAGGGTGATTCCTAAGCTTGGTTTTCCCACATACCTCACTCGCGAGTCGTACCAACTGTCCTCATTGATCTGAGACAATTTATCTATTGATTGTGGTGACACTCGAATTTATCTTACTAATAATCATATTTGCTCCTCGTATAGAGCAGTGCTGGCCAGTAGTCGAGTTTCCGGAAGAACCAATTAAGTTTTTGTGTATATGCCCCCCACCCGAGCTACCAACCAAGTTTAGAGGGCTTTTGAACTGCCTGGGGCTCGTTTGCCCCCAAGAGCTGCTATTGCCCAGCGCTGGTGTAGGGAGAGTAGGAACAGTAAATTTGGCATCTACCCCGGTGGCCAGACACCTATGTTACGCCTATGCATTTTTAAGAGACACTGACATATTGAAAGTAATTAAAAAACTAATATTGAAATTAATTAAAAAAATAATTCGCCATTACTCAAATTGCATTTCACGGTTAAAGAAAACCACAGAAACAGCACCAGAAACGAAGCACGAACGCGGCTCGTTATTATTCTGGGCAACAGCTCCTTTGTCGCGCATTCGGCAGTGATTAGCCGTGTTCTTCGCGATCCGAACAAAAGCTTCTTACGCCTACCACGTTTCCTTGAAGTCGCCGAAGGGCCTTGAAATGAAAATGGCATTTTTTACGGGCGGCCTGAGGTCGCAAAGCCACCATCCGCACAACAAAAGGCGGCGAAAATGCAGTTCACATGTGGTCCCTGCACTCGAGCGCGCAGCTCCCCAGCCCCCAAAGGGACCGGGGCTCCGCACAGCGCTGAAGACCCCTGACACATTGTGGTGCATTTTAATTTCTGTTCCGAGTCGCCTGTCGTCCACGTTCCCAATTGTATCGCATTCTTGCGGCCGTAATGCAGTCGAGCATGCGCGATCCGGCTTCTTACTGGGGCAGCTCCCGATGTGTGCTGGCGGCCTTCCCCACACCGGGGCCTCCCTTTGAACTGTTGCGGCCGGCAAGCTGGCAGAGAGCAAGTGGGCGGAATTGGGGAGCCCATGTTTAATGCATTTTTAATGCAAAAATTGAGATCTCGCCGACGATAACGCGCGTGTGAATGCCAAGCTTTTTGCATGTAAGCGATGAAGTTAACGTCCGCTCGCCTCTCCGTAATTAATGAGAATTTCCACGAAGGTGGGAACCGCGCAAATTTCGAGGGGCTTTGCCCTCAGAGCGGACCGAGCAAAGCGGAACTTTTTTCACGAATTAAACCGTCATTACGCAGACAAAGGGAGGAAATTCCCGCTCGTATCAAGGACGCTGCACGGCCAACCTCCAGGTCTTAATTCACTTCGCAATTGTTTTTCGCATCAGGGTAAGAAATCAATCAGCCTTTGTGGAACGGACGAAGCCACGACTACCGATTCGCCACGGCCGCAGCGAGGACTCGCGAATAATTGCCAGCAAATGGTACGAGTTCGGGTTGGCGCTGGCATAGCTCTCATGCACCAGTTTAATACTTTCGGTTGGGGCCCACCTGTGCGTCTCGAATGAAATGCGGCAAAGGTGGAATTACTCCGCTGCTGTCAGAGGATTTAGCCATTATCGTGCTCAGAGGCGTTTTTGTGTCAAAACCGATCGAGCTGCTCGCTACAGCCGCTACCCGTGTTATTGTCATCTACAGGTAATTACCTGAAATTACTTAATTGTAGCAAACGGAGGAGAATGGGAATTCGACCACCGTGTTCGGGGGGCTTAGGACGTTGCGCTCAGTCGATAACATTATAGGGCATCTGATGTCATGTGTGCTCGGCAGTGATTGTGGCCAACGGACGTCCTCCCAGGGTAGTCCTTTCACCGGCGGTGGTCCAGATCTGAGATATCGGCTCAAAGTGGGGATCCATGTTGGGGGCCATTTGATGGATCTGCCCCGTAAGGGAAACTGTCATGGGAGGTCCGCTGTGAATCTGTTATGTTCGTAATGACTTTGATTACTTTAATTGACATGCTTTATAGGATTTTTCGAAGGGATTCTGATTAATGTTAAAACTAATTAACCGTGATTTTAGTCTTGATGAAGCGGTTTCATGCAATTTTTTAATGAAATGCGACGATCTTTATATCACTCTCGGCAGGTAGAACGAGGAAGTCCAAACAACGTGATGAGAAAGTCAAGAAAGATGATACTTTTTTCGGCGGGGAACGCGCAGTCAATTTATGGTAATGTCTTAAGTAAAAATTCTTTTTAAATAAGAAACCACGGAAGAGATGAGATGCCGACATTGCGGAATGTTTGAGTTTAGTATGGGCCGGGTGCATGCCGAGATGGTGCTGTTGATGGTTTGGCACTGTACTTCAACATTACTCCTGACAGCCGCTGTATCTCAGAGTTGGAGGTAAGACGACTTAAGAGATTTGTAATTTGGACACCGCCGAGCGAGATGAGTCACTGCAGGACTGTGACAGGTTGGATCCTTTGCCATTCCTTTCATCGATAGATGGTGTTCTACGCCGCAGTGTTCGCTAGTGCAGCCAAACAGTGTCTTGACATGCTTCGTACGACTCCGGTACGAGAAGCTTAGGGTGAAACCACTTAGAGATGACCATGCCAGGTATGGACCTCTAGCATTCTCTCACGTGTGCCAGAGCCCTTTCTAGTCAAGGCGTCGAAGTTTTCATTGCTTTTGAAGTTCTGTTGTCCCATGGCCCAAACAAGAGTGACCAGACTAAATACCCAACTCCTCTAAGGCGGGTTGGCAGCCTCAAACTAGTTTACAATTGCTCATACGAGATTTTATCGCAGTTTTTACCCCAGGCCTGTCTTTAGTTTTCGTACGTCCATCCAGCATGGCATTGATCTTCACTTGAAAAACAGTAGCCCCAGGGCGGCCAGGTCGAACAATCTATTAAACCTAGCACGTTTACCCCAGATCGCGGCATCCACACTTGCCCCTGTCTCGAAGCTGTCTGTGGACCATACCAAATGTTAATTTTACGAGGAAGTGGTGAGAATCTTGCGTCGGTCGAGCAGGCGAGGGGTGTGTGGACGTCCGCTTGTAAGGCCCACGCCCAAAAATGATGCACCGTCGGGGATCTGCACTAAAACGTTTGAGCCCAGTCCGGTCGTATCTTGAAGCGATGCGCACCAGAGCCGGAACAGCGGGGCACACGGATCAGCTCTCTAGCTGCTATCTCCCCTTGCATTTATTTCCCATTCTTCTGTCTCTTTGAGTTTCGTATTACCTAAACTTTTGGGGATGTCCTTCAGCGTCACTTCCGCCTTTCTCCACACATCCTCCAACCAAGTCATTTGGCCCATCAGATTAACTCTACCATACCAAATGTGTACCACATGAATTGTGTGCCAGGATCACGTAGATCCGAATGTCCTCACCAAATTGTTTATTCACTGATTCAGTTTGGCATCTTATCTCACCTGTAAGTATTTGGCTTGTTGTGAAAAACATATACCTCTACCTAGCGCACAAAAAATAGAGACCAAATCAAGGTACTGCCAGCACCTTATTGTGGTTACTCCTATTTCATCTCTGTGACAACATCGTCCACGTAACACTGGACGAAAAAATTTTGGTTCCATTTGGTTTTTGGTTCTTTTATATGAAAGACTAAAACTCGGACCAAAGCCCATTTTGCGCCTCATCCTCGGTAATAATTCCACAGACAAGATCACCTGATCAGTTCATGTTATGCAGTCTTCCGTCGACAACCCAGCCAAAAGCGGTATTCTTCAGCTTGGGCAACTCCTTGCCCATAGTGATTTGACCGACTGCCAAAAGTTGTTAGTATATCTTCCTCCTAAGAGCAGGCCAACTTGTTTCAGTCCGTAAAACTTTTGATCTGCTAATTTGACAGTCAATTGGTCAGGTGACAGGTGACACTACGTTCAGACTTGCGTTTTCCAGGTCCTATCCCCCGAATGATGATTGGACTCGATTTTTCCTCTAATTGCAGCTTCTTTACAAGTGTTTCGGCGACGAAGTTTATTTGGGATCCGGAATCTAAAATCGCATCGGCCGCTGACATCGGTGCCATTCCAGCCTTTTACTTTTAGATTCACAGTTCCCAAGAGAACGTAACTTTCTCGTCGCTTCAATGTTTGCAATGGTTGAATCCGATGGGAAGTTCGGGATCTTCGATTGTTATCTGGCGATTGTTGTTTTTTCGAACTTCTTCGTCAGTATTTGGACCAGCATAGAGTCCCAAAAATCCACTGTCAAACCCAGATTCTTTGGTGCTAACATGTAGGTCCTTTAACGCCGCATTGGATTCAAATAAATTCGACGGAAGCGTCAGAAATTTGTTTAGTAGAGCTGTAACCAAAAGACGTTTTTTGTTGTATCGACTGCCTAAGATGTCCCAAGCTGAACTGTAGTTTTCCCCTGAGACTGGAAGATGTTGAATTAATAGGCGAGCTTCTCCGGTGAGATTGGTGATTAAGTAAAACATCTTCTGTGCATCACTGAGCAGCTGTGTATGGATTAACTGCCCATACAATTCTCCAATACTCTCCTCAAAGGTTGGCAGAACTATTTTTGGCAATCCTTGTAACGTCTTTGTTGTATCCTGCATTCTGCAAGTATGTATAATTCAGTATAACTCAGGTCATATCCATGTGGACTTTCATCGTCTGCAACTTCGCGTATGAGTTTTTTATTCTACCTGCATTTGTTTTTGACGAACCAAACCTAATTTAGCCTGGTAGGAAGTGCTTCAGCTGGTGTCTTCCGGGTTTTTCTGCACCCATTGTGGATGATAGTCTTAAATAAAGCCCTCTGTCTTTTAAAGAGTTTCAGCACAGGGTCATCCTCTTCTTTGGACGGAATCTAGAAGTCATTAGGTTATGGCGCCTCTGTTTCAGTTGGTTCACCTATTGTTTGAGATTTCCTGTGGCCTCGATGTACGTCTATGGCGCTTGTTTGCGTTGAATGGTGTAATTGAAATATTGCAGCCTTTAGTTTCTGGTAGACCTTGACGATCTCTTCAAAAATTAGTTTAGCTGTTGGTCGGTGAAGGCAAGCGACAGAAGTTGGCGATGGTTTGATTCAAATTGCGCCCCCAGCTCCTCTAAGCGGTGCAGTCGCTTCTCTTAATATCGCCCTGTAGTCCAATCAATCTACAATAGCTCCTTGTAAATTTAGCGTTAATTGCCAACAGGAAACAAAAAATATGGTTATATAGGAAAAAAAATTCTAAAAAAGATAGCGTTTTCTTTTTTTGAATTTGGAATGGCGAACCTAACCTAAAAAATTCTGGAAAGTGAAAAAAACGCTTTTTTGCGAATAACAAAAAAACTAGAGCTCGGATCGAAAAAAATCAAATTATAAAGTTGTAGGTATTCAAATTATCTTTCGATAGATATATATAAAGTTATAGGTTAGAGCACAAACCATAGAGAAAAATGCAAAAAAATGTTAAAAATCACGTTTTTTTAATTTGTTAATTACTTTTGTTTAACGCAACTTAGATATTTGTTATTTGGCAAAACCATTGCTTCTTGCTAGCTGAAAAAACAGTTTTATTTTTGTTGCAAAATATTGAACACTTTCCTTGAAATTTCACTTTTTGTAAAAAAAGGCGTTCTTCTAAAAACGCTCCTCTTGGTCTACGGATTCTTCTAGAGTACCGTTCTAGAGCTTAAAATTTTCTTCAATACTTGTACTATCACGTACAAGTAACAAAAAGTCTATTAAAAGGTTTTCCAGTACTTAAAATGACCCCCAAAAACATATTAATAATGAAAAAACAGACTCAAAAAGTTAGTTTTTACAATCGGTGAGCAAATTTTCCACACTGCTTCAACAAAGTAGCTGACAGTGGGCGCGTTTAGGCCCGAGTTATTTTAACTCTGTTAAATTAGCGCTTTTAACTTAGCACCGTTTCTAGCATGCCATTTGACAATTCTCTTTTTACAGCTAATAACAGGCAAAAATAATAACATTTCCCATTTTCCAAATAATAAAAAGCTAAAAAATGAATAATAATAATAAAATCTTCATTCTATATTGAAATATTTCTAAATTATTTGCTTACAACAAAAAATTACAAGCAAACGTCAATTCATTTTGGCTGTGCTAAATTTTAGCTAAGACAAAAAGCAGAAATAAGTTAGCTAACAGCGCTAAAAAAATTGCTGTTTATGCTGTTGTTAACTTGCCTAGCTCAGTTAAATTAACTTGGGTCTAAACGCGCCCAGTGACAGCCATGATAGCAATTAAGTGATGCCATATAAATAAATTCTACCAAACCAACAGGAAAATATTTACAATTTATTTAAATTTGTTCATAGATGGCCCAGGCATCGGTAAAGTAAAAATAAGGTTATTTATACCTGTGACACACTATACTTTCATTATGATGGTAACTTTCATTATGATTGTCAAGGAAATGATGGGGTGACACATTACACTTTACTTTCATTTGCATCTGGCATATCAAGTGAGGATATAAACCTTTTTTTTTTTTGCTTTAATTTTAAGCTGTTTTAATTTGGAATATTTAAAAAAATATTTTTTAAAGTAGTAAAAAAAATATCCTTGCAAATTGTTGCTTAACTAACGTGAAATCAAATTATTTTATTTTAAAATGTAGTTTCCAATTTTCCAACAGATGTCACTTAACCGAAATTACAGTCCAAATGAAAGTAAAATACTTTCATTTTGAACTTTCATTATCGTGGGTTTTTGCCACGATAATGAAGGTTACTTTCATTATGATGGTATATGTGTCACAGGTATTAAAAAGTTAAGATTGTATGTTAAAGATTATTATTTCGTAAATATTACATTGATGTCAAGTTTTAATATGTCTATATGGTTGTTTATTAGTCAGTCCTAGAACGATCTAAATCATCCTAGAACAGAAAAGTACAGGCTTTGGCGTTCATTAGTTTTAAAACTTGTTATTTTTTGTCCGAGAGTGTCCTAGTTTGGTGTTCATTAAGTTGTCCTAAAGTGTTCTAAGTTTTCTTTTTGGTCCTAGATTTATTTCAGGACAGTTTTGGACAAGAGTTTTTTTTGTTGTTTTTTTTTTAGTTTTGACAGATGTGTATATGAAATTATGAGAACAGAAAATGTAGAACAAAAAAGTACAAAAAAGCGTTCATTAGATTTTCTGTTCTAAGTTGTTCTAAAGTGTTTGACGTAAATGATTTTTTTTGTTGAAAGACCATTTAGTATCTCTGAAAGGTACCTAAGAGGATGAAAATAATAGAAACAGTAAATTAGGTTGTGTCTCCAGGTTGCGTCCATTTTTGTCAAATAGGACATTTGTTAAGGCGACACACGGCTTCCTGGATGATACTCTTCAGAATTCAGTCGAGGATTTCTTCTAATAAGACTTCACATTCTGCGCAAAACTAGGGCTAAGAATGTCCAAACTAGCACACAAAACGTGCTCCAACGTTTAATAATTGCCCACATAGGGAATTCCGAAAATGTGACCAGGGGCAGCCAAACCCCAATTTTGTAGCCTCTGGCTCGGGCCCTAAATTTTTTTTTCGAAGGCGGAAAAGGGAATGCCAAGACCCAGTGCACATTTTAAGTAAAATTGGATGGTAATATTATATTTTCAATCCCAGTCATTTACGTCCCAGGAATTGGCAAGTAACATTTCAATTTTGCAAGTAGGAACCTGTTTTATTTCGGCAATCCTGAGAACATATTTACACAGTTCAAAGTATTAGCAAAAACTATAAATTAAAGCAGCAACATTCATAAAACGATTTTTGGGCAGTGCTGCCATCCAATATAAAAATAATCAACCATCACTGCAACATTGTCGTTTTATTACTGCGCCATTTCGTCCCTTCATTACAATGAATTAATGTCAAAAGTAATTAGCTCTCAAAATTTATTCTTCAAACTCTGGAAGATTTCCAATAACATAAAGTCACGCCCTGAACTCTTCCCTCGTACCTGTGCACGAGAGCAGTGCGTACCTGGATTAGCAAACAAACACAAAGCAATTTCAGAAATCAAACAAACCCGATACATGTGGAATACCAAAAGTTAAACCAATTAAAATCCTTTTGTATGAGCGCCCCTGCGACAGAAATACGGCCTGACGGGCGGCACATTGTGACAGAGCAATTTCAAAATTACCCAAGACTACAATCAATCACGGCGCACGGTATTCGCTGCGATATGCAGGTGCATTTCAGTGGCGATCTGTGCTGCATCAATTACACAGAATAAAAACACGCCAAGAGTGCGCAAAACAAAATTCTCCGTGTAGCTCAGGTAGCAAAAACCGATGCGCAGCCTGTCCTCAATTAACTGCGCAACTGGAATCTGAGCGATTCGAAATTAAATAAATGCATTTTCCCCCCGCGCTATGCAGGCGCTGCACTTGTGTACCGTCTCGGACTGTAGAAGGTGTCTGGTCAGTGGTACGTGAAGGTGAGATGATTTGCGGGCTGCCGATCTACAGTGGGTCCAAGCAAAATTCATCCTATAAAACGCGTTAATTAGGCTCGACCACTGCGTGCCCTTGGGGCATATTCTGGTCCCATGGGGTCCGCTCTTGTCCTGGGATAAAGAGGTTATGCTTCACTACCGCAAGGAAACGGTAGCTGCGTGGCTTGTGGGAGGCGTGCAGGTAACTCCAGAAATCCAGCGATAATCACCCCAACTGTTTGCTTTGCTGCTGCAGCTGTAGTGAAAGCCTCCAGAAACTCAATAAATCGCGAAAACTTTGCAACGCACATAAAATGAAAACCCCGCGCGCAGCATTTCCTCATCTTGCGTGAGTTTGAACGCCAACACTGCAGGTCGTGGGCCGCTTCTGGTGAATGCGGTGCCATAAATTTCCCGCCAAACGGCCTCTATTGAAACTTACCAAACCGAAATTTCAATTTGCCATATTTTGTTCCCTCAATAGCCGACAATTACGATAAATCCACCGACAATTTACCTGAATACGTCAAAAACGCAAACGCATAGCGATTCCGCGCCAATAGTCCCCGCCACCTACCGGTGGCCTAAGTGCGAAAATAATGCATCGCGGAAATGCAGGACAAAAAAACGCGCACGCCCCATAAATATGCCGCCCTGGCAGGCACACAGTGGGCATCTAAACTAACTATTTGGCCCCCACAAATGCGTTTAGGTGAGCGCAAGGGGGACTCCGCTGAATGTAGGCTGACAATGGGGCCTAATAAGGTGACACATGCGCGGCGGTGCAATGCGGTCATATTTGGAGGAGGCCTCAATGGACCCCCGGTCACGGAAAGTGGAATTCGCCCGGGGCGATGTTGGCAGCGGTTCAAGGGGGCACTTCCCGTCAGAGAGCGGTGGCGATTTTTGACGAGCGTGTGGTCGACTGTGACGCGGGGTTTTTCTGATCTGCGAGACCTTTTTCGACGACAGAGATCACGTAGGCCCCTTGTCGTGCGCGACACTTAGAGCGGCGGCGCGGAATGCCTCTTAATTTGGAGTAGCTTTAGTCAAGCGGTCAATGAAGTCGAGCAGATATCGCTTTAATTTGCGGCGGGCGATTTGTGAATAATTGACATTTTTTTAAGGCAAGTGGTGGGAGTCGCCGAGAAATGGAAATGTCGCGGACACGCCATGTGCGGCTGAGTGATTCACTCTCGTGGGTCTTAGATGACAGAAGAAATTGCATGGATCATGACATAAGCTGACGACGGGCAAAAAGGCTTCTTGTTGGGTGTGCGTGGTTGATTCTTGCGATATTTCATGAAATACGATCTAATTGCACTAGAAATTAGCCACTAGGAAACATTGGTAAGATCGTTATTCCTGATCTTCTTAATCTCTGAGATCATCGATGCAATTTACATCTCTTTAAAAACTGATTATACTTTCATATTTAAAAGTGACTATCAGATTGAGGCATGCGAAAATTGTTCAGATAAAACTAAAAATATTTATTTATAATTTCAATGAAAAACGAACGATCAATGAAGATCGCCAGAATTCAAGGCTAAGATTTTATACCTGCTAAACGCTCATTTTGACTGTATTTCAACGTTGTAGGAAAGAACATTATCGCTCTGTATTTCTAAAAGTTCTGATCTATATACAAATCGTTGTTGAGGTAAGTTAGGTAGGAAGGTGGACTGCAGGCACGTTCAAGGACTGAGGACGCGACACAACTGGTGCTGAAAGGGCGCCGTTTTAAACCGCACTAGTGAAAAACTTTTGCCAAAGTATATAACAACTATTTCTAGTAGATACAATGACTATCTTTCTTATTCAAGTGCCGGACTATATCTGCGTATTTTAAGCTACGAAACCTATCCCAAGCAATATATAGAAAAAGTTTCCAAATGCACGATATCTGATCCTTGCCATAGCCAAAAAAACTCCAAAGAAAATGAGCCTCAATTGTGAGTCATGATAGCCTAGCCTAGAGCTTAAGGCCCCCGACTACCATCCCAAAGGACCATGGTTCGAATCCACTCCGAGGGTGAAAAACAAAAACCTTTCTAAAAACATTTGTGTGATGATCGATACAATTCTAAAAATGTACTTCTGGTGATCATCAAGAAGCCACGTGGTCTCTACTTGCTGGAGTTAAGCCATTTTTCTAGGCTTGGCGTATGGTATTAAACTCCTCTATTAGGAGCCTGCCTGCTTCATGGTATCATCTCATTTCATCACATGCAACAGATTCTTTACATTCTCCGAGGCTGTGTCTAAAAGATTTGTTCCTAGTTTGGCCAATGCATATGTCCTTGACGTTTCTGTGGCTCGATACCCACTGAAGTGTGACTGTGGGAGCCTGGTGTAAAATCAATGAAACGCAACATGCGAAGAGTTATAGGAGAAACTAAACTGACTTATGAAGAAATGTGCACGTTAATTACACAAATTGAAGCTTACCTAAAATGTCAGAAGATCCAGAAAGCTCAGATGTCCTCACGCCGGGTCACTTTCTAACAGGGTCACCATAGCTCACTGTTACTGATCGAAATCACTTGGACCACAAATCAAACTTATTGACAAAATGGCATAGCATCCAACGAATAGATCAAGACTTTTGGAAGAAATGGTCAGTACAATACATTGGACGTCTCCAATACAGACCAAAGTGGACCGAAGAATATTCCTCTATAAGAAATGGGAATATTGTGTTAATTAAGGACGATGATCCTCCACCATCCCGTTGGACTTTGGGACGAGTCATAGAGACACGCTTAACCAGGGCCGTGAAATATTAAACTAACAGTGGCAAAATACGGAGGCCCGTAACTAAACTCTCTTTACTTCCGATAAGTAACAATAACAAGGAAGCAAATGCTAATGCAGATAACACAGCGCCTACAGATCAAGACAATACACGTGATAATGATACTCACGAACCACATACCAGTACTAATGTAGATCAACACTGAAGGAAGGAAGGTACACGAAAAAGATCCAGCCAGGAGCCTTTAAAACATCGCCAAGAAAAGCAGTACAAACAAAACAGTCGCTTGTTAACATCGGCGACCGCAAGAGAGTATCAGCACAAATAGTATTGCCTTCTTGCTGATTTTGGCTCTCTTTTTCCTCATAATGGCCGGGCAAGATATACGCTCTCCTTACAATATAACAAAATTCAAGAACCAAGAAGATATCTACTTCGATGACATTGGACAACTAAACCTAAAAACGAGCGAATGAAACCTATTAGATATAATACAGATCGAGCATAGTGCCTTCATAGCGGCTTGGCTATCCTAACACCCTTGCTCCTGGCTTTGAATTCATCAGGCTAAGACTATCAGGACTTCTACCTAACAGTCATTGGCTCCGACTCTATCTATGTATAAAACTATGCCATAGTTCTTGTGAGACTCTCCTTTCGCCTCCGGTGGGAATCTAGACATCAAAACCTCAGTTAAAGTTGGCTTTCGATATCGCATATTCAGATAGCCCTTCTGCCGTTTTTTGTGGTGGAGATCGCAGTGTCCACATGTCTTCTCGACCCAGAAACCCACGACTTGTAGCGTTAGGCCGTAAGGGCCACCTACTCCTTAATGTGTAGATCAGCTGGCTCAAGATCGAGAATTATATCAGGGGGGTTGTGCCAAAAGCTTTCATTACTCCGGGCATATGCCATTCTTTTGACTGACTTAACCTAGTCTGGATCTGTGATACTCTTTTAGCCTGAACCTAATATGACGTGCCGTACCGTAACCGTACGTACCCTACCGAGCGAACATATGCAAGTTCATTAAGTCAATTTAGGTCGATGCCTTATGAACAGTCATGTTCGTACGTTAGGGTACGTACGGTTACGGTACGGCACGTCATACTTGGTTCAGGCTTTTGGGAGAACAGGACACCAAAGGAGAGAGCCATGTCCGTGCGGGTCTAATCACTACGGTGGAGAACCAGAGTACCTTATGTCGGTTTAAACCCCATCTCTTTTAGAAGGTCTGCTTACTGACATAGAAAACTCTCTTCGATGTTTTGTCTCCAAATCAGCTTTGAATCCAAAACGGGCTAAATAAGATAGCCTAAGTTTTAGTCCCATAATTGTAGATAGACTAAGATGGTGGATTTTTGTTCTTTTAGTGAAACCATCGGTTGTGTCTTTCCTGTATTCCAAATCTGTCAATGGTAGGAAGGTTTGAATGCAATAAACACTAAAAAGGACACCTTCAAAGCGTTCAACAGTTTTCCAAATAAGTCGAGAATACATTAAACCAAGAAATTTCTGTTAGTTCACCATCGGAAAAATCAAATCATTATTTGATTGCCGACTGAGAAGTAAATACAACCCCTGGCTGGCAGCAAAAATTTGTGATCCTTGGTAATTTTCACAATAAATATATTTACTACATTCACAATCCACCAATCATTTAGTTCGAATGCGGATGTGGTAATAGGTAAAAAAAACTGGTATGTGTAGCACCACACGATGGAAGTGAAAACTTCTTTGTCCATTCTGTATTTCCAATTCAATCTTAATATTACAGGAGGATAATGGTCAATAAATTTTGCCTATGAATGTTCCACCGCGCATTTGAAATATTTTTTGAATGGATTCAGAACATATTTGCAAAATTCATCCGCCATATTGGCGCCGCCATTTTTTATTTTCAAATTTTGAGCACAGAATCGTCATTTGTGGCTCTGAAAACCCCCGATACCGATTTTCAATGGATTCAGAACACATCTGCCAAAATAATCCGCCATATTGGCACAGCCATTTTGAATTTTCAAATTTTGACCATATAATCGTCATTTGTGGCCTTAAACGAAATAAACGATCTTGTTCCTATACGGTAATGTTATACCTACACCCATCTCAGGAGTTACATAACCTTCTCTTCTAACCGAGCTGCTATGTCTAGTAGTAAGCTTAGCTCCAAAGATAGAAAAAGGATAGGGTAGATTAGGAGGAGTCGGGGAGATGTTGGAGGAGATCGCGATGAACCTTGCGTTTGAAATCTTGGATGTTATATGAATTCGGGGATACTGACGGTGAAAGGTTGTTTCACAGTTGAGTTGGTCTAGTTATAAACGAATATCTAAACCGGCGTGTGGGCTGAGTGGGCTAGTCTTATGCTGCGGGAAAAACATTGCCGTGAAAGCAGAAGGGTATTTATTTCAGTCATTGTGGTAAAAGCGGTAAAATTTTCCCAGAGCTGCAACATTTCTCCAAGGCTTTTGATAAAATATGGCAACATGCTCTGTTGACTAAAGACCAAGCAATTGGTATCGACTCTGTTCTAAAAAAATGGATTAACACTTTTCTTTCTCGCAGTTCAAACAAGGTTGAAGGATGGTTTCGATTCTAAACCTAATACCATTTCTGCCAATGTTCCCCAAAGCTCAATACTATCAATCGTTCTTTTCCTAGTTTTTATAAGTGGCATGCTCTCAATCCTCTCAAACCCACTTCACAATTTACCTGGTGATGGTACTCTGCGTTTTTCCTATGGCTTTGCTAATGTAAGACAAGCACGCGCTACCTTGGCTGCATGATCGCATTCCATGCCAAAACCAATTAACAAGGACATGTACTGTGTTTCCATGAGCCAGGGTAGAGTTTTCATTAAATAAACAGAAAGCTTTTTCCCTCAAGATAACTCGATGCTGTTTTCATGACGGTTCTGGGTTAAAGTGACAGATAATTAATTTTACATTGCGTCGCCATTGGTATATGTGCAGTAAAGGATACTGAAACACACACATATACAAAACCCGGCTTAATCGGACTGGCTGGTTGAGTTTACTTGGATTTAACGACACTTTACTCAAACCCCGTTTCCATGGGCGCTTAATCGGAGTAAACTCAGGATAAACTCTGCATGGAAACACAATAATGGAACTTATTCTTGATTGGGGTAGCAACAATCGTATTGAGTTCAACGGATCAGAAACGAAGTGCTGTCTCATTTCTAATAAAATCTGCACCACTATTCCTCCCGCTTCAGTAGATGGTCTAGAAGATAGGTTCTCAACTTGGGCGATAACGCCCCTTGTGGGCGATAACGCCCCTTGTGGGCGTTTGAGACTTTCTGGGGCGAAGTAGAGAGAAATTTAGGGGGCGCTGAGATGGCACAGTAAGGGCATGGGAAGTTTAAAAAAATGTAGTCTAAAAAAGACACGCTAATCACGTACTAATAAAATAAAGTGCCCTTTTACATGACTGGACACCGCACAGACAACACGAACGAACCTGGGTTTATTGGGAAGAGGGTGAGAGAGGACGATTAGGAGGGCAGACAATTTGAATGGACACTCCCACCGAACTTTTCAACGCACATTTTGACAGTTCCTGCGTTATTGTTGTTCCTAGGACAAGAATGCAAAAGAGAAATTTCAAAAAGCAACAACAAAAAGAGCTAATAAGCTTTGAATATTGCGTTCTTTCGTTGGTGTTCGCCCGTGTGAAGCTGGTGACATATTCAAGCGTGCATGCGTTGCATTCGTTGACAGATAATATAGAAGTGTGTGTATTCAAATGCGAGCTGACGAAATATTCCGTGAACGTTCCGCATGCCACGCAAAAGTCGGGCTACTTTCAACTTTTTCTGCATTGCCGCATTCGAGATAGGACACACAAGCAAACACAACAAACACATGCAACTCGTTACTTAGATTTTTGGGCTGTCTGTGAAAGCCGGGACGGATCGCAACCATGCAATTATGTGTCAGTGGAAAATCTCCGCATATCATGGAGCTGCTGATTGCAATGCATGTACGCTTGTATATGTCACCAGCTTGAAAGCCCATGCGACACTCCATCGGACTTCAAAAGAGAATTGACGATTACAGCTAAGTTTTGCCTGTTCGGTGTCCGGTCGTGTAAATCCAGCCATAGTAAACAAAAAATGATTGAAAAACACAAAAAGGGGAGCTATCTCTGTCCGCTTTCGAGATAAGGCGTTTTGAATTTTGGTTTTGGGGAAAAAATATAGTTTAATGATTTCGAATGACAATGTAATGAAACAACGGTCAATTTCCACAAATAGGGTATCTTTGTAATAGTAAGGAATGCGACTTTTATTTCATTAATAAAAATAATAGTATTCGACGGAAAAATTAGAAATAAGAGGGTTTATTTGTAAAAAAACTCAAAAAGTAGATCGTTAAGGTCCTTTTTTCTGGACTTTTTTAGTATCCCCAAAACTTACCTAAAAACTTCTTGGAACACTCCAAGACTCCAGCTGGCTTGGTTTTTTGCTATTTGCCTTTTAAAAATAGGTATCACTTTTTAGTATTCAACAATTTTTCCTACTTTTTTCACTCTACTTCAAAAAGTAGATCGTTAAGGTCCTTTTTTCTGAATATTTTTAACATCTTCAAAAGTCTCTTAAAAAATTCGTGAAACACTCCAAGACTCCAGATGCCTTGATATTTTTGCTATTTGCCATGCAAAAGCTAGTATAATTCACTGACCTCTTTTTAATGTTTCAAAATACTAAAAACAGATCAGTGAGTGACCCTTATTTTTGAATAGTATGCGTTGTAATTGTTCTCATTGAAACATTCTTCTTTAAACTCAGAAATAGGATAGGAGTCATATCTTAAGCCGACTCTACACGATGCTATGAACACCCTCCAACGTTGGACGCTTGATGGTTCCACGTATTGTGTGGCAGACGCTCGAGCTACGAGCGTCCAATGCCAAGCGTCCAACTATTGTGCTTGTACATGTTCCAGGGTGTTGATGGGTATCACCCCAACGTTGGAAGCCAACTTTCGAATCAAACGTTCATCGCATCGTATAGAGACAATATCTAATATAAAGCCAGCCAGCCTACACGATGCGGTGAACGTTTCATTCGAATGTAGGTTTCCAACGATTGAGTCAATACCCACATCAGCCCGAACGTGTCCAAATTCCAACGTTGGACGCTTGATGGACACACATAGTTCGAGCATCTGCCACACGATGCGTCCTACCATCAAGCGCCCAAGTTGGAGGGTGTTAATAGCATCTTGTTTACAGCAGGCAATACAGGCAATAGCTGTTTCAGATTAGCAACAGAACGTAAAAAAAAAAAGTGGGGGGCTCTAGAAAAAAATATTCTCAAAGTGGGCGGTGGGCAAAATAAGGTTGAGAACCTATGGTCTAGAACTAACGGCCGAACCTTTTCTCAATACTCTAGGCATAGCATTAACATGTCCTACATTTGGCCCCGCCTTGAACTCAACTCGTTCATGGGTCCATGGTCTCGTGTTCCCCGACTTTGGGTAGCTCGACAAGATGCCAAACTGCGCTCAAAATAATTGATGATGGCGCCATTTTCTTTTCAGCTGATTCATTGAGCCACCGTAGAATTATAGCAACTCTGGCAAAATTATACTATACTTACTATTAGGCCGGCCGTATACCAAAGATAGATATGGAACAAATCGTCACATGCCGCGTCTCCAAACAACCGCCGGCCTTAGACCAGCACGACGAACTGGTAGTAGGTATAAAGGGTGAGCTAAAAAAATGGTGACTCTTAAGTTTACTATTGTCAAAAAAAAATTAAACTAGTTGGGATGTGGCTTTTGACCCTTTCGGTCCACAAGATTAACTTTCCAGTATTCGTTCAAACAAAAAAACGACTCGAACGATTTTTATGAAAATTTTTCAGATCATACTTCCTTTAACACGCTTTGAACGGCATCTTAACGAAGTCGGTATCTTTTTTGGTTCGCGCGAAATCGTGCTGGTACAGAAATCACTTACGTCGTTCAAACAAAAAAACGGCTTGACCGATTTTTATGAAAATCTTTTCAATTCATATGTCTTTTAATACGCTTCGAACGGCACCTTAACGAAGTCGATATCTTTTTTGGTTCGCGCGAAATCGTTCGCACACACACACACACATATTTCTTCTCAAATTTTTGCTTAAAATGCTATTGGGACCTTGAAACGTGTAAATACATTGAAAATTTCGAATCCGATTTTCGGACCGATTACAATAACTTCCTACTGGGAAGTTAATAAGAAGTAAAGTATTACCGCCTAAATTGTGACCAGTCACAAGTCACAAGCTTTGGCGACTCGCGCTTACATCTTATGAAGTTCTTTTTTTTGGTTTCTATGTCAATGTTGGCAGAAGTAGCGTTTAATTCACATTTACTTCACTTCTAGATTACTTTTCATTTAGTATAGGCCTTCAAGTTGAGACTCGCCACACCCTTGTGATTGCGTTGTGACTTGTGACTGCCCTTTGACGGCCTTGAGAAACGTAATTTTTTCGAAAGAATTGCACAGTTATAAAGAGGCCGAGCAAGTGCGTTGAACTTCGAAGAGACTAAGTTGAGACAGTCACGACCAATGCCTACTTTGTCAACGTATACAGCAGGTTATAGAGATCACAGACTTTGCTGATCGATAGGTAGACGGTTTCAATAATAATGAATAATTGATACAAGCAACCTAACTAATATTCAAATCTACCAGCTGATTACTAAGTTTAACATTTGACCTTACAATACCAAATGCACAACGCAGAAGAGTCACAAAGTAACCACAAACTATGTTAATTCGCGGTGGCACGTTTTCTTCTTCCAAGAGAAACCAATATAATGCCTCAACAACGAACGTGCGACTTTCGTCAAAAATCAACATTGGGCTTGTGGTCTCTACAGCTTCATCCACAAGCTACAGGTAGTAGCAGTTCACTATAATTTGTGAAGGCTCGTAGTGCTAATAGTAATGATGTCATACAACCACAATATCTTTGAGTACTTAAAACCAAAATCAAATATCTGAATCACCTCGGAATGTTTTTCCCCAGAATGATAATATTTATCACGCAAAATCACAGCGAAAAACAGAGTCGACATGACATTCTCTGCTCTGACGTTAAAGCACCCTTTGAAGTGGGCCTTGTTTTGTAGCAAAGTATTTGCAGCCTTGTACACTGTTCTGCGAAAGCTCTAAACTTCGCAATCAATTTTTTTTTTCACGAAGTTGTTTTAAGAACTCAATTATCACGAAAGCATTCCCTTCAGTGGGAAAATGAAAAGCACCACTTACAACCTTATCTGTGGAGTCCGTTGGTTGTGGAATGACATCACAGACATAAAATACAGCCAACGTCACCAGCCAACGAATGGAAGAACAATGATAATAACAGTGTAAATATCGATAAAAAAATTTACTTTCAGTCCCACTTAAGCTCACCTAATTTTCGGCTTCCTTTGCAGCAGACAAGTGGCAAACACCAGTCCGAGAAATTTTCGGGAAAACGGTCGGTCAATGTTTGCCTGGTGTGGAGGAAGCCCAAATAAAAATTCATTTTCCTAATTTTTTCCCCCGCCAGAACTTTTGTTTACTTTTGTTTCTCGTCGCGCAGTCGCTCAGGTAAGTGCAAGCACCCGACGACGATCACAGGTAAATTCATTTAAGCTGCTTCACTGGCATCCCTTTGGCTGTGCCCACGTTCCGTTTACACTCTTTTCGGGCTGCAGGTAAGTCAACGCGCTTGAGCAACTATAGTAAGACTCTGTGAGGCGTTTTAAAGTGTGCAAGTCAAATAGACCCTGTTTACCTTTCCCATGGTCTGCGGCTGCGTACGAACGATACCCAAACATTGAGAATGACTTTGACGCTGTTGCTATATTCGTTAATGAACAAATAAAAGTGTTCGTTAATTCCTTTGCATACACATAATTGTCGAGCAGTCCTGCGCCCAAAGCAACCCCTTTATTCCCTTGTGATCCGGCACGATCGGTGATCTACCTGCACGCGCCAATTCAAAATTAATCATTCCCCAGCCTCAGCCGATCGCTATTCAATAAAAATTCCCGATATAATCTGAGATTTTTTTAATTTTCGCCGATTAGTCACAGTTGGAAGGGAGCGCACCGATCACTGATCTTGCCGCCGTAATTCGCGACTTTTTTCACTCACCTTCGCTGCAGTGACTCCGCCAGAAACCGAAGCGTGTAATGAGCTAAAATTGGTTTTAGGCCATGGTGTTCGGGCCTCAGGACAGCCCGGCGGGGTTTATCCGCGATCACGTGAATTAGTCACAATTACACAATTCTCTACGCAATAATCAACTTAAAGAAGACAAAAGAAGCGAAAACCATAAAAGAAACAATTTCGGGTTTGCGTGGATCTGCCAGCAGCAGCAGCAGCAGCGCACCAAGAGACCCTTCCGATATCGGTGCACAAAGGAAGCGAAAAGTCCCAAAATTCGCAAATGTCCGACCGAAATCCGAGACTACCGGCAGTTTGCTTGTTTAAAAAATGATTAAATCGGGCGTAAATTATTGATTTGATAAGACAGAATGAAACCCGATCGCGCCAGTCAAGTATTAAAATTCATTCCTAAA
The DNA here is from genome assembly GCA_963855945.1 of Thereva nobilitata. NCBI lineage: Eukaryota > Metazoa > Arthropoda > Insecta > Diptera > Therevidae > Thereva > Thereva nobilitata. Next base: position 5,343,647 of record OY979696.1, read on the forward strand.
GAGTTCGGATCACAAGCCAAATCCTGGCAAATTCGGGTCAGACATGGTCTTAACAAACATTCGCAGACCCTGGCAGACTGGGACGTCGCTTGCTGCAATATGTTCGTGGCATAATCTCCGGAAAGATGACGGATCTTGAGCCAAAAACAGGCACCGATTGCGGTTACTCCTCGACACGGATTCCGGGCTCAGCCTCCACTGCATCTACCAAACGACGCAGCGCTGGCAATTAAAAGCAACGAAGGTTGCCGCAAGACGGTCAAATACTTGCCGAGCATTGCTGATCTCACGTTCAGCGATTCGTTTCAGGGTACATCACGACTCCACCCTTAAACTGTCAGAGTTTCTATTATCATCCCCAGACGACGCATAACGTATCGCTTGCACCTTCTTAGGTCACGTTACATGCGTGCAGCGAGACAATTGCATAAGGCCGTTGTGGGTACAGTACGATGCGCCGCTATAAGGCCCAAGACCGGGGCTCATTTGTCATAATCCTGGTAAACACTGGACCGTACAAGTGTGACGGCCAACCAACTCCATCACGTACACACCGGGCGGCATTGGATCAGGTAAGCCTAGGCGACAGGCGTACAAAGGCCAAGAACATGACGCGGCCAGCTCAGGTGATGCATCTGAGACTGCAACGAGGAGGAGATTAATTCCAATCGCCGCTCGACAAACAATGACTTGGCGCGGGCGAGGGGCGACACCGAAGGAATTTCTCGTTCCTTTGTTTGACTCGGTCATGACTCTGCAGTTGTGGAAACATGTCAAACGCAAGAATTTGAGGAGTGATTGTCGCTGGAGCGGCTCTTCCCACGGAACTGCTTGCCAAGCAGTCGGCCGGGAAGATGAGCTGCACTGAGCTGCAGTCGACTCCGACTCCAACGCTTCTATTCCATCTGAGCTGGACTGCGAGAGATCACCGACTCCGGATCCACATGGCAGAAAGGCGAGACTCGCGGGAACAAAAAGTGGATGACTCCGCAGCGAAGATCAATTCGGTGCCAGTGACTGTCACGGGATCGTGCTGGAGTGTGTCATTAGAAAAACAAACACGGCCCCAGTTCCCACTGCTGCGGCGTAGTCGCCGTCTGTTCCCCATTGACAACGATCGCACGTCGTCTTGACAGCATCATCCTCCATTGAAGGGGGCTTAAGTGGCCGCGATGTGGGAGATTTGTCGATCGTTTATCAGCGCGCGCCTCATGCGACGCAGAGCGACAGAGGGGATTTACTGGGATTCGACGAGTCATCAAGGCACGACGGAGGAGGCATTGGCGAGCTCCAAGACGTCTCAGCGGGTGGCTGTCGGTGAGGAATTCGAATTTGAGCAGTGCTCGACATGCCCGAGATGAAAATGAGCTGATTACCATGAGAATGCGCGCCTCGGCAGTGGGCAACTGGGCGACTTCAGAGCTGAAAGAAAACACCAGAACCCACCTTGGGTGACGCGCGGGCATGGGATCACCGCGCGACACTGAACACTTTTCCAATCTAAGATCCGAGATTATTGATGGCCTCATATTTAGTAACAGCGCCTCGGCACTGCCTCAGTCCAGCACTTCTGCTCTGAATATTCAACGCCGAAATCGCTTTCAGCTGAAACTTAAAATGCGGAAAGTGCCAGCTTCTTGGAAGCGGGCCAGAATTAATAACCGTCGCTTTATTCTAGGTGTGAGGCATTTACAGGTGTGAATTATTTTATCGCGCCGGGAAATATGATTTATTGATCTCGAAAGGTCACACAGCTTTAAACTTTGGCATTTTTTGTGTAAGTCACGCGCCGGACAAGGTAAGAATTTTAAGTTAAGGCTTTATGGGAGTTTTGATGTTTTTGGTGATTGTCTCATGATTGTGTGTCATATAACAACAACAACACAGAGCCAAGGATCTCGGCTACGATTTTTATTGCAATTCTCATTATACAGCTTCTCTCTACATATAAAACGGATATGCCCTTTGGCAAACTAAACCTTAGACCTTAGAGTATGCGTAGAGTAGAGAATATGTATGGAGACTATTTCCAACCAATTTACCAGTCAATGGCTGGGTTGCTACTGTCGCCAAACCACGGCGTTAGGCGACCTCTAAAGTCAAAGAAATTGATACACAGAAAATTTAAAAAAAATTTAAAAAGGATCATCAGCTGGGTTCCTAATGACGCTTCTAAACCAGCATAAATTCTGGAGACGATCGATGAAGACCTCTTGGCATGTGAAGGGTACGAAGGTTGATCGTAAGCATTAACGAGAGATCGTTGGAGCAACTGCAATCGCAGCGAATGTGGCTGTTCTACGATATTGACAGGGTTATAGAACTATTAGAGTATTTAGCATACTTAATAGACCGGTTCCCGTTCGATCACGGAGGTCAAGCAGAATTGGACGAGGTTGGTACTTAGTCGGGGACCGCTTGGAAAATTACACTCGTGCTTGGAGGACTAAAAGGTGAACAAAAATAAACAATTTCTCTCGTAGTTATGATTCACATATCCACAGGCATTATAAATTAGTGGGTTTAGAAAGCTTTTTTTCTACCTAAAACAAGCTACAAACCTTTACTAGTAAAATAGTAGACGGAAATTAAACAAAAAAAGCGTAGTTATGATGTAGGTGGGAAGTTGGATTTTTTTGTTTTTTTTCTTTACATATGTTAAGATAAAGCGAAAAAAAATTTCTGCAAAATCGTTCCTGTGATGCACGAGAAAATTGCATAAATGTCCATTTTTGATGCATTTTGAGTGCATTGCTACACAATTTTTTTAATTTCTCCAGTTCTGTTGGTCGTAGAAAAATAAAAAAAATTGGAAAATACTCGTGAATGAATAGACTATCGAACTGATTCGGTATAAATACTTTAAAAATGAATCCTAACCTCAAAAAACCAAAATGTATGAAATTTTGTTTTATTTTACTAAAAATGCAATAAATAACGGGAAAAAGGTTGGATTTTGATAAAAATTGGAGAAAAGATGTATTTTGATGCTATAAATACGTGGTTGAAATTTAAAAAAAAAATTTAGATTTTTACGGCAACAATTGGCACTTTTTGAAAAATTTTAAAATTGCCGCCCTTTTATGCCAAATCATCGTACGGTAAAATTGTTTTTTTAAATTGTAGGTTTTTTTATGTACTTTCTTGTGAGCATACGGAATACTTCGTTACTTTTTTAAAAATGCCCATTTTAGGTCTTTGAAAAAAATAAAAAATTTCAATTTTTCAATTTTTACCTTTTTTTTCATAGTTGGCAAAAGGCAAAAAATTTAAAATTGAAATTTTTTAGTTTTTTCAAAGTCTTATCGAGAATACTCGTGTCTATAAAGACAACCGACAGCTTTTTCACACAAAGAAGGGAAGCAACCTTGAGAGTGGTACAAGCTTACCAGCGCTGTTTCTGCCGGACAGTCAATATTCCTTGCGATCTGCAGTCCTCCTTTTAACACAAATATTTTTCGCCACGATGTCGTCTTTGTGAAACAGCGTATACCTTCAAGACTTATGCAGCACGCAATAACATCGGTTTCTACTACTGGGATATCATAGGACCGAGGGTCTTTCCCGGCAGAACTTTATGGTCCCATATACCAATAAACGGGAATGACAATATAGCCCCTAGCAAGCCAAACGTAAGGCTTCTTACAACAAACCAAATACTTAAGAATGCCATTTACTGGCGAACTCCATCGATACCAACATTAGGAGCTCTGATGTTTGCAGGTTGGCTGTCCTGTCTTTCCATCACACCGGTACCATTCGTACTTTACTTCTTTTTTTAAGAGAGACAATCCTGGGCTCTTTCTAAGATAGTAGTTGTATGCGTGCTGGTTTCTGGAGTGGAAGCCCTAGTTTAGAAGAGAGTGAAACTTAGGTACTCTGGCTAATGTCTTTCAAGCAGAGGTGAGTGCTGTACTGAAATGCAGCTACGAGAAATTAAGAAGAGCCTTCGCTAAAAAACGGATTTGTATCGTTTCTGGCAGCTATAAGGCCCCCATTTACACACCGGCCGCCGGCAGGCCGTGGCCTTTTAGACCAGGTCCTCAGACAACTCAGTCTGACCGAGGGATGACGACTTGGGACAACCACCTGACAGGCCGTGGCCTGCAGGCAATCTCGTGATTCCCCACAGACACACAGGCGAAGACGAAAGTTTAGCTTAGCAGCGACCTAACCAGAAATAAATTCCGGCTGATTGCACTTTTGTTCACTCATGGCCTCATCGAAAACTTCAGACTGGATAGAAGTTCAGAAGGACTGACGAGAAATGCCCACAGACATAAAGATTTTTGTCAGTTTTCCTGAACTGAAGGCTACGGCCTGCCGGCGGCCGGTGAGTGTGTGGTGATACTTGCCCTCGAGGCAAGAGGCCTTCAAGAGACGACCTGCCACTGCCGGGGGGCGTGTGAATGGGTGCATTAAGGGCGATAGAGCCCAGTAGATCCAAATTATTTTTGGGCCTGCCAACGTGGCTTTAGATATTATCAACCGAACCGCCCTAGTTTGAGTCCATGGTCATCGGCACAGAAATAAAAAGGCAGATGTCAAACAAGGAATGCTCTAGAAATGGGTTGGGTCAGATGTAATATATAGACCGCTAAAGGTTCACTACTGGTTTCATTATATGACTTGTTGAGATGCACTGAGAAAGCTGTGAGGAAACCGACTCGCTTGATTACTGGATACTGCGCCACAAACCACCACATATTGAAGATTCCAACAACTGAGGTCCCGATATGTAGGCTTGAGGTTGATGAGTATGCCCTTCATAATTTGCTAAACTATTATCTCAGTGCCGGCGATTTCTTAGATGGTGATGGACTGGTAGGGTGCTCCCAAGCCACACATAAAAAAACCCTCCTTCAGTCATAACGTAGTTCCATATTTCCCCCTACTTTGGATACAACTCGTTTATCGGGGTCGGGGCTTCGCAAACTGGCTTTACATCGTAGGACTAGATTCAAAACCGTAATGTCAAATTTATTACTGATGACGTCATTTGCGCCTCAATTAACTCACTGAGCCATCGTAAGAATGTAGAAGTAGAAGCTCTTGCAAAATTTGAGTTCTATTATAACAGCGGCTGTTTTATTTACTGAGTTTCCACGAGAGTTCAACCAGAGTTGAACCCGGGTTATACGTTATGGAAACAAACACAGTTAAGAGTTTTCGTTAACGATTTTTAACTCTGCTCAACTCAACGAAAATAGGTAGGTTGAACTGAGTTCACGCACACAACTAAGAACGGCACACTGACAAAGCTACAAAAAGTGAAAATGTCGCGCCTCGCTTGGACGTCACAAGAGCTTTATCTTCTATATTAATAAAAGTAAGTTTCTGTATGCGTGTATGCGTGAATGTGCGCTTTAGCATGATGGTGCGTCGAGGTCTCCCATAATGCACCTCGTAGCCCGATTATCGAAATTCAAAATGCCAAAATTCAAAATGACTGCTGGTCGAAAGTCTAAGGGTTTTTAAGGTCGCAAATAACGAATTTGGGATCAAACCTTATAAATTCAAAATGGCGGGGCCAATATGGCGGACGTATTTTGTCAATTGTATTCCGTTTCCAACGAAAGTGGATATCAAGGCGATTTTAAGGTTGCAAATAACGAATTGTGATCAAAACTTATTAATTCAAAACGGCCGCACCAATATGGCTGACGAATTTGCCAATTGTATTCCGATTACAATGAAAATCGGTAACTGAGGGTTTTTAAGGTAGCAAATAACGAATTTATGATCAAAACTTATAAAATCAAAATCGGCGGGCCAATATGGCGGACGAATTTTCCCAATTGTGTTCCGGAACAATCTTATTTACCCAATTTGTTAACGTATGGCTGAGGCTCTCTAAGCAATCGGTTCAGAATTGATCAGCAAAGTTTTTGGAAAGATAGTAAGATCAAGCAAAAATGTGGTAAAATATCCCTAATAGTTGCTGGTAAAAGCCTATTTTTAAATAGTCTTTCACTAATATTAGTCCGGGGAAATTTGCAAAAAAAAAACGCACGAAAGGAGACAAAATTCCAAAATGGCTGGACCACAGCTTCCTTGGGATTTTTTAAGAATGCAATTTCCGAATCACAAAAAACAAACATGGCCGCCGAAGATATCACTTTTTGGCAAAAAAATCACTCCAAAACTTGTTTTTTGAAAAAAAATTTTTGATCAATCAATAGGAAACATTATTACCTACAAAATACCGCTCTTAATATTTTTTCGAAAACCTTGACCTTCCCGAATTATTCAAAGTATTTTTTGGCCGAAAAGTGATTTTTGGAAACTTTGACCTTGAATAACTTCGAAAGGGTTAGATTTTCGAAGAAATGACAAGGGGATTTTTTGTAGGCAATAACGTTTCGTATTGATTGGTGATAATTTTTTTTCGAAAAAAACAGTTTTTGAGTGACTTTTTTGCAAAAAAGTGATATCTCCGGCGGCCATGTTTTTTTTTGTGAAATTGTTTTCTTAAAAAGTCCCAAGGAAGCTGTTGTCCAATTTTCAGCCATTTTGGAATTTTGTCTCCTTAAAATACTAATATCCCCGGACTATATTTATTTTTGGTGAGTAGTTACCTTTCATAGGTTTATCACGGGCAACGCCGTGTGGATCTTACTAGTCTATAATAAAATTAATTTTGATGGAAAAAGATGGAGGAGACGGAAACGGAAACGCATAGAGTTAAGTCGTTGAGTTGATGTGTCATTTCAACTGAACCACAACTCAACTCGACTCCCATGGAAACTCGGTAATTGAAATACATAACCTCCTGCCTCAATGGCTTTGTTTTTCTCCGCAACACAAGACTAGCCCACTCGGTTCACTCTGGCGATCTGCAATGCTCCTTTTGCGCACACTATGGTTTAAGAATTCGTTTATAAGCAGGACAACTCGACTATGGAACAACCTTCACAGTCAGTATTACCGAGCTCATACAACATCTAAGAGCTCAAACGCTGGATTCGTCGCTGCCTCCTTCTGGTGCATCCTCCTTAAACTAGCCTATTACCATTAGGCTTAAGCTTACTACTAAACATTGCACCATGACGTAAAAGACACGGTAGACTCGTAGAATAAAGGGTGATTCCTAAGCTTCGACTTTCAAAATAAAAGATGTTCTCTGTCACTGTCCTGTGATAGCTTGGAACTTGCTTGATTAGACAGATTAAGTGGCTGTTGATCTTGTTCAAGGTGTTTGGCCTGGTCAAAATATGATATAGAGGCTATCAACAGAGGCTGCTATAGATCCAAATGGCGGCTGCAGTTCTTGAAGGTACACAACCTTATTATGACAAGGAGAAGAAGTATTGCGGATGATTCAGCTTAAAAGTGTTTAAAATCTATAGAAATAGCAATGTTCTTTGTACTTTATATGTGAAAAAAATAATGAATAAAATTATTGTTAATGAAAAAGCCAAACTCCGTAAACCGGTCTCCAAAGTCAATACAAGCCAAGCGACAAGATTCTAAGCAAAAAATCCGTTTGATAGTAATTCCCACAAAATCCAACTCACCTCAAGCCGAAGCGAGGCAAAAAACCTTCAATCTCCGCGGATGAGTAACTGAAAAGGTGCTGACAATAAATTTGAAACTTGATATGAAAGTGTGTTTTGTTGGCGGCTCCGAAAACTGTCAGATTGCCTGATTTAAATAATATTTTTCAAAATAATTCGTGAGCAATAAATTAGTGAAAAACACCGAAAAAAAACACTATTTATAATTCCAATAGAAGCGCGCTCGTCTCGTGACTACTTGTTGTTGTCTGCGGAACGAGTTTGGCCCGCCGAAAAAAACAGACCAACTTTTTACGCTGTGCTTTTCGCTGTTAATAGTTGCTCCGTTGACCTTGCGTCACTCTGGAGTTTATAGGATTTGTTTACAAGCACCATGTTTAAGGTAAGGCTCTTTGCCTTAACTGTATTGATAGTCTAGGTGTTACACCGTGACTACAGAGTTGTTGGTTGAATCAGTGCATAAACTAATTCAACAGGATTAAAGGTTTTAACGATGTAAAACTCTCAAGCTTCTTGACTAGAATGACTTTATTTTCCGGATTCGGATATTTATAACCAAAATTCTTACTCTACTTACATTATCGATATACTAAGCTACTTGCATTATACATAAATTCAAATATTGGCAAAATTGGATTATTCAGCAAGATACGTGAAATTATTATTGCGCCGATCATATTTCATCGGGCTCGTGCAGGTAAAAAATATTGGAAATTGCAAATTGTGCAAAATGTGCAAAATTAAAAAATGTGCAAAATTAAAAAATGTGCAAAGTTAAAAAATGTGCGACAACTTATTTCTATGTATGTCTCTAACATTGTAAATATGTAATATCTAACATTCTCCCCGCGTTGAACATTGTTCAACAAATACTGGGGTCTACATTGAAGTCCAAACTTTGTCTGCGTCTTGGTGCAGGTCTAGGTTTAGGTGGCGGTTTGTTTTGGAATTTGTAAATCGTGATGCCCGCGATGATGATGATTATACCAATCAGGAAAAGTCCGGAGTATCCTACCGCCATATGATGAACCTTGTTCTCTTCAATTCTGGATGAAAATTCAGCTAATAACTGGGACTTAAGGTTGTCTTGTAGCCCTTCCAGGTCCTCTAACTGTGGTTGATATTCTGTGTTATTTCGCAGAGTCCATTGGGGATCATTTGGAATAGAGATGTTAACCTGATTGTTTATGAAGCTGGTGTAGGACGTTCTGACGTTGCTGGTATACAGCTGATGGCCTCGAATGGTAACTAGATCGTGTTTGAGAGTGCATGGTGATTCCATCTTTAAGGTTCCGGATCCTCGTAGAATGGTAGAATACGTCTCTTCTTCACAGACTATGTTCACGGGGGTTGGCATCCTTACTGCAAAGATCCACTCGTTGCCTTGAGCTAGTTGTACCCATAGTTGCTTATCGTTGATGTTCTGCAACCTACAGGTTTTCAAACTTTGGACATTGTTTAGGAAGTCTATTTCACACGATTCACTGTTCATTGCCTTATGATAAACTGGATGTAATTGCTTGCACACGTAATTTCCGGCCTTAATAGTCCCACATGATGACAGTTCCTGTTCGGTTATGGGATAATAATTGTCACGATGCCGACTGATAGCTAGATGTGTATATTTTGGTTGGATTGCTAAGAAGGTGTTGTTGATCAGTGCCGGAATTGCGATAACCTTGTATAGCTCAAATTGGTCTATGTTTACTAGCGGTAGATTTAGTTGGAAGATCATATAATTTTTTATTACTTGAGCCTTAACCTTCATCAACTTGTACAATAGCCGTAAATCTTCTGGGTTGGCTGGTAGACGCAGTGTGGACGGAAGATTATTTCTGATGTTGGCGATCTCACTCTTCAGTTGGCCTGGCGACAGTAAGAGTGGATTAATACTCCCTTGGTGTGCAGCTGCAGTAACGTCTAGGATTGCAGATTGTATACGTTGTAAATTCGCAGAAATTAATGTTAGCTGTATTGCTACTGTGTTGGCGATTTGGCTCACCTTAACTCTATACGTTTCCTCTTCTGTGACGTGGAGCTGCTTGACTATCCTGGAGAATTGGTCATCCAGCATTTGGAACTTATTTTTTAGTGCGATTTCGTCCCTCCTTATGATGTTTATGGTTGAATCTATAATAGACGTCTGATTCTTTAACAATGCTATTAGGTGTTGTTCATTTCCCTTGACAGTTTGTATTGTAGAGGCCATTTTTTCTGCGTACTCCGAGTCGAGTACACCGAACAGGGAGTTTGCTATATTCCCTACTATATTGAATGCTCCTCGCTTTGATCTTACGAGCCGCTGTTCTTCTAGCAGCACATTATCATTGTTTAGCTCATCTGCTACATGTTGGAAGTGGCTAATGACCGCTTGGCAGGTCTCGTCTGGTTCCATTAATTTGCAAAAGTGCTGCAATGTTTGGATGCCCTGTTGCAAAGTACCAAATTCATTCCAATATGGTTGCATGTCATAGTACACAATAATTTTCCATTCTGTTGAAATCAGGTTTACTACTCCTAGACTATCGAAGTGCAATCCTGGCTGCGGGTTGAAGAAGGTGATGTTAACCGGCTGCCCTCGAATAAGTGGTAAAACTAAACACATCATGAGAGCAGACATTAACGATGAGCCAGTAGGTTGTCGTAGTCTTTTTCTGGGGGCTTCGGTTTCACCAGGCGTGGAGGATGCCTTGGTGGGATCTTCTCCTGGTCTCTTGGTTCCTTGAGTTTTGGTTTCACAGTTGTCGCCTTCCATAGACTGGTTTACGTTGTCTTCGTTACATGGTAATGGTGCTAGCTTGTGGATTGGTCGCCGATATACCCCGGATGCTGTCTTCACGTCTACTACTCTAATGTTTCCATCATTGCCTGGGAAGGTTTTGAGGATCCGACCCAATGGCCATTTCATGGTTGGTAAGTTGTCCTCCCGAATGACGACGATTGTACCTTCTTTAATATTGTCTTGGCACTGTTTCCACTTGGAACGTTGTTGTAGTTCATTTAGGTATTCCTTCACCCATCTTTGCCAAAATTCTTCTTTGATACGGGATACTAATCTCCATCTGGTTAAAAGATTGGCCTTCATTGGACTTGCGTGTGGATCAACGGTTGCCGTCATTGGTTCCCCTATTAGAAAGTGCCCAGGTGTAAGAGCACTGAAATCATTCGGATCCGCTGACAGTTGCGTTAAGGGTCTGGAATTTAAGATTGCCTCAACCTCGACAACTAATGTTTGTAATTCTTCATAGGTTAAGGATGCTGCTGCGATGCCTTTCTGCATTAGATGTTTGGCCGATTTTACCGCAGCCTCCCAAAGACCTCCGAAGTGTGGTGATCGTGGTGGTATAAAGTTGAATTGTATACCCTTCTTGAGACAGGTTGAAATGGTCTGATCGCTTCCATTTTCGGAGTAGATGCCTTGTTTTAACTCCTGCAGTTTGCCCTGGGCCCCCACGAAGTTGGTTGCGTTGTCACAATAGATCTTCTGGCAGTTTCCTCTTCTCCCGATGAATCGCTTTAATGCACCGATGAAGGCATCGGTTGAGAGGTCACTGACCACCTCCAGATGGACGGCCTTGGTGGCAAAGCAGCAAAATACTGCGATGTAACTTTTCTGGGGCTGTTTTCCGCGGAGTCGGTAGTGAATCCAGATAGGTCCACAAAAATCAACACCAGTGTTAATGAAAGGACGAGCTGGCTGAATTCTATCTTGCGGCAAGTTACCCATTCTTTGACCCAACAACTTTGGTTTAATTTTATTGCAATATACGCAGTGCTGGACCACGGATCGAGCGATTGATTTTCCCTTCACTGGCCAAAAGCGTTGTCTAGTAATTGCCAACAGGGATTGTGGGCCAGTATGCAGATTTTCTTGATGGAGTTCCATCATCAGAAGTTTCGTCCATGGATGTGAGTAAGGTAATAGCATCTGGTGTTTGGCATCGTATGGTATGGTGGCTGCTTCCAGCCTTCCCCCTACTCGAAGAATACCCTTTTGATCTAAAAATGGTGTTAATCCAACAGTAGCGCTGTTTTTCGCAATTTCCTTATGTTGTTTTAATTGATGAATTTCATCCTTAAATTCTTCCACTTGCATGGAGCGTATGATAAATTGGAGAGATTCTTCTAGCTCCATGGTGGTTAATGTGAGGTTTTTCTGATGTTCCGTAGGATTCTGTATATAGCTAATAAATTTCACTACGTAGGCGCCTATTCGTTGTAGCCGCCGGAAGGAATTTCGGTGATCAATGTTGTCAAATAAATTAGCAATTGCCTTTGATTCGGTTGTTGTTAATGTCACAACGGTTTTCCTTTTCTCCACCTCTGTTTGGCCCCGTGGAGTGAATGCGGGTGGCCATATTTCTTCCTTACCATGTAGGAAAAATGGTCCGTAGAACCACAGATTGCAGGATGACAACCGTTCAGGAGCTATACCTCTGGACAGAACGTCCGCAGGGTTTTCCTTGGAACTTACGTGACGCCACTGCTGCGGGATAGTATGCTGTTGAATGACTGCTATACGGTTGGCCACGAAGGTATGATAATTTGATGACTTAGCGTTGATCCAGGCCAATACTATCTCTGAATCCGTCCAACAATAGGTTACTAGATCCTTATGTTGTAGTTTGGTTTTAACTCTGTTGACTAATTCTGCTGCGAGTTTTGCAGCGCATAGTTCTAATCGGGGTAGCGTGACCTGTTTTACTGGTGCCACCCTTGACTTCGCACAGAGTAGGCGTACAATTATACGTCCATCCTTGATAACTGAGCGAATATAAATGGCTGCTCCATAAGCCTTCTCTGAAGCATCGGCAAAGGCATGAAGTTGGATATTCTTTGGCGTTCCATGAGAAAAAACATGTCGTGGAAAGTGTATATCCTTCAAACACTTTAAATTCTCCCGAAAGGTGCTCCACTTAGTATTAATTTCCAGTGGTACGGCAGCATCCCAATCCAGCTTCAGCTGCCAAAGTTGTTGGAGGAAGATTTTGGAAGTCACAATTACTGGTCCCAGTATTCCGAGGGGATCGAACAAGCGAGCTATGTCCGAAGCAATTGTCCTTTTGGTAACTCGACCTTGCTCCGTCCAATTGGTCTTAATGGAAAATTCATCTGATTTGGGTAGCCAGGTAAGTCCCAGAGTTTTTATGTTGTCCTTTGTTTCATCGGTGAAGTTTATTTGGATTTCACGATCTGGCGGTGGAATATTTTGTAATAACTGGGAGTGATTTGCACACCATTTCCTGAGTTTGAAGCCTGCTGATAGAAGCAAGCTTGTTAGTTGCTCCTGAGTTGCCATAGCGGTAGGCAAACTGTCCGAGCCAGTCATAACGTCGTCCATATAAAATTCGTTCTGGAGTACAACTGACCCTAGTGGATATTGTGAACTTCCTTCTTGTGCTAGCCTTTGTAAGCACTTCGTCGCTAAGTACGGAGCCGTTGTTGTGCCATAGGTAACTGTGCAGAGCTGATAGTACCTTAGGGTTTCTCTTGGGTCGTCACGCCACAGAATAAGTTGATAATTTCGGTCCTTCTCGTCTACCAATATCTGGCGATACATTTTTTGTATATCGGCAGTGAAAACATACCGGGGCATTCTGAAACGGAGTAGAAGGGAGAACAAATCATCCTGAATGGTGGGTCCTGTTTGCAGAATATCATTCAGTGATATATTGGAGGAAGTTTTTGCGGAAGCGTCAAAAACCACTCTCAATTTGGTGCTGGTGCTTTCTGGCTTTAGTACACTATGGTGCGGTATGAAGTAACTTGGAACTTGAACGTTATTTAGTTGAACTTCTTTCATGTGCCCTAGAGTACGGTATTCTTGCATAAACTCAACATAGAGTTTCCTTAGCTCTGGGTTCTTAGATAGTCTTCTCTCTAATGCCAAGAATCGTCTAAAAGCAATGTCCCGAGATTCGCCTAACTTTCCTGGATCCTCCGCAAATGGCAGGCTGACGATAAATCGGCCTTCGTGGTTTCGACGTACTGTTTGGTTGAAGAACATTTCGCATTTTGCTTGCTCGGCCGTCAATTGTGGCATAGTTTCCTCCGCTTCTTCGAGTTTCCAGAACTTCTCAATAGCTTGATTGACCTGCTCTTCTTCGCTGCAGATGCCACATGCCGCCGTAGCGAGGTCAACATTTTTTATTTTGCCCGCTACGATCCAGCCGAACACTGTGTTTTGGAGTAAGGGTAGATCCTCTGACATCTTTATTTGTCCAACTGCTAGTAAATGATGGGAAAACTCGGCGCCCAATAACAAGTCAATTCTATTGGGCTGGTTGAACTTGGGATCAGCCAGTTTTATGTTCTGTGGAATTGACCATTTGGATGTATCGATAAACTGGGATGGTTGAGGTGTTATGATCTGGGGAGTCACGAAGGCTTCCAGTCTGGTAGAGAAACCATTCAAGGTTGACTGTAGTTGCAGACTGACTCTTTGGCGAGCTTCTTGCCTTACGTTGAATATACCGTGTATTATCATCGGGTATGTGGCTGGTGTCACTCCGAGTTTTTTCATTAATCTTTCGGAGAGAAAATTCACCTGGGAACCCGAGTCTAGTATGGCGCGGCATTCAACGCTTTTACCGTTGCTGGCTACTAACCGAACTACAGCTGTGCTTAATAGAACATAACTTCTTTCGTCACTGGGATCTTTAAATGTTGCGAGCGTTGTGGCATCCGTCTGCTTATATGTTGTGGTTGATGATTCTGGTGGTAGAGATTGGTGGTTCGGCTTGGGAGCTGCTGTTATGGTGGATTTGGTGGAGCAGCTGCTATGTACTAGTGTGTTGTGTTTTTGGTCACACTTGGAACAGCCTCTGAGAGTACATGCAGAAGAGTTGTGACCAGGACGAAGACAGTTGATGCATAACTGATGTCGTTGAAGTAGACTTAATCGTTGATGCGTCGCCAATCGCAAGAAGGTTGCGCAGAAGTAGAGGGGATGGGCTCCTTTCTTACAACATATGCAGTTCGCTTTAGATGACACAATGGATGTCATTGATTTAACGGTATTCAGTTTTCTTTGGTTATCATCGCCGCATCTGGATTTGGTTCCAAGCGCTTCTAATGATTGGAATCGGGTTTCTAGGAATATTAAAAACTCCTTCACACTTTGCAGCTCCCGAGGCTTCGCTAATCCTTGTTCGTATAAGGTGTGGCTAGCTCTATCTAACTTCCTTATTAATATGTGCAGCAGTAAGGGGTCCCAGTTGGTAGTGGGAACCCCCAGATTTTCCAATCCACGAAGGCATTCCTTTGTCGTGTCGTGCAAAGCCTTAATGGAGATAGAAGAGCTCTGATCAGATGGGCAGGTTGATTGTGAGAGCAGTCTATTTATAAGTGCCGATGTTAAAAGTCTGGTATTCTGGTAACGATCCTTCAGGGTCTGCCAGGCTGACTCGTAATTCTCATCGGATATTGTGAAATGCCGGATGAGCTTCTCGGCCTCGCCACTCACATTGGTTTTTAGGTACCACATCTTCTGACATGGTGCCATATCTTCTTTGTCTACCATTTGGCTGAAGAGATCGTAAAACTGTCTCCAGGTAAGGTAGTTCCCATCAAACTTCGGGATTGTAATTTTTGGTAACTTTAGCTTGTTGTACTTTGCCGCTGATTCCAGGTTGGACGACTCCCTTTTCCCTTTGGTGGTGAGCTGAACCATAGCATCCTGGACCTGTTCTTCTAGTTGAATATAGGCTTCTATATTATATCCTTGGCTGGTTGGGTCGGAAGAGGATTCCCACATTTGATGGTGAAGTTCTTCTATTTGTGACCAATAACGATTTATGGTTTGCATCGTAACGTCGTAGTATGGTCGGTTGGTTATAGAATAATCAATCTTGCGCAGAAGACGGCATAATGACTCGATTATGCTGCATTGTTTCCGCATTAGCTTGCTTAACTCGGAACTGGTGGCAGTCTCTGGCAATTGATGCTCCACAAACTTGGAGTTGTGACCCTTGGTGGTCTGGACCTTTGGTGTAATTGAACTAATTTCCTTGGCTGGTGGGAAGAGTTGGGGTTGGACCCCCTGGGCAGTGGGAACCGCATCGTCATGGTCTGCATTGTGGTCATCTTGTTCTTCGGAATTGTCTGCTTCATCAAAAGAGGCAATTTTCTGGCTGAAATATTCCTGGTATTTCAGAAAAACCTCTTTTATGGTTTCATAATAATTGGTCGCAAAATATTTATGTGACATAGGCAGATCTGGTCGCTGCCTAATGGCGGTATCGGTGTCTTTGAAGCGGCTCCATTCCTCCTCCAGCTTGTTCAAACGTTTCTGGTAATATGACTGGTCCTTCCGCTGCGCGCCATCCTTATTATAATTTCGGATGATGTTTTGCAGAGCCTGTCCATTGGTTTCCTGCCTTGTAAACAATTCATCTAGAGAGAGTGCCATTTTTATGTCCGGCCACTAAACACAATGATGAAAGAGATTATTCTGGTTGAATCGCGAACGACGGGCTTCAAGTGTTGCACTTGAATCTCGCCGGGGCCTCCAAATGTTTAAGGTAAGGCTCTTTGCCTTAACTGTATTGATAGTCTAGGTGTTACACCGTGACTACAGAGTTGTTGGTTGAATCAGTGCATAAACTAATTCAACAGGATTAAAGGTTTTAACGATGTAAAACTCTCAAGCTTCTTGACTAGAATGACTTTATTTTCCGGATTCGGATATTTATAACCAAAATTCTTACTCTACTTACATTATCGATATACTAAGCTACTTGCATTATACATAAATTCAAATATTGGCAAAATTGGATTATTCAGCAAGATACGTGAAATTATTATTGCGCCGATCATATTTCATCGGGCTCGTGCAGGTAAAAAATATTGGAAATTGCAAATTGTGCAAAATGTGCAAAATTAAAAAATGTGCAAAATTAAAAAATGTGCAAAGTTAAAAAATGTGCGACAACTTATTTCTATGTATGTCTCTAACATTGTAAATATGTAATATCTAACACACCACAAAAAGGCCAGGAGGGCGGATTAAGAGGCGCTTATTCCCACAACACGCGACACTATCCAGCAGTGCCTCGGGAGATCGTCACTGCCAGATAACGAGGATTTTTAGTGCTGGAGGCTTCCACGTTTGGATTTACTGCCGCATAAATCGGCTGAGGGGACTTTGAAATTTAAGATAATCACCGTCCACTATGACGAATCTAAAGCACCCGAATGGTAGTTTCGGGCATCTCGGAATACTAAGAACCACTGAATAGGTACCAATTAGAATATTTTTACCAGAAAAACACAGACTGACGGACAGACAGCTTATTGCAGGCGACACGGGGAATATTTATTCGGAGATAAAACACCTTCGGGCTTCGGATCGCCGAGGACTGCGCGTATTGGGAAAATATTAGAGTTGTCACTTTTGTTTATTAGAATCTATTAAGACGAAGCTGGTGTATAAATCAAGAATCCCAGATTCTATCCCTACGCCTACAACTCGCGCAAGCATGGCAAGCGTCTGAACGGATCGTAAATTGAAGATTGAAGCACCTGACCATAGGCTACACCTCCGTATCCGCTCATTACGTGAAATATCCAACGCGGCAGGCAGGTGTTATTCAGATGTTGATCCCTCACCTAGACCTTGTTGCGGCCGCATTTTATGGCCCTCTGTCCATGTAGAATGGCCATAAATCCCAGCATCCATATAGACGCGGAGAAAAGCGAGGCCACCATGCCAGCGGTAAGGTCTTAAGGAATGATGACATCCGGCTGACAGTCGTGGAACTTATAATGTTTTTGGGTCTCTATGTTAAGTGGACGAATTTAACGACTCAAAAGAGACCCAGCTTATGTGTCGCCCAGTATTTATGCCGGTAACTGAAACCGTTTTAATACCCCCACTGGAGTCCCACTAAAGACGGGCAGCCACAAACCGCCCGAATACGAAGCTGCTGGTTCGGCCTCGTCTCCTCCTTCCTTTTTAATTACTTCTTTATGGTCAAATGCAGCACCAAACACGCCGCGCGGTCGACTGGCGGACTTGGCGCGATAGCGGCTATAAATTATAAAATTTCTCGGATTTTTTCTGAAGGCAGCGACAGCATCCCATAATCCGCAGTAGGGTAAGAGCCACAGTTGACGCACTCGAGCCTCTCTTTATTATCGCCAACTGACATTTTTGGCGATTCCCTAATTTGTCGTCGCGGTTCGTGCGCGCTCCTTAAAAGGCGGCCGAGATATAAACTGAGGCCTGAAATGCCGTTGGAGAATCGCGACAATGCGTCTATAAATCAGGCCCTTATCCTTTTATCTCTGAAGGTTTTAGCCACTTGTCAAGAACAGGAAATGGTGCCATTCGTTCTGTGCCTTTCTGATCTTTTTATATATTTTGAAGGTCTTTGAGTCAGATTTAATCGTGGAAGTTGGTCTTGGGATCTGCGAGATTTTTCTGTTATTATTGTCGTTATGAACACCACGAAAGTCTCTTGGGTGGAATCTGTACCATGTTGCGTTGGTTTATTGTTTCTTGGTGGACACTCTTGCATTTCCTTTCTTTCAGTGAATAATTGGATCTACAAATACCGTGGCAGTCATTTGGACCTATTGTACTTTTAGTAGCGCTATATCTCAGAAGGTGTAGTGTCTCTAACCTAGGAGGGAAGAAGAAGACAAGAAGGAGAACTGTCAGTAGTGTGCCTCGAGTTATGGGCTTGATACACGGGCACGAACGAATGATCATTCTTCCAGCTTCATCCATTTGAATGATCATTCGTTTACATGTTGATACACGGGGAAGAAGTAATGAAGCTACAATTGAGTGACAGTAGCTTTCAAAATGGATGAACTAAATGTAGTTTTATTTAACTACTTTGTAAAGCGCAATAAATCAAGGGAATTGAAGATTAGCGATGAAGAAAAAGAAAAATATTTTTGTGAATTTAATAAGAATAAATTATTTAGTTTCTTTGCTTCTAAATGAAAGGAGAAACCGGAATATTTGGACAATTGTAAGTTAAAAAACTAAAAGTTTATAGTTAAGATTTGAGTGTCACTATTTGAATTTTTAAGGAAAAACATGGTAAATACAGGGAGGAAAATGTTCCTAGGTTCGATGCCATCATCATTTCGCCACCATTTCATTTTTGTGGCTTTACTCATTGTGAAATATTGTTGTTTTGTGCTTATCCAATAAATATTTCAGACGCACTTTGTCTTTATCTACGTCAAAACGTCAAAAGATTGTTTCTCCTCCTCTTTTTATAACAAGGGTATAAGCTACAGACAAATTTTTTGACTTCTAAACACTTTAAATAGTGGAAAACTTCCAGCTTCCAGCTTCATTGAAGACGAATGAAGTTCTTTCAGCTTCATTCAGAAAAGAAACGAATAAAGATATTAAGGGTCATTAGAACTTCATTTCATGTGATACACGAAGATGAATGATCATTCCTCTTTCAATGTTCATTCGTTCGTGCCCGTGTATCAAGTCTATTAATTCCTAATATCAATTTAAATATTAATCTTAACAATAATATATGTTATAAAAAGGTTTAAGAATATATTTATTGTGTTTATTTGTAGACAATACAGAAGATTGACTAGAAATTGGTCGCTTAAACTAGTCTGTTCGAGCAAGGTGTTATAAATAGTTTTATCTGCTGCACTCACTTTGATAGAATGGCAGCACTTGTTCTTTTACAAAACTTTTCCACATATTATCGCAGTTCATTTATACTTTTCTTACTTGTCATTCTTAAAGCCTAGTATGCTATTCGTGCGGAATTCCGCTCTGTAGAGAATCCATATAACCAGTCTAACCGCTTAAGCCTAGTATGCTGTTGAAGCGAAACGAAAATTTCCTATCAAACTCTATGTAAAAAAAACGCACGCGAAAAGTGCCACCGAAATTTTCGCTTCCGATTTCGTTTAGCAGTACGCTGTTCAAACGAAAAATCACAACTTTTTCGGAATAAAGGTAAATGTCTCTGCTTATGTGGAGACTTTTTTCGCACCGAAATAATGTTTTAGGCCGTTTGCCAACATACCATTTCGAATTTTTCTCATTTCCCAGGGCACTTCGATATTCTAAAGTGTGCCAAAATACCAATTCACACATTTTAATGACAAATTACAGTTTTTGAGTAAAAAGGGACGATAAATATTTGTGCTAGATTTTATAAAAAATTTTTAAAATTATATTATCATATTATGATTGTTCATTCTTTTTTTTATAAATAAATGATTGAGCTTTATTCTTGATTTCATTATTTTTTTAGTTCCTTCCTGCTAAACTAAAAGATATACTAAAATGATGACTGCTTGCCAGTGTTTAAGACCAAAGAATTATAAAAATTAGTATGCAGTTATGTTTTGTTTGACCCCTCTCCATTTAGCTAAGCAATAAACGGGTTATTTTAAGTTACGTCTTTTTGCATATTTCCTTTTTTCCATAATTTATTGTTATTTACTTGTTTGCTTGTTCAAATTTATTTAACGGCTACCCTTGATTAATAAAAAAATGAAATGAGTTAAATAATTTACTCATTTCCATAGACGCAAACCGTCGAAAATCAAATTAGTAGCTTGAAATGAGTTTTCCATACAAATTGACGTCTGAATTGTTATTTTGGCACAGACCCTTATTAATATTTATTTCGGGCCGAAATTTTGACAGTACTCAAGTGTGAAGTGAAAAAGTGACAAGTGTGATTTAAATAAAAGTAGATTGAAATGGAAATAGGATTTTTTTAAGATTTTGAAGCGGAAGTATTCAAATTAACAGTTTTTTAACGTAAACTCTCCATTCTATTCTCCAATTATTTTTCGTGTGTAGAGATATATATCCAAAAAGCAAACGAAAATTTCGCTTCAACAGCATACTAGGCTTTAGCTGGGAGAGTTATGTAGACAAGGTAGACCTGACTAATATAACAGTGACTGTTTGGACACATCACACTCCCGAAGCAACTTTTTCGGCATAAAAGTGATAAACGTCAAAATTTCCGCTCGAGAAAATATAAATTTTATTTCTTGGCTTGCGGAAAATGAAACGAGAACTCTCCACTCAGGAAAAACGCGATCCATTTTCTAGAGAAACAAAGTTCATTTACGGTCTGAATTCAGACTGAACAGCGTACTGATTTTATGGACGGAGTTCAGACAGACCGCCCTCCAACCTGAATTCCGCACACTTTTTTTACATACATTTTAAAGGGGAATCTGAATTCCGCACGAACAGCATACTAGGCTTAAGTTTGTATTTTCTGTTCATAGCTTCACATATTCATTCTAAAGATTAAATTGGTGTTCTTGTAACAAGTGTTATCAATAAAGAAATACTCCCAGGTTTTATATTATAAAAATAGTGTTTACATTAAATTATCCAACACAATGTCTCACCAAACAATTAGAGCCTGTTTTTAGAAGAAGAATAGAGACATAAAACAAGAAGAGCAAACTCATCCTTCTCGAGGCAAAAAGCTTACAGATTAGTCTTCCGTCTTTCCGACCCGCTATAGATGATAGTTTAAGGCGTAGTGTTCAATAATCAAACCAAATACATAGTTTCCTGAATCCTTTCAGTACTAGACGGCCTGATTAAAACCTCGTTTTGAGTTTACTAAGCCAGATATGAACTTCTAGTGGTCAGTGTCTCTCGTCGGAGTCCGATAATCCAGGACCCTATTTATCGATCTAAAAGTTCGTTCTGCAGTAAGATCTATGGGGTGCGACAGCGAGGGGACCCAACCTTCGCTGGAAGGATTGCGTACACCTGGACTCCCAGATCTTAGGCATGCTAAACTGGCTGACGTTCGCTCAGGACCGTTGGAGATAATAGTTGCGAGGGGCCAGAAGCGGATCCCATTTGTAAAGCCGTCAAAGAAGAAGAAAAAGTTCGTTTATAAATAGCACAACTCCATTATGGAATAATCTTCCTCAATCAGTATTTCCGAACTTAATGGATAACTCGGGAACATCTTAGAGTTCAAACGTAATGTTTATTGACATCAGCTCGAGCACTACCGAATCTAGCTCATCAAGGCTCACTGGTTGGCCTATACTATTGTGGACTGTGTCAAACGGGACTCTATCGTTCTGATTGCTGCTAAGCTGTCAATAGGATAAAAATCGGGTGCCTGTCTCAAGTTCATACACCGTATACCTCTGCTTGAAAGACAGGATCTAGGGTGCCTAAGGCTGGTCCAAAAATTTTTTTTTAGTTTTTCAGTTGGCAACCCCGTAATTTTGTAATATGTAACCATAGCAATAACATTGTACAGTTTCAGTAGCCTAGCTTTAGCGGAAGAGGGTGTTCAATCGTGTGCTGTTTTTGAAATTTTTGTGAAAAAAGCTTGATCTTGATTTTTTGATACATGTCAGTTTCGTGTGTTAAATTAATCGAATCTACTTTAAAATACAACTGCTAAAGAGTTATAAAGACGAACGTAAAAAACTGTTACTTATTTACTCCAATTAAGAACTTAGATGATAGTTGGCAAGAAGTAAAGAGCAAAAATATCAAGATTTGCAGAAAATTTAGAAAACATATTTCAACCTAATTCCACGGACAGCAATGAAATACTACTCGAAATCTTGGAACAAGGAACAGCAAATATTCCGTTTACCACTCCAGCTGAAGTTAAAAATGAATTCAAAATTAACATTAATCCAAAAAAAATATAATTGTGTATTAAAGAACACAAGGCAGAAGTGAAACTTCGCGTACAATAATAAAAAACATAGACATGAAAACTTGACGTCAATATAAGTAATATTAAGGAAATCATAATCTTTAATACACAATCTTAATTTTTTAAATAACCGACTCCTCATTTTTACTTTACCAATGCCTGCGCCATCTATGAACAAATTTAAAAAAATTGTAAATATTTTTGTGCTGATTTGGTAAAATTTATTTATATGGCATTACCTAATTGCTGTCATGGCTGTCGCTGTCAGCTACTTTGTTGAAACAGTATGGAAAATAGCTCTTTTGGCGGTGATCTTCGCGAAATTCATCAGCTTAAGTTGTTAAAATCCAAAATGTTAAACCATACTTGTGCATTCATTCAATTATGAAATTAGTGTTTAATTTGGTTAAAGATTTTTGTTTGATTTTTGTTTTGAGAAGGCAACTTCCGTTTCATACAACTTGTTTTCGTTTCCAATTCTGAATTCACTCGTACCTGCTCGATTCCCCAGAACGGGAGAAGGGAACTTTCACTTCAAAATCCACGGAACGAGAACAAGGAAGTTTCACTTCAAAAGGCGCCTGGTTATGATCTAATTACTGGACAAATATTGAGAGAACTTCTTAGAAAAGCTCTGGTTAAAATCACAAACTTATTAAATGCATCGTTTCGGTTAAAATACGTACCACCATTACCATTAACATTATGATTCCCAAACCAGGCAAACCACCTCACGAAGCATATTTTTGGATGTTGCGTAGGCTTTTGATAAGTTCCGACATGAGGGATTAAATTATAGACTCAAAATGCTCCTTCCTGCAGAATACTCCAAATACTCCAATCGTATATTTCAGAAAAATACTTTAGAATTAAGCAAGAAGACGCGTATTCTAATCTAAAGAAAAGTCAAGCAGGTGTGTCACAAGGGAGCGTACTGGGACCAACACTCTATCTCCTATACACCAATGACCTACCTACGTTCAGTCAAAACGTTGTTGCTCCTTTCACCGATGACACTGCAGTCTTGGCTAACTGCACAATTAGGTCTTTTAATCCAGATGATGGAAAGGCATGCCATTCTTTGAATCTAGCTTAACCTGTTAAGCAAATCTGGTGCGTAGTACATGGTTTTGGTTGTGGACCCTATGCGGATTAACATGCTCAGCGGTAGGTCCATGGAGATATGCAAGACATAGTCATTAGAATGTCCATGTTTTGATGGTACCAATGGAGTCTGGCATGTAGTACCCCCTAAGAATTTGGCTTCTTGTAAATAGCCTAATGATTTGCCTACAAGGAGCAGCAGCAGCCAGTTTGCGTTATCCGTTGAATGGTGGTGAATGGTACTAGAATTATTTTTAACGACTTACCACAGAGTAGGAGATACAATTCCTTTTTGCTACGGCGAGATCTTGCTATAGTGCCAAAGTACATATTGCCGATACCAAGGGTAGCCGCCAATTTCTTTGTTTAACACGGGTTGAGGATCAGATTTGGGATAGCCATATTACTACGCAAAATATTTCAATATATGTCAAAAAGACACTGAAGATTAAGTTTCTTTGATATTCAAATGAAGTCAACTTTTTAAGCTGCAGACAAATTCTGTACAAATATTTTGGAGACCAGCCTTTTGACGCATGTTGATGTTATTGGAAGCCTTGACTAACAACCATGAATTCCTAAATTAAAATTAAAATTGTTTTTTTGTAAATATCTGAAAACGCCATATAAATAAGTCTTAGACAGAAATTGAATATGGGTGTTATTGAGTAAGACAGTGGAAAAACCTACTGAAAAGTGAAAGAACGCTGAAGACCGAGTTTTTCCACTTTCAATTTTACACTGCAATGTCCCCGAATGTCCAAGGCGGCGGCGTCGTTCCATTTTCTTTTTAACTTGAAGCTTACCTCAACGTTCTTCGAATTGCTTGGATTGTGTAGAAACTTTGCAAACATAAGAACCACTTCGCAATTTCTCTGACAGTGTTAGGAATTTTTAAGGATGATTGGTACGATCCTGAGTGTGTCATACATATACAACAAAAACCAACCAAAAGCTATTCTTCTTACATTCTTCTGAAGCTCTAATATGCATGTATGTGCTATATTGCATTTTCGAAGTTCTTAAGTCAGTTGCAGAAATACATCGAACGTGCTTGTTAGTCACTCCAACTACAAATGGTAAAAATCCGTGTAGAACAATCCTAACACTCCAATCCCGAAACTTACATTGAAACTTCATCATAGAAAAAATTTAAGCTAAAATCCATGATCTTGAAAGTTTCTTTAAATCTTACCTGAAGATACGCCCTCAATCCACACGCCAAGGCCTTCCAATGGCTTAACGATCTGACAAAGAAGCCACAGCACGAGCCTGGGAACTTGCATTCGCAGACTGTTCTCACGGCCTTTATATGACTCTGGAGTCAAGATACGAATTTCGAGATCCGTACTACGGGCCGAGCTGTCGTCTATCCTATAGAGCACCTATGTCGGTATATATATAAGATAGCGAGCTGCACGGCGAAGGCACGGCTAGATGATGGCGATTGTAGCATGTCCATAAACGAGGAGGTAAGCGTGTGCAAGATAAACGACGTCGGATCGTGGCGAGCGCTCAAGAAGCTAAAAATGTTAAATGCACCTCCGCATAAGGTAAATAGTGAGAATTGGATTTTCTTCCATCTCTTTTATGGTATGCAGCCGGGGCCCCGGCCTGGCCAAAGAAGTTGTCGGGCCTTCTTGAGGCATTCGCGCATGCGCATACCGCGCCAAGCTGCGCTGCGCGATGATTGCTTTATTTTGGTTAATCACCATCCGACTTGCGACTTGGAGTTGTCGATCCGAGATCGAGTGCGCGGCCGATGCTCTGTTTGAGACTTGGCTGTGCACCGCGCCGTACGTATACCCTGACGACTGTGATGGAGATCGGTCCTTCCTGATATGGCTATCAATCCCGGGAAGTCTAGCTTCGGTGATCGCACAATGGAAGCGTTGAATCGACGTCTCACAGCAATTTTTATCCAATTCTCGGCGGTGCCTGAACTTCTGTTGCCCGGGCATCGCCAGCTTTCAGGTTTTCCTTATATGCATCTGGTCCGCCGCATGCACTGGGGCTGCGCGGCTGATTGCAGCAGTTATGGTGCCTTTGTTGGTTATATCGATAACAAGTGAAGATATATGGCCGTTGCCGCTTAATTTATTAGTTATTTGCTTTATTAGCCGTCGCCTATGAGGGAGGAGAGTTTCCCTTTGCAAATCGCAACGAAATCTCTCCTTCGCTTAACGTAATAAAATATCTCGAAGGCACCAAAGACGGAAAAGATTTATTTACTGTTTTGTAAGATCTCTATATGGTTTTTGCGTGTGTGTATGTAAAAAATTTATCTTAATTGAACTTCTTCCAAGTTACTGCAAAAGCCAATTGCAGATATAAAATCCCATGCTCAATTCCTAAAATGGAGTTTATCTTCGGGAAAACCTAATTTCGTGCGCCGAATGCGCATGCTTTTAATCCTCTGATCGTTAGCGCTTAAGTGAGACTTTAGATTTCGTCCAAGAATACGACTAATTACATACCTACACAAACCTGCCTTTCTGAAATTATAATTAGATAAAAGGTAAAAAGCACAAGTAAAATTGAAAATTGAATTGAATTGAAACTGTTACTACTATAGAAATACCTAACCAAAAAATGAACGCATGCACCTGCTGCGTGGTTGATGTGTGCCTGCTGCGTTCCTGCTGCGGACCTGCTGCGTGCATGCTGCGTGCCTGCTGCCTGCCTGCTGCGTAATAAATGCTGAAAATCAATCATTGGCCTCGATTCCCGAATCCGGCGGATAGGAAGTGAGTGCGGATTTGACATTTTGCGATTCCCTTATTCGCCGTGTGGGTGTAATCGTGAATCTTAACGTATAGCAATGCCAACCTGTAAACGATTTCCGAGAACAAAATTAAGGAATCTCAACTTAAAAATACGGCATTTTGGACATAAGTGTCAAATCCGCACTCACTTCCGATCCGCCGGATTCGGGAATCGAGGCAATTAATTTATGGAGGTCCAGTAACCTCTGTGTTTTGGATATACTGACTCAACGCATCAGTGTATCTGGGATGAGAGAGGATGAAAAGACCTCAACGCAATCTTTTCGGCATACTGACTCAGCACGTCAGTGGATCCTAGGAAAGGATCACAATATCTGGGATTTTTTAAGTTCATTCGTCAGCTTACAGCGCGGGCTACAATCTACAAGTTCTTCATTCGGCCCCTCCTCCAAAACAACTAGTTTATCTGGGCTGGCTGGCCTCAAAAAAACCTCATTGTGGCTTGATAAGGTGCAAAACGTGCCATCGATATTTAGCATAAAAGATAAAAAAAAAGAATGAAAGAACTACCAACGCCAACACCCAGTTTTACTCCACCCGCTTCTATCCAATACTATCCGAACGTATAACCTGTAGATTGCAGCCCGGGCTGCTGGCTAAATGCCGGATTTGAAGCTCAAAAAAAGTTCAACTAATTTCACACAGTCGGCGCTCACTCACACTGCCAAACCACATCCACACTCGAGATGACGTCACTGGTCCCTGGCATAGTTATACTACTACTAGTCATTGCACCATGACGTGAACGACATGACGGACTGCTAGTATAAAGTGTGACACCTGAGCTTAGATTATAACGCCCGCTTAACGCCCGCCTCCGATATGTTGTTAAACCATTCTGGGAGTATTGAACTTAGTTGGCATCCATGGCTTTCGTGAGACCACTCATGACAATGCACAACGAGTTATAGAGATGACAGTAAGTATAAGTACATACTTGGTTGTTGCGAGTACATAAGTCCACCTGGGCAGTCCATGATGGACACTGCCGTCACTTTTCTGGCTGGATGACTCTATGAACATACCGATGTGTCAACTTTGGCTCGGGTCCCTATCTTGTTGGTATTACGAGAGCGCAAACTTTGTGTTTTATGCTGCAGATCTAAACTCAGAAATCAACATATGCTCGATCAGTCTGTCATGCTAGTCCAATAGGTACTTTTTCTTTGCGAAAAACAGCGCACGCGATTTTTTTTACCAAATGATTTTATATATTTTTATAAGCTTAAATCCAAAATGGCGTCATCCCCACCCTCTTGCTAAACTTACAGTGAAGGAAAACGCGTTTAATTCTATATCTCAAAAACTATGCATTTTACGACAAAAATGTATATTATCTTTTTTGTAGATAAATAAGTGATTTAACTTTCTTGTTTGGAACGTTTTTGTGTAAAGTCATTATCTACGGAGAAATAGTGCTTCAAACTTCATATATCACTTTCTTTGCACTATATTTCGTTAATGGTTAATATGAAAAAATCCTTCGTAAGACTTATAGAACACACCATTATCTATAATTTTTGTAATTATCATTTTTTACATAGGGCTAATATTTCACCAGTTATGGCGCTTTAAGTGTCGAAAAACGTAGATTCAAAAGTAGTTTTTTTCCAATATACAGGGCGTATACCGCTAAGTTTACAAAGCGGCCGGCTGTGGATAAGTTTTGGATAGACGAACAAAAAATCGTATGGAATGGGGGCGGTAAATCGTAACCGTTTAGCAGCTAGGGCGTTTTGAAGTTTTTTTGGTAGAGGTTTACATATCACCCTGTATTTTTGTAACCCTATGAGCTATTTTCATGAATAAGGTATCAGTGTACGCAGAATACTCCCACCTATCTAAGACTGTAAAAGTCAAGGTTCTACCCTATCAACAATGAGTCTTCAAAATCAAAATTTCGTTTTTTTAACTAAAATTTCAACTAAAACCACCTTTTTCTCCAAGCTATGAGAATGTTCTACAGGACACTGCTTGGCTTTATATAGCCCCGTAAATTAACGCCTATTGAGAAACCTTTGCTTCGAGTTAGTCTCCCCTTCATATTCTCTAACGTTGTGATTGCGAGGAGCAGGTTCTCGTTATACGGCACTACTAGTCAGACTGCTGCGTTTGTTCAAATAGTCTGGCCTACACGTTTGAGGTATAGGCGATTTTAGGAAAAACCGTTTTACAATAATATTCAAAGCTGTTAAAACTCGATAGTGGCTTATTTTCAGAAAATCCATTGTTGGTAACATATTCCACAATTCTACTTCGCAAATTTGATTTTATAAATTAATTGCTTTCAAGTAGTTCGTCAGTATCTTTTTAATTTGATTGCTTATCGATCGACTCTTATCTTTTAATTAAAATTGCCTGATTTGTATCTACCGACGTTGGCATTGAAAGGTTTTTTCACACCCTTTCCACAGTCCAGAATTGTGCCTTTTAAAATACTTTAAAACTCCGTCCGTTCAACTGTGCCCAGCTCAATCTTGATTTGAGTGAACATCGTTCAACAAATGACAGCTTTTAATGTTTATACCATAAAAGCATGTTGATGTAATAACGTCAAGCCCAGCACTCAACCTCTGATGTATCATTTTCACACCGACATCAAGCCAACACATCGACAATAAGCAGTCATTATCTAGTGCTCGAGACCCAGATCATTATCCTATCAACTCGAGCAGTAACCTCCAGATCCGCCAGATCTTGACTATCCGCGCGCCGAACCCAAGACGCAAAGTCATCGCGAGCAATCTAACTCAAACTCTGACATGATCGCCCGCCGATTAGCTACACTTCCTCCAGGTTAAGTGATGACTCCGCGGTTCCTCGATCTGTTGCGCGGACTCGATCAATAATTAAAAGCGTTGCATAGCGATCACAGCGCCGGGAAAATGCACTCCTTCTACACAAAGCAGCGCGGCACGGCATCAGCAATTTACGACGTGATCGAAGCTCCAAGTCTGGATATGTCTTTGTTGGGGAGCAGGCAATCCGGCTGATCCCCGATCCCCAGATCTAAGGTCTATCTAAGAAATGAGCCACACGGAGCCCCATGCCGGGCTGGGTGCCTCGTTAGACACTGAGACGCGCGTGTGCTCCTACTTGGGCCGACGACGACGTCGTCGTGGCTTTCTTGGTTTCTCACGATCTTTGAAAGCTGGCGCAGTGCCGACACTGTGGGGCCATGGGGCCGTGCGGCGGATATAGATTGGTGATCGCGGCTAGGAGAGCACCCGGCTATGCGCTATCTAACCACAACATCTCGCGATCGTGGTCACATGCCGCTGCTGACTATAATTAAAACATCTCGCGGAACAAGAGGTTTCGGTGCGGCACCAGCCAACCTAGCGGAGCGGGAAATTCCTAATAATTCTTGAAGGGGATTTGTGGGAAATTTTCACGGAAAATACTTCCAAGTCTCGCCCATTAGCTGTTGACGGTTCGGTGTAAACATTAACACTCGAATGTTTAGAATTTTTATGCGGACTTTTATGAATCAATTTAATTGCTTTCGAGTTGTTTTTAAAGCGGTAAGAAAAGCGGGAAATTAGCGCTACTATCCACCTCTAGAGCAGTACAAACATAATGTGAGCTTGGGAGTGGATGTTCAATGAGGCGGGAGAGATTTCTTCTGAGAATTTGAACTAATTCTGAGGTGTCATTTGGCTAAGCTGTAAGTCCACCCGTTGACAATACTGTTCACACCTAATAAATCATTTGAGTTGGCAAGCAGCTCTGAGTCCACGTTGAGTTATGGGTGATTAGTCTATATTAAATTCACTCAACAATCGAGACATAATAAAGAAATGGGATTAATTGTTTCAGCCTTGTGCTTCAAGGCGGAATTATAACGTTAGCTTTATACAAAAAAATGTGTGTTTAGTTTGTTTTTATATTAATTTATTTATAAATATAATAAACCTATCACCTATCACCAATAGTTTATGGGCTTAGTGGATTAAGCCCTTAGGTGGAGTTAGGGTTTCAAACAATATTTGGAAGAACTTCCACCCCTGATTTTATTAGGGAGTGAAATCAAGGCACGTGATTCAAGTCTACGTACACCGTTATATGAACTCCAAACACTCTTTTACTGCAATAAGCAATAAGACGTGGCCCCAAACTAAAATCTATCATTACTAGGACAAAATTATCCAAGAATGACAGAGTTTACATCACTATTAACAAGTTTTGATCAACGAAAATCCTAAGTACGTTCGATTCTATTTTCAATATATTTTTATGTGTTCGCAACATCTTCCCGACCGAGATTTGAATATAATGAGGTTCAATTCCTGCTGAAGACTATAAGGCCAATAAGGAAATTAAATCCAAATAGGATTGAAACTGACAGATGACAATTGCCAAGTTGGAATAATGGAATACGTGAAGAAAATTATTTAATTTTGCAAGCTTTTTCTGCTTATTTCAATAATTTAATATTAATTTTGAAAATACATAATCAGCATGTGAAAATAAGAAGAAGGAGATTTTTGAGAAAAAGTTGGAAAATAATAGCTTAAAACTTTTTAAAAGCATGGAAGCCATGCTTACTATTGCCATACAAAACATTCTTAAGGCCCAAACATATAGCAGAAACGAAAAGAAACCGAAACGAAAACGAAATGAACTTGAAAATGATAGCGATTATATACATAGGTGCCTGAACCTTAGAATATAAAACTACAGGAAGGGCCCTCGGAGAATTTTAGCGTAGTGAAATTCAAACTGCACATTTCATTGCTCTTTTTTCACTGAAAATTCACTCGTAACAACTTCAATTACACTAAAAACGAAAAACTGTTAATAAATTTTATAGAAAAACTCGTTTTAAAGAAAGTGCTGCGGGAAAATTTGACAGTTAACTAACAAGAAATTATACCAATTTGACAGTTGACTGATAGCGATTTCACTACGCTCCCATACACGGATTTTAGTAGTTCTATATCCTAAGGCCTGAACGAACCGGTTCTTGACATTTGTTGACAAGTTTTGCATTGAGTAGAAGAGTTTTTTTTATTTTCGATAAATACATATGTATATTATACAATTTATATAATTTATGGCGGATGTCGAGAAATCATAATTTATATTTTTTCACCTCGTATTGACTGCATTCTTTTAAAATAACTTCTTTTTCGTTCTCTCATCTACTTTAAATTCGAAAACAAACTGTCCGTCGAACTGTCAAAGTAACGGGCTGAATAGCTGACACGAATACCGAAATGAAATAAATTTATATCATTCGTTCCGATTCGGTACTGTTCGTTTATATAACCGAGTTCATACATTTTCATATGATTTATTTCATTCTTTTCGTTTCGGTTCGTTTTCGTTTCTGCTATATGTTTGGACCTTTAAGAGGAAGCCCAAGAGATTTTGGATGTTAAATAGAAGCAAGCATGTTCTTTCTTCATTTGTCCATATATGTATTTCGTTTAGTCATGATTAAAAGCACTTTTTACAACACAAAATACTTTTGAAAAAAGAAAATAAACGCTCCAAAAAAAACCAAGTAACCTAAAAACGTCGAAATCAAATTCGATCTAATTTCAATTTGTGTTTACATGCACATTCTTGATTCAATTTCAATTCGATCAAGGAAATTGTTTGTATCGGATCGAGTCAATCCTGTATCGTCGAAATGTATTTCAAATATATTTCAAATCGATTTCGAGCGTCATAAAACCAGGGTATGTGTCGGCAGCTAGTTGGCGTCCCCACAAAATATGTGATTTAATTTGGCTAAGAATTTTTTCTTGCTTACTTCAAGTAGGCTGGGGAATATTTCCAGCCTATATAAACAGCGCAAGCTGAAGCAAATCTTGTAGTTAACTATCATATCCACACACGTGAGGTCAAACCATAAGCAGGAAATATTTAATAAAATTGATGAAGATCGTTCAATCAAGGAAATATTGGATGGAGTCAACCCTAAATCTGCCCAGGGGTCAATTATGTCTTCCTGAAGACAATTATGTCACCTACTCCGGTTCTAATATTTATAAATAACCTACCTTCGCCCACCCCATCCACTACACATTCTTTATTACTCCTACGACTTAAAAGGCAACCACGTGGCAAATACTGTCTTTACAATGGTGGATTTGTGTTTGAGTCAATCAACGGGGACATTAAACTCACTCTTGAAAACCTGCACCTCCTACTCATCCATTTCAGTGGGCGATAATAGCTCACCCATCGTAGTTGTAACATTAACCAAAGGTGTGAGATAGAATAACCAAATATTCCAAATCGCCAAACAAGCTTCCTAGTACGCAGAATTTCTTAAAAGGTGCAAATACATCCTTCCTTTAGAAAATTATTTCCTTAGGCTAGAGTTACACTACATGCGAGACGGGACCAATGACGTGATCTCAAGGGTGGATGTGGTCTGGGAGTGCGAGTGAGCGCCACCTGTGGTGGGTTCTTGTCTTAGATGAACTTTCGCTTTGGGTGAGCTTACAGCAGAGCCCTATACAGCTGGATAGCTACACAGAGAAGACAATAGCTATACTACTGCTAGTAGTAAGCTTAGCTCGAAGCATAGAACCAGGATATGATAGGTTAAGGAAGGGAGGAGACAGAGAACCTCGCGTTTGAACTCTTGGATTTTGTACGAGTTCACTTTTTTAAGTAGCCGGGCAACCCACAGATGCAACCGTCGGGGTTAGCGCAAGACAGCCTCGTTGGCTACCTCCCCTTGGACTTCTTCAAAAAAGTCTTCGTTTTGTCCTTAACTTGAGTACATTAGGCCTTGCATGACACCTGTAACATTTTGTTGGCCTTACTTGGAACAGCCTTGCATAAACTTATAAGACCAACCACACAACCAAAAAATAATAGCCAAATAGTTTGGACTAGATACCGACTGAAGGCTTAAAGTTACTTTCAAGGATTAAACTCGCTTCAATATAGACGAAAGAACCAAATCTGGATAAGAGACTGAACTAAAACGCTCAACTGGACTACACCATCAGTACCATTACACCACAAATGACGATCTGCATGTACAACAAGATCGTTAAACCTATTGTCACTTAGGCTTCTATAGTCTGGTGGCCCAAGACCAAAAAGGACACGTCGATCAAATGCAGCAGACTTCAACGGCTTGGAGAGACCATTACCGGAGCTATGCGGAGCTGCACCACAGTTCCAACTGATTGCCGCCCGATTTAAAAATGGAAAAAATAAGCTGAAAAAATTGAGAATTTCGGCGTGGATATGTGAGTAATAACTACAGCGGTGTCGAAAGCTTTACATTTTTAAACGCGAATGTCGTTTACCCAAGCCGTCCCCCAACTGAGTACCAATCATGTCCAATGCTGCTTGACCTCCGTAATCTAACGATAGCAAGTTCATTGAGTATGCTAAATGACAACTTCCGCTGCCTCCAACATAATTGCCTGAAATATGAAGCAAGGCAACAAGAAAAACTAAAGCTTTGTATGAGTAAAACCATGGTAGTATTTGTACCATGAGTAAAACTAAAGCTAAGGGTATTACTTTAAAGCTTTCTGAATACTTAAGGCAGATGTTGTGATTGCCCCATTTCATTTGTAATGAGAATTGCCTTCAGTATCGCTAATTTTTTCTTTGTGTAGTGCGCATGAGCAATCTAAGGGGAAACCCCTCTTTCGGCATGCCCCTCATTTGCCACATGGGGCCTCACGCTGCATGAGGCATTTAAATGCTAGTCGGGATCCGACCATAAAGTTGGTGAACTGCGGTTCCAAAGGAAATTCAGCGCGATTATTTAAGTTTTAACTTAAGCTGTTCGTGGGATATCTGACTGGCCATGGACCTAGCACTGTCTCAGAAGACAGAATTCCGAAGGTGACGAGAGTTCCACATGTGCTGTCCTCCTGCCCTGTTATGATCTGGGAAGAAGAACGATTATCAGAGAGCTTCTGGGCCACGCTCAGGTTCGGTCTTCTTTTAATAAAAGGCCATCTTTCCATCGTCCAGAGGACCGACGGTCCTTTTTGTTAGTAGAGTATGTTCACACTAGGCCTAAATTGATCGCGATGATCAACATAAGGGTTGCCCCCATTATAGATTATAGATCAACAACAACGAAACAAAAATTCGATATCTGCTTTAATACTATCGGAACACCAAAGCGTCCAATGTGGATGTTTCCCCTTTTTGGCTATGCTCTATTGAAATTTTGTGCAGACTCATCTAATATCATTTTTTTGGCAGAAAGCATTATAGTAATGTCGTTAAGTCTGTTATAATACTTGATAGAAAGAACATTTTTATAAAAGCGTAGCCTAGACGTTCTTGAGACAGATTCCCATTGCCACTCAACTAGTTGCTTTTTTGAAGCTTAACCCTTTGCTTCATTTATCTTTCAACTGTGATATCTTCATTAATCAATTAATCTGAGTTCTAACTATGGCCTGTTTCACACGGGACGACAGCCAACCAACAGAAATCGTACGATATTCATTTTTTTAGAGAAGAGGGTGAGAGGGGTGAGAAAGTTGGATGGGAATATCTTCCCCCCCCCCCATCGTCCTCTCTCACCCTCTTCTCTAAAAAAAATTAATATCGTACGATTTCTGTTGGTTGGCTGTCGTTCCGTGTGAAACAGGCCAAAGTATAACCCAAAGATATCGGTGTAGACCGTAGTATTCACGTTCTTCTCCATCTTTTTGCATATCCATTCAATTTCTTGTTCTTATCGCAAAATCGGATATTTATTTTTTTTAAATTTACCCCAAGTTGAATTGCACCAAATGTGGGTCCTGCCCTAAACACTTTCTCAGATTTCACGGCGCATTTTCTAAGAAAACGAAGGAAACAATGTCGAGACGCCTGCCGCTCAACAAGTCGGTATCGAATTACGCCCGCAATTTTGATTCTAGGTCGTCGTCTGCATGGATGCCGCCCAAGCTGCATTTTCCAGCGTCATTTGGGAACGAGTGCAACTGATCGTGAAAATCGGAAACACCAACAAAGGAGCCGTGCACGCTGAAACCCGATCACAGGCGACACTATTCGTTTACGCAATGCGTCAAAAGGGGTCTGCACCGAGAATGGCACCATTGCATGGCCACTATTACCACAGTTACTTGACAGCACGTGCGTGGCTCGACTTTCCCGCGCTGGTGTCGATCGATTGTAGGTGAATCATGGATCCAATCCGGGTGCTAGATCGCGATCGGTTTTGTGTTCGCCGCTACGCCTTCCCGACTTCAAAAACAGAGAGGAAATGGAGCACGTTGGTTGACATCAGCGAATTTCTGCGACAGTAGTTGGTGACACAGTTACTGATCGATCAATCCGATAAGCACCGTGGGTGGCTGTCACGATAGGTGAGCGTGGTGGGAGCCGCGGCAATCATTGGCCCCGCGTAAGTTGGAAAAATGATTCATAGTCGCTCATTGACGCGGAACATGTCTCACGACAGGAATTCAGGCTGCAGCAACCCATCAAACCGCTCAATCAGCAAATGGGGGTTCAGGCACCACACCACACAGGCCCGGGCATTAACGGATGCAAAAAGCCATGCTAAGACCGCGTGGGCTGCGGCCGGCGGACAGCACATCCTACCAACAAATTTCTTCATTAGGCAGAGGTGGCCGGGCCAAATTCTTGCCGCTTCTGACAAGCTAATTCCTGCCGAGCCTTGGCGTATGCTATGCATGCAGATAACCTTAATCAGACTATAAAACGAAGACGCTGTAATCTGTGCACGGCAGAAGGGAGCGCGTGAAGCACCTGCTCCATGCAATTAACGTGCGCAGTCGTGTTAAATCAGGCCAGACAAGAGCTCCGGAACGAAGACGAGCGCCGCTAAGCCGTGCCGGTCTCATGCAGCAATCTTGAGATTAAGATTTGTTAGCTACACTCTGCCTCGGGGTATCTGTTCTGCAATTGCCGGGCAGTAGGTAGGCCGCGCGGCTGCCCACCGAATGTAGGTGTGGGTGGGTAACAAGAATGATGATGGCGAATTGCGTACTCTGCGCATTTAATTGACTCCTAACGCAAGGACTCGGCTCGGAAGCGGAGTTTTATGCTCATGTCTTAGGCATGGCGAGGCTGCTTTTGATCCTGGCTTTTATTGATTTATGCTGGATATGCAAATGACCCCGACCTGCTCGAAATGTGCGATAAAATATCATTGCGCAGGCGGAGGAGACTGAGCATCGTTTTATCGGACTGCAACGTCTTCTTGGTGGTGGTTGAAGGCAGTTAATGAGGACGCTGGCTTGCGAGTAAGCTTTCGCAATTGGAGGACCGAGTTAGAAAAGTCGTTGGTGAATTAATCGGAATAAATTAAGAGAATTTATGGCCGGCGCGACTCGAATGCTTGGCCATGCTCGGTGCTAAAAGTTGATTTATTCCGAATCTTGAGTCGCCAAGAAGATTTACGGCAAAACACTTCAAGGGCCGTGCGCAGCGCATATTATCAGTGAAAGGTTACGACGTGTCACGTACTGCCCTTCTCTTGGTATAAATCCCGTAAGATACCGTAAGACACGGATTGCAATGCAAAAGAAACAACAACAACAACAACAAAAACAGGAGAGAAAAAATCGCGCTGAGCACAGAAACAATCCACGACTTGATTGCTAAGCGATAAGAACCAGCATTCACCTGTGTATGAGTCGACGATCACCTGCTGTCGCCTGAAATCGAATTACCTGGAGGATTTCTTTTGCAATCCGATGGGCCACAAATCAGGTCCGCAAATGGTCATTATCTGAGAGCAGCGAGTTCAGAGGCGCATGCGTGCAAGACTCGGCCGGCGCGGCGGTGCTGTTTGGTAATCAGAAAGGCTGCAAAATCGCTGAAATCCTTTTGTTGGTGCCCGAAATTGTAATTGAACGTGAAAAATTGCAGCAACATAGCCCTCGGTGCAGTCGTGAATGTGGAGAACGGAGTGGTGTATGGATGGCAGCAAGGAATTCTCCTCAGCACAGGAATTCGCACAATTACCTGTGATTTCGCGAAAGCTAATTTCTCGAGTCCATCATTTTTTCGGGCAGTGCCGGAGCGGCATTTCGAGCGCGTAAGTCACGACCTTTTCGGCAAATTGCAGAGTCGCTTCTGCAGTCCATTGAAGTGGGCTGGGGCCGAGCAGAACGCCTACATTTTGAATGCACACTGGAATCCGGTTTAGGAATACTCAGGTGGATGCACATTAGGCCTTGTGTGTAATTAATGAAGATCTCGATCATTTTCGTTGTCAAAATGCTGTTGGATCTTCCTCAACTGTTGGTGCTCCCCTCGATCGCCTCCCGATCAACCGCGTTATTACCGCGCTACCACACCGCTATGTAGAGAAGCCATCCGCAATTGAGACCGCTCACAATCGGATATCACAAGTTGATTGCTCGATTTTATTGACGCATAAATTACGGAGTTCGTGGCGGTTCTGGAGCAGCGCGCATCGTAGGCCTCCGCCTTCTTACACAGTGCCGCGCTGTCATTAATCTTGGTTCGTAAACTTGACAGACGCCAACCTGCCTACAGGAGGGCGCTGTACATGATATTTTCCGGGGCTAGGAAATTAGAGCTTGTGTAGTGAATTAATTATCATCAATGTAGCGCGATGGGAATCGAAGAAACCTCAACGATCTCGTCAGCACACCATTGTACTCGCAGCGCCATTAAAGCTTGAACTTAACACCTTGAATCCTTCTGATTATGCGCCTGAAATCGCGGCATTTTAGTGCTTAACAATAACTCATTAACTACCTGGAAACATGCACTTTGCGCGCACTTTTTCCCTGGCTTAATCGATTTCCTTGGGAAATTACCGGCCATGTTTTGAGTTGTTTATTACTAAAATTTTTTTTTTTTACGCTGCTGCGGAGTTGCGTGCCATCGTCACTGATTTATTGCAGATGACTGCTGGCGGCAATCCGAGTGCAGCGACATTGGTGCACAAGTGTCGAGTGCATTTCCAGCCCTACTGGAAATTGAAACATAAAATTGTGCACGATCCTTAATTACAGTAATTGCATTTTACATAAGTGAAAACACTGCGACCGACACTGATACACACGGCGAATTGCAGGTCGGCGCTCAAATTGAAGACAACGCGAAATGTTGAATATTTCATTTAATGTCATCCGTCGTTTCTTATGGAGTCGACAAAAACTCGCATTTTACTTATTAAACAAGATTTTAACGTTTTTCATGTTAAATGTTGGTAATGTTGAGATTCAAGGGTGCTTTTTTTAGGTAAATTGATATTTTCGCACTTATAGGGAAGTGGGAACAAAAACATAATTAATAACAATTTTCCGTGATTGAGCTGTTCCGGGCGGAAAGGTAATAAGGCGCGAAGGAGCTCTACAAACTATTGGCAATCGGTGCCTTTCGTGTACTTCAACCTGTAATAATTTTTTGTGAATGCCTTACAATAGTTGTTTATTCAAGAACTGGACTTAGGCTACTAATCAGCTTCAAAGTAACTCTTGGATATTTCGTGCTCCACACTTCTTAAGCGTTAATCCATCTTTGCCTATATGACGAATCCTACGACCATTTCCCACAATTGCAGAGGATTTGTTCTGTGGTTTCTGTTTCTACCTGACAGTATCTGCACGTTTACATATTAATTTTGACTATGATCTTAAGGCGACAGGCTTTAGACCAAAAATAGCTACTGGCGACCTTCTTCTGTGTCTGACAAAACAACATAACCAAAGCATTCATCGTTTTGATGAGTCTGATCTGATTGCTTACTCTCCAAGACTTTTGACAGAGTTCTATACAGACGATCTATACTCTGTTGACTAAACTCGACCAATTCAGTCTGGCTGGGACCACAAGCCGTGTCGAATTCAATGCCTCCAAAACCAAGTACTGTCACATTTATAATAAAACTTGTACCGACCTTCTTTCAGTCTCAGTGGATGGTGCAAGTCTAGCAGCTGATCCATCTCTTATCGTCCTACCCGAGTAAAAATAATTAGTTGGTATTGGGTTGGTAACAGATATGAATGTATTCGTAATCGACCATTCCAAACGCGAGTGTCATTTTACCACGCGGTCCCCCAAACTAAGTACTAACCACTTCCAATGCTGCTTGACCTACACAATCAAGCGAGAAGCGGTCTACTGAATGTGCTAATGGCATCGTCTATGTTCACCATGTGAATTGTCCGTTTTCTTCGTCCTATACAATTTCTTAAAGAACCAACTTTACTCCCTTCAGTCTAGAAAGAGTGTGAACGTACCGTGCTTCATTTGAAATATTACGTGCGTCTCTTTTTGATACGAGCCTGTAGCGGGCTGCTTTTGGAAAAGTAGAATTTATACTCTCGGGGTGTCATATAGTCGTTTTGACGCTGTACGTGTCTCTTTCAGGCCAAGACCGGGCGAGTCTTATTTTTACTAGGGTAGGAATAACTTTAATGGAGGTAGGTCTTAGAACATTATCTAATTGTCCCACTGGAAAGACAGAAAGACATGCCACATACTACAGTCGAACCACAGACCTCTGTGATTGTAGTCGGTCCCTTTAACCCGAACCTTGCAGCCTAGAACAGCGAAGAGAGAAGAGCCTAACAAATGGAAATTGCTGGAGACACCTCTGCTAAAACATCAAATATTCGCAGAACTAGGCAAAACTCCATAAGGCACTCGTTATTTCAAATGGGAAGGTTTCGGGTCTATAAAGAAAAACGATGGCTCTTTATACAAACAAGCGGAGAAACCTTAACTACATAACTTCAAGCTTGAAGTTCCTAGGTACAATAATCTACTTCTACTCAAAATAGAGCCCCCTTTCTACTACTGGCAGTATAGTCTCATTTTGTGGCGCAACAGAATCTACCTGCAGAGAAGCAAATGGCAGGTTTACGCATGCAGCAATTAGGTTGGCGTTTCAGTTGTGTTTTTCTGTTACAGAGCGCAGCTAAACCGTCGCCCTTTACACTACCAGTCCGTCATGCCATACAAGTCATGGTGCAATTTTTGAACCATACAGGATTTTTGGAGCAGTGAAGTAGGAGGGAGGGCTGCAACCTCATAAGTCCCTCGGGCTGCATAAAATTCTGGGCTTTCTTCTCAGATAATTATATACCGACTAGATGAATATCAGCATTACGTTCATATCCAAGCTAGGATGGTCTACATCCTATAACATATAGCAACGGCTCTACAAAAAAACAGGTTTATACCTCAGCTCCACCGGCTGAACTGCGCAAGTTCGAGCAAATTGGTGAACTGAACTTTAAAATAACCTCAGTTCGCATACAATTTCCACATATTCAACTGAGGATAAAACAGACCTCAGTTCGCCCAACTGAACTCGAACTTAAGTTAAACGTAAAAGCTCGCTCAAAATAGAGTAATCAATTGGAATAGTGGAATGCCATTCCAGTGAGTTTTTACATTTCTGACTTCTGCCGAAAAAGCAACAACAATTTCAAGCACGAACTGAACACTGGTGAACTGGATTTTAGCCGGTGAAGCCACTTATGTGGATTGAACTGAACATTATTGAAGTGGGGTCGTTGAAGCCGGGGCATTAGGCAACACTTTTTGTTACTTTATCGACTATATGTTGGTAACTCGTTCACTAACTCATCTCGAGTGGTCTCTGGAACGCACTATAGCAAATGAACAAGCCCAGGGTAGAGTTAGATCCCCGCCCCTATAATTCCTAGTTCCAGGGGAGCTTTTAGCAGGGGCGGCGGAGCGCGTGGGAATGAAAGGAAAAGAGCACACGCACTTTCGCTTTGGGTGGGGAAATCCACACCCAAAATATTTCATGTACACCTAATAACTAAGAATGTTGGAAGGCCGTATCGGTCGCTGGCGACGAAGGAACATGGTCGAAGGACCACATGCAAGCAAGGCTTTTTATACGAAAACTAAATATATTATATCAGAGCTATTAAGAACTTATAATTGTATAGCCTAAGCTTTTTAAACCCCACCCGACCAGTATTTAAAAAGGGGATTGCCTCAGGGGCATGCCGAAAGAGGGATTTCCCCGTGAAGACCGCATGTGAGGGGTTTCCCCTTAGTTTCCACATGAACACCATACAAAAATCATCGATACTGAAGTGAGGTATGCCTTATCAGTTTCTCATAAGGGCCTTATGAGGCAAACCTCTTTACAAATGAAATGGGGAATCCCAACATCTGCCTTACTTAGTCGGAAAGATTTTTAAAAATCTTTAGTTTTTTTTGTTGCATTGCTTCATATTTCAGGCAATTCTGTTGGTGACAGTGAAGGGTGTCATTTAGCATACTCAATAGACTCGTTCCGTTTCAATTACAGAGGTCAAGCAGCAATTAACGAGACTAGTACTCAGTTGGGGGACCGCATTGGTAAGACGACACTCGCGTTTAAAAATATAAAACTTTAGAAACTGGCGCAGCTATTACTTACATATCCCCACCGAAATTCTCCAATTGTTCGGCCTCTTTTTTCCACTCGAGATCGGCGGGTAGCAATGAGTTTTCCTCAAGGGGGCTAAATGGGTGGGGCATTCCTTATAACGAGGCGCGTATTAGGCAAGGCGTTAGATGCCCTGCGTCGGCCTTATATGACAAGCCACACGGGGTCCAAATGAAGGTACGGGTCTAGACTCATAGGGCCCAATCCACACAATCCCCCCCCCCCCACCTTCAAATTATAGTCGGGCCTAACTAAAGAATTTAAAACCATATAACTCAAAAGACCACTGGTAAATAAATTTACCGATTAACTTTTTACATTTTAACTAGTAGGGGAGCTGGCACTTGAAAAAATCGTGTCGTCCCAACCTTCTGCCGTTTGGTATATAAGCTTTTGAAGTAATTTTAAGCATTTTTTATAATATGACATTTTTGCGGGAAGTG
Source organism: Thereva nobilitata (assembly GCA_963855945.1). NCBI lineage: Eukaryota > Metazoa > Arthropoda > Insecta > Diptera > Therevidae > Thereva > Thereva nobilitata. The sequence goes on from OY979696.1 coordinate 5,385,533, forward strand.
GACCCATTTCGAGTTAGGGGTTATGACAACTTCAGCAAGGGTGGCTTGGAGAGGGTCCAAATGGTCAAAAATGTCTGCCACTAGTATTTAACGGTTATTTAGCCCTAAAAGAACCTACATACGAAGCGGCAGAAATTTTTTTCAATTTTAACCCCCTTTTTACCCCCAAAACCCCTAACTCGAAATGGGTCCACTTCCCGCAAAAATGTCATATAATAAAAAATGCTTAAAATTACTTCAAAAGCTTATATACCAAACGGCAGAAGGTTGGGGCGACACGATTTTTTCAAGTGCCAGCTCCCCTACTAAACGGTTATATGTTGACGTGCTCCCCACCCACAATGATTATGCTCCGCCGCCCTTGGCTTTTAGAGCTTCTCATGGGCAAAACTTTTTCGCAGCCGATGTTTAATCGTAATAGGTAGCAAAACAGTGGAAGTCGCATTTTCAGAAAGCATTTCATTTGGTTTCCTGCCCACACGTTAGCGTAGGACTAAGTACAAGGTGGGGCAAAAGTAATATCATAATGTGAACAGTGCCGGATTTGCATAAGGGCACTTGAGGCACGTGCCCAGGGCCCCACATAATTGGGGCCTCCGAAATTGCGAAAAAAGTAATATATAGTCACATGCATGCAGCGTTCTTCTCTACGTGCAGTAATTTCTCGGAGGCTGGCTTTCTCGGACCATTCTCGACTCGAAAACTGCTTGCCAATGCCAAGGGAACGAGAAATAGATTCAAAACGCAACATTAAAGCTTTCCTGGTTGATTTGTTTCTCCCAAAGCCTTCTATATTAAGCCATGCTGTGAAAAATATTGAGAGCCGATTTCCCCTGATAGTCCAATCAATCTACAATAGCTCCTTGTAAATTTAGCGTTAATTGCCAACAGGAAACAAAAAAATGGTTATATAGGAAAAAAAATTCTAAAACAGATAGCGTGTTTTTTTTTAATTTGGAATGGCTAACCTAACCTAAAAAAATCCAGAAAGTAAAAAAACGCTTTTTTGCGAATAACGGAAAAACTTGGGCTCGGATCGAAAAAAATCGAATTATAAAGTTGTAGGTATTCAAATTATCTTTCGATTGATATATATAAAGTTATAGGTTAGAGCACAAAACATAGAGAAAAATGGAAAAAACTGTTAAAAATCATGTTTTTTTTAATTTGTTAATAACTTTTGTTTAACGCAACTTAGATATTTGCTATTTGGCAAAAATATTGCTTCTTGCTAGCTGAAAAAACAGTTTTATTTTTGTTGCGAAATATTGAACACTTTCCTTGAAATTTCACTTTTTGTAAAAAAAGGCGATCTTCTAAAACCGCTCCTCTTGGTATGCCGATTCTTCTAGAGTACCGTTCTAGAGCTTAAAATTGTCTTCAAAACTTGTAATATCACGTACAAGTAACAAAAAGTCTATTTAAAGGTTTTACAGTGCTGAAAATGATCCCCAAAAATATACTTAAAGTGAAAAAACAGACTCAAAAAGTTAAATTTTACAATCGGAACGGTAGGAGGTTGATTTTGGTCTCCAAGAATACCTTACAGTAAGGGCTATTTGTGCTATTTGGTGGGGTGAATTGAAGTTTAAGTATGAAATTCAATAATCTAGTTCACACCCCTAGTTTATGCCAGGAACTTTAAACGTCCCGCTTTTAAAATGCCCCTCTTATTATTTCTATATATTTTGGCATGCACTGCCTGACCACTACTAGCTCAGTGAACTCAAACACATCAGGAATTGTGGTACGCTCAATCTGGCTTACAGCCATTCCGTGTTTAGTTGCTATTTCTATGCAAGGGCCCCCACATGAAAAGTGCCCAGGGGCCTCTCAAACGTAAATCCGGCCCTGAATGTGAATTTGGCATAGTTTTTGCAAATGGCGTCAAATGTCATTGTGCTTTGACTCTAATTCTCTATCTGTCTATAACATAAATGTCACAGCACAATGATATCCACGCCATTTGGCACATTCACATTATGACATTACATCAGGAGAAGGATGCTACCGTGATTGACAAACTGGTCCGTGCAGGCAGTATACTAGGTATATGTTACAGGTTTTTAGAACAAGCCAAAATTTAGAAGTATCTAACGCTGGATGTCGAAGTGCCCTTGATGAGGTTTAAGGTCACCCTTATGTGGGCTCTGGACAGCAGTACTTTGTGGCGGAGGCCTTAGGGGCCAAATGTACGAGCGCTCCATCCGACCACGCCACGCCAAAACAACAACAATTTGTATGGACTCGAAATTTCGAGTGCGTACAAATTTTTGTTGTTTTGGCGTGGCGTGGTCGGATGGAGCGCTCGTGTATTTGACCCTTTAGTTCTTTGGTACTGTCTTAATCAGTCCGGAACCTGCTGTTGGTGCATCCAAGAAGAGGGCCCTGATCGATCCGACTCTCATTAAACCGTTCTTGAGTACAGCTCGTTCAGCTGGGCTGGCACCTCAAAAACCACTTTGGTGTAAGTGGAGAAGGTCCAATGCCTCAAAATCTTCGAAGACAGCACTATTTACCTACTCTTCTATAGAAACTTTGAACCACCGTAGGAATATGCCCTGGCAAAAATTTACCGATTTTACCACGGCAACTTTTCCACCAAAATTAAAATTCTTCTGTCACAGAAGAATTCGCAGTAAGAATTTCTGAACTCGTATAACATCGCCTTTTCCCCAGGTTCCTCCAGACTCCTCTTAACCTACTGGACCCTCAAATTAAGCTTACTACTAGACTTTGCAACAACACGACATGACGTACTGGCAGTGCAACTAATGACCCTTAAAAGAGCGCCGATCACTATATTAACCCATCTAATATTTTACCACTTGTATTTTAGCAACCATTGAAGCAACTTCCTTCAAACAATCAAGTTACTTAAAACTAGTCCAATTTCAATAATCTAAAAGAACGATAATCCCCGTTACGACGAATTCGCAACTCCCAAACACTTTGTTATTATTGCATTGTTTTTCGCGAGCTGGAACTCACGTGAGCTGGGTGCTGGGTGCCATAACACAACAACCCCTACCGCTCGACAAATATTATGCCAAGATCGTAACTTAATCTTTATTACTTTATGCCCTGATAAGAGTGGCTTTTGCTTGATCCAGCGTCCATATGTTTGCCAAATAAACAGCTATCAAGAAAACATTAGAACCCGAACGCTCCATAGTCCAAACTTGGGCTGAGATTACAACTTAAACGTCGCTTAGTTTTTGGGAGACGTCTCTCGCGTGGTCCGGTGAAAAGATCACAACAAGCAAAATAGACCTTTGTCAACAAAAGTGGGTCTTCGTGAATGCAAACTCCACAACTGATTTCTTTTTTCAATGCAAATTTTCTGTTATGACTTTCTTTGCGTAATTAGGGTCTTTTGGTGTCATTAAACAGGTAGGTTCGCGCCCGACTAGTAATCCAAGAAAGTAGTTGCATCACAGGAGTTGCGTAAGAGACACTTCTGTAACGATTTTACTTCCTGCAATCTTCGTTACTTAAGAATCCCTCGATCGAGTCTTTAAAATTTTGCACACGACTTTGCCAAAACAAAATTTCTGACAATAAAATCCGATAATTCCTAGTCGAGACGCATTCCGCCACTTAAGACGCTCCCGACGCGGAATTATCTCCGACAATATTGCTTGAGATGCAAACAAAGTCCATCTTCACCTTCGTTCGGTCTTGAGGCGGTACGGGGCGTCATGTGTAGCATGTGGAAATTTCCCCAACCCTACCTGCGGCCAAATATTATTGTCATGTTAATTCCTACTGTCAAGCCGAACACTATCAGCGTCAAAATAATTTAGACAAATACCGGCCGCGACCGGGACGACCTGCCACTTACACTGGAGCCCCAAAAATTTCCACCAGCGAAATGCGCACGTAGCAATTACACAACGCAAGTGCGCCGTCGCGCCATCATCTTTGGGGCGCTTATCTCGAAGGAGCACCCTGGCGGCTTCGTGGCGGGGCGGCGGCGTCTTGCAGTGAATCATTCCGCGGGTGGACGTGTCATAGGTGATGGCTGCTGGCCATAAAAACCAGAAATTATTTCGCCTATCACAATCTAGCGGGGGTGTGCGGGGTGCATATTTGCGCGGCGGTATTTGCTGTTATCTTGTCAAATTTTGAATAATGGAGGAAAAATTTTCCACTCGCTCGCTGCCGGCCAGATAAGAACTCGTCGGAAACTTGTTGCGTTACCATTTTTGGAGATTTGGAGACTCCGAAGGTTGCGTAATTGTGGGTCAATGTTCCTTGGAGAGCGTGCGGCAATGGAGACACGCGATCTAGTAGCCAAGCGGACATTTTTGGTGGATTTTACTGGAAAATTTTAGTTCGAATTTTAGTGGGGGTATTAGGCAGGGCGTGGGCACTTCGTAGGATAATCGCAATCTTAATAAACTCGATTATCGTTTGCGTGATTTCGGGTTATTTTTGGGTTGTTTTTAAATTGTTTTGCTCGCTTATCTCAAATCTTTCTCCAGATTAAGAATAATTTAGTGAAGACAGTTGCTTTCAATCAATTATTTATTTTGCGGTTCTTAACCTATCGAAATTGGGTGAATCTTCACAGAAAAGGGAAATGAAGATGAAATTGTAATCACAAATTGAATTATGGATGTCGAACATGAAATTTTATACATTTTAAACTGAATTTATCGATTACAAATTCAAAGACTTTAGAGAAGTTTAGAGTTAAAAGTTTTTTGGAGCCGATTGCAGACATTCGCATTATATCAATTAACAAGCACCAACTATTCCGAAGGTTTAAATAGAAACAAATACAAGCGAAATAGGCCATAACTCAACGCCTGGCTCGGAACTGATAAAGTAAGTAACTCCTTACGCCTTTCGCGTATTGACGGATTGGCTGGTCAGTTGACTGGAATCAACAAACCAACAAAGCTGTTCCATATCACCGACTCTACCGGCTGATACTGAGATTATTAACCTTAAACCAATGAAGCCACTTCTTTCAGCCCACTAATTGGGTTTTAGTTTTCCGTAGTAAGATCGCCAACCCATTTGCTCTCTGTGTACCCATAGTTATAGAGGCTAGAATGCATTTATTGACCCAGAAAACGATACGGCAAAACCTAAAATAGAAGGAGCTGCAAATGCGATTCCGAACCTGAAAAATCATAAGGCCCCAGGTCCATATGGTATACGGTTTACCCACAGAAATCCTAAAAAATTGTTACTATAGAGAAGCACATTTTGTTAAAGAAACTGAAACCATGAAAGACAAAGAAGGATATTACCAAACAGGATTTAGAACGAACTGATTGACACCAGACCTGGTGTCTTTGTCTCAGAAGATTTTCATAATGAGTCAAAGACAAATACTTGAAAAATTCTGCGTTTTCTTAGTGATATTCAACTGCTTTTCTTACAGTGTGAAAATTAATTTATTCAAAACTAAATATGCTCCATTATTATTAGCAATTTTCGGGTGTAGTTATAATGCCATCAGTGAAGAAATTTTGTGGTTTCTCGTTGAAAAACTGAATCAAGTATTTTTCACATACTTCTTTTGAAGCCAGCTTAATGCGGGAGTTCTGCACAGATCGAGACAAGTTATAGTCTATGTCTGGTCACCAAAGAAGTAGAAGTATATAGTCGGACGTTGTCCTGTTGGAAGACAACTTTTTTCCTATTATGGTTTCGTTCAACGGTCTGACGAAACCTTTCTAAGGCCTCGATTGCGAGAGTCTAACATATCTGTAATAGAATAGACATAGACATAAGTCAATAGAATCTACCCCTGTAAACATTTTCTCGACTCGTCGCTTAAACGACTCGTTTACGAGTCGAGAATTGCTCGCCAAAAACTTGTTTCTCGACTCGTCGCTTTAACGATTCGTTTACGATTCGAGAATCACTCGCCAAAATCTTGGCTCTCGACTCGTCGCTTTAAAGTCGTCTTTACCATTCGAGAAGCACTCGCCAAAATCCTAATATGCAAAAATAAAAAAGAATTAATATATAATATCCATCATAAGCCCTTGTTTTTTTATATTTTTTGTACAATTTCTCCCCGCGCCCCCATCAAAGAAAATGAATAAGGAGCTTTTTGATTTTAAGTCGCTACTACGACTCGTTATCGAGTCGTCAAAGCGATTTGCTATAGCATTCCGTTTTCGTCTTTTACAAATCGATATCGTTTCGATAACGACTCTCATCTCGAAGCCTTCTCGAAGTCTTCTCGAAGATTTCGCGACTCGTTTTCGAGGCGTTCTCGAGTCGTAATGTTTGCAGGGACCAGATGAAAAAAGGCTTTAATGTGAAGTTAAAGCTGTCAATTGCGTGATATTAACATTTTTAAGGATAGTATTTTTTATTTACTTACTTTTTTCTCGAAGTTTTCCATCTTCAACAAATCGGGGGCCTCGGTAGTCCAGGGAGTAAGGCGCCTGGCTACCATCCCAGAGGTCCCGAGTTCGAATCACGGCAGCACGACGGTCCGCTTATCCCACCTTCTTTGTTCTTCCCTCTTTACATTCCTCATTCCTGCTGTCATAGCCTTCCGCTAGCACTGCACCGCTCCACCAGCACATGTCATCGGTTGGTTGATGGGATTCAACTCATTTCAGGAGGCATAATACTCCAGCGAGTTGTTTCGCGTTGTTCCGATGCCAGAGTCGCGATAGAAATGGTTGGGAGTAGGTGGTTGTGGCAGTTCCTCCCTTTATTTCTCTCTTTCCCTTCACTATCATCTAGCGCTTGCTGTTCGACATTGCACTCTATACGAAAAAAATAGATTGTCAACAGTACAAAGGGCTTTCCCTGAGCTCTAGTCTTCCACATAAAAAAAGTGGGTGTGTGTACTTATGTACGCGTATTAGAAGTTATACTTCTTTGGCGAGAGATAAGACGGCAAATAATTTATTGGATTTTTTATTATTTGCGTGCTTTGGCAGGTGGAAGCAGCATGATGCCGACGCTCCAGCCTGTCGGTTATACCGGATTCTACTCCTAACTAAAATCACCTACCAACCCATTCTCCGGCAGAGAGAGGCCTTATCAGCAATGCTTCGCCAGCTGGATCAGCTTTTATCTACCTGCTCATACTACCGATATTTCTAAGGCTTACTCTCTTCCTTTTGGTTTCTTCGCGCCTTACCTTCTGATGGAACATATTTAGCGTCTCCTCCACTTTATTCCTTACAACACCCGATGTCACCATCTAGTCTATGATGTTCTCTACTCTTAGTCGTGCCAGAGCTGTCGCTTTCAGCGCAGCAGTTTGCTCGGCTAATATCGGCCATTCCAATAGGACATGCTCTGTGTCTTCTATTACATTTAGGAATGCCGGGGACAGCGAAGACATCTTCTCCGAACCGATGGAGGTATGCTCTGGAACACACATGTCCACTCAACAACTGTGCGAGGTCGTAACTCATCCCTCCATGCTCTCCCGTGACCAATCCCTCCACATTTGTTATGAGCCTCTGGGTTCATCTACCTTGAGTAGATTTACTCCACCTCCTTTCCACTACTGAAATAAATGTCACTTCTAAATTATGTTCACTTCCCTAGCTTCTTGTTCTAATAGTTTCTCAATTGAATTGAGCGGCTTTTGGTAACTGAAATATTATACGAAGAGCATTTGAACTATTTTTTTTTGATGGACTTGGAAACACATTTTTCTAGACAAGTTGTTCTTATTTATACAGGTTATACAGGTTTTTATGCGCCCCATGTTTTTAATTTAGTCTGTTAAAAGTCCCAGAATATTACTCAATTCGCTGAAAAACGACATGAGAAGACAGCATTTTGATTTTTTTAAAATTTTGCCCACAGATTCGTCATTTGTGACCTTAAAAACTCCCCAATACCGATTTTCAATGGATTCGGAACACATTTGCAAAATTCATCCGTCATTTTGAATTTTCAAATTTTGACCACAGAATCGTCATTTGTGGCCCTAAACCCCTCCCGATACCGATTTTCAATGGATTCAGAACACATTTGCAAAATTCATCCACCATATTGGCCCGCCATTTTGAATTTTCAAAATTTTACCACAGAATCATCATTCAATTTTACCACAGAATCATTCTCCGTCACCGTCTCGCGCGTCGATAAAAATTCACTCTCAAAATATTTTCCAAACGCGCCTAAAGAAGTATAACTTCAAAAAACAAGTACAAGTCGCTCTGCAAAATGTCATCGACGTTAAGTCTACAGGATAGATAAATGTCAATGCAAGAACTATTCACAATACCAAAATTCTATTTCGACTTTAAGTCTATTCAAAATCGACTTTCGCAATCGAGGCCTAATTGTCCAAAGTACGATTAAGAATCAATCGTCTGATCACCTGGAAGTACCTCAAACTGGACGATTACTTTCCAATTCCACCACACGCTTAGCATATTTCCTACTTCGATATCAATCCTGGCTTCGCGAGAGCTGCGACGGCTCACCATGCCTTGTCCACGACGGTAGATTTCATTGCGTTTCAGCAGGGTATCGTAGATGTCAGTTCGTTCTATCATGTTTTCGCGCTCAACTCGTGTGGAATCGATACAGCGTCTTCTTTATGTATCCAACTTGTGTAAAAAGATCAAAACAGTTTTGCTGTCAAGTCAATTCCCCAACTGCATACTAATATCGCCACTGCAGCCATGGCAATCTGCTGGACTTTTTCAAGAATTTCATCAGCTATTTCAGTGATTGGACGACCAGAGAGCGAATCATTTTACACATCAAAATTACCAGAACGGAAGCCAGAGAGCCATTTTCGCGCGGCAGATGATTTTGACAAAGTGCCTTCACCGTACACAGTACCAAAATTTCACAATCCTGAGCAGCTTCTTTGTTGTTATGATATTGCAAAATATACCGCAACTTTTATTATTTTTCTCAATTTTCAAACGTAAACAACTTCCCGGCAACTGCACCAATCTTTGTACACTCAAAGCAACTCGCGAACTGTCACCAACCCGCGAACTGTCAAATGATTCGTAACTTGTTTGCAATTGCCGCCATCTATCGGAAAAATGCCACGAATCTTTTCGCAGACATAACATAAAAAAAATAAAAATGGGCCTTCATCAACGGACTATCATTCACAACGATCTGTAATGATGTTTGTTGGCTGTAAATATATAACATTACTTTTTTAAGTTTAATCTGCATGTAAGATGATATGGTTTAGTTTAGTGTTATTAACACTAATTTTCTGATTGGAGTTTAACGAAATTTTTTTTTTATTTTACTATGCGCCTTATCTAATTAAGCACTTTCTCTAACTAAACACTGATTTGAGCCCCCACAGAAGCATTAATCTTCAACATTTATGAAAAATTCCACTGCGGGCTTACTTATGTAAATTACGAACACGAATCCCCCCAAAATCAACGCCATTCAAGCAGGTAATTACCCCAAATTTAAACCTGAACGATTCATCATACATCTGCAACTGTTAATTTAGTAGATTTTAACATAATAAGCGGCTTTTGGCTACATTACCATAAAAACCAGAAATACGCGCACCTCAATAATTTTCACACAACAAAGATCTTTTCACATACCAGAAAAAAAAGACTAGATCGATCGATCGATGATCATGCAAATAAAACCCCTGGAAATCATCCCATTGACTCATACAATGCACTACAAAAAAGGAACAAATCGGAGTACCACAGGGGATCACCACACAGCGCCAGCCTCGATCGATTCGCGAGAGTCCTCATGAATATTCAAGAAGATTAATCACTGCCACCACAGCAGCGAGATCCTTTTATGAAATCGTTAAGCGAAATTTTATTCAATTTTTTATTAATCGAAAAATCAAATGAGTTTGCAAGAAATCAGAAAATTCTCGCGGCGGCAAGGATCTCCAGCAGCGGATAGGCAGCAGCAACCCTTCTTCTCTATGGGCGCTAATCCAAGGGTTTTACCTGCGCGAAATTTGCAAGATCATCGCAACTCCTTGTCATTAGCGCGGGGAAAATCGAAAAATCTCGAACAAGATCGATCGCTGTGAACATGCAGAAATCAATTCCGAAAAAATCGATTAAGAATCCTTTCGAGGGGATTTGAATAATTTAATTCGCTTCCATTTTTCAGTCTCGCTTTTCTCGATTTTTTAGGGGAGAATATTTAACATTCATTCGTTTTGAATATTTCCTCATTAGACCTGGGCACCAGACGGCTTAATGGCTTACTTTGAATATTTTGAGATTGCGTCTTGTTGTTATCGCGCCCTGGTCCCAGCGCGGAAGGGTTGTTTTCATCGTGAAGGAATAATGAAAACAGGTCAGACGACACCTCATCGGTTGTTCTATAAAAGTTGAACTATCGTCATTGGTCAGTGGTCGTTAGTCGTAAAACATGTAAGGAAATCGGTAAATTATGCAAAGCAGGCGATAAGGTTTGTCGCCTGTGCTCTTACTTGAGATCCTTTTTAGAGGCTTCATTAGCAGGACTTAAGCACGTTTCTCTTCATTAGTCAGGGACGTTAAGTATGGTGCTGATATGGGTCTCGATCCGTGTATTTTCATTTAAACAGAAAATGGAATGTAAGTGTTGTCGTTAAATTGTTTTTTTTTGTCGGACAAATCGGAGAAGTGTGTTTTTTGTTTGCCGTGAATTTGTCCTTAACATTCTGAACTATTTTAATAAAAATGTCGATTTCTTGAAGATTGTCTATTAATTTATGTTCAAGATGGTTGTTGTGAACCGTTATAGTCTAGAGAAAAAATCAGGGATTACTTAGAAGTGTATCGCTCGACAAATCGCGTTTTTTTATGTCAAAGACTAGGGCTCAGAGGTAATGCCTATTTCTACTGTTGGCGGTTCTATCATTGAGTGCCATGTCTGGCAGCAAGCTCTAGTCTGAAGTTTAACAAACGAGGCCGTGTTTCTTGCTATTGTGGGCTAATTACAGAGAACATGAACATCTTCCTTGAGACTAATCCTGCGGTAGTGTCCTCCACCCTTCCTATCGTGCAAAGTGAGTAGGTGATAAGCGCTGTGTCTGGTGATCTAACAGCCAAATTCTTCCTATTACCGCTCAGCAATGCGCTGTCCGAGATTGTACCAGAAAAAGTCGCGTTCGATGACCTGGAGCCCACCAGTATGTACCTTGATTGAGAATACTCAGCTTGAAGGTGCCCAAGCTTATCGTTTTACTAACCTAGGACTTGGCCATGACAATATTTTTCTGAGGACGACGCCGGAAAATCTTTCCCGATAACAGTACTCAATGATTATTAAGGGTGTTCTACACCATCAGTTCAGTTGTTCCTTCAGTCTCAGTTTTAGTTCAACTGTTGCCCGTTCAGTTAATTTTGTGCTGTTCCATATCAGTTCAGTTGTTAGTTTTGTTTAGTTGTCATATTTGAAACTGAGGTATTGGGTCCAAAGGTACTATTTAGGTATCATTTGGCCTATTGTACTACACCCTATACCTCATATTTTTAGGCCAGACCGCTTGAGCAAGTTCAGCAGTCTTCCTAGTGGCTTGTCGCTTAGACTTGAATACTCGAACCCTGCTCCTCGCTATTGCGGGGCATTCACAGAGGACGTGGAGAGCAGACTCATCCTCCTCCAGGCAAAGCCTGCAGGTGGGTTCTACCGCCTTTCCTATCCTCCATAAGTGGTAATTTACAACAAGTGTCCTGACATCATTTCTACTACGCCCTAACAATTATTTGGCCGTGTTAGGAGACGGCCCAGGAAGGAACTGCTGAGAGTTGGCCAGTCCAGGCGAGGACCTCCAGCGTTCAGGGCATCTGCTTTTTCATTGCCTTTGAAGCCCCGATGACCCGCGACCCAGAGTGGTGGCATTCGCTCCAGATTCCGACTCCCACACCTGTCTCTGTTTTGGAGCCATCCGTGTACCATACTAGTCCACCCGGCGATACGTTAGGAAAAGTCCAGGTTAGCCTGTCTTGTATGTGCACAGAGGTTTGGCCAAATTTTGAGATTCTAAGGCAGTGATGGGCAAACCCAAACAGCTAAAGAAATGCATTTGTGTAAAAGCTATCAAAAGTTTTCTAAAGCTTTACACTGACTAGACAGTGTATTCTTTCATATGAGTACAAAATCTGATACGTTCCCACTCGCATGAAGTCTTTTCTTGGATATTCGGGTCATCTGACTTCGTATACATATTCAAAGCTCATTCAAAGCTCTAAAGCTCATTTGCTCGCGAGCATAGGAATGCCCATCACTGTTCTAAGGCCATTCATACACGAGGGACCATGGTTCCGGAGCAAAAGCTTTTTTCGGCAAGGGAGGCGTGCGGAGATGCAATAAGCGGAGAGTCTCGTGCTCCGGTGGAGACTTTTGTGCTCCTGCTTTGGCCTACGAAGCGGAAAGCATGCACTCACACCAATAAGAAATCAATGCTTTGGCGATAAAAAAAACTTTCAAACAGTAAAATTTTGTCGAAATTTGTACATAATAAGAAAAAACTTTTAATAATTGAGAATTCAAAGTGAGTCACTAAATTTTTTTAAATAAATTATTTCATAACAGCGAAAAAACCTCAATTTTGTTTTTAATAAAAAATTTGACATCTCACTAATACGAACAAATATCACGTAGCAACACAAAAGCTCCCTGCAAACAATTTCTCGGAGGCTCGTTTTCTCGGACCATTCTCGATTCGAAAAATGCTTGCGAAGGGTACGAGAAAAAGATTCAAAACGCAAAATGAAATCTTTCCTGGTTGATTTGTTTCTGCCAAAAGCCTTCATGCTGTAGAAAAATATTGAGAGCCAATTTCCCCTGAATGGGACTTCAAATCTCCAAATTACACTAACAACATAACCTCATTTCACCGATTTGAAGTCCTATTGAGAGGAAATTTTGAAAGCCTTTGGTTTCTCTTCAACGATTTGTTTGGAAAGTTTGAGCTTTTGACTTGTTTTGCTCGGCGGAGTGATTTTCGGTCAATGTATGCGTTTACATGAATATGCAGGGCGCAAAAGCGATTTGCTATCGATACGAGCATGCGATTCGTTATCAGCACGAGAAAACGATTCGATCTCTTGCTCCTCTTTTATTGCCTTCGAATTCGTTTACGAGTCGTTAACGAGTCGGAGATCGAAGCAAGCTTTCGCTTTTGGCAAATCGTTCTCGAATCGTTTCCGAATCGAAATGTTTGCAGGGCTGCTTCCATCGCTGTTGCTCCGTGTATTTTCAGAAAACTTGCAGCAAAGCTTTTGGTTGCAGAACCATGGTCCCTCGTGTATGAATGGCCTAAAGGGCATGCAATCCGAGAGCATCCCCGCTTCCGGAATGTTGAAACTTGCTCATCGCAGAGTTTTCGTTGTGATCATGGATGAAGGTTGCCTTATCACTCTAGCACTATGTTTATCACTAAATAAGCCTAGAAAAAAAAGAGCTAAGTGGAGTAAGTCGTTAGTTACTTCGCATTTGAACTGTTAACTGAACTGGGCTCGATGAGATTCCAATGGAGCCTCAGTTCAGTTTTCAGTTCTGTATTCTCTTCAGTTTTTCCAGTCCATATGTCAGTTTAACTGACAGTTGAACTGAAACTGAGACTGAACAGACAACTGAACTGATGGTGTAGAACCCCCTTAACAGAGTTATGATCAACCTTTTTCATATTTCCAAATTGACGAATTCGGGTTTGGCGGACATATGGTTCCAGCAGGACGTTGCAACCACACACACATGGGCATTCTAAACCAAGCAGTTCGGCCACTTAATCTTTGGTTTTAGTGATTTGCACTAGCGCGCAACATCACCCGATCTGAACGAGCATGCCACAAACCACAGATCATGGCAGCCTTAAAGAAGTAGAGAATTCGTTCCGAAAGAAGTAGAGAATTTTGCCGCTATATTTTTTTTAAAATCGTGGAATCGCGCTCTGAAACGATTTTATACATCAACTCTGGCGACTACTCCAGCTCCAGGTCCGATATTATCTTCGCGACTTAATGGAAACAAATTTAAGCGTTTAGACACATGCTTGGGTGTTCTCAAAAAGTCCCAAGTTCCTTCTTCCTCCAGTCAGGCGCGGATCTAGAACTTTGTTTTGGGGGGGGGAAGTGGCGGAAAAAATTTCTACTCCTAAAAAACAAAAACAAAATTAACAAAACGAACAAAACTAACCGAATTTTCTGGTGGATGAAGGGGTCTTTTCGGTTACAAATTTTCAAAAAATCGAAAAAATATTTTTTACGGATTTTACTAATAGTGGAGTCAGAGAAGCATCAAATTTTAGTGAAAAAGGAATTGATTCCAGTCTCAAGTTTTTTTTCAATATGTTAGTTACATCGAATACTATACGAAATGGACATTTTCTCTTGCAACCACCTCAACGTAAATTATGGGCCGTTTTGTGAAAAATCTACCATTTTGGTCGTTCTTTCTAAATATAGATGAGAATTTCTCGGTATGTGTAGGTCCAAAGAAGGTGAAAAAATTGAGTCTGTTCATTATGATATTACCTATCAGCGGTTACAAAATAAAATTTTAATCTGCACACATAACCTCAAACAAATTTAAAAACTGAAGAAACTGCTAAATTTTGGTTTTTTGGTTACAACTTCGGATGTTTTAAGTAAAAATTGATGAAATTTTCAGAAATTATACTTTATAATGTGGATAATGGGGCTTATTCTGTCAGTAAAATTTTATCATTTTATGTTATGTTATGCCATAACATAAAAGAATTCTCTAAAGTCCTATTCTGTCCGACAAATTTTATTTTATTTTATCGATTATAACATAAAATATTTCCTGTTACGCTTCATAACATAAAATAATCTAAGCAGCACATTTGATAGGTATTTTAACCCATTTTATGAAAATAACAGACTGGAATTGACATTTGCGAGAAAGTAGTTTTCATTGAATTTTGAATAAAATTAAAAATTAATATGGCAAACGCATTAAGAAAATTGTATTTTGTCAGATACTGAAACAAGGCGCGCTTTGATTTTGTTTGTTTTCATTCATAATTTTATTTGTTTTAATTTTCAACCGATCAGCTGTTCAAAACGTAATAGAACCCATAGCGGATTGTACTAAATATTTTATGTTATGTGTTCATAAAAGACTTCATAAAATAATTTTAAGAAAGCATGACAGAATACGAATTTTTAAAATATTTTATTTTTATTTTATGAAGAAGAAATTTTATCATCATAACATAACATAAAATATTATTTTATGAAAAATTAACTAATATCTAACACAAGTCTCAAAAATTAACCTCAAATTTGAAAATTGATTGGCCAATAACTTTTGCGCATTGCATCGTATGAGATTCCTTTTTAATTTAAGTGTAGGTTTTTTTATGCACTTTATGATGGTGAACAAGAAAAAATTTTGTAAACTTGAAAAAAGTGGAAAAAATCGAATCGAAAATCGTGAATTTTTTTTATTTTTTCGTCAATTTTCTTGAATAATTCCACTTTTTTTTTGATAAAACTCTTTTTGTTTGTATTGACAAAAAAAATTTAGTTTTATCAAAAATAAGTAGAATTTGAAGAAAATTTACGAAAAATTACACGGTACGTTTTCAGCAGATTCAACGTGTCTAGAAACACCGTATTTTTACCCTTGCAACACGGTAACTCTCGATTTACATATGGAGACACTGCATCCGACTCCCCCTAATCTATCCTATCTTTCTCTCTATCCTTCGAGCTAAGCTTACTACTAGACATTGCACTACGACGTGTGCGACATGACATGACGGACTAGTAGTACAAAGGGCCTAATCATGGTTGGCGCTTGAAGTGAGAAATGGCGTGGCGACTGTAAAACGGAATCATAGTTTTCGAAAAAACTGACATTTGTCGGGAAAAACGTCTTCAGGCGTATCACAGTTGGCGTTTGAAGAGACAAAGCTGCATTTTTCACGACTGTCAAGTGACTAGATTGAATAAATATTTTTTAAACAGATTCAATAAATAATGTAATTTTATAAATTTTTAATTATCAGAAATGTCTAAAAACTTTCAAGCGACAACAATGATAAGGTTTTGTCGAAAACTCGCCAACCATGATAAGGCCCAAACGGTGACACCTGAGCTTACACTATCAGATAAAAAAAGGGTCGTTTTTTTAATTTGCCAAAAAGTTGGGTCAGTTTTGGTCGTTTGGTTATTTTTTGTTTTTCTTTTTTAAACAGCGAGCGCTTTGGGGGGGGGGGGTCATGACCCCCGTGACCTGCCTGCCTCCAGTTCTCCAGAATAAAATTTTTACATCCTATAATGAATGTCATAATCAAATTCACCAAAATCCACAAAATAGCAGACATACTTGCGAAAACTAAGAGTGCCCCCCCCCCGGAAATCTTAGAATACACTCCGGTGAGGCTCCCAAAACCTAAACAATTCCAAGAAATTTAGCCATATGTTTGCAATCCTATATCCTAGATTCCCAATCAAACGAAATTGTCTTGACATCTTTGACTATGCCGCCCGCCTAATCGCTTATTGGTGCCACTTTCACAAAAAAATCTGCCCACCTGTCTCAGGTCGCCCAGCAGATCAATTAGCACTTGTGTCGCTGGCAAAAAGCCCAGATCATGGCAGAATCGGTTAGCCGGGCTCAATTTCAATGTCCTGAATACATTTTCCTACCAAGAAAAACTCTGTTGAAGCCCGATACTTTCTGCTGAGCGACCAACAAAGATCAAGGCGGCTCTTCAAGCCCTCCAAAAAAAGCGGCTCATCCACGTGCTAATGACAGTTCGGACCGATTTGCACAAAAACTGTTCAGATCTGTATAAAAATCGGTGACAGCTTGACAACCATCAGAACAAGTCGACGCGGACTTCCCATATGGCGCTGGCTGCATCGGGCAAGGAAGGAATAGTCGTCGTCGATCGAGAGGTCTCAACTTTCAGCCGGGGGGACAACAAATGTTAATTGCGCATGCGCATGTGCCGCGCGCAACTTGAGTCGGTGATAGACTGTCCGCGCGAAATTAATTGCCCCGTGCCAAAAAGCTAAAACAAACCGAGTTTGTTTGGCTCTAAATCGAGGATCGCCCCGCTAATGGGCTCTTACCGGACTCGAGTACGATCGCGAGTTCGCCTTACTTGCGCCGTTGACTCAGTGAAATTTCGACCGGGGGAACGAAAGAAAAGTTCCGCTCGTGACAAATGCCGGGCACCAAGCGCCACGCCAACCGATCGAGTACGGGAAAAAAAAACTTTGAGCGCGCGTGTTGAACATACGGCATGCAAGTTGGCCCGTTGCCACGTGCAGCTTGATTAACCCCGGAGCGCATGTAATTACAGGAAATCTTGTTCTGACATAAGTTTTATGGTAAATTTGAGAAATGCTGACGTTCCACTGAAGTAATGGCGTGATTCACGGAATGAATTTTGTGGGATGAATTTATTAAGGTTTCTGAAGAGTGATTTAAGAATTCATAACCAAAATATTTTTCTTGAATTTTTGGGGTGGAATGTTTCTGAGTTGGAGAGTCTCGCTCTGGGGCTATGGGGATTCTGGGCTCGCAGCTTGATTTTTAAATATTTAATGACAATAATTATAGGATTGGGCTTTGGTGCACTCTGGGACAAATGCCTTAAGTCGTTGGAGACTCAAACCTAATTTTTTGAACCAAATACGAATCTTTTGTTTTTCCCTGTCAAAATTTGTCATACGTCGATGTGGATGGAGGATGAAAAAAGAATTCTTGCTGGAACCTTTGAGCTTCCAATACTGACCAATTAAACTATTTCAAAACTCCTATGTCCACTACCTTGTGAGTTTATAAATAGTCCAACTTCAATTATCGACGTTATAGTGAGGTGTACCATTGTTCTGTGTACTATTCGGAGTTCATTTTAGGCTGAACGTTTAACGTGTAGGCTAGGCTCCTACCAGATTCAAGAAGAATACCAACTTGATTTCTCTCTACACCATCAGATTGTGGCCTGTTGCTAAACAAGTATCTATTTCCTGAAGAGTGAATGCAAGGGAAGACCTCCACTTCTGTCTCTCTCTTTGAAGTCTCATCTCTGTTTAGGTTCGTTGCCATTGTATTTCGAATAACCCAAGACCTAACGA
The DNA here is from genome assembly GCA_963855945.1 of Thereva nobilitata. Classification (NCBI taxonomy): domain Eukaryota; kingdom Metazoa; phylum Arthropoda; class Insecta; order Diptera; family Therevidae; genus Thereva; species Thereva nobilitata. The sequence continues at coordinate 5,403,556 of OY979696.1, forward strand.
AGACATAGTTGCCTGAAAGTGAGCTTCCATCAGGATCTTGTTATTTTATCGTATTGTTCGGCCATCCTCCTCGTGCATCAGGAACGAATCCTACTTTGGAGACTAGATCTCTGAAGTTCATTTTTTGAAATTTGGTCGCCGTGCAACCTTCATTTTTTCATCGTCGTTCAACATACCTAATACGTCGTCACAAAGTCTTCGCATTTGTCTTTTCTTGCCCTTGTTATTCTTCCTATCAAACGGTGGTGCGACGACATTATCTGGTTGAAACGCCTTCTAACTTCTTTCTTAAGTTCATTAGGGCACGCAACCCAAACCTCGTTCTGTGTCGCTATTTGTTGGACATTCAACTTAGATTCTTCATCTCCTGTGGTTTTTGGTGCCTTTGGAACTTCCTCCGCTCTAAACTTACCTTTGCGGATCGACAGCTCTTTAATGAGGTCAATGTCCAGCTTCATCTGACCAAAACCTCCAGAAAAATGCTATTACACTCTTCCAAAAAGCGTCGCCACTATCTGCGGCTTGTCCTTCTGGAATCGTGCAAATGCATTGCCCTGCCCGCAGTTAAGTCTCCTTCTGCAAGCCCCTATGTCCATTACACAGGCACATTCTCGAGAATATGAAGACGTTACACTTTCAAGTGGTCGGTTGTCTTCGGTCGGCTTCGCACAGCCATACTTGCATTTTTGGTCTACTCGAGTAGGTCCCACAAACATTGACAGGCAGAAAGCCCAGTGCCTTGAGTCGCTCTAAATGCAGTCAACTGCATTGTTCCAATTCGTCTTCCTTACCGAAGACATGTCATTGATTTTCCAAGAGCAAAAGACCTATATTTTAACTCTACTTCACTCTCTATAAATGAAAGTAACGTCATTTACCTAGGGGTCAAGAATCCATGCTTCCATTTCAGAAGTTGTGGGTTCGATTCTCACTCAGAGGCACCGCGCTGTAGTGGCGGAATTCTAAAACGTCAAAAGTTGATCATATGCCGATAGTCATAAATTCTAAATTAAAACATAACTGACAACAATTCATAATTACAAAAGTCAATCCTTTTATTGTCAAATATTTTCAGTCATAACTTGATTGCAAAATCATTGACATTTTAGAATTTCCTCTATTCCACTTCTTCCGCCAAAAAATGGAATTATAGAATCGGAACATTCCTATAAAAAATTATCGCGAAAAATGAAACCTTGTGAATATGACAGAAGAAACGTCGAAAATTATAATTGACATTCAAAGTTGTGTGGAGAAAGATAACACACGCAATTTCTTTTTAAGGTATGATCCTCGCAAATTATGACGAAAAGAGTCACGTAAAGTCAAACAACGACAATTGATCAACTGCAGTGAATCAACGACTTAAAATGCGGCTGCAGCTACGAAGATGCCGGATTTGATTGGAAATGATTCACTGCGGGTGAATAGCAACCATTAGTCAGCAAAGGTCACTATCCTAGTCACAGTACTTGAGCAACTCCAAACTCTATGATCTTCAGCAGGTAACACGCATGAACAGATATTTTCAAACTATACTCGTTTTCGAAACTGATCGTTTGATTATGTTCCGAAAAGTAAAGTTGTTGAAGCTCCTCGCAGCAGATCCTATCATCACCAATATGAAACTAAAAAAGATCAAAATCCATTCCAGCCTCAGCAGGTGTAGAAAACTACAAGTACATCTCTACCTATACTTGGTGAAACAACTTCTTGCGCTGGTCACAGCCGCATCGCCAACAGAGGGTGCATGCACCATAAAGGCATAATCGTCGATCAATATTTTCCTTTTTATTTCTTAAATGCACTTAAGTAGTTTTATCGGCGGCAGCGTCGAGAACTGCCATTAAATTGAACGCCATGCCATTTGCATACGTAAACACGTCGGTGTTGGCAGCTCATTTCGCTGATTGTATAGTAATTTCGTAAATGGTCACAGTTAACATAAGCATCAGTTTTAGCGGCATGGAAGTGTCAGTAATTACGGTGCCATCCTGCGCGCGATAAACATGCGCGCACAGAATTCCTCTCTCTGGACACACTTCACCACTCATTATGCAAAAATATCAAATCGCAGCGCGCAAGTCATTCCCGACGACGACGACGTAAATGGGGTAAATTTTTACCATGGGTGTGTATTCGCTTCAATGACACCTTGTTATGCCGCTACCTGGGGCAGGAACTGCGGCCAGTTAATTTGCACCGCTTCGTCTGGTGTCTGCATGGGAACAAATGCACGCCGGGACTGCTGCCACGGGGGAATCAGAAATATGTATAACAGCCGAGCGCGCTATCATGGCACTTAACTGAAGGCTTTTGGATGACTTCAACGAGTTTTTTCCCTTGTTTCTTTGAGTTCATGTGCAAAGTGCATCAGCACGCATTTTCTGCTTAATAATGATTGAAATGAATCGAGTTGATTAATGAAGTTTCTGATAAACACAAAATTCCTTTACACTATTAAGATAACTTCTTCGCTGGCGGCTTTGGACAGAAATTCCGATCGGGAGATGAAATGAAAGAAAGTCGACAGAAGCCCTGTACTTCTTATTTGCAGTAAAGTTTGGTAGCTTTGACTGTAAGGTGCCCGACTACCATCGCAAAGGTCCGTCCGGAGTGGTCCTTTGCTATTCCACTTATCCCACCTAGATCACCTTTTTTCTTTCTCGTTTTCCTATTGTGATTTCCTCCTTTTTTTCCTGGAAGCTACCCCCTGTTTCCTCGCCGAAGTCAGCCTAGACCTTGCTGTCCGACATTGCAATCAATGATAGAATTGTCGACGGTACAAAGGAGCCTACCCCTGAGCTGAAGTAAAGTGAAAACTGTCAACGAGACTATTTCCCTTTTGTCTGTAAGGGTGAAAACACAAAGAAATCAGGTTGCCTGCATTCCTATTGCCAGCGTCTAGTGGCGCCAATCAGCACAAAGAATAGATATCCATTCTTTGCGCTGATTGGCGTCGCTAGACGCTGGCAATAGGAATGCAGGCAACCTGCTTTCTTTGTGTTTTCACCCTAACTGTCGACAGTTTGTCCTATCACGTTATTATTTAGAGAATCATGAAAATTCTATTCCAAAAACTTCAAGATGAAAATCGGTGATAAGATCGCCCGTTAAATCCTAGTCAGTTTGTGCTACGTGATTTCAATTCGATAGAACTTTCGCGCCTGGTTCCCTCTTCATTCTGTGCACTGTTCTTCTTCTTATTCACATAAGACACTATTTTCTCGGGCTTCTTTTTTCTCTTTGTGACCCGTTTCTTCTCTTCTGAGCTCTTTGTATTCTCTTCGCATATCCGTGTTTTATGAGACTACTGCATCCTGACGTTTACTTACCAGCTTGCATAAATCAGTCGAACCAGTCGTTCCAATCTCTAAAATTGAAAAAGTACCAAAGACAGTATTTTTGAGCCGTGTCTAGCTCTCTTTTACGCATGTGCATATTTTCATCCAACAATTGATTTTATACTGCAGCCACCAATCTAAGAAAAAGTTAGCAAAGCCGTAAACCGAATCGAAAACAAGGTCTCGGATGCAGATGGCATCGCTGCAGACTTCGGCAAGTATGGACAGTAGAAACAACAGATCAGCGTAGCTTCGTACCTGTCAAATCATAATGAGCAGATTTTCACCCTGAGGTAGGCTGTGGGAGAATGTTAGGAACTTAAATAAATAAAACTTATCCCAAATAAAATAAAACTTATCCCAACACCTCTTCGTAGACTTTACGGCCGGTTAAGATAACTTAACCAAAGTATAACTATCTCACTCATGAGAGAAATCTGGACCCACAATAAACTGAAACGATCGTGTAATTGATGTGTAGTTTGATGTGACAAACCAAGTCCAGATCAATCAATATATGTAATGGACTCTGGCAAAAGACGGTTTACTTGCTTCCTATTGAACATGACATTAGAAAAATGATCCGAGGTTTGAGTGTGACATCAAGATGCGTGATCCCCCACAAGTCACCCAAAAAAATGGCTTATGCAAACGACATAAATATCATTGGAATAACATGAAGCGCTATTCAAAATGGTGCAGATCAATGATCGACAAACAAAGTACACGGTAGTTCCGTCTGCGAGACGTTGAAGCAGTACAACCTTGTTTCTTGGGTCCAATACTGGATAGTACCAGCTGACAAAATCATAGAACAGCCAAAGCTGCCATATTCCTCTCACTCTTACATATGTGAAAATCTCCTTTGAATTTTTTCTTTCATTTTTCTGCCTAGCCAAGGCAACATTTTTAGCCTAAGATAAAGCCAGTGTCATAATAAAGCTGTTATCCAAGTTCTAGGTCTTTCCACCACAGTCTGGAGGCTCTCTATTAATGAAACATTCGACACTTTTCTTTTCGCGCTCTCCAGGAACTTTAAGAAGGTTAACGTCTTCGAGTTTCGTTCGTTCAAAACCTGACTAATATATGGCATAAATCGTTACAAATCGTTCGTTCAATTACTAACTAAACCGTTACAAAAAACAGTACTTTCCAATTTCTAATAGATGGCGCACAAATCATCACAGTATGGTAGGTTCTGGTAGGTAGGAGATCTTGCTCGAATAAATGAAGAGGAACCTGCCAGAAAAGTCTCTTGCAGTAGAATGCGGTGCGACAGCGTGGTAGACCAAGCCTCCTTTGGAAGGATAGTGTAGATTTGGGATCACAGACTATATGACATTGCCTCAGAATCGATACCGAATAAGTAAGTAAAGTAAGTAAGACGTTCGTTAACACATTAACGATTATCATGTCCACGAAGAAACTCCTCAGGAGTAGTCAATATCTTAAGTAACATTTCCATACCAATAATTCAAATATTACAGATTTCACGTCAACATAAAATCTTAAAATTAAGATCCAAAGTCAGTGAGAAATATTCACGTAGAAGGAACTTGATTATTTATTCATCATCGTTCAAGTCATTCCTAAATTCTCAATCCACCAATAAATTCCATCATAATTTGTAAAATTCCATTATTTACTGATCTATTTTTGAAAAAGCATAAACCTCTTCTCGCGATTCCTAGAAGTGTGCATCAATTTTCACAAAAGATCAAGAATAAACATTCCCAGAAGTGGACCACTTCGAGGGAGAGATTCTCGCATGCGATGGAATAGGATTCACGTGAACGGAAGCGCCACACATAAACTGACGCATTCGGCAAAAATCCTTGCAAATCAGTTCCCCAGAACGCGGCGGCCGGAATCTTCGTCACAACGTAAATTACAGCCACTGACCGCAGAAATTTCAGGGCGATAAAATGTTTCCCATCAAAACACAAGAAAACAGAAAATTGGCCACGGGGCGGAGGCCCAACTTGGCGGCATTTCCAGTCAATATTCGAGGAACTGTTAAATGATTCATAAGCGCGTCTTCTGAGGCTTGGGACAGGAGGGAATCTGGAAAATTGGCAGAAGCTCGCTTGACCCTCGATCAGATAAAATGCGCCCCTGTGCCGGTAGAACGGAGATTATTCATTTGGCGGTAGTTGGTCGAGATTCCGATGAGAAATCGAGGAGAAAATCGGATTACGTCAATTAAGACGAAGCAGAATCTGACTTCGATCAATAAAATGTATTTCCGCTTACACGTCCACCACCAGTTTTGGCTGAAAAGCGGGCATTCATCGGCCACACATCGCGGAGGAATTTGTCACCGTCGTTAAACCTTGAATGGTTAAATGCCTGAGGATTGAGAACAGGTGACTTTACACCGGGTACGAGATTAAGATGCAAGCAATAAAAACGCTTGTCGCACAAGATGAATCTTCGACTAGAAATGAATCTCCGACAAAACTTTTATAGATCATAAAAATGAATTTGATTAAAACATAAATGATTCTGTAAAAGCATTCGCTCTGGAACGAGGTGGTTGGCCCAATATGTCCGAGGGCATAGAGACAGGTCGAGCAGTTTTCCTTGTTAGAAAATGCCGCTGTGGTATTAGGAATTTGAACAGTTAGTATTTTTGACATGCGATGCGTTGCGGTGCGGCCCGTCTTAATGTGTGCGAGCCTTTAGGACGCAGTGCCGTCACCGATTAATTTGATGGAATGATTTTGGCCATTTTGCACCTTGTCGAACTACACTAAAGCGGTTTTCGAGGCGCTGCCCTGATAAAAGAATTTTTATATGTATTTGTATATGTGTGTTTATATGAAATTACAATTGTACAATCTACAAGTAGGGACCGAATTTGTATTTTGTAGCCAGGACTGGTGGCTGAATGAAGAACTGAATCTCCGACATTATGATGCTTGTTCAACGACTTGGAAAATATGGTCATTTCATTGCAGATCGTCGGTTAGTGTTATGCCTACGATGAGAAGAGATGGGTCAGTGGTTGAATTTAGACCGTTTACCGATATAGAAGGAAGGCTATTGCAAGTTTTGTTAGATATGAGACAGTACTTCGTTTAAAAGATGTTCAATTCGACGCAATTCTTGCGACACATAGAACTGGGGCCAGTTGACACAATTCGACGTCGACTGAAAACGACACTTTAAGGCCTTCCGCACACGAGTCGACTGTTTTGCAATCCAAGTTTGAAACTGATTTCACAATAACGACGTTCGCAACCAGTTTGCAACCAAAAAGAGACCCTTGCCCACACACGAGCGCAACTGATTTTTGATCAATCCGTTTTCTGTGCCCACAAAGTTTTTAAGGCGATGCGAGATCTCGTGCGTGCCTCGCCCAATACTCGGTCTCGTTCATACCTCGAGTGTCAATGTACAATAGTGCCAGTGTGAGTCGTTATATATACGTCAAATTCAATAAAAGTTTATATTTTTTTTATATTTTTAAAAGTAATTTGTGCTCAATCTATTAATTTTTCTATGTTTTCTCCACAAATTCTCTTCATGCTGTTGCTGTCTAAATATGAAAATAAACACATATGATGATCTGTCATCGCGTGTCGCTGTGTGAAAATTTCAATATTTCGAAATTTTCTCGTCTTGCATTATCGCATCGCGTTGCATTCTACATTGCGGCATTTGAAAGCCTGTTATGGAAAACTGTTCTTGCCGGTCGATAAGTTGCGTGGTTGCACTTCATCTGAACTACTTGACAATTTTCTTGATAGAAGTTACCAAGTATCAGAAATTCTCACTACCGCTCGAAAAACGTTAGTACGCTTTAATAAAGGCCCAAACATATAGCACAAACGAAAACGAACCGAAACGAAAAGAATGAAATAAATCGTATGAAAATGCATGAACTCGGTTATATAAACGAACAGAACCGAATCGGAACGAATGATATAAATTTATTTCATTTCGGTATTCGTTTCAGCTATTCAGCTCGTTACTATGACAGTTCTACAGACAGTTTGCTTTCGAATTTAAAGTAGTCGAAAGAACGAAAAAGAGATTATTTTAAAAGAATGCAGTCAATACAAGGTGAAAAAATTTAAACTATGATTTCTCTTGTGATTTCTCGACATCCGCCATAAATTATATAAATCGTATAATAGATATATGTATTTATCGAAAATAAAAAACTCTTCTACTCAATGCAAAACTTGTCAACAAATGTCAAAAACCTATTCGCTCAGGCACCTAATCGCTTTCATTTTCAAGTCCATTTCGTTTTCGTTTCGGTTCGTTTTTGTTTCTGCTATATGTTTAAGGCCCAATCATATAGCAGAAACGAAAACGAACCGAAACGAAAACGAAATGAACTTGAAAATGATAGCGATTAGGTGCCTGAGCGAATAGGTTTTTGACATTTGTTGACAAGTTTTGCATTGAGTAGAAGAGTTTTTTATTTTCGATAAATACATATATCTATTATACGATTTATATAATTTATGGCGGATGTCGAGAAATCACAAGAGAAATCATAGTTTAAATTTTTTCACCTTGTATTGACTGCATTCTTTTAAAATAACAACTTTTTCGCTCTTTCTACTTCTTTAAATTGGAAAACAAACTGTCTGTCGAACTGTCAAAGTAACGGGCTGAATAGCTGAAACGAATACCGAAATGAAATAAATTTATATCTATCGTTCCGTTTCGGTTCTGATCGTTTATATAACCGCGTTCATACATTTTCATACGATTTATTTCATTCTTTTCGTTTCGGTTCGTTTTCGTTTCTGCTATATGTTTGGGCCTTAGGCCTTTATTGTATGCTTATTTAGTTTTAATTGCATTTATGCATTTCCCATTAAACCATCTATTCGGTCAAGATCATATAGAATGAGAAATGAATAAACGCAACTCCTCTTCTAAAACACCGATACCAGTCAGTGGCTTGGACCAAGTGAATGGGAGACACATACGATTATTCAGCTGTTGTCGAACTGGTTTTACGGGAATTCCTTTCCCGAGAAGAACTTTCTAGTCTGTACAAGGAAATATAGATATGTGTTCGTGCTTATAAAGAAGATATAAAAGGCAAAGGGAAACACATTTCGTATGGGATAGTTTCCACACCTTCCTTTTACCCTGCTCTCCTAAAAAACCGGTTCGACAACAGTTGAATGAATCACCGTGTGTGCCTCCCTAACAAGCCTCAGCCAGTTGAGTTTCTTATAATGCCTGACATTTTTTTAGGGGCTGCGTTGGTTGGGGCAGAAAATGTATTTGGGAAAGTTCCCCTTTGTAGAGCAGTGGTTCGAGTAGCCGGGAAAGGAGTGAATATCGACGGAGCACCGCGTTAGATAGCAAGTAATAAATATGTGCTTTTGTCCCCGCCTGGGAGCCCCGGAGAGACTCCTTGCTAGGGTAGGTAGTCGGCCTTCTGCCTTCTACTGAGCCTATTTAGCTCAGCTCTGCATCGCTCGACTGGCTTCGAGCGTATCATGAACGAGCCTATCTATAAAAATTCGGGCCTGGTCATAAACGCAGAGCTGCGGTCATTCTGCGATATTCAGCTACAGACTTCCAATTGCTGAATACTGCAGAATGACCGCAGTTCTGAGTTTTTGACCAGGCCCTTCCAATGCTACAAGGTAAAGTAATCTCTCAATCTAGGTTGCGGAGTTGATACCGCAGCCCTACATGGCCAGTCAAGTCAGTCATATCCTACCAACAGCCTAAGGTTCGCCTCGTTTAAAGTGCCCGTTAAGGCAAAAGGGTTTACTAATTTTTTAGCTTGTCTAAGACCAGGGACTGCTTCCCAGTAGGCTAGGCTCAACCCCTTAGCCAAGTCCTCTATCAGGGACAGGGGAGATACCAAAGAAGGGTCCTGTGGCATACATCTGGATACACTAAGTGCCTAGAGCTAGAGGAGATTGTGAACGACAGTGCGAGAAGCTACCCATTACCATGCAGCCATTGATACGATAACGGGCCTAGTCATAAACGTAGAACTGCGGTAATTCTGCAATATTCAGCTATAGACTTCCAATTGCTGAATCCTTTCCTCTGGGTTTGATTACCCAGTCTACGTTTGGAGTTAACAGAGTGCCCACGTGAAGATCGTAACAGGAGATCGTAAAATGAGGCGGAAAGCATCATATCCGAAGATCAGAATTTCCCCCTTTGGACACAAGAATGGTGCTGCGATACAGAACAAAGTCCAAAAGTCGTCCTCGATACATAAATTCCTAGATTTATTATTCTTAGCCAAGCATGGATTAAAGAAGTCAATTAATAAAGATAGTAACTTCATTCCATGTCAACAAGTTTACGTGATCCGCAAGTACTTATCAAAATAACAAGATTTTGTCTACTTTACATAATCCCTCATATTAAAGCAACGTCCAAGGCCATCATATGGACAAATGGTTGATACTTTCTAGTTAATTTAACTTCAAACAATATCAGATATATCTGGATTGAGCGTCTGCCTCTTTCTGCTTATCTAAGCTGCTGCTTCTCAAGCATATATCGAAAGACGCTCACATCACAGTAGACACTAGGCGTGATTAGTCCCATCTTTAGCATTACTCCAAAAAAGTAAGATTAAAGCTGTGAGAATTTTCGCTGTACATTTTCCCAACCGTCATTTGTCTCTGCACACCCAACCCGGCAATATTTCAGTCTTTCACACATGATCGCCAACGGCTCAAGTGTCTGCTATCAAAAGCCTCGTCTTATCACAAATAAAAACTATGATAAGAATCTGTGGTGGAATTATTGCAAGCGACTCGAGAATTTCGAGATCTTCGAGATCCAGACAAGAAAAATTCCACAAGGCTTTCGACTAAGCGCTTAGGAGCGGCTGATTGTTTACGCTCGCGGCGATCCGTCATCCATTGTGGTGGATATCAGCACTTGGCATTTTTATGGAAATTGGAGATTTCTCAAACCCCGTGACTCTTCGATTTTGTTTTTCTCAGATCTATGGGTGACATTGTCTCCAAAGTCACTGCGACGGGCTGCGAACGTTGCCAGGCAGGTTAAGTGGACGTTCGTGTTTTTGTTAGTGGAACGCTAGATCTCACGGTTCCTATTCACCAGGTAATGGCTCCTCATTTCTATGGTCTTTAGTTTCATTTGTTGCTGACGATCTCTTAAGAAGGCGCGACTAAACTTCTTCAAGCTAAAGAGTCGTGTATTTTCTTTGCTTTTGTGGCCGCGCTGGGCTGCTGCGACAAGATTAGGTGGCTGGACCCTTTTTGTTGTGCAAATAAACATGATGTTTGATAGCCCTGGACAGGACGGGAGTGGTGACTTCTTTCTACTTTTGATCGGTCGGCGGAATCAAGGTAAAAGCTTGCCCTTTGTGAATTGATTCGATCGCAATAAAACTTACATAAAAATTTAATTTCGACTCTAAATTGCCCAGTTACGAGGCTCTCAGGTGAAGATTAATGGATATCATGCCCTTCTGAATGGGTGCCTCGAACTGTGAGGTGCTATTCATTCGGGCCTGAGAAGCGGAAAATTGTACTAAATCCGTTGGGAACGCGGCGGAGCAGGTAGAGAGACTTCTTCACTTTCTGAATTTCCATTTCGTTCCATGAACTTCGCCGTGATCGGTCCTTTCTTTTTATTAGTGTCCTCATTTCTGTGTCTGTAGCCACACGATACTTGTTGCATCGCAGCACCACAGCATCGCGCGCAGCATTACAGCAACAAAAGCAAGGCCGGCGGCAACGGCGGCGGCCTCCCACGCGCCACGTTCCATAACCGTTCTCGGCTGGCCATTGTTTCCCGACGATATCGTGTGCTGGTCTCATTTTTATCTCATGTCCCACGGGCGTCTTTTTTCTTCCATCGGTCCCCCATAAAACTTGCTCCAATGACAGCATCTTCAAGGCACGCCATTCTCTAGCCTTGCGACCAAGGAGTAGCAGCCCGTCTGGGATCTGAACGGTCTCGAATTCCTCGAAGCCGAAACATCGGATTTAATGGCCCTCTGGCTCTGGACACTGGGGATTGGACGCTAGGCTCTGTAGATTGGGGCCCTAAATTGATCTTTAATTTGCCTAATTCCACTCACGAGTCCTCACATGTCATTAAGTGTTTTCGGAGCCTTCTACTATTTATTTTGGGCATAAATTCCAGACTTTAGGGTTTTATTGGTCGAGGCCCGACTTGGTTATTGGCAGCTGAGCCCCTCTCATGATGGCTAGGACCCTCTGAAGGGTACACAAGGCCTAGGGGCGCTAATTAAATGCTGATGCCATATAAAGTTTCGGGCTTAGGATAAAGCTGTTGAAGCTTATAGAATTTTAAAAACACCAATTTCCGAGCAGTCCTGGACACTTCAGACTGAAATTGAGGCGCATAAAAGGATGCCTTTATTGCTGCAGTTTCACCGTCGCTTGATTAAAAGGAGAAGAACATTTGTTATTTAAATTAAAATTGGACGCGGTCTTTTTAAGTACCGCTGTTAGGAATTGAATGGTATTTAATATCGCGAAAGCGTTTACCGCTCGTTTAGTATTTAGTTCAATTTTAAAAGGTGTTTGCTGGCAGATGATTTTATTGTCCGTCCATTTTGATCATTTTTTTTAACATATTGAAATCTGGTATAGAATGAATGTTATCCTATAAAAAGTTTTTAATTTGTGGCTTCTTTACTCTAAATCTGCAGGTAATGAATATTGTTTGCCAGCTAGTTCCCACAGGGTCTAGTCCTGAGAAGATCAAGAAAGCCTGCATAGCTTTCTATGCCTGTGAAAAGACTTTCGGCAATAGATGGGGTCTCAAGTCAAAGATGGTACGTCCATTTCTCAAGTACGGCCCGTTGGTGTAGGGAACAGCGCTGAACAGGAGCTATATTTTCACAAAGTTAGGAAGAGTCCAGCGGACGAAAATAGAAGAGGAGGGAAGCCAAGACCTGGACCGCAAACCCTATGGGCATGGCAACACCTTGAATGTAATTTGCTTGACACAACCACAGACTATCTTCCCTTAGATTGACCTTCAGGATGCAGCTTGCCGTCGAAATACTCGTAAGAAGAGAGTGGAGAAATGAAGATGTCTTTTAGAAGCTTGATCTTGCGGATATTCACCGATGGCTCTAAAACATCAGAGGGTGTCGAACAAAGGTCTATCTAGAGACCAACATCAGTTCAATGTCCTGGCACCTTCTGATGCACGCTAGTAGTAGCGGAAGTACTTGCGATCCTGAAGGCCTGCTAGACAATTAACCTCGAACCTACACCAGGATGTATAAAGTGGGGCAAAAGTAATGTTATAATGTGAATTGGCTGACTTTTTATTAGAAATTGGTCAAATAAGCATTAACAAAAATTTCGCGTTCTTCAGGTGTGTATCTTTCCAATTCTTCCGTGTCAACTAATTCTCTATCTATTTATGTCGACATCTGTCTACAAATTAATGTCATGGCCGGCTGGCTACCTTTCTTCCCTAGGTTCCTGGACCTATTAAAAAAATGGCAACACCAGCTCTTATATCGTCCAGGTTGAACAACTCTGTTCAGGGCACTTTTGGTATGCTGTCAAAATGGGGGATTATTTTACTAATGGTTCAGAAAAAGAAAAACACCCTGATGTATTAATCGATGCATCTTTTCTGCTTTTTCTATGGCCACGTTGAATAACAATCTGGGGCCGTATTTGGTTTCTCGATTCGATGGATCGCCTCGACAAAAAAAGCCTGTTGATTTTCTCTAAGTTTTATATTTGGCATTTCGACCGAATCGACAGGTAAGTGTGGTCATACAAAACCATCAAATTGTGTGATATTACTCCAAGTGCAGCACAAATATTTAATTCAAATAGAAATTGTTAAAAGTTTATTGTATGCATAAATTGAGCTTTTTAATAAACGTCAAACGTCTTGATCGAAACGTAGAGAGACGGTAACGTTGTCGATATCGTGTTGCCAAATGCCAATTTTTATTTATCGACAGGAATCGATATCGACTCGAGAAACCAAATACGGCCGCAGGAGTGTGCCGCCTTCCTTAGGACCGATTCACAATGAGAGCTTCAAAGCCTGCAAGCTTCAAACTTCAAAACTTAGGATTATAGGATTTATGTACAATGATTCACATTTACAGCTTCAAGCTGCAAGCTTCAAATGAAGCTGAAACTATGGTAAAAAAAATGTGAAGCTTGAAGCTCTCATTGTGAATCGGGCCTTACTCCTGGTATTTTTTCTAGGGGGAGGGGCATAATTCACCATCTGTTCTAATTCTACACGTTGCATCTTACATCGAAATTTCCTATCAGTTCTATCATGTTGTTCCATAGCATCAAATTACGGTTTACGATATCGTAATCATATTTGTGGTCGATGAATAACATATGGCTATTAAGTTCAACAGCTTTTTCTAGGATATAATCCTTTACTAATGAAACGCTGTTATTTACTTTCTTACAAAATATATTCAGCCGATTTTAGCCAATGTAACAGAAACCATTTTCAAGGTACGTCATTAAGTTCTCTTTATTTTAAAAAGTAAAGTAAGTACTAACTAAAATCAAACCTAAAAGGAACCTAAAGGATGCGCTTAAGCATTGCTCGAAACTAAAAAAAACTACTATTATTGAGCGTTATTAACCCAGCAGTAAAATAAATGATTATTGATTTGTTCTTTTCAAAATCGCTATCACAAAATCTTCGCCACCACACAGTCAGTGCCCGAAACATTTACGTTAATTTCTATCCTAAAAATATGCAATTTTTCTAATAAAAGTTCTGGAAATATGCAAACTCAAATTTTCTCTTTGTTCTTTTTATTGCGTCGCAACGCGTGGACGACTGCTTTTTGGGGCTCAAATTTGCATATACAGAAGAAACATAAAAATGCTGACTTTACAAAAAAAAAACAAAAGGTAACTGCAAAAAAAAACGTAGCTTAAACGACACGATCAATCCAGTCCGAGAGCTGATCAATTTCCTTCTTTGCTGCTGAGCATTCGACAACTTGGACATTCTGCGTTATTTGTGAAAATTCAAAATCTTTTCCTTGCTTCCCCAAGAACACGCTGCTAGAAACGGAATCGTCGACAGATTTCAATTGGCTTGTACGAGTGGTGCGAATGAGATTCCTGGAAGTACAATCAGGGTACAATATTTATATGTATAAAATCGTCAATTGCCAGTAAATCTTACAATTCCTTCTCTAGTATGGTTTTAACAACATTACATCCTTTGGCCATAGCCTCGTCTTGTTTATTACATAAAATCAGTACTGGCACCGATGAAGTTGAACTATCAGCTAAAATCGTATACAAATAACTGAAATTCGAGCGGAATTAAATGAAACTCTTAACAAACAACAATTTTAAGTCATACTCAGCCACATCTTGCACGTCCTTCTGTAGTGTGACACTGTCAACAACAAAAGCAATACCTTTGGCGGTATTTTTATATTGCTCGAAGAATTTTGCCCTTAAGCGCTCGTGCCCAGGTATATCAATAACGCGCACGACTCCCCTTCCAGTCTGATATTCTCCGATATTTGCCGAAATCGAGGTGAAAGTTGAACGCGCCTTCGAGTACAAAAGTTCCGAAAATACTGTAGTTTTACCTGAATCTGAAAGGCCCGTTAAGAGAAAATCTGTCTTCGCAGCTTTCCTTCTCTTGTATATGAAGAAAATTACTGTAATTAATTTAATTTTCATTTATAATTAATATTATTTGTACAAAAAAGGCGGTAACCTCAATATTCCGCGTACTTACTAAATGTTAATATAACAACAATGAGTGCTACCAAAGCGGGAGTCTCGATTATGTCTCCTAGCTTTATGGTAATTTTCGAATTTTCTTTAGTTTCTGAAGCTTCCATTTTATTAAATACTTTATTTGTATAAATTAATACAAACTTCTGTTCATCAAAAAAACGACCCTAGTGACACGCAGACGGCACAAATGACAGCTCAAATGCACTGACATTTACATTTGATTTTTTTTTGATAAAACTAAAACTGGGAATGGGAACATTTTGTATTGAAACAAAATAGGGGTTAAAAATGTATTAGCCGCGAACATTTGAAACTGCTCTGCCTGGTTTTTAACGGATTCAAATTTTCAGAAACTTTCTTGCTGATTATTAATTTTCACAACAAATTTATCTATTAACATGTAGCAAGTGGGATTGCGTATAAATAATCAAAATAAAATTCTTTGTCTTTCGTTTTAGTTGCCGTTTCATTTCTAGCAAATGATTTTTTTTATGTGGCAGTTCTAGGCCCCTGTGCTGAAAGTCGAGTCGTGTTTCGTGACAAGTCGTTGGAGTTGAAGAGAGTCGAATTACGACTTTCAGCACTGGGGCCTAGAGCGGAAATGATAAGTTGAGTTTAAGCCCTTGTACTGACAGTCGTGATTCGACTGAAACACGACTCGATTTCCAGCCCCGGGGCTCTAAGCTTTCTTCAACTCAAACGACTCGATTTCCAGCCCAAGGGCTCTAAGTTCAGGAGTCACCTTTGTACTACCAGTCCCTTATGTCGTTTGTCACGTCATGGTGCAATATCTAGCAGTAAACTTAATACGAAAGGGGAATAGGATAAAGGGTTATGAGGATTCGGGAGGGTGCTGAAGAAGGTGGCTGCCCTGCGTTTGAACTCTTGGATGTTGTAGGCGTTCGAAAATACTGACTGCGAGAAGTTGTTCCACAGTCGAGTTGTTCTATTTTTGAAATCACCGCAACTATGATTTCACACTCAGGATCGGATGACAAAAATTCCGAGATTTGTTCAGAAATAGCATCAAATGATGAAGTTAAGGCTTCGTTACTTATGTTAGGATTTCTGTATAGGAAGCAGAAAAATATGACGTGGTTTCGGAAGATGATTTTAATCCAGAGGTTGTTAGAATCTGAAGACGTGCTATTATATATTTTATGGTAAGCCACGCCCATCTTTAACATATGGGGTGAGAGATTGTGCACTAAAGTGTACCCCGACCCCTGGTATTAACCTATCAGGTGATCAACTAACAGGTGATATTTGGGTTTCACTAAATGCCAAAATTGAATGTTAAAAATTCGAGAAGTGGGACTCTACAAAACAAAAATTCGCATAAAGTCTACGAATGTTACATAAGTCAACACAAAACTCAGACTTGTAACGGAACTTCAGTTGCGCGGGTTCAACCGTCAAATTTTCCCCAGGGACTTTACTCGACAAAGCAGCCTTTCATAGTCAATAACATTTGTTTGCGGCAGAGTGCTATCGTCTCTTAAGACGGAGCAAAGTTTTTATCGACCGACAGATATTGGTCACGACACCTGCTGCTCCAAGTTTCGAGTTCTGCCAGTGGCCTTCGCTTAAAACGCGCACGTGCAGCATTTCCATGCTACTTATGATGTAGCTCAAAATAAATATTTTTTGTTTTTTAAACCCCTAGTAATTTAACTCTAAAGAAATACCTAGAGATTTAAAATGAATAATCCCTTAACAACTCAACTCAGCTCTCCTACGAAATTTCAACCCAACCTCGACTCAACTTTTCAACATAATTCATAAACGGGATTTTGTATTCCTTGTCCCGAGATATTCAGAATTTTCTGAACAAATTTAATAATGGAATGAAACGGAATGTGAACGGCTTCAACGGAACTCTGAAATTGGCCAAGAAATGTCAAAATAATTATTGCAAAAAATATTATCGCAAAGAAGATTCTATTAAATTTCGCAAATGTCTCCAGCCGCCAGTATGGCTCGCAAAACCGATATATCACTCCGTAGTTTCTATATATTCAATTCGAATTTGGGACAAAAGGAAGGGGAGGTGAATATACAAACAATTAATTGTACATTTAAACATTTATATTTTCTCCCATCGCCATCCATCAGGAAAACAAGAAGATTCTCTTCTATCATCCCTCGGAAATTGATATGGACACAAAAATTAAAGATATTGGATTATCAGAGGCAATTATTAAATTTACGGGGTAAAGATAAAATTGTTTGAAAGTGCAATTAAAGTTTAAATACTGGAAAAATCTCATTTTTAGTACGTTCACTTCAGAGGATGACTGTCGGGCGTTGCATACACAAAAAACAACTCAAATTTTTAACCAGCCAGAAAAAGACTTTTGGATGGTTATGGTGATGGTACTAATTTATATATTTAATAATTTTCTAAATCTACAAAATACAGACCATAAATGTCCCGTACGAAACGAAAGAGGACTCCGACACGGTTGAGTACAAAGGCGGAGAAGTACACAACACAATTTTCAGGTCTGTCTTAAGGCAGACATATCAAATGTTTCGCTTGTTTGCAGGAACATTTCAGAATAATTTTGCAGGACAAAATCAAGATGATAAAATTTCAAATCTAAAGAGCAGATTAGAAACATTTTATTCAAAGGTTTTCGTTGTTATAATTTCGAAATTGAGTAGCGTAAACATGATTTTATCTGTTCACAGTATTTGCTTACTTTAAAATTACCACTTTGTGACATGGTGGATGTAGTTAGAAGTATACAATATCTACCACTTCAAAAATTTCTTTTCTTGAGGGTACACAGTTTTATTAATATGATTGAAGCAACATTCCCGATGATTGAAAACTGTGTGTTCCTCTACAATGATCAGCTTGTTTGGTAAGTGATTAAGAATGCACAAACAAAATGTTTTTAATATATATATTTGATCATAGGAGCGAAGTTAATCCCACAGATTTATATTCAATTCATGAGTATTTGATTACCACCCTATTTCCAAAAGCAATACAATGTGAGCTTCAAGGAGGCTCTATGCGAGGATTTTCACTTGAATGCAATCACTACGGGTCATTTGTTACTGGACCAGAAAATGAGGAGAGAGGCTGCACTAAAGCTCCTAAAGTATACATCTATAACGCCGGAGAATGTTCTTGTTACTACCTAGTGGTATATAGGGCATTAAATGCGACAATGTGCTTATTTATTGATGGTAATTTTTTTTCCTTATACCCTAACATATTTATATTTTACAAAAACATTAATTTTAAAATGAATTTCAGCAAAGAATCCAATAAACGAGGATTTTTACACCGAATTACATTCATTCATGGGACCGCAAATAACAAGCATCGCCTCAGAAATAGGAGAAGCATTCGCAAAATCAAGCCCAAATAACAGTAAGCTACAATCTGAAGCTGATAGTCCAGGGCCAAAATTCTTATATATTAACGAATTAAGCTTGAGACACACAGAAACTATTTATCTTGCTCAGAGGCATCCGAGAAGCTCATTAGTTCCGCCAATGGTAATGAATTTGATAGCGGATTTATATTATGAGCCGCAACCGAATTCACAAGGGAAATTTGAAGAGATTGTATTAAAGGCTGTGAATGATTTTTGGATTGTAAAGAAAACATCAAATTGGAGGCAAGTTTTTGTAATTATACATAATAACAAGGCCACTATGTTAGAGATAACAAATGAAGCAAAAAAAGTATTAGAACAGCAGATGACAAATGTATTTTTTGAAAAATAACTTTTTTTATTACATTATTTAGATTAAATATATTATGTTATATCGAAAATTATAAGTTTCTTCTTTTTTTCCATTTTAATTCTATATAAGTTTTACACAAGTAAATCATTTTCTGGTGTGACTACAGCACTTACATGCTTCCGCTTAACAACGTAGATCTTTCGGTTCGATAAGCAAATTGTATAGCTGTGATCGTCATAGATGATTGATATTCTTTCGCATCCATTGCTTGGCATAAATTCTTCATCGATACTGGAAAAAATATATTTGTTATTAATATTCTCCTTGTAGGAATTTGAAGCAGATGACCAATAGTGACCAACAGCAAGAATAACATGAAACCTAGAAAATAAAAAAAGTCCAGGCCTCGACCTAATAATCGAAGAAGTTCTAGAAAACTAGCACAAGGAAGGAGCGACTACCAACCAAGGAACGATGAAAAGGGATAAGCAAATTGAAAGACCTCAAGGACTGCATCGGGACAAGGAAGTTAGAGAGGTAGCAAGGACGTTTAGAGTAAAATATTTTATGTAGGAGAGTTAGTGCCATGCCATTAAGAAAATGAAAGAGCCCACATCCCAGTAACGAATTTTGTAAGTCCGACACATGATCAAATCTACGGAGGCGAAAAACAAATCTCAGACAATCATTGAATGCGACCCTGAGTCGCCGTTGACAGCACGAATCAAGAGAAATATAAACAAGGGCGCCATAGAGAAAAGGCGGCAGAATAAGGGATTTCACAAGCTTAGTACGGATAGAAGATGATAGCAGATCAGGGAACAGCCACGGTTTACGCAAGGTACCATAAATCTTAGACAGCATGAAGGAGACATGAATACAACAGGAAAGCTTACAGTTAATAAATATCCCAAGGCTCTTGTCACAATCAACGACAGGAATAGGAACGTTAACTACGAATAGATTAGAAGTATATTCAGGGGATACAAGACACCGGATGATAAGCAGTTCTTGGGAGTTAGTAGGATTAGGTTTTAGGAAATTATTAGAACTCCATTCACTGATTCGAGATAAAATGTTATTCATATCAGCAGTACCGGATACAATTTAACTAGGAGGCAAACAATTTTACAACTAAAGATCATCAGCTTACGTATGAAAAGAACAGCCGTCAATGACAGAGGGAAGATCATTTATGTACAGGACAAAAAGAAGAGGACCTAGTAACGAGCCTTGAGGAACACCCAAATGCGGGGCAAAAGAGAGGATGTAATGCCACTATGACGAACACATTGAAATCTATCGGAGGAGAAAAGCCGCGTAGCAGAGGAAGAGAAATGGTAAAGTTGATTAAGTTTGGACAATAGGAGCGGATGGACCACCGAGTCAAAAGCCTTAGAGAAGTCGAGTAGAACCAGTAATGCAAGATTACCTTGATCAATCGCAACCCTAAGATCAGTTGTAACCCTTAACATAGCTGTTTCACAGCTGTACGATTTACGAAAACCGCCAAACCTGGAAGGCTTTGCTCACCACTGAGCCTACAGTAACAGCGAGAACATCAAGCAGCGATGGATTTCGGCAGTTCATAAGCGATGGGAGTTTATTTAAAACATGAAGGTCCAATGACTCGAACATATAATTAAGAGATTTCGTATGACCATTTGGTTTTAATAAGTTGACATTGAAATCACCTGCAACAATTATATTCTCATATTGACGAGAGAGATTAGAACAGTTTGGAACTCAGCAGCGACCACGGTATCAAATATAGTGGGGAGACAGTATACACTTATGACGGCACATTTATCATAGGCAGATTTTAATTCCACAGCAATAAATTCAGGTGGAGAATCTTTAGACTTTCCAGGCACTTATAGGAAAGCACAGAAGAGACATACACAGCGACACCACCTCCAGTGCGGCCAGCACGATCATTTCGGTCAGCATGGTCATAAAGTCAGAAAGAAAGACAAAAGAGGAGGGGATATCTGGATTTAACCACATTTCACTAACAACTAAGACATGCATTTTAGGGCAATCAAGCAAGTTTCTCAGCTCTTCCATCTTATTTTTTAAACTCCTGGCATTAAAAACGACAATATTCAGCCTAGAAGAGGAAGAGGAGAGGATATTGAGGTGTGTTCCCTCGTTGTGCATACGACTACGAGAAAAGCTCATAATATATACAGAGAGAGCACAGATCCACACGACCAGAAGCATGATTTCTTGAAGCTAATCTAGTGAAGGCCGGGCTAGGTTGTGTCGCTGCACCAGACGAGGATGCTCCAGATGATTTAGCAGATCCATGCAATTTTCCCATTATTAGATCAGCGGTAAACCCTCGAGAAGGAACACTGGCGGTCGCACTGGAAGTATCTCTACACCTAGTCTAACCAAGACTAGCCGTTCACGTAATCAGGTTGAGGACAACTATATTCCAAAAGGGCTCATTGTAGCAGAAATTTTCGGTAAATAGACAAGTAGGAGCTGGATCGACTATGTGACGACTGACGCAGCTGCAATGTTCAACATTCGGAACTGGAGGCAAATACTGCAAGGGACCGCCAAACTTGAAAAAATGGCCTAGAGGAAACCAAGACTAAATTTGGGCTGTAGCCCCTTTGGAAGGATGGATTAAGATCACAGAATTTTTTGCTAGGAAATTAAGTAAGTACCTTTCAGTCATTTGTATGAGACCCATAATTATATTTGCACTTTTTTCATCATTTTCAAGTTCTCCACCAGATTCAAGGACCGCACCGTCATCCTTAAGCACTAAATAACCGATTTGATTTGTTATTTTCTCTAAAGGAAACATTTTTGCTTAAATATAAAAGAAAACGAAAATTTTTGTTTTTTGCTAAGGATTTGGGAAAACAGCTGAGAGCACTTTGACGTTTTTGTATAAAAATACGCTGAATGTGGGCTGAATGCCTATTAATAAAGCTGTACTGCCATATAACCATTGAAATGTAATCATAAAATTTATTTTCGTTACTTTCTTTTTTCAGATAATAATGGTAAATAGTTTATATTGTTCGTTTAAATTAATTCGTGATTGAGTATTTCTGTTATATTTTATTCATTTAAAAGTTTTAGTGACACAATAAATAATTATTGCTTGTTATTGTTATCGTTATATGGCAGCTTTCAAAAACTTCTATTAAAAGTCCCAGTACAGTGAAAAAAAGCTTCAAACGAACGCGAACCTCACCATCTTGTAAAAAAGTGCTCCCGAGGAAGAAGTAGTTCAAGAAGAAATTCCACACAATCGCGAATGGAATCAAGTTATTCTAGTGATAATATAATAAAAAATTACTAAAAACTGTTAAAAAGTGTAAGTTTAGTGTATTGGCTTGCTTAATATTATAAAAATGATAACAAATTGTGAGTTTTAATATTAAAATTTTGCCGGAAAAGTTGCACAAATTTGCCACACCCTGGAGAAATTAAAAGATTTACAATTTCCTGTCAAAGTTCAGTTACTTCTTTTGTTCCAATTAAATCAAAAATTTAGATAAATTTTTAATAAAAAAAAGTAACTTCACAAAAGTGTAATCTATTTAAAAATAGCGATGTGAATAAGCAAAAAAAATAGATATGAATTTTCATCAAGAGAGAATTTTTCGCCGATGACGTCGTCATCCATGAAAAATTTTTCTGTGATCGATAAATCGATCTTACTGCAGCTCGCTGGAGGATTATTTAACATATTTGTGTCCTAGTTTCGATAAAATTCTGGATTTTTAAAAAAGTTTTCAATAAGGAATGTCCTTCAGTAAATATTAAATGGAATTAATGTGAATTTGTTTATATACGAATACGGTTTTGTCACGTTACGTCATCGCATAATATTGGCTTTAATCTTCTGTTCACTGTTGAGAAGTGAAGAATTTCCATAGAGATTGATTGAGCTCTAGCAGCTTGGTTAATTACTCGTCCGCACATTATATGGAATGGAGCTCACACTGTAGCACATACAAGTCATGCATGTATAGTTCGTTAATGAGTTCTATTTTTACACTTAAGTTTCTAAACATAGTTTCCGGAGAATTTATGTTTATTTCAAAAATTTTAATCGAATGCATACTAATTAAATGAAGTTACCAAGTTCATGTTATCAAAATAGGAGAAGTTTTATAAATTCAAAGGTTTTTATATCAAATAAAATAATTTTAATAAAGCATAGCGATCCACTTATCTGCCTTACTTTCTACTGGAATTTTAACGTCGGGCTTGCTGAAAAGCTTTGTGACTACCGCATTCGTTGATGTACATTGTAATGTGGATCTTCACTAGCCAAGAGAGTTTAATATACAAGGTCTTTCAGCAAGAGGTGTCATTTTAAGTCAACAGAAAAGCGCAATAATTTCGTAAAAAGTGATATTTTTATTTCATTCGAAAGTACAAACTGAGATGCATATTACATTACATTCTTTAAATGGGCGGGCGACCCTAGAGTTTAATGAAGGGTTTTGATATAGCCTAAAATTGATTTAGGCTTCATATGCCGAATCTCCCTGGGAGCAGAGAAGCAGCGATGAAGGGGGCTCAATCTTTACAAACGCACAGCAGTTGCTCCTGCTTAAATAATAGCTCCCATCTGTTCAAATTTAAAGGTTCAGGAGTATCCACACATATCAGGGCCATGCCCGGGACGTCACAGGTCCGTGTTCCGTCAGGGGCTCAAAAAAATTTCGGTGCGTACATTTTATATGAACTCGTTCACACATGTCGGTGTTCGGGCCGGAGTAAAAATCTAATTTCCCTGGCACGGTCCTGATGTGTGTGAATACTCCTTGAAGCTAGATTCACACATAACCGGGGCGAGCCAGGAACGTGTCAGGGCCGACATGTGACATCCGAGGCCCGTCGAAAGAAAGCATTCACACATATCAGGGAACTCGAATTCGTGCTTTCAGTATATCAGTCCAGGGGATAGCGGTTTTGGCTCCGAATTCTCTCGGGCAGCGCCGATAGACGTGAAATTTGGACAGTAAGTAAGTAGAAGCTCAAGGAACGAAAGTTATATTGTGTTGATGTGTGCTTTTTCCCTGCGGGGAATACCAACCCTTCTGGGGGGTGGTTATTGGCACACACAAAATAACTGCAGAAACCGATAGAGGGATGGATTGAAAGCAAAAAATGTTATATAAATGTTTTTCTTTAAATTAAATATTTTCCGAGCTATTAGCGATTGAAATTGTCGATTTTTCATCTAAAAAATGGATGTTTTAGAGCGGTTTTTCACGAATTACTTAAAAACCTTGCGTTTTTTCAAACAAAAAACAAGCAAACATGAAGCTTTTAGAATAACGAATCGATTGGTGTTTTATTTATTTCTGTAGATGAAATACAACTCGAGTAATGAGTCGTTAAAGATGACCCTTTGCTCGCCGAAAACTGAACTAGAACCATACGATGTTAAATAAAGGCAAAACGACGAGTTTTTGGAGAAAAACTTATTAGACCATATCTAAAGTACTTGAAAAGACCTTTAAAATGAGCTTTGGTACAATTCATTAGCATCAAAACTTACGGAGTAATGATGAAAATAATATGGTTGTCTCCATTTTTCGGCAAAAAAAGCAACAAAGAAACCAATGGCTTCACGGAAAGAATTGAAAGTAAAGGAAACCCTTGTACAATTAACTTTGTTTAGGTTTTAACAATATGTTCTAAAAGTTTGAACGGTTTAGAATGCCTATATTTGAAAAAAGGTTAGATTTACCTTAGTAATAAATTTTGAAATTTTTGAAAAAATCCTATTTTCCGCAATAACTAAAAAACTAAGTGAGATACGAAAAAAATGAAAAGGCACAGAAATGAAGGGCTTTTCTTGAAGAAAAATTTTGGTTATTGTTTTGATTCTGTACGATGAAAAGTAATTGAGTAATCTTGGTTGTAAGTTCGCATGTGAATTCGAAGATCACCTTTCCCGAGCCATTTGAACTTTAAAATCTCAAAAAGTAAGCGTTCAAGACAGTTCATCTTTGCAAGCCTTGTAGCCCTTGAAATTCCCTGCAAATTATGGGAAAGAGGGTGAGAGAGGACGATGGAAAACCGGCCCCTCTCTCACCCTCTTTCCTATAAACCCCAGTTTGTTCGTTCGTTTTGTCTGTTCGGTGTCCGGTCGTGTAAAAGGGGGCTATGGAAATAATGTCTGATGAGCAGTCCATTATTTCATGAGGGTAGGGCTTCCATAGCCCCAGCCGAACAGGTCAGCTTAATCACGACACCCTTTTGTTTGGTCTTGCCTCACCAACAAGATCTTGGGCCTTATGACCGTCGCGTATAGCCAAAAAGAAGGAGGTTGTTGGAGGCACCTCTCTTGGTATGGGCTTTGATGAGTGGCTAAGCTAAGGTTTTGACGAACTGGCAATTTTTGTCTGAATCTCAACTAATTATAAAGAAACCTCTTACGTATTTTTACCTAAAATTATTCTATTTTTTTCAATTTGTCCTTCTAAAATACATATCACATTTTAAGAGAATTTAAAATCAGTCATTTCACACACATTTATTAACTTTCTTGCCTCGTTTTTTCTTCGGTATCGAGCCAATATCAATTTTTTTTAGACTTTTCACTTTTGCTGGAACAATTGTTAATTTAGTCTCTTCCACCAAATTGTTACAAGGTCCATCCAAAATATCATTATTAGATAACAAGCGTTTTTCCAGTCTGAAATAAATTGACAAGAATGTGTAAATATTGACTTGATCAATAACTATGAAATTACTCGATGTTTTCAATGGCAGATTTTAGAAATTTCATTTGATCCTCGAATAAAAATGGTCTGTAATAGCCGTTTAATGCTCTTTTGATATGTTTGGTAAAACGTTGCTTTAATACACTAAATTGATGCGATGCGTCTTCACCTAATTGACAAAAGTTATTACTTTGGAAATAAAATGCAATTTATATATTTCTGCACCTGATACACCTAGATATTTTCCAATTGTATTCCATTTTCTACAGTTAATGTCTTTTCTACTATAATATTTGTGGCTTTTATCCCATAACGATGGATGGCGATGAACACGTTCCAAAAGAAACCCTCGCTTCGAGTCTATTGTGAAAAATAAAATGTATAAAGAGAATTATTAAATGCATTTAGAATTACCAGTCCAAATGCTTTCCATTTTTTTTTTAATTTTTTATAGCTTAAAATTTTTTTTTTAAATTTTTTATAGCTTAAAATATTATACCCAATCTAATCAAAATGTTTCGAAACGAATGTGTTTTTATTTCGAGGAGTTTTTTTTTTAAATTTTTCATGGCATGCTGAAGATGAGACCAACTTCACACATCCACTTATTTACTTATCTACGCTGACGGACTCTTATGAGCACTGCAATCTGTTTCTAGCTAGTTTAACACCGGATCCATCATCGTAGGTCGGTAATTAAGCCGGGTATACACGATGCTAAGAACACCCTCCAACGTTAAGTGAAGGCGTACACACGTTGTTCCCAACGCTGGTATCAGCGTCGGTCGGTTAAGCCGGCTCTACACGATACGGTGAACGTTTGATTCGAATGTTGGCTTCGAACGTTTGAGCGATACTCTCGTAGCTCGAGCATCTGCCACACGATACGTCTTAGAATCAAGCGTCCAACGTTGGAGGGTGTTCACAGCATCGTGTAGAGCCGGCTTTAGTTGTATTCCGACAGAGCCAATGTGAAAATGCTCGATACAGAAATCGAAATTGCTCTAAAAAACGCTTTTATAAATTAAATTAACTTGTGGAAATTAAATTGCCTGCACAGTTCTAAAAATTAACTCACATTGCCCACATTTTCAATTTACGTTCGCATGACATTGACTTGACATACGCACTCGATGCCGTGTTGGAACAGAACTAAGCAAATCGCCAACATGTGGACGGATCGCGAACGTTGGCGCAGATTCCTTTTGATAAAACCGACACGGTACGGCCAATCCCCACGTTGGACAAGTAGCATTGGGGCCAACGTGTGGAGCCGGCCTAAGGCTTTGGCTAAAATTAATTGAGGATTCATATCTCAAATCTCCCTGGGAACAGGCAAGCCGCGATTAAGGGGACTCGATCTCCTCGTTGCTATACTCTCACAATCGCTGCTTCGCTGTTTCGGGAGCTGCTTTGCAGAACCTAGCACGAGGCGATTTTGGATACGATTTCATCGCTGTCGCCGCTGCATCTGAGAACTTGAATCACCATGCCTAAGATCTTGTACTTCCAACTCTTCTGTTACTGCATCTTGGATCTTTACTTCACCACGTCAGTGATTTAATCGTTGCGTATTTTATCAGTAGTACCAGCTTTGAGGGGACTGTTGATTCCCAAAAGATCTTGTACAGGTGTTCTCTTTTCGTAGAGTCATATGCCTGTTGAATTCCTCTTTTCCCTCTTGTCTTCTGTGGGAGCAAGAACGTGCACGAGACTGATCAGTGATTTCATTTTATTTTCCACAATAAATGCTACTCCAAACTCTCTTCTTCTGTTCGGTGATCCACTTAAGAGTACCGTGTGGGTTCTGAGATCCATTATGCCGCTGTGATCCCTATGTCGTATTTTAATAGAAGCGAACGCAGAAGAGCGCCCGTCCTGTTGAGCGTTCGAACGTTCCAAGTTCATAAATGGAATTTCATATGCGAGGCATACCTTAAGGATGCGAAAGCGGTAGGTTTTCACGGTGGTAGGTTGTCAGCTTGTCGTCCAACCCCCAACCTGGAGAACCCGTCCGGCGTTTGCTTCGTTTTGATACCCGAAACACTCGCATGGCTGAAGATCTTAAATCGTATTAGAATTTAACGTTTTTCACGGCTTATATCTTTGCTATACCGGCGCCACCAAATGTCTGAGGCCGGTGCTACCACTTGACCCCGTCGTGTTTTTTCCTAGTGAGGTTATCGACCTTACGCCAACCTTACTTGGAAGGGACTAGCTCGATCATATTAGCCTATCCTCTTTTAGAATAGCTATCAGTGACTACCACTAGGAGGTTGAGATCGCACTTCCACCAGCCTGTAATAAGTTATACCGCATATTTTCATCCGCTGTTTGATTGAGCACCCAGGTTATTCTAAAGTAATTTTAAACATTTTTAATTTATGAAAACTATAAGAGACATTACAAACAATTTATTTAAAAGGACAAAGTTTTTCCAGTAGCCTAACTAAACATATTTTGTTGGATATTGTTATCGATAGGTTGAAAATCATGTACAAAAATTACTACACTAGTAAAATCGAATATCTAATATCTTATAGTTCTGTGCATTGGAAGCTACTACTTAAATAAGCTATTTAAACATTAGATAAATGTTCACCAATAGATAAAATAATCAACTTTATTTTCATTTTATTTGTCATCGGTGGCAATAAAGGGCTGCTTCAATGGACAATACTTTAGAATAGCCAAAACGTTCAAACAGACCCAATGTAGCGCTAATCGTTTTTTGAATATTCAATAGTTGTAAAAAATAAAGGATAACAATAAAATCAATAATGTTTACACGATATTTTTTACTGCGGTGCTTGGAACTATTTTGCAGCACTTTAAAGCTATCTCCATTTCAGCATTCGTTTATTTTAAATGATCAGCCGTATATTGCCATATTAACTGACTTAATTAGAACTGGATTAAAGTTTGATTATTGGGAGTTAGCTGCTAAATATGTGAGCAAACATCTAAAATTACATTTTTTTTGTTTATTAAAATTTTGCTTCTAAAGAAGCGTTTACAATTTTTAAGGCTATTCACTTAAGAGATCGCTAATAAAATTTCACATACTAGTAACAATGTTCCATGTAAAACAAATTTATAAATTTACTCTTCTTTTCCTGTTTAAATTTATCTTTCGAATTTCGAAATTGTTTTCGTTTTTCTTTTTAAAATTTCGACTTTGCTTTAGATTTTTCTCCGTGTTTGTTGTCAAGTTTTCGGAAGATGCTGCAGAACCTCCTGAAACTTCTGTTAGTTGTGTCCTGCTGCAAGTATCTAAAAATTCCTCGTATATATCACTCATATCACTTTGTGGAATACTTTCTTCAATTGGAATCTCTGGTGATGAAAATTCAAAACAGTCAGGAACTAATAAAAATAGCATTTTTTCTGTTAAATGGAATGGCCGTCCACTTCTGGAACTATCTTTTCCTAATCTTTCAAGATATCGTAAAAATTGCTTTCGCAACTTATTAAATTGCCGACAAGCTTCTTCGCCTGTTCAATATAATAAATAACACAGTGTTAACTGAATGTTATAAATATATTACTTTACTATTCACCTGAACAACCTAGTGAATTACCAATTTTATTCCATCGCTTCAAATGTTTATCTTTTCGATTATATGTTTCACAACGTTGGTCCCATAAAACTGGAAATAATTCTACATATTCCACTAGTAACTCCTGTGTAGTATCTATAAAACAAATTAATTGTTGACAAAAGAACAAACAATTTAATGACAATATACCATTCCAAAATTTCTCCATTTTTTTTAAATTATATAATATTCTAAAATGATTTATGAATACAGCCCAAATTTAATAACGATCATTTGACGATTAATAATGTTTTACATGGCACTCTAATGGAGCAAAAGTTGCACATTATATGTATAAAATAAAAATATTTTGACATAATAAAGTGATGAAAGAAGATAAAAACAGAATAATTTCAGTATACCTTCTATGTAAAAGGGCTTAACGTACCTCAGTGAATTTTCTTTTACTCGAAACTCCTTCCTTGAAGTGATAATTTTAGCATCGGGAACAGGAAAAAGTCACACGGGCCCATATCAGGCTAGTATGGTGCTTGTTCGGTGGCATTCGTCGAGTTTTTGGCCAGTGGGTGCTCCCATAACCGGTTACAGACCGATGAATACGATGTCAGAGTTCTTTCTAGCCAGCGGGCATCCGTCTTTTCACCCCGGGGCCCGGACTCAAACATGGGTAACTTGATTGTAGTTTTGGGTAGAACACGATTATAAAATGAGTTTGTAAGAAAAGCCTCTTTTTTCTTTTGAGCCAGTACATTAAAGAAAGAAAGAAAATAAATACCACTGAAGAGATATTTTACGAGTTTGATTCTAATATGTATTAAACTGCTTCAAAGTAACTAAGAAACCAATACCTCAACAATCTATATATTTATATTTTACAATCTCACCTCGCCTCATTTCAAGTTGGAAATTTCATTGCCTCAAAAGAAATAAGAGAGAAGAAATCCATGTCTCTCCACTACGTATTTACAATCACCCCTCGTCTTATTTATCTCGCTCGATACACGCGTATGCCAGTAGGCGATTATTTTTGAACCGGGACATTTCAAAAAATTGAGGTCTCAGCACAGTTAACAAGTATAAAGGGACAAATGTACTGCCTCGTGTAAGTCCGACTCAACTCGACTTGATTGAGAACATCCATCTCAGCGAGGGCACGTTGGCCAGATTAATTTTGACTTAGTCCTACCGGACCTTACCGCTCTGATTGCCGCTTGGCTATTAGAGGAAATAAAGATTCGTTTGTTTTTCTAGCCTCTTCTTAAGTTTTCATGAGTTTATACCTGTATGGCATACACCTCTGCTTGAAAGACAGTCGCTGGGGTGCCCAGGCTTACATTTTACTCAATTTCGGGCTTTTGACTCCAGATTTCGGCGCCCACACCTCTCGGAGACTTCGGTGTACCATACAGCCCGATTTACATCAAAAAGTCAACGCGACAATGCAGCTCTACAGCTCTTTTATCGCACCGAAATTTTGTATGCTTTTCTCTCTGTTGCACGAAACGAAAGCATACAAATTTCTGTGCTATAAAAGACGGTGATTAGACTGTTCGTTCCTACGTACGTTCCTCACGAGCTTTTTAGATGAACGGGGAAATGGAGATGATCAGGGGCATCATCTCCACTTCCCCGTTGATCTAAAAGCTCGTGAGGAACGTACGTAGGAACGAACACTAATAACCGTCAAAGAGTTCCAGAGGTGCACTTACGCGTTGACTTTGCGATTTAAATCGGGCTTACTAGTCCACCCTGCCGTACTTAAGGGAAAGTATAGCCTATCTTGTATGTAGAAAGAAGGTGGCTCGAATTTTGATATTTTAATGCAGTCCGATGACAATTGAAGAATGTCCCGGCCAAGACCAATATCCAGGTAGCCATTCGCTTTCATCCTCAGCGCATCGTTAATGTCGGATTTCTTTACCTGAAGGTGGAGTAGTACCAAATTGGAGTTTTCAACGCGGCCGGTGGCGAAGTGCAGATGGCCCAGGTAAGGCAGGCCATTCTTTGAATTCTGCTTAATTTTGTTATGAAACTTTTACGCGCCGTTCTATGCCACCACGCTTCTTCTTTGATGGTTCTACAGCCCAATTCCAGATTTGGCCTTCTTCAGCTTCTTTCTCCAGACGTCTCTCTGCTACGCAGCGTATCGTGGTCATCAAAGTATCCATGTGACGGTTTCAGTAGAGCTTGGCATCTAGCGTCAATACTAAGTATTTGGCTTGTTGTGAAAACCCTGTTGTTCTGCCTGCGAGGGTCGGTTTTGACAGTCCCAATAATGTTCGTCTCCTGATATATGGAACCAGAATCGTTTTGTCGAAATTGACATTTAGTCTTACGCTGGCGCCTAAATCCTTCTACGTACGTCTTGTCATGGTACCTTCTGTTTCACTTGTTACCACGATGACAACATCGTCTGCGCAACCTTATGCAAAAAAGTTTTGGCCATTGAGTAGCTCTAGGAGTTCATCTATAACGAGGCACCACAGAAGTGAAGATAAGAATCCTCTTTGTGGACATCCTTTTGCTATAGTACCCTTCAAAGACCCCTCAAGATAAAAGACCATTAGTTTGCGATTTCTCAGCAGAAGTTGCTACTTAGACCGCGTCTACTATGCCGCTAGCTAGACTGTCAAAGCATGTATTGTCAGAGGCTCCATCGATATCGAGGAAGGCTCACAGCGCAATTCCTTTGTTTAGCACTTTCCAGCCTGAGCACCCAGATTGTGAAGGGTTGTCTCAGTGGACTTTACCGCCTTATACGCAAGAGAGCAAGAACTTAATGGTTGTCGCAGAAGATAAGTTTCCCGAATTTCCTTGTCTACAATTTTCTCCATTGTCTTCAAGGACAAAAACGAAAAGCTTATCGACCTGAAAGATATTTCCAAGGTGTAATCAGATCGTCATAGCTTAGCTTGGGTATAAATTTGATGTTGACATTCTCCCCCGCAGATGGGATGAACCCATGTGCGAGGAAAGCCAAAAAGTTTTTCACAACAATTACTTTGTACGATGGTACACTAATGCCGTAGTCTCAAAGTAGACGAAAGCTCAGAAGAGAAGAAAAGATAAAAGACACACCAGACGCGTGAGTTCTACCGAAGAGTCCGTGGTATGACGCAATTTACAGGACGCTGCACACACTGCAAGAGCAAACACTGTAATCTGGATCACCGATCCTAAGAGGCATCTCGGAGCATAAATTATGAACTGAAAGCAACGAAGAACCACCCACAGGTGAAACGTTTTCAATATAACTACGTCAATGAATCTTTCTCTACCGTGTCTAGATCGATATCACCACATATTTGAAGTAATTACACAGCCAAGTAACAGGAAACAATTTTTATTTTTTTAATATTGGAACGAACTACACTAGAACTTTCTTTTTATTTTTAAATTTATTACGCGTACAAAAGTTATTTTTTTTTCTGTTTCGCATGGATCGCGTCTTTGTAGTAGAAGACCCATCGGATGAACCGTCCTCATCGAAAGGTCCCCCCAGAACTTCAGCATATACAGAGATGGCCTCTTCGAAATTAGTTGGAGGAGGGCGCCGAAGGACGCCAAAATCTGTCCATGATGGTGCTGACACCTTTAGGCTCTTAGTTTTCACCTTTAAACCATCAGTTGACACCTTTAAGGCATCAGTTGGCACCTGTAAGGCATCAGTGGGCACATTAAAGGCATCAGGTGACACTGCAGCAGGATCTCCAGCAGCTTGCGTAGTCTCCGTTATTATGTCATCTTGGGTGTTTGTACCCTCAGAATAAGCGAAAACCGCTTCGAGATTCAATGATTGGAAGCTGTCTATTGTAGATAATTTGTTTCGATTTTTCACTGGTATCGCTATGAGTTCAAAGGATTCTGAGCATAATAAATAACCCATTTTCTCCGCTAAGAAGAATGGTTTAATTCTTCTGAAATTGTTCTTTTTTAATTTATCGACGTATTTTAAAAATCGCTTTTTTAATAAATGAAATTGATGTTGCGCCTCTTCACCTGTTAAAATATTGACAATATACATACATATATGTATATTTAATATGAATGAATTTATTTTACCTGAACAGTCTAAAAAATTCCCAATTTTGCCCCATCTTCTCCAATTTTTATCTTTTCGGCTATAATCTACATGGCGCCTGTCCCACAAAGACGGATAACATTTTACGTACTCCACAAGTAGCTCTTGTGTAACGTCTATTAAAAAAATAAATGTCA
Source organism: Thereva nobilitata (assembly GCA_963855945.1). Classification (NCBI taxonomy): domain Eukaryota; kingdom Metazoa; phylum Arthropoda; class Insecta; order Diptera; family Therevidae; genus Thereva; species Thereva nobilitata. Next base: position 5,436,822 of record OY979696.1, read on the forward strand.
CATAGGTAAAATATATTTATAAAATTACCATTCCAAATAATTTCTTCTTCCATTATACTAAAAATTTTGAGTCAAACACGTAAACGTTTTGACATTAGAGAAACTTGCACCAACTATGAGATTTCACATGGCACTCTAAGATTTCTCATTTACACTTTCAAAAACATTATACAATGTAGTAGAACATTGAAAAGCAGGTGTCTGCACGAAAGAAAACTTTGTGATTTTTTATTCCTAAACGGCGCTTCAGTGCTTGGAGTATTCGGACCTTTTAAAGTCTCTTCTTGCAATCGTTTTCCACATTTTGCTAGTTCATCTAGGTTGCTTTGATATATCTTCTAAAACATCATCCCTTTTGCTGTTGGTCTCCAATTGAAAATCCGGACATCCTTTCTTCAGTTCGTACGGTATATCCGACCTATCGTAGTCCCCCAAGTTTTATGTGTGTAACTATATTTATTGCGTCATAAATTCTTTATCGTCGTTCGTTCTAATGCGCCAAGCATTTTGGTTTGTTCTTACAAGCCCGAATACTCTGCTTAGAATTTTCCTTTGGAAAGTTTTGGGCTGATTGGCTGTTTGCTTAGTTCATGTCCAAGCTTCATACTCGTAACAGGATTGGACGGATTAATGTTTTATAAAGGGTTTCCCATTTGGAATTTGGTGATTATACTGTTCGCTCCTACGTACGTTCCTCACCGACTTTTAGACGAACGAGGAAGTGGAGATGATGAAGGGCACTTCCCCATTCATCTAAAAGCTTGTGAGGAACGTACATAGAAGCGAAAAGTCTAATCACCGTCCTTAGGATATCCAAGCCTATTATGAAAATGCCCGTTCAAAAGCACATCGGGCACAAGGTTTTTTTTTCGGTCCGCATAAACGTCCAACCGCAATGAGCAAAAATATGATCGCAAGTTCAACATATTTCCTAAAAAAGGACACACCTGACAATCTCCCAGCGAAAGATACTGCAATTAAATAGACCATATACTCATAACTTTGCTCGGTTTGAAGGGGAGAGGAAGTAGAGGGTTTGAGGGGACACGTGTTCTCTCCAGTCCTCTCTCCGCTCCCCTTCAAACCGAGCAAAGTTGCATGAAACTTTTTGTTTCGTCCTTCATCGTGTAAAATGGGCCTAAGCATCCACGAAAAGTTACTGGGTGTTGCGGTTTTTGGAGAGGCGGAGTCTTCGAAAACGAAAGCGGCCAAGCTGTTACCGTGATTGTAATGGATTTTTTGTGGCCGCAAATAGAGGCTCTGGCTGGATGGTGCCACTTGCCACACAACCAACAAAACAAGGACTTTCTTGCGGCAATATTTCGATGGTCACATAGTCTCCCGAAATGGTGATCTCAATTGGTAGCCGAAATCAAATGATTTGACACCGCTCAATTTCTTTCTACAAACATAAGATGTATATTTAAGTTTCTGTCAATCACCGCGATCCGATCACTTATCGGGATAAAGTCGATTACATCTATGCTTATGGCAAAGTTTCTGTAGAAGATGTTCGCGTCTTTTCGTTCTAGGACTCCTTTAAAAATCCACCAGTTAACATTACATTGCTGACATTGGTCCAGGTCTATATTAAGAAGTCCTGAAGAATAATTAATCCTTTAACGTTGCTGAGGACATTGTTGTAAATCCTGACTAGTCCGTGGTTGATTTCCCCATTCTATGACAAGAATTGTTGTTCAAGGAGAGGCTGTTGCCTTTTCGTCCAACTCGGTACCGAAGTTGTGCGGTCGCCGAATATTTCTGTCTCTAAAGGGCATGGGTGGTATAGTTAGTTTTAGAGATTTTATTAAGGATTGATATATTAACTCTTGCTGTAAATCCATCTTCTTTTTACGGGGAGAGTGGTGGGCTATTACCATAGACCATGTATCGATAATCGCGTCTTACTTGATCAACTATTGGAAATTTGAAAAAACATTATGAAATCCGTTAATACTCCAGCGTTGCACAAAACCACAAAGCTTTGCTTATCTTCATTACAGTCCAAATTTATATGAAAATTAATATAAAGCATTTCCGTTTTCTTTAACTTTTTCCATTCAATCTTTGCTCCATCCAAAATAATTGCATCTTCCTAAAAATGAATACTTCCTCAGTAATTGAATAGTCCGACATTAACGAACGAAATGACTTAATCCCGAGCAACTCTCAATGGGTTACGTCACCTTGAATGGCATTTTATGTTATCTCGGACAAGTGCCCTCTTATCTTCATAATTCTTCAGGCAGTGTGAGTAGTAACCAAACAAGTCACAGTTCAAGATAGCCTCCATAGTGTTACGCAACTTATTATTAATTAAGTGAATTCTTTGCAACGGTCGTGACTAATCGAAATCATTTTTATTTTATTATATTCTAGATTAAAAAGGAAAGTGGAAATATTACAACGGAGAGCATTTAATAATTTTTAAGGGGATTTTTAAAAGAGGTAAGTTTGATATCGTTTCGCTTATCATTAATAATTATTTATGAAGAAAATTTGGTAGAAACCGATATAATTATTTTGAAACGAACGAGACTGTAAAGACGGTATTAAAATGGAACAGTTTACGCCGAAGGAGGTGAAAATCCTCGAAACTGTTGAAGATATTCAAGAACGACGAGAGCAGGTTCTGTCCCGCTATAATGAATTCAAAGTTGAAACTCGCCAAAAGCGTGAGAAACTCGAAGATTCTCGGCGTTTTCAATATTTTAAGCGAGATGCTGACGAACTTGAAAGTTGGATTCATGAAAAATTACAAGCAGCTAGCGAAGAGAGCTACCGCGATCCCACCAACTTACAAGCGAAAATCCAGAAACATCAAGCCTTTGAGGCGGAAGTTTCAGCTCATAGCAATGCAATTGTGAGTCTCGACAATACCGGACAAGAGATGATTAATCAACATCATTTTGCTTCTGAAACGATTCAACGTCGCCTCGATGAACTTCATCGTTTATGGGAGTTACTTCTTCGCCGTTTGGCAGAAAAGGGTCAAAAACTGCAGCAAGCTCTCGTTTTGGTGCAATTTTTGCGTCACTGTGAAGAAGTTATGTTCTGGATTAAAGATAAAGAGGCCTTTGTCACTGCCGATGAGTTTGGGCAAGATTTAGAGCATGTTCAAGTGTTGCAAAGGAAATTCGATGAATTTCAAAAGGATATGGCTTCACAAGAGTATCGCGTTACTGAAGTCAATCAAATGGCTGATAAGCTAATCCAGGATGGTCATCCAGAACGCGAGACAATCGTTAAAAGGAAGGAAGAATTGAACGAAGCCTGGCAAAGGTTGAAACAACTAGCGATTGTGCGCGAAGAGAAACTCTTCGGTGCGCACGAAATCCAACGATTCAATCGCGATGCTGATGAAACAGTTGCCTGGATCGCTGAAAAAGATGTCGTTCTTTCTTCTGATGATTATGGTCGCGATTTAGCAAGTGTTCAAGCCTTGCAAAGAAAACATGAAGGTGTCGAAAGAGATCTTGCAGCTCTAGAAGATAAGGTTTCAACACTCGGTGATGAAGCTCAACGTTTGTGCTCCATTCATGCTGATCATAGCGATCAAATTCGTGAAAAGCAAGCAGAAATCGCTGATTATTGGCAATCTCTTACTGCAAAAGCAAAAGAACGTAAACAAAAATTGGACGAATCATACTTCCTCCACAGATTCTTGGCCGACTTTCGTGATCTTGTCTCCTGGATAAATGGCATGAAAGCAATTATCTCTGCTGATGAACTTGCCAAAGATGTAGCTGGTGCTGAAGCACTATTGGAACGCCACCAAGAACATAAGGGCGAAATAGACGCTCGTGAAGATAGTTTCAAATTGACAACAGAAGCTGGTCAAAAATTATTAGAACGTGAACATTATGCTGCTGCTGAGATTCAAGAGAAATTGGGAGCTCTTGAAAGCGATAAGAGTTCTCTTCTTTCTCTTTGGGAAGATCGTAGAATTTTGTATGAACAGTGCATGGACTTACAGCTATTCTACCGCGATACTGAGCAAGCAGATACTTGGATGGCTAAGCAAGAAGCTTTCTTGGCAAATGAAGATCTTGGTGATTCATTAGATTCCGTTGAGGCATTAATAAAGAAACATGAAGATTTTGAGAAAAGCTTAGCTGCGCAAGAAGAAAAAATTAAAGCTTTAGACATTTTTGCTACTAAACTTATTGATGGACAACATTATGCTGCTGATGATGTTGCACAACGTCGTCAAATGTTACTAGCACGCCGCTCAGCATTGCAAGAAAAATCCGCTGCACGACGCCAGTTGTTGGAAGATTCCAATCGGTATCAGCAATTTGAGCGTGACTGCGATGAAACCAAAGGTTGGATTAGTGAGAAACTGAAGTTTGCTACAGATGATAGCTACCTCGATCCAACAAACTTAAATGGTAAAATGCAAAAACATCAAAATTTCGAACATGAGCTGAATGCCAACAAATCCCGAATTGAAGATATCACAACTGTTGGCACTGAGTTGATTGAGAAGAAACATTACGCCTCAGATCAAATCAACACTCGTACACAAGAAATTGTGGTACTTTGGGAAACTCTTGTTCAAGCATCCGACAAAAAGGGTTGCAAACTACAAGAAGCTTGTCAACAGCAACAATTCAATCGTACAATTGAAGATGTTGAACTTTGGTTGAGTGAAATTGAAGGGCAACTACTATCTGAAGATCATGGAAAAGATTTGACTTCCGTGCAAAACTTGCAAAAGAAACACGCACTTCTCGAAGCAGATGTTATGGCTCATCAAGATCGCATTGAAGGTATTAAGGTTGCAGCAAATAAATTTATTGAATCGGGACATTTTGATGCCGATAATATCAGAAATAAAGAGAATCAACTTTCTGCCCGTTATGCAGCTCTTGCCGCACCAATGGGTGAACGTAAACAAAGACTGTTGGATTCATTACAAGTTCAACAACTTTTCAGAGATTTAGAAGATGAAGCTGCATGGATTCGTGAGAAAGAGCCAATCGCTGCATCTACCAACCGTGGACGTGATTTAATTGGTGTACAAAATCTAATTAAGAAACATCAAGCAGTTTTGGCAGAAATCAATAACCACGAAGGGCGTCTTGTAAATGTTGTCAATTTTGGCGAACAAATGTTGAAAGACCAACCATTCGCTAGTGAAGATATAAGGCAGAGACTTGATGCTTTGAAAGATCAGTGGAACTCAATTAAAGAAAAGGCTTTACAGCGTAAACAAGACTTGGAGGATTCATTCCAAGCCCATCAATACTTTGCTGATGCAAATGAAGCCGAATCTTGGATGAGAGAGAAAGAACCGATTGTATCTAGCATGGACTATGGCAAGGATGAAGATTCTTCTGAAGCTCTTCTTAAGAAGCATGAAGCTCTTGTTTCTGATCTTGAGGCTTTCGGAAATACTATTCAAGCATTGCAAGAACAAGCAAAGAACTGCCGACAACAAGAAACACCAGTTGTTGACATCACTGGAAAGGAATGCGTTGTTGCATTATACGATTATACTGAAAAATCACCTCGCGAAGTATCCATGAAAAAGGGTGATGTCTTGACTTTGTTGAATTCCAATAACAAAGACTGGTGGAAAGTTGAAGTTAACGATCGTCAAGGATTTGTTCCAGCTGCATACATAAAGAAAATTGAAGCTGGCTTAAGTGCAAGTCAACAAAACTTAGTTGATGGTCATTCAATTTCAAAACGCCAAAGCCAAATCAATTCTCAATATGACAACCTTTTAGCCCTAGCTAGAGAACGTCAAAACAAGTTAAATGAAACAGTTAAAGCTTATGTACTTGTCCGTGAAGCTGCTGACTTAGCCGCTTGGATTAAGGATAAGGAGAATCATGCACAGATCAAGGATGTCGGCGAAGACCTGGAGGAGGTGGAAGTGATGCAAAAAAGATTTGATGATTTTAATGATGATTTAAAGGCTAACGAAGTTCGCTTGGCCAACATGAATGAGATTGCCGTTCAGCTGACTTCTCTCGGTCAAACAGAAGCAGCACTTAAAATTCAAACACAAATGCAAGACTTGAACGAAAAATGGACATCTCTTCAGCAATTAACTGCTGAACGTGCGACACAATTAGGCTCTGCCCATGAAGTGCAACGTTTCCATCGTGACATTGACGAAACTAAAGATTGGATCGCTGAAAAAGAAAATGCTCTTAACAATGATGATTTAGGTAAAGATTTGCGCAGTGTTCAAACATTGCAAAGAAAACATGAGGGTGTTGAAAGGGATCTTGCTGCTCTACGTGATAAGATCCGTCAGCTAGATGAGACTGCCAACCGGTTGATGCAATCATATCCAGATACCGCTGAGCAAACTTATGCAAAACAGAAGGAGATTAATGAAATGTGGGATCAGATTATAACTAAAGCAACAGCCCGCAAAGAGAAACTTCTGGATTCGTACGATCTACAGCGATTCTTAAGTGATTATCGCGACTTAATGGCATGGATCAGCTCTATGATGGGTTTGGTAACTTCTGATGAATTAGCAAACGACGTTACTGGCGCTGAAGCTCTTATTGAACGCCATCAGGTAAGACATGTTTTTATACATAAATATCACATTAAAGCTCATCGTATTCTTAAATCATTTATTTTTTTTTATTTTTTTTTTGTTTACAACATTTTTAGAGTCTTCGAGCAGAAATTGATTTCCTTTATGGAACTCCTGAGGTATCAACGAATTTAATGGTTACAAAATATGTTTGTTTCCCAGTGTTGTTTTGCTATCGTTTTTGTTTTTCTTATAATTAAAAAAAAAATAAAAACAATCTTTCCCTCGCCGCTGGACATATTCCGCCGTCATTTAATATAAAAGCTGAGCCATAATCTTAGTCATTTTTTGATTGTTTTATGTTTAATTTTTTTTAACCGTTTCTACCTTAAGTTACATATCCTTTTTTTGGTGTTGTGGCTCTACTAACTTTTGTCCTTTTTTTGTGTTATGGCTGTGTGTAATATTTACCGTTAACAATCCTCGCTTGCGTTTTAAATCCACGTGGATATCGCACATTTTTTCTCTCATATTTGTTTTTTTGGACTAAATTTCAAAATTTTCCTTTCATTTTTCATTTTCCAACTTGCACATATTATTCACTCTTCTTTTTTATGATTAGCACAAATAGGTGAAAAAAACGATTGAACTTTTCGTTGGAACAAAATATTCTACTAAACGAAATAGCACAGTTCTGTACAATATTCCAGTTATTAAGTTAATGTATCACTCCTCCTCTAACCTACAATAATCGTGAGGTTTATATGATATTTTTATTATGTTACTGATTTCAAAATTGCAATGTGTGTGTTCACTTCAGAATTTCGATAATCACTCTAGTGGTCTATTCGTTTCAGAACACTGTGATAGAAAAATAGTAAGACTTTTAAAATAAAACACAGATAGCTTTATAATTCTTCCAAGCGTACTTCATCCTCTTGAGAGATACAATAAACTTATGCCAACGTTTTTTCCAGTCTTCGCAACAGTAGTTGAAGTCCTTTTCCGAAGTGCCCTCCTTCTTCAATTCAACTTGTCTTCTTCTTAAGTTTCGCAAAAGGCCAGAAGTCAGGCGGAACTAAATCGGCGAATAAGGTGGTTGCGGAACGATTATGACGTTTTGGTAGTCAGAAATTATTGTTTCCCAGACATTAATACGACGCTCTTTTTCGAAAAAGTTGAATGTCTTTTCGAGCCAAACGAGAAGCGATGTGTCTGAGACCCAAAATCGTCTTCCAAAATCGATTGTAAAGTTGTTTGGGTCTTTACAATCGATTTTGGAAGACGATTTTGGGTCATAAAATTGTCAAATGATGGTTTTTGTGTACCAACACCTTGTTGGTGTTCATCGGTAGACATCGAGAATGGCCAGGACGTTTATCATCTTCGACACGTTCTCTAGCTTCTTTGAACAACTTATACCACCAAAAACACTCGTTCTGGACAGTGGATTGTCACCAAAAGCCTTTATCAACTTTTCGGAAGCCGAAATTCCATTTTTGTAGAAAAATTTAATAGAGCTTCTTCTATCTTATTAACTCCTGAAGATAACGGCATAAAATTTGACACAGAAGTCAGTTAGAGTGCTATCAACTCGGAGAAAATCATATTTGAATAAGTCTGCGCGATTTAATACGAAAAGTCTTACTATCTTTTGATCACAGTAGTATTTCATTTAATTCAAAATAGGTAAGAAATCTATTTTATGTTAGCTGAGTACGTTAAGTAGTTCTTGATGTCCAATTGTTGTGGAAGAGACATAGAATGTTTAAAGTTTTTGTGTACTAAAAGTATAGAAATCTAGCTGATAGTTTATAGTCCATGGCTCGGAAATTTGGTACAATCAAATTCTTATTTTCCTTCGCAACGTCGACTGCGCCTTACTTAATCAACAAAGGGGAGGTGTTAACAGACAGCATATCCAGGGACGACTTATTATCACCTACCTTCGTCTCGAATACTTCTCTGCCCGACACTTATATGCCCTATTCCCTGCCCAAAAATGTTCCACTGATTCATTGGACATGGTCTCCTTAAAAGTTCCCATCGGGGGGTGTCTGGCATCACATCTATACGAAAGTATGAATCGATTTAGTGAGTTCGTTTTTTTATGTGAAAGTCCTACAAAAGCCACCCTTTGTACAACCAGCCCGTCATGTCGTAATAGTTATGGTGCAATGTCTAATACAGTGTTTTTCAACCTTTTTCATTGAGTGTCACCCCTGACTGAAAAATAAAAAATTGTGGCACCAGCGGCTGTTGAATGGGCCAGATGAATTTTCCCGAAAACGAATATCACGCGCAACTCCCCCATTTTCATGTACCTATTTTGTGATTGAAACCACACCCACACCCAAACCACGGTATTGGGAATGTGAAGGACAAGAAATGTGCTTTGGGCGAACACGAACTCGTACACGTAGCCTAGAACATTACATTAACATGCGATTAGTCAGATTCCTTATTACTACTCTAAGAAGGTTTGGATGCTCTGGATATCTCCAAGACTTTTGATAGATTTTGGCACTTTACTTCAGGCTGATGACGGTACACCGTGCATTGCTTCACTCATACGCTTTTGATAATGAAAGACAAGCACGTGCCAGATTCAATCTTGACGATTGCGGACTTATGTCAAACTCAATCAACAGGAATATTGAACTCATTCTCGTTTGTGGCCGTCAGAATCGTGTCGAATTCAATGACTCAAAAAAAGTACCTCTCCATTCGTGTCAGTGGAACTAATGGCTGACCCATCTTTTATTATGTTAGGAGTGAAGATTAGGAAAGATCTGCCGCATCACATATCGCAAATCGCCAAACAAACAACCAAGTGCCTGGAATTTCTTAAGTGCTGTAATATTCAACCCCTACATTCGGCTTCTCGAATATAATTTCCCTTTTTTGGGCGGGGTTTAAAAACCCCAGTTGGCGTGGTTAGATAAAGTTTAAAAAATGGCCGTCAAACTAATTGATGACGACTCCGTTTACTCCACGATCGACTCTTGGAGCTTTTGAGTAGGAATAGAATAGCACTGACAAAATGTTATCGCCACTATCATAGCGATTGCTCGAAGGATATAAACGCTCTTCTGGCAATCTTATTACCAGCAACACCAGTTTACCCCGCTCGGCTTCTTCACTTTGCTTACAGCCCCACTTTTGGCGCACACAAAATTTGTTCATAAATAGAACAACTCGACTTATGGAACATCCTTACACAGTCTGTTTTTCTGAACTTCTACAACATCTAAGAGTACAAACGCAGGGTTCATCGCCATTTCCTTCGACACCCTTCCCACTCCTCGTAACTTGAAATTTCTGTCCTTCGAACTAAACTTACAACCAGACCACCATGATGTGTCCAACGACATGTCGTACTGGCAGTGCAAAGGTTGATTCCTGAGCTTAGAAGTACCACATTAAAAAAAGTATCTTTAGTGGCGGAGATGCAATTTATCATTATCATCCAAAAGTCATAATCATTCAAAACAAAATCGGAGAAAATAGATGTCGAAATAAAAAATGTTGCCTAAATTATATTAATAAGATTTATAAAGCTATGCCTATTTGTTTCTTCATGCGTTCATGAGGTAGCTTATGATAAACTGAAAATGTGTAATGGAACAAGATCTTTTGCGAAAATTTGTTCTTGTTTAGATCGGACAGAAATACCAAAGAAAGTATTTGTTGCGACTATTACTAGGACTTCTGAGTTTCAGCCATCTTGCATCGCAAATTAAAAAGTACGGACAATATTTTAAATGCCCGTAAAATATAATCGTTTTCATAATGGGCCTAAAGCGAAAAAAATTCCTTTAATCTTCATGTCAGATCATTAATTACATCTTTTCACCAAATATAAATATTCTTTTTATATCTATACAAATATAAATAAACTATAAACTACAAAAATATATTTATTTATTTTTTCATAGCCATAAATACACGAATCTTTTCTTATAAAATTATTTATTTTATGTGAAATGCTTTTGAAAATTTACATCATTTAAACATACACTTCCAAATAAAAACTAACATTCTAATTCTACACACCCTTGTGACAAATTGTACATTCACTACAAACATACTGTAAATTATTCTTAAGATTTTATACCGTTATTAAAGAAAAAAACTGAACAAAACATAACGCATTTTACAGGAACATCGTACAGAAATTGATGCTCGTGCCGGAACATTTGCAGCATTTGAACAATTCGGTACTGAGTTACTTCAGGCTAATCACTATGCTTCAGCCGATATCAAAGAAAAAATTGATGAATTGGCAAAGGCACGAGAGGAGCTCGAACGTGCCTGGACTGAGCGCCGATTACAATTGGAACAAAACTTAGATTTGCAATTGTACATGCGTGATTGTGAACAAGCTGAAAATTGGATGTCTGCTCGTGAGGCGTTCTTAAATGCTGAAGAAGTCGATTCGAAGGGTGATAATGTTGAGGCTCTTATTAAGAAACATGAAGATTTCGACAAGGCTATTAACGGGCATGAAGAAAAAATCGCTGCTTTACAAGTCTTGGCTGATACTTTAATTGCCCAAAATCATTATGCTGCGAATTTGATCGATGATAAGCGCAAGCAAGTCTTGGAACGATGGCGCCACTTGAAGGAGGGTCTTATTCTTAAACGATCTCGTTTAGGAGATGAGCAAACTCTTCAACAATTCAGCAGAGATGCTGATGAGATTGAAAATTGGATTGCAGAGAAGTTGCAATTGGCTACTGAGGAAAGCTACAAAGATCCTGCTAACATTCAATCTAAACACCAGAAACATCAGGCATTTGAAGCTGAGCTTGCAGCTAATGCAGAAAGGATTCAAAGTGTGCTTGCTATGGGTGGAAATCTAATCGATAAGAAACAATGCAGTGGCTCTGAAGATGCAGTTCAGAAACGTCTTACTCAAATTGCTGATCAGTGGGAGTACCTTACCCAGAAAACAACCGAGAAATCACTTAAGTTGAAGGAAGCTAATAAGCAGCGCACCTATATTGCTGCTGTTAAAGATCTTGATTTCTGGCTAGGAGAAGTCGAAAGTCTTTTAACCACTGAAGATTCTGGTAAAGATCTTGCTTCGGTACAAAATCTAATGAAGAAGCACCAATTAGTTGAAGCTGACATTCAAGCCCATGAAGATCGTATTAAGGACATGAACAATCAAGCTGATTCCCTTGTAGACAGTGGCCAGTTCGATAGTGCTGGTATTCAAGAAAAACGTCACTCCATCAATGAACGTTATGAACGTATTTGTAATTTGGCAGCACATCGTCAAGCTCGCCTCAACGAAGCTTTGACACTTCACCAATTCTTCCGCGACATCGCAGATGAAGAAAGTTGGATTAAGGAGAAGAAATTGCTTGTCGGCTCAGATGATTACGGTCGTGATCTAACCGGAGTGCAAAACTTGAAAAAGAAACACAAGCGTTTAGAGGCTGAGCTTGCGTCGCATGAACCAGCTATTCAGGCTGTTCAAGAGGCAGGTGAAAAACTAATGGACGTATCCAATCTTGGAGTGCCTGAGATTGAGCAAAGATTAAAAGCCCTCAATCAAGCATGGGCTGAACTTAAGAATCTAGCAGCTACTCGTGGTCAGAAACTTGATGAATCTTTAACCTATCAACAATTTTTAGCTCAGGTAGAAGAAGAAGAAGCTTGGATTACAGAAAAACAGCAGTTGCTGTCTGTTGAAGATTACGGTGACTCTATGGCTGCTGTTCAAGGTTTACTCAAGAAGCATGATGCTTTTGAAACTGATTTCGCAGCACATCGCGATCGTTGCTCTCTAATTTGTGACCAAGGTGCAAACCTAGTTGATGCGAAAAATCATCATGCAGATTCAATTGCACAGCGTTGTCAGCAATTAAGAAATAAACTAGAGAATCTTAATGCATTAGCAGCTCGACGCAAGGGTGCTTTACTTGATAATTCTGCCTATCTACAGTTCATGTGGAAGGCTGATGTTGTGGAAAGTTGGATTGCTGAAAAGGAGAACTATGTCAGGTCTGAAGAATATGGACGCGACTTGTCTACTGTTCAAACTTTGCTTACTAAACAAGAGACATTCGATGCTGGTATATATTGAAAATAATTATAATGCATTTTTAAAGCAGTTTTTTAAATCTATTTATTCTTTTAGGTCTTAATGCGTTCGAACAAGAAGGAATTCACAACATCACTGCACTTAAGGATCAATTGATAAATGCAAATCATGCACAATCTCCAGCCATTCTTAAGAGGCATGAAGATGTTCTTACACGCTGGCAGAAATTACGTGCAGCATCTGAGGCACGCAAGCACCGTCTGCTGGCAATGCAAGATCAATTCCGTCAAATTGAAGAATTATATTTGACATTCGCTAAGAAAGCATCCGCATTTAATTCATGGTTCGAGAATGCCGAGGAAGATTTAACAGATCCCGTTCGGTGTAATTCAATTGAAGAAATCCGTGCTTTGCGTGAGGCTCATGCCCAGTTCCAAGCGTCCCTATCTTCGGCTGAAGCAGACTTTAAGGCTCTAGCTGCTCTTGATCAAAAAATTAAGAGTTTCAATGTTGGACCCAATCCATACACATGGTTTACTATGGAAGCTCTCGAAGAAACCTGGAGAAATTTACAGAAGATTATCGAAGAACGTGATGGTGAATTAGCAAAGGAGGCTCAACGACAGGAGGAGAATGACAAGTTGAGAAAAGAATTTGCTAAGCACGCCAATCTGTTCCATCAATGGTTAACTGAAACAAGGTATGTTCTTTCGACGTTTTACATTATTATAAAAAAAAATAATTTTTCAAAAATCCTATATAAAATTTCTGAAATATTCTAGATACTATATGCTTGGTTACGATAAACGAGGGTAAAATATTGAATGATTTATTGGTGTCGTTTTTATTTCAAAATTAACCGTTTTAACGCTGAGTGAAACAAAGCTGTTGAAATAATTCTATAACATTATTTTTCAAAAGCTTAATAATGCTGAATTTTTAGTACTAATAAGATTTTATGCCACTTAACTTAAAAGGTTATTTATTTGTGTGGAATTATACCACTCCAATCCGCAGATAAAATCAAAATCCTCACCTTTTTATTGATAATGTTTTCACTCAATGTTAAATTTAGCTGTAACATTTTACGTGAATAACAGTCTGAAGACTGGGTCAGCGTGAATTGCGAGCGTGTGTTGCCGCCAGTCCTCTTAACCTGATTCCATTATAAAAGAGAAAAAAAATAAAATAAATAGGTCAAAATAAACAAAACTAAATTCAACTTAAAGTAACAAAACACTAAACAAAAAAATATATAAATCAAGGAATCAAGCGAAGGCAACCAAAATTACTTTACAAAGGAATATCGATGGACAACAAACAAGTCATCTTCACCCCCTTCCCGGGCTTCCAGCTTGGCTGCGCCCTGTACTGTTGGTATACTCCATGATTATATCTCGTTCTCTATTGACCGTTTTCACAGACACAGCCAAATATTATACGTAGTACTTTTCTTTTAAAAGTGCCTAGAAGAGTTTCATCATCCACTTTCAAACTGCATGCCTCTGATCCAACCATCAGAACGGGCCTGATTAGCGTGGCAACCTACCTGCTAGGGCGACGTCATAAGCGTAAGTTACTGGCGATGTCGACTTGTTAAATATGGATCCCGTCGCTTCTACTCCAACGTCTCTTCCCACCTTCCCCAACACTATGATAAATAAGAGGTATGACAGCCGTCATCTTGCCTCAGGCCTCTCTGTCATATGAAACTTTCTAAGAGGTCTCCTTCAACTCTTACTCTGCATCGCAGTACCTCGATTGTAGCTTTTGTACTTCGATCAGCGGCCGGATTCCGCAAGCGTGAACCGTCTGTGTGCACAACGAAACAAAGGAAACTTCATCCCTTTGTTTCGTCGTGCACACAGTCGTGTTCACGCTGGCGGAATCCGGCCCCAGGTATTTTGGAAATCGGAAGCACTCCATAGCTTTAAATAGCTAGCTCCTCACGCTTCACCCTGTCATATGCTTGCTTGAAATCTATAAACAGTACGTGAATATTAATTTTGAATTCCCATGATTTTTCCAAAATCTTCTTAGAGTGGAAATATGGTTTGAGTGGACCTATCTGGTCGAAAACCACACTGATAGCTACCAATTATGCCTTTTTGCGATGGCTAGAAGTTTTTTGTACAAAACAGTGGACAGTATTTTGTACGCTGAGTTAAGGAGGGTTACACCTCTATAGTTCTCACATACGAGTTGATCTACTTATCACCTTCCGTCCATTCAACTGGGATCTTGTTCTGACGCCTTAATTCTGGCCCTCATATTTCCACAAAGACTTCTTGTTTTTGGCTCAGGATATTACCGTTTTTGTCCTTACACATCGATACTCTGGGTTATGTTGCTTGGTCACTTCGCCATATAACTTTCTCACTTCGTTATTATTCCCGAGTTCGTTTAATTCTGCAATTTGTTCTTCCAGCCAGGTCTTCTTCTTTCTTTTGTGCGTACGTTTTTCAATTCGTCGTTTTTCTTTATAGGTCGTTACGGAATTTCTAGTTCTGCATCTTTACAGCATATTGGCATTTGCTTCATTCTTATCTTTCGTTATTCTAGCGCACTCTTCATCGAACCAGTGTTGACGTCTTGCTCGTGTTTCATAACCTAGTTTGTTCGCAGCGCCTTTCTAGATTATGGTACTTATTTTAGCCCACTCCTCATCAATATTAGTATTGATATTTGCAGCTTCATTATGGGATGCATCGAACCTTCTTTTTAGCTCTGCAACATATTCTTCCTTAATTTGTTCTTCTTTGAGAGCCAGGTATTATATTTTCGCTCGCTTTCTTCTCCTTCTCTGACACGATGGAAAAGACTTATTCGCTTCTTCCAAGGCCCTGACTGTGATTAGTGTTTCCGTAGTGGCATTGCGAACTCTGCCGCTCTTTGTGTCACAAAAAGGCGACGATGCGTTTATTCATTCCTTACTCTACCAAATATATAAAGCTTAGGCCTATTTGATGGTTCAATGGAGAATTTATGAACGCAATTAAAGCTAAAGAAGTCGTCTATAGACTACAGACGTTTCCCAAAATGAGTCACTTCCTCGTTAGTATATTAAGTCGACAAACTCCCGTAATTTCATCAACAGGAAAGTCAAATCATCATCGCTTCGAAAACAAGTCATTTATCTAAGCTGGCGCTTCAAAATACCACCTGACTTGACCAAGGTACAAAATCGCACGGCAGTATTTTTCGCAACACAAGACTAGCTCACTCGGCATACTACGATCTAAAAGTTCATTTATAAATAGTACAACATGATTGTGGAATAATCTTCCTCATTCCGTACCTCCAAACTCGTACATCTTAGAGTTCGAACGTAGGGTTCATCGATCTCTACTCGCGCACCCCGATACCCCGTGTTACTTCCCCTATTCTCTTCCATCCTTCAAACCAAGCTTACTACTAGACATTGCACTATGGCCTGACCGACAGGACCGACTGATAGCACAAAGGGGGATTCCTAAGTTTGGTTTTTCTACATAAAACAGAGAACATTTTCAATTTAGTTAACAGAAGTGGTGATATCACCGTACTCGATACGAATCCTAGGACTGAATTCCATGCTCAATAAAAGCTCTTATTTTATTCATAAAATGAAAAATGCCAAATTCCTCACGCAAAATTAATATTATTAATAGAAATCAGACTGCAAGCTTCCAATAAAGGTTATGATGAAAGATGCAACTTGTTCACATTGAGTAGCTTACCCTAAATTTGTACATAAATTTCTTTACTATTTTGTATGATACTTTCAAGAATTTTTTCCTTGTTAATATAATATCGGAAAATATATATTGTTTGATCTTAATATGGTTTGTTGCTGTAACAAACAAGCGCTTCTTAAAAACATTGTGACATTTTTTTTCATCAATTTTGCAATTAAAAAGTAATCACTTTCTTGTCCTTTTCTTTACTT
The DNA here is from genome assembly GCA_963855945.1 of Thereva nobilitata. Classification (NCBI taxonomy): domain Eukaryota; kingdom Metazoa; phylum Arthropoda; class Insecta; order Diptera; family Therevidae; genus Thereva; species Thereva nobilitata. Next base: position 5,453,310 of record OY979696.1, read on the forward strand.
AGAACATCCATGATGGAAGGATCAGGTTCACTAGAGCAACAACTTGAAGCGCTACGCGTTAAGGCATCAGAAGTACGAGCACGACGTGTAGATTTGAAGAAAATTGAAGAACTCGGAGCTCTACTAGAGGAACATCTTATTCTCGATAATCGCTATACGGAACATTCTACAGTAGGCTTGGCACAACAATGGGATCAGCTTGATCAATTATCTATGCGTATGCAACACAATTTGGAGCAACAGATACAAGCCAGAAATCATTCTGGTGTATCTGAAGATTCCCTTAAAGAATTCTCAATGATGTTCAAGCACTTTGACAAAGATAAGAGTGGCAAACTGAATCATCAAGAATTCAAATCCTGCCTTCGAGCTCTAGGCTATGATTTACCTATGGTCGAGGAAGGACAACCAGATCCAGAATTTGAGGCTATTTTAGATGTTGTCGACCCCAATCGAGACGGATATGTATCTCTGCAAGAATATATCGCCTTTATGATTTCTAAGGAAACAGAAAATGTTCAAAGTTACGAGGAGATCGAAAACGCTTTCCGTGCAATCACCGCCTCCGATCGACCATATGTCACCAAAGAGGAATTATATTGCGTAAGTTTTTTTTAATACTTTTATCCACATTCAGAAACTTTATATGAAAATCTGATTATTTTAGAACCTAACAAAAGATATGGCAGACTACTGTGTGCAGCGCATGAAAGCGTATAACGATCCGAAGACCGGCCATCCTGTAACAGGCGCCCTCGATTACATCGAGTTCACACGAACTCTATTCCAAAATTAAGCAGCTCTCTTCGGATATCTGCCAACCTACTTTTAATTGTTAGTTTTTAAGAGATTTAAAATCATTTTAATCCAGAGATATTTAAAAAAAAGAAAAGAATTTAAGATAAAGATATTTTTATTCAGAAATTTCTATTGCATTTACTCTTTTTGCTTTCACGAAAATTATATGTATGTCTCTAGCAAAATATTCTAGCTTGACAATTCCCAAAAAATATATGAAACATTTTTTGATCTTTCATTTTATTACTAGCCTAAGTTCTTTGCTATTTGCAAACAACTTTAAACAGAGCATGCAGCTAAAATATGAAAAAATAAAGAGAAATGTTCATTAACTGTGCTTTTACTATTTTACTTTCCCATTATGGTAGTAACGAAAGTATTGCAATTAACACTTTTAGGTGGGGAGTATCATTCGAAGCGGGTTATTTAGTAGTCATGAGTCAGAAAACAAGGCGGTTGAGACGTATTTTGCGAATATTAAATCAGTCAAGGTACCAAGGGGAGACGTCATTGCTTGGATGGGTGACAAACGCAGAGATCGCCCCCGACAACACCAGGCTCGAACACACTATTTGAAATCAAAGCATAAGCCAAGTTACTAACAACAATTGTGAGCTTTTCGTTGACTTCTGTAGTTTCCACCAACTAATGGTAAGTGAAACTTACTTTTGTCTCAAAAAGATATACAACCTGGGTAGAATGTGAAATCAGATAGATCACTTGGCCGTCAGCCACAGATGGAGAACTATTGTGGAGGATGTCAAGAGCTTGAGGGGAGCAGACACCGGAAGTGACCAAAATTTGGTAGTAGCAACCTAGCAACTAAAAATCAAAATCGCCGCAATCGGAGAAGTTCAACGAGATGCCTTAAGACGTAGACCTGCGGTACATCATTAAAAGGAGAGAATTTTCTGGGAATCTGCCACAAACCTTAAACTAGCAAAGCGTTTCTGATTAAACAAACATTGAAGAGCGGTAGAATACAACAAAGGTCACAGTTTGCGATGCGAAAACTAGAATCTAGCCAAATAAGCTCTTGACGGGAATCCGCAAGGAACCCGTCGAGTTGGAAGACCTAGAACAACGTGGATTATAACCTTATTTGCAGAGGCCGCAATAACTGGGAATCCGCTGGAGGGCAACTGCTTCCGCCCTATGTGTCATGTATGGGATTTAAGGAGCTTAAGTAATTAATCAACGCAGCAAGGCGTCGTTTTTGTTCGCAGAATCAAGGATGGCCCATCGAACCAGTTGATATGGCCGTGAGAACGGAAGTTCAGAGAAGTCTGTAGCTGAATTCTGCAGTAATGAGTTTTTGAATTTACCCAGAAATGCTCTATCGAAAATGAGCCTCAGCCTCTACCGACTCCAGAAAACGTGAATCACATTAGAGAGGGAATTTTGCGAAACCCACACAAATCTGGGGTGGGATTACAGAAGTGGTTTCAAATCATTTGTTACGAGTTTTAAATGGAAAACTCGAAACTTCTGTAATGCCACCCCTGTTGTCAATATTGCAGTGTCTGCGGGCATAAAAATACGTCGAACTAAAAGCAGATTATTACACAAAGTGAGAAAATTATGCGAGTCTCGTTATGGAAAGATTTTCAACTCCTAGGTTCATGAGCAAATTTGACGCAACCTGTAATAATAAACGATAAAAAGTCAATAGTGTTTTAAAGAACTGGTCTATATTTTAATTATTTTTAAATGACTATTCAAGTAAGAAACGTTGTATACTTTCACTGTAGGATCCTTTCAATTTTTTCTGCATATTTTCCTTATCTAACCACTCAAACTTCTTTGCAAGTTTACCGTCAACGTTACCGCCTTTTAAAGTCGTCCTATAAAAAAATATTTTCGCCCCAACGCTGGCATTCTGTTGGCTCGCAGGATACTTATACTTATAAAAGCCACAAGGTGCATTACCGTAAAATACCGCATCAATATTGTCACCACATCTTTCTTTTAAAGTCCTTTCCGCAGTTTGCCGCATCGTTTCGCCATCCTGCCTTAAGCCCTGTGGAAGTACTAGGTGAGTTTTATCACCAAGTTTCTGTTCAACCAAAAGGTATAGAATTGAGTCTAGTTTCCTATTTGTAGATTTCACGTCATTCTTCTTATCAGCCTCTGTGATTCTAGGTGCTAGTTGAAATTTCTTGAACTCTTCAGTGTAAGCATCCTTCAAGTCTTGAGCAGTTTGTTTGGAAATTGTATCATCCAAGTCGATTTCAAGTTCACCCTTCTTCAAGAGCTCAGCTTGTTTTAAATCTCGTTCATGCCTTAATTCGTGATCCGACTTCAAGCTATTCTCGAATTCTACTTGTTGAAGAAACTGCTGAAATTCCATTTCCATTGGGTTCAGAGTTTTCGTAATCACTGGAAGGCGCTCCACTAGAACTCCTGCGAATATATCCCATTTTTCTCTTGCTTGTAAGTTTTCACTTGTTTGGGCTACTGTTCTTAATATTATTTTATTATGCGTGCTAAGGGATTGTTTTAATAATCTTCGCAACATTGCTGGACGAAAATATAACAATTTACAATTCGTACTTAACCAAACTTTTAGGAATAAAAATGACATTTCGATGGCAGCATTGCCATTTATTCATGTTTTTAAAAAAGTTGTTAGAAAAGGGCTGGTTCGGTCTGAATTCTGGTGTATTTTAGTACATTTAACGCAGTTGTAAATAATTGGGCAATTAGTTACAATTGCTCTAACCATTAAACAATCAAGCTATTATCAATGAATGGATCAGTGTCGTTTTATTGTTTGTGGCCTATACTTATACTATCTACGGTTTTGCATATAATAAACGATCAATTTGATAACCACATCCTACAATTACTGAGTGCTTTTCATTTACGACCCTTTTTTAAGGAGTTGTGAGAATCTATCATCAGTCGAACGTCAGGTAATGTGTGCTCGACTGCCTCTAGGGCCCATGCCTAAAGCCTCGGCCACGATACGAGCGGCTAGCGGCGATTCTGAGTTTAATTTTGTATTGTTTTATATGGAAAACGCTCGAATCCACGATACGAGCGGAGAACTTTGAGAGGTAGAGCGACAATACTAAAGTGCCGCTCTACTGCTGCTCGCCGCTAATACGAGATATTAAATTTTTCTGGTGCCGCTCGTATCGTGGCCGAGGCTTATGACAGGAGACACGGCTGCTGGTCCGCACAGAGACGGTGGTGTCAAATTCTTACTGACTAAACTCACCAAACCTCTTGCATGACTATTGAATCCAGACCGGCACTAGCCGTAAAGGCATTACTTCGGCCTGGCAACAACAACGTGACTCTTAAAAGGATCCCTCGAAGATGCTCGCCAGAGCGGAAACAGTGGGGCATACGGATCAGCGACCTACCATCTCAAACTTTTTGCTGCATGCTGTGAAAACCTTTTTGTTTCATATTGTTGCGAATGCTGTTGCTTACAAATGCTGGGACATGCTGGTCCGGCTGCGAATGCTTTCACATACACATAAAAAAAAGCTTTCACCCCTTTCACAAAATAATATTGGACCATGAAAAAAACAAATGCTTGGAGAGCAAAACTGTAAGCAAACAGAAAGCATTTCACAGCAAAGTATTTTCAAGCCGAAGCATTTGCAGCCGGAGCAGTATGCTCCTGAAAGCTTTTAAGTAATTCACAGTCTATAGCAAAGTAAGTTTGCTTTAAGTTTACTTTGCTTTCAAACCCTGATTTCTTTGCCTTTCTCTGTTTCTTTGAGCTTCGTATTGTTTAAGCCTCTGGTGGGTGGGCTTCAGCGTTACTTCTAGCATTCTCCACATATCCTCTGACCTCACCATCTGGTCCAGGATGTTCTCCGGTGTTATCTGCCCTTCGGCGACTATTTCCAGCTGAATGGCGAATCGTCAAACCTGCTTGAATCGGTTCGAGTATGTCCTATAACTTCGAGGTAGTCACTTCCACATGTTCCCTCATAAACCATGTCTCCACATTTGACATAGGTTTGTAAGCCGACGGGTCCCTTGGAGGCTTACCTTGCTTCGCAGAACCCAATGAAGGTGCATGGAAAAAATGAGTAATTTTTCTAAATTTACTTTGTTTGCCGAATTGCGGCAGGCACGTAAATATTAAATGTCCACTTAATTCGGGTTTGTTATACTGCAATTATAATTGTTTTAATTTTGCTAATTCATTTATTATAAAAAATTTTAAATTAAATACTTAAGACTGTCAATTTTTAAAATAAAATTGCATTTTAATTCTGAAGTTTACTTTTAATTAAAGCAAGCACGTCCATCTGCAGTTTGCACCAGGTATCGGGGTCAAGGTTAGCTTTTTCCACCTGCTTCCCAATGCTTTTAAAGAAAAGTTCAACTGACGAAGCATCTTCCTTTTTGTGGAATGCGACGTCAAGAAATTTGTTGAGTAATTCTCTGTTGCTATCTTCCAGCACTCTTCTTGTATCCTGGCTGAATTTGTTTATTAACTCCGATTCTTTGTTTAATAATTTACCGTTGTCTTCTTTCATTGATCGTTTTTGTTTTTCAAAAAAATAATCAATGCTACCCTTATCTAGTTTTAATATGTTTGCTCTTTTTCTGGTTTTCAGATTGCTCGGTACATTTGCTGTCAAGATATGTTTTTGAATCTATACAGTTTCACAAGTTCAAACATTAAGTTACCCGTATCATTTTCTCCTCCACAATATATTGTTTCAGCTACGTCTTCGTAGTATGTCCCTGGATTCGTCCCACCTGCTTGTAGAAATATCACTTTGTGATGTACACAATCTTTTAAAACTACATTTTTCACTTACTCGATCCACCAATATTTCCAATTTCACTTACGGTAAAATCTGCTTCAACACCTTGTTCAATTTTTGAAATGACCGGCCCCGAATCCAGCAACTGCTCCAGTTCATCATAATAGTGGCATGTTTGTTGGCAATTGCGTCTCTTCGCCGCCATAAATTGTTTCTTCATGTTTTTCCACTTATTCTCTATGTTTAGTGCACATTTATCCGTAAAACCTTGTTGTACAAATTCTTTCTCAATAAGTTTAAAAATGTCCGCCCTCCTACATTTTTTGTCTTCAAATAATTTTAATATAGATTTTTCATGAAAGATATTTATTAAAAATAATGTTTCTTCTGGCGTCCAAGAAAGTCGCGACATTTTCACTTTGACAGTAGGCTCCATTTAGTTGTGTGTGTTTAACGTGTTAACTCAAACCCCAACTGCTTTCGTTGGGTTTAGCAGAGTTCCGAATATTTAACGACTCTGCGCTTCTACGACGCCATGACTCTCCCAGCTCCCAGCTAAGCGGAATTCAGACTGATTATGGGGAAAGGGCATATTCACACAGTGCACATTCATGGCGCCTAAAACCGGTTTTATAGATGAGAGAGGGAAGGGAGCGGAAGAACTTAACGAAACATTTTTCACGCAAAAGCAAACGCGTGAAAACTGACACACATATAAAAAGTTACTTCTATCTCTTGCATTCTTTAGCTCTGTTTTTCTCTAACAAGTAAATTTCATCTGCAATACATTTAAAAGTTCCTGTATAGCATTCAAATTTACTACACTCATTTACGCCCCGTCTGAGTTGCTAGGAGTTGAATAAAACCGGTTTTACTCACCACAATTATGGCGGCGTGTGAATATGCCCAATGACAGGAAATGGATGGGTAGAAGAAACTAAACTTCTAGTTCATTTTTGGCCACAGATGTCACCTTTGTCCGATGTACCCCACATGAAATTAATAAAAATTCATTGGAAACATCAAAAATTGATTAATTACAAATAATCGCATTGATGTAAATTGAATTTAGAAGCTGGTAAACATAAAATATATTAGTAATAAACGAACTTGGCCATGAACCGAATAAATACAATCGGCCATATTTTTTGGGGTACATTTGACTGCAGCGCCACCAATAATCAAACGAAAATTGAGAACACGTAGTCCTTTCCTTGTATAGTCTCCATGATCTTTCGTTCCGTTTCGGTTCTGTTCCTTTATATAACCGAGTTCATACATTTTCATACGATTTATTTCGGTTCGTTTTCGTTTCTGCTATGGGTCATTTTACACGATGAAACACGAAACAAAAAGTTTCATGCAACTTTGCTCGGTTTGTAGAGGAGAGGAGAGAGGGTTTGAGGGAACACGTGTTCCCTCCAGCCCTCTCTCTCCTCTCCTCTACAAACCGAGCAAAGTTGCATGAAACTTTTTGTTTCGTGTTTCATCGTGTAAAATGGGCCTATATGTTTTGGTCCTTGAAAAGTTGAAGCTGCGTCATTCATTCTGTTTTGCGCCTATTCGAACGTTTAGATCCCGTTGTCAGTTAATAATACTTAATTTTGATTTAACCACTAAACAGATTCGTAGTTTCTTGTGCATTGTCGTGATAAATAGAAGAATCTTTCTAATCTACACCGCTTTAGCTATCAACATGTCCAACAACCACTACTACCATCGCAATCACAACAAACCTCTGTTATCACTACAGGAAAACAGCTGTCTCATTTTGAAGTTTACGCTGTCGCGACGGGTGTTGGCGGCGGTGAAGTTCTTGTTTGTACAATGCAGCAAATGTATTCAAGTGCATTTTTAATCGTGTCAAATATATCGAAAATAAAACTGACTATATCAGCTATAACCAGCCGCATTAAGAATCTGTACATTTACTTGAACATTTCAAACGGAAAACAGAATCCTCCAGCATGGGGCACCGCTATTACAAAAATGTATTCCGACATTTTCCAAACAAATCCTGAGCTAGACGTTAGGATTCTAGTGAGTCATCTTAAAGCTAGCGATAGCTATAACCTAAGCAAGCGAGTCGAGTATTTCTATTCGGATGCAAGGTGCTCTGATGTTTGCGAGCTTGTTAGGGCAAAGTACAACTTATCTGAGGAGGTAGTAGCTTTATCTGATGACAATAGTGCTCCGCTTTTGGAGAACATCACTTCTGAGTGCAACAGTGCTGTTTTCGACACTGTTGTTTTGGGCGGCACTTTTGATCGGATTCATCTTGCCCATAAGATTCTACTGACTGAAGCCGTTCTTAGGGCACGAAAAAAGCTCATAGTCGGGGTAACAGATGGGGACATGATTAAAAGTATTTAGTTTATCTTACCATGACATACATTAATTTATTTTATGTTTGCAGATAAGAAGCTATGGGAACTTATCTTGCCTGTTGAAGAACGTATGGCTTCAGTTTGGGAGTTTCTAAGAGACATTGATTGCACATTGCAGTACAGCGTTGTGCCAATATGCGATCCATTTGGACCAACCCAGACTGACCCAGATATTGATATGATTATAGTCAGTGCAGAAACGCTTCGAGGGGGGCATAAAGTGAATGAAGTGAGAGAACAACGTGGACTTAAAAAGCTGCAGATTCATTGTATTGAACTAATTGAATCGCACCACAATGATGGCGAGGTTAAAGAAAAGAAAATTAGTTCTAGCAATATAAGAATGGATTTGCTAGGTACACGACTTCGGATGCCTGAAGTACAACCAAATCTTCCAGCAACACCTTATGTAATTGGATTATGTGGTGGAGTTGCATCGGGGAAATCTACTATAACAAAACATTTTCTATCCTTCGGGGCTGCTGTTATAGACTGTGATAAAGTCGGACATGAAGCTTATCAACCTGGCAAATCCTGTTATCAATCAATTATAGATCATTTTGGGATTGATATGGTTGATGAAAATAGTTTTATAGATCGAAAAAAGTTAGGAGCCATTGTTTTTAATAATCCACAGAAATTGGAAGAACTAAATAAACTCGTATGGCCCGAAATCCTTGTGGATGTTAAGAAGCGAATTGAAGTATTATCGAAAGATAAGGATATAAAAGTTGTTTTCGTTGAAGCAGCAGTTCTTTTACGCGCCGGATGGGATAAAGAATGCCACGAAGTTTGGTCTATGATCATTTCCCCCGAAGAGACAGTAAAAAGGTTAAAAAAACGAAACAATCTTTCTGATGAGGAAGCCAGACTACGACTGAAGGCACAGATTGATAATAAAACTGTTGTAGAACGTTCACATGTTGTGTTCTCATCTGAGTGGAGTTACGACTTTACAAAACAGCAGGCAGAAAAGGCATGGAAAATGCTCATCGAGGAGCTAAAAAATAGATAAAATATGCTATTTGTGTGGAGAAAGTAAGGAAAATATATTACGTACGGATTAGGTTTGGGACAAAAGCTTTATCATTTTGGTTTTATGTTACTTTCATGTAATTTGTTAATAAATTTTTACCGATACAAGTAAAAAAATCAACACAAAATTTTATCTTAACACAATTTTCTTAATGACTTTCTCCTTTCTTGCCAGCGACACGTTTAAAATCTTCCATTTTAGTAGATTGAAGAGGGGAACCGATAAATCCAAGGTAATCCACCTGCGTAACTTCCTCTCCGGATTGATTATTTTTTATGAATAATTGGATATTTTGGACATTTTGAAATTTAACATATCTAAGATTAACAGGCTGACCATCAAGGTCTTTTGGCGTGAATCTGAAATCCGCAAGTGTTAGTTATATTAACTTAACTAAATATTTCAAATTCCTTACGATAATTCTTGGACACAATTACACGATTCGGCCATATCAAAGTCAACAGTACGCGGTTGATTAATGAAAATTCTTACATCCTTGGGTCCATATTCTGCTGGCGCTTTCAGCTTAAGGGAATGAATTTTAACGGGCTGATTGAAAGTAACTGAAAGGATTAATTGTTCATCAACGTCTGATTGCAAAAAACCGCCGCCGGGTATAAAACAATGAACCATCGGGTGATCATCAGACTCATTCAGACATTCGCATTGATTCTTTGCAATGAAAGTATTAATCTCCATCTGAAAATGAAGTTATGAATCGGAAATTGCCCAACTGAATGTAGAAAAAAACATACCAATCCCTGGCCATAATCTTCGCCAGCCTCATCACCTCCAGAGCCGATAAGTTGTTGAATTTTAGCTTCCAGAGCCTGAATATCAGCTCCTTGTATCCGGTCAATTTTACTCTAAGTAAGAAATAGTTAAAACCTTAATTAATCAATTACAGTCTCTCACCTTGTTCCTATAGAAAATAAACGTTGGCATTGCAGAAACTCCCTGAGCTGCTGCGATATCTTGGCATTTATCAACGTCCACCTTCAGGAATATTGCTCGGGGAAACTTATTTGGTAGTTGTTCGAACAGCGGAGAGATCCTTTGACATGGGCTACACCTTTAAATCACAATGAAATCAGCATCTTTTTAATCATATCAAAATACAAAAAATTTTCTCTGTTACCAACTGGCCGTAAAATCAACCACAACTAGTCGGACTCCGGCAGATGTTAGTTCGGCCTGAAAGTGCGGCTCATCATTTATCACTCTTACAGTCATTTTTGAAGTTTTTTTTATTAAATAAATTAATTAACTATTTCGGGGGAACAATTTTTAAACTTTTCGAGGCTAGAAACTTTTCTTGTTAGGCTAAAGGAAAGTTTTGACATTTTCGAGGATGACTAGCAAACGTCAGGAGTTTCAGTTCAGTGGAGTATAATAGATGTCAAACTTTGGTATGCCATACTAATGAAATTTTTATATTTATATTTAAAAACATATTAGTAATTTAAAATCAATATAAATTACATTAACTTTTTATCAAATATTAACTGGGTTTTCAGTCTCGATTGATCAATAAAAATGTTTATTCAAGATCGAAAGTTAAATAATATTTAAAATAGATGGCGTTCTAAGCACAGAGGCGCATGTGAAGATCAGCTGCGTTCCATTGGGAGAAATTTTCTAATCCGGAGTACTCCGGAGTACATGGCCAATGGAACACGATTATTCATATCAGAAGAAAATACGAGTAAAACATAACCTCAAATTAATTTATTGCCGTTAAAAGAAATGTGAAATAATTATTTTTCTTTAAATAAAAGGAAATTTTATATCTTACTGTATACTATATATACCGTTTTTGTAAATTTACTTTAAAAAAACACTTTAAAATAATTAATCGACAGTTTACTTAACCTTAAAAAACAAAAGGCCATCTATTTTTAAATAGTTAAAGCTTGCAAACCTGGCGGAAATTTTATGCGTTTCTAATAGGAGTGAAATACCCTAAAGCAAGAGCAGGGGTGGTTGAGTATACCCGGGAGTACTCCGGAGTAGCAAATATTGCCCAATGGAACGCAGCTAATATTTTGTATCAGAGAAAAAACTCCAAAGAAAATTATTGCGATTGAACATGCGCAGCTGAAACCGCGTTATCAAAATTTGTGTATAGATTTTTGTAAGATTCGTAGGTTTCACTTTAATTTTTTCAGTTTTCTAAAGCCTTTGACAGACATGTGATATCGATATCACGATAATAAAATCATGATATCAAAATATACTAGGTAGTGACAGACATAATATTATGATATCTTTGACAGTGCTATGTTTGACAGTAAGAATTTTAATTTTTAATTTGAAACTGAAAGTTTTTGCAAATACATTCGAAGCTACTTTTTTGAAAGTGATTTCGGTTTTATTTAATACAAAATATTTATTTAGATTAAGAATGAACGTTTAAAAGACGTAAATTGTTAAATTATACCTGTGACACATATACCATCATAATGAAAGTAACCTTCATTATCGTGGCAAAAACCCACCATAATGAAAGTCCAAAATGAAAGGGTCTTACACGATGAAACACGAAACAAAAAGTTTCATGCAACTTTGCTCGGTTTGATGGGGAAAGGAGAGAGAGGGTTTGAGGAAACACGTGTTCCCTTCAGCCCTCTCTCTCCTCTCCCCATCAAACCGAGCAAAGTTGCATGAAACTTTTTGTTTCGTGTTTCATCGTGTAAAATGGGCCATAGTATTTTACTTTCATTTGGACTGTAATTTCGGTTAAGTGACATCTGTTGGAATATTGGAAACTACATTTTAAAATAAAATAATTCGATTTCACGTTAGTTAAGCAACCATTTGCAAGGATCTATTCTTACTACTTTAAAAAATATTATTAAATATTCCAAATTAAAACAGCTTAAAATTGAAGCAAAAAAAAAGGCAGGTTTATATCCTCACTTCACGGTATACAGAAACAAGGTAATGTAAAAGAGAAATGTCATTTGAATGCTGACGTCACTCGGCAAGTCTTCCCCATACAAAATCGAAATTGTTGTTGTTGTTTTCTGTATTAACTTGCCGGGTGACGTCGGCTTTTTCTACGATATTCGTACGATATTCGAGCTGTCAGTCTCTTTTACACTACCTTGTTTCTGTATACCGTGTCCTCACTTGATATGCCAGATGCAAATGAAAGTAAAGTGTAATGTGTCACCCCATCATTTCCTTGACCATCATAATGAAAGTTACCATCATAATGAAAGTATAGTGTGTCACAGGTATTACTCTGCTATACCTGCTGAGAAAACGAAAATTTTATAGATTTATGATATTCCCGCTTGCCAGAAATAGCGCTGCTCTCATTAGAGGGTACACATATCACGTTTATACCTGTGACACACTATATTTTCATTATGATGGTAACTTTCATTATGATGGTCAAGGAAATGATGGGGTGACACATTATACTTTACTTTCATTTGCATCTGGCATATCAAGTGAGGATATAAACCTGCGTGTTTTTTGCTTTAATTTTTTAAGTTGTTTTAATTTGGAATATTAAAAAAAATATTTTTTAAAGTAGTTAGAGAAAACATCCTTGCAAATTGTTGCTTAACCATCTCAAATCAAATTATTTTATTTTAAAATGTAGTTTCTAATTTTCCAACAGATGTCACTTAACCAAAATTACAGTCCAAATGAAGGTAAACTACTTTCATTTTGGACTTTCATTATGATGGTGTATATGTCACAGGTATTATATTAGGAAAGTTGGCTGTGTTTCAATATTACGTTAATATTATGTTGTTGAGTTTCGATATTATGATATCAGGGTGACAGACTAATACAAATATCATAATATTATAGTTATTGTGATATCAAAATCACATGTCTGTCTAGGGCTTAAGTTAGCTCTTACTTCCCATATCAATTTCCAGCCCGAATAAATTTTTTTCTAATCTACTGATTGGGACTTGTATTTTCGAAACAAAAAGTTTTGAATGGTGTTTTTAGGGGCTTCAAATTGTACAATACTCCGAAATATTTGAAGCAGTTATACGGTAATTTAAATACAGCAGACGTTCGGTATTCCGGCACTCGAATATTGCCCCTATGCTGGATTGCTGGAACTGCCGGTTCTATCATAGATTTTCACGTTTTTTGTCCGCCATTTTGTTTTAGCGACGCTCACAAAACAATAGTATATTCCTGTGACGCTTCTATGCACGAAAAAAACAAACACTTGTCTTGACTGTCAAGCCCGGGCACGGACTGCTCCGTGATCCGGCAGTGTAAACATGCCGGATTTTGGAGCAGGACAGCTGAGTTGCAAAATGCCGGACTACTGGGCGTGCCGGATTGGCGAGCGCCGGATTACCGAACGCCTACTATACGTCATTTCTCTTAGCTTTTTACTCGAATTCTGATTGGTTGTTGAATTCGTTGGCGGTAATTTGAATAGCCTGAACCAAAAAGAGACGTAACGTGGCTCGAACATGACCCCGGTTTTCCACGACCAGCTTTTCCGGCCATAGAAATGGAAACTATTGCCCGCACCATTTTCGGCAATATTTCCCTAAAATATTACCAAGGCAACGATTTCCTAGGCCAGGGGTGACAAATGGGTGACCTATGGCATGCGTGGCACGTATCAAAAATTTGCTGGCACGCGAAAATTCGTTGGTGCAGCGTTTAGGTTAGCAGATGCACGCCAGGGTATTTCGCGAAAAACCTCGGTGCAGCATTTCTATAATACGCCTAATATGAAAGTGTGACTGTTAATGCGCTTCCATGACATCTTGAAGCTTACTCGAAGCGTACTTCAAGTACAAAATGTAAACGCAAGCAGCTCGACTCGAGTCGAACAAAAAGATTTTTCTGATCGGCTCGAGTCTCGATTCGATTCTCCGAATGAATATCGCTCCGTCGAGGGTATATAAAACCGGTATTATACAGCAGGCAGACTTGAGGTATAGCAATTGCAATTTCACTTAAACCGCAAGTGTGTCTCTGCATACTGAAAAGAGGTATACAGAACGTTGAAACTAAGCCCAAAACAGAATGAATGCAGAAACTTCGGCTTCAACTTTGCATTTTGACAGTTTCATACATTTTCTATAGTACTCACGTTCAGTTAACAGAATCAATGCAGTAAACGTTGCAGTAAACTTTGCGCCGACTTCGACTTTAAAAATTTTAAAAGTTGCTGCAAAAGTTTCAGAACTACCAACACAACATTTCAATTTTGCCACTGTAGCCAAATTAGAAAATTTAAATTGATTGAGTTTATCGTATGCAAAACTTAATAATTTCAGGAAATACACGTAAAAGTCACATACAATAAAAAAAAATTGGTAAATTTTTTAAAATTTATAATTTTTGTTATGTTATTAAATGGTGATCGCAATTGTAAATTCTATCTGTCAAATTATAGACTTTGAAGTTCTGAAATGAATGTGTTAGCGCTGTGCAGCAAATTCGACTTTACTGCAACGGTGAAGTCAAAGTCGAAGTTTCTGCATTCATTCTGTTTTGGGCTTAAATATCTCAATTGAGAAAAATAACTTGGTATAGCCTCAGTACACCCAAGATTTCAACTAGAAAATAGTTTGAACATAAACCAAAATGTTCCTTTAGTACAGATCTTTAATTTTTATTTTGGCAGCACTGCCTGTATGAATCTGTCAGAATTCAAAAATTCAAATTTCACTTTTATTTTTAATAAATTAATCATAATTTGACAATATTTTTATTCATATTTAATTTTTTTTAGTTTACGAGTTCGGAGCATAAAATCAATTCAATCACTAAAACTGACTGTAAAAAGTGAACTCACCTTCTGCCTGATATGCGTGTTGAAACGAGCAAAGCAGTTGGCACATGAAATTAGTATTTATCCTGTCCTGTTGAGGTTTTTGTCCATTGCCTTCAAGGCGAACGACGAGTAAGTGATTCACTGAACAAGGTTTACTTTAGGACCCTTGAAGTGTAAAAAAAAAAATTCCCGCGTTCACTAAATAGATTGAATCCGATAACATGCCATCAGGACTACTGGCGACCTCCTAGTACTTCTTGCAGAACGTCTCTACCAAATCATAGATGCCAAGCTCCGAAATTTAATTGCATTGCTGAATGAATGACCTTCTTCAGACATTAAAAGTAAACTGTCTTACCTAAAAAAACCAATCGTCTAAGCCTCTTACTTTAAAAAATGTCTAGTTTGCTCACTCTTTTTACAATAGCCAAAATCCATTTCCATAAGCAGAAAAGCTACAAAAGGAAAATTTCCGAATAAATTTTATTCAAAAACCAAAATGCAATGAACTTAAGGATAAAGTTGTGTCATCAGCTTTTGGTCTTACATTATTTGCCTCTTGCAATTTGCTCTCGATTTCCATAATGGAATCAGCACACACAAAAATAGGACCAGCAGCATCTTGCCTGCCCCCGCCTCATCCCTGCTAGACAGCTACACAATAACTAAAGACATGAAATTTCTAACTTTTAGGGCAATTCCTGTCATGGAAGGACCGAAAATTATGCAAATTTTATTCTTAAATTCCAAACACAAATTGTGGTAAAACGTGCGATATCTGCTGTCGGTACTATTTGTAAATGTTATAAATTCAGTTAACAATAAATTTGTCAATTCAGGAATCACAGAAACGATAAAATAACTTTAAATGAAGGCTGGAAAATGAAGGGAGGAAAATTTAAAGGATTTCAGTAAGAACCGGCGGAATTTTACTACTAAGATGGCATTCTGTTGACAAATGTAGATGTCGCCCTGCACATAAATCTCTTAAAGGGAGTATATGACGGAACTCCCCTAGTATTCATAAGTTTGGAATTTGGATGATGGGAAAAATTAAAGTGAACCCGTTAGAATTATAGTGGGTTTGGAGTTGCAAAATCTCTAATACGTAATATTACGATTTACTTGCTGAAAAACTATTTTTCTCCCAACCAATTTTCCATCCTATGGCCTGTTTCACACGGGACGACGACCAACCAACAGAAATCGTACGATATTAATTTTTTTAGAGAAGATGGTGAGAGGGGTGAGAAAGTTGGGTGGGAAAATCTTCCCTCCCCATCGTCCTCTCTCACCCTCTTCTCTAAAAAAATGAATATCGTACGATTTCTGTTGGTTGGTCGTCGTCCCGTGTGAAACAGGCCTATAGAAATGCATAAATAAAAAATTATGACCCTAAAGGTATGCAAAAGTAAATGCCAAATTATTTTTTTAAAAATCGGACCCTAAAAGTATGCAAAAAGTTGTCGATATCCCGTAAGAAGATAACCGGCCCACAGCGACGCTACGTCCTTGCTAATATATTTAAAAAATAACATATTTTAAACTGATTGTACTTAAACTTATCGAAATACAGATTTTTCCGTTTAAACTATAAAAGATTAATTTTTGCAATGTTCTTCTGTTGAGCATTCTCGGTTTGGTTTAACTAACAATTTATCTAATTTACTACATCAAATCTCACAATTGATTTAAACTCCTCTCCGTAGACTAACCTACAATTAACTGTATGGGAACGATTTGTTTTGTAATAATTTTTCATATATATTTTGCAGATGTAATGAAATTCAACCCCTTTTAACGATAAAGTTATCTTCTTTGTAATTTCCATAATTATTCCCAAAGCTGCTTCCACATTGTCATTTACGGTTCACATAAATACAAGTAACAAGGCCCGCCGCCATTTATTAGAAGCGATAAGCATAAAGTAAGTCCATGCTTCTTCTGCCTTTCAGTTTCCATACATTTCGACGAGGCAAGCGGCAAAATTAATCCGGCGAAAAGCTTTTAACGAATTAATTGCAATCACAAAATAAAAAGCTTTTTACAACCCTCCATTGTGGCGTTATTCGTTATAAAGTATATGTAAACGCCTTTCGCCGGGATCGAACCCAAGACCTCCTCCAAGATATATTGAATATTCATTAGTGCTGTCGATGGACCGGGCGCTGGCCGTTTTCTGGCCCGAAATACTCTTGACACTCCGCCTGTTTTACGCGGAACCGTTTCTTCGGATCAACATAAAGTTAATTAAGAAGGATGTTCCGCCCTTAAAAGCGGCTAAAGTACAAAACTGTTGTCATGTCTGAGGCAATCAAGTTGCTCAAGAATGGGCTGGGAACTGTGGTGGGAGAATGTGCCTGCTTAATTACCGCCCCATTTTCATCTCTTTTCGGCAACTTGGAAATTAAAGAGGCGCCACCAGTCCACCACAAGCGAATTCCATAAAAATCGCTCGAGCATAGAGCGTAAAATAAAACAAAAGCAAAAGGGCCTCCGCCGAGATTCTAGCCGGAGCCTGCCTAAGGATACTGCGGGCTTCTAGTTAATTACATCAATTTGCTTTTGTCCCCAGGATTCGCACAATCCTTGCTAAGGCATAAAGACAGGCTCCGCCAGATGAAGTTCTCCAATTCTTTAATCCTTTGTCGGCAACGGCCTAGACAAACACAAATTAAAGGATCCTTTTTGGTGATTTCGTGCTGCAAAATTGAAATCATCCCCGGAATGTTTGTGTACGCAACTGTTTCGGGTCGTAATAGTTTCGTGTTTCAGCCAGGATATGCAGTCACGATGGTGGGGTGGGGATTAAGTGAGATTCCATGATATACGATTACACAAGCAGGGATTAATTGCGGAATGGGATATATTGCAGTCTGCCAGGAAGGCGAATGGCTTTTTGAGAGCATCTATGAATTCAATGGAATCTTTCAAATAGGATGCGCGTACGAAATATTTGCATTTGCCAAACCGAATGCGTGTAGTATAAGATTTCACCGTAGATAAATTAACAAAAGGTTTTTATGTTATGAAACGAGGTGGAAAGAGCTGAATA
Source organism: Thereva nobilitata (assembly GCA_963855945.1). NCBI lineage: Eukaryota > Metazoa > Arthropoda > Insecta > Diptera > Therevidae > Thereva > Thereva nobilitata. The sequence goes on from OY979696.1 coordinate 5,471,101, forward strand.
ATGGATTATTATGCGATTTGAAAATATTCCATCTCCTACGACGACTTTGGAGTGGTGACGCTGTTACCTCCAAATGGAGTGAATGGGGCTGCCGCCATTACCACCGAAGCCAATATTGTCCAATATGTGGTGAATTTTTAAAGCCATTCTACATAGAGTGCCGCTACGGTTAGTCCCACGATATCTTCTAAAGGAGTATCCACACTTATCAGGGCCGTGCCCAGGACGTCACAGGGCCGTGTTCTGTCATGTGTGAACGAGCTCGTGCCCGGACACGGACATGTGTGAACGAGTAAGTGAGTATCCACACATATCAGTTTTCCGTCAGGGGTTCTAAAAATATCGGTGCGTACATTTTATATGTTCTCGTTCACACATGTCCGTGTCCGGGCCGGAGTAAAAATCTAGCGCCCCGGGCACGTCCCTGATATGTGTGGATACTCCTTAAGTCTTCCAGAACGTAGCTGCCTAAAGTGTGCTGTTTGGCTTTGGCGAGAGCCTCGAATTTACACAGAAAAAGAACGAGTGTTTCTCTCTCGTTCGTCCCGCCGCAGTTACGGTACAAACGGTTTATGGGATGCCAATTTAGCAGCGCAGTCCGGGCCCATGTCCCGTGACGATTGCGATGATACGATATATCGATATATCTCGATTCGATATATCGATATATCTCCGGAATTTGTTTAGGAGGCTCATTGTTTTTCTTTTGTTATAGGCCAATACGTCTTAGAGATAAAACAGGTCTGTCACTTTAATTTTAAAGTAAGTCACTTTCACTGACATATAGATATGGACTGCTAAATAAGCAAAATCCCATACAAAAAAGGCAACCAAAAACTATTGTTGTCTCGTTCCCCCGTTAAAATCCTATGAACTTTAATAGGGTTTATAATAAAAAAGCAGTTCAGTGCATGTCAGCGATATCAACATACATGGAAAAAAATAGACAGGTATAGAGTTTTTTCTTCTTTCTCTCACTTTCGTTATTTTTAAAAATTTGTTAAGCATATTTAAAAAAAAATACATTTATTTAACGAAAAAACTGCTACTAAATAAAAAATAATGATGGAAAATTATTTTTATCAATTATAACATACACTTATACTTATTTTCCTCTAAATTCGAAAAAAAATATAGACATAAAATATAAACATAGAAAAGGTCTTCTTCTTCTGGAGAAAAATGGTGCCATTGAAAGTTGTCAATTAGCAGTCCATATCTATATGTCAGTGGTCACTTTAAATATAACGTATACACACACTGACATTTTAACGTTGGCTGGTTGACTGGCGTGGATAATATTTTAGTTACCCAGTAGGAACTCTAGGTAGCTTTTACCGATGGAGCACTGATATAAGTAGTCATCTGGTAAGGGGTACTCATATTTTCTTAGGTGTTAGGAGAGCCCTTATATAACGCATCACAAGAGAAGGCAGATGGTAAGGGGTAATCCAGAATTAGACCCACAGAAGTTAGAAATTTGCTCGATGACTCAAATACCATTACAAAAATACGAAAACAAATGAGTCATCGGGTAAATTTCTAACTTCTTTGGGTCGAATTCTGGATTACCGCTTACCATCTGCCTTCTCTTGTAATGCGTTATATAAGGGCTCATCGATGTAGTAAAAAGTAAGGCCTTACCTCCTATGACATCGTGTGTAAAAATAAGCACTTCTGTAAGGGGTATGGTAAGGCCTACCCCTTACTAGTGAGGGCTCATTTCAGTACTTCTGTAAGCTTACAAGTCCTACTGGGTAGTTGCGTGGTGTGTCTGTGCGAGTTGAAACGCTACTTTTAATTCGTTCTTTAGTTGTCTGAAGTGAAGATTAATTTTATATTTGTCGGAAGAATAAATTAATTTCTATATTACAAGTCAAGGTGTTCATTTTTTAGACTAATCAATCTGCCTAAGTCTTCCATAATATCCCAGTAGGAATTCTAGGAAGCACTTACCGATGGAGCACTGATATAAGTAGTCATCTGGTAAGGGGTACTCATATTTTCTTAGGTGTTAGAAGAGCCCTTATGTAACGCATTACAATAGAAGGCAGATGGTAAGGGATAATCCAGAATTAGACCCACAGAAGTTAGAAATTTGCCCGATGACTCAAACACCATTACAAAAATACGAAAAGAAATGAGTCCTCGGGTAAATTTCTAACTGCGTTGGGTCTAATTCTGGATTACCCCTTACCATCTGCCTTCTCTTGTAATGCCTTATATAAGGGCTCATCGATGTAGTAAAAAGTAAGGCCTTACCTCCTATGACATCGTGTGTAAAAATAAGTTCTTCTGTAAGGGGTATGGTAATGCCTACCCCTTACTAGTGAGGGCTCATTTCAGTACTTCTGTAAGCTTACAAGTCCTACTGGGTAAAATCACCAGACCCAGTAGGAATTCTAGGTAGCACTTACCGATGGAGCACTGATATAAGTAGTCATCTGGTAAGGGGTACTCATATTTTCTTAGGTGTTATAAGAGCCCTTATATAACGCATTACAAGAGAAGGCAGATGGTAATCCAGAATTAGACCCAAAGAAGTTAGAAATTTGCCCGATGACTCAAATACCATTACAAAAATACGAAAACAAATGAGTCATCGGGTAAATTTCTAACTTCGTTGGGTCGAATTCTGGATTACCCCTTACCATCTGCCTTCTCTTGTAATGCGTTATATAAGGGCTCATCGATGAGCAGTTCTGTACGTACTCAAAGGTAAGTACTTATGTAACTACCCTAAGGAAAGTAAAAAGTAAGGCCTTACCTCCTATGACATCGTGTGTAAAAATAAGTACTTCTGTAAAGGGAATGGTAAGGCCTACCCCTTGCTAGTAAGGGCTTATTTCAGTACTTCTGTAAGCTTACAAGTCCTACTGGGAAACGATGTGAAAATTAATCGAGTGAATCCATTTAAGCCTAGTATGCTGTTCGTGCGGAATTCTGCTCTGTAGAGAATCCATATAACCAGCCCAGTATTCCGCACACTATTTTTACATGCATTTTGAAGGGGAATCTGAATTCCGCACGAACAGCATACTAGGCTTAAACTTCAACTATTGCCATAATTTTTGCAAATGGCGTCAAATGTCATTGTGCTTTGATTGTCTTATGTTGTAGACAAATAGAGAATTAGATGACAACAAGAAATGGGGCAATATACACCTGAAGAACGCGGAATTATTGTTACTGCTTATATGACCAATTTCTAATAAAATGGCAGACAATTCACATTACTGGCACTAACGAAAAGTTCCAGTATCAATAAAATCGGAGTTATAAATTGAATTAGATATTATAAATAGTAGTTGATATTGTTTGTTAAATATTTGGGCAAGAAATCGAGGCATCGACGTGAATTAAACTTAACTTGAAAATGATTTTTTGCAAACTTAAAATAATGAATTGAAACATATTAACTAAATCATGAAATCTTGCAAATTATTTTCAAGGTGGTCACTGAACTTTTGGGCCTTCGAGTGAACTCTGAACAAACACTAATGACAATGGAGAACGAGTTGAAGAGATGACAGCAAGTAAGAACTTGACGTTGGACGATTTGGGCGTTAAGATATCCATAAAGCCACCTGGAGGGAGCCACTCGTCACCAAATAGACCATGTGTTGGTAGACCGACTCCACCTTTCGGGCCTAATGACAGAACGAACGAACCGAAGTGCCAACTTCGACTCGGATCACTGTCTTGTTAGTATGGTGCTCCGAGAATGCATTACAATGCAGAAAAGCTCTATACCAGCGAATCAGGCTCGAATAAACACAGCTGTACTATGCAAATAGCGAAGCGTAAGTCCTGGACACTAAGAAAAAAGAGTTCACAGACGGAAAAAGGAAGCCTAGGAAAAAAATCACACCAGACGCGGGAGTTCTGGCGAAGTGTTCATGGTATGACGTAATTCATGCTGCACATACTGCAAGGACAAAGAGGGTAATCTGATTACCCATCCTCTAAGCCATTTTGGAGCGGTGAGAAGAATACTTTCATGAATAGCTAAATAGCGAGCTGAGTGAGGAAATCGTAGGCTTCATCAATATACGATGACAAACCCTATGCTGCCATCGCCAAACCTTAGAAGAAGTTAATAGACCAATAAAACCGGTCACAAGCAACAAGGCCTCCGGTGAAGATGTCATATCCACTCTCTAAAGATGAACCAGTGAAAATTTAACTGGTTCATCCAGTAAATAATAATTTCACTGGAATAAATCAATTAAATCGGGGCTGCTTACTGATTGAACCAGTGGGAAGTGCCCTCTACAAATGAATTAGTCAACACTTCCCCAGTTCAACCAGTGAATTATAATTTCACAGGGAGAAACTATATGTGACTCATATTCTAGGCAATTATCTTCATGACTGTAAAGGGTTCCATTTAGCATATATACTCAATAAACTGGCTCTCGTTAGATTACGGAGGTGAAGCAGCATTTCAGTGCTTAGATGGGGCCCCGCTTGGGAAAACGGCACTTGAGTTAGAAAAAATGGTTTGTGTCTTTTTTTCGTGAATTTCACTGGTTCAACCAGTTGAGTTGGTTCAACTAGTGAATTTTCACTGAAAACCAGATTTTCACCTTGAGGCAGGTGATGGAAAAATGTTTCGAGTTTCAAAACTCAATTCAACAACCCTTCATAGATTTTAAAGCCGCCTATGATAGCATGACCAGAGTAGAACTCTACAAAGCCATGAGAGAATTCGTCATCCCCAATAAACTGACACGATAATGTATGTTGACCATGACAATCCCAATAAAGATATCCAGAACACTGTTCAGACCAATTAACATCTACAATGGACCCCCGATAAAGGAACGGTTTGGCCTGCCTCTTTTTAACTTGGCGTTGGAGAAAGTGATCCTGCTATTTTGAGATAGATATTGTGAAGAAAATAAAGCTGGGCAGGGCATCTAGCTCATATGACAGAAGAGGAAACTGTTAGGAAAGTTCTCTGAAGTAATATCTATGGGGTGCGACAGCGAGGGAGACCTCCACTGAGAGGATGACTTAGACCAGAGCTCAGGGATGCAACACTGGATGACATTGGCTGAGATTCGGGATGGATGGAGGGAGAGAACTGAGTACTGAAAAAAGAAGTAAGAAGTTGATGTGTCATAATACTTCCTGCGATATGATTCCTTCTCTGCTAAAATGTTAATCATTAAGCTTGAACTGGCCACTCTTTACCCATTTTCTTAAACACAATTTCGGTCTATGAAACGAAGGACGAAGCACGTTTTCTCCCAAAATTAAATTAAAAACTTGCCCTCATTTTTATTGTTTAGTGAAAAAGGTCGGCCATCAAAATTGATACCAAGAATAAAATGGGTTTTATTTTTCTGGGCGACTGATAGCACAAACCAATCAAAACACAATTTCAAGCTCAATAAAAAATTTATATCAACCCACATATAGATTTCGCTCCCCGCAGCCGGGTTAAAAAATTCGATTCAGGTAAATCGGTGAACTGGAAGCAGAAAAAACAAGAAAAGGCAATTTAAAGTGATTCAATATCGTCTGGTGTATTTATCGTCTCGCTGCTAACATTTACAAGCCGCCATCGAAGACAGCACATATTTATCCGTGCCCATTGAACAAATCAAAAGGAAAATAAGATTCAGCAGTGCAAGGAGAACCCCTGGCATGGGTCCTTTTCCTATCACATGTAGTTCTTTATGTGTTCAATTGATTCTGGGCAAGGATACATTCTTGTGCTGCAACAACAACAATGCGGAATGTACAATACTTAATTGAAATCCTTAATCTGCCGCTCACTTAATCCAATTCGTGATCCAGGGCTAAAAATAGCTTGCAACGATTTACTTGCTCGCGTAAAGTGGGTCACCCGGGGGTGATAACAATATCCTATCCCCGAGGTGGAAGCGAGATAAAAGGAGGCCAGCAGCTCCTGGCATCCCCGTGTTTGGTGGAACGCAATCATCAGTCTAGTAATAACAAAAAGGGCAACGACCAAAAAGCTAATATCCTTAGCAACAGCACAGGACAATCGCTATCTGGCGCTAAAATGAAATCCTGGAACACCATCAGCAAAGTGGTAAACAAATCGATTCTCGACGGTCTCTTCTATCGCGGATCCTGAAATTGCTAACCACAGTGGAAATTACAAAGATACCCGGAATGGGTCAAAGGGCACAGGCACTGTGGATATTGAAACGGACGAGGTGGGCCAATATACCTCAGCCGACAGATGTACTACAGCGGGGGCACGGGGTAGACCGGGTGGAAAGGTACAGCAAGAAGGTGAAGTTCCTTAAACAACGCCAGCCTTAAATAAACATTTTAACATCCTTGAGCACTTCTAGCTGCAAATGGGGGTGGAGTGGGGGCTGTGGGCAAAGATTCATTGCGCAATTTTTTCTCCCGTTTTATGGCACTGTTAATGAGAATAAATAAGACTGAAATTAATGGAGCAGCAGCCACGTAAAAACAAATTCGGAAATGAGTTTTGCAAAAATCGTTCTTTTCCTTTTTCATTTCCTTGCAGCTTTTTGTTGCCATGAACGAAAATGCTGCGAAATGAAAATAACGAAGCGAAACTACTCAATCGGAATGAAATGAAGCGTATTTCGATGAAACAGGCTTAATTAGAGCGGAAGAGGTGAATTGCATAACGTTACAAAAAGGCATCCGAGCCCTTTGATGTCTGAGTTAAGAGGGCTGCAAGTACAATTAATTATTGATTGACTATTGACAATTCTCACTTCTTACAGGATCTTGTAATACAATCACGTCACTAATTTTCAAGTTAGATTAAGTCCGGACATGTCCTTTTTCTGGGTGAAGGCGATAAAGTTAGTTTATGCCCAGCCCAGACTGAATAAGAGTGTCCCGTAAAGAAGCAGAAATTGAAGATAAGCTGCGATAAAGCTGAGATTAGCTGTAAGCATTAACTATGACGCTTAGGTATTCATTCGTTATTAAGTAAAATAAATGCGTACTATCAGGTCTAGTGATAATTAATCTTGTTTTTGTAGTCTTATCCGTGATTATTGAAACTTTACCTAAAAAGTTTTGCGTATTAAAATTTACTCTTACTGTGCTTAAAGTTTTAAAATTCGTAATTAGTAAATAGTAGATGAATACCATTTAAGGCAGGTTCCCCAAGTGCTAACAGAAGGGCCAACAGGTGCAGTGGAAAAAGCACAATATATCTCAGATCTCTCAGTGATCAAAATTGGTACAGACCTTAAAAGCATCATTACAAATGAAACGTCAAAAGTCTTCGTCATTTTTAGCTTGTGCTAATATTTATTCAATTCGCATGTTTTCGTCAAAAATGTTTACACTCTGGATAGAACAGCCGACAGTACAGCTCGAGGCGTATACATAAAAAAAATGTAGATTAAAAAACTAAAACATACGCTTTTACTTTAAAATGTATTAAAAAGTAAAAAATAATTTTGAATTTAAACTTCTGGTTTTGCCCTTGCGTTCTTGTACTTAAGGCCCAATTACAATGAACGAATCTACGCAGATTGAAATGTCAAAAGAACGCACCGGAGCGGATAGGAAACTGCACTGATTACAATGAACGGACCTGTCCGCGTTTAAACGTCAAAGTGTTTTGTGTAATTTTATAACCACTTTTCGTCTTATTATATAATAATTCGTATTCTTCTATTAATTATTCGCCAGAAAATAGTTTTAAAATTATAAAAAAAAAGAAAACAAAATTTAACTGTACTTGTTTACAAAAATTCTGACAGCCCAATCCGCCGATTTCTAACCAAACGAAAACGAATCCGCTCAGATCCGATCAAGGCTGTGTTCCGTAATATACTGGGAGCACTGCGCCAGTACTACCAGTGGTAGTTTTCCGTTCCGTTTTCACCTAACAGTGCCCTGTCCCATTTTGCTACTGTGATTACTGCTCTGAAAGAGGTAATGTGCCCACAGTAGTTTGAACAAGTCACAGATGTTTAATTTTTGAAAATCTGTAGACGTTTGACGCTGTACAAATAATGGCAAATAATAATGCAAAAATTCAATTTGCTTTAATTGACAGTGACTCTCTGTTATTATAAGAAATTAAATGCGCAAGAAAAGTAAAAAAACTTCAACAAACTTCTACTTTCCAAATGTAAACAATAATGGCGGAGCCAGTATAGTCCAGGGAAATTAGACAAAAAAAGGGTCAATTTCGGAAAAATTCCGGGAAAGCTGAATTTTGGTATGGACATTGATATTACTGCTCTAAAGCCGCGTACACACCGGCCCAACGAAGGCCAACGAACGATATTCGGCGTTGGCTGCCGAACGCTCGTTGGCGTTCGGAGATACGTCTATAAGCATTTGTTGGTTTATCAAACGTTCGTTGGGACTTGTCTTCGGTTATTTGCGTCAAGATGAATGAAGACGAGGAAAGTTTCATATATCTTAACGAAATAGTATGAAAAATGAAACGAAAGCGAAGATGGTGGTCGGTCACATTTTTTAAAAACAGACACTTATATAATGGAAGTAAAATGATGGCAGGCCTGCAAATAGAAAAAGAGTATAGTTTGTTCACCAATTTTAGTAGAATGTCTGCCCAAGACTTTGAATGGCCATGGAATAGAATTGGACCCGAAATAGCTAAACAAAATAAAAATTATCGTGAAGCAATTCCAGAAAAATCAGACAGTAATTATTAATCTATGTAAATATCTCGAGAAAAGTCAAAAAGTTCGTTTGCGTTCGACGCCCATCTACACCGCATTCGATCGAATGACCTGCTTTCTTGATGTTTCCGCTACGCTACGGGTTGCAAACGAACGCCAACGAACCTTCGTTGGCCTTCGCTAATCCGTCCATTTAGAACCAAAGAATATCAACGAATCCCGTTCGTTGGCCTTCGTTGGGCCGGTGTGTACGCGGCTTAAGGAAAATGTCACGAGTCCCCATCGATTTGACACTCCGATACGATTTTACGCGGGGTCAAAGGCCACCAAAAGCGATTTTTCGAACATATCTCAGTAATGTTCACTTTTATAGAAAAATTATGTGAATAAAGTTTGTAGCTTAGGTAATTTCCTACAAAAAATATTTTATAGCTTTTTCTTGTAAGAGTAACCGTTTTTGAGATATTTTGATTTTAGTCCCCGGATATTAGAAAAAAAAGACATGGAAAGGAATCCACGATTCATGAGATCCACAAAATTTAAAACTGAACGAAACATAAAAAAACTTTTAACTGCGGGCGAGTTGATACACCCCGCTGATAATGCCATCTTTTACTAATTTGGGTATGCCGAATTCAATAAAAATAAAACCAACCCTCTACTTGATCGGAAACTACCCCCAGGACTCAGGACACCCCTTATTAATAAAATTGAGTGTATTGCTTATGAAAACACCCCGCCAATTTTTTGTGTACAAGAAATACCCCTAACAATACTGTAAACAATTTTTGAGACCAAAGTGATTCGGAAGCCACGCCTACAGCAACCCCTAAACTATAAGTCCAAAATAAAGATTTACCCCGCCAATTTTTGAGGAAAATAGATACACCTCCTAGATATAAGACAATTTTTAGAAACAAAACCTACCCCTTTAGGCATCGAAAACCACCTCCACCACTAGGGGGTGAGAACGAAATTCACCCCCTCAAATTTTTTTTTCACAAATAGCCCTTACTGTAAGCTATTTTTGGGGACTAAAATCAACCCCATCGGTGAATCGGAAGCCACCCCCACAGCAACCCCTTTTACTACTTCTTCTACTACTGCTTTTACTACTTCTAAAGCCCTCTGCACACTCAAGTGACAATAACGCAAACGTTACTGCACGTAGAAATGAATTGCAGATATAAACCAATAGGTCGAAAGAAAATACTACAGTCACATGCGTGCAGATGGCGTTCGCTCATACGAAGCGAAGGTGCTTGCACTATGCCGTCATTGCTATTCGCTGTGACACCACCTTCGTGTCAACGCATACCACGCTGCACGCACGTAACTATATATCATTTTTTTCACAATTTCGGGGGCCCCAATTATGTGGTGGCCCTAGGCACGTGCCCCTAGTGCCCTTATGTAAGTCCGGCACTGAGTGCATTCGCATGACGTCAAAAATCACAGTGCTCCCAGTATATTACGGAATACACCCCAAATGCGCTTGTATCCGTTCATTGTAATCGTTCAAATGGAAAACGCATGCATGTAAGAAACGAAAAATTTCACAAAAATAAACATTTGAAGTTTACAATATTTTCTTATTTTGACGTTTGGCGAACTCTGATGGTCGTTCAATGTGTGGACCACCCGACGTCATGAACGTCTTTTGACATTTCACAGCGCTGATGAACGTTTATAAATGTTCAATCTGTTTCCAGCATAAGGGTTTGGGATGATATATCACAGTTTTGCCTCAATACGGCTGTTTTTTCAAGCTCAATTCGTTATGAAGACCAAAACTGATCTGAATTTTCCGATAAACGCGCTGCGATATTTTATTCTTGCTGTCATAGTAGAATTTGGTGGAGAGCTTGGGCGCATGATAAACGAGTCAATGAAGCAATAGCAATCAATTCGAACTGTCACCTGGCAGTTAGTAGGCCGAGGGAGGGATCGGGGTGAAGTCTGCGCGGTTGAGCCAATTGCTTGGAAAATGTTTATGTGTGTGTGACTGTATCAAGCACATTTTGAAACGTCAACGAAAAAAGAAAAATAACTGTGTATTAAAGAACACAAAGCAGAAGTGAAACTTCGCGTACATATTTATGTCTATATGATCTTTATTATTGTATTTTTTTCTTCATTTGCTCGTGGCTTGTGTTATAATCTAAAATATGAATGAAGCAGGGAATAGGAAGTAAGAACCATAATATTTTAACTCAATTGATAAAACATAGTATAATGAATATTTTGAAAGTAATGCAGTACAGTGTATAAAATCAAAAACATTTCGCTGCTTTTACAAAAACTTTATCTTTAATAAACAATCTTAATTTTTTAAATAACCGACTCCTCATTTTTACTTTACCGATGCCTGCGCCATCTATGTACGAATTTAAATAAATTGTAAATATTGTCCTGCTGGTTTAATAGAATTTGTTTATATGGCATCACTTAATTGCTATCATGGCTGTCGCTGTTAAACGAGCTAGAGTGAAAACTAAATTGTTAGTTTAGTTGTGCATTCATTGAATTGTGAAATTTGTTTGTGTTTTGTTGCTTGCTGCTCTTTTGGCGGTGATATTCATCAGCTTGGTTGTTTAAATCCAAAATGTTTAACGAAATACAGTGGAAACTAAATATTTAGTATGTATACTTGTGCATTCATTGTGTTTTGTTGTACATATTTAATTTGTTTCAAGATTTTTGTTTTTTCTTGTTATTTTGTAAACGAGTGAGAAGGCAACTTCCGTTTCATACGGCAGTCCTTGTTTTTGTTGCCGATTCTGAATTGTGACAGTTGTAAACGAGTGAGAAGGCAACTTCCGTTTCGTACAACTCTCCTTGTTTTCGTTTCTGTTTTCTGAATTCACTCGTACTTGCTCGAATCACTTCAAAATCACCGGAACGAGAGCAAGGAAGTTTCACTTCAAAAAAAATAAATTTCATCAGTTGGCGCTATTCAAGTAACTTTTTTGAGGTATTTAAATAAAAATTGAGAGAAATCACAATACACTATATCGTATCGTATCGTTGATAAATAAAACACGAATGTCCACTTTTGAAATATTACCTACACATATAAAACTGTGTTGTTACACAAAAAGTTACGTGAAACGAATTGCAACGGGTATCACCTATGCTCAATAAACTGACAGTTTTGACGTAGGGATGGAGTGAATGAATTGACTCGTTGACTATTGTAAATAAAATTTTCAGCTGTCTTTTTCTGACAGTAGTTTTTTTTTTGTTTTATGGTAAACAAGGATGTTATTAGTTTATTCTGTTTTTATTATGTTTTATTGTATATATATTTTTAAGATGGATTATATTCTACGATGGCCGACGCTGGAGGGAGTTTAGAGTGAACATATTTGGTGTTGCCAGGGATCACTGTATACAGAAACAAGGTAATGTAAAAGACTATACCGTAAGAAGATATATTAGTGCTGACGTTACTCGGCGAACTTTTTCTACGATATTCGAAGCTGTCAGTCTCTTTTACATTAGGGGGATGATACACGGCGCAACGTGCTGATCAACAGAAGCTGTCACTTCGCAGTTTGTGGGTCAAGGGTAGGGTAAGAGCAAAGTTTGCGGTGTTCACCGATACTAGAAACGATTTCTATTTTTCCTCGAGTTGCATGTATGCGTAAGTGTCAAGCGGTTGTGGGTCGGAAAAAATTCGGAATATTTTGTATATCAGATGAATTTTAGGCGTCGGCCTGCTATGTTGTGCGTTGGGTTGTTATGTTTTAGTTTGACTTTCAGATTCGTGCATTAAAAAGTTATGGTTTTGACAGAAAAACTTATGCTCCATTGATTACCCACACATATAAAATCGCATTGTATTATACAAAGTGTTGAGTGCAGCTCGTTGCCTCGTGTATCAGCTCCGCTCAACAAACTGACATTGTGTTGCATCAACACGTTGACTCGTGTATCATCCCAGTTAGCTTGTTTCTGTATTCCGTGGCCAGGAATGTTCTGCCAGTTCTGTTTTGGATGACAGTGCTAATACACGTCACACTCAGGTTTTTGCAAGATACCATTCCTTGCCATCGCATCTCTTGGATGACTGTATCTAATGTAAGCTTTATACTTTGCCAGGTCGAGTTCGGTACAGGGTTGGTTTTTCCTTTCTCATCGTTTGTTTCAGTATCTGAGGTATGTTGCTTGTTGACATTTTTTCCAGCATCACGCCAATCTCACTTGGAAGGAACTAGCTCGGTAATATTAGCCTATCCTCTCATATAGTAAAGTTATCAGTGGTCATTACTAGGACCACTGACCATCACTCTTTCATACTGCTTAGAATTATTTGTCATTCATTCATTGATTCATTCGTTTCTTGCCTTGCTTTGCCTGAAAGGTAAACCATTTGTTTTTTCTATGTTTGAATTCAGAGTCGGCTTTCTCATACCCTAATTATCTTAGCAATAATTTTCCCCATCGCAAAACGAAATTAGGTCGTTTGAGGGTTAACTCCTTTCGCAGTCGAAATGCATGTTAATTCATAACTTCATCACTGCCAAGCAAGCAACTTTCAGAATACCAAATTTAAACCATTCGAAAGACGAGGCCTTTCGAACTATGGGCGCTAAAGGAGCTACCCCTAACCAGCAAGAACCTCCCCCTTTTCAGAAATGCCAAAATTTATAAAGCAAACAAGTAACAACACAAAATTCACCACATTTCAAGTTTTTGATCTCTTGTATAAATTGGAGCACGGAGGCCCCGCAGCCCGGATAAACTTTATTAAACTCCTCCAAGTCCAATCATCTGGAAAAGGGTGAAATAATAAGAAAGGGCCCTCAATCCCAGCACCACTCAAAGCACCGATGGGAGGGGGGATCTGCCAAAAAGTAATAAGGAGGACGAGTGTTTCGACTTTTCGAGGAGTGCTCCTTCACGGTGTGTCCTTGAACTGAGGCGCGGCCCCAAGTTAACTTTTCTTATTAGCAGACTGATTACCTCCGCCAAGAGCTGCTCTGCTGATTCTGAGATTCAGGATGCTGCGGTTTCTTCGCGGCGGTATTCGAGAGGAATGTTAATTATCGGTTTTAGAGGGCGCTCTGACGGATGCCTGCTCGGATTTAATGCAGAAGATTCTAATTAAACGTGTTTAGCATTAATTCAATTTTACCTCGGCGAAAGACAACGCGCGCGCTCCTTATGACTGTGTTGAGCCCCCAGCGCGCTCCTCCACGAAGCCAGGAGAATGTTATCCGAAATTAATTTGCGGGACGCGACGCGTGAGGGGCGTAAATGGTTTGTAAATTTCTCGTGGCGAGATCCAAATTGACCCAGACATTTCCGTACTTTGGGGCTGGGGGAGGATTTTGTGTTTCGTTAATAGACAAATAATTAACACGAATTCCCCGGAAAACGGCACCAGTGTTGGTCCCATACCAGCGCCGCGCCCTTTTCACCAATTTCAACAGCAAAATATTTTGTGTCATCACGGGGAATAAGCAGACGAGTAAAAAACAAAATTTCCATATAAGTATATTCGTACAAATCCCCGCATACTCCCCGAAAGCCTATGTAGTAGGAACACGAAATTGATTCTCATCCCCAATAATAAATTTGAAGAGGGTTGAAATCATTTGTATGTTTCTATGTCAAAGCAGTTTAAATATTGAAATTTTAAAGAAGGAAAAAAAAAACACAAGCAAATACAGAGGATACATGAAGATTATCCAGGCCATATATCAAGCTGCTGTCAAATTTAGGAGCAACTTCCTTCAGTATTTTTGCCTGCCCAAGATAAGACCATTTTTCTTGGCGAAAGTTTTGGGTGGATTTCGTGCCCCGAGGCAGGATCTAACCACAGACTATCGAGTCTTTAAGAATGTCTGAAGAGCTCTAAAGATTGGGACGGCCCCAAAATTATTTCACTATCTGCCATCGACTGCTCGAAACTTGCTCCTTCAGGCTGGCGAAGTATCTCTGTCCTCGTGAAAAGAGGCTCACTTCACTCCGTGATAAATTATTGGAAGCTGACTCACCCCCGCTCAATAGTTCTTTCACACATCGGCCATATAAAATCTTCCGCAATCTTTTATCCACGACCGGATATTATTAAACGATTTCGCAACACATGGCACCGCCCCCTGCCCTGCCAAAAGCTTACACACGGTTTTATTAGCAGATAAGCGATAAATTTTAGCGGCTATGCTTTGTGGGGCGGGGGTGGGCGATTACATTGTAGAAACGCAGCAAATCGAATGCTTTCCACTGCAGCCATTATCAGGACATGATTTACAGCTTTTCACAGGAACAGAACAACCCCTGCCACCCCTGAGCCCATCGCTCGCTCAAACTGCCGGAATAAGTCCCGAAACCCAACATCTGGCTTCATATCGTGGGAGCGAGGCTAGATTAAAATATCTTCCCTTGCCGCGGCGAATGTCTTCCTTTTCGGTCTCAGGATTTCGGGGAAAATGTTGTTTCTGTCTTGCAACTTTTCGCCGTTTTATTGATTTCGCTTGATAAGCCCTGTCTCTGGATCCGGTTCTCGGGGTGGGGGTTATTTATGCCGGGAGAGTCGTCTGAATGCAAAGTGCTCCAGTATCCGGCGTTCAGAATTCAGCGTTATTTCTGTGCCGGGGGGGGGGCTCGTGAGGGATGAACTTTTATTGTGCCCCAGGTTCGGTGGATATGTATTACGAAATGTGCAAAATATAAATAATGCTGAATATTTTATTACACGGGCACACGTGCGTTCAAATACATTGACAATCTGGTGCTCGATGGTTAACGGGATTTTAATGAATTTAGGCATAGACCAGGGCTGAGTTCACCCGGCAAATAAACTGAGAAATCACGGACAGATGGCTGGTCTGACGAGCTAGTCGTGGGATCTTCGTAGGAAGGGGGCGTACCATAGGTCTCATTTATGGTCCGTATACAAGGGCGGATCCAGAAAAGTTTTTAAGGGGGGGGCGATCTGAGTAATAAAAAATTTTAAGGATATTTATTATTTGTAATGTTTATATGTCAATGAACTTGTGAATATTTATTTAAGTACACTGTTTGAATGCTTCTACTTCGGGATATGTCTAAGGCTGGTCGCACACTGCAGCAGATTCGGCCGAATTTTGTATACGGCCGAATAATTAAACAAATCTGATCGGAGTAAACCTAGGGACGTCAACGGCCGAAAACAACGGCTGTAATGTGCGAATGAGAATAGCAAAATAATTGTTTGAAAAATACGGCCGAATACGGCCGTAGAAAATTCGGCCGAATCTGCTGCAGTGTGCGACCAGCCGAAGAAATAAAATGAAATCTGAGTGAAATGAAAAAGAGGTTGAGGCTGTAAATGCACATTTATCTATAATGTTTTGAAAAACCATTTTTATGCATGCTCGTGAATTACTTGAATTGCTCCATCACCTTAAAAGAAAACAATTCGCAGAAAACTTTCGCTTTTGGAATATACAAATTAATACAGATGGTGTTATTGATAGATACGCCAATACTAGAAAACATAGGATCGATTTTGTTGTATAAATTTATTTTATAAGTTTGATTATTGAATTTATAATAAATAAAAGTAAAAATTCTAGTTATTAATTTCATTTAAAATTCAAATATAAAGTTGAAAATTTTACTACTAGGTATATTTCTCATAAAAAAACGGCGATCGCCCAATTCGCCCCCCCTGTGGATCCGCCCCTGTCCGTATAGACCACGAAGTTGCTTCTTTCGATGAAATAGCCGAAGTGTCTTATAGCTTCGACACACGGCAATCAATTTATGACGAAAATTCGTCATTTATGACGAACGACTTTAGGGGGTGAGGTAATTAATAAGGTTCATATTCGTAATAAATGAAGAATTTTCGTGATATTTGCGAGCGTGTTCGAGGCTATTATAGCTGCATAGATGGCGAGAAGTTGAAGAGTGTTTTTTTTTATATAAGAGAACTAAGCTAAAGAATCATCCTTTGTATTTATACTTCCAGTCTATCATGTCGTACTCGTCATGGTGCAAGGTCTAGTAGTAAGCTTAGTTCGTAGAAAAGAATAGAGGATAGAATAGGTTAACAGGATCGAAGAAGAAGCCTTGCGTTTGAACTCTTGGATCTTGTGGGAGGAGTTCGGAAATGATGGTTGTGGAAGATTGTTCGACTGTCGAGTAGTTCTATTTAGAATTAATTCCTCGAAGTCGGCGAATAGGGTCTTCCACTGCTGAGTCATTCCTTGGATGGCTTAATGTGTCTTAGGAATAGCAAATGGAGCTGTCACCAATGAGTTTGATAACGAGGTTTCCTATCTTATCTGGCCTGACAAGGTGGTTTTTGGGGGCGAGGTGAACGAGTTATATTCAAAGTGGGGCAAATGTAGGACTTGTAGATTTTTGCTCCACCTGTTAAGCCCTAGACAGACATGTGATTTCGATATCACAATAACTATAATATTATGATATTTGCATTAGTCTGTCACCCTTATATCATAATATCGAAACACAACAACATAATATTAACGTAATATTGAAACACAGCCAACTTTCCTAATATAAACGTGATATGTGTACCCTCTAATGAGAGCAGCGCTATTTCTGGCTAGCGGAAATATAATAAATCTATAAAATTTTCGATTTCTCAGCAGGTATAGCAGAGTAATTAACAATTTGCGTCTTTTAAACGTTCATTCTTAATCTAAATAAATATTTTGTATTAAATACAACCGAAATCACTTTCAAAAAAGTAACTTCGAATGTATTTGCAAAAACTTTTAGTTTCAAATTAAAAATTAAAATTCTTACTGTCAAACATAGCACTGTCAAAGATATCATAATATTATGTCTGTCACTACCTAGTATATTTCGATATTATGATTTTGTTTTATTATTAATCGAGTTAATCTTCTAGCTCAGAAGTACACTTCTCAGCTGGGCTGAGAAACGGGCCACGCTTATGTGCAGGGGCCGAATCCGGCCGAAAGCACCAAAAAAGGTATAAGAAGAAAAAAAACACCGCAAAACGAGCATGCGACCGAAAATGCGGGTTCCTTCTCAACCCTCCCCGGCACTCCTGTACCGAGCCGGTCCGGTCCCTGCACACAAACGCGGTCACATTTACCACTGCACAGTGGCTCGGCTAAGACATGCAAACACAAAACAAAAAACAATGCAACATTTAAGAGCACAAAACATCAAACAGAGAAGCGTGCAAAGACAATGAAAACGTGGGACACACAAGGAGTCACGCCACATTAAAAAGAGTCCTTTTAAGGACATCTTCGCTAGTTTGCATGCTAAAAACACTCGCATTTTTGTTAACATTTATAAGCATGCGGTTAACTGGTTCGTACATCCCATAATTGGTGTTAGAGGAATTAATGTACAAGAGAGGTGGACCTCTCAGGTTGTAGTTGTTCACTCTAAATGACGTACGGGTTCGTAGGAAGCCTGAGTCAACTTTGTCATTCAACAAACGATGAACGAATATAACGTCAGCGACCTCGCGACGCTTATGGAGAGAGCTTAAGTTGAGCAATTTAAGTCTGTGCACATAAGGCGGAAGAATAAGTTGGTTATTGGGTTGTTATTATGATATCGAAATCGCATGTCTGTCTAGGGCTTTAGCTGGCATTAGGAATTAGGCAAAGTTCCGTCGTCAGTTGGATGGGCATACCCTCAGTCTACCCTCCAAAGTGAAATTCTATTTCTAATTCTAGACCCAAAACTCAACACTGGAAGTCGAACGAATGTGTAAAGAAAACTTGCATAGCTTTCTGTGCATGTTAAGTGGCCCTTAGACTATCAATTATATTGTGCAATAATATTGAGCAAAATATTGACGGTTTCCTTCTTTGCCCCAGACAATCTTTCAATTTCACCCACAGACCGTCAATAATATTGCGCAAATCAAAATATTGCACAATACTATTGATAGTCTAGAGGCCCCATAAAAAGACCTTCAGCAAGAGACGGGGTGTCAACCCAAAGGTGGTCCTGTGGGTGTACACAACCGTGATACTTGTAATCCTCATGTGGTGGCCAGCGCTGGACAGGACCTATAATGGATGGCAGCAATAGAGGCACCGCCGCCCATGAGAACATGCCCCACCAAAGCTCTTGCCCCAAGAGATCGGGAGAGGAATTGCCTGTTGTTCGAGCCACGATCAGTGGATCGTGACGAGAGTATACGGAAATTTTTGGCAACATAGTTCAATGGGTTGCGCAGCTTCGAAATTAATCTGGACGCGATTCCCACATATCTCCCCGCCCCCGTCTTATCTTATCGAAAGACCACGATTCCCATATATTCCCGTACTGTAGTTTTAGCCTGTCAATAGATTAGTGACTTTTTGCGGCTGCTAGACGTTTGTCGCCTCCTCATTTTCGGGACGAACGCCTTCTTATGATTGAAGTCGCAACCTGGTGGGCAAGATTGAACCGTCACCTCGTCCTATAACTAACTAACGATGGTGCCTTCAAAGTCTACCAAGCCAAGATGTAATGTTATCATTTCGAGGGCTGCATGGCAGTGGCTAGGGATACGTTCAACGAAGGATTATCTTATACCTGCGACCTGCCTTATCGTATGCATTACGTTATTTCCGGCTGGGACAGATTACAAATACTTAATTATCTTAGATGCGATATAAATTCAAACCTGTAAAGCCCTGTTTACACCCCAAACGCAAAGTGGAAACACAAATTGGAGCTGTTTTATCGCACAGAAATTTGTATGCTTTTCTCTTTGTCGGTGAGATCTACACGGATTGCTCTGATGTGTCAAAACGGAAGAGAAGGCAGGCGCGGATTCAAGGGGGGGGGGGGGGGTCAGGGGTGTCATGACCCCCCCCCCCCAAAGCAGTGCCGCGGCCAGACAATTGAGAAGCCCTATGCAAAAATTCAGCGAGAGGCCCCAGAGAGTCCAACAAATTTTTTCGCTCGTTTCGCTCGCGGATTCTTCTACGTAGAGGTCCGCCTCGTGACAGAATTATGTCCCATATGCTGATTTGTGTGGCTCATACTCATTTGTGTGGCCCATTCGATGAAGAAATGCAAATAATGAATTCAAATGATTTTTATTGCCAAAACAATTTTTCGTTCCCGAGGCCCCAAACACGCGGGGTCCTGTGCAGTTGCACACCCTGCGCATATGCCAGCAGCGGCACTGCCCAAAAGCGCTCGCTGTTTAAAAAACAAAATTGACCCAACTCAAAAAACAAAAACAAAAAATAACCAAACGCCCAAAACCGACCCAACTTTTTTGCAAATTAAAAAAACAACCTTAAAAATGACCTTCAACAACAACAACAGATTGATCTATACTCTTTCTATATGTTTTGATTTGCAAACTCTGAAGTTAGCTGCACTCACAAGAAAAGGTGCGTCTTCCTCAAAAACACATTAGGGCACGTTGGTTTTTAATCCACCAGAAAATTCGGTTAGTTTTGTTCGTTTTGTTAATTTTGTTTTTGTTTTTTAGGAGTAGACATTTTTTTCCGCCCCTTTTAATTCCAGAACCTAATTTCCGTCAGCGGCAGCAGAAGCAGTACAGACAGCATGCTGCCTTCTGAATCAGAATCGAGTAAAGCAGCAGTAAACTTTTTATTTGACAGTTAACTAAAATCAATTTTTTTGTGTCGAATATAATTACCTGTCTTTCAATTTTCCGTCTGTCTCCGTTTGTTATATTTAAGTGAAAGTTCAAGCAAAAGCAGCATTTATAATTAAAAACAACAGTTTTTCCTCCATTGTACTCTACTTGCTTGAAACCAGCCGCCAAATTTTCAAATGTCAAAAATTGCTGCCTTCTGAGCAAATCAGCAAAATTAGGAAATAGTCCGGGGAAATTAGCATTTTAAGGAGACAAAATTCCAAAATGGCTGAAAATTGGACCACAGCTTCCTTGGGACTTTTTAAGAAAACAATTTCGGAGTCACAAAAAAAAGAACATGGCCGCCGGAGATATCACTTTTTGGCAAAAAAATCACTCAAAAACTGGCTTTTTCGAAAAAAAATTTTGTTCAGTTGATACGAAACGTTATTGCCTACAAAAAACCCCTTTAATTGTGTTCCGATTTCAATGAAAGCGGGTATCTAGGGGTTTTTAAGGTCGCTAATAACGAATTTTTGGTCAAAATTTATAAATTCAAAATGGCCGCGCCAATATGGCCGCCGAATTTGCCAATTGTGTTCCGATTTCAGTGAAAATCGGTATCTGGGGGTTTTTAAGGTTGCAAATAACGAATTTATGATCAAAACTTATAACCTCAAAATGGCCGTGCCAATATGGCGGACGAAATTTTCAATGGAATTCCGATTCCAATGAAAGTGGATATCTAGGGGTTTTCAAGGTTGAAAATAACGAATTTATGATTAAAACTTATAAATTCAAAATGGCTCCTCCAATATGGCCGACGAATTTGGCAATTGTGGTCCGATTCCAATGAAAGTGGATATCTAGGGGTTTTTAAGGTTGAAAATAACGAATTTATGATCAAAACTTATAAATTTAAAATTTTGGGGCTAATATGGCGGACGATTTTACCAAATAAGTGTCATTTCCCCGTCAGCTGTAGGTTGTTCAAGAGTTGGAAAATCTGAAAGTCACATCCTAGCTCCAAATGGAAGAACATTGAAGATAGTGTATCTTGGTCATTTCCCCTGTTGTCGTAAAGTTTGCCACGCGATCGACTGTACCTATAAAATCCTCGACGAATAAAAGGTAAATCGCTAAAAATACAAAGAAAAGGGAAGGGCCCTCCATTGCCATCACGAGGTTGAACGATGCCATCTATCGCATCCAAAAAGCTCGATCGGTAAGAACGGGACGGAAGCTAATGGGATATAACATGGGTTTTCGTTTTTTTAGGTTCAACCAAGCATTTAGCACTTTATTTCCATCGTTTCATGGTGAAACTTGGTATCCTTAGGTTTTCGATACTGCTGAATACGAATATCATGTCAAAAGGCGGTTTTGACTAATTACAGCTATCAAAAAAGCTGTCATTAGAAATTACTCATATAATAGGTATTCAAAATCATTTTTCCAGATTTGTTGTTTCTTTCACTTTTTTCCTACCGCGGACACTGCACACATAAACTTTTTTTATTTAAAGGCGTTGCAACGCACGCAGGGTTTTTGCTAGTGACCAATACTTTAAGACAATCGTTTTTCAGGAGTAACCTCTGGTCACGCGTCGCAGCTGACACGCACTTTCTTTTTTTGCAGGTAACTCTAAATTTTTATATGTATTCAAAATCAATTTTTGCAGATTTGTTCTTTATTTCATTATGTGTAGATGCCTTTTTCCTACCCCGGACTGTGCACATATAATCTTTTTTTATTTAAAGGCGTCGCGGCGGGTTTTTTGCTAGTTCACTATAATTTCTGAAACGATATTGTTTTTCAATACTCTTTGCTGTCCTTGTCAAACTTCTATCGCATTCGTGTAGAAGAGTCCAATTCAGAATTTATTGCAAGCATCTGCCTAAACAACTTGTTGCTTCATTCAGTCGTGTTGGTGCGTCAACAAGTCGAGTAATCCCTAATTACCCAGCATACGTTTAAGGCTGTTAGATCCTTCAGCCTTGAACTGGCCAAAAAATCTCGCACAAGGATACTAGAAAATTCAACCAGTGTCTGTAGAGCCCAACATTTTAGTAATATTTTACTCCTACTCTGCAAAATTTAATTCAATATTTGAGAACATTTTTTTATTGCAACTTTTTATTTTCAAGGACATTCTAAATAATTGCTCATCAGGTGTAAATTGAGCATAATTCAAGTGTTCCCGCGTCTCTTTAATGAATTTTTTTAATTATTTTAAAACATAAAATGCTCGCGTCCTGGAATTGTTCCGCTGCCTTAATTGCAGAATATTATTAATTACAGAATATTAAAAAGTCGGAGATTTAATCTTTCCTATCCTGGCAAGTTGCGACTCGTACAATATCCAGATGGCCGCAGGATCAATTAAAAAGTTTTCCTATTTCTGTCGTAACAATTTCCAGTGAAATAAGCCGGATAGACATTAACCCACCTGAGAGAAAGTTTTTAATCGTGTTCCCGAGCAAGTTTCCCCATTTTCCAGGATCTAAACATTTGCTATATACATATGTACTAGACTCCATAATATCCGGATATTGCACAGGATACAAATCGTGTAAAATGTGTCCATCGTTTGACTCGAAATATGAACGAACCAATATGCGGGGCATTGTGTACCCGCATCCAGTCGGTAGCTGCCCCAGTTTCCATCCCCCCCCGGTTACAGCCCTTAGGTTCCAGGTTCCAATTTGCTCTAGTAAAGCGTTAATCCGGTTTAATGTGGTGAAAACTTCGCCGCTTCTTTGCTTTACGCGTCGGTCCCAATCGATTTCCATTGACTTCGCCGCTCTGTTTTCATACACCCCCTGGTGTGTTGTTCTAACGTCTGGTGGCTGAAGAGTTGTTAAAAGCTACACAGGAAATTGGAGGGTTGCATTTGCTGATGTGCTGGTAATGGTGAGTTTGAAGGCTTTTTTTCTGCTTCAGTTTCTACTTGAATAGAGGAGTTTATGTGTATTCCCTTAAAGAATCACTGTCCACTGAAGAGAAAACTTGTAAGGCGAGATTTCTTTTGAATATGAAGGACGTGGAAGGGTGCATAAAGGGATACACGGCTTGAATGTGCCTAAGTAATTGTTAGGCTTTTCAGAATTCTCGCCCTTATACAGGTTGTGTTTATGTAGCCAAATGCATGTACAATCATGTAAGAAATTTTTTTTGTTATGATGGTAGAAATTTAGTGGGAAAATGTTGAAGTTGGAAAGATGAAGGACATGATGAGTGTGGTAAGGTTTTCTAAGGTGTGTAAATGTGGCTTTAAAGATGGAACATACATTTTGATGGTTTTATAACACTTTCATTTTAAATTGATGCATATAGTGGTAATGTCCATATTTCTGGTAATTTGTTTCTTCTTCTTCCAATGGCACTACAACCTTACTATAGCCTTGGCTACGCCCCCACTATTATTCTTCTGCAGTCGTTTCGAACTCTTTTTTTTGGTAGTCACGGTTTAGCTTAATGGCCCGTTCACACGACACGTTCTTTGTTCGCACAATCTTTTCTTTATGGCGACGGAAAAAGTGCGCGGTCTTTACCTGCTGGGGCCAGTTCACGCAATTCGACGTCGATTGAAAACGACACGAAGCGCGTTCAAAATCCTTACTATGGTTAACTATGGTAAACTTTTGTCGTTAAAAAACTCCGTGGTTCACTACAACATAAACACTAGCATAAAGGCCCATGGAGACGTACGAGCAAAACCCGCAGACGGTAAAACCGAGCTGAGACCAATTTACTCGATCTTGAACATCTGTCTTTTGACAATTCAAATGACGTGTTCGAGTAAATGTTGACAAACCACTCCGCAAACATTAAACATGGTATTACCGACGCAGAGCTCCGCCCACAAACATCAAGAAAAATAAAACTGGTTTCGATTTTACTAGCACCGTTGGTGAGACCAAAAGTTTGGTACGCGTACCGGCCACCAGACAACCAACATCAGCTCGAACATGGTACTAGTAACATGTTTATTCGTACCATGTTTTAGCGTCTCCATGGGCCTTAACTTTCTGATGTTCAAAAACTCCCATGGTAAGGTTTTTGAGCGTGCTCCGTGTCGTTTTCAGTCGACGTTGATTTGGGTGAACTGGCCACTGGATATCACACTGTCCGACAATCTCCTTGAATATCGGTTTGGCTGACAGTGGGAGACATGTACCCTGAGTAGTGCCTCCTTCATTCTTGCTTTTCTCTTTGCAAGAAGCTTTAAGTAGCTCGCTTATGAGAGAGCGGTTTTGTCTGCGTCACCCAATATCTCTGCCGTAGACTTCATCGAGTCCTACGTTTTTTCGAAATACAAGGTGGGACAAATGTAATGTCATAATGTGAACGTCCCATAATTTTTACAAAAGTAATTTCATAATGCGAATGTGCCATAATTGTTGCAAATGGCGTCATATGCCATTGTGCATTGACCTTAGCTATCTCTGTCTGTCTACAAGACAAGATTCTTTCGCTCGCATGCAATTGTGAAAGAGGTACGATTAAGGCCGGGCCACACATATCCGCACCGCGTCCGCACCGCATGACGGCCGTGTGTTGAACAACACACGGAGAAAAGTAAACAAGTGAAATCTTATCAGTCAGTCCCCACATTTCCGCGTTTCCGTGTCCGCACCGCGTCAAATTTTACTTGTTTAATTTCTCTCCGTGTGTTGCCCAACACACGGCCGTCATGCGGTGCGGACGCGGTGCGGATATGTGTGGCCCGGCCTTTATCCGTTTCGCAAGTTGCAGGCGAACGAAAGAGAAAAAAATGTTGAAGTTTAACAAAAAGTTGAACGTGTAGAACCGGTCCAACATAAATTTCAAATCATAATGACAGTTGACGCCATTTGCAAAAATTATGGCACATTCACATATTTGTCCGTTGTGGGTTTATCGAGTTTTTCGTTGCTTGATTAAACCCACAACGGACAAGATCCGCAGTATTTAGGCAAGAAGCATATCGAAACGAGCAGATGGAGCAGGTTTGCTTCCAAGTTGCGGCTCTGTAAAGGAAAACCTCCGGTAGGATAGGGAGAGACTTTAGGCCAAGAACGGACGGAATTGAAGCACTAGTTCAGAAGAAGATCACCTAGAAGTAAAGATCAAGTGAAATAGGATACACCAGCAACATCAACATCTGTTCACCTTCTTTGTAAAAACCCAGAATAGTATTCAAATTCAAAATTTCTCAACTTATTTTTAAAAGATGAAAGTTTCGAAATTCATCCCAGAAAAGTACAGATTTCAGTGGTGTGTGCCCCATAATATAAAAATCCCTCAATACATACGAAACCTTGGTTGGAATAGCAAAAACATAAATCAGCATAATGCCTTCAAGACACGAACTACATAACTCAAACTGTTCAGGTGCTATTAGTATCAAAGTTTTGCTGTTTATGTTTCCGGCCCAAGCGCCTCTATGCTATGAGATAAGTTCATTAATTTGAGGCTGAAAAGGCCGTGAACAGATATCTTATGTTTTTTTTGTCTCGAAAAAGCCACTCATTACTCATACATCAAATAAAAATCTCAAAAATTATGGCAGCTGCCAAATAAATCATTGCCGCCCCCACAAACCCCTAATGAACGAACGGCGGCGGGTGGGCATTTATGTTTGTTTTGTGGCTGGCGTTTATGTTTATGAATTTGGAATTGTGCTCACAACCACCCGATGTGGTTCTGTAATATTTCGTTATTGTCTGTGCATAGCGGAAATATTTTGGTTTAATTATTTAAGAAAGTGCGAGTTTTGCATTGTTGTCTAGTTTCAGGAAATTGTGATCAGTTTGGGCTTGCGCTAAAAGGAATCTTTTCAATATTTTTAAGAGATCATTTCTTTAACAGACCTAAAGAACCACATTACAACACTTTCTTCTATTTTGTTCGCATGCAACTTGCGAAAGGGATAATCTTATCCCTTTCACAATTACATGCAAGCGAAAGAGAAAAGTGTTGAAGTTAAACGAAAAGTTGAACGTGTAGAACCGGTCTTGGGTTATTCGAAATCGAAAATGGCAGCCAGGCTAAACCAAAATAGTGTAGAGAGAATCGTAACAGAAAAGAAGGTGATGCATGTGTAGATAATTTTTCTGCGTTAAAGAATATTCTCCGCTTTGCTCCAATGCCATAGTCATTGCACTTAGGCCTAGAAGATCATTCGCTACCTGTTTAGCCAGGTAAAGTCCCTGAGGCAAAGTCCCTCATACCGGTCAGCCTACTATGAGATATATAGGTACATAGATACAGATAATACTCAGAGAAATCGGAACCGTCCGGATTTCGATGAACTCCTTAAGAGATATAAGGAAGCGAAGAAAAGGCTGAACAAGGCCACCGCCAGAAGTAAATCAGAAGTAAAATGGTCATGTCAGCGGTCAAGGGCAAGCGCTCGCCGCCGTTCACCTGCCCCACGCTGCTCCACAGTATAGTGTAGGTCCTATTCCCACAGAACGTACACACCGGTGATCTACCCACCCTTCAGGAGGACCCAGAAGAGGTACCTGTAGTAACCGCAGAAGAGATTCTGGAGGCTGCAAAAAAGGTAGCCATCTATAAGGCCCCCGGCATGAATGGAATACCAAACAAAGCGGCGAACCTAACAGCAACGATAGCGCCAAACAGGTTCGCTGAGGTCTTCACAGCGTGCCTGGGAGAGGGGATCTTCCCAGAGCGATGGAAACAGCAGAAACTCGTGCTCCTTCCGAAGCCGAACAAGTCTCTAAGGGACCCATCGTCCTACAGACCGATATGTCTCCATAGTTGCATAGGCAAACTTTTCGAGCGGGTGGTCTGTAACCGTATACTTCCTAGTCTCGAAAGGGTAGGTGGTCTGTCAGATAGGCAATTCGGTTTCAGAAAGGCAAGGTCGATGATTGATGCAGTCAACATGGTGGTGGGCACAGCAAGAGCCGCTATAGAGAAAAATCACTGCTGCGCATTGATAACCCTCGACGTAAAAAATGCTTTCAACTCAGCGAGGTGGAGCAAAATAGTTTAGGCGTTGATCAAGCTAAGTACACCAAAGTACTTAGTGCGAGTAGTAGCCGACTCCTTTCAAGGTAGGTACTTAGCTTCATTGTGATTCGGAAAATGGTCCGAAGGTGTTCGAGACAACATGCGGGGTCAACAGGGTTCCGCCCTGGGGCCTCTCCTGTGGATCGCAATGATCGATGTGTTGGGGCTTCGGCTTCCAAAGGAAGCAGTGGCGATCGGGTTCGCGGATGACATCGGAGTAGTGATCGGTGCTGATCAGTAAACGAAGAAAGCTAGTGTCCGTAAGGATAAAGGTAGGGGAGCAGATCGTCCACTCACTGCCCGCTTTAAGGTACCTGGGAGTAATGATCGATCGGAGGCTAAATTTCAAAGCGCTCTTGGAGGGCACGGCAGACAAAGCGTCTGCGATTTGTGCAGCACTCGCCAGAATGCTGCCCAATGTTGGGGGCCTAGACCGAGTCGCCAGCTCTTTTTGGTCCTGTTATACGCAGCGCCGCCTTAAACAGGACTGCAAACAGCAGGAAAGGGAGGGCCGCTTATAGGTTATGTGCACTTCGCGCTTGCTGTGCTTACAGGACCACGTCCGACGATGTGGCGTGCGTGATAGCGGGAATGATCCCCATGCTTATTCTGGCGAGAGAAGGCATGCGTCTCTACGACCCAGAATACGATAGAGGGGAGTCAAAAAAGGTACGGCGGCAGATTGCGCGCTGGGAGTCCGTAAGGGAGTGGCAAGGGAAGTGGGACGAGTCGGTAAATGGTCGTTGGACCCACAGGCTATCGCTAAGGTGGAAATATGGGTTACGAGGGAACGTGGGGAAGTGAGTTACGACCTCACACAGTTCCTGAGTGGACATGGGGGTATAGGAAATACCTCCACCGCTTTGGGCACGATGATTCACCGTTGTGTCCGGTATGCCCAGCGATAGAAGAAGACACAAAGCACGTCTTTTTACCTCCTGGAAAAAAAAGATATGACTATTGGTTATCCGGTTAGGTCACTTATGTCATTACGTGTTAAACGTATACCCGTATTCTAAAAGCAGTCACAGCGCAAACTCAAGAAATGTTGCTCTGCAAAAACGGTAGAGCAGAAAACCAATCCTGGACATCGGCATAATTGGATGCAAACCGCAAGATTTAAAGTATGACGAAATAAAGAATGCTAGAATGGAAGAAAGAATGCTAGCCTGGATTTTCAAAGGTAGATCAACAGAAAGAAGAATCGTAGGACAACTAAGAAATAGGTGAATAGATGACGTTGCAGAACGCCATATAACAAACTTGAGAGATGATTGGAAGAAGAGACTTCAAGAGGCCTGAGTTCTACAAGGACTGAAGCGCCATTTAAAACGAAGAAGTATACGCGGCCACTCAGGTTTCACTTCGGTAAACGTAACAATAAATGCACGTAAATTGCTAAAAAAGCTCTGGGGTTATTATGAGTGGCTTTACTACACTGGAATGATTCGGGCGAGAAAATCAAAGAAATTCTTTTAAAAAAAATGTATGAAAATTTTTGATTGGTACTGTACCTCCCCCCTCTTTACATTCAACAAATTATGTCCTGAATGCCCAAAGGATTTCGCGAGCTTTGCCTTTGACGCGCCTGTATGCGTGACACAAAAGCAGAGGAATCTTGCGAAAGCTTTTCGTCTTATTTTGTGGCCGAATTTTCCTTCCCTTGTTGTCGGCTCACCAGTGCTGGAAAGCTTTCCACGGAATACGATTTTCCATTTCCCAAATCGCTCTGTCCGTTCTCTCGCTCAATCTCTCCGTAAAACAAAACTGCGCGAAATTTTCACGCATAGATACATTTTTCGCCGTGTCTGTGCTCAGCTCCGCGCGGTGCGTTGCGCTCTCACTCTCTGCTATCAGCATCGTGGGAAATTTTCTGTATCCGAGCTGACAATTTCCCAATCGCACCTCAGTTCTTCGGTGGATTTTCCCTAAAACGTTCGCAGCAAAGGGACTCGCTTGCTAAATTAAAAAAAAATCGCTAAGCGGTTCTATATGTCTCAAGTGGAAAATTTTCTTCTGCTGTTGATGCGCGTTTCTTGACCGCGGACATTGTGATAGGTGCAAAAGAAAAATCGGATACTCCAGAACCGGGCTCGAGTTCCTTGGTCCGGGAAGGCGTAGACCGCGACATTCGGCGACAGTGTCGGAGGAAGTGCGTTTCTTGTGGTGGAATTGGATTACGTGAAGGTGAAGAGAAAGGACACTTTGCATTCGATGCGACGAGAATTAGTGGCTAAAAGTGAGAGTGCTGATGTTGATTGTGTAAATGAAAATTGAAAGTGTCCTTTGCACGGATTAAGTAGCAACCGACGCTCGACATTTGGATTTTACTGTTGTTGTTGTTGCTGCTGCTGCTGCTGGTCTGCATCCCCCAACATCACCGACACAGCGCAGTGGAGAGCGGGGGGAGTCTGTACTCTCACGTACGTATTTCAAGGAAAAGCGTAAAATCCCTTTTTATCCTTTATTTTTATGTGTTTTTTTTTCGGGAACTGAACTGTAGATGTTCCTTTTACTCGCGATGGAAGATGCTGCACGGATGTATACTGCTGTCTTGCTTGGTTCTTGTGCGCAGCCCCAACTCCTTGAAGGGCTATTTTCTTTGTGCCTAAAAGGACGAACGAGCAGGCGAAGGGTCGTCCTTTATATACATATAAGTTCCGAGGGGATGTGAAGGAATCTGTATGCCCTGCTCTTGTTCGGGGGATTTTTTTTGTTCTCAGGAAATACTAGAATCGCTGGGCATAGAGGGATTTTGTGGTTTCAAGGAAATTTTGTTTCTTTTCGATTTCGAGATCGATTTTAAATTGCCTTTTGCTGATGGCACTTAAGGATAACCAAAAAAAAAAAAAGAAAAAAATTCGGATACTGTGAATCTCTCTAGCAATATCGTTGCCAAGTGATTTGACGACTTTTTTTTGTGGATATCACGCAGAGAACAGGTGGCAAAAATATTATTGTAAGATAAATTCGTTCACTTAAAAAAATTGATATGCTTAAACAGGAATGATTTGAAGGAAGAAGCTCTCAGCGAAATTTCATTTTCTGCGTTTGTGCAAATTTAAATTTACGAACCATTAAACTTGAATGAAATTCAAAATCGAAGTGTATATAAAAAACTGTGAGAGGTTTTTTTGAAACTGAATTTGAATAGCAACTACCGTCTCAAGTCATTCTCAAGCCTCGAAAGACTTTCAATATATATTTTTTCACCTTCTTTCTGCTAAAACAGAATTGAATTTTTTTAAAGGTAATTCCAAAAAATCATACACACAAATAAAATGCTAAACAAGAAATTGGCTTACTTCCTTCGACCTTATCTTGGCGTTAAAAATGTTAAGATGTATACGAAGATTTCAATCGTATTTTTCAGAAATTGTGTAGATATCAAATTGTAAAGGCTACGAAAGGACTAAATCAAATAAGATTCATGTAGGACAGATCTCTGGCAGTATTGAATACATAAATTTGTATTTTGTGAATAAAGCAGAACACAATAATGAGTTCCAGTAAATGCTTTTGTTGACATGAGCTCTATTTCTCTGCTGAGATTCGAAAGCTTAGCTTAGGCTATATTATCTTTGAATAGCGCGATGACAAAGAATGATTTTCTGCCATATTTAACGAGATATTCAACCTTAGAAAAGAAGTCAACTAGTTAAGGATTGTTCTCAGAATGGAAACCAAAATTAAGTATAAACAATGAAATGGCAATTTTCAGAAATACTCTGTGGGAAGGAACACATAGATTTATGCTGATAAAAGCGATTTAAGATTTGACGTTATACAGATAAGTGGGGCATAACTTAACGAAACCCTATTTTCGCGATTGCCAATTGCATATTATTTGTGGCTTGCTGTTGTTTGCGAGGAATATTTGTTTAAAAGGAACCTGTCACATGTCCTCCAGCCAATGGAGCCATTGCTCGGTAGCGCCGTTTCAAGGAATCCCCGATGAATGTTCAGGTTGTCTTTTTTTGCTGCGGCACTGAGTAGCCTAATCAAAGTGGTGGTCCAACCTGCATATAGTCACAACATTCTACCGTTTCTGTTGTTTCTATCGATCTACTTTCCGATGCGGCTCCTTAAGGTACCTTTACATTATGTGATTTGACATATGACTTTGCTATCCAAATTACTAGTTGATAGTCCATCTGATTTTATATTGTGTTCACACTTAATTCTGCCAAGTCAAAAAAGAAATATTCAAAGGAAATTTTGACAGATAGTCATATGACATGTCAAAAACAAATGTCATTTGACAAATCATATAATGCAAAGGTACCTTTACCAGCCATCTACCAATGCCAGAATACGGTTCCACCACTGACGTATAAGAATTTCAATGGCATCATTTTTCTCCAGAAATAGAAAACCATTTTTATGTAAACAAGCAATTTTTCTTCGAATTTAGGAGAAAATAACTAATAATATGTCTGTAATAATTGATAGAAATAAATTTCCATCATTATTTTTTATTTAGTAGCAGTTTTGTCATTAAATAAATGTATTTTTTTAAATATGTGAGGGTTGTTTCCCCCTGTGTAACGAATTTTAAAAAATAACGCAAGATAGAGAAAGAAGAAAAAACTGTATACCTGTCGATGTTATTCTAATTATGTTGATATCACTGACATGCACTGAACTGTTTTTTTTTTATTTTAAAATCGATTAAAGCTCATAGCTCACGTGGGAGGGAGGCAACAGTAGTTTTTGGTGCAATTTTTTTCTATGGGATTTTGCTTATTAAGCAGTCCATTTCTATATGGCAGTGGGTTCCGCACTCCAGAAGCCCGAAGTCGATCCCTGCTTAGCCAGACTGTTAGCCTTCATCATTTCCTACAAGTCAGGCAAGCGGTAAATTATTTTGCTTCGAACACCTGTTTAGTTTTTGGACAAACATACAAGGTGGGGCAAAAGTAATGTCATAATGCGAATGTGTCATAACTTTTGCAAATGGCGACAAATGTCATTGTGCTTTGAATCTAACTAATTACTAATGTCATTCATCTCCATCTGATTCACTGCCTGAATGTCCACTTCTATAAGAATATTATTTCTCTGCACGTGGCCATTATTTAGGTCAGTGTTTCCCAAAGTGTGGTACGCGTACCCCCCCGGGGTACTTGAAGATGATAGAGAATTTCGCTGTTCCTGGTGCAACAAGCAGTTGACTTTTTTTCAATTACAATCATAGAAAAATAGTAAAAAACTTCGTTACTTGCTATGATGTAAATTTTTTTTAGGTGCGCCTTTAGTCAAAAAGAAAAAGTTTACTTGGAGTGAATGGTGCAGTTAGAAAATTTGGTAACAGGAGTGAAACTACGGAAGAAACTACCTAGTTTTATGATTGAACATAGAGTAATCGAAATGGTGTACCAATCGTTAGAAGAACAGCAACTATAGCTTTAAATATTAATAAAACTTTAAATGTAAAACGAACCCATTTTCCCATCGTTTTAACATGTGAGTTATGAACAGTGATAAATATTGTAGGTTTATATATTATCACTAAAGGTGATAGTAATAGATTTTATCATGGACGAAAAGATGTAGCATCTATAAAGTACCTACAAAATGAATTCAAGGACCATCTTTAAACCGTGTTCAAACGATCACTGAAATTTTAGATTTTATTTCGAACAGACCAGAATTACCAATACTCTCGCTAAATGATCCAAGTCAAAGTGCGCTCGTACAAGATTTAGATGACGAAGTTGTAAAAAAATTAGTGTATTACTTTTATAAAAAAACTTGGATGAAACATGAAGAAAATGTTTATATTCCAAATTTCACTTGTATTGTTAAATTTAAGCGACCTGAAGTTGCATCTGGCGGAGTTACGATCTACCAATATAATGAGGATTCTGCTAATGTTTTAACATCTCATACGGATGTTAAGTTACCAAAAACGCTATCGCTTAGTCACGATAAATCGCCTATTGGTGAAACGGCAGAAAATGGACAATGATTTTGTTGGTAGTTGTTAATGTCACGCCGCATATAACTGCACTCGAAATAATGGAATCAATTTCCTCATATAGACTTTTGAAAGTTCAACTTTACTAGGTCGAAACCTCAACATAATTCCCATGATTTTAAGTGGGGATTTCAATATTAATTTTTCATTAGAAACGACGTCCTTTACTAAATATTCTGCATGAAAATTTTAATTTAACGATTTCAAATAATGTTGACGAAAGCAAGACATATGGAAAGTTACTTGACGGGATATTTAGATCAGTTTCAATTGAAAATATTTATTACATATTTCAGTTATCACAAAACCATTGTTTTACCTACAAAAAAGAAAAAAATCCTAAATACAAAAAAGAGTCGATTCTAACGAAAAAATCGATCAGTATCGAAAATTCTCATTTAGTACGAAATTTTGTTGTTAGATTTTTGATTGAATTTTTTTTTGCATTTTCTTACACGTCTGGTGAAGGCCCGAAACCACATAATAGCCGCTAGTGAGGCATTGAAAATGCTTAATTGATATACCAACGACCATTACACCCTCGTACAGTGACTGTTGTAAGCTATTTGGGCACACAGCATCATATGGCCATTTTCAAGGATGCTAGAGACAATGCTGTAACAGTTATCATCATTTGGTTCCAAAAGGACCGTCCCAAATCACACACAACTCGTGCTACGATGTCAAATGCATACAGCGGCTTGGAACATAAAATGAACTCAGTGTATATCTTCCGGTTTCGCTTCACTTCTATAATAGTCGATCATTTTCGGATTCCCTTTCTGAGGCATCATGACGTGAGCAGAGATCTGCATGTGCTAATATTGGGTTCCCATCCGATGTCTAACAACATCCTGCTTCTGTTAGCATGGATTTCACCATAATGGTGTTTATTATGCTGACCTCCCACACTAGTGAAGCGCTGTTTTCGCGTATCAGATCTAACACAAAGTTATTTTGGCGTTTAAGTCAAGTTGATCTCCGGCCTGAAGAATGTCCATGACTTTTTTCTTCCCTGCCTTCCCGATCCCGATAAAGGCAATAACTGGGTCCTTGTTCTGTACATCTCTACTCGGATTTCTTCTCCTTATGCTCCTTTAATCCCTCGTGGGACATAAGGCGGACGGAAACAGTTGCCCTCGAGCAGATGGTTTGTGCGACAGCTCCCAGCTTCGTTCAGGATTTCCCAGTTTTTGTGGCCTCTGCTAATAAGGTTTTCCTCCACGTTAGGTCTTTCAACTCGGCGGATTCTAGTCTAGGGCCTGTTTAGCTAGATTCTCGTTCTCGCGTCGCAAGGTCTGGCCAATCCAGTTCCATTTCCTTCGCCTGATTTCGTTGTCTATCCTTTCTTGGCCGACAAATAATTGTTACTCTATCCCAAGTGGAAAATAGAGTCGGAAAAATTTGACAACTTCAACGCGAATATGTGAGTAATAACTGTGGCGGTGTGGACAGCTTTATATTTTTAAACGTGAGTTTCGTTTTTACCAAGCAGTCCCCCAACTTAGTACTAATCAGGCCCAATGCTGCTTGACCTCCGTTATTGAACCAGAATCGGTCTTTTGCGAATGCTAAATGCCACCCTTCGCGGTCGTCAACATAATTGTCTGAAATATGAAGCAAGGAGGAACGAAACTAAAGCTTTGTATGAGTAAAACTGAAGCTTAAGGGTAAAAAGCTTTCAGAAGCTCATTTGCAATGAGGTTTGCCTCATAGGGCCCTTATGATTTTTTGGCTGTGGTGCTCATGAGGAATCTAAGGGGAAAGTCCTCTGTTTGCCACATGCATCCCTTTTATTTGCCACATGGGCCCCACACGGTACATGAGGCATGCTTTAAGAAAGCTGAACCATTGGCCATTGCATGAATTACTATTTCTATGTTGGATGAGGCACGAGTGGTGACTTCCATTGACTGTGCATTCCTGCTGTTTTCTTCAAGTTACTGTGAAAATGGACGGTGGGCGGCGAAGAATTAATCTCTCCGTCTTTCGAGTTGCTCCTCGTTGCTGCATAGCAGGCTTCCATCCCATTCTTATCATATATGTTTTTAACCAGACGTACATACATTACAGAAATTATAAATACTTTCTTTACATCATTTTTTAAGTGCAAGACTTGAGTTTTTAGAAATATTCCATTTGCCCTGCCGACGTAATATCTGACCACAAAATTTAGTCGAAAGAACGTAAAAAGAGAGTGAGAGAAGAAGTATGAAAGATGCCAACGCCTAGGCTGTTTTTTTATATTTTAGACGAACTCACCAACGCACCATCTAAACAGCATAACTTAAGGCATCCAGGGTAGCTATTAGAAATGGAAATCAGATCTTTATTCTCGAAGCAACCCTAGTAATAAATTCCCGTACACTCTCCCAAAATCAGTATGAACAAAAACACAGACCCAAAAACCTGGAAAGTAATGAATTTTAATGAATTAAACCATAAACACAGAGTTGTTTACATAAATTCGACAAGGCCCAACCCAGCATAGACTTATTGATTGTTTGGCACCTCACTAATTAATAACTTTCACTTCTCCTTGTCTACGGCGAACAAGGGCCGAATGAAGGTGAGTTTATGGCTATGACATGTAAGCAATATAACCACGCTCAAATTACGCCGAAGATGACGATCTGGCATGTTCTATTAAGAGATTTGCATAGTTGTTGAGAGACCCTCGTTCATGGGGAGTCGATATGTATAGTGAGTATGTGTGCCTTCCGACCCCATATTTAATTTCATCGTTGAGTAATGACGAACGTAAACATTCCGAAATCGGCACTAAACATTTTAATATGGATTTTAGGGTTATATTCCACCCCACTGCAATGCCACACACAAGAAATTCGAAACGGAATTACCAAATTAGAATTTCATACATTGTTTGTTTGTGTGTCGGTCGGGGGTAGTTTGCTTGGGCTTTGTACACGGGACCATCATTTCAATTGCGTTTCATATATGGAATTCAAATTTTGAATCATTATCATAGATTCGGCTCCGTTGCACACCCTCGACCCTCGACCCTCTTTCACAAAATCTAAAAGCGAGGCAATTTTCAAATTCGTATCTTTTGTTTGTTCTGCCGTTTTATAAAATGCCACAAATATATGAAAGCTGAAGCCCCCCCCAGCCCCGCACCCTTCGGTTTATATTCATAACATAACAGCAACTAAAGCATGACAGCATCACAAAGGGTTGATCCGCTTTTCGGTTTTGTTTTCTTTCCCTGATTCCCTGATGCGAGAACGTTCTCCAAATTTCATCCCCGACGACGTCGAATTCGAATTTGCGAAAACTCTCCATACACTTTGATCTTTTCCATTTTCTATACAGACAGTCAGTGACACGTGAAAATTGTATGAAACGAATGCGATATCATCAGGCCCCAGAGACCGGGGGTGGGGGGTGTTTATGTAACTAGATAGGTGGATGTGACGACTTGGAGCACGGGGGTGGGGGGCGCACCATAGAGTGGAGAGGAATAACATCAGGTGAAAATTGGAAAAGGTAAACATTTTATGAAAAAAAAAAAACATTTCAGAATGTGAAAAGGGGAGAAATGTTTCAGGTACGATGATACTCAGGTGACAGACACAATGCATGGTGGTTTTAATCTATTAGTTATGATAAACCAGTCATACCAAGAGTTGAAATGTGAGATTTAGTAACAAAGAGATTTATTGATCGAAAAGTGTGGTTCTTCGTTATATATGTGTGTATTCAAAGATTGGGGTTCAATGATTCTTTTGTTTTTTTTTGTTTTTATAAACTCTCATTTACACCCAGTAAAACGATAAGGGTTTCACCTTGTTGTGTTATATTGTATTGTTCCATGCCTCGATTCAATCCCAAAATATGCCTCGAAGTCCCTTTCAACTACACTTTTTCAGGTATGAAGATTGATGGTTGAGCGAGCTTCAGGGAAAATATAAAGTTTGGCCTGGGGGCGTTGGTAGCACTCACAGTTTCACACTAACTAAAATTGCACATTCAGTGTACGAAAAAGTTTGTCTGAAATTGACTGAAAATGTTAGTTTTTTTTTGTTGCTAGGTAGACCAAAATCATGTGCTAGGAGAGCACGATATGCTTGGCTTGAAAGTTAATGACATTCTAGTGTCACGTCGTTGGTGGACATGTCAGCTGAAAATTTCCAACGAGACAAGCTTATTCACGCTGCTTTTGAGGGAATATGACCACGTCCACATTCACTATAGTGTTTCCTAAGGGCTAGTTTTATGAATAGGGATGAAAAGAGTACGTTAAAATCCATTGAAATGCAAGTGTGAAGCTACTTGAGTACGTCATATGATATTCAGGGGTTTGTTTTTTGATTGACTTAATTTGGATATGAACAGGTAAAGATTTTGCTGATGTTTCTGATTCTCTGGTCTTAAGTGATCTAGTAAGCATAACAGCTTACCGCTACAGGCTGTCCTCAAGGGGACGTCCTATCACCCCTCTTATAGTCCGGGAACCAGTGACATATTTTTGTCAGTCATTTCATTTCGGCTGAAACTTCTTGGTACGCTCGATTCAGGTGTACTATAAAGCATCGTGAACGTCAGCTGGCGCAGCTGGTTGGTGGGTGGGGCAACGGCAGCCCCGAAATACGTAAAAAAAAGAATGGTTTCAGTGATTTCATTCTGGCTGAAAATTGATCAGATGAGAGTTGACATATTTCTTTGAATAAAAACAAACGTCAGCTGGCCGTACATCGAGGGAAATCCTGTCAGCTGACGCAGCGAAAGTTCTTGGATAGAAATTAGGTATGAGCACAATTGTACTAACGAAATACATCAGCTGACGAACTTTCCCCCGGACTATACTTTTTGGTGCCATGAGTTTATATAGAAATAATCGAAGGGCGAGCTGACGATTGTTTTTATTCAAAGAAATATGTCAACTCTCATCTGATCAATTTTCAGCCAGAATGAAATCACTGAAACCATTCTTTTTTTTTACGTGTTTCCGGGGCTGCCGTTGCCCCACCCACCAACGGTGCGCCAGCTGACGTTCACGATGCTTTATAGTACACCTGAATTGAGCGTTCCACGAAGTTTCAGGCGAAATGAAATTGGTCGCCAAAATCTGTCATTAGGCCTACCCTAAATGAAAAGTAAGGCAGAAGTGAAGTAGACGTAACTTCTTTAAAAATTTACATATAAACCACAATAAAAAGTTTATAAGAAGTGTAGCAAGTGAACAACCTTACTTTCTTAACTTTTGTTTACTTCTTGTGCGGTTCTTACGGCACGGTTACTTCTCTAAATGACTTTTCGAAATTTTTCGAATTTAAACTTCCACTTCACTTCCATTTTGGTCACTCTCATACATTCATATGTAATGGTATCTAGCTTCACTTCACTTTACTTCCCATTTAGGGTAGGCCTATTGGTTCCCTGACTATTATGAATCGTGATCGACGAACTTCTTGCCGACCTGAATAGCCTGGGCTTTAAAGCACATGCCTATGCAGACGATATCGTCATAACGATTAGCGGCGGTCATGACAGCACCGTTTCAGACCTCATGCAAGCCTCTCTGTCATATGTGCATAGCTGGTGCCGTAGCAAGAACTTGGGTATTAACCCACAAAAAACTGTCATCGTACCATTTACTAATAGAAGGAAGCTAAGCTCTTTGGATGGCAGAGAAATGGTTTTCTCAAAGGAGGCTAAATATCTAGTCATAATCCTGCATCAAAAGTTCTCCTGGAAACCCCAGATTGAGGCAGTGGGGCTTATCGTGGTAAACGTGCGTTTCGGTAAATGCGCCGTTTACATGTTTCACTTCACCTTGAGCGCGAATCGTGGAAAACGCGTGAATGCAACTGTGTTCGAAACTTTTCGAAATCAGCTGATATTTGTCAAAAATTTCAAATCAAGCACGGCAGAGGTTTACTTGATCGTTTAAATTCAAAATTGTGTACTTTTTTATTAAGTTTTAGTGAGTATTTCGAATTTAGCGTTTGACGTTTTCCCCTGCTGCGTTTACAACGATACCAAAATTGAACGCGTTCGCGTTTACGTTTTGGGCGATAAGCCCCAGTAACGGGCGAGGCAATTACATCTCTCCATATTTGTCGTCAATTTGTAGGAAAAACCTGGAGCCTCAAACCGAGGTTAATGTTTTGGCTATATACGACGGTCGTAAGGCCCGGGAGCTATTCTCATTTAAGCCAGGAGACCTTCTGGATCATTTATCGATCCTCAAGGAATAAAACCTGGAGCCAATGATATCTATCATTGTCCGATACCATTACTGCCACTCTTGACTTTGAAAAACCGTTTACGACGGTTTTTCGAAGTAGGTCATAGTGGCAACATGGCAGGCCCCTCTTTAGATGAAGCACGGCCTTTTGGTATACGGACGGTTCCAAAACCGATAAAGGGGTAGGGCTGGGCGTATATGGCCCAAGGAGCAAAATATCCATGGCTCTGGGCACCACCCCCACTGTTTTTCAGGCTGAGGTACTCGCCATCCAGGTGTGTGCTCAGAGTAAGACCTCCAAATAGCTCTAACATTGTTATTTTCTCGGACAGTCAAGCTGCCCTGTTGGCCATTAAATCTCACAGGGTGTCATCAAAGACTGTCCTGGATTGTCTCCTATCTCTGAAATCCCTCAGCAGGAACAACAATGTCACGCTGATGTCGATTCCGGACGTCACTCAGTGACCTCTTCCCATATAAAATCGAAATTGTTGTTGTTTCTGCATTAGTGCTGACGTCACTCCGTGACCTTTTTCTACGATATTCGAAGCTGTCAGTCTCTTTTACATTACCTTGTTTCTGTATACCGTGATTTTCTATGTATATTGTGAGCGAAGCGGGATGTGATAAAACGTGCACCCTTGTAGGATGGGGGGGGGGGGGGGTGAAGTAGATAAATAAACGCAATATCAACTTTGAAAACAATTAAATATTAAATGAAAAACTCAACTAATATTCAAGATAATTAAATTGTAAGTTATCTAACCTATCCTTTCCTTCTCTATCCTTCACATCAAGCTTACTACTAGACATTGCACCATGACTTGAACGACATGACGGACTAGTAGTACAAAGGGTGATTCCTGAGCTTGACGTTTTCACATAAAAAAAAAAAAAATCTGCCCTTTGATGCGACCGGTTTGCGTCCACTTGTCAAGCTTGAGAGAACTGAAGTGAAGTATTTCGTTTTTTGTGGTGTGTGGATGGTGTAATTTGGTATGCCTGTTGTGTGGATGGTGTCAATTTAAGTAGTTATTTTACTTTCATTTGGACTGTAATTTCGGTTAAGTGACATCTGTTGGAAAATTGGAAACTACATTTTAAAATGAAATAATTTGATTTGACGTTAGTTAAGCAACAATTTGCAAGGACTACTTTAAAAAATATTTTTTTTAAATATTCCAAAATAAGACAACTTAAAATTAAAGCAAAAAACGGACAGGTTTATATCCTCCCTTGATATGCCAGATGCAAATGAAAGTAAAGTGTAATGTGTCACCCCATCATTTCCTTGACCATTATAATGAATGTAACCATCATAATGAAAGTATAGTGTGTCACAGGTATTATTTTTGATGCTTGGTTGTCAATCTATATAAATAAAACAGAAGCCCCTGTCATTCCATCTGTTTGTCCGGGATAAACACAAAAAGTCCTGAACCGATTTAGTAATTTTTTCCAAATATGTAGAATGTTGCCAAGTTATTTTTTGTCTGTTTGTTATGTTTTTTCTAATTTATTGTAAAGATTCTTAATCCTTAATTCTTATTCCAAATTTTGACTACTAAAAATCTTACTAAATCCACTAAATCTGCCTTTACCTACAAAGGGTTGGTGATTAAAGACAGCCAGTCCAGGGCCGACTTGCTAATATCTCGGCTCGCCAAAAATTCATCTCTGCAGGATACTACTATGAAATTCCCTTCTCCCAAGCGTTTTTCAATATTCTGTCCTTCGACGTCAAGACCCGTGGGTTATATGGGTGCCTCAAACAAATCGTTGCCTCTGCGTAAACTCTTTGCCCTATAATACAGAGTGTGTTTTATGTTTCAGGTCTTTTTTGTTTGCCCGCCATTTTGGTTTGGCTGTCATTTGTTAGTTTATTTTTGACAGTTCTGGATAATAATAGATTATTGCACGACGTCGATGAGGGGTTCTCGAACATTCACATAAAATCTGCCTCACTGCATCAATATTTTCTAAACCTACGTTGGCTACGTTGTCGCCCAGCTTTATTTCCCAGTGTATGAAGAATAATTTTCACAATTATTCATTACAATTACACGCTGAATGGCTACCTTGGTACATAATAAGCACCAAAAATATCACGCAACTTTTTTCGAATATTCACAATTCAACGATATAAAATATTTTAATAATTTCAGCACATTTTTGCGGCGTTAGATGCTCTATAATTAATTGTTATATCGAAAACTTTCTACAACTGTCAAATATGAACTGACAAATGACAGCCAAATCAAAATGGTGGCCAGAAAAATCGGCCTAAAACATGCAACGCTTCAGACAAACAAGGTCCACTGGCGATTTTTTAATGAAACTTACAGAACACGTCAATCAAAGTTTGCATCGATTCGATGAGTCTGGTCTTGTTGCTCTAGTTGCCTCCAAAGCTTTTGATAGAGTATAGCACTCAGCTCTGTTAGCTAAACTCCAAACTATTATGTATTGATTCCATTTTACAGAAGTGTATTGAGAGTTTCCCTTGCGGCTGTTTAAAAAAGATATTACTGAATGACGTTGAATCCAAAGTCCAACGTCCCCGAGGAGTGCGTTCTGTCATCTGATATATTTCTAGTCTTTATAAATGTCCTACTCTCAGTTCCCTTTGATGCATTTTCCGCTCCACACTTCACGTTACTCTTCAATGGAAGACAGATCCTCATAACCTCAAATCCGTTCTCACCCTCCAACTAAGCTTACATTACCCCATGATGGACTGGTAGTAAAATGGGTGTTTCCAGAGCTTAGAAATGCCTCATATAATTTTATAGTGCCCTCCCCCTTAAACCCCGATTTAATCACCGAGGCCCGTTCGTATCTAACTCTGCACAAGTAAAATCTAATTGAAAATGAAGTTCACAAACGACCTTTGATATTTCCTTGCCACAATTTAATTTTCTGCGCCTAATGAAGAGTAAAGTAAAACGCGCTTTCGTGTGCCCTTTTAATGTCAGTCGATCACAGAATTAATTTGCTAATTCCAGTGTCTGCGTTGCCCATTAAGTGCACAGCAGTTGACCTTCGTTAATCACCCTTTAAATAAATCAATTTTAATTAGTCTCAGTTGGAGCGCTTCTCTCGAAACTGATTAAATGCCGTTAAAGCAACTTAGTGGCTACAGAATCCTCAAATCTGGTAATCTTTATTCACTAATTTTCGGCTTTAAATCGTTATGACGCACATCCTACCATCGTCGTCGTTCCAACCCGCCCATCCCTGCCCCCCCCCGCCGACGACGCTAATGCTTTCCGGAGCTTTTGATCCTTTGAAAAATGGAGTCTTGACAGTCTCCTTTGAAACTGAGCCTTCCTTGGGAACGCCTCAATCCACCGTTATCCACTGATTGATTACATCTAAAGTGATTGATTAATTCCCAGTTTACATAAATTCACTGCAAGGGATTCGCTCTCGAGATTACTACGTTCGCTATAACGCTAGACGGGCAGGACATTCCCATCGAATTAATGTTATGCGAAATATAACGATTCAAGGATTCTCGGAGCAGTTGCGTGGCGTGTCCCTGTTGCACACTTACAACAACATTCACTTCCAGCGATATACTGAAGGACATCAAATAAATTGCCGCTCCCCATTCAATAAATCCACATCCTCAGAGCTGGGACAGTGCCTAAGGACTGCGGGGCATGCATCTATTCACCATTTACCGGGCGATTGTGCGATGTGAAAAATGGTTTTATCGTTTCTGAAAGTCTTGTTCCGGGGAAAAGGATAAAAGTGTCCATCACTCAGGCTGCTTCTGAATCGCTTTGTGGCACGAGCGATGATTTTATTAGAATATGACAGATTTCGCTCGGTGATTGCTTCTACGGAATTTAATTTTTTTATTGATGTCAATCATCCGACGCGGAATATTTCACAGATTTAAATAACTGTAATAATTCAAATGTCAAAATTAGTTTTTGCCTAGTGCCATCAATCTATCAAACTGCCGCCAGGTGTCCTACTTTCAGCAGAGCGAAACACTTGCCCCATTCAAAAATTCAAAGACGGAATTAAAATCCGAATTGCCACCGCTGACATTTGCTCCTAAACCGTAATATCTGGTGACAAATTGGACATAATCCAAGATCAAACAAGCGTGCGGCGTGCATATGGGACGTGGTGGTACACAATTAACAGAACTCCCGTAATCCCCAAATCCGCCATAAAGTTTGTTGACAATGACATCTAGATGGCAGCTTCATGTATGCGCAGAGTCCATTCATTACAAGCCCAGGATTACGTACATACGTCACTAGCGGATTCTATTTTCGAGGAGTTTAAAAGCAGAATGGGAAAAGTTCATTTCAATTTAGATTATAGAGGAAACCACATCAACGGCGGAAGGCACCTATTTCGGAATTCGTATTTAAAGTTGTTGGTTGGTATTAGCGAACGAGGTGAGGTGTATCCCGGCGAAGTTAAACATGCCAGAATAAGAGAGGGCGGCGTTGTAGCATCAAATTACTTCTGGGAGATAATTATTAGAGCAGGAAAATAATAAAGGACTCAAAATTGATCCCTGCGGAACTTGGTTGATGTTGCAATTAAGGCGGAACTTTTTCCCTTTTACATCGGCCTGGCAACAAGGCAAAGCTAAAAATCATGCCTTCATCAGTTTTTCTTATTTTAGTTTAGTACAGCAATTACCCTCTATTATTTTCGTGAGGAACACAACACAATATTTAATTATCACGTCAGAGCGGCATTTGCATATGGTGTAATAAGATGTAATGTGGGTTTACTTCTCAACAGTTCACGAATACGGTTAATATACCAATCCCTAGTCAAATCTGTAAACTTAATGTGTAGAGGTATAATTAAACCATCCCTACCTCCGGGGGCATAAATATTCAAGAGCCGGTCCTTCTGGTAGGAGTATCGGCGAAAGGTTAATGCACTCTCCTCGGAAAACAATTCTTGTTATAAAATTAAGAAATCTGCCTTGAAACAGTCAGGGTATAAAAAAAACACTTCGGCCACGTTCCAAGAGTAATGGTTTGAGAAACTACGGTATAAAATTCGGCAGATATGATAGACGAGCCTAGACAATATAGAATACTCATCGCTAGACTACACAAACAAAGATGGCCTAGTAAAGAAGTCCTAGAACTAAGAAATGGTACTATTTCCCATCGTTTCCTCAGTGGCAGCGGCGGCGGAGCATAATCGTTGTGGGTGGAGAACACGTGCAATTTATTTACTAGCTGAGTTAAATGGTTTTAAATTCTTGGGTTATGGGGTTATGCCCGACTACATTTTTGGGAGGAGGGCAGTGCATTGCCTCAT
The DNA here is from genome assembly GCA_963855945.1 of Thereva nobilitata. NCBI lineage: Eukaryota > Metazoa > Arthropoda > Insecta > Diptera > Therevidae > Thereva > Thereva nobilitata. The sequence goes on from OY979696.1 coordinate 5,515,815, forward strand.
GTGAACCCCGTGTGTATTCCCATATAAGGCCCACACAGGGAATCTAACACCTCATAAGCGCCTCGTCATAAGGAGCGCCTCTTTTAGCCTCTTTGAAGAAAAAGCATTGCTACCCGATCTCGAGTGGAAAAAAGAGAATTTACTGATAATTTCGACGTGAATATGTGAGCAATAACTGCACCGCTACCGAGAACTTTATATTTTTAAACGCGAGTGTCGTTTTACCAATGTGGTCCCCCAACTGAGTACTACTCACGTCCAATGCTGCTTCACCTTTGTAATCAAACCAGAACCGGTCTATTGAGTATGCTAAATGACACCCTTCATTGTCACCCATATAATTGCCTGAAGCAATACGACAACAAAAACTAAAGCTTTGATGAGTGTGGTGTTCATGAGGAAACTAAGGGGAAAGCCCTCTTTCGGCGGAACCCTCATGGGATCCTCTTTCGCCATGCCCCTGAGGTAATCCCCTTTTGAAATGCTAGTGGTGGGGTTTGAAAAGCTTATCCTATACAATTATAAGGTCTTAGTAGCTCTAATATAACATATTTAGTTTTCGTATGAAAACCCTTCGACCACGTTCCTTCATCGCTAGCGACCGAGACAGCCTTCCAACGTTCTCGGTTATTAGGTGTACATGAAATATTTTGGGTGTGGATTTCCCCACGCAAAGCGAAAGTGCATGTGAACTTTTCCTTCTATCCCCACGCGCTCCGCCGCCCCTGCTCAGTGGCAACCGTGTACAACTTAATTTACAAGTTTACGCAACCACAGCAAACAAACTCCCGAGATCGGAAAACGTCATCCAGATTACGGCATCCCTGTCTATCCTGCGGTTCTTCTTAACACCACGCACAGGGCCGGCGGATCGGTCTAAGCCCGGGTGGGTAGTCGGACAAACGAACCCCCCCAATTGCGAAATGGAAGATGGGCTGACGGTGTGCAGCGCAACATGCGGAGCTCCGCAGGAATCCGACCTCGGTCCTCTCTTGTGGATAATAATGTATAATGATGTGTTGAAGCTACGCCTCCCAAAAGGAGCAGTTGCCATCGGGTTCGCAGATGATATTGGGGCATTAGGGCGAATTATTGTGAGCGAACGAGCGCGGAAAGCGGTGGTCTGACGCTTACTGAGCACAAAACAAGAATCTTGGATCTGAAACGGAGGAAACCAGAGTCCGTAAGGATCAAGATATGGAAACAGATCATTCACTCACAGCCCACCCTAAGGCGATGATCGACCGGAGTAAGCCGTGTTTTTTTAATGAACTATATAGGTCTTCGATCCAGTTCATTAAAAAAACGACAAGGGAAATTTCACTAAGCGCCATCTTCAGTGCTTTAAATATATTAAAATTAATCCGAAGTTGCGTGTCAGTAAACAACTGTTACACGAATTCCCCTCTAGAAAATAATGAATAAGTTTCTAAAAAATAAATTATTTGTTTCCTCATGCCTTCAAATTTGCTCTCGTCACTTCTATGTTGTTTTTATTTTAAATGACGTTTTTCCGACAGCCGGTAAGTATGCTACATTCCGAAAACAAAGGGAAATTTTGATATGTCCCAAGACCTGGATAAAAACCTCGATAAAACCTGGGTTTTCAGATTTGTATGGGGAAGAACTATATAGTTCATTAAAAAAACACGGCTTTAATTGTAAAGCAGACTTGGAGGGCATGGCGGATAAAGCTTCCGCTATTTGCGCAGCACTATACCACATTTTTGTGGGGGCCGTAGACCGAGCCGTCACCTCCTAATGGCCAGGATGGTTAGATCAGTCCCGCTATACGCAGTGCCAGTGTGGGCTGCCGCGTTGAGCAGGACGGCTAACAGCGGAAAATGGAGACCCGCATACAGACTAAGCGCCCTACGGGCGTGCTGTGCATACAGGACCATGTCCAACGAGGGGGTGCTTGATTTCGGGGTGATCCTTATTGACATACTGGCAAAAGAAGGCGTGAGTCTCCATGATCCAGATTCAGGGAGCGATACACAGTGCGGCGGCAGATGACGCACTGGTTAATAGCAAAGAACTCGGGCGAGTCAGTTAAGGGTCCACACAGACTAATCCAAAACGTGAAAAGATGGGTTCCGACGGAGCGTGGCGAAGTGAGTTACGACCTCACGCAGTTCTTGAGTGGACATGGAGGATATACGAAATACCGCCATCGTTTCGAGCACGACGACTCATCGCTGGACCCGGCATGCCTAGCAAGGAATCCAGGACAGGATTCGTTTATTTTGTGAGGGTATTTTACTCAACCGGCATTTTCCGGGTGGGTGCTGGTACCCACCATACCCACATTATCCGCCGGCAATAACCACGCAGTCCTCCTAGCGGATCGCGACCTTAAGAACTATCAAATCAAGATTTCACTATATAACGTTCATCACGGTGTAAGCTTTACAGAAGAAATATCGGAACACGAAAGTAATGGCTACTTCGATTCCTCTAGTGCCACTTTGCGAGTAGTTGGTTGGAAGGAATCTGCCTTATGTTCTCCATTCAATGAAATTCCGTTATAACAGCTCTTCTTCTTGCCAGTAACGGACAGTGACACCAATGATGAAGATCTCTCTTCTGACCAAGTCACCACCTTAGACTGTCGACGCGTGTTCACAACATCCCACAGTTTGTGGTGCTCCCCGGCGCGGCGATGCGGGCATTACCCCTGAGCGCTAGTCACATAAAAAAGAAAGAAACCTAGATATGTCTACAAGATGTGGGCAGAAGAGAAAAATCAGAGACAGAATGAGGATAAGACTAAACTTCCTTCTAAAATATACTTAACTTTGATGGAGACAAGCATCAACATCGTTGAGTGATGAGGGGCACAAACTTATTCAACTCTTGGCGAGCAGCGAATCCAGCTATGAAGCAGCGTGGAACCTAGTAAAAAACAAATATAATGTGATGATTAATGCGCCATCTATTAGAAGTTTGAACAAACTGTTATTTGTAACGATTTAATTAGAATTTGAATTACCGATTTGTAACGATTTATGCAGAAAGCTAACATCGCGCCATCTATTAGTTAGAATTTGAACAAATGGTAATTGAAGACTTGAAGCTTCTCGAAGTTTCTCGAAAAATAAAGTTCCAGTAATCGAAGGCCTCCAGATTGTGGTGGAAAGATCTAGAACTAGGATAAAGAAGGAGCTTGGATATATAAACGCAGTGGCAGTGGCATTTAGAGACAATTTTGATTTGAAAAGCACTAAAAGTGTCCGAAGTGATAAAAGTAACCTCAAGCGAAAAACGGTGATTAAATAGTGAATTAAAGGGCGATAAATAGGAGTTATTAGTGAGAGCTATTGAGTGGCAGGTGATAATTGCTGAACTTTAAGAATTCAATGATACAAGAATTGTGTTAATAAATAAGTTTTGTGTGAACATTTAAAAGTGTATTCCTTAATTAATTCTAAAAGAATCCGTTGAGCCGTAAAAACGTAACAATAATAATAAACGGGAAAATATTTTCCACCTTCTCAGTTGCGATTCTGAATCAACCAACACTAATCGTGAGCAGTTGGCTTTCTCTCTCTACTCATGCCTTTGTTGAGAAGTAGGAACGAGTAGGCCAACTGCTCGAATTTGCTCGAATTTTGGAACCCAGCTATTAGGCCGATGTTACAATTGGGGCTTTGACTTTACTTTGACTTAGCTTCGGGCTTTGTTTACATGTAATGTCATTAAAGCTGATTAAATAAAAGCTTCGACTGAACTTTGTCTGCGGCTGTATTTCGACTGCAGTTCGGCTTTAAGAAATTTCAAAGTTTTGTCCGCCTGCAACCAACTTCACTTCATTTGAATGAACTGAAACTCACTTTTTTAAAGCGAAAGGAATAGTTTTGAATTTCGAGTGTTTTTTATAGACTGCGAACATCATTAAAAATTATTCCAAAGCATTTTGTTATATTAATTTTCTTCTTTGCTTCTGCTTTGAAAGGAAACAGCTGATTGCAGTCAAAGCTACAATTTAATTTTAAAGTCGAAGTCTCTGGGGGCTTTCTTTGCAGTCGGAGTTGAAGTCGAAGCCAAAGCCCCAATTGTAACACGGCCCTTAGATGTAAGCTACCATCGCATATTTAGAACAGCACAGGCACAGCAGTTGCAGAGGCCTCTGTCTCAGCTCTGCGGGTTGTGATTGAAACACAGTTTCCTCTGTTTTTCAATTTTATATGATACAAATAATGAAAATTATGTAAGAGAAAGTTTGAAAAATAAAATATGGAGTAAAATTACAATTGAATTAGGATATAAAGACGGTAAAAAAAATTTTTTTAGTACTTGATATAACAATTTCCACAATATAAAATTGTGCACTGCGTTATGTGACCTGCGTTCAATATTCGCTGTTGGAATAGTATATTCTGCAACAAGTTTGGAATGATGCATATTCCGCACAAGTGGAAGTTGCGGAATATGCCATTCAAAACGTGTTGCAGACTATACTTTTTCTACGCCTCTAATTAGTTTTTATTAATATTTTGTAAAGAAAAACGTACCTTATGTAAAGCTAATGTCAAAAATATAATGTATAAGGCACAGCAAGATATTTTAACGCTAAATAACATATTAGTAGGGAGTGTTCATTCATAACAATTTTGTAATTTAATAATTTGTTAATAGATGGCCGCCGCAAAATTTATTGCTAAATGCTATTATTTTCTGCAATTTAATAATTGAATAGTTTATTTAAAGCAAAAAGTTTCCCGCGGAACATCATTGATTGTTTATTATTGAAACAATCCTTTTCTTTCTTTAATTAATAAATCATATTCTTGAATTACGACGAACAGATGTCGCCAATAGTAGTCATTCCATAACAAGGGATGGAATGAATATTCCACACGGCTGTGGAATGCTGCTAATTCCGTAACTAAAAGTAATATCAGAATGCCTGTATTCTAACAGAGGCGTAGAAAAAGAAAATTATGTCTCTGCTGGTTCCCAGCTGATTATCTGTGCTGTGCTGTGCTATGCTGTGCTGGGACCAGCGTTCGCCTAGCCTAAAATACTTCCATTACAGGCAATTGACCAACGACCAGCCCCAAAGAAAAACCATAAAAGAAGAAAACAAGCTTCGCATTCGCTTTGGTTGTTTGAGTGAAAAAGCTGCGTTTTCAAACAGCCAAAGCGAATGGGAATTACCAGTTTCAGTATTCTTATTCGTGCAGACCCATCATACGATAAAACGTAATAAATAGGTAACGCTGCTCCTAGCATTAACCACCATCCCGACTAATATTAAATTGTAAACTCAATTTGTGTTTTGTATTTAAATATTCCCTAAAAAGTCTTCCACTACCCTTCCAATCCACACTACTAAATAACTACCAAGCAACTCTTTTTTTCACATTATCTTATTCAACATCGCGGCTGTTAGGCAACTCTTGTCGAAAATCCTCTGGGGTGCTGCAACATACCAGAATATCCTTGTAGAGTCAATAAAATACTGTGTGTGTTGTAGCTGGTTGCTAATATCATGTTGATGCCTAGACCTCAACGTATCCTTAATTCCATAATTATAGGGGGATCACGTCCCACAAAGTGGATTAAGACGATGCAGAAGTGCCATCACATCATAGCAGTATGTATGGAGCCTGAACCCTCTAGCGAGTAACTTCTTTCTGTACAAAGGTAAATTTAATTACATATAAAATATCTTCGTTCATCTCGTTTTTCGCTCTACTGCTTCAAAAATAAATAATTATGTAATAGTTCCCCTTTAATGTGGATAAGAAATTTGGGAGTTTCATGCATAGGATAACTAGGTAGGGTAACTATTATGTATCTAACTTTTTCTGCTAACTCTGAGTGTTTTTTATAGAAGATTTTTCTGCATTTAAACGATTTTATTACAAACTACAAATCTTGAATAAAATTTGTTATGTGGTAGACCAAAACTCAGAGAACGAACCCCGATGGACTGTCGTTATTGTGGCATTTAAAATGTTTTCCTCTATAATTCAAATAGTTGAATTAGGGAGAATCAAAAATAAGTGGTGCCCCATCCAGTTTTACGACTAACTCATTGATGCTTCTTTTTGTTTTTAGGGCCCTAACTCATTAGGACGCCATGGCGACGTCGCCAGCTACGTATCCAAACAATTCGTATTGATATGTATGGCAGCTTACTCACTTGGCGACGTTTTGGCAACGTCGCCAATATGCAAACGTAGCCACGACCAACGGTTCGGTACGAAACTCTCTGTCTCAGTACAGTCTCGGACATCGTCAGGAATCCCATAAACATGGGCGATTTTGAATCTCCACAATAAATCTCTCTGCATCGAAACTCATTTTCTAACACAAATATTGAGCCGAGCGTGCACAATGGCGGCGGTTGGATACTAAGTGAGTGATGTGCAGTACAACTCGTGTACATTTGACTAGCATCGTCGGCAGCGCGGGTGAGTATCCAGACTCCATACACGGAACCGTTGGTCGTGGCTACGCTTCCATATTGGCGACGTTGCCAAACCATCGCCAAGTGAGTTAGCTGCCATACATTTCAATACGAATTTTTTGGATGCGTAGCTGGCGACGTCGCCATGGCGTCCTAATGAGTTAGGACCCTTAACTACGATCAACTGCTCAAGTTACAACTGGATGCACAACACCAACTGTAAAAGAAACACGGGTTTGGCAGATGATTGCACCCAATACGGCGTAGAGCAGCATCAACCATATTTCGTGGTGTGGCCCATATGCTGATTTGTGTGGGGCATTCAATGAAATAAAAATGCAAATAATAATTTTTATTGCCAAAAAATTTTTGCAAAGGGAGAAGGAAGGAAAGTTATCTAGCTCGGAAAAATGGAAAGGCGGAATGGATTCGAACCACGGACTTCTGGAATGGTAGTCGGACGCCCCAACCCTTGCAGCTGAGGCGACCCTTGTCGAATCACGCTAGTACTTTTGTCTTTCCTTCAACTGCTGTCTTTATTCATTTTAAAGAGGGAGCGGCTGTTACTTTTCCCAATCTTCCTTTGTTCCTCTACTCTTTAAGAAAAAGACTCCATTTACTGTTTAGCGCCCTGTGTGTAGGGATGCTTTTAACACTCGAAGGACCAATGTATAGCTCAGTGAAATGAACAAGGAGAGGTGTTGACGGAAACAAGGTTGACTTACTGGCTTCAAATCCTTTGAAAACTTACTCTGCTTTTCTTACCCGACACTGTCATGCCACTCACACCCTCGACTGTTCCTATCATTCAATGGGGCGAGTTTTCTTCAGGACTCGCGAAGTGAATAGTTGCCTCAAAGAGCATGAAGTCAATAAATCCACTGCGCCTGATAATGTACGCCCAAGGGACCTCAAATTTGGCTAAACCTACGTCCGTTCAAACTTTTCCGGAGTATATCCAGACTCTTGGAAACTGGCACGTGTTCAGCCTACTCCGAAAATATAACTCTAATATCCCTTTAACTACAGCCCAATAGCAATTACTTCTACTCTCTCCAAAATCTTGTTTTGGTAGGCTTTGAAGGGTGTGCTTCCTACTACCGTCGTTAGTTGGTTATCGGGGAGGCACCACGGTTCGATTTTCCCCTACCAACTGCCCACAGTCGTTATTTTCGTGTACACTTCCGTTTAGGGATTTCGTTTATAACTACAACAACTAGACTGTAGACTCATCCATCCGCCAGATTTCCATTAACCTATCCCTCGAGCTAAGCTTACAAATAGGCATTGCACCATGATGTGTACGACATGACGGACTGGAAATATAAGGCTGCTCGCACACTACATTCGCACAAATTCGTACATTGCACTCTATACCTAAAGGGTGACACATGCATGACAGCTTAAATTCATATTTACAACTAGCGCTGACCCGACAGTCGTTGTCCTGTTCAAATTTCAATAAATTTTCTTTTATCATCATTTTGTGAATTTGTGAAAAGCTATTGGAAATGTGTAAACAAAGTAAAAATGAGAAAAAAAAACAATTTCTGACTGATCATTGTATCTATTAACGATTGTGGCCATGGATTGTAACTTGGGGAGTGGTGGGTTAGCTCTGAGATGCCCAAGGTTCAAATAAAAACTCCTGTTACGTTTATGTTCTTTTTTATTTCTAGAAGTTTTATACAACTATCGGGGGGAGGGAAAAGAGAGGAAATAAAGGGTTACCGGGTTACCTCTGGATCAACACTCCCGAGGGAGCCCGTTTGGTCTATTTACGTCGGAGTACTCCCGGATCAATTCTCCGGGTCTTGTCGGTTTATTGGTTGGTCGCCGCCAGTTGATCAACTCTCCGTGGCTTGTTGGTGTAGCGGTCGTTCGGTACCACTGGATCAGCTCTCCGTGGTTGTAAATCGATTGGTCGGTTGGCGCCACTAGATCAACTCTCCGTGGCTTTTAAATTTATTAGTCGGTCGGCGCCACTGGATCAACTCTCCGTGGCTTGTCTGTAAACCATACGATCAACGCTCCTATGGTTCCGTCCAGAATCAACCCTTCCACTGTCGATTACGCTCACTTTCGCAGGCATGCACCGGCCTTTTATATTGGTGCGTTGCTGTGCGTCGCTGTTCTGCTTCGTAATGTCTTTTAAAGCGGTTTTGTCTTAGTGTTAACAGCGGTGGTGCTGTTGTGTTTTATTTTGTTTACAACGGTCTGTTTCGTTACAGGATATTCAATTTGAGGAAAAGTACATGCAAAAGTACGAAAATGAGAAATTTTAGTCGAGAGATTAATACCTGTGACACATATACCATCATAATGAAAGTAACCTTCATTATCGTGGCAAAAACCCACCATAATGAAAGTCCAAAAGGAAAGTATTTTACTTTCATTTGGACTGTAATTTCGGTTAAGTGACATCTGTTGGAAAATTGGAAACTACATTTTAAAATAAAATAATATGATTTCACGTTAGTTAAGCAACTTTTTGCAAGGATATTTTCTTTACTACTTTAAAAAATATTTTTTTAAATATTCCAAATTAAAACAGCTTAAAATTAAAGCAAAAAACACGCAGGTTTATATCCTCACTTGATATGCCATATGCAAATGAAAGTAAAGTGTAATGTGTCACCCCATCATTTCCTTGACCATGATAATGAAAGTTACCATCATAATGAAAGTATAGTGTGTCCACAGGTATAATTTTATCGGCAGTGCGGCAGATAAAACGATAAAACTTACTTCATTTCATGAAACGATTGGGATGAATTTACAACAGAATCTATTTTTCGTAACTATCTAAGCGATTATGTGGATTCACAATTTGGTAATCAGCTGTCAGCTGTCAAACGACATTTGCGCACCTAGCGAAATAATTTTAGAATAGAAATAAAATAACTACATCTGTTGGACAGATCGCGAAACAACACAAAATAAAAATAAATGTATTTTTTATAATAGGCTGGAATGCGTTTTTCTAGTTTTTTTTTCAATTGAATAACATATTTCATAAGTTATTGAATTTATAAATTGTTAAGTATTTATAAAGCACCTGAAGTGTGATTGCAGTAATCCGGCGTAGTTGGTTGACCTATGAGTATTCTCTCAGCATAAATGAGGCCTGCGACAGATTTTTATTTCTATTTGCAGTGTAAACAGTGTTTAATTCTATTTAAGATACACCTGTATGCTCCAAAAAAAAATTCCTTCTAAATTTAAACGCTTTCTGTGAAGCACACAACGTTTTCTATTTAAAATTCATAAAAGACAAGAAGAATTGGATATCACCCAGTTGTGCTTCACCTTAAAATAGATCATCCCTAGCACGTCAACAATCCATAATGTTTTAATATTTTATTAAAACCAAAATAAAGAAGAAAAGAAAAAAAACTTTCTAACAACAACGAAAGAAAAAAGTAGAAACTTTTCTCCCACGGAACTTTTGATTAAAACAACAAAATTAATAAGTTGAACACCAACCAAGTATCGTAAAATTTTCGAAATCACCTTTCAGCATGGAACGCAATATCCATAAAACGTTCAGGTGGAATTCATTTGAAGGTGTGCTAAAAAAAATCTAAGCCTTACCCTCATGTGCCAATATATCCCTTATCCTTCCTTAATCCTACAGCTGTATGCTGTATAATAATAAACGTCAGACATGTAACAAGGATACTACACGCTATACTCGTACACACGATGTAAATGCGGGCCGGGGGCGGCAGCCGGGGTGGGTCCAACGATTCACTTTGTTCCCCTATTTGCAGGCAGTTTGGCTCGTATGTTTCCACGTTGATTGTGTATCATTCAACCCAGAATTAAGCTTTCTACATGAGGAACGATTTATTGATCCACCTTCCAGGTGGCTTTCATGTATTCAATTTTCAATTTCTATATCCTGTTGCCCCTTTTTGGCTCTGGCACACATAAGACACACAGAGGCAAAATAAATACAGTTTAAAAAAGGAAAAAAAAATTATGTAGCATACACTTATCAAGGATAAGCAACAACAATGTGTTCGAGAAGAGCCAGGTGGGATTTTACCTGAAAATAAGAAAAATCTAATTTTCCGAACACGTGCTCCTTTCAAGCCGAGCCCGAATTACCTGACGTAAAAAGTTTAAAAATTAACCGAAAAAGGGTCCCTCAAGTAATTACTTTTATTTGATATCCACAAGTTCTGGGCCAGGACTAACTGCACCGCTTGATCCTGGGGGTCTTTATAAGCTTAATCTTGGTGGCCGCCCGCCCCCTCAAGCCGTTGGAGCTCGTTTTCGGGAGACTTTTGCCACGAGATAAAAACCGATTTCCAACATTAAAAGGGATCAGGGGAAGGGGTAATGTCATCTATCTATTTCGGTCACGTAACACCACCCTGTGTTATATTATCCCTTGTAGGCTTATGCGGCTAAAAAATCCCTCTCCTCGTCCCCGTCTCGGGCCGGGGGATGAGAAAGAGCTTCCGTCGAGTGTATGCAGAAAAAGTTGGAATTAATTTTGGCACATCCTGCCGCCTTATGTGCTGACAAAAGAGCTCCAAATTGAAATATATACGTCGCAGGATCTCGCCCGACCCCTAACCCCACCACACGCCACATAAAGAAAACATCGATATTGAAGGCGGCCCAGAGCCCCGAGAGCGGTACCCTAAGCAGCCTGCTCCGCTGTTCTCAGCTCGTTGTTGGGAATTTTTTATTATTCATAACCCCCAGGAAATGAAAATGTCATGGCGGTTACAGCGCTGGCATTTATCAAGTATTCAACAGAAACTACCGAATCAGATAAAATTACAAGTGGACATGTGCTCACATCGGAAGGCGCTGGACGTCCAAGGAGAACGTCAAGCTCTGTGTCCTTTCTTTCTTTCGTCCTTCCCGGTGCACAAACGGAAATTCTTGACAAACTTTTTTTTTCTGCAGCCCCAAAAGCAGGAAAAATACGGGTGGGCATTCGGTGGTAACACGTGGGGTGCGTGGTAAAAGGACCTTTTTTCTCATATTTACAAGTCATTTGTTTTACGTTTGATGTATTTTTTTCTTACACCACGGCGTTTACTTTTGTTCCTTACCTGCGCGATGTTAGGCGGTCCTTGTGGTAGCGTAATGCAATTAGTCAAGGATTTGCTTTTGGGTTGTGTCAGAGCCATTGGGGAAGCCGCAGGAAACGAAGTACTTCTGGCAGGTGTTATGTGCAGGACTTAATTACAGGTACTTAGGTTAGTAGGTTAATGCCTAGGGAAAATGGGCTTTAGTTTACACTTTCGGCACTCATGGTATTTTTGGTTCTGCTTGTGTACGTCCCATTTTGATGGGAATGGGTTTCTCTTGTATTTGTTAAAGGATCCTGGGTAATGTGTGTGTGTGTTTGTGGAAGAGGGCGAAGAAGTTCACAGATGAAAAGTGAAGAGCAATTTAAAGTTTCACCCGTATGTATAGTAAATATAGTAAATTTTAATGCGATACAATTAACACAAAATGGAGATCTTTCAGGAGAAACATTGTGGCATTATACGGGAAATTCCGTTTTACAAGGAGACTGATGTTATAGGAACTTGAAACTAATTATTTTGGGCAGGGAACAGTGGTGAAAGAAGAATAGTAGTTGTCTTACATACATTTAAAGTTATTCAACAGATAGATTTATTTTCCATGATAATTATTCCGGCATTTTGTATTTAATTTTGTGTTTGTATAGAATTTAAAAGATTTAAGTTCTTTCAACAAGAGGTGTCATTTTGAATCAACAGAAAAACGTAATATATTCGTAAAAATTTAAAATATTTTTATTTTAAACTAAAGAACAAACTTTGAGGTTAACAATGGGACACAATATCAGCCTCGACTTTTCAAACAAACGGTTATTTGGTTGATGAAATTTTTCAACATGTTTTCGCATAATGCCATCTGTATTTCGCCAAGAGCACCCCTAATATTATCTTTGAGTGATTGAATCGTTGTTGCTGGAGTTTTGGCGTAGACTTGATCTTCAACGTAGCTCCATATAAAAAAGTCTAATGGTGTTAGATCGCACGATCTCGGCTAACGATTTAAGTTTCCGATTCGAGAAATCACGCGTCCAGGAAATTGTTCGCACAATAGAGCCATTGTTTCACGAGTTTTCTGGCAGATGGCGACACAGTGTGACAAGTCGATGGGACAAAAGGGAAAAATATTTGGGATTGAATATTCAATGTTAGAATTATGATCCTTGCAATTTAAAAATCATTTTCATGTATCTTGCGAAAAAGGACGAAAAAGGATTCAGGACAAAAAGTGGATATTCTCTTTTCTAGACAGGTTAATGGAAGGACTTTCATATACAATCATTAGAATTTGTCGATTTATATTAGCTTTAATAAATTATAATCAATTATACGTACCAAGTTTGTATGGGAGTAAATTGAATTGAATTGAAAGCTTCAAATGCGATTTGTAGAAGAAAAAAATGTTTGTATTCATATTTAATGTAAAAAATTAATTTGATATTTCTATATACAAATTTTATTAAATTATAATACATTACAATCAATATGGATTGAAATCAAAATCAATTTCGTCATAAGTGCTTGCAAATTGCATTCTGCTGACTTCTCACATATAGTAAAGTGGCTATCTTCTGGCTTTTTCTTAAAACGATCCTAAGGTTTGCCACACGCGATGAATCCGGTGAAATTAGCAAAAAAGCACGAGTCCGGCGAAATTAGCAAAAAAAAAACGCACGAAAGGAGACAAAATTCCAAAATGGCTGAAAATAGCACCACAGCTTCCTTGGAACTTTTTAAGAAAACAATTTCGGAATCACAAAAAAACAACATGGCCGCCGGAGATATCATTTTTTGGCAAAAAATCACTCAAAATATGTTTTTTTTCGAATTTTTTCAAGTCAATACAAAACAAAGGGTATTCATGTCAACCCTCGTAAATTGCGTAAACGTAGTAAACGGCGTAAACTAATGTCACATTCATGTTAATCTGACATTAGTTACGCCGTTTACTAAGTTACGCGATTTACGAGGGTTGACATGAATACCCATATTATTGCCTACAAAAATCCTCTTCTTGAATTTTTTTCGAAAAAGTTGACTTTCCGAATTATTCAAAGTTGTTTTTGGCCGAAATGTGATTTTTGGAAACTTTGACATTGAATAACTTCGAAAGAGTTAGGTTTTCGCAAAAATGCAAGAGGGCTTTTTTGTAGGCAATAACGTTTCGTATTGACTGATCAACATTTTTTTCGAAAAAAACAGTTTTTGAGTGAGTTTTTTGCCAAAAAGTGATATCTCCGGCGGCCATGTTTTTTTTTATGATTCCGAAATTGTTTTCTTAAAAAATCCCAAGGAAGCTGTGGTCCAATTTTCCGCCATTTTGGAATTTTGTCTCCTTAAAATGCTAATTTCCCCGGTGAACAAATGCTCTACAGCTTCATTCTTCGACGAATTGCAACACTCTTCCATGAAATCTTTGCCTCTGATTTTAATCGGAGTCTGGGACGTGCGGGGTGTGGTGCCGCTGGCATTTTAAACGTACGTACGGTTATGATACGGCACGTCATATTTAGTTCAGCCTTATAGCAGTGCCGGTTACGACGGAGGTTTGCAACCTTGTGCACACGAAGCCACGCTACAAAAATTTTTGTATCGATTTCACAAACATCCGTGACAACCACAAAAAGGCGGATTACCTTTTTATTTATAACCCCCTCCCTCCGCCCATGGGTATCAAATGAAAAATTATGACGAGTAGAATACAGTAAGCTATGTGATGTCATTTTATATCCAACATGGCGGCCACCACAAAATGGCGGATTACCTTTTTTTTACAACCCCCGACATGGGTATCAAATGAAAGAGAATGACGAGTAGAAGACAGTAAGCTTTTAAATCTAATATGGCCGCCACCACAAAATGGAGCATTACCTTTTTCTGTACAACCCCTTTATATGGGTATCAAATGAAGGGTTATAATAAGTAGAATACAAATGTGTCGTAATTTCTAGTGAAAAAACAAAGCTAAAAATGAAAAGAGTAAAAAAAAATTAAAGAACATAAAATTGAAAAAATAAAAATTAAAAAATAAAAAAAAAAATTTAAAAACAAGTTTTTATTAGAAACTAAAAAATATTAAATAATAAAAAAGTTTTTAAATATTTGCGTTAATAAGACCAACTAAAAAGTATAAAATAATTTTTTTTAATCCACCTGTAATTAACTACAACTACAAGTAAAAGCTTGAGCGCCCCAACAAATGTTTCAGATATTATAACAAAAATCCAAAAAATACAATTTAAATATGATTTAACTATTAAATACGAAAATTAATTAGGATACAACTTGATAAAGCGCCCCCAAGCTTTTACTTGTAGTTGTAGTTAATTACAGGTGGATTAAAAAAATTATTTTATCCTTTTTAGTTCATCTTATTAACGCGAATATTAAAAAACTTTTTTACTATTTAATATTTTTTAGTTTATCTAATAAAAGCTTGTTTTTAAAATTTTTTTTTTATTTTTGTTTTTTGATTGATTATGTTTAAGGTTTTTTCATTCCGTTTTAAAAAATTTTAAAACTTTGCTGCAGTAGAAGAATCAACTTCAATAATGCTTCTCACGCATTCTGGTACCGATTTCAATCTGAGAAAAGTTGACTGACCGCCAACTCACACCAATGGAATTGTTTGTATATTGTAAAGAAAGAGCGTTGGTCTGTAAAGTCTTTGAGATCTTGATATTTTATGTATCTTTCCCTTAATCTACATCTTAATTGAATGTAATTTATTACATTAGCACAACAAAAGCAGGCTTTATGTACACCGAACGCTGTATCCCCCTCGAGTCTCTGTATTTTTCCATGGATATGCTCCTTAAGAACCTTTTAATCGTTTTTCTCTTACATTTTGACACTAACTACACCGAACAGAATTTTCCCGTCGTTTCCACTTTTTCTTAAAATTTGGCACAATTTCCATGGCCAGAGCTGACGCCCTTTTAATCTTCTTAAGGCGCTCCACCATCGAAGCCAGCAGCAGTGGCCCATAGAGGAGCCACAGCCACACCATAAAAATAATGCTCCCCCCCCCCTCTGCTTAATCCCAGAAATCGATTGAGACTTCGAAGAAATTAAGCTCAGCCGTAACGAAGGAGAATTGCCCCAATGTAGAGTCCCCACTTTTCACTAGAATTAACTGTCAGGATGGTGTAAAATTTCCGTGAAAACTCCCACCCCAACGTCGTGTCCAGTAAATATGGGTACAGTACCCTCTGAAGGGTCTCTCCAGCGCCGTTTTTTTCATTTTGCTTCGTTGGTGGCCATTAATTTCACTTAGTATAATTTTTTTTAACGTCTGTGCGGTTTCAGCGACTGGACACGGAGTGGTGGAAAAATGGTGGAGAAGGGTTGAGTTCTGAACACGCGGGCGGCTCAGTTACTGGGAGAATGTGTAGGGCTTCTCTCGCTCTGGCGAACAACTGTAGGCCTTCAGCCATCCTGATAAGTGGCCACACTGCTGAGACTCTTGTAATCGGATATTTTGTCTTTATGTTTTTGGAGGAGAGCAATAAAGTAGGTCTCGAAAATTTATTGGAATTGTAACGTCCTTTCTTCCGTAATGACCTGCAACAGCCTCTCCTTCTGCGCTGTTATAAGGAGAACAGTTACTACTGAAAAGTTTTAATTGAAATCTTAATGGCGGGTAGACCATTAGACGTCATCTCAATTTTCGAAGGTGATTAAGAGGAACGAGCCATTAAAGGAAGGTTTTTATAGACGGCGGTACCTTGCTTGCACAAGAGGTATGTATATGTATGCATAAACCTAAGTCGCAGGATTTATTTTCAGCAATAACTGTAAAAGATTTTATGCATTTAATTAACAGTGATTTTAGTTAGTTTGAATGCTTTAAGATTCATATACAACAGCACTAATTTGAAGTTCGTTTTGAACCTAAGGAATTAATGTTTTGCCATCTGCGCCACGATTACCCATTCCACCCCCACACCACGTGATCCGCACTCTGAAATGTTTTTGCTCTTCAACAACAATTCAAATGGAGGTGAATTCCAATTAGGCTGTAGTTGTGAACCTACGCTTTGAAAATCTAATTACCGCAGGGATCAATACTGCTCCAGAATTCCAGAGAAGGAAATTTGAAAGTTTTAGAAATATTTCGAATATTGAAAAGTATAATTGAAATGTTTCTTTGATTTTTGTCGACGTTGAAAATTATCTAATTTATATATTTAAGCTTCAGGGTTTATTTCCCCCAGTCTAAACCATTCTCCCAATCGACACAGTACTACCACAGTACAGACGACCGACTACCGTCACAGAGGTCTGTGGTTCGATTCCACCCCGAGGGCTTTCCCCATAGATTCCTCTTGAGCACCACACAAAGAAAAATCTGAAGTGAGGTATCCCAGCAAACCAAATTTTAAGATATCTTAGCGAACTCGTTACGGAAATTCGTATATTTCTCCCGAATTCGCAATAGATTTCTGAACAAATTCGGAACGAAAAATATATGAAGGGGTTGACACGACATCGTTACAAAAATTCTTTTCGAATTCGTTACGAAATTTAGTAAAGATTTAGCAAAGCTTTTTACCCCTAATAAAAGCTTCAGATTCATAGGTTTTTTTGCTTTAAAATAAAATAACAAAGGACATGGCTAGTGAAATTCATATAACTCCATTATAATATTTTAATATATTTATTTTATTATAAATTATTATTAATTATTATAAATTATTATAAATATATAATTGAATATATAATAAATTCACAAATGCACTTGCGCACTTCACTTAAAAGACACACGATTTCACATGGAAGTTGTTTTCCGAATTCTTTTCGAATTAGTTTCGACTAATCGCCACATACAAAACTTTAGTTTTGGTTGTTGTATTTCTTCCGAAAATCTTCCGACTTGTATGAATTCGGAAAGTTTGGTTTGCTGGGATGCTCCATCATTTTTTCATAAGAGACCTTACGTATTCGCAAAGCTTTTTAAAAAGCTTTAAGCTTTAGTTCTACTCATACAAAGCTTTAGTTTTTTCTGTTGCCTTGCTTCATATTTCAGGCAATTATGTTGGTGGCCATGAAAGCTGTCATTTAGACTGGTTCTTGTTTGTTTGCGGAGGTCAAGCAGCATTGGACGTGATAAGTATTTGGTTGGGGAACAGCGACACTCGCGGTTAAAAATATAAAGCATTAGATGCCCCTTGTGGGCCCTGTAGGGCAATCCACATGGTGCCCACATGAGACAGTGAGGCTAGTCTCATAGAGGCTCCATCTGCGGCCCCTCAAAATGCACTATCTAGGAATATCCAGGATACCCTAGCGGAGTTCGGGATCCACAATGAATTTAGTCAATGAATTTTCCGTATACTGGAAGATACAATTTTCTACAGCAGCTTAGGAAGCATCAAAGTGAAAAGATGACGTGACGCGCTGATATCACTTAAGACCATGGATCGGGAAACCAATATGGGCAAATGAAGCGATTAGGGAGTTCATGGTGCTTGCAGAAAGGTTTCAGAAATGAAGTTGACCGAGAGGTATCAAAGAAACCTCATATGTAATGGATCACTTGCTGAAAAGAGACTGATTAACAACAAAACTGGAGTCTTC
The DNA here is from genome assembly GCA_963855945.1 of Thereva nobilitata. Lineage (NCBI taxonomy): Eukaryota > Metazoa > Arthropoda > Insecta > Diptera > Therevidae > Thereva > Thereva nobilitata. The sequence goes on from OY979696.1 coordinate 5,533,863, forward strand.
ACTGAGGATTTAAAGGTAAAATTATCTTTGAGTCTGAGGAATTACACCTCAATTTTGACAAGCGAGGATGCCTAAAGAAGAATCAGAAGCAGGGAAAAATCTTCTCCACCACACCTGGACTCACTGACTTTGGAGTAGGCCCAAACACTAAACAAGTGTGCGAAGTAAAATAATGTGATGCTAGCCTCTGTTATAGTACCCAGAGGGATCGATGAGAACGGCAAGATTGACAACCTGGTAAAGCAGACTTCGGTGTTTAACAGTCCGACTTCATACTATGTCATTGGTAGGGACCTGGTAAGGAATCGCATCGAGGTATGAGTTGCCGAGGAACACCAAAAGCGTTTGGATCCTGTGACCAGGCCCGCCGCTAGTCGCTTCAGCGCCCGCGTGCAAAACAGACAATGCCGCCCAGGGGCTCTGCGCTATCAAACAACTAGAGCGAATGGGAAACTCGTTTTCTTCCTTGTTGGCTTTTCCTCTACATGGAACAACGCGGAATTCTCTCTAAGATTATCTTAGGGAAGATCGATTGAAGGAGCATATTCCAAATTAAAAATTGGAAATTTGAATACGTTATTTTTGATATCTCACACACTCAATAAAAATTTTTAAAAAACATTGGACGTCTTGCATTCGCCCAAGTAAAAATTTGGCCGAGTTTTATGCATGGAACTAGCCAGTTTTTACTAGTCTCTGGCCAGGCTCTGTCTAGGAAAACGAACTAGGCACTGTCTAGCAACGTCACGCACTTCTTGACTAGCCGCTAGCCAGACAAACTAGTCTGGCACTGGCTAGTTTCTGGCAAGAATCTGTCCAGTCTTGAAAACAATTTGCGATAATATTGTAATAAATAAATAAATAAATGAAATACTTTATCGTTTCAAATTTCAGTAACAATTTCTTTCTAAAAAACAAATTATAAAATTAATTAGTCTTAGAGCAAAGCAGTATCAAACTTTGACAGACGAGATTATGGATAGTATCTGGCATGAAATCTCAGCCCAGTTTTTGCATACAAAAATCTTGACAAGTTTTGGATAGAAAAAACTGTAACAATTTGACTGGCCAAAACCTAGCTAGGTTCTGACCAGTCATAAATTTGAATAGTGTACACTGGCTAGGAACTGGGCAGTTTCTGGACAGATTTTACTGGGCTAGTTGAACTGGCCGAAGTCTGGCTAGTGCCACTTTCGGACTGGGAAAAATCTGGTCAGATTTTTACTTGGGCGGGTAATTAATATTAAAAATTCAAGTAAAGGTCGAGTAAAAATGATATTAAACGTGGGAATTTATTGCACATCAAAATGGATAGAAGTCAGAATGCTTTAACTAGAAGTCAGAATGCTTTAAAATTTTGTGAATAATCAGATTAGAATGTCAAATTTTATTTACAGAATAAAGACTTCTATCATGGGAATTTAATTTTACATTCTCTGTCTTTATACTATACTATTTTCAGAGACCGAACCGAAACCTTAAGGGGTTTGAACCTGCACACGTTTTCGGTTTATTTTTTAAAGAGATCAATTCATGGAATTGTTATGGCATTATAAAAAGAACCTAGATGAAAATGAGTTCGATGGCGAGATTGTTGTGTTTGCCGCCCCCTGAAAGTGCCGCCCGCGTGCGGTGCACACTCTGCACGCCCGCACCCAGCGGGCCTGCCTGTGACCAGGTTTTGGAAAGCTAAGATAGGCTTACAAGAGAGATTTAGGGCCGTAAACATCATCGAGGGGTACCTTTAACTAAGAATCAAGGATTACCTTTACCCACAATCGGTGGTATGTTTAAAATGCTTAAACATCAAATACTGTAAGACTCTGGGATTTTGTCGGACGGACAATTCGAACGAACAAACGCGAGTGTATGGGGAAGAGGGTGAGACAGGATGTGGAATTCCATCATCCTCTCGCACCCTCTTACACATAAACTCGCGTTTGTTCGTTCGAATTATCCGTCTGCGGTACGCTCGTGTAAAACCACCCATAGCAAATTTTGCCCACGTTTTCGCATATGGATATCTCGCTCCTACTTCTATTCCAATGTAAAGCTCATTCTCAGTGAAAAGCTCACTCAAATATTGTTAAAACTTATTGGTATGGAAAATAAAAGTTTTTAGAGCAACGTACAAAACCATCTCGTCTCATCTTAAGCCGCTTTTTTATATTTCGAAAAGTAGGTTGTGTCTATACTCTGGCAATAAAGCAATAAAAACTTTACATTTCAAATTATATTTTACTTTTTAGTTCATTTTAAAATAAAAGTTTTTTTTTATTTTTTTTGAACTATATTTTTTATTTTCTACTTTTTAGTCTATTGTATATCTTCGGCCATTTTGTGGTGACCGCCATAATAGATTTAAAATGACGTCACACAGCTTACTGCACTATACTCGTCAAACACTTTCATTTGATACCCATACCGAGGGCGTTGTAAAGAAAGAGATCTCCCATTTTGTGTTGACTGCCATTTTGAATTTTGAATGACGCCACATAGCTAATTGTATTGTTCTTGTCATACCCTTTCATTTAATGCCCATGTCGGGTTTCGGGGAGCGCAATTGCAAGAGTCGGCCGCCATCTTAGAACCGCCATCTTAGAACCGCTATCTTGATTTTTTTTACAAAATGGTCAGATTGCATTGTCACGCGAACTATATATATGCGCAAAATTTGAAGTTGATCGGTTATATGGAAGTGGGTCGTACCAAAAATGCTCTCAGAGGTGCTATAAATTAGAAAAATGTTTTCTACCTAAAACACGCTAAAAACGTTTACTAGTGAAACACTTTCACTCCTTTACTTTCATTAAATGCCGCTAACCCTTTAAAAGGCGACTACAACGGTTTAAACGCTTTAAGTTTTTAGAAACTAAATACTCGAGTCTGCAGTGATGTAATTTGAAGAAAAACGGGCAATTGTCTTGGTTACCATAAAGGGTGTTATTAGCATACTTAATAGACCGGTTTTCGTTCGATTACGTAGGTCAAGCAGCATTGGACGGGGTTAGTACTTAGTTGGTGGACCGCTTGGTAAAACGACACTCCGCTTTGGAATGGTCGATTACGAATACATTTATATCTGTAACAGAGGCGTGCGCATACCTCTATAGCGGAGCATTTTTAGATTTTTGTGCCTGTAGCGGGAGCGTCCATGCTCCTGTGGTCTGCGAAAACTTTTGTACCCATAGCGGCAGTATGTCATAATAGGACCGGGCGCATTTGTTAGCTGTGCGTGCTAGTTACGGGCTTGCTTCTAAAAATATAAGTATGTCTGTACTTGGGTTGCGCGTGATTATACCAACTAATACCAAGAATGATAACGGATTAGCTATTGGTTTTACACCGTTCACAGAGACGGATTAGGAGATGTTTGCAGGATTTTGTTGCTTATCAGAGATTACTTGGCCTTAGCAGCATTGAATTAGACACGATTCTATCAATGAGAATGAGTTTATTGTCCCTGTCAAATATAATATCGTAAAGATTTAATATGGCACGTGCCTGTTTTGCATTATCAACGACGTAAGAATAACGCAGAGTACCGTCATCAGCAAATCTCTGAAATTTGGGCAGACAGCATTGGGAGTAGGTCAAATATTAGAAATAGAACAGGTGACAGAATTGTTCCATGGGGGACGCCGGCCGGTAGAGATGGTATGGCTTTTGCATTGGACATGCGAAAGGATCCCGGTTGGAGCGAATGAGTAAGTAAGAAGCTCAGTAGTCTTTTCTTATGTGAAAGTCTAAGCCCAGGAGTTACCCTTTATATGAACTACCAGTCTGTCATGTGTTTTCGACTAGCTTTATATTTTTCTTCTGAGTTTCGTGTGCTATCCCGAGTAAAAATAATTTAGTTGGCTAATTTTCTTACTAGCACGCGACCGCTGCTAGCGCGCATAGCGAACAAATAGGGACGCCACAAAAGTATGTACGCACCTGCCACAGGTGCGAAAATCTAAAAATTTCTTCGCTGGAGCCATCCACTGGCACGAAAATCTAAAAATTCAGGCATGAACAGTTATAAATACATCCGCATTAGGGTGGAACTAAAAAACGAATTTTCGAATTTAATATTGTAATAGTGAAAACTTGTTTTCCTTTTTACTCTATATAACGAAAATATTTTACTTTTAAATTTAAAATTATGTTTACCGGTTCCTCAAAGCCTGTGAATTTCTAGAAAAATTAGTAAAACGCGAAAAAACTGCATTACGCCTTTTAAGCCTATCAATAAATTTATATGATGCGAAACAAAATGAAGAAGGCTTTTTAGTTTCGTAATTAATGTATAGTTTAGTTTGGATTGGCGTTCATAGTGTTTGACGGTGGCTTTCATAGTGTCTTTTACTTAAGTGAGAGTAAAGTGGCCCATAGACGACTATCAATAATATTGTGCAGTTATATTGAACAAAATATTGACGGTTTCCTTCTTTTCCCCAGACATTCTTTCAATATCACGAACAAATCAAAATATTGCACAATATTATTGATAGTCTAGGGCCCCATAAGACTCATGATAGATTAGTTCGAGTTAACGTAAAGTGGTGTTTGTGAGTCTATTGGGTGCGACGGAACCGCTGTCAATACGGGACGTAAAGCTGGAGTTATAAGGATAATGGAAACTAAATTAAAAAAACCTTTACAATGCATAATAATATGCTTACTACATACGTATGAGCTCCCCTTCAGGTACTTATTTTAACGACTCGATGGGAAAACTACGGGACCTAAGAGATTTTCTGGGCTAATAGGAAAACAACTTGAAAAATGCGAAGATATGGAAATTCAGGATTATAAAAAAATTGAAACATGTGAATATGAATTTTGAGGACTTAAGTACGGACCAAACGTATTGTTTTAAATTTGACATGCAGTATCAAGCGGAATATTTCCAAAAGACTTAGCGAAAAGGAACCTTGGAAAACTCTCCCACTCTCGTTGGTTAACAACAGCCAACAGACTTTTGCATTTATATGTGTCGTGTAAAACACCATCTTACAATTTGAAGGTTCTTGCCGAATATATCAATAAAATTTACAGTCATATGTGGTTTAACATTAAAGTAAAACCTTTTTATAAGGATGGCTCTACTCATTTGTGGGAAATGATTAATTGTTCCAGATTAATGATGAACAAACGCAAGAACAAGACAGGACTAATATAGTCTTCGCCTTGTTCTTGTTCAGTTGGTCTTGGTCTTGCGAGCGTACCTAAGGCTTGGTGTTGTCTTGGTCTTGCGAGCCCAGCTAAGTCTTGGTCTTGTTCTTGCGAGATCGGTTCTTGTTTTTGCAAGACTTATCGTAACAGCTTAGAAAAATTAAAAAATAGATATGATACTTATTGTACTTTAGTTTTATTTTATAAAAATTAATTCAATTGTTTATTATACATTCCTTCATGTAATAAGAATGCTAATAATAATAATAACAATAATAATGTCGAGCTTGAAGAAATCAAAGTTGAACCTTGATTCCGCAATGGTGTTATGTATGTTAAGAGTAACATTGGGTTACGTTCGTAAATACATATTTAAACGGAATCATAGTGGTACTCTCTTTTGTGTTCCGTGTCATTTATTTTTACGCGAAGACCAAACATCAGAATCTGATGATGATAGTGTTGTTGAGAATTTTGCTAAAGTCTTGGTTTTGGTCTGCGTCTTGTTCACTTAGTCTTGGTCTTGCGAGCAGAGCTAAGTCTTGGTCTTGCTAAATGTGCAAGACCAAGACAAGACTGCAAGACCAAGACCATTTTTGCTCATCACTATTCCAGATACCTTAAAAAACAGTAAAAAGGCCTTAAAAAACAGTATAAAGTTACCCAAAGAAATGCCTTCTGTGGTAATCATGAAAATATCCGTTTAACAATGTTAACTGATGCCCGGAAAGATATCAGAGACCTTGCGGTTAGAAGGATTATTGCAACTAGATCTAAACCTAAGAAAAGTTTTGAAGTTCCTGTTTTTAATTTTGAAGCTTCTGAATACATATTTCGATTTAATGAACTGGAATGATTTCAAGCTGACGGAACCTCCTGTCTTGTCAGACTTTTCTGACGAACAATTGAAAAAAAATGGAACTAACAGGAGAAATACCTGGTTTTCTATGTTTTCCTTGTCATACTGTCATGGAAGCCGCTTAAAGCGTGAGTGGATCAGAAGCTAGAGATGATTTTATCTTGGGAAAGTTGAAGTCCCGCAATATTATGCCAAATTTTGGAATTAAAAAGGATTATAAGCCACACTAGGCTGAATAACTAAATTAACAAAGGGAAGAGGGTGGAAGTCGACACACAGCCACCACAGATGGTAGTAAAAAAACGCAGCTCTTACCTCATATCTGCTTAAATTAAGCAAATATTACGCTTACTTTAAGCAGATATGAGGTAAGGAGCTGCGTTTTTAACTTCAAATTACTTTTTGTTTAAATTGGTATAACTTTGATCATCGTGAGGAAGCGGAAGACGAAGTAATTACCTTAAAATTTTTTTATCGGTAGTTTAGGCATTCAAAAAGGAAAAAAAATATCACTATTAGATATCAAAACAAAAAAGTTTTTTTTTACCATATACTTAAGTTCCACCCTAATCCGCATCGGCATAAACCATTCCAAACGCGAGTGTTGTTTTACCAAGCAGTCCCCCAGCTAAACACTAACCACTTCCAATGCTGCTTGACCTAAGCAATCGAACGAGAACCTTCCCTGCAAACATTTCGTTTCGGAAACGATTCGAGAACGATTTGCCAAAAGCGAAAGCTTGCTTCGATCTCGGACTCGTTAACGACTCGTAAACGAATTCGAAGGCAATAAAAGCGGAGCAAGAGATCGAATCGCTTTCTCGTGCTGATAACGAATCGCATGCTCGTATCGATAGCAAATCGCTTCTGCGCCGAAAATCACTCCGCCGAGCAAAACAAGTCAAAAGCTCAAACTTTCCAAACAAATCGTTGAAGAGAGACCAAAGGCTCTCAAAATTTCCTCTCAATAGGACTTCAAATCGGTGAAAGGACGTTATGTTGTTAGTGTAATTTGGAGATTTGAAGTCCAATTCAGGCGAAATCGGCTCCCAATATTTTTCTACAGCATGAAGGCTTTGGGAGAAACAAATCAACCAGGAAAGCTTTCATTTTGCGTTTTGAAACTTTTTCTCGTACCCTTCTCAAGCATTTTTCGAATCGAGAATGGTCCGACAAAGCGAGCCTACGAGAAATTGTTTGCAGGGTTTTTACTGAGTATGCTATTGGCACCCTTTATGATCACCAAGATAGTTGCCCCTTTTCTTCGTCCTCTACAATTTTTAAAGCAATACAGGCGATTTATTTCGTGCATCCCTGTGGCGGGAACGTGGATCCCCGTTGGGGGAGTGTGCGTGCTAGTTTTGTTTCCGAGTAAATATAAAACTCGCCCGCCACAGGGATGCGCGAAATCGCCTGTATTGCTTTAAAAAATTGTAGAGGACGAAGAAAACCCTTGTAAGAATGTGCCGTGCGCATTTGTTCGCAATGCGTGCTAGCTGTGGCGCAGTGCGTGCTAGTGCGTTCCTGATATGATAAATTTTCGAAGATGACTCGTTTAATTATCCTTGCAAAGTGTCCCAGCAGAGTCGATTCCAATCTTATATATCGAACAAGGTAGCAACAGCCAAAGTCTGACAATACATAACCCGACGCTTAAATAAAATAAAAAGTCAAGACCAAATTTTTACAGACTCAATTTATTAGTGTTAAAAATAAAACTTGTAAATAAAGCAACCTTAGGCTGAAGGCATCCCCTTAAGGTTGTGAAGATTCTCCTTGGGCAGCATAAACAAGAGCAACTTATATGGCACCTTTTCTAAATTGTGCGTATGATCGGTTAATAGCTTTGTTTTTTATCTGTTGAAGAAAACAAAATAAAGTTCCATGTTTGAGGAGCGTTACATAAAGTCCCTAAAATCTGGGTACAATGAAATTTTTCTGGTTCAAGTACATATTCTAGGCTATTACCTGTGGTTTTGTTGTTTAAGGTGAATCAGTCCTCCCCAACCCAAAAAAAGATATATTATCATAGAATTTTGCTTAGTCTACAGCAGCCTCCATGTCGTCCTCGCCCCCCTCGTGACCTATACACACTAGGAGCTTAAGGGACACGTAGCCTGAGCATGTTTCTGTATGCCGTTGTCATTCTTTGTTGCCCTTATAAAGTGGCTCAGTACGAGTATATACACAACACACGCACGAGGGAAAGAGCCTCCATCAATGCTGGGTGTCCCCCATCCATATCCATCTTTCGTTGTATCGATCCGAGGATGGAATTTTTTTTACCCTTATCCTTATTGTGAATGGAGCGATACGGATAAACGGGAAAGGCCCTTTGAGGGATGGTAGTAGTCACTTGAAGTGAACAGAGAAACAATCCCAAGTGGTTTTACGCGGAGACTGGAGGATATTCTGTCGCTGCGTAGTGTATCTATACTTATATATAGGTCGTTCGTTTGGTGTAAGGAATCTACAGTGTAATAAGGATCACACATACACTTTGGGGCAGAATTGGTAGGGTTTTTTTGTACGCTTCCTGGGTTTGAGCCCAGTTAGAATCTTTCTATGTCGCTTTTCCCCATTTGGGAAATGTAAGCGGAGCTTTTAAGGGAAATTCTCGATTTTCTTTAAGAAGTAAAGAAGTGGATTTTTGTGAATTGGGATTAGAATAGTTGACTTAACTTAAACATCCTTTCACATCGAATAGACTAACAGATTATGAAGCATTGAGAGAGAGAATTCAATATTTGAAGTATTCAAGAATCATTGACTTTGTAGTATACGTAATTGTGCTGAAATGGAATTTTACTAATTGACAGCGGATAGAAGTGTATGAATATGTTACTGGGAGCCAACGACCACGTACTATTGTAGGTAAAGGTGCCACCACCGTCCAAGTACTGAGGTCGGTGACAGAACTGACGCTGAAGTTCACCGTTTTATAACCGCAATCTTCATAAACTGAATATAAGAAAAGGTTTCCAAATGCACGATGATTGATCTTATCCTTATTCAGTTGTCTCTCTGGTTTGTCTCTCTCCAAATCTGCAGCATTGGGTATTGTAGGGAATTCTCAATGTGACCGCATGCTGCCCGATTGGCCAAGGTTTTGTGATGATCGATGTGATTCTGGCGATGTCCTTGAACGTCCTCAAGAGAATTTTGCTTGCTGTAGTCACTACAAATCCAAGTGTTTGATAGGTGTTTAGAAATAAAATACTCTTTCTAAGCGGTAAAGTGTTTAATAGATAGGGAGTGTTTTTGAAGCGAAACTTTTTTTTAAAACAGAAGAAGTGATTAGTGAATAAAATCAATTCACTAAAGTGATTTATCCTTAAACACTTGAAGTGTTTAACAGAAATTACCAATAACAATTTTAACCTAAGTACAAAACGCTAGAAGTGTTTACAAGTAAAACACTGATTCATCCATAAAACATTTGGAATAGTCAACATTTCTTGAGAAATAAACAGGTAATTATGTTGGCGACTGCAAAGGGTGCCATTCTGCCATTGATCATACTCAATAAACCAGTTCTCGTTCGATCGCACAGGTCAAGCAGCATTGAACAGGTTGGTACTTAGTAGGGGGACGGCTTGGAAAAAACGACACTCGCGCTTGGAGGACGAAGAGGCGACTTTGCCAGTGGTTAGACCACGTCTTTCTAGTCTTGGAGTATCTTAAACTATTCCTGGAGCGGAGTCTGCTATTGAAAGGAAATAATGATATTTTTCTTCATCGCTCTGGTCTCCCATATTTTTCCCAAATGTAACAAATTAATCTGTTTTCTCGTTGCTCTTTATGTTTCTCCTGCTCAAGGAATAGAGCTCCCTTAACAGGTTTAAACCAGCTGGAATAACTTACAGACCGCTCCTACTGCCTTTATACCCGCTTGACTATCCGAAAACAGGAATATCCTTGATCGTTAAGTTCAGCTATGCTGCTAGGCAGGCTGCAGAACTAGACAGGTGGTAGTATTAATGGAGGTTTGGTAAGGGAAGAAAACTCCAAACTCTACATCCGACTATGGTTTGTAGTCAGATGGCCTATCTACCGTTCACTGTGGTCGAGAGAGAGCAGTGCAATTCTTTGTCTATACTTTTTGTAGCTTCATGGTCGTGCAAGCAGACGAAGAGATCGATCAAGTGACAGTAGATCGAGAATTACGCTTAGTGCTCAGCACACTCACCTTAGTGGGTGTTGGTACAAAGCCCCTATTACCACGAGACAAGCCCTAGTCCTAATTTCTTACATTATTTTACAAGAACAAATAACCACATGACGTAACCGTATGTCAGCACTGGCCTAACCACTGCTGTAGAGCTTCAACGTCCATTTCTCTCGCCGAAGGTTTGTTTACTGGCATAGAAATCTGTGCTGGCCTTCCTGGCACTCTTCGATGTTGAGCGTCCAGTTTGGCTTTGGCAACTTGATTTTGACCGACTTCCATATAACCGATCAACTTAAAATTTTACACATATGTATAGTTCGCGTGACAATGCAATCTGACCATTTTGTAAAAAAAATCAAGATCGCGGTTCCAAGATGGCGGCCGAAATATGCAATTGTACTCCACGACCCCTGACATAGGTATCAAATGAAAGGGTATGGCAAGTAGAATACAATTAGCTATGGGGCGTTATTCAAAATGGCGGCTTTCACCAACCACTCGGTACGGGTATCTAATGAAAGGTTATGACAAGTAGAATACTATTAGCTGTGTGGCGTCATTCCAAATTCAAAACGGCGGCCAACACAAAATCTAGGATTACCTTTTTCTTTACAGTGCGCTCGGTACGGGAATCAAATGAAAGGATATGACAAGTCGAATACTAATATTTGTGTGGCGTCATTCCAAATTCCAAATGGCGGCCAAAACAAAATGGCGGATTACCTTTCTCTTCACAACGCGCTCGGTATGGGTATCAAATGAAAGGGTGTGACAATAGAGTACTATTAGCTGTGTGGCGTCATTCAAAATGCCGGCCAACACAAAATGGCGGGTTACCTTTTTCTTTACAACGCCGGTATGGGTAGTGTATGGCGAATATAGTACAGTAGGCTATGTGACGTCATTTTAAATTTAATTTAAAAATATAAATATAAATATTTTAAAATGAACTAAAAAGTAAAAAATAATTTTGAATGTAAAGTTTTTATTGCTCCAGCCAGTATATGGAAACAACCTACCTTTCGAAATGTAAAAGAGCGCCCATATTCAGCAATCGATCCATAGTCTAAAAATATAGCAACGACGAAAAGACTCCTCCGTGAGATATGCCACGGCATGTCGTATTTATCATTCTTTTGTTGCCTAAGCAAAGCTGGTGTCGATGATTCTAGTTTACAGAATGCGGTGGATCCACTCAGGGGCGGCGCGAGGTTTTTTTGCGCCCCATCAGCTGATCATATGAAAAAAGCTTTTTTCGTCTGGATCGCAAGGACGAAGAAGCGGAAAATACACAAGGTACTTCTAACTTGGTAGCAATTAGCTTGGCTTTTTCAATAACTTCCTGAAATTTTGCTGTGATCGTAAATCTATCAAAAAACCTTTTGTTGAAATTAAAAATTTATATCAATCCCAGAGTAAACAGCAATACACAATACATAGCCATCGGAACATTTTGTTTCGTTGTGTGAGTTCATATGGTGCATTTTACAAAATGTTCAAAAAGTGCTCCAGCATAGTGAAAATGAAATTATTTTGTGTTTCGTCTCGCTCATTCCACTGCTTAATTCTGTATTTACATCTTATGTTCAAATTTGAGAACATCAGTTGAATGAGGGATTTTTCTCTCACTTGGTGAATTTTTCTCCTGACTTTTTACTTCTGCTGATTCTCTTCCTTCATTTTTTGAAAAAAATCTTTTCGAAGCAAAAGTCTCGAAAGGAAGTAGAAAAAGTCTCGAGAGTACGAGAGGAAGTAAAATTTTTTTGCATGGAATTTGTGTTCTCTTGTTACATGAGTTGAAATATAGAATATTTTATTGGGAAAATAAAATGGAAAACTAAATCGTGGTAATAAAAATGAAATCCTTTAATATATGAAAAGGATGTTAAAAACAATTTTTATATTTTTTTTATCAAATTTTTTTAATTTTTTTTTATATCTGAATATCTGAAATAGCGCCCCGTTCAATGGCGCCCGGTGCAAGTGCACCATTCGCACCTATGAAAGCGCCGCCCCTCATCCACTGGCTAGATCCGAATTGTGCCAGGGCTTCCCGGATGGTCTGCTTATTAATGAAACCATCTTCTATGTCGAAGAAGGCTAAACATATGGACCTCTGTTATAAGAGTTTTTGAAGTTTAGGTCTCGCATGTATATAGGTCTCGATCATAAGTTTACAAGATTATATTGTAAACCTTTTTCATTTTGTGCCTGGGACTAGTTACCTTCGAAACGAAGATCATTTTGACTTACCTCCAAAAGTTTGAAGCCGTAGTATAGGCAGTTCATATAGATTGACATAATCTATCTCATATACTAGAGCTTTTAAGCATGAGCACAAACCAAGCTTTTATGGCGTCACTTGAAAGATCATTCCTGTTGGTTTGAATTTGAGAAAAAGCTTTATATTTTGAAAATAAACGGTGAAAATGAATTTTCTGAAAAAACGTGTGAGTTAAATTAAGAAATATCGTTTTTTCATATAGATTGACATAATCCATTGGCCCATATTATAATGCGTCTTATGGAGCATAATATGAACTATATTATTTATCTCGGCCGACATATATGTATATGGGAGGAAACCTTTTAATGCGTAGGTGCACCTTCAATAATAATTTTATTTCCGTCTGCAAACTTAAATATCGGTTTGGGACCACTTCTTTTCACATGGGGAAATGGATTTTCATGAGAAGTTCCAGGGGTTGTTCAGAACGCTCTACCCACATACTATCTTCATGCCTGATGTAAGATGATTGTCAGGCTGGATTAAAGCGAGTCTTGCTTAGCAAAGCCGATTCGCTTAAGACGTATTTCTAGATATGGTAAAGTGCTATAGTATAAGAGGCTAACGACATGTGTAAGAGTCCTTCCGTTGGCATTTTAATGAATTTTTAATATCTCAAAACACAATCAAACTCAGTGTGGGCTGTAAGCAATGTTTCGTTTAGTAAACGTCTTACTCCAAAACTCCTAACCCAGTTTAAGTCGATCAATACTCACCTTTCATCCAGCACTTTTCGCGCATCATTCCTTAAGACTCTACCCCAAAAACGAAACGTATTAATCACGAAATTAAAATACATAAACTGGCAGATATGAAGTCATAAAATCTGCAATTAAACCATTTAAAAGTAGAAAGTTTTCGCATTAATTTCCACATTTATGCAGAATGAAGTCTAGACCTCTCCCGAACTCACTTAATGAAACTTTTCACAAATTATCGTCGCCATAACTCACAAAGAAGCTCGCATTTAATCCAGCAGGCAACCGGCAATCAAAATGCTGCCCCGTATGTGTTTGCTGTTCGGCTCGAAGCATGGCTGTGTAGTACCTCAGCGGCGAGCTTCTAGGTAGACTACTACAGGATTTTAGCAAACAGAAAGAACATGAATGGCGGCGGCTGTGGCAGAAAGCTAGTTAAACATTGGAATTGGTGTTTAACGAGTAATTTTCTATCCGAGCCTACACCCGCGTCAAAGCGCCATTATTCAAATATGGCCTCAGCCGCCATCGAGCAAGATAAGCTCTTTAAGGGATGTTATCTGAAGCTAGTAGCATTTTTGAGATAGCTGACAAACTAGATCGGCACACAGACACAATGTCGATGATGGGGCTGGAGAGGGGATAGTGCGCATATCTCTATAAATATTAGTTGTTAAATTCCTGCAGCTCCTTTAAAGTCTCTAAAATGTCGGCCATAACGTGTTCCTGCTACGGCAGGTTGGGAAGCAGCCCCCATCGCGTTCATTCTGGGGCTCCTTTACTGATAAGCTAATATAATACATGCTCCCCGGATGAATGACGAGGACCGGCAGGGAGGAGGGTGGAAGTCGGGGTAAAATATCGCTTATTTGAATTCTTTCTACTGTGCACAGGGGAGCAGAGTATTCCCTATTTTCTCGTTATTTTTTTTTCAGAAAAATCGATTATTTTCCGGGAACGCTCCTCCGCGATGTAGGGATCCTTGCACCTATTCGCATCGTACACGTTTAGTACACGGCGAGCGGCGGGGCTTATTAACAACTCCATTCCAGGCAACCCTAGCTCTCCCCGTTTCCAGCTCGATTCATATCCTGAAGTACTTCCTGGGCTCATTACTGGAATTGATTAAAGCTACACATTCTTCTCTAGAATGCGATTGTATAGCACTTAAAGGTGTAAAAGTAAAAAGCGAGAGAATAACGTTAGCTCCAGAATCGGATGTGTTCAGCGTTTCTTTTTTTTGAAATTTTTTTTTCGGTTTCCGTTTTTCAACTCTTGACAAGATGAAAAGCCAAGAAATTTATGTTTCCCTCATTAAATTTATCGTCGGTGATTATTCACCCCCACCCCCCACAGGCTGAAAAGCTGAGGCTGAAATTCATCCGTGAAGGATGAATTTGTGTAGAGCACGCTTCAAGGATATCTAATTATATGTAAACGGGTGGAGCTTTTTATTGTGCGATTATCGTTTCTCTGTCAGGATACTGTTTACTCTGGTTCTTTCACGGATGTTTTTATCTTCATAAATTCTCTGAGGTAATGTGATGCTGGTATTGTGATTATAGAAGAATAACGCCGGATAATTATTTTAAGAAAATACATTTTTCATCGCAAAAAGAAAATGCTTAGGATTACTTTATAACGGGATTGCGCTACTTAATTAATCAGTCTACCAGGATTGCGAGGGTTAAAATTTTTAATATCTTTAAAGCTGAAAAGTTCTCCAATGCAGGCTTTCCCTTGTTTGATGGTCTCGGTATCCTAGCCGATAAAGAGCGCGACTACCAACCGGGAGGTCCATGGTTCGATACCACGCAGCGACATGGTACTCCGATCTTCCAGTTCTCCTACATAGCATGCTTTATTTTGTGTCTTCTCTCTTTACTTGTGCCTTTCTCTTTAATTTAACTAGTGCTGCACACGAGACAAGACTTGTCTCGAAATCTTCTCATCTCGATTTTCGAGACGAGATCGAGACGAGACCTCCAGATTAAAAATCGATACGAGACCGAGACTACCATTCGAGATCTCGCGAGACATCTCGAGATCTCGAAATCAAATCGTTATTTTGAAATCGTATCGACACCAACTATTTCAGTATCTTCACGCTGCGCTCTTTGACGAGCACCACATTCGGCACCAATACATGACTTGAGCAGGCTGCGGAGACAAGGCGAAGAGTACGCATTCCATTAGCATTTAAATGCAGAGTCCATTCCAAAACAGAAAAGGTATATTACTGTCATTTCATTTCATTTCAACGCATTTAAAATGAAATGCGTTGAAATGAAATGAAATGACTAAAATATATCTTCTCTTTTGGAATGGACTCTACGTAAATGTAACTCTACACAAATTAGAAATTAACTTTCGATTCATTGATCCCCTCTACCCCGCCCTAGTGCCACTGCAAAAGGCAGATTTACGTGTCTACGTCTGGGAAGTGACTAGCATGGAAATATAAGGAATATTTGTATACAATTTCATTAATATGGCACATATTGATATTTCTCGAAATACAGAACACTGAGCAATTTGTATTATTGACAGTGAAATTCGAGACTTTCCAAGACGAGACGAAACTTTTCGAGACGAAACTTTTCGAGACGAGACGAGACGAGATCGAGACGAGACGAGACGAGATCGAGACGAGACCTGAAAATACCCATTTTTTCGAGACCGAGACGAGACTGGGCCAAATCTCGCCTCGTCTCGTGTGCAGCACTAAATTTAACACGAGATTTTACATATACTCTCAAAGACGACCTAAAACAGTGTTAAAAGTTCGTTTCAGCTCGGTTTTTGTCTTAGGTGAAAGCTTTTTAGAGTTGTGTCTCGGCTCTGGGAGAATCGAGTTAGTCTTGTCTTGACTTAAAGCTTTTGGGTTTGTGTCTGGGATGTGATTGTATGAGTAAAGCCAGTGCTGCACCCTTTCTGATCTCCCACACATTACTCACACTTTTGGAATTTCGCAACATCAGTGTTTAAAAATAAGGTTTGTGTCTTCGCTAGGATGATATCTTTTTTGTATGGGAAATTTTGAAGGGGCAAACTTTGGTATCGTTTGCGCTTACTCATATGATTTTCTTTTAGATTTATAACCTATATCCATTTGGACAGATCAGACACACCGGAGATCGACCAGACCTCCTACTACTCCGTCCCGTCTCCTTCTCTGGGGCGGCAGCTAACAAAAGCCTCGGAAGGTGGCACCAGATTTATCACTTCTATCAAAATCTGAAAACAGTCACTGCAGACGAACACCTAGCAGCTCTGTTAATAAGTTCTAATCACACCTACCCGCGGTGGCCTCTGTAGTATTCCTACGGGAGGAACCAACGCGAGACGGGTTGAAGTTTTAAGTCGGTTGGGCTGAGGGTTAGCAACCTACTCCCACCACAACACTTTTTCTACGAATCAGCAAACAATGCCTCGGAACCGGATGGATAACACAACGACGAACTTTGTTTTTTGAACGAGGGCACGAATTGGAAAATGGAATGCAAGAACGTTGCTTTTTGATGGACGGCTGTATGAAGTCCTTAAGAAAATGAACCCATATAATATTAAGATCATGGGACTTAACGAGACCAGATGGCACGATGCAAGGGAGGATATCAGGTCAAGTCCAGCCTGATTAGCTGGTCACCAGTTTCTGAAAAGATTTTTGCTGTGCGTCTGCTCACCAGATTAAGAAGCGCTGGGTTAGTTCAATGTTAAGCTCCAACTGCAGACGCAGACAATAACATCAAACAAAGGTTTTATACGCAATTGAATAAGGGTTTTCACTTTGTTCCAAGGGGAGACATCGTTGTTTTGATGGATGACTTAAACGAACAGAGGCATTAGTCACTAACAACAATGGTGAGCTTTTCGTTGACTTCTGTAGTTCCCGCCAACTCATGGTAGGAACTAACTTTTGTCATAATAACCTGGGGACCTGGATGTCGGTGGATTGCAGAACGAGAAATCAGATAGATCACGTGACAGTCAGCCGCAGATGGAGAACTAATGTGGAGAAGGTCAACAGCTTTAGGAGAGCAGACACTGGAAAATACCACCATTTGGTAGTAGCAACTATTCACCGCCAAATCGCCGCAATCAGAAACGTTCAACGCGATGTCATAACCTTCTGCAGGACAGCATTAAAACTGTAGAATTTGCTGGGAAACTGCAACCAATCTCAAATCAGCAAAACGTTTCTGACGAAACAAATATTGAAAAGCTCTCGAGCACAACAAAGGACGTTATATTGACAGCAACAGAAGTGAGCACGGGTTATGTCTAAACAAACCGGCAACACTGGATCTCGGTTACAACCTTGCAAAAAATAGAATGCAAGAGGCCCTAAAAAGTAACGTGAGCAAGCGAGAATACTCCCAATCACACGGGGAGGTAAAAAGAAGTGTCCGACGTTAGTGGCGTAGCGTACTACGATTCGGACCGATCGAAATGAGCACGGAATTTTTTATTACTTGTACTGTAACGAAATCGAGGAATCCCCTTTCTTTAATTGAATGTATAATAATGACATCTTGCTCATTGTAGCGACTGGCAACACCGTCTGCACTGACTTGCAGGGATTCCCCGTATTTTATTTTGTGCTTGGATTGTTTGTGACTAATATTCAACGAGAATGATTTCTATCATATAAAGAATAGTGTTCAATATTGTACGAGGGTCGTCCCAAAATTAAGTTCCACTATTTTTTTAAATCCGTGTCGTTGGCGGGAAAAGTCTGGGAGTCTCAGGGAATTTGCGTCTGGGTGTAGTGGCAGCACTGTAATATTTCTATGCGCGTGCGTCGATCGATCCGACAGTCAGGCTTCAGCTACTATGGAGATTCCACTCGCTCCTACCGCCAAAACACCAAATAAAGCGAAAGTTGTGGAATCCGGAATCCGGAAAACGGCAAACGTTCTTTTGAGATTCCAAAGGGGTGTTGTTGATCAATTACCTGCCGTGTGGGACCACGATCACAGCTGCACGGTTTTGTGGGGGGTTTCAACAACTCAGAAAGGCGATCCAATACAAAAGGAGAGGAAATACACAAAAAACCGTCCTATCGCTCTGCTGAATCCAGAAAAAAAATTTCATAACAAAAAAAGGGCTTGACCGAATGTTATAAAATTTTTTCAACACGAACTTCGTTCAAACAAAAAAACGGCTCGACCGATTTTTATGAAAATCTTTTCAGATTATATCTTCGGTAATACGCGTCGGTCGGCAGCTCAATGAAGTCGATACCTTTTTTAGTTCGCGCAAGATCATGCAGGAAAAAATGACCACATACGTACGCATACACACACACGCATATTTCTTCTCAAATTTTTGCTTAAAATGCTATTGGGACCTTGAAAAATGAAAATAAGTTGAAAAATATGATTTCGATTTTCGGACCGATTACAATAACTTCCCTGTCAACTGGGAAGTTAATAAGAAGGCGGCAAAATTTTCTTCCGCAGCAAGGCTATGCCACCGTCCGACGGTATAAAAGACGGCAGATAAACGAGCTCACAGAAAAAGGGGAAAACGGCGCAAACACAGGCAACAGTAAGGTGCTGTACTAAATTGCTAAACAGCTCTGGGGAAAGCACTCTACTAAAAAGGATGCCGTAAAGAGTGCGGATGGAAGGCTGCTGTGCAACGACGAGGAGCAACTCCAAAGATGGGAAGATTATTTCTTCGCCACTCTGAATGGGTAATTTACACAGGAACCTGAATGCGCAACCAATAAGAACGTTCTATTTTAATTCCTCTGTCTTCTACCTATTCGGGTAGTATTTACTGTCCGACATTTCACTCTAAATAGAACCGTCGACAGTACAGAAGGCTTGTCTTTGAGCACAAGCCTTTCTTATCGAAAAACGTAAAAAATGTCTTAATACATAAAAGACAAGTTTGATTTAGGTTTATACCTATACCTATAGCATACACCGGCATATAACGTCTACATATTAAATGAATTACCCTTAACGAACCCAAAAAGTTATTCTTATGGTTTTAAAGACTGATTTGAGACATTTTAAAAATTCATTTAAATGTTCGTACAGTATTGATTTAATCCGTTACTTTCCCAGGAATATAAAGCTTTTCCCCTTTTCCCTAAACCCAAACCATATATATGGACGGAGAATGTGCCCTTGAACTTGTATAAGCCCTACTCAACATCATTTCTTCATTGTACACAATCAACTCATCCCAAAAGGATTGAAGACAGTAACTTTGAGATCGAGAAATTACTCTACCAACTCCTTCCTCCTCTACAGAAAGTGCTTCAAAAAAAAGTGTTCAAGGGAAACGCCATAAAAAGCTCATGACCTCTAATTTTTATTTGCACTGCGTCTGTTTTGAACTTGGTACTGAGGTAATTTGAAGGGCTGCAATAAAACCTTGTAAATGCAAAACATTTTTTTAGCTGGTTTTATGTGGATAAGGTTAGATGGCTTATTCTGAAGTTTAAGAGAAAATTGTAGCATTTATTTTTGATTCGAATTTTTTTCCTGCTTCTTTGTAAATTTAACTTAATTTTTCTAGGTTAAAAAATAAGAATTTTTTCTTATTATTTCAATTAAATATTATTTAATTATTTTCTATAAAAATTCCCCCACCCCTGATCTAATTATATTATAAGAATATATCTACTTATTTTAAATAAACATTTGGTAATGCAAAGCATAAATATCACATCTTCTCGGTAGAGCTTTTAAGCTTGGACACAAACCAAGCTTTTATGACGTCATATGAAAGATTTATTCGTGTTGGTTTGAATTTCAGAAAAAGCTTTATATTTTTTGAAAATTAACGATGAACGTGAATCTTCTGAAAGAAAACTTGTAATTTAAATTAAGAAGTATCGCTTTTTTATTTTTTTTATTTAAACTCGGTAGAGATTCGTGTAATTCAATGAGTGATCGAAAGAAACGGAAGCCATTAAATATATTTTAATCAATACGATCGCGTTGATTGCGTGAAGTGCGTTCAGAGCTTTTAGGTATAAAGTTGTATCGGTGGGCGTTGAAAAGATAGATAAGTTTATAACGGCGGCCCTATGCCCTGACTCAAAGGCACTTTGAAGAAACCACCTAGGAAAAACTGGGGTGAAAATTTATAAAAAATGGGGAGGCGAGGAAAACGAGACGGAAAAACAAAGGAAAAATTCTAGGGAGTCAGGATTGAATTTTTCAGCGAGAAAGGACTACACCGAGGGTGCGTACGAAAACTCGGGAGGTAATAAGTTTGAGAAAGAACCGAGAAGTATGTCGGGAATAAGCCGGCCTAGTAAGCGGAATAGAATTTTTGTGAAAATTTTAAAATTTGTTTCGGGAAATGTAAAAAAAACTGGAAAAAAAACATTAAAACCAGACGACATAAATTTCGACGTTGCTGGCTCAAGAGGTTCAAACGAGGATTTTGTGGCACCAGACTTTGGCTCACGAATCTTACAAGAGGAGTTTGCTGCACCAGGCTGTTGGTTCAAGAATTTGGCCCCAAGATATTGGTGGTCACCACTGGAACCGGGCTAGGCAGACCCACAGCAAGTTGGAAGTGCTGAGGCAGGCATTGGCAAGGCAGACGCCGGTCCACCCAACCCCGCATATTAGAGGCGATTCCGGCCGCTGACCGGGAGGGATCCTCCGAAGGCAGAAGAAAGAAGCAAAGTGAGAAGAAAGAAGTACGAAGACCGAAAAGAACCGTAGACCGTTGGTGGGGCCTTAAGATAAATACCCGTTTCTTGTTTAGATTGTTCTCCTTGGGGTAGGACATCCAGGGCCGGCGCTTGCTTTTTTTGCGCCCCGTGCAGTATGCCAAATTCCCCCTTAATTTTTTTTTTCAAAGTTTAATTTTTTTTTAATTCTTAATTTTTAAAATTGCGTCCCGTCCAATGGCGACCGATGCAAGTGCACCATTTGCACCTATGAAAGCGCTGCCCCTGCCCTGCGTCCAATCAGGATTTGTTTCTCGATCTTGCTGTTCTGCTGAGTTTGCTTGCGCTTGAACTTCACAAAACTCTCCCGCTAATGCTGTTTCTTTAAGCTTCGTACTGCTTAAGCTTCACGGTGCCCTTCAGTGCCACTGCCACCATTCTACATACATCGCGCAACCTCATCATCTGCTCCAGAATGTTTTTCGGTGAACTTCCCTAGCCGTTCCCAGCACAGTCCCGGGCTCCGAAAATCTATAGACCTATACACTCGAATCTCCATAATAGAGGTCCCTGTGTCGTTCTCCAAACCTACATATTTCACTGGGTCACTGTGGTCACTGCATTGCATGTATAGGTTTCCGCTGTAGAATCCTGCGTAGAATAAAAAGAGCCACCTTGGCAGCCTTCCTGGACATAGAAGGCCCTTTGAACAACTTCAGAGCAGATCCAGGTGTCTCTCGCCGAATTATTGATCTATCAGTTCCTTTAATATATGAAAATGAAGGCACGGGACCGCTTTTTCAATTTTGTTCGAAGTTTTAAAGTTTTTTTTTAAAATCTTAATTTCTGAAATTGCGCCCGGTGCAAGTGCACCATTTGCACCTATGAAAGCGCCGCCCCTGAGGACATCCTACCGGCATTTTGTATAGGTACCAGCTCCGCTACACCAGCAGACGACCACTGTCACGCACTACTTCTGAGGACGGCCCCCCTCTAAGGGGGGGGGGGAGGGGAGGAGACATTTAGAATATTATGTTGAACATTCTCTTGACTTTCAGCAAAGTATTCAGTGGTTGCGATCACATTCGTTTCTAGGTTATATTTGACAGATTGAGTTCCCGTAGATCTTGTATTGTTGGGCTCAACTGATGTTAGTTGGTTTGCAGTTTGAATAGGAGTAATGTTATTTGTTCGTTTGTAATTGAGAATTGTTGTTACCACCATTAAAGGTTGACTATTCTGCATACCCCGTGTTTATGTTGCTGACAGGTGGTTGTTTTCAGGGTGTTGGCACGGTTGTTTTTTTTCTAGGATGATGTGCTAAGCACCAGGATGGAGAGGCAGCGGACGACATAGCTCTCTCCGGGAGTTTCTTCAGGGGACCTCTGCTCCAAACCGGCACTCCGTGACCGACCGAACGAGGGAGCGCCCTCGTACAGGTAAGGTAAGTGGTGATGAACGAGTCTAGGTGGTATCGCCTTGGTCTCCCCATACCACGACCCCCCCACGAGCAGCCCTTATCGGGAGGCTCTGGGTACGCCTCGAGAATGTGTTTGGGTAGTAGAAATTTTTTGTGTTATTGAATGAGGTCTGGGGTTGGACCCTTCGGTCACCCCAACCCGAGGCCACATTACAGGTTAAATTAAGAGGCGTTTCAAATGTAGGAGTTGCAGATTACTGCAGATTGGCGTAATGCTGAAAGCGGACTCTCTTTTATTCATCTTTTAAGAACTCGAAGAATGCTTATTTAGCAATTTGGAAGATGTGTTCTTCACTGGACGATGCAAAACTTACACTTGTATGCTGGAATCTACTTGAAAGGCTACCGCTTGTCAAAATATGACCACATTGTCAAGGCACAGCAGGGTGAAATTGGTGACACTTCGAGTGACGGATCCTGTAAAGATTATTCATCTTTATATCTTTTGTTAAGTAATTATTTTTTGGAACTATATAATCGCATTCAATTTTTCATCCCACTTCAACACGATCCTAAGACACGATATTTTTCGGTTTCTGTTTAATTCAGTTACAATTGCACAGTCTTGAGTGCAAAAACGTGCTTAAACCCCATTAAGCGAAGTCCTACCGAAAATTAAATAACGTCCTTCACGAGGTGAAAGGATATTTTGTAATTTTTCCCGGGCATCCCCTTTCGTGTTTAAAGTTTCTGTGGCAGCTATGCAGCTGCAGGGCGAAATGCACAGTGCCATTGGGATGCAGCCGAAAGGAAATGCAACATCTGGAAACTGTCACGACAACTCAACCGGAGCAATGCAAACTTCAAAGCAGCAAAGCACAAACTTTCCAAGTCACGAGTTTAGTTTTCCATTTTCCCCAAACAACCTCCGCGCGCCTCATCCGCCCGGCCGAACGCTACCGGGCAGACATCAGCCCACCAACCACCCCCGGAGTATGTCCCCCTCCCCCCGGCGGGAATTCTGTGATGGCGGCTAGAATTTAATACAGCAGCACCCGGTTGGGGGTGGTGGTGGGCGGTGGGTAGTGGCTGCAGAGCTGGCAATTCGCTATGTTCTATTTTATGTGCATGCGACGGTGTTCATCTGGATAATTGGTGTGTTGGTGCAGTGTTGTCTCCGGCGAACGAGACCCACCCCCCGTGCACCCACCCACCTCCTGTTTTCGAGCTGCCCACTGATTTTAGCATGCAAGTTCGTTGCACTTTTATTGCACTTAATCTGGGGCTTTCTGGAGCGTGAAGCTACAATTCAGGAACTTTGCTTTGTTAACTTAAGCGGGCCCAGCTTAAGTCTCTACGACGTCGATTTCTTCATGCCCAGCTTTTAGCACGGCGTTAAATCGCAATATTCCAGACCGTTTCCGTATTAATGGGGATGGAAATAAGTGAGTAGTTCCGACAATAAGGATAATAACGAAAATGACTGGTTCTGAATGCGATTCGAAAAGGAATGCGACGCTATAAACTTTGGTATTGGAAAATGAAGTCGTTCGGGTGATGATGCTGTGTGCGCCATTTCAATGCTATTGAAAATATATTGCCACGACTGAGACTTTTATGGCGGAGCGAGCGGTAATAAAAATGGAAATATTCATAAAGTTTTAAAACAATAAAACATTTTGTGGTTACTAGAAGAAATCTCGTTCAAGTCCGTGCTGAACTCGTAAACGTTGTGTTGTTGGGTGAAATTGGATAGTAACTTATGCATTATGAACAATCTGAATTATGAGTATTGAGTTTGAAGCCGGTGCTCAAAAGTGGCTATTTACATGATAAACTACTTTCCAGACCTGGCCGAAAAAAGGATGTCAGGAAAGTTCTAGGGTAGTTCTAGGAAGGGTGGTTTTTTAGTATGTCCTATTAAGTAATTTTAAGAAACCAAGTGTTGAAAATAGACAGTTTTAAAGAATTCTAATGGAATTAGTCTTTTTACCCAGGAACAAGATCATGCTTTTGAGTGATGAAACTCATTTTCATGTGTTTGGGTACAAAATAAGCAAAATGGTCGAACCTGGGGCTCTGAAAAACCAAGAGAAATATTCGAAAAGCTTCTCTAACCACAACAATTGACAGTTTGGTGCTGTTTTGGGACTCCGGGCGGTCTATACTTTTTTGAAAGTGTTGCTGGTTCGACCTTTGCAGTGAATCGAAACTGATGAAATTGATGCTATGGATGTGAACTCGTTCATTTTCAGCACGACGACGGCCCACAGTCATACGCGACCGACAATGGGTATTGAAAGTGGGAAATTAATTATTTTTCACAAATCCAAATGAAATGTCCTGAGCTTCTTTCGCATACACCCAATGTACAAAAGTAAAGGGATAATTACTCGGATAACCTTCCAGAATCGAAAAAGTGAACACCTGAAAATTGTACTTAAGGTCGTACGCAAATTCTATTCTTAGTCCAGGGAAATTAGACATTTTACTTCGGAAAAATTCTGGGAAAGCTGAATTTTGGTATGGACATTGATATTATTGCTCTAAGGAAAATGTCACGAGTCCCCATCGATTTGACACTCCGACACGATTTTACGCGGGGTCAAAAGTCACCAAAAGCGGTTTTACGGAAATATCTCAGTAATGCTCACTTTTACAGAAAAGTTATATGAATAAAGTTTGTAGCTTAGGTCATTTCCTACAAAAAATATTTTATAACTTTTTCTTGTAAGAGTAACCGTTTTTGAGATATTTTGATTTTAGTCCACGGATATTAGACAAAAAAGATCAACTAACTACGGAAAAATTCTGGGCCTTTGACAATGACAAGAGAGCTTTTTGTAGACAATAACGTTTCGTATTGACTGATCAAAAAAATATCGAAAATACCAGTTTTTGAGTGATTTTTTTTGCCAAAAGCTGATATCTCCGGCAGCCATTTTTTTTTATTGTGATTCCGAAATTGTTTTCTTAAAAAGTCCCAAGGAAACTGTGGTCCAATTTTCAGCCATTTTGGAATTTTGTCTCCTTAAAATGCTAATTTCCCCGGACTATTAGTTTGAAATGTTGTCTAATCAAAATAGGTCTGTATCTGAAATTGTTGAATTTTGAAAAACTCAGCTTAATAGAAAACTCATTTTAGTGAAGCTATTTGATAAACGCCTTCCCTACGGTTAGAGTTGAACAGGACCTATGCGAGGGAGTACATTTGTCCCGTACACGACGATAAATTGTACTGAGGCCTCAATTTTTTTAAATGTCCCACTTCAAAAATAATGTCCTACTCTTAGTATGAGCGGTAAACCTGCACCCCCATGCACCCAAACTTACGAATCTCAAGGGACACAGGCGTTCGTAGGTTACGCGATTATCTACAAAACAAGATATTATACATTTTCCGTACGAATTGCCATTCATAACATATCGCCGTTTTGATGATTTAAAACACTCATGCCTTCAGAGGTAGCCCTAATAAAGCATCCCGCTAACTTAACATGTTAATAATAGCTGCGTTCCTTTTCTGCTTATTTTTGCTCGTGAGCACTTGCAGCTACTCCTGCTCTAAGATATGAGCAAAAGGTTTTATTCATAAGCACAAATTTCGCGTTCCTTTTCATGAGTACTCAAAAGCAGAAATGGAACGCAGCTAATGAGGTAGCGAAGTTCCGCTTAGCTCTGGTTTTCACCCAGCGGACGATGCACCTCCTTGTTCACCTGGTAGTCTGGTATTACCTGCGTCACAGCCTTTGTTGGCTGCTTGGTGGGATTCACTTGTTTCAGGAGGCATAAAACTCCAACGAGGCTGTCTCCTGCTAAACCCGACGGTTGTGGCTCAGCCGGCTGCTTAAAAAATGGAGTCATACAACAGCCAAAAGTTCAACCGCGAAGCTCACCGCCACCTCCTCATGCATCTTCCAGACTACCCTTAACCTATCATATCCTTTTTATATCTTCGAGCTAAGCTTACTACTAGACTACTAGCACCGTGACGTGAACGACATGACGGACTGGTAGAATAAAAACTTACAAATAAAAAATCGCGTATACGTCATCACACTATCAATAAAATCCGTGGCTAATATTTTCAGGGGTGATTCCAGGATATCTTTGGGGAAAAAAATTGTTCTAGAGAGGCGGCTATCCCCACTATCCACTAAGATACAGGGTATTTACGAAAAACAGAAACTTAAGTGACTACATTTAGAAAATACAAAGCATTCTTCGTTTTTTAGCATTTGGCGATTTACAATGGCTTTTTTTTCTTGTGAATTATTTTATTCTTAGGGATTAAATTGTTTACTATAATTTTAACTGCACACCGAATACTATTTCAGATAACATCATCTCCAGATTTTGAGTAAAATTTAATTCACCCCCCCCCCCTACAGAATTGGATCCGTCGCTGTGTGTTTCTTCTCAATTACAAACTCTAAATGGAGGATTTGGACAGAAATTTAATCTTATATTGTATTTATTATGAAATCATTTTTCTGGTTCTGGATCAATTAAATAGAATCCTTTATAGTACGACTATTATTGTATGTTATCATTAGGCATGTAAATGCAGAAAACATTACGAAATTGCAAAAAATAAAAAATGACTAAACAAAAAGCAATCAAACTAAAATTTCTCGCTTGACAAAAATTGATAGCAATTAACAAAAATATGCATTCAGGTAGACCTAAACTTTTAGGGATTAGCAATGAACAAATACTGACAAAAATATTGATTGGTGGAAAAACAGCATTCAATGTCGGGTTTCTAAGAAGAGAAAAGTGATTATAATTATTACTACAGAGATTAGATACGGCTGATAGGGGCTTATTTCGAACGCAGTTGGTATGATGAAGAAAAAGAGTGTGCATCGTCATGTACAAGAGTTGATATCGACATAGAAAATATCTAATCCTTTAGTAATCATAAGGCATGTACTAGCAACGTGTCACAAAAAATTCTGAAAAACATCTTACCGAATATTTGGAGATTCAAATTGTTGTGTTGGGGATTTTAAACTTGCACTCAGCGAGATAGTGTGAAAATGAATTTATTTAAATCAAATATGCTCCATTATTATCGAAAATTGTTCGCCAATGGATGAGAGTCATGATGTCATCGGTGAATAACTTCTATGGGTTGTGGTTGGAAAACTGAATCAAGTATAGTTTTCACAGGCTTCTTTTGTAGTCAGCTTAATTCCATTGAGGGAGCTCTGCAGAGATTGGAATAAGTGACAGTCAAAGGGCGCTATGTCTGGGCTATGCGGTGAATGCATCAAAACTTCGCAAACCAAACTTTCCCCTTTTTGATAAGCCATCAAAGAATTTTGTGGTCGGGCGTTGTCCTGATGGGAAACAACAATTTCGGACTATTTTCGTTCAATTTTCTGGCGTAATCTCTCTAGTTGTCCACAGTAGAGTTGAGAAACAATCCCCTTCACACACACCATTATCTTTTTCGACGTTAAATCCTGGCTTCGCGAATGCTTGCTCACCATCCCTTGTCCACGGTCTTTGACGCTTCTGATTGTCGTGCGAGACCCATTATTCATCACCGGTTATGAGACGTTTCAGAAATGGGGCGGTATCATGTGTTTGTGTAAATGGTTCAAAACAGTTTTGCGGTCAATGTTTAACTCTTTATCAATATCGACACTGCTGACATGCCTGACTTGCTGGACTTTCTCAAGAATTTCTTCAGTTTTTCAGTGATTGGAAAACCAGAGCGTGACTCATCTCAACCAGGAACTCGGAAGACGATTTTTGAAATCTTTGCTTTGAAAACTTGTCATGCGTAGCCAGTCCGACTTTCGTAGTGAGGGAGGGTTATTCCACCTCCAGCCAACCTCCACTCCAGCGTCCTTTTCTGTCTCAGCTGCTTCTGTCAGTATTTTCGAACTCGTACAACATGTCATCGCCTTCTTCTGCAGCTCCCTTCAAACTTCTCTTAACCTATTGTAGCCTTTACCGATCTTTCGAATTAACCTTGGTACTCGATATTTCATCAAGACTTTTCATAATTATTATAAGATCTTAAGGAATCACCACGTCAAAGGGCCTTCAACACAAAGATAAAGGTGCAAATGAGGACTTAATTTCACTAATTCTGATCAAATGATTGCAGTCTAACTACAAGTTAAAGCAATTCCACTCCAAGAGCTCGAAAAAAGTATTGGGAAAATCTTTACAGTGACACTATCTATATTAAAAAAAGAAAGTTTCTGTATGTATGTATGTACGTATGTATGTATGTATGTATGTATGTGTGCGCTATAGCGGGCGCACCAGCCATCGCAGAGCTTCGAAATTTTGCACGAAGGTCCGTGGGGGTCTCCCATGAAACACCTCGAAGCCCGATTTTCGAAATTCAAAATGGCCGCTGAAAAATGGCCGAAATTCAAAATGGCCACTCAAATATGAATTCGCAAATTGTGTTCCGATCTCAATGAAATTGGGTATCTAGGGGTTTTTAAGGTCGCTAATAACGAATTTGTGGTCAAAATTTAGAAATTCAAAATGGCCGCGCAATATGGCCGACGAATTTGTCCATTGTGTTCCGATTCCAATGAAAATCGGTATCTGGGGTTTTTTGAGGTAGTAAATAACGAATGTTTGATCAGAACTTATTAATTCAAAATGGCCGCCGAAATATGACTGAAATTCAAAAAGGCCACCTAAATTTGCCAATTGTGTTCCGATTTCCATGAAAATCGGTATCTAGAGTGTTTTAAGGTAGCAAATAACGAATTTATGATCCGAACTTATAAATTCAAAATGGCCACGGACGAAATTTTCCAATTCTATTCCGATTCCAATGAAAGTGGATATCTAGGGGTTTTTAAGGTTGCAAATAACAAATTTATGATTAAAACTTATAAATTCAAAATGGCCGCTCAAATATGGCCGACGAATTTGCCAATTGCCGTCCGATTCCAATGAAAGTGGGTATCTAGGAATTTTTAAGGTTACAAATAACGAATTTATGATCAAAACTTATAAATTCAAAATGGCCGCACCAATATGGCCGATGAGTTTGCCAATTTTATTCCGATTCCAATGAAAATAACGAATTTATGATCAAAACTAATAAATTTAATATTTCAGGGCCAATACGGCGGACAAATTTTAGCAAATAAGTGTCATTTCACTGTCAGCTGTAGGCAGGTTGTTCAAGAGTTGGGAAATCTGAATCTTCACATCCTAGCTCCAAATGGAAGAACATTGAACATAGTGTATCTTGGTCATTTCCCCTATTGTCGTGAAGTTTGCCATGCGATCGAGTGTACCTATAAAATCCTCGACTAATCAAAGGTAAATCGCCAAAATTACAACGAAAAGGGAAAGACCGTCCACTGCCATCACGAGGTTAAACGATGCCATCTATCGCATCCAAAAAGTTCGATCGGTAAGAACGGGACGGAAGCTGTGTTCGGAACGAACACTAAGTAAGAAGGGGGCAGTGTAACGGCTAACCGAAAAGAGAAAAGCAAAATTATAAACCGTCCCCCCCGCAGGTTGAATTTTAAATGGGATTAAACGTGGGTTCTCATTTTTTTAGGTTCAACCAAGCGTTGGGCACTTGATTTCCATCGGTTCAAGGTGAAACTTGGTATCCTTCGGTTTTCGATACCGCTGAATACGAACCGGTTTTGACTAATGACAGCTGTCAAAAAAGCTGTCAATAGAAATTAACCATAAGGTATCCAAAATCATATTTTCCAGATTTGTTGTTTCTTTCACTTTTTTCCTACCGCGGACAGTGCACACATAAACTTTTTTTATTTAAGGGCGTTGCAACGCACGCGGGTTTTTTGCTAGTTCTTAATAATCACGAATTTCCAATCTTAAAAACGAGCCATCATCAAAGGAAATCACTACTACCTCGTTCAATCAAACAATTTTTTAGGAAGTTCAAGTCCCTAGTACAAAATCCCCTTCAAGTTGCTACCATGCATCAATTCAAGCCTGTATACCCTTGATTTATAAAAGCACGACTAATCTACATGACCAAATCAAAAACAACTCTCCTAAGACACATGCCAAATTGCGAATTCCTTGTTAAGATGAACGTGTCCTGACGTGACGTTCCACAAACTCATTTCAGTTATCGAAGTCGCATTACACTAACGAATTGAAACCAAAAGTTTATTATCTCCTCCTGTATCACCTTTTCCAATCCACTTAATCTCTTTGCCTCTTCACCTGTCCTCTTGGTACAAAACTTTCTGACGGACATTTTATGACTGACGACGAAAAGTGGATATCCATAGTAAAAATCTTGACTTTGAAGTTGGAACCAGCAGAAAGGAAAGAAATTCGACGCCCAAGGATATGACTTGAATAAAGTTACACATCTGTCCTTTGAAGATTAAGGGATAAGAAATTCGGTTACGGGCCAACAACAAAATGTCGCATTGTTGCCAAAAATTCGTTTCGTCCTTGCTGCCCTTGCTCCGTGCCTGGGTCGCCAGCAATGTCGTATATCAAGAGGTGCTTTAGTTGGGTAGATTATAGGAACTGCAGCTTCAAATGCACATAACGATGTGCAAAATACACATTATCAATGTCCGCTTTTGTGTAACTTGATTTAGGAGTCTGGGAGCTTAGGACCTAATACCTGAACTAATGCCTAACAGAACCCCAGTGACAGGTTAGTGCCCAACAACTCATTGGAACCTAATGCCTGCTGCTGCACCATTTTGCATTGTAAAGGACGTGCAGTCGCCGCAAATAGTCGAAATAATGCACGATCGTTTTGCGGTTTCAAAGACCACCGTCGTCACACTTTGCTCCGCGCGTACCACTTCCGGGCCCATTTCGGGTCTTTTATGGCCTTTGGCTATGTTCCCACTGCTGAAATATGTGCGTCGTCCTGTTTACGAGTGCATCATTATTCCCCACACAATTAAAAACATTGAGTCAAGTATAAAACCGCAATGGACATAGAGAATGGACTGGCGAATCCTTGAGAACAAGCGACCGTGGGGACCACGAACTTAAATCGTTTGAATTTATTTTCTTTTCTCAGTTTTTGGCTTGGATCTCGCCCAAACCTCCTCTGCCAGTGGAAAACCCCATAAAAGTCTGGGGATTAGGGTGATTCCGTCCAACAAGGAGCCCCGATCCGAATCAGTGTTTCCGCCATTGGAAGGAGTCAAATCTTTCGTCTGAGACGTAAAATCTAATCTGCCATAAAGCGACTCCGAACAGAGGCAAATCCGATTTGCTCCTTTTGTTTTTCTTCCGTTACGGAGTCAATGGTGGCTTTTACTGTTATTCGGATTAAATTCAGTATTCACAAATATATACAAATATAGAGCCAAAAGCTTATACGTCTCAAGGATTTTCGTTATTGACGTAAGGCGAACAAGTTTGAATGACAACAGTTTTTCGAGGACTTTAATAAGTTCGTTTCGAATCCTCCTTCGGGTGGCGAATCCTGTTTTTGGGATATGGCAATAGCATCGTCCTTCAGCAGGACACTCTGTTGGTGTTTTCTGGACTAAATTAAAACGAAAGGCAGTGCGACGCCCCGAATGTCAGATGTGGTTGTATACAGTATGCAGAAACATACATACATAGGCTCAGGGGCGGTTCCAGGACTGATTTTCGGGGGGGGCCATCGTGCTTTTATTCACACTTTTGGTCTTAAGAATCACAACTTTTTTTTTCTGGTAGACTAGAGCTCAGAGATAATCCCTGATGGTATTAATTACTGATGTAATCGATATTAAAGCTTGCTTTAGAACATAGAGAAAATGATTTTATGCTATTTTCAAGATTTTTTAATCTCATAACATATCGTTTAAAAGTTATTTTTAAAAAATAAAACTAATAACGTATAAGATTTAACACAGCGACTGTTTTATGCACGTAGAGTACTCAAATTAAAAAGCGAAAGATTTTCTGAAGCAATACAATCACAAAAATTAAAACTTTGTATTAATCGAAACAATTCAAAAAGAATTCGGAAAACAATGTCACTAAAGAGGCGGTAACAAATTATCTTAATTCGGAACCCTTATATCAAAGTTCCAATCTCAAATCGTTTGAACTGGGGAAGTGGATTGAGGATTTAATTCATAATTGAATTTTGTTTTAATTTGTAACGGTAACAGGCGCGGATCTAGAATTTTGTTTTGAGGGGGGTCACGGAATTAAAAATGGCGGAAAAATTTTTTTACTCCTAAAAAAAAATTAACAAAATGAACAGAACTAACCGAAATTTCTGGTGGATTAAAAACAAACGTGCCCTACGAAAACGTGCCCTATTGTGTTTTTGATGAAGACGCGCCCTTGCTTGTGAGTGCAGCTAACTTCAGAGTTTGCAAATCAAAACATATAGAAAGAGTATAGCCCCATTCAGAACCAGCAGCGGCTGCAGACAGTTCCTATTGGCTAATGGTGGTCACATGTAGGTATGGTTGCCAGGTCCAAAAATAAAAAGGCCGGACACAGCGTTACATTTAGCCGGACATTTTTCTTACCCATTTTAAATAGAAATAGAGTCGGTTAGGTATTTTCAATCGTTTATTAATAAAATCTTATGTCAAAATAAACTAAATATTCTTCATTAAACAAAATATACAATCATCTATTCTCCTTGGATGGAAAACTGGTCATTTCATTATAGTCCGGGAGGAATAGTTGCATTTTGGATGGTCATTTCAGGTCCCCTGATTTTTTTGTAATTGATAGTTTAGATAAGGCTTATAACAGTAGCAAGAGTCAGCCAGCAGAATCGCGATGGGGGTGGTGGGGAGAAAATGTACAGATCAACAACTTACTACCCGAAAGGAATAATTTCCAAAACCAATCAATTGGCACGAAATGACCAGGCCACTTGCAACGCTCACTCCGGGACTACTTTTTATTAGTCCGGGATGCAGCGTTGTAAGTTACCTGGTGTGCTTAAATCTTTGATTGCAAAACAAAGAAAAGCTTTCAGCTATCATCTATCTATGCTACGCTGCGTACTGTACGTATCCTTACATGACCAGAAGGACAATCGCTTAATATCCGGTCATAAGCCGGACATGCATATATTTGGCCGCCACGACCGTAAAAGGCCGTATATGTCCGGCTAAATCCGGACACCTGGCAACCCTAGTCACATTGCTAGTAAAACTAATTGATTGCTAGTAAAACTAAACATGCTGCCGCTGCTGTTGCTGCTGCTGGTTCTGAATGGGCCTTATAGAACAATCTGTTGTTGACCTTGAAGGTCATTTTTTAAGGTCGTTTTTTTTAATTTGCAAAAAGCTGAGTCGGTTTAGTCGTTTGGTAATTTTTTCTTTTTGTTTTTTTAGTTGGGTCAATTTTGTTTTTTAAACAGCGAGCGCTTTGGGGGGGTCATGACCCCCGTGACCCCCCACCCCCTTGAATCCGCGCCTGAACGGTAATTTGTTTAGTTGTGCATTTTAAGTAGATTATCTATTCTTAAATTTTCGTTGTACCACTAATTGAAAATTATAAAAATTTTAGTTAAAGCTTGAAATATTAGATAAATTATTGAAAATGCCCAGTTGCTCAAATTAGCCTAAACAAAAAGTCTATATGAATTTCAAGCTTTTATACGAGAAATTTTTATTTCATTAAAAATCATTTTATTTTTTTCGTTGCTGGCTTAGAAATGTCAAAACTTCTATGTGCGTGTAAATGATTGTTATTATTCAAAAGATGTTCGTCACACATGTGTGACCGTGGATGGGGGCCTAATGAATTCGTTAAGATAACTTAAAATTGCCAGTGCTGCCAATCGAGATTGATTAAATTAGCTGGTACCATTAATCTGCACACTTTATAAAGCGATGCATTTTCGATGGCTTGATTTTGTAATACGGTACAAGGATTGTTAATTAATTCAAGTCGTATAATTTAATCAACTTCGAAAAACTTCATTAATTTTTCTATTCTCGGGGGGGCCATGGCCCCCATGGCCCCCCCTTGAAACCGCCACTGCATAGGCTGAAGGATCTCGCGTCGCAATAAAACTGAATTCAGCACAACAACCCTGCAGAAAAATCAAATTAAGCAGAAATTCGCATATTATAGTAATAGTCTTGAGATCTAAATTGAAAAAGTGCTTACTGTTAACGTCCCAACACTTGCAAAGTATAGAAGAGCAATTGTTGCGATATTGTCAGATTTCCCGGGAATTTTCAAAAATTGGGTGTACGAAAATGTAAACCAACAGCAAAAAAAGAAAAGAGTATCTGCAATCTGCAGAGGTAGGCTCCACGGATTCTGGAAGGTAAACAAGGCAAAGCAGAAATGTCTGAAGGAGTCTGTTGGCTTTGAGTTGCTGACAACGATGTGCCAGGACTCCGACTAAGGACGGAGGCTGCAAAAGCAGCTGAAACCGAAAAGGAAAAGAGAGAACAGGAGACAGGAGGCAAGGGCACCATTTTAGCCAGATTGAGTCACCAGAATGGATTATGACGGGCAATTTCAAGTACAGGGTCACTTACATGGGTAAGTGTGGAGATGCGCAAAATACGCTGTATCTTTCTGCTATATGAAGGAGAAGGTCAGGCGGTTAGGCTTGCATGGCGAGACTGAACTGCAGTCTGCACGATTCCAGAAGGACAAACCGGAGACAGGGGCGACATCTGACAGAAAAAGTAGATGACTAAGGGAGTCAATTAGACGGGTCTGTTCGGGCAAATGAAGATTTGTCAGCTGAATTTGGTTCATACCAGAGGAACATTTGCAATAATGGCACGAAGTTTTGCTGAGATGAAGCTGCATATTTCTCTCTTTCAAGTCCTATGAATTTTCACAGGTACCAAGAGGCTTATTTGGAAGCTTAAGTACGATGTACTTCCATATGCGATTGGTAGAGTGAGTGAGTGAGTCAGTCAGTCTACCTACCATATGACTCACTCTATGGCTGATATACACACAAAAAGGAAATAAACGGCGCTTGATACATTATAATATCGAAAAAGATTCATTAAGAGAACTTTTAAACTGTTGTCGTGAGTCTTACGCTGAGTTGAGCCTGTATATTGATGCGACTCATCCGTATAAGAAAAAAAGGCGAAAGTCGCAAAAAACAATTCTACACTGGAGATTTCAACATCTTTCAAGTCAACAGGTTTTCGAAAAACCATACCCTATCTGAAAATTCTCATGTTTAACACTAGTTGATGTTTAAGCATGGTGAAAATATCTCGGATTACTTTTAAAGATAATCCTTAGATTAAAGATACTCTGGTTGATGTTTATGATCCTAATCCCTGCCAATATTATAAATGCGAAAGTAACTCTGTCTGTCTGTTACGCTTTCACGCCTAAACCGCTTAACCGATTTTGATGAAATTTGGTACAGAGATAGATTAGACCTTGAAGAAGGACATAGGCTACATTTTCTCCCGAAACAGAGGCTTGAAGGGGTTGAAATAGGGGATGAAAGTTTGTATCGGAGTCCGTCATTATTGCGTAGAAAATTATTAAAGCCACCCATCATTTGAACCCGACCAACTTCAAATTTCGCACATATGCATAGTTTTTTTGACAATGCAATGTGACCATTTTGTACAAAAATAGAGATGGCGGTTCCAGGATGGCGGCGGATTTTTTCATTTGTGTTCCCCTGAAAGGGTATGACAGGTAGAATACAATTAGCGGTGTAGCGTCATTCTAAATTCAAAATGGCGGCCAACACAAAATGCCGGAGGACATAAAATAGACTAAAAAGTAGAAAATATAACCGACCAACTTCAAATTTTGCACATACGCACAGGTCGCCTGACAATGCTATCCGACCATTTAGTAAAAAAATTAAGATGGCGGTTCCAAAATAGAGGCCGTTTTTTGCAATTGTGTTTCCCGACCCCCACCTGAGTATCAAATGGCATGACAGGTAGAATACAATTACATATGTAGTTGTGTCGCGTCAGTCCAAATTCAAAATGGCGTTTCAATGAAAGGGAAATTTTTATATGTATCCAAAATCAATTTTTGCAGATGTGTTCTTTTTTTCATTATACCTTTTTCCTACCGCGGACTGTGCAGACATAATCTTTTCTTATTTAAAGGCGTTGCAACGCACGTGGGTTTTGCTAGTCAAAGTATAAAATTGGATGTATGTATGTTCCCTAATAACTCCTAAACCATTCAACCGATCGCCACAAAGATTTAACCACATATTACTTACATTAAGGGAGTGGTTTTGGCATAGGTGCCTACTTTCAAAAATCACTCCTAGGGGGCGCTGTCATAGAGAGCTTTGTTAAAAATTCAATAAAAAGCATAGTGATTTACATTCTACGATGTTGAGAATTTATACATAGAGTTTGGCGGTACGATGCGCTGCTATAAAGTTTTGTTGAATATTCGATACAGGGCTTAGTAATATACGTTCTATGTTGCTGAGACTTTGTATTTAGAGATTTTTGGGTACGAGAAAGCGATTGGTGATGCCCACTTTCACAAAATAAACGTAAGGGGCGCTATGTATAAAGCTTGCTGAAAATTTGATACAAAGCATAGTAATATACTTTCTAGCTGTGCAGACTTTGTATTTAGGGTTTTTTGGGTATGATGAAGCGATTGGTGCTGTACCGTTCGCACCGTTAGCCGAGGCAATACTATCTCATTTTCGCAAAGCATTTTCAATGAAGCTTTGACCCAAGTGATATAAAGTTGAGTTTGAAGAGGAGGCCAATCAAATTTTTTGTTTTTTGGCTTTTTAGATAGATATATGCGGTTATGTTCCCCAGCTCTTCAAGTAAAGAGTATTTTAATATTTTAATTGGTTTTAAAAAAATAGACAAAAAAATTCACCGAAAGTGCTTTATTGTTATTCATGACACATAATTTTATGCTGCAAATATAATTCTTCAATCGTCTTATTTTTCGTATAATGAGCAGTGAAAATTTATCATTCGGCGCCTCCTCGAATTCAACTCGTATATCTGGGCAGGGGCGCCGAGTACCACCTTAGCATGGCTGGACAAGGGACAAAACCGCGCTCTCCAACTTATAGGCGCTGGCGCCATTTGCTCCTCAATTGATTCATTAAGCCACCGCAGGAATGTAGCGGCTCTGGTGAAATTCTACCGCATCTACCACAACGACTGTTCCACCGAAATATATAATCTCCTGCCTCCACGGCAATTTTTTTCCCGCAACATAAGACTAGCCCTTTCGGCTCATCCCCACTGTCTACAACCCGTATTTTCACGCACATATCAAGAAATTCATTCTTTTCGAGAACAACTCGACTGTGGAACAACCTTCCACGCTCAGTATTCCCGAACCCATACAGCATCCAAGAGTTCAAGCGCATGGTTCATCGCCATCTCCTCTTGCACCCCCCAGACTCCCCTTAGTACCCTAATGTTATGATTGGACCATTGGATAAATTGCCCCAAAAAGAAGCACCTGGATGTGCTGTTCCAATGGCAAAGTTGATTTGCCACAACTGAACGATCCACCTGAGTCACTTGGCGCTTACGTGGATGGGTGCAGCTAGGCGCACCGGGTTCCAGCAAGTTCATAATAAAAGATTGTGTCGACTGATACCGAATTGGATCACTTTTCCTACCAAAAGGATGCCAAGACCAAGCGTTACCCCAAGCGGTCCCGAATAAACCACACCCAGCTCTGCTGGACCATGGTGACCAAACGATAACGAATATGCTAATGGCACCCTATTAGTTGTTGCTAAAAGCATATTATTTTTCCAAGAGTCGATTTAAAAAGTTTGTTATGGTGATTTATAAAGGTGTATTCTCCAGGATATTCGGCAAAGCAGAAATGGTGTTTATTTACTACAATTTCGTTAAATAAAATATGGTCACAAACAAGGATATCCGATATTTACATGAATTTACCCTTTTCATTGTTGTTTAACTCTCGGATTTTTTAATTATTGATTGACTTTAAAAGTTCATTAAAAATAGCATTAAAAAGTAACTTTACTCTGTAACTATTATAAAATACGCAGAAATAAAATTCCCTCCACACATTAAAATATCCGACAGGATACCGCAAAAATGTTTGTGAAAATAATATTGTTCGATAAAAAAAATTAAATTTTCACCATAAAAACATAAAAGTGAAAAGAAAAAACCAACGAACGAATGAATTCCACAAATAATTTCATATTGTACTCAATTAATTAATTCAATTTTGTTGCAGATGTTTTAACATTTTCCCTTTTTTTATATCTCTTTCAGATTTCATGAATATAAAAAGGATAAATAATAAAGGGCGCTCCTCCATTTGTGAATGTTGTGAATAAAGGAAATAAATTGAATAAATATTTTCCGCTTTTCATTTATGCCAATTATCAGTAAATAAAAATGTATTAAAAGAAGTGCCAAAACATAAAAATACACAAAAAAGGATAAAAATCCGTGAATTATTTTAAATAAAATTAAATTCCACAAATAAAAAAGGAAGGACCCTCAGGGAAGGAGGTGCAGAAATGTGGAATGAGCCGCCCTCGAGGAATGGCTGCAAAAAGCGAAGAATTGTGAATGATTTTTGGTTAAATAAAAGTGCTGAGTTTCACGCCGTGTGTGTGGATTAATGAAATTTTATTATTTTTGAAAATATATACAAAAAATAAAAAAAAATAAAAAAAAAATAAAAAAATAAAAAAAAAATAAAAAAAATAAAAAAAATAAAAAAAAATAATAATAAAAAAAAATATAATAATAAATTGCGATATTCGTTATTGTAGTGGTGATGGTGCATTGATGGGGAGTGTGTGGGTGTGAATTGTTCAGTGTTTGATGAGTGAAGAAAAGCTAACGAAAGTTTTATCATAAAAATTGGATAAATAGAATTAGCAAAAAATAAAAAAGAGTGCGCCCTCGCAAGGTATTAACAGGGATCCACTCTCTACCATCTACTGCCAGAACAACAAAAAGTAACAGAAACACCAACACCAACATGGGCTGTGGACAGAGCAAAATTCATCTATACCCCAGGAAATCGAAGAGCAAGGCTAACGGCAAGAAGAGCGGACACAGTAAGCATTTTTATCCTTTTATATATATCCATACATACATACACAGGCAGAAGAAAACCGTGCAGGCTCCCCAATTCACGAGGGTATTTAATTATCCAGATTATCCCTTTTCCAGGATCAGTAAAGAATCCCAAACTTTTCTGTCTAGCTGCGGAATACTGAATCTGAAAATAAATAAATAAATAAAAAAAACTCCGCAGGATACAAGAGGGCCGAACTTCTTCTCATTAAATTGTCGGCTCAGTCCCCGAAGGATAACAGCGCCGCCCAACGGAATTGCACCCTTTCGAAGGGGGCCCTTATTGGACGCGGCCTAATCTCCACTGGATTTATGTTAAAGACCCTCCATTTCCAGTGTAGTTCACTCAGGTGTTTTTGGGGGCTTAATGTTAATGCAAAAAACAAGGAACCGGGCAAGGGTATCGCCTATCGCCTCGGCACCCATCCCCGCCGCATACGCCCCAAACCAGCGGCGGCGTATGATGGATTCAACACGGTGCAAAATGCTGATGAAAGGTGCGAATTTTCTTCCTGGTGTCTTTCGGGGATTGTTTCTGTTTTTTTTCTTTTTCTAAGTGAAACCTTTTCTTGATTAAACTAAACATCATTATCGCTAAGGACACTAAGTTGCTCCATGGAGGGGAAATTTATGAATTTTAAAGGAGCGGAGATTGCTTTGAATTTTTAAAAAAGTTCCGGAGTAACCTTGGAGGAGGAGGACGATTCACCACCCACCCCCGCCCCGCAGATGTGGTGCTGGTGGTAGTGGTGAATCTCCCTTTTGTCGGTATAATGAGGCATTTTCTTGCCTTATTGTTATCCTTCTTTCTGGAAATGGCTGCTGCCTGTGCGTTGTTCTACCTCATAAATTGGAATGAGCACAAATGGGGGATGGTTTCGTAGATGAGCCCTTGGAAATTTATAGTGTCAATGTGCTGTTATGCGAATTGGAGCGCCACCCTAAATAGATCAACATTTTTTGTGCTAAGGCGAAAATATTTTTTGTTTTGTTTATCCTGTTTTTGCCTTGTTTTTGTGTTCAGTAAGAATCAAAGAGGGTGGAACCGGATTTTGCATTGTTTTTGTTTTGAGTGGGAAATTTTGATATTTCGGGTGATTGTGCTGTGGAGTAATTTTATACGTTAAGGATCTGGAATTAATGTTACTTAATTACATCCGAAATGACTATATCAAAGCAGCTTCTTTCGTTAAAGTTAAAAATAGATCGGTCAAGGGCAAACACCTTTTTCCGGATACTTTTTCGGCTTTCTGCGTATAGTCTTCTCAGTGAGAGTGGGCTTGATTGTCTCACTGATATCTTACTTCAATTGGCAGTTTAAAGTGAGTTTGCCGCATATGCTCCAAATAATGGAGTCCAGCGCCGAACAGTGAAAGAAAATGTTCATTGCCGTCTCGGATTCCTTCAAGTGTAGTCGATTGGTGTCATCTTCAAGAATGCTGATATCTGAAAATTCCGTGTCGTAATTATAGTGCTTCAAACAGCGTGAGTGACTAAACACCACCTTAGCCTGTCTACCTAGTCTCCCACAGTTTCTAGTAGATATTCCTCGGAGACGTAGGTACTTCTATTTCTCATTTCCGATGTGACTCCTTACAATCTGTTATCCTCGAACCCTTTAACCAACATTTATCCCGCTTCAACGCTAGTGAAATATTAATCCCCTTATTCATAATCCTAATCCACTCTTGATTGTCCAGTGCGCTTGCAATATTCCTTCACTGCATCTGACCCTCGTTTAGATGAACCAACACGTGTAGTAGAGCATCTTCACTTGGTAAACTGAGCTGTTTTTCCTTATACCGGAGGCAGACTAGAAACTTTATTCGTATTATGACGTCAGAATGACGTAGACCCATATAAATGATATGGAAATAAAATGGAGTCTACGTCATTCTGACGTCATAATCTGGATTAAGGGTGCTAGTCTGCCTAGGGTATTAGAGGTCAGAGCTCTGATAGTCTTCCTAAATTCGTGTGGGTCTGTTGGTGCTAAGTCCAACGCTGCATTCGAGGGAAGACTTCCTTCTTTCATTCTTTCAGACTTCCTGATTATTAAACTCAAATTATCTTGCATTTTGTTGATTATAAAGTTTAGATTTATAATTTTTATAACACGATACTAGCCGCGAAGCTACAGCTTGTTAAAACGCTCTGCCGTCCGTGATAGAATTGTTCTTTTTGGGTCTGTTGATATTACAAGTTATTTGATTAGCCTAATCTCCTATATTTACACTACTTATTATATACATGGAAAATCTACCATGACCAATCAAATCTTATTTTTTGATTTTTGGCCTCTTTTACAATTTTTCCTTTTTTCAGCCAAATTCAATTACCTTATTTACTTCAGATTTTACACCATGTCTGAGCTGTATTCTAATTTATTGGCCGGTTACCTGTCACTTTGTTCATACTAATGCTACTTCACAGGTTTTGTTGCACTAATATAAATTTTTGGGTCAACTCATAAATCATTGCAGAACTCTGTGCTGACTCGGTTATTCCATGTGCGTTGGTGGAGTTAGTCGATCATCACCTCAAGTGATTATTTGCGTCACCGCGGAGTTTCTTCATGGTTAATTTATGTCTTCCTTGTTTAACAACTTTGCTCATACATCTGATTTCGATAGATAATTCAAGTGTCAGACTGCTTGTGGTCTTTTAGTGATATTTACTACGTATACATGATGAGTTGAATAGTTGAGTTGAGGTTGAGTTGAATTTCCGACAATCGACTAAATTCGACAAAAATCACAAACAAAACACAGAGATGCTGCTGTCAACTAAATTCAACCACTCAACTACTGAACTTTCGTCTATATACATAATTTCAACTCAACCCAGGTAGCAGAGCTAAGTCGAGTTCAGTCGACCCCATCTCAACTCGACTAGCGTCTACATGCATTTGAACTTGGGTTCAACCTGGGTTCAACTCATCATGTATATGTAGTAATTGACGATGAAAATTTCCGTTTGGGTTTTTTGTTTTCTTGGCATTACATGCGTGTGGGTTCATTTGCTTTTTTAATTAGTTTGCATTATCGGATTTTGTTCAGATTTTATTTCTGTGTATTGAGTGTATACTCGCCCTTCATACCGCACCTTAGTCCGCACACCCTACTACACTGACTAAGGTCCATTTGCCCGTTTTTAATATTTTTTCATCATGATGTTCCTAGGTCAATCGTAAGTTCAAGTATAGATCCATGATTTCGACCGTTCTAGGCACTAACATCTCCAGTTCAAAAGGTAACTCGAAGCCATACTCAATAGCGTACACGGCCGAGTCCTTTAGCCTCCTAAG
Organism: Thereva nobilitata; assembly: GCA_963855945.1. Classification (NCBI taxonomy): domain Eukaryota; kingdom Metazoa; phylum Arthropoda; class Insecta; order Diptera; family Therevidae; genus Thereva; species Thereva nobilitata. Next base: position 5,576,419 of record OY979696.1, read on the forward strand.
CAAAGAGTCCACAGTGATATTACTTAGAAAAGGTGATAGGTGCCTTGTGGTCAAGGACGGCGGAACATAATCATTGTGGGTGAGGAGCACGTGAATAGTTAACGTTAAAATGTATGAAGTTAATCGGTCATTTCATTTACCAGCTGTCTATTGAGTTATGTGGTTTTAAATTCTTTTTTATGGAGTTATGCCCGTCTAGCAATTTGAGGTAAGGGTACAGATAGGGCCCTATGACGCTAGACCCACTGCCTCATGTGGACCCAGTGTGAATAACCCTATAAGGCCCACACAGGGCATCTAACCCCTTTCCTCATCAGAAGGAATGCCCCATTTGGCCCCCTTGAGAAAAAACCGTTACTACCCGATTCCGAGTGAATTTTGAGAATTTCGAGTGAGTAATAACTGCGCCGGTGTCGAAAGCGTTATATATTTAAACGCGAGTGAGATTTTATCAATACGGTCCCCAACTGAGTGCTAATCACATCCAATGCTGCTTGACCTCTGTAATCGAACCAGAACCGGGCTATTGAGTATGCTAAATGACACCGTTTACCATCCCCAACATAATTCCCTGAGAAAAAAATGCAACACCAAAAACTAAAGCTTCTATGACTTAAACTAAAGCTTAAGGGTATTTCTTTAAAGCTTTTTAAAAAGCTTTCCGAAAACGTGAGGCAGATGTTGGGATTGCCCCATTTCATTTGTAATCAGGTTTGCCTCATAGGGCCCCTATGCGAAATTGATAAGGGATTTTTTGTGTGGTGTTCTTGAGGAAATGCCCCTCATTGCGGTACTCATGAGGAAATGCCCCTTTCGGCATGCCCCTCATTTGCCACATGGAGTCCTCATGAGGAACCTACGGGGAATCCGTTTTTAGCATGCCCCGGAGGCAATCACCTTTTTAAACGCTAGTCACGTGGCGTGGAAAAAGCTTAGGCTATACAGTTATAAGTTCTTAATAGCTCTGATATAACATATTTAGTTTTCGTATAAAAAGCCTTGCTTGTGTGCGGCCCTTCGACCACGTTCTTTCGTCGTCAGCGACCGAGACGGCCCTACAACTTTCTTGGATGAAATATTTTGGGTGTGGATTTCCCCACCCAAAGCAAAAGTGCGTGTGCAGTTTTCCTTCCATCCCCACGCGCTACACCGCCCCTGCTTTTGGGTATCCTTTGCTCGAGCTCCCCACCTAAATTCTTATCAACATTATTTTCAGCATGTTGTTCACTCACTAGTTCTTTCTTTAGTTTGTTGAACTGTAACTTATCGTAGGTACCTTAAAGCTCCTAAAAAGGTATTCCCTACACCTGGCTCCGCCCGGACGACAGCCGCCCGATTTGAGCCTATCGGTTTCTGTTTCGCAATTTTGCTCTTTCATTGGTTTCGCTTTAGCCTGAACCTAATATGACGTACCGTACCTTAAGAAAACTGAACAAATTTGAGTTTACTTACTTCATTTTGACACATGGCCCTAAATCGAAACGTAAAGTGACAAATGACAAGTGTAAAATGGATTCTGTAAATGCAGATTTAAGCGATTTATTTGATTCATTTAAGTTGTGGAAGAAAATATCAACAGCTTAGAGCGCTTAGCAAAATGAAAGTAAAAAATTTAACCGTAAAATTGCTTGGGGTCTGATGCCGCTTACGGATGCTTGCGTCTTGTGCCCTTCCTTCGGCACCGTACATATAATGCGAGAATTTAACGAACATTCGTCAAGTTTATTATGTCAATTTAGATCGGTGCCATTTATGAAAACTCATGTTCGTACTTTAGGTTCACGTACAGTTGCGTTACGGTACGTCATATTAGGTTCTGGCTTTTGTCTTCACAGACCTCTCCCGCTTAGCCGATACCGATATCTACGGTAAGATAAGAACATGTCAATCCCATGATATACAGGTCGTCCCTTCTGCACTAATCTCACTACTAGTCTTTCATCTTTCTACCTCATCGCGGGTCCAGCCTTTATTATAATTGGACTCAGCCGTGGTTCTTGGTCGGGAATCTGTTACCGACTTTTTGGCCATATTGTAAGGTCGGGAGTGGCGGGTCAGCTCTGAGATGCCCAAGGTTCAAATAAAAAAAACTCCTGTTACGTTTATGTTCTTTTTATTTCTAGAAGTTCTATATTACACAATTATCGAGGGGAGGGAGAGAGTTAATAAAGGGTTAGCGGGTTACCTCTGGATCAACGCTCCCGAGGTAGCCCGTTTTGTCTATTTACGTCGGAGTCCTCCCGGATCATTTCTCCGGGTCTTGTCGGTTTATCGGTTGGTCGCCGCCACTGGATCAACTCTCCGTGGCTTGTAAATGTATCGGTCGTTCGCTACCACTGGATTAACTCTCCGTGGTTGTAAATTTATTGGTCGGTTTGCGCCACTGGATCAACTCTCCGTGGCTTGTCTGTTTTGTCTGTCTGTAAACCATACGATCAACGTTCCTATGGTTCCGTCCAGGTATCAGGCACAGGAATCAACTCTTGCACTGTCTAGTTACGACTGACTTTCGCAGGCATGCACCGACCTTTTATATTGGTGCCTTGCTGCGCGTCGCTGTTCTGTTTCGTAACGTCTTTTACAGCGGTTTTGTATTTGCGTTAACAGGGGTGGTGCTGTTGTGTTTTTTTGTTTACAGCGGCCTGTTTCGTTACAATATGTTCCTTACCAAACCAAGTTTGTTTATTGGCATTAACAGATATTTGTGAGCTAAAAATTCAGCTCATGTTCTGCCAGCAAATTAGGAAACCTCTGAAGAATAATGCATGCAGATCTGAAGACAGTATTCAATAAACATAGTCAAAGGTTATTGAAACTACCTTTAAATCAATGTTTTTGCACTTTCAAAGTGACCTTGGAAATAAAATCAATCTGCAATAATTTGTGATTCAGAATCTACAGAAATTTTAAAAATTCATTGAGTCGAGACAATTTCTAAATTGATATGCCTTCTGCATTCCATTTATGAGCCCAGACTGATTTTTACAACTGTTCTCGATAATACATTTCCAGGAACTTCTTCATAATCCAAGACTCCGCCTCGATTCGAAACAAATAAAATAGAATAAAATAAAAGTGCTGAACGAAGTTAAACTCATACTTTCTCCACGTAACTTTGCGCCAACAGCATTAAGCTGAATAATAAAATGTAATCCAAAGAGAAACCTTTTACATAAATACTAATGTTGATGAAAATTGAATTTCTTCCCTGACCATTCAGAGTGAGTCTAAATCATCAGCACACCTAAACCAACCTAAACAAAACAGAAACCATCCATCTATGGACCACCAAAATCGCTCGGCACAACAAAACTTGGTTGGTCTAACAATACAGGGATGCGCCCCCGTCCACGCGGGGTTTGTTATTCTATAGAGCAAAAGACGCTTTGTTTGTTATTCCTGTCGGATGAGCCGGCAATTGAGGAAAGCGTATCGATTTATTTGAGGCATTTCTAAAAGGACTTTGTAGCCTCAGGATTCGCAAGGAATAATAATATAATGAGGAAAATAATAATAACTAAATCCAACCAACGAAATTTGGGCCTATTGTGTAGGAGCAATTTGGGGCAACATGGGGGATGCCGTATGCCATCAATCTAAACTTATTAAAATGGACAACTTGTTACAATGATCGGTGAGTCTGTGTCCGTTCACGGTTGGGAGTAGTATTGATGTAGCACTGGAGATGTCCAAAAACCATCCTCAATAGTTTACTTGTCGTAATATAATTGAGAGTGGCTGTATCAACTGGGGTTGGAGTTCCGAGAAAAAATACCCACGAAAACTTAATTGGAAATGGAAAATAATTTATTGCGAATCGGATGTGGTGAAGTTATCAAATATGTAATAATGAAAACCAGCTTCTTTGGACTTTTGCAATTCAAGTAGATCTTCTCCTAGGTCAACACGTTTTTCTGATAGTTGTGATATTAGCGTTCTTGTGGGAGGTACTGCGTCCATAGGTATTGCGGCCATTCATTTGGCCTATTGTACTAAAGAAACCCTGCTCTTCGCTATTGCGGGGCATTCACAGAAGACGTGGAGAGCAAAGCCTACAGGTGGGCTCCTCCGCCTTTCCTATCCTCCATAAGTGGTGGGGCTTTCCGGCGCCCACAACTGTCTCTGTTTTGGGGCCATCCATGTACCATACTAGTCCATCCGGCGATACCTTAGGAAAAGTCCAGGTTAGCATGTCTTGTATGTGCACAGAGGGTTGCTCAAATTTTGAGATTTTAAAGGGCATATGCAATCCGAGTGCATTCCCGCTTCCGGAATCCCTTCTAGAATGTTGATAATTATAGAATGTCCTCGCCCAAGACCAGCGCCCATATAGCCATTCGCTTTCAGCCGCAGCGCCGCGTTTATCGCAGATTTCTCTACCTCCAGGTGGAGTGGTACCAGATTGGTGAGAGTCTCCAGTGCCGTCGGGGAAGTGCGGATGGCTTCAGTGATTTAAAGGCAGGCCATTCTTTGAATTTTGTACAAATTCGATATGAAACCCTTAAAGCGCCGTTCTGTGCCACCAAACTAAAGCTCCATAAGTTACCATGGGCCTCTAATGATGGTGGTGTATATCCAGTACAATTTTGAAAAATTACGTCCGCCATATTGGATCCGCCATTTTGAATTTTCAAATTTTGAAATCAAATTCGTAATCAACATGCTCAAAAAAATATATATATATGTATATAGTTTAGAACTTATTTCTACAATTATTAAAAAATGACGTCCGCCATTTTGAATTTTCAAATTTTGACATGAAATTCGTGATCAGCGATGTCGATAACCTAATATCTCCAAATTTCGTCCAGATTTAACAATATGAAGAATTTTCCCGCACTTTTACAGACATTACATTAAAATTGAAATATAGCAGCCCTGGCTCCATCTGTGGCTCACTAACAGAAGGGGTGTTTTTTTAATCTGTTCCAGCACAGAACAGAACAGCTTCCATACAAAAGTCTTGTCCCCGATAATTATCAAGAACACTATCCAGCACAAAGGGAAATTTTAAATTTCCCTTTTCTCACATACGTTTTTTAACTTGACAGTTGACAAATAAAGTAAAATGTTTTGTTTACTGAATGAAAAAATATAAGACTGATCTTTATGCAACATCAGAAGAAGTTTAAATGCCCAAAGCCGTAATTTATGTAAATAAAAATGAAAATTTCCCTTGCCGTTTTTTAATGTTCCAGGACAAAACAGAATAGAACAGATTAAAAAAACACGGCAAGAGTTGCGGCTATGTAGTAGCTGGATTTTATCTTTTAATCTTGAAGTAAATATTACCTAGCTTATAAAAAAATACTTGACTTAGTGGTATTCCGTGGAACTCATAACTAATCTCTTAGTTTCGACTGAGTTTTATGAATTTTTCTTGTTATTATACGTCATTATTGTTTATTTCAATAACAAATGTTAATACGTCACTTAACAGGTTATTAAGCATTTACAATTAAGTACATACCTGGAGAAACATCCTCCATTTTCAATATTTGGAATCGGTGTTGTCTTTATAATTATATCTACTCCAACTAGATTGCCAACATTCGTTCAAAATTCGTTATTTTCTGTCATTTTCACTTTACAATTCTCAACTAAGTTCGCAGCACCACTACAAACATACAACATGGTTGCCAAATTCTACTAAAAATCAAAAAATTTTGATTTCATTCTAACCGTTGGGCAACCTTAATTTGAAGTTGTCAGCCAATCCACACACTTTCAATTCTGACACCAACACAAAATGTTGTCAACTTTGTTGGCAGCCAAGTCTGTGATGTGTACACTGCTTAACGCAGTTCCACTCACAATGGATTTGCAGGTATATGCTGATAGTCCGACAGATAGTGCAAATCACTTAGTCCAATCATGCAAACTTTTTAGTTTGTTTTCAGAATATATTCATCCAAATAAAAGCTGCTCGACAGTCCACAAATCCCACTCACACCAGTGATTTACGTTGTTTGTAAAGTAATTTAATAAAAAAAAGTGTCTCAAAACTCCCCCCACCTTTCACTACACTTTTTCATTTCATTTCATTACTTCTCTGACCATAAGTAAATGGCTGAGAAGTTCCATGCTAAAAAAAAACTTCTTTTCGCCTTGAAAAACATTCTTAGATGAAATTTTTTTAGGGGGAGCGAAACTTTCGGTCGGGTCTTCTTCAATTGACAACAACACAGGGTCAAGTACTTTCCGTAATAAAAGGAAGAAAACGAAAAAAAATCCGAGATGCTTTTGAGCGCTTCTTCTACGTCGCATTAGATTTTAGTCCTCTGCGGTTAAGGGCAAAAGTTTCCCTTTTTCTTTTTTTTTATTTTCCTGTTTTGACCCCATTGTTCCTGAACGGACAATTTCCCATTTCAATTTCATCGTCGGATGGACTACTACGAATGTCGGACCGTTTTCTATTGTTGTTCAGCTAGTAATTCACCGTTGAGAACTTTTTCTATAATAAACTCCTCCAGGGCCTTGCGCAGTTTTTTTAACAGTTCTTTTTTAGGCACACACACAGAAGGACACAATGAAAGGATACTAGGGATGTTTGTTTAGTCTCTTACTTCTTTGGAAAATATGTTTGCGCTTTAAAGTGTATACAAGGGCAAGTGGTGTAATATTTTTCCTCAAATATATTTTTCAATTTAAAGTGAAGATGGTTCTCCCAATCTTAAGATGAGGACACAGAAAAGCTAGCAACTTGAACAAAGTCACAATCGAGAATTATTTATTTAACTAATTAAACTTGTTCTTGTAGACGTTACATATTTATTCTATTCCATGAGACAAGTCCATGACTGGGAAGATCGTATTCCAAAAGCAGACCTTGGGTATTTTTGAGAGTTGTCCAATTACTAAACGTTAATAAAGTGAAATGTAAAAGCAAAAATGGTTTGAAGAAGAACATAATGCATCCTTCCGCTCTATAATCTTCAGTAAGCTCGTCTTTATGTAACTAGTAGCACGAGGACTTTCATTTCTTAGATGTTTATTGGACATTTATTTGCAGAAACATAAGCGGATTATACCACCAGCCCAAGTAGAACGTCGAAGCCAGGAGAATAAGGCCCGAAAATCCGACTAAATTTTCAACTAACCGACCGAACAGCACAAACAACACGCGTAAGTTAAAGCACAAAGACGCTTCCTGCTTCGACATTTTTATGTATTGGCTAGGGTTAAAACGGTAACTATAATGCATTTAAGAAACCCAAGTCATAGGTTTGCTCTTGTGGAAAGTAATCTTAACGTCCATTACAAACGAGGACGTTAGACGCTAAAGCTTTTCTGAAAATTTACTAAAAATTCCAGAAGAACTATCTTTGCACACCAGCAAACCGCAGTAGTATTTAATAGAATCCACAGTGGCATTTTTCATCTTCTCTATTTTTGAAGTGAAATTTCTTTGCTCTCGTTCCGGGGATTTTGAAGTGATTCGATTAAGTACGAGTGAATTCAGAAAACAGAAACGAAAACAAGGACAGTTGTACGAAACGGAAGTTGCCTTCTCACTCATTTACAACTGTCACAATTCAGAATCGGCAACAAAAACAAGGACTGCCGTATGAAACGGAAGTTGCCTTCTCATTCGTTTACAAAATAACGAGAAAAAAACAAAAATCTTGAAACAAATTAAATATGTTCAACAAAACACAAACACAATGAATGCACAAGTATACATACTAAATATTTAGTTTCCACTGTATTTCGTTAAACATTTTGGATTTAAACAACCAAGCTGATGAATTTCGCGAATATCACCGCCAAAAGAGCAGCAAACAACAAAACACAAACAAATTTCACAATTCAATAAATGCACAACTAAACTAACAATTTAGTTTCCACTCTATCTCGTTTAACATTTTGGTTTTTAATAACTTAAACTGATGAATTTCGCGAAGATCATCAAGTAGGTGACAGCGACAGCCATGATAGCAATTAAGTGATGCCATATAAACAAATTCTACCAAACCAGCAGAAAAATATTTACAATTTATTTAAATTCGTACATAGATGGCGCAGGCATCGGTAAAGTAAAAATGAGGAGTCGGTTATTTAAAAAATTAAGATTGTTTATTAAAGATAAATTTTTTGTAAAAGCAGCGAAATGTTTTTGATTTTATACAATGAACTCATTACTTTCAAAATATTCATTATACTATGATTTATCAATTGAGTTAAAATATTATGGTTCTTACTTCCTAGTCCCTGCTTCATTCATATTTTAGATTATAACACAAGCCACGAGCAAATGAAGAAAAAAATACAATAATAAAGATCATATAGACATAAATATGTACGCGAAGTTTCACTTCTGCTTTGTGTTCTTTAATACACAATTATTTTTTTTTTATTTTTCTTTCATTGGATTCTATGAAATTATCAAGCACCATGAAGAGTATGAATATGAATCTTCTCCTCTTCTTAGCTTTAGTATGACTCAAGAGACGTACATATGCCCTTATGAGCAGGCACAATTTTTGGTTGGTACTGTACAGAAAAGTTTTAGGACTGCACAGTTAAAAAGACACAATAAAACAAATTCACATGGTTATGCAGGAGTGTCAAATTTAATAGCTGCGTTCTTTTTCTGCTAATTTTTACTATTTTTTACTCATGAGTACTCGCAACTACACTTGCTCTAACATTACTTACTTATGCTCCTTTAATGCCTAAACAGTTGCCCTCCAGGAGACTCTGTTTTGCACGACGGCTCTAAGATCTGACCAGGATCTCCCAGTTGTTGCGACCTCTGCTAATAGGGTTTTCGTCCACGTTGTTCTGGGTCTTCCGACTCGACGGGTTCCTTGCGGATTCCATTCTAGTTTGGCTAGATCCTCGTTTTTGCGTCATAAGGTGTGGCTAATTCAATTCCACTTCCTTCGCCTGATTTGGTCGTCTATCTTTTCTTGGCCGGCACGGCGCCATAGCTCTTCATTTGAAACTCGATCCTCCCAGCGGATTTTTAGTATACAACGCGACGTAGGCATCTGTTGATGCTCTAGCATACGAGTACACAACACTTGCAGTTACGGAATTGAAATCCGCTAGAGGGAAAGTCGCCATTTAGAGGTCATTGTGAATTATTTTTCACTTACTGAGAAGCCTTTATATGGCTTTTAATTGTTTTAAGCTTTCTTCATATAAGAACGTCGTGTATTTGTATACAAACGAAATAATATCAAAAATGTTAGGTTAGGTTCCACTCAAATAGAAAAATTTTGCATTACCCGGTGTCTCCACGGGCAATTTTTGGCATTGGCAATCGGAAATTATTGTCTTTGCCGGAAAAAATTCACCGTGGAGACGCAGCAGCATGTTCGGCAATATTCCTCTAAAATATTACTAAAGCAATAATTGCCTAAGTAATAAGTTCAGGAATTTCTGAAATCAAAATGGCGGAAATGAAATTAAACAAAAAGAACTTTTGTTATTCTGGGTTAAAGCCGATCCATAAAACGGAAGATATTTTTTATATATTCGTCCATTCTCAAAATAATTAAAATTAGTATTTGTTCTTCTACTTTTGGTACTTTTTCTTTAAATCTCGCATAAGCGCATCTTTTAAAAATGAAATTGCCGAGCAATGAAATTCCGGCTTAGAAACGTTGACAAGCAATATTGTTAGTTACCATTGCCGGAACAACATGCCCATGGAGATCCGGGGTTAATCACATGAACTAAAAAGTAGAAAAGGAACGCGTAGAAAAGGAACGTAATTTGAGAAAATCGTCACTTTCGACGCGTAATATAAATGGCGCGAATGTACATAAGTCTGGGTTTTAATAAAATAGGTATGTATATTTTGATTTCAGATTTATTAATTAGAACAAAATAAAAATATACAAAGTTTTTCCGTAATGCAAATATAGCACACCACCGCGACACGATTCAAGGCCCATTTACAATTATACGAGACGCGCATGCAAGACTCGCATCCGAGTATCGCATATCTGTCAAAAGTAGATTCAAAGCGTCGACTTAAACGTGGTAATCTACAATAGCCGCGTTTATGCCAAAGTTACTTTAACTCTGTTTAATTATCGCCGTTAACTTAACACTGTTCATAGCATGCCATTTGACAGTTCTCATTTTGCAACTCATAACAACCAAAAATACTAACATTTTTCGTTTTAGAAATAAAAACAAAGCATGTTTCGATTCCGAAAAAATTACTTTAAGTCGAATAAGTGAAAGTCTGAATTGCACCGAACTAATATGATTTTTATTTCTTTAAATTACAATATGATTTTTATTTCTTTAAATTACAATATGATTTTTATTTCTTTAAATTCTTGTCTTAATTCTTAATGCGCGCTACCGCTCGCAATGGTGACTTTTCCCGGAATGTTTTTCTCCTTCCAGCGATGGGACCATGTGTTCTCCGATCAAAGCAAGAAAATTAATAATAATAATAATATCCTCATGCTGTATTGAAATATTAACAAAATTATTTGATTACAACAAAAATTTACAAGTAAAAGTCAATCCCTTTTGACAGTTATGAACTGTGCTAGTTATGAGCTGTGCTACTAACTAGCTAACAGCGCTAAAAAATGCTGTTTATGCCGTTTTTAAAATGCCTAGCTCAGTTAAAGTAGCTTGGGCATAAACGCGGCCAATGACATGCGTGGCGCGATTGCGTTGCGAGAAATATTCGGAAAAATTAATATTTCACGCATGCGAGAAGCGTGAGCTTGTAAATTTCATATGTCAGAAGAATAATTGTGGTTGTGTTTTCGTGAACAAAATAGTTAAAATGTTTCTGGGTATTTTTTTTCAAATTAAATAAAATTGAGAAAACCTGAAAGTTTTAGTTCGTGTATAGTGTTTTAAAATAAAATTTGACAACCTTATCCGTTGCGTGATTGTAAATTTTTTTCCCTTTTTCTTCCTGTCTTCTTCTTCTCCCTCGCATTTACGGCCATTCTCTTCACAGCATTCTCACAAGTATACAAATTTCTGCCGTCCAAAGAAGTGAAATGGGGTTTCATATTCGTGCCATTTATTTCGTTTCTTATTACTGCAGTTGGTTATTACTCCCTGCAATCTATGAATTAAGTAGTCAGAAGCTATGAGATTTTTCTGTTAAAAAAGAACCAGGGTTTTTCGCGTTTATTTGGGACTTTTAGGCCAATTTCGTTTTTATATACCAAGGAATTCTACATAAAGCTCATTTCCGCGGCTTTATTTCCTAACCGCTTCAAATTAATTTCGTTGAGATGCTTTGACCAAAAAAATTTAATTCCTTTAAACGTGAATTATGCACGTTTTATTAAAAGTTTAAAAGATCTGAAAAAGAAATTCAACGCCGACGAAAGCCCTGTATTTATCAGCTTAACCGAATCTAGACCAACCTCCTTTGAGCACGCAAATCGGGAAGCAGTCCTGTAATTTGTAAATTACACAGAAGCGGGATTTGATGGAATTTTAAAAGGGGGTAAATGATAGCTTTTCCAATTACGCCCACACCCACACACACCCCCTTGTGGCAGCCGACACATTTCTTTTCCTTTCGTCACTGTGCAATTAGTCATCGCTTATGAGTAATTTTTCATTAGCAACGCTGATAGCTGTTGGCCCACAAAGGAGCGACAGATGCGGCACATCAACTAGCGCTGCGTTGTACGCACTACGACGCTGGCGGTGAACACTTGTTACAAGCGAGAAAATAAACAAAAATACGAAAAAATCTATTTTTGAAAAGGAAACAAAATTTTGATTTAGTGCCAGTATTAAAAATGGAAAAATCCCACGGCGAAAACAATCGGCAGAATGTTATTAGAATAGGCGCACCAAAGCCAGCTTCGAGGAGCGATTATCTAGCTCAAAGCCAGAAGAATTAAGAACGATTTGCGGTTGAGTGGGCGGTCGACGGTCTGAATGCGAAAGTTTCAAGAGTCACAAATCAATGAAGACCTGTTGTCGTTGCACCTTGCCATTGTTTTTTCCGACCCAACCGAAAAGAAATTCGTCAACACCTGATACTTTGCAGGGGCGCATGGGCAGGGCGCAGGTGCACCAAGTGGAGAAGCTCGAGCTCTTAAAATCGAAAATGCTCTCGCACCAAGGAAGAAAGAAGCCAAAATGCGGAAAAAAACATGGGAAATCCTCAAAAATATCATAAATCCACCGCGAGTGTTGAGAGGCGCATTTTGGACATACTAGCGAGAAATATTATGTTGGAGGTGTTTATAAATATGAACGTTAAGAAATGTCCTGTCATTTGGATTAAATAAAAAATTAAATATCTTTAGCAGCTGAACGCTCTAAATTTTTGACAATTTATGATCGCTTCGCCGTTCTGAGTTCAGCGCTTATTTTCGTGCGGCGAAGGCAAGCAAAACAACATTCTTATGTTGGCGATGTTTGTTGATTGGTTTTACGCTTTCGGTACATATTTTTAGAAATTATGCACTATTTCGTTTCGGAATATTAAAAATGCTCATTTAAATGGTTTTGGGCAGATTCCATGATGCAATGAAACTTTGAAGTTTTCTCTTGTTTCTTGATACCTGAACATGGATCACGCAACTTTATTCCTAGCTGCAGACTTGGATGTGTGTTTTCATACTAAGAACATTAACTGATTAACTCAAAATTAACCAACTAAATTAGAGACGTTATTATCAATACTAGTAAGTATCAGCTGCTAACCCTCTTATCATCGGAGGGAGATCATCGTGACTCAGATGGTCAAACATCTGCAAGTGTCAGCCCTGGAAACCTTAGGTTGAAGAAAATACCTGAAATGCGAAAATAACACTTGGCCAGACTAGGATAATGTGTGAACAAAGATGGGGTATCTTACCATCCATCCATCCAATGGCGCTACAGCCCAAATCGAGCCTTGGACTCCTCCAGGCAATTTCTCCACGTTGGACGGTCCCTTGCAGCATGTCTCCAGTTCCGGATGTTGAGCATTGCCTCTGCGTCAGCCGTCACAGAGTCGATCCATCTCCTCCTGGGTCTGCCTACTGGTCTATTTCCTGAAATTTCTGATATCATATCACAACTCGCTGTTGTATCTCCTCCGCCATATTCCATCCTCTCTGGTTGGGCCTATTATGCACCTGAGGACTTTTCTCTCAAACCTGTTGACTCGTTCCTCTATGTCTTGGGTCATAGTCCAAGTCTCGCTGCCATAGCACAGTACTGGTCGTATTACTGTTTTGTAGAGTGGGAGTTTCGTTTTTCTGTGCACAAATCTTGAGTGCAGTATTTGTTTTTGGGCGTAAACGAGGCTTTATTAGCCAGTAGTATTCGTCGAGTTATCTCTTCCTTTTCTTCGTTTCTTTTTGTAATTGTAGACCCAAGGTAGGCTGTTTTATCGACTTTTTCTTCCCATTCTAAGTCTTCCAGCTCTGGATTGTTGCATCACCTTTGTTGATGTTCAGGCCTATTCCCCCACCCTATGCGTTATGAAACCCTCTAAAAAGAACTTGCTATTTTTTTTTTGTTAAAATTGAAGGAAAAAAAGTTATAGCCCTTAAAAGAAAATATTGTGACTAATTTTTGTGTTCTAAGGCTTATAACTTCTTAATTACTCAATTTACGACAAAAAAGCTTATATAATAAATTGTAGATAATTTAATTCTAAACAAAAAAAACCTTTACAAATTTTGTGTAAGATGTACTGTTACGAAGATATAGGGGAAACACCATTTGCATACCTTTTCCAAGATGGCGGCCAAATGAGGGGGGGGAGCGAGCCCGAAAACTCAAATTTAAGCTTACACGGACCCCCTACACAACCCAAAAAAACTTAGACCTGCCTTTTTGCAATGTTAAAGTACCATTTCCATGGACTATTGAGGATTCGTGACGGGTGGGCTTTTACGGTGGAAGGTTGTCAGTCTGCCGCCCAACCCTCAACCTGGAGGACCAGTCCGGTATTTGTTTCGTTCTGAGGCGTCCAATTTTAAGCTTCAAATTCGATTGAATGCGTATTGTCAGCCAAAAATAAATTATTTTCAAGCTGGAAATACAATTTTTTATAAATGCTTTTATTTCCAGCCGATTTAGGCTAGCGACATACGATTAGGTTTTTCCCGGACGGGTTTTTTCGTGCCAAAATGGAACTTAAGCAATTATGTTAGCTGCGACATACGTTAAGGTTAAAACCGGAACGATTTCAAAACAAACCGGAGACAAACAAAGCCGGAGACGGTTAGCCGTCCCGGGGAAACCTAATCGTATGTCGCTAGCCGTTTTTTACCACTTTAGGATTCCCCCTATCATAAATTTGAGTTGATTTGGTATAAATAAAAATAAAAAGGGGTATTTTTTGCGTTTTTAAGGGTGACGCCCATATTTTAGGACTGCGGGACCCTGATTTTCGTAATCAGCGACCCAAAAAACATATAGAGAACGAGTTTCAAAGCGGGGTGTTACGTTTGGACGTTTTGAATGAACTATTAACGTAAGTTCAATACAATTTTTTAAACTTGAAAGGCGTCTGGCGGGCGGTTTCCACTATGCAAACCGTCTGGCAATGGACGACGTGACTTCTAATAGTAGATGCGTTTCAGTTTCATTGGAGTACGTACGCCGGCGTAGTTGGGCGCTCATCGGAGTAGATGCTGCTACCCCATAGAATGAGCTGGTGTAGCAGCATCTACGCTGATGTGCGCCCAACTACTCCGGAGTGTATACTCCAATGAAAATAAAACGCACCTAGTATTCCAGAGGAAATATAAAAAAATCGGCGTTTATAAAATGACGTAAGTAGGCATCAATTTTCTGCACATTTGCTACCTCCTTCCCGCCAAAGCCACTGCGACTCAAGATTGGGTAAATTCAAAAACTCATCACTGCCGCATCACTGTAGAATTCAGCCACAGACTTTCAATTGAAGCCTGTGGCTGAATTCTGCAGTGATGCGGCAGTGATGAGTTTTTGAATTTACCCATTCTTAGTAGCCAAACGTTGTTACCTACTGTAGTGTCCTTACGCTGAAAAGTTTTCAGCGTTTATACTATGACATAAGTCTGGCGTTCACGGGCTCTTGGACTATAAACAAAAATAGTTTAAAAAAACTAAAAAATACGCTTTTATTTTAAAATGAACTAAAAAGTAAAAAATAATTTTGAATGTAAAGTTTTTATTGCTCCAGCCAGTATAAGAAAACAACCTACCTTTCGAAATGTAAAAAAGCGTGGGGCTCTCTATATTCTTATTTTATTAACACCGGAACTTTTAGCTAGCGCCCCACGCTTTTTTAGATTTCGAAAGGTAGGTTGTTTTCTTATACTGGCTGGAGCAATAAAAACTTTACATTCAAAATTATTTTTTACTTTTTAGTTCATTTTAAAATAAAAGCGTATTTTTTAGTTTTTTTAAACTATATTTTTTATTTTCTATTTTTTAGTCTATTATATGTATGTGTTCGGCCATTTTGTAGTGACCGCCATATTAGATTTAAAACGACATCACAAAGCTTACTATACTATACTCGTCATACACTTTCATTTGATACCCATACCGAGTGGGTTGTAAAGAAAAAAGTAAACCGCCATTTTGTGGTGGCCGCCATTTTGAATTTGGAAAGACGCCCCACAGCGAAAAGTATTCTATTATCACATCCTTTTATTTGATACTCATACCGAGTGGGTTGTAAAGAAAAAGATAATCCGCCATTTTGTGTTGGCCGCCATTTTGAATTTGGAATGACGCCGCACAGATAATAGTATTATAATTGTCACACCCTTTCATTTGATACCCATATCGAGTGGGATGTAAAGAAAAAGGTAGTCCGCCATTTTGTTTGCCGCCATTTTGAATTTGGAATGACGCCATATAGCTAATTGTATTCTACCTGTCATGCCGTTTCATTTGATACCCATGTCGGGGGGTTGGGGAACACAATAGCAAAAATCGACCGCCATCTTGGAACCGCCATCTTGATTTTCTTACAAAATGGTCAGATTGCATTGTCACGCGAACTATGCATATGTGCAAAATTTGAAGTTGATCGGTTATATAGAAGTGGGTCAAAATCAAGTTGCAAGATTTGTCTACATACATACATACACACATACATACATACATACATACATACATACATACATACATACATACATACATACATACGGCTGAAGCTAATATAAAGCGGTAACATACATACATACATACATACATACATACATACATACATACATACATACATGCATACATAGATACATACATACATACAGGTGAAGCTAATATAAAGCGTATAATAAAAGAAAACGGAAATGGTGGATGCGTAAATTGCGTGGATTGCGCGAAAGCCAAGGCGGGTGCATTTTATTATTTAACGAACTGACATTAGAAGATGGCAGTTGATTTAAAAATTATGTAAGGATGGACCGAAAAGAATTTGAGCAGTTATTAGAGTTAGCTGGCCCAATAATAGCGGAAAAGATACTAAATTAAGGAATTGAATATCACCAGCGGTTATAAACTTTCCTTTTTGAATTATTTTCTGGCACTGAAATATCGCGACTTGTCAAATCAAGAGCGAAATACCGATATACAAAATGTATGATCATTTGTATGAGCTTCTGTTGTGCGATTTGTTTATTTGATTTGTATCTCATGTATATAAGTGTAAATATAGCTTTAAGGACAACATCTTCGTGGAGGTGGAGGTAGGATTCGGTAGCATAGCGGAAGATCTTAGATCGCAGATGGCGTAACTCAGGACATCTCTTTGGTGTACCGGCACCACCAAAGGTCCCCGAGGCCGTTGCTACCCTTTTACCCCGGGGTATCTTACAGAAATTATAATATCGGATATACACCAATGCGTCATGTGAATTCTGTCGTTCCAATTTACAATATTTACACCATTCAAGCCAGTGCACAGCCCTTCAATTTACACTCAATATTGGGCAGTATTTTTAACTTTAATTATAGGAATTCTGAAGCACCACCCTTCATACACATACACTGAACGACCAGGGAAAAGTTGCTGGATCACTTCACAATGACCAACCCAATTAGCTTTATAGCCACAATAACGTGAGGTTTCCCAATGCAATGAAAAACCCGAGGGGTGTTCTTTCTCTGACCCTCTTTCGTCTTCCTACCCCTAAATGGCCAGAACTTCTATAAAAAGAACCCACCCGAATTCGCTATTTCCAGCTAAGTTCAATTACTCCATAAATTTTTTAATAAAAATTCAATTATCCACCATTACGAAACGGGACCATCAGGACACAAATGCAGCGAAAATTGTGTCATCTGGCAGCGGGTAATTGATATCCTTACAGGAGCCACACAACAACACTGCTGCCGTAATTACGTCCAGATCATTGTTTTGTGTCCACCCTGTCGTCGCAGCTTCCTTCCCAGAATAGATTTATGTGAAAAATCTATTTTTAGGACATTTAATTAAAAACGTGGGTACGGCACAAGTGGAGTACAGTCTGCGTGACTGCACCCCGCTCCACACGGCCCGAAGGACATGGGTAAAGGGCGTATGTGTTGTGTGTATCGAGCTCCAAAAGGGGAGATTGGAACTTTTCTGTTTGGGGGTAACTTTTACGTGTGTCCTGATTACCCAGAAGACAGTGACGAATGACGAGGAATAGACGTCATTGAGTGTCGGCTCCCATCAAAGTAAATAATTCAATTTCGTCGAGAGAAAATGATTATATTCCAGTGACACGCGTTCGCTCCTCTTTCTGCACACAATTTTTTTTGACCGTTGTGATATGTGTGGGAATGACGGGATGTGCTCCCAACACTTGACAGAGCATCTGGAATCTGCTCTGACACAAGACCTTGTCCCTAATAAGTTTTCGCTGTCCTGATTTATGGGGCCCTCCCCCAGTTTCCCGCATTATTACAGGAGTTTCAAAGCAATCTGTCTCGTGCTTTGCGTAAACACAACAAAACGGGACTTATTTCTTTGGCGCCAGCCCCAACAAGCTGGGCCGAGCCTCCCCTCGATGCGATGCAAATTCCTTACGTGTGAGGTGAAAACTTTTCATACCCTGATGTTTTCAACGCCATCGCGCACAGGGTGACTGGGCTGTTTGCTAAGGCACCATCACCTCCACCAGGACATGGGACAGGGCATGGTGGCAGCTCTACGGAGCAACCACTTTCGACGAGGGAGTTGGCTTCAATTTGGCTTTTTGTTGGTTTCGTAAACAAATAAAGCAGATTAAAGAAAATCGGAGGCTTCCAGATGTTTGGAAAGTATTTCTTCAGCTTTGCGATTATTCACCGGGGACAGGGGGGGCTGCCTGCTGCCTGGAGGCTGGTTAATGTTTCAAAATTTCAATAAAAGCAAAAGTTAATTAGTAACTAACCAAAGTGCGATAAAAACTTTTCTATCTTTTTTTTTCTTTTGTATTTTGCAAACTTCTCACCAAATCTAATTTACTTCGCATGTGAGAGTTAATGGTAAAAGGATAAGAGCAACGAGGTTCAGCTAATCACTATGGTACGAGTAAAACCTTTGTGGCTTAAGAGAAAAGCTCGTGTAAAATGTAGGTTCTTATTGATGACGAAACAAAACCATAGTGTAGAATATGTTAAATAAATAATCCTAGATTCGTTACTAAAATTTAGCTAGAGGCGATGCCAGCGCCACAGCCTGTTGTCGGTCGTTTGATGGAACTCGATGTGGAGTTGTAATGTGAATCTTGGGTTGGTTGCCCGAAGAAGCCAACCTCAGATCCACATACAAAAACAAAAAAATGAAAAAAAATGTTCGAACAATAATTCCACCTGACCGTCAAGGCGGTACCCCGGGCCTCAAGAGTAGGGCTGGCTCGCCGGGTGGGGGTCGTGGAGTGTTGAGAGCCCCGAGGTACCACCTATCTATGTGCATCACCACTTACCTGTAAGCGCCCCATCAGGGCGGGCGCGGAGTACCCATGAAGCAGAGAAGGGAGGTTTCCTGAAAAAACCCAAAGTTCTAGGCGAGATAAATCGCCCGCCGCTATGCCATTCCTGATTAGCCAATCATCTTATTATTATTCAATCTGTAAACCACCTGCAATAAAACAAAATAGCACAAAAAACCAACTCAGGGTATACATTGACTTTTTTAATATCGTGTCACCACTCTATACACAGTCAGTACATCAACGTTAACATTTCAAATCTTACTTGGTATTATATATGACGACTTAGGTGATGGGTGATTAACGTTTCTCAAATATACCAAATAACTCAAAAACCCACAACAGCGTGAACCCGCCCTGGTACCAGCACGCGCTTACTCCTGTTGGACAAAAAAAACAAGAAAATTGGTGACGCAACACCACCCAAAACCCTTGAGTCGCTAACAGCCAGGTACTAATAAACCAAAACAATATATTAAGGGGAAATACAAAATATTACAGACCGATAACGGAAAGAAAAAGGATAATCGAACAGAAAAAAAACCAATTAACTACATCTAAAAATTAATTTACCAAATATAGAAAATCATTCAGAATAATAGTAATATAGTTAAGCAATATCAGTTTTAAATAAAGTTACAGAATTATTTTCTAATAAAGTGTTTGTTCATCAACTATCTTTAAATCACAAATAAAGTTAAAATCAACTATTGTTACACTAAGGTATAATTTAGAATTAAGTCTTCCTTCAATACTGGTCCTCCAACCAGGGTCGCGAATAAATATTCTTCTTTCCCATAGGTATGCTCGCAAAACTAACACATTCATCTAGTCCACTGGACTATTAGTCGGGATGAGTATCCGATCTCAAATAGAACTTCGGTAGATCCCGTTCAGACTGTATGCGAGAAAAAAACTTATGCTATATCACTTATCTTAGGGCCCCAAAGGGCTGCTCGTAATATTCCGGTATTGGGTCCTTCCAGGTGATTCTAAAATACAGCGGCCGATAAACTCTCCTCGGTCGTATCCTTGGACTCCTTGCTGCAACTAGCCTGATCCACCCCCTTTCGGTTCGTTGTCGTTCGTAAATTTTCTTCAACGACCTTTAATTTATCATTTGCAACATTTTATTGCGTAACGTTCTGTTTTTTTTTCTATTTTGCACAAAAACTTTATGGCACAATCCGCAAACTATTTTATTGCGTAACGTTCTGTTTTTTTTTGCTATTTTGCACAAAAACTTTATGGCACAATCCGCAACTAAAATATTTTTAACCAAATTTTCAAAAAATTTTGGGCGTTCGTATAGACCGGAAAATCCTGACTGCTTTTTTCCTCAGATTTTTTCCTGTTTTTCATTTTTCCTGACCTTCCCATTTTTCCAAAAAATTTTATTTTTCTAGTTGTAATTTTTTTTTACAGTGACTAATACAAGGTGGGTTTTTTGTAAGGAAATAGGCCCGCCGTTACAGAGTCATAACCTCTCAGCATGGCTCCTTCCGTCAACCACGATGGTTGTGTCGCTAGTACAGCCGGCTGTAACTGAGCTCATCAACTTCATGCAAGAGAAGTCCCGATACAAAAATTTTCGTCATGATTTTTGTAATATTCGTGGACTTCTTACGAATTTTTTATCGTTTTTGTACAATCTGTTTTAGCATGACCCTCGCTGGTTGGTAGGTTGAAATGGCGAGGCCCGAGCACATTAGCGCCGTTTTGATACCACTCATTCTCATGACCACTAGGTTTGTTATGGTTTTTCGTTCCATTCTATAGCATTCAAGACCTGTGTCAAGTTCATTGGATTCTCTGTTGCTACGTTGTCAATCTCGTTCAGAATATGGCTGCCAAATATGGCTGCCTGGCCGGACATTTGCACACGAAGTGCACAATAGCTTCTTTTGGATCCTTGCAACTACGGTATGATGGTTGACTGGGATGCCATTCTTGATGCTATTATATACAGCTCTAGCTCTGGCTAGGTTCGTGGGAGATAGCTTTAGGAGGTTTTGCTTTTATTGTAAGCCGGCCATGTTATTTTGCCCGTGCTGCATATTGTTAATCCTTTCCATGTTGCTTTGGCCAAGGACAGGAAGTGGAGGTAAATATGTCTTTTAACCGTATTGATCTAGGGAGGTCTACCCCTTATGCTGTGTAGACATCATTCGCTACAAGAGGCTAGGTACTTAGTGTGGAGGTCCAGTAGAAGAAGACAGAGGATGGTATTTAACGCGTCCCTTGGTGTTGTACGTAATGCCGTATGCTGCATATGCATCCCATTCTCTGGACCCTGCCTATATTGGGGTAACAATTTTACTCCTTCTTTAATGTTGGCAACTGTACTATTGATTCATATATGAGGATAGGACGTACGATGGCTGTGTACATCCATAGCACCATTCGTGGCTTAAGTCCCCATTTCTTCCCAAGTATTTTCTTGCATGAGTAGAGAGCTATATAGGCGCTCCTGACTCTTTTCTCAATATTGAGTCTCCAGTTAAGGTTTGAGTCTAGTATATCACCTACGTAGATAATCGTCGGGGATAGATGTAACTGTCGTCCGTACGATCTTGGACAGTTGAAAGTTGGTTTCTGTGTTCTTTTAGTGAACAATATCAGTCTTTGCAGGATTAGAACACAGACCACAACCTTTGATCCATTTGCTAACACTGTTCAAAGCTCCTTCCATAATTTCGCTTATTACGTGTAGGTATTCACCAGTCTTTGAGGAGCCGTCTATGCAGGGACTGCGTCATTTTTGCAAACCCCGTCATTTAAAATCTTCGAGGTTAAAGCTAATACCCTCGACACGCGGACGTGGTTACGACAAAAATTCGTCGTTAAAAAGAATATTTAGCGTCGTAACGACGAAAGCCAACTACGCAAATTACGACGAGAGCTGGAATAGGGGAGAACTGTCCATCGCTTTTAGCCGTTTTCGCAGTGTCTTAAGATATCAGCTGATTTTGTGTTTAATTTTATTTGGAAATTATTAAAAGATATTTCTTGTTTCCAAATTAGTCCATTGACAGACAACGCAACAAGGGAATCAATTTTTTTTCAATTTTCATTCACTGATATTATTCACTACACATTATGACAACTGTCAAAACATAACGACAAATTTTATCGAAAACGACGAAATTTATCGTATGTCACCCCTTAAAATGGTACTCGTCGTAACGACGTTGCCATGTGTCGAGGGTATAAAATCTATTTAGAATTCATATCGAAAATCTCACGTTCTAATAAATTTTCACTAGGTTCTAATAAATTTTTTTCACACGTTCTAATAAATTTTTGGTACATCATATAACCTCTTTAGTATTTTTGGTTCAATTTTGTTTCCAAGTATTTAATTTATAAAATATGAGTAATTAATCTTAAAACTTTTATGAATTGTTATATAATAAATCGAAAAGTGGATATAAAAATACTTTTACGTTTTAATCCGTCATTGGAGGCGTTTTGGCCCAAGTTACTTTAACTCTGTTAAATTATCGCTGTTAACTTAGCACCGTTCGTACCATGCCTTTTGGCAGTTCTCATTTTACAACTGACAAAATGGATGACAACAAAATTTTGTATTATATAAAATTTTTAATAATTTTTTTAAAGAAGCCCAGGGCTATGTTTGTCTTTAAGATAATGAAAATGGAATTGCTTCACGAACATCATCCAGTGGGGGTGGAATGCAAGAAGCATTGTACATAATGAAAGAGTTTTAAAAATTGGATCAAATTATATGCGGAGTTTATGCTGTTCATGTTTTTATTTTGCTTTATGTTTGCAACGTGTAAGCATGATCAGCCTCCTTTAATGTGTCATATTATACGGCGAGGACAATCATGAACTAAAAATTGAAAGAATTCGCGATATTGTTCTCCAATAATTAAAAAAAAGGAGATTCAACCACCAAAAAGCAAATCCAACAAACTGTCAAATGAATGCTTGGCTAATATTTCCCTATAAATCAAAAATTTCCTTACAATTCCAAAGACACAAACCTCCGAAAATTGAATTGTAAAATCGAAATGCGTTTTCCATACAAATTGAGATTTGAATTGTAACTTGGCACAGGCTTAAATTATTTGCTTGCGACAAAAATTTACAAGTAAACGTCAGTCCCTTTTGACAGTTTTGAGCTGTGTTACATTTTAGCTAAGCCAAAAATCAGAAAATTGTTGTTTACGCGGTTGTTAGCATGCCTAGTTCAGTTAAAGTAACTTGGGCCTAAACGCGTCCATTGTAACCAGTGCAATTCTTTGACATTTCAATCCACGTAATTCTGATACCTGTTATTGGTTTTCCGGACAGTATTTAATGCCTTGTTAAACAAGGTGGTGTACATATATGTAAGGGGTGCATGGTATGTATATATAAATAATAGGGGCATTCATGATCTGTGTTAAACGTCGAGAAATCGTAAAATGTTATCTTCGAAATAGACAAGATCGTGAGTGACCCTTTTAAATTTCCATATGAAAATGTTATTTTTTATATTAATTTGCACTTTTCAAATAAAACTATCAATCAAAGTAAATTCTAAACAGCTGTTGACAGTAAAAGAAAAAAAATTACGTTCGATTTTCGATCTCGATCTCGAGTTGTGGAATTAATACGCCTTTTCAGATGTTATTTGTTAAAATCGAAACAAATGTCATTTACTAAGGAAAGTTTCGCGATTTGTTAAACTTTTTTCTCGATTTAGCACAAATAACACGAATAACACAAATAACACAGATCATGAATACCCCTAATATGTCATAGTTTATTCTATAGCCTCAATTTAATTCCAATAATCGTGGATATACTTATGTTCTTGAAATGACATTCAAGAATCAATGCCGAAATTACTCGTTGTAGTAAAGTCTTCAAAAATACTTGGGTCCTTCGGTAAGACTGCTAAAAATAAAAATAATCTTTTCAGGATACTGAAGTGCTCAAAAGTTAACTGTATTTTTGGACTTGTATCGTTTTGTATAAGGGAGAAAAAAAAGTCTTTTTTTTGACAGGGTAGTGTGACGCCAGAATGTTTCCAACCAATTGCTTAGCTATTTTCGAAAGGGTTAAAGAATATAAAAGGGTTTTTTCCTCTTTAGAATCGTTGTATGCATCGTCGAACTTTTATAGTAATTCATTCGCTGTGAATAACCTTACCCAAGGTCATATTGACTGCTTGCTGCGAAGTCCTCAATGACCTTAAACTGTCGTCGTCTGGTTATGTAATTAGGTGTAAGCTTTAAAATACCTCCAGAAATGAGGAAGAACCTATCATATTTATAAATGGATGATTTAATATTTTCCATAAATAATTTCTTTTTCTGTATAAACGCTTGTTAC
Organism: Thereva nobilitata; assembly: GCA_963855945.1. Classification (NCBI taxonomy): domain Eukaryota; kingdom Metazoa; phylum Arthropoda; class Insecta; order Diptera; family Therevidae; genus Thereva; species Thereva nobilitata. Next base: position 5,600,610 of record OY979696.1, read on the forward strand.
GACTGACAAATGATGGCACGGACATTTCGACATGCTGAAGCATGTGTTTATAAAATTTAACACCAATTCGTCACTTTGAACCAGCAATAAATGTCGGCCGCCAACATTTGTGGAATGTCACAATTCAAGTTTCTAGGCAATCATACATCCAATTCACACCCGAAATAATTGTTTTGGCACCAAAAATCCGAATAATAAATATTTCATTCCGTCGCCATTGTTATGGCAGACGATTTATGGCCGGCCCAGAAGTGTTTGAGAGATTTTCGTTTTATTTTTCCTCAATTTACCACGGAGATGAAACGTGGGAAAAATATTCGTGGTGTTTTTTTTTTGTTTTTGATAAAATTTAATTTCGATGTAATTGCCTACGGCGGTAACGCCAGGTTGTCTAGAAGAAATTGAGTGCTTAATTTGCAGGTGCTCCAGTGGCCCTGCTTATCCTGGCTAGAAGAGAGGCATGTGCCGCGGCTTAAACTTATCTCACAGATAACGATTTTGCATTATTTTGTTATCACTATGCCGAAGGAAGTTTTTGGGATTCTTATTAACATCCCCGAGGCTGTATATCCCTGCAATATCCTGTTTCGTTCCAGGACGAACTTGCCAATGGGTGGAAGAAGTTATTTAATAATAGGGCGGCAGGGAAAGGGCTTGGTCGACATTTCCACTTTTATCTTGGTCACGAACATGTCCTGGCGTACTTATTATAACGATGATACACATCAGTGCTAGGATATAAGTGGAAATGCCCGAGTTCAGTTGGGTTAGTTTTATGAGCTGATCATAAATTTTATTTTTGGCATAAGACTATTTCCCCTTAATCTGGAGCGAACCTTTTTCTGCCCTGTTTGGCTGGATTATGTCTTTATTATGTTCTCGTTTTTATCTGGAGCAAAACTATAAATGGCCGTGCCTATTGCTGTAATTCACGCTTTTCTTTTTATTTATTTGAAAAAATCACTTTCAGCAGAAGCTACAAATCTCCAAATAAAGGGGAAACAATGATACATTTGCTAACAAAGAGATGGCGCTAAAAGTAGGTGCGTTCGTACAGAAATACCATAATCTAAAGGTAAACGAAATAATTTCTAGTGTCACATACGTTACCGATTATGGTGATTTCATTTATGCGACAGAATATTCGATGTCGTGTCTGACAGCAGGTATTTGTCGCAAGGGACAAATCGAAGATGGAAATCAACGATTGGGCGTGTACGGCTCGACGTATCGATCCGATTCGAAATGAAAATACTTGTGCATGTTTTATGCATTGAGAAATGAGCTCCGTGTGTGTGCAACGTAGACATCACTTAACGAAGAAGCTTCTACATACATATATTTTGGGGGATAGATGAATAATTAGGTGTGTAGGGATTCTACTAATTTCTAGAAGCAATCATCCTTTTAATGGTGATAAATTAGTTATGGTAGCAGCTACCATCTTTCGAATATTCAAGAAAATTTATCGTCTGAGCTTTGAAGTTTCAATCCTTTATTATTTATGCCAAAAGTTTGGAGAGCTGATATGGAGCTGAAGTAGTGATGGTTGTGCATGCGGTGTACCTTTTCTTAAGTTTATGAATTTTACGCAACAGAAAAAAAATATTGAAAATACTAACTGTAATCATTAGAAATGGAGAGAAATTCTCATGACCTTGCTTTAAATTGTAAATTTGCTCTGAGACTACTTTTAAGTGAAACCACGATACAAAAATTTCTGCTTAAGATTTTTGCAATATTCGTGGGCTCCAGGTAAATTTCTTTTCCGTGAAGTGACGCCATTTTTATAAATATTATTTCTCAATTTTCGTACTAAGTGAAACCGAAATTTTACATAATGACAACTTAGAGCGTTGACAGGTTTCCAGGTACACTTTATAGTGCATAGTCTCTCGGCTCATAGGAGAAAGACATAGCCTTTCAGAAAGTGTACTGAAGTGGTTCGACTAGGCTAGCAGAGCCAGCCTTTGCGTGTGGCGTCTAGTGCCGCCTTAATTGAGATTTAAATAAAAAAGCTTATTTATTTAACGCTTATTTATTTATAGTGTCCCGCAAGCAATTTAATGCTATTCTGACCCGGACTGGGTCTCAGGGAATACTGTTGAATATACAGGAATCTTACGACTATTTATACTACTAATTAATCCTACTACGTTTACAAACTATTCATTACATAATTATTCTATTTACAAATCTACTTGCAACACAGTAGCTAATAATAAATGTCAAATCAAGTTACAATTAATTTATGTCAAAGTGTTTCTCATAGTAGGTTTCTACAGTGTTTCTGATAGTACACCTACTATATCCACTACAGTACAACAGTATATCTTTAACTATCTTGATCATAAAATAGTACTTCCTAAGCACGTCAGTTTTGTTATACAGGAGTCCTAATATTATTAATGAAGCCTCCTCATTAGCATTTGATGCTTCAATCCGGAGTCTGAAATCATTGTTGCGGGTAATTTGAACGTTCACAATGTAAATTGGCTGAATTTTTGAAATGATTTCAGCGTTCACAATGTAAATTGGTTGAATTATTCCAATTCAATTCGAGTGTTTCTGGCAAAGCTCTTTGCAGAAACTAATAACCTGCATTATTCTATGCGAATTCATCACGCTGCAGACCAGACCGTTAAATACTAGTGGCCGAAATTTTGGACCATTTGCTGGGATGTGAGCGGTGAAACGGCTACTTCAGCTAGGGGTGGCTTGGGGAGGGTGCAAATGGTCAAAAATTTCTGCCACTAGTATTTAACGGTTATTTAGCCCTAATAGAGCCTACATACGCAGCGGCAGAATTTTTTTTCAATTTTAACCCCTTTTATACCCCCAACCCCTCTATCTACAAAAGGGTCCATTCTCCAGGCTAGCGAGTTCTTAAATGCGTATCACACTATGTATATACGAAATATCTGCTTTAAGAAAATGACGTAGGTCTGGCGGGCCTCAGACCTTGTCCGCACGCCCCAGACCTTGTCCGCATGCCCCAGACCTTGTCCGCATAATCGTGACATAATTTCACCAATTAACCGAGTCTTGACTCTCATGGTTTCCTCGAAAGGCTAGTTCCTGACATGCCAAGTGTATATAAGTGTCTAGTATATTTTCAATCTCTTGGCCTGTTCCGAATTTAGAAAGAGTTGAAACCGATTTTAAATGATCGGAGGTTTTTTTGCCATTCCTAACAACGAAGTCTGACAAACGTTCTTTTCAGTTGAAAATAAAATAATACAAGGCCCACAGAAAAATATGTGCTTATTTTGACAATCGGTAAGTCAATTTAATTCTTAAAAATTATCAGTAATTATTTTTTTGTTTTACAAATATTTTTTTTTATTTTAGCATTCTCAGATTAATATTTATCTGGTTGCTTGGCAATTTTTCTAGCCCAGACTGTCATCGTCTTGAAATGAAAAATTATATGAGAGCAATATTTAATATTACGTACATCAGCGAAAAAAGGGGATGCAAAATTCCAGTTGCTTCCCTTAAACGGCTTCAACGTTCGTTGAGGCTCGCCATCTCCACTTCAGTCTTAAGTGAGAAAGAACTGCGTTCCTTTACATTATGTGATTTGTCATATGACTTTACTGTCAAAATTACGATTTGATAGTCTATTTGACTTCGTATTGTGTTTACACCTAATTTTAACAATTCAAAACAGAAATTTTCAGGGCAAATTTTGACAGATAGTCGTATAACATGTCAAAAACAAATGTCATTTGACATTTTATGTTTATTTGTTTTAATAAAAGAAAGTTCTGTATTTATGCGTGCATGTGTGCGCTATAGCGGGCGCACCAGTCATCGCAGAGCTTCGAAGGCCCGTAGGGGTCTTCCCTGAAACCCGATTTTCGAAATTCAAAATGGCCGCTGAAAAATGACCGAAATTCAAAATGGCCACCCAAATATGTTCCGATTTCAATGAAAGTGAGGGGTTTTTAAGGTCGTGAATAACGAATTTGTAGTCAAAATTTATAAATTCAAAATGGCCGCGCCAATATGGCCGACGAATTTGTCAATTGTGTTCCAATTCTAATGAAAATCGTTATCTGGGGTTTTTTGAGGTAGTAAATAACTAATGTTTGATCAGAACTTATAAATTCAAAATGGCCGCCGAAATATGACCGAAATTCAAAATGGCCACCCAAATTTGCAAATTGTGTTCCTATTTCCATGAAAATCGGTATCTGGGGGTTTTTAAGGTAGCAAATAACGAACTTATGATCAGAACTTATAACTTCAAAATGGCCGCGCCAATATGGCGGACAACATTTTCCAATGGTATTCCGATTCCAATGAAAGTGGATATCTAGGCTGCCAATAACGAATTTATGATTAAATCTTATAAATTCAAAATGGCCGCACCAATATGGCCGATGAGTTTGCCAATTGTATTCCGATTCCAATGAAAATCGGTATCTGGGAGTTTTTAAAGTAGCAAATAATTTATGATCAAAACTTATAAATTTAAAATTTTGGGACCAATAAGGCGGACGAGTTTTACCAAATAAGTATAATTTCCCTGTCAGCTGTAGGTTGTTCAAAAGTTGGGAAATCTGAAAATCTTCACATCCTAGCTCCAAATGGAAAAACATTGAACATAGTGTATTTTGGTCATTTCCCCTATTTTCGTGAAACTTGTCACGCGATCGAGTGTACCTATAAAATCCTCGACGAATAAAAGGTAAATCGCAAAAATTACAAAGTAAAGGGAAGGGCCATCCACTGCCATCACGAGGTTAAACATCTATCGCATCCGAAAAGCTCGATCGGAAAGAACGGGACGGAAGCTGTGTTCGGGACGAACACTAAGTAAGAAGGGGGCAGTGCAACGGCTAACCGAAAAGAGAAAAACAAAATTATAAACCGTCCCCCATGCAGGTTGAATTTTAAATGGGATTTAACATGGGTTTTGTTTTTTTAGGTTCACCCAAGCGTTGAGCACTTGTTTCCCATCGGTTCAAGGTGAAACTTGGTATCCTTAGGTTTTCGATACCGCTGAATACGAATATCACGTCAAAAACCGGTTTTGACTAATGACAGTTGTCAAAAAAGCTGTCAATAGAAATTAACCAGATTTGTTGTTTCTTTCACTTTTTTCCTACCGCGGACAGTGCACACATAAACTTTTTTTATTTAAAGACATTGCAACGCACGCGGGTTTTTTTTGCTAGTATTAAATATTGCTCTCATATAATTTTTTATTTCGAGACAATGACAGTCTGGGGTAGAAAAAATGCCAACTAATCTGATAAATGTTAATCTGAGAATGCTGAAATATGAAAAATGTTTGTAAGATAAAAAAATAATTATTGATAAATTTTAGATTTTTATTTATATTTTTAAGAAATTGTAAGGGAAGCAATACATTCCTTGCTTCCGAAGACGCCACTCCACTGAATCACATATTCCAAATTGCTAAACCTGTGATGCTTGCCTGGGATTTCTTAATAGATGCGTCATCCCTGGTCCAAACTTATTGGTGATGATGCCATTTCTTCTTCAATTAACATATTAACACACCGTAGGAATGTAGTAGCCCTGAAACATTTTTTTAAAACAAGAACAACTCGATTGTGGAGTAAAAACTATGAAAGTGTCCCATTCGCTCTGGTTGTTTGAAAGCGCAGGTTTTTCACTCAAACAACCAGAGCGAATGGAAAGCTCGTTGCCTTCTTTTATGGTTTTTAGTCTAGAACAACCTTCCATAGTCCGTATTCCTGAACTCAATATCCAAGAGTTCAAACGCAAGGTTCACCGCCTCCTCCTCATATATCCCTTACACTCTTTTCAACCTATCCTATCCTTTGGAGCTAAGCTTACGTGGACGACATTACCGACTGGTAGTATAAAGGGTGACACCTGAGCTTAAATTTTATTTAACAAAGAAAAAAAGTTAAAAAATGTAGACTCATTGTTACGACTACTTTTAACAAGATCAAAGAACCGAATGGGCAAAAAAATGATGAATGGTTTCCAACATTTTTTCTGTTCATATGAGTAAACAGGAAATTCCATTCCCACATGAAGTATTAACCCTGAATTCACTGAACAAGGTTGCAATACATTGTTTCTCTTAAAATGATCACTTATGTCTTCCCATCTATTAATCTATTGGTATTAAAATCTTTATTAACCTTTTTCAAGAAATAAATTGTAAAAACGTCGAAGAAATATTCTCTTCCTAACAAGAGAAGAAATCGAATGGTAAATACGATTATAAATCGCGTGTGTAATGCGTAAACATTCGTTGTCGTCGCCCATTGAAGCAAAAATAGACGTACAATAAGTAATGGCACAGATTACTTGAAGTTTAATCCGTTAAGGATTAATGAATAATTCGGGAATTTGCCGAGTTAAAAATAGCACCAGACAATCCTCGAAATGTTTCGGATTAAACATCCTTATTCATTGGCGATCATTAATTTTAGAAAACCACGCTATAAAAATAGCAAATACTTATCAGAAGGCACGTAGAAAATATTTGCTCATAAATAGAAAAGAATTGATGAAAAAACGTTGGTGGAAAATAAAAACATAAATATTTGGTTTTGCTCTAGTTGTTGACTTATAAGTAAAAACAAAAATACAAATCTTCTGTTTCACATTGTTTATTTACTACCCAAGGATAAGAAATTACTTTTTCTTCAACTTTATACTTTTTTCTCTGTTCTTTTGTGTAAATAAGAACCTTAGAGATATTAAAAGTTCGTACCAATTTGAACAAAATCCAAAGTTGGCATTTTTAATAGGAAAACAAAAAAAAAGGATCTAAAAATAGGAGACTTTTGTTATTTTACTCGGTGTAGTGGAAGGAGTGCCTGCAGCCATTATGTAGAGAATGAGTCCGACTGAGTAAAATCATCTGTAGCGAATCGATTTTTACAACAGTGTAAATTTGGCTTTAAAATTGCTTCAAACAGAAGGCAAGGTTGTAAAATAATAGAAAAACATTCTGGGAATAATTTCTCTAATTTCTTTGACATCCGATAATGGAAAGTGTGCCACAAGAAACGCGGAAGAAATTTTTCAAGTCCGTTCAGAAAATATGGTCTTCATTTTGCAATTTTTACAACTTAAAGTGAAGATATTTTCTCAAACGTAGAAACATTTGAAGCAAATTGTGTCATCTTTAATTTTGTATAATAGTGGTCATCTTCGAAAAACGTATAGTTTTCGAAATATAAGCGAAAAAGTGGAAAACTTTGAGGTTTTTTGCGGGTTTGGTTGTGAAGCCGACCTCCTACCAGGTAGCAAACTTGAAATACGGATTCAACACCCCTAAAAACATTTCAAACCGCTGAGACAAAAACTTCCGTTTCGAAAACAGCAGTTTTTGATGTGAAACATCTTTGCACGCGTTGAAAGTAATTCTTCAAGGTCGAGAACGTTTTGTTGGGAACGTTTCGTCCCATCCAATTTTCATTCCGGGAAACCGAAGATCTGTATTGATGAAGACTGATTAAGATGAAGATATTAAAGAAATAGTAGCACCAAAGAAAAGTCTTTAGTAGTATAGCTATGCCACTTCTGGCTTAGTGACGTCATCGGTTGTGGACTCGGATGTGAGCTTTATCCGGGACAAGAACCTGAGCCGTGAGCTTTTGACGTGAATACGTCTGCAAGTTTGCTGCCATGGCAAAAAACCGATGATAACGAAATTATGGCAAGCAGTTTTGAGTTGCAGCTCAAAAACTATGATTTAAATCGAAAAAAGAAATATACCATGACGTAGATGAAGAATCAAAGAATCTTATTGTTTACTTTCAAAATGAAATTCAAAATGGTCGCTGAAATATGACCGAAATGAAAAATGGCCTCCCAAATATGATGGAATTTGCCAATTGTGCTCCGATTTTAATGAAAGTTGGTAGCTAGGGGTTTTCAAGGTCGTGAATAATGAATTTGTGGTTAAAACTTATAAAATTAAAATGACTGCGCCAATATGGCTGAGGAATTTGCCAATTGTGTTCCGATTCCAATGAAAATCGGTATATGGGGCTTTTTAAGGTCCCAAGTAACGAATCTATGATCCCAACTTTCATTTCCCGGTCAGCTGTATGTAGGTTGTCTGAAAATCTTCACATCTTATCCCCAAATGGAAGAATATTGAACATAGTGTATCCTGAAGCTCTCTAAGCAATCGGTTCAGAATTGATCAACAAGGTTTTTTCAATTTGTTTTTTATTCTTTATTTCCTACCTTTTTGATACCAATAAAAAAATAAAACGATTTCTTTCAGAATATTGTAGACGTATTCACGTCATTTGTCCGTATCCACGATAGAGACACCCCCTTTTCTTGTAGTGAGCTTTGGATGTGAGCGCCACATCTGCGAAACTATTTGAACTTCGCTAGGGTGGATTAGTGTATCTTGGGTGGGGTTTCATTGATCTATCTCGACTGGCTGGTCTATCTGGCCTGATCTGCCTGGTCTATGTAACTGTCTATCTGTTTAGTTGTATCAATTTGTTTACGAAACTGTAACAATTTGTTTAATTCAACTTATAATTAAAGCCCTCAAGTAGGTTGGTCTGCCTGGTTTGTATTGTCGGTCTGGCTTGTTGGGTCTGTCTGGCCTGATATTTCCTACAATATCCCATCCAAGACCCACCCACTACTGAGAAGTTGAACTAAAGATTCGACCCCTACTCAGCCCGAAAGCGCATCCAAGATTCAGTCAAGTTCAACCAAATCCATAGAGCGAAAGCTCAGCCAAGGTACAGCGAAGTTCAACTAATCTCACACAGGCGAAGTTCAACTAATCTCACACATGACGTCACTGCGTCAGAAGTGGCATAGCTATACTGCCATCTTTATATGCCGCGAGCCAGACATAACGAGCTAGACATAGGCAGAATGGAACAAGTGATTGTGTGGTTGCCTTACAACGTTGAAATTCAAAAAAAGTCGCAGGATCAATTCCTGATCTCGACATTTGAATTTTATTATTTCTATTTCAAAGCTTTTATTTCAAATTCAAAAAGGTACAAGAAGTGCGCTATTTTTGCATAAGAGTTTCAGAGCACGTAAAAAGACTTTTTTTATTATAATGTAAATTGCACAAAATATTACTGAGACGTAAATTTCTTAACTAGAATAATTTGCAAAAATCGAGATGGCGGTTCCAAGATGGCGGGCGAATTTTGCATTTGTGTTTCCCAACCCCCCAGCATGGGTATCAAATAAAAGGGTATGACAAGTAGAATACAATTAGTGGTGTGGCTTGATTCCAGATTCAAAATGGCAGCCAACAAAAAATGGCGGATCACCTTTTTCTTTACAACCGCCTCGGTATGGGAAACAAATGAAAGGTATAGCGAGTAAAATACAGTAAGCTGTGTGACGTCATTTTCAGTGCCGCGTCTGGCATATGTGCAGATTGTGCAACTACAGTAAGGGCCACATGAAAGGCATCGATGACAAAACATTACATTTTCCCATTTTCCAAAATTGTGTCTTTCTTTTGTAGCACAAACTATTTTTTGTTCGTTTGAATGAATTTATTTATATTATGGTGTCATTAGAGCAACTATGGTCGAGGCGTTGATCAGATTGGGTGTCACCAAATATCTCGTGCACATAATAATAGATTTCCTAACAGGCAAGACGCTGCACGGTGACTCCGATAATATAGAGATCCCATGTAGAAGAGGACGCAAAACTAGCAATAGCTGCAGATATTTTTGATCCACAACCCTCGACAAATATGGAGGTCACAAGATAAGTGATACCGGAAAATTCCCACAATGTACATCGGAACCGGGGGAATAAGACCGAGTCTGATGACCATAGGCGTACCCAGCGGACCATTGGAAGCCCCGCCGGGCTACGACAATTCTGATGATTCTGAGCTCAAGGACTAACGAAAGGTTTTGCTTTGAAATGTTGTTTCTGCACTTGAAAAAACAAATGGAATGCGACTAAAGGACCAGTTCACGACTGGCAACCTCGTTTCTACAGGAATCCTTTAATTTTTGGTCTACTCATCTGTAGGGTAGTCCTTTTGCTAGTTTTTATTGCTCCTACTTACTTATTATTCATGTGGAATATGAAATCAGAAAAATTTACCATTAGCTAGTTTGCTTGTACGACCACAGTACACAAGTCTCACGGAAGCACGCATTCCAAAATCATCTACAAATACGATAAAAAGCTTTCGAAATCATCATTACATGTCGCTTTGTCACGTGCAGCTTGCATCCAAGGACTATGGCCTATTGCAAGTAGTATTCTGACCTTTCATCATGGCCGAAGGTCATCAACGGCAATGGTACATTTGCGATAAAAGAGCTCCAGAGCTGCGTTTCCACTTTGCGTTTGGGTTGTAAAATGGCCTTTATTCTTACTAATTATTCAATTTAAAGAAAGATAAAGATCGCCAAAAATGTTTCACATACACGCGCTATTTTTTTGACGTGAATACGTCTGTAAGTTTGCTTCCATGACAAAAAACCGATGATAACGAAATTATGGCGTTGAAGCTCAAAAACTATTGTTTATATCGAAAATAAAAATATACCATCCCATAGATGAAGAATCAAAGAATTTTATTGTTTACTTTCAAAATGAAATTCAAAATGGTCGCTGAAATTTGACCGAAATTCAAAATGGCCGTCCAAATATGGTTGAATTTGCCAATTGTGCTCCGATTTTAATGAAAGTTGGTAGCTAGGGGTTTTAAAGGTCGTAATTAACGAATTTGTGGTCAAAACTTATAAATTTAAAATGGCTGCGCCAATATGGCCGACGAATTTGCCAATTGTGTTCCGATTCCAATGAAAGTGCGTGGATGTCTCCCACGAAGGCGCTCGAAGTACGATTTTTGAAATTCGCGCAAATATGGCCGAAATTCAAAATGGCCGCGCAAATATAATTGAGTTTGCCAATAATTGTGTTTCGATTTTAATGAAAGTGGGTATCTAGGGGTTTTTGGTTGTAAATAACGAATTTGTGGTCAAAGCTTATAAATTCAAAATGGCCGCACCAATATGGCCGACAAGTTTTTTTTTATGTGGGAAAACCAAGCTTAGGAATCACCCTTTGTACTGCCAGTCTGTCATGTCGATCATGTCATGGTGCAATGTCTAGTAACAAGCATGGTTTGAAAGATAGAAGAGGATGTGATAGATCCGGGGGTCCGGGGGGTGCTGGAGCAGGTGGCGATGAACCTTACGTTTGAACTCTTGGGCGTTGTACGAGTTCGGGAAAACTGATTGTGGGAGATTATCCCACAGCCAAATTGTTCTAATTATAAACGAATTTTTAGACGTTAGTGTGCGCGAAACGGGGGCTTGTATGGTATAAGAGTGAGCCGAATGGGCCAGTCTTGTGTTGCGGGAGAAGTATTGCCAATTGTGTTCTGATTCCAATGAAAATCGGTATAAGATGGTTTATAAGGTAGCAAATAACGAATCTATGATCACAACTTTTGCGGGACCAATATGGCGGACCTTTTTGATACCAATAAAAAATAAAAAGATTTCTTTAAGAACACGTATTCACGTCATATCACGGATACAGACACCCGCTTTTTTCACACCGATTGACTGGACTACTGTTGAAAAGCAAACTAGATACGGCTTCTTCGCCTTTTTCAAACCACTGACTGGAATTTGTGTTTTCGTAGTGAAAACAAAAACTCTGTCGCTTTCTGTTTCAGAAGAATTATATCAGCGAAAATCCATTTATTGATTTTTTTATACTTTATAAAACGCCTTTTGCAAAACCGCGCTGGTTACCGCTTACGAAGGAAAAGCACCCCATGTTTTCATTCAATTGTTTGCCGTAATCTCTCTTGTTGTCCATAGTAGAACTAAGAATCAATCGTCTGACCAACTGGAAGTATACCTCATAGTGAACAATTTCCTTCCAGTCTCACCACACACAACGACAAAAACTCCTTTTCGCTGTGTCCCCAGGCTCAAATAAAATTAACTTATGCCGTTTACTGACAAGAACGTCAGCGCATTCCCTTCATTTCGAAATTTGTTAAAGTAAAATAGAATTATTTATAGTTTCGGCAATTCCCTGCGCCACGACCCTCAAGCCATCTTGCCTAGGCCTACACAAGTATAAGTGAAACGAAATACGAAATTAATTTTAATTTGCCTTAAACATGACTATGAACCGGAGTCAACGGAGCCGCAGAGACATCCACGGCCTCGACTTTCAACCCTTAACCGTGAATATTTCATCAACAAATACGACACCAGTCAATTAAAGTCGTCTCTCATATTCGCAGGCTAATTATTATTTCATAAAATATTCCTTTCATAATTATCCCCTTGAATCCTTGTTATTATAAATTAATCGGCACACCCGAGCAGGCCTGACGTCACAGAACGGCGCGGCGGCCGGGAGCGATGCCCCCTCCATTTCTCGCAGACGGGATGTAGTAATTCTAGCCGCATTAACAGCAATGACTTGTTTCATTAAAGACTCATTGCCGCCCTGGAAAGAGGCACCTGGCCCATTAATTATAGATCATTAGTAACCAGGCTGAGGCACCAACATGTCAGAGATTAATTAATCGGGGCTCCCGCAGACAAATGGCGTATTCCGTGTAATTGCAAAAGAAATCCACCAGGAGGCTGCTCGAACGAGTTTACACACGCTTTATTGGGCTCATCTGCGGCTTCGGCGGCCCTGTTGCTGTTTTACCACTCTCCCAACACGCTACTAACGAAGCAGCTCCCTTCGGGAAGTCCACCCCGCACCACGCCCGCAAATCGACCTTAAAACCCAATTCCCACTTAAGGACTCTTCCTGGCTTAATAACTCATTTTTTATCGATATAGCTTGAGGGGATTGCCGCGCGAGCTGGGTTGGGCAGACTCCGATTGCTAACTCCCGATACCCTTTTTAACAGGCGGGTGTACCCTCCTCTGTCGAGCTTAAGGGCGCCGGTAATTTGGATCCTGTGTGGATCAATGGAGGTAGAAAGTAGAATGAAATTCGAATTTGAATTTGCAAGACAGCTGGATTGGCATAGCAATGAGGAAGGGAGAGGCGAACGGGGGGCGGATGGGGGAGGACCAACCCTGCAGGGAAAGCATCAAATTGAAATAGGGATTTAATGAAGAAAATCATATGCCTTCCAAAAGGGGCCCAGAATGTTGGGATTGACTTTATCTCAAAGGGAGCTCCACCAACAGCGGCAACTTCCTATTCCGAGCTATATTTAAAAAGTTGAAGTCTATGTGGAGATTGTCGACTGGCTCTAATAAAGGTTATACTTTGCCGTGCAAACAGAGGGGAGATTCCCAGATCATATTTTGGCACAGCACACTTACCTTGAGGGTGCACGAACCCACGAACGTGAAAATTAAAGGGACGGAAGTTCTTAAGTTCTTGATTTTTATTTGATGAACGAGTCTGTTTGATGTGCTTAAAAATAAAGTTGGGTGTTCTTTGGATCGCTAATTGTGCTAATAATTGATAAGAAATTGGTGGACTTTTCCCAGTAATTTTACTCGACGCGGATTCGATTGAACTGGTGATGAAAATTATTTCTGCTTTACGAATAGTCTGATGGGAAAATAGCGGATCTCTCGGTGTCTAGGTTTTATTGTTCACTTCCTCTGGGGGACGAGCCATGATGAGATTTCTAAGGGATAGAGCAATTGAACAGGACGTTTAAGCCTTTTCACATTAGCCAATCGTATTTAAAAGGCTCCATTCTTACCATTTCGTTCCAAATTCGAAGTGACAACGAAATTCAACCACGTCGCCGGTGCTCAAATTTAAGGAAGGAAGCTTTTCACAATACAAGTTTATCTTAATTGACACAAGTATTCGTTTCGCCACCCTCTTTTAAAGTAGTAATAAGAGCACAATCGACGCATTCACCGTTGATGAACTTCTCCAACGGTTACCTTGTTGCTGTCCTCTATTCTTGGAACAGACGTGTTCGGCAGATTTAAAAAGTGAGCTGGATTTAAAGGAGTCCAGTCCAGAGTGTCATCTCCACAATATGGTAATGGCCTGGAATTAATTACACCATCTATTTCGGTCAGCAAGGTGGTAACTCATCCTTCGATAATGAGGCCCGCCCGATAGCAGCTTTTAGCGTTTTCTTCATCGTCTTTACTGGACTGATATAAAATCCAGCGTTCCTAGAAGATACGTAAATAATGGCCATGATTCTTACCCCGCAATTCTAAAATTGTGACCAGTCACAAGTCACAAGCTTTGGCGATTCGCGCTTACTTCTTATGAACTTTTTACTTTGTTTTCTATGTCATTGTTCACAGAAGTTACATCTACATACTTCACTTCTACTTTTAGTTTAGTATAGGCCTTCAAGTTGAGACTCACCACACATTTGTGATTGCGTTGTGACTTGTCTTGTGACTGGTTTTAGAGTACGGGGGGATAATTCGCGCCGAGTTAACTTCCCACATTGCCTCCAGTTCGGCCCTATATGCGCTGAACCTCACCCAATAAAGGAAGACGTTCTCTGCGTTATCCCGGATATCTGAGCATGCCAACGGTGAGTCATCGAGCTCGAAGCGTGGCCACAGTGGTGAGTTATCGAGCTCGAAACGATGAAGGTATTTTCTATATTCTTCCATGTCCACGCAATAACTGCATGAGGTCGTAATTTACTTTTCCACGCTACCTCGTAACTCATCTCTCCACGTTTGGGATAAGTTTATGGATGCATCAACCCTTAACAGACTCGCCCCACTTCTTTTGTCGTTCCGTTACAGACTCGCCGTGCGTCATCTGCCGCTGCACTGTATTTGGTTCCCCTAACATATTTTATATCATAGATACGCATGCCTTCTCCCGCCAGTGTATCTATTGAGATCATCCCCGCTATCCCGCATGTTACATCGTTACACGTGGTCCTGTATGCGCAAAACGCACGAAGGACGCTTAGTCTGTATGCGGCCCTCCATTTTCTACTGTTACACAGGCGCTGCGTATAGCAAGACTGAACAGCCCCCCCGCTATCAGGGGACGACGATTCGTTCTAGAGCCCCCACGTTGGGCAGAAATCTTGGGGGTGCTCCAGAAATAGCGGACGCTTTACCCGCCAAGCCTTCCAAGTGAGCTTTAAAAATTATTCCAAGGTATCTGAGGGCGGGCTGTGACTGAATGATCTGTTCGCATATCTTGCTCCTGGCAGACATTAGTTTTCTCCGTTTGTACAGCTTCAGTTTTGTATTGGAGTATCAGTATTGGAGCTTTCACTTCATAGTTTTGTAAATTTCCAAAACTTTTGTGTATGTCCTCTCCCTATATATAAAAATAGCATAGCAAGGACCGATTCGCAATGAAAGGTTCAAGCTACAAGCTTCAGCTGAGTTTTGCTTTATTTGAGCACTGCAGCTTGAAGCTGTGAATATGAATCATTGCACAAACCCTTTTAACCTAATTTTTGAAGCTTGAAGCTTGCAGCTTGAAGCTTTAATTGTGAATCGGCCCTAAGCATAAAAAATTATCAAAAATTTCTTGGCTGTTACAAGAACTGCCCGTGCCCAGACCCTGACCAAAGTCAAAGGTCTGACCTTAACTTAAGAACAATCGGGTATATATGCTTAGTATTCCATTGTTACCTGTGAATTATATCTATGAGAGGGAAAATT
The DNA here is from genome assembly GCA_963855945.1 of Thereva nobilitata. Classification (NCBI taxonomy): domain Eukaryota; kingdom Metazoa; phylum Arthropoda; class Insecta; order Diptera; family Therevidae; genus Thereva; species Thereva nobilitata. Next base: position 5,616,218 of record OY979696.1, read on the forward strand.
TAAACCTTACATTCCAATGAACAATTTGTAATTTTCAGGAAATATAAGTTCTAAAATTACGCCTCTTACTGTAAAATTACAGTACAAAGTTCAGTACATAACATTGATAAATAATACTAAGAAATATTGTAATTTTCCTACATAAAAGATTTAGGAAAATACACAACATTGTGTAAAATATAGGTCACATTCGTGTAACCAACATTTACGTCATGCAGTATTGGAGATTCTCAATTTCTTTATGTGATATTACAAAATTTATAGTAAAATTACAATAATTGTGTAGTAAATTAGTATTTCATATCGCGATTTGTAATTTTACTGTACATTTTCACTGTGAATTTACATTTTTTTTACAGTGTAGGGCGGGCTGTGACTGAATGATCTATTCCTAAACCTTGCTCCTTGCGGACACTAGTTTTCTCCGTTTGTACAGCTTCAGTTTTGTGCTCAGCAAGCGCCAGACCACCGCTATCAGAACACGCATTTATTTCCCAAATCGCCCATAATAATTCCATCTCCAATTCAATTGTGTTCCACAGGATAGGTGCCAGCGCAGATGCCTGCGGAACTCCACATGTTGTTCTGTACACCGACGGTCCATCTTCCGATTCACTATGAAGTGTTCTACCTACTTTCCTTTTTAGGTCGAATACCAACTAACAGTTTCGCCGGGAGGGGGAGGGGCTGTGTTTGTTTGACTACCGAGCTGGGCCCAAGACTGCTGAACAGTTGTTTTTTGCGGCGCACGTCCAGTTGCTGAACTCGCTAGTATTTATGATGGGTTCATATGCTTCAGGAAGTAAATTCGTAGACAAAATCGTCTCCCCCGCTCCGTATTCCGCAACAGGCCAATAAATTGTTAGATCTCTCTCAAGGCGGTCCTGGCAACCACAATGCAGAGCTCAGCAACGGCGGTGCACTTAATCCTCTCATTAACATATCGGCGGGATTCTCCTGCCCTGAACAATGTGGCGTACTTATTACTGATTCCAGGGACGATTTTTACCTATAATCCAAAAGAAAGTGATCCTGAAATCTGTCCACAACCAATCTTCATGAATTACTATTCTTAAAATTTCCTTGAGGTACAACATCAACCGTGCGGCTATCAGAGCAGCCGTCAGTTCAAGACGTGCAACGTTAACTATTTTTTTCTTCCCTTTGAGGTGGTGCTATTCTTTTCTTTGAGCACTACATGTGAACCGATAAATTTCCTTGAATTCCAACTGTACGTAGATAGGCTGCAGTCCTCTAAGAACTATTTCCCCGCAACAGATTTTGATTAAATGCCTTCACCGTGCACAGCACAAATTTGCCACAAGCCTGTGCAGCGTTCTTTTCTTTGTCGTAATGATATTGCAAAATGTACCGCAATTTTTCATTATTTTTCTCCATTTTCAAACGCAAACGGGTTTTCAACATCTAGAACACTCGAACTGTCACCTGTGAAACAATCGCTTAGTGGTGTCGTCGGTGCTATCAATTGTATGGTTGCTAAAAGGTATTTAAACTCGAAACCACAAAAAAAGGCAAGTCTTTAGCTATTTACACTTTATTACTTTACTTAAAATATACCGATACAATATTTAATTTATAACGCAGGCAAGTGACGCTGATTATTCACGGGTAATTTATTAATTATCGTCTGTGACGAAATTCCATCTGTCAACTTACTTCACTTCTTCTTCTTTTTTGCAAGTGGCTGTTGCTGTCGTGTAAAAATGATCGTGTTTGACAAAATTAATTTACTTTAAATGGGAAACAGTGGAAACTGGCCGATTTAAGCAAGTGTGAAGTTATCTATGAAAACTATGTTTCACCTTTGTATCTATTTGTTTACCTGCAATAAAATTGTAATAAAGCGTGTGAAAAGAAGAAGCTTTTATAGAAGAAGCGAAATATTAAGAAGCATAAAAAAACACAAAGATCCAAAAGAAAAAGGAGTACTTTTAGCTGTGCATAGATTGTATTGTCAGTTCTTATGCGTGATTTGTTTTCCACCATTGCTAATGAAATAAATTCAAAACCACGGTTTCTATATTTCATCTGGAAATTATTTCCCCGAATAATAACATTTGCACGCTATCTGTGGCCTCCAATTTTACAATAGTGGTTTCTGCAGGGCGCCACAGCATACACTGTATTATCTCCGACTATTGGAACAACTTTTGCCCACCATATTGTACCTGTCAAAAACTTCATCACTTCTGCCATTGAACGGTGAATAAATTCACAAAGTACGCCGCAATTTTACTACGTTTGAAATTCGGCTTCAACAGTTTTTTTCGTAAATAAACTATTGAATTTTAATGATGCGAAAATATCGCTTTCCGCCAGCGGCAGCCATTAAACGCATTCGTTGTTTACATATACGTACGCATAATTACCGCTGGCGGAATTTTGTAGCAGAATTTTGACACAATTCCTCCGTGCTTTGGCAGGGTTTAGCGCAAAGGCAAACATCATGGACGCGGCCAATTTCCGCGCAATTTGTTAACAAATCAAACGATTTTAATCCGTTTAACGGTAGTTTCCCTCCAATAGTGCTACGCAAACAGAACGGATCGCTTATGCTAATAAACAAATTCGCCGAAATGCGCCGTTAATATCCGTTTTATTGGCGTCGCAATGTAACTGCCAGTTGGCATGCCATAGTCCCGGGCCCCAAGGAGAGCTGCCGCCGACGCCGCCTTCGGCTGTACTATAAATTGTTGGTCTAGCCGACGGTGAGCAAACAGGTGATTGAATCAAACAGGCAAACAGACGTCACCGCCGCCGTCTACAGGAGGCTTTGATTCCGACCTGACAGCCCGATAGACATCCATTTATCATAAAATTATGACCCTACCCCGTGGCATGCTCATGAATCCCGTCACCCGTCGTGCAATTACTCTTCACCCACATGGATTACGGTCGGGGTGGGGGTGGTTTTTTTGTGCTATTTCAACCTCCTCCGGTGTCCTATTTTTTTCACCAGTAACACAGCTAACATCGGGGATGGATTTTCTCTTCTTAGAAATACTGTTCATCTCACAGACTCCGGTGTGGCAGGGGCTGCTGGGGAAGGCGGAAATTGTCAGGTGACAAGATGTCGTCAGTTGTGTAATTATTGCTAAGGATGTGAGCGGTGATGAAGGACCTTCATTGCATTGCTGTAACCGATGTGTGGGGGTGGCTCTAAAGTGTATTTGACCTGATTTGAACACCTGCCCTGAGTGGACACTTTCTTTATTGATTAGATTAAAAGTGCACACGAAGATGTGTGAGCAGTGGCAATGGAGCAAATTCTTGGTATTTCAATCGGACCGACGACGTGCTCTTCCCTGTGTCAATGGTATTCGAAGGATCAAAAGGTAGTGCAGAGGTGATGTTCATTTCATTGTAGGTAGCTTTGTGACTTGTCACCTATCAAATTAAAAAAATCAGGACTCTGGGTGGGTTCATAGATTTAGAATTTAAGTGAATTTTAGAATACGTTATCTTAAAGATTTTACAGGGTCTTTCAACATCGGGCGCCATTTTAAATATTTGACGCAATAAAGCCATTGTTTCACGAGCATTGCGGCAGGTAACGCCGTGTCGTGCTAAAAATAAACGTCGGTCGCATCCGCTTAGCATCAATTTCAGCCCAAAAGAAGTCAGTCAACATCATTCGGTAGCGCAATCCGTTCACTGTAACTGTAACGGTCGAACCAGATGCTTTTTCACAAAAGTATTACCACTCTAAAATCCACACCAACCTGTCACTCCTTGTAGTTGTAGAGGTTGTTCGAGTATTTATCTTGGTTTCGGAGCCTTAGATGCGACAGTTTTGCTTGTTTATGCACCTGGGCACATAAAAATTAGCCTCATCACTCCGAAAAATTTGGTTTAAAAAATCATGACCTTGTCCAATTTCCACAAGCGTTTTGCGAGTGTGTTTCGATCCATATCGGACAACCTCCTAGTGACTTATCAAACGTCATCGCAATGATAGTTCTTTTTTGACAGTTCAAAAATGGCGCGAAAATTAAAATGTTGAAAGACGCTTTATCCTGGGCTCGAACCCGTCACTACCGATTAATTGCATTTACAAGATCAGTTGTTGGACTACGTTATGATTAGTGAATTCACATTCGCGTTTGAAGGCCTTTTTAAACAATCGAATGCTAAAAAAACAAAAATTCGAAACTTGATTTATGGAGATTGTGGAGGACGATGTGTTGGGCAACTTCTTGACAGCTTCAAGTCGGATCTTTCGGCCTTTCGGTTTCGGGTTTCGGTGGTGATTTAATCTATACAACCAGTACTGGATTTCTTCCTGCTGCTTCACAGGAATTCCCTGGCTGGGTAACGAGACCGCGTAGGAAGCAACCGTGTGAAGTTTACTAGATTTTCTCAGCCCACTTGACCTAACTTATGGATGGGCCTATAGCCAGTTCCGGACCGATGAATACCATCCCTATCTAGGCCTATCGCACAGCCCTCAGGTTGTGAGTCTGCCACGTTTGCATTAACCCTATCACTGAGGCCGATCTTGACCTTGTGTCTGCCAGTCTGCAGGAAACGATCATGTTAGCCTTTGAAAGTAGCTCTCCTGCGAAACCAGAAATACTAACCGAAGGTTTGCGTGGTGGAACAATGATCTCTGCAGGCAAAGGAGAGAAGTCAGAAAACTATTTAATAGGGCTAAGGTCTCGGGCAACTGGGACCTCACAAGAAAGCCCTTACGAACTGTAACAAAGCTTTGAGAAGATTCAAACAAAGGTCATGGAAAGCCTTCTGCGAAAGAATAGACAAGCTTCCAGCCTCCATGAGGTTACACAAAGCCTTGTCTAAGCATCAGTCCAATGGCATTGCCTCCCTCAAGACTCCTGAAGAGTTCTTTACGGAGAACGTCACGGATACCATGGAGCTATTAATGAGCACTCATTTCTCGGGTTCTCAAGTAACTGACCCTGGATTGACCTTAGAACCTAACACTGGATCGGAGGTAGTACTTGCCCACCGGTCCTACAATAGGAACAAAGGCCTGTCAAACAGGATTTTCACTGCGGGTAAGATTAAATGGGTCATTGGCACCTTCAAGCCTTTAAAGGCTGCTGGAAAGGACCACATCTTCCCGGCTCTCCTTCAGAGAGGCTTGGAAGACATCTTACCAATACTGCTGCCATTATTTCAGGGTACCTTTGTGCTGGCCCATATTCTGAGGTGCTGAAGAGAGGCTAGGGTAGTCTTTATCCCTCAATCGGGGAAAAGATCGTATAGGGAAGCAAAATCCTAACAACTTATTAGCCTCTCCTTTTGTCTACTGAAAACGATGGAGAAGGTTTTAGACAGGGTCTTACAGCGAACCCACTGCACTGCCTGCAATTTGCCTACCGGCCGCTCCACCTAATAGTGAAGAAAGAGGTTCTGGCGACGGCGCTTTGTCTACGGAAGCTAATCTCCTTTGAGCCAAGAGACCTTCTGGATCACTTATCGATCCTCAAGGAGCTAAACCTGGAGCCAATGATATTATTGTCCTTGTACTCCTGCCACCCTTGACTTTGACAAACCGCTTACGACGATTGTTCGAAATAGGTCAGAATGATAACATGGAAGGCCCCTCTTTAGAGGAAGCACGCCCTTTTGGTATATACGGACGACGGTTCCGACTCCGATAATGGTGTAGATGTGGGCGGGTATGGCCAAAGGAGCAAAATATCCATGGCATATCATGGCCAGATAGTTGCCTGTAATCTCTTTGTCAAAAAAGCGAAAGGCGAGAGGCCAGGACGTAACCAGAGCATCCCAGCTGGGTATAAACGTTATGTTGATATTCCTCCAAACAGAAGTCATATAGCGACGTGCGGATAAGTTTTCAATATTTTGCAGAGTATGCATAGTATGGAATGTATACCATACATGTCGTTTTAGTAACACTTAAGCCCGAATTAAACTATTGTGTTGTGGTGTGTCGTGGCGAAACGCCAGATCGGGACGCGCCACACCCCAACACACCATACTAATGTAATCAGCCCCATATAAAATATATTAATTAGATCACGACACAAAGCGCCACGACACACCACAACACAATAGTGTAAAGCCGAAAACACACTTTAGCGTTGTGGTGTGTCGTGGCGCTCTGTTTCGTGGATCTAATTCATATATTTTATATGAGGCTGATTACATTATTAAGGTGTGTTGTGGTGTGGCGCGTCCCGATTTCGCGTTTCTGATTGGGCACAGAGCGCCACTACACACCACAACACAAAAGTGTGTTTTTGGCTTAATTCCGGCTTTAAGCTGTGCTTGGGATAGGGTTCTTCCCTCGGAGGATATGGAAGCTTGTGCTGCCATTTTTTTAATAATTTTGACCGAGTTTGCATCTTGGAGGGATTGGCGGAAATGGATCTACGCCGATATACCACGTGGGACTACCCGATTCCTTTACGGTCTTCCTTGCTTCCTTGCACTGGGCTTGGCAACATGAGATAGCTTTATAGGTCAGGCCATGGGAAGCAAATCTTCACTATTACCGTCAGTTGCCTAGGGAAATATTGCGGATTGTGAGGCTGAAATCTCTGTGTTGATGTTGAGGTTGACCTTCATACCTCAAAATAGATCCCTCCTCAAGCCTGAGCCTCAGACTCAGAACTAAAGTTACATGTAAATCTTGTTCCACTTGAATTTTTAGTAAACTTTCAAAAGAGTTTTTGCGTCTGGATGCATACGTCCGACATAAAGCACTTTTCAGATAAGATTATTTGGAACTTTCAAAGTTTTCAGCAAAATGGGTTACATCATGCTTCAGAATGTATGGTCAGAGATAAGAGATGGTGTGTAGAAATGCGACCTTGGATTTGCTCTCTTTTATCAGCTCCTCTTTGTAGGTAGGAGTAGTGAAGTGGGGGAGTAGTTCCCTAAGCCAGTTAAGTTGGTGTGGAAAATTGATATGGGTAGTTAGCGCTGATTAGGCAGTGTGGTCCAAACTACGGAGAGGTGAACCAACTTCGACGGAGTTCCGCATTAGATGTTAAATAAAACAGTCGACAAATCCATTATTTAGCGTTAGAACTTTGTGCTGTTCGTTGATTTTTAAATTTAAAACAAACTCATTAAATCCACAATCCACGGCAGCTCGAGAATTTTAATTAAATTAATTTCTGTCTATGAGTAAATTCCTTTCGGCCTCAAGAGCCCTTCAATCGCGCGGAGCTAAGCTAGGAAATAAAACTAAAATTTCATACGTCGGAGTGTTCGAGTGGCGGCTTAAACGCGTTTTCCATGCAGATTACGTCCGCCTTCAGTACTTAACGCCCTTAAATCCCGGTGTAAACTGAAAACAATGCGCTCGAGCATATTTGAATAACAATTGGCGCGATAAAACACGAATTCCGGGAGAATAACACCTCATTACATGCCGGCGAATTGCACAAGAGTGCCAAAGACTGTCGGCGGACGGGGGTGTCAGTAGTGGTAGGCGGTAGCCCTTTGGATTAATTCATCCGCATTTGAACAATTCACAAAACACGAATTTCCTGGTGAGTTTGACACTTGGTCGGGTGATTTCTGAGCCCGTGACGATATTGTGTGTGTGCGTATAGAGCAGCAGCCGGGGCCCAGGCTTCGGAAACTGCTATCCGGAGGTGGTTGAAAGCTGTTTCGGGGTGAATAAAGCGTGTTCAGCAATACTGCAAACGGCAAGGAAAGCTCTAATCCGCTGAATACGCCCTAATCAAGGGGTGGCACACAGGGTGCTGAAGGCCATAGGATATACAACATAAACATGACAAGGAACTTTTCAGCAGTTTTCATGTCCCTGATGCCAGTCGCACCATCGTCCCTCGCATCCCTTACTCACCGTGATTGTATGTTGGGCACTGAACGCCCCATACCCCGACAACTACCCCCCATCCATCGTCCTAATCAGCTTTGGTCTGTTGTGTTGTGATATGGGCGAATTGCTGACGTTTCAATTTCGTTTTTCTTCGTTAGGTGGTGCTGTTGGTGAAGCCGGAGGCTCATTATTCCCAGCACTCCATGGTGTGCCGGGCTTCAGTGAAAAGTTGCAACATTTGTGGGGAATCTAATGATTAGTTCGATTCCTTCCAGCCCTCGAAGCCACGAAGTCCAACTTTTTGAGTTTGTTTTGACTTCACAGTGGCTTTGATGAGTTAGAAAGTTTACGATACACAGAATCCCCAATTGCAGGACTTCGAGGATATTCCCTTTTTTCTGTCCTTCTTTCCAAGAGTTGTTTATTGTCTTGAAACTTTTTAATGCAATTAAGCGAGGATGTTTTTGTCCTTTTAATTTTAATTAGGATGGAGGAGGATTCCGTTCCGGAGAAATTGTTGCTTGGGGATTAATTAATATTGCAATAAAGGTTCACGAGTCAAGTAACTTGAAATTAACTTAAATTTAAGGAAAACTCTTGTTACCGCTTTCACAGTGAATTGCTGGGGTCTGGTACTAATGTTTTCTATGTTATTACATTTGTTCTAGGACCTTCCTCAGTCCTTTATGCATCTTTAAGATTTCATTATGCAAAACGTTCTCAATTTAAGTGGATCTGTAGGGATCTTGCAGGGTTTTCTTGGAAGATAATCTTCAAATGGAGCATCGAGGTGGACTGTTTTAAATGTATCGACGGACCTATGGCACACTACGCAAACTGTGGCAACATGCCAGTCTGTTATCCTCACCTATTCGACCCAAACCTATCAAATCTTTCGTTGTACCTCATTTCCTTTACCGCTTGCTGGTATATATTTCTTTCGACGCATCTTGCGGTCAGCGTTTTAAAATGGCATTTAATGATTGCTTAAGTTTCATTTTTCATATGAGAAGATCTGATCATCCAGATCTGATGTCCAAAATTCTCTACGGGGTTCTGACCTCTTTCAATTTTTCGTTCTCATGGCTTTTATTCTCTTGCATAAGATTTTTTATACCAAAAGTCCTTGCTACCTTTCTGACTTCCTTCCAGTTTTTGAACGCGCTCCGTGTCGTTTTCAATCGACGTCGAATTGTGTGAACTTGCCCCAGAACACACAGATTAACGACAAAAACAACTAAACTTTAATGAATAACTAAATTAACATTTCATTTCGAGACTTTAAATAGCAGGTTAAGCGCGTTAACAACTTTGGTGCGACGGGATGACGTCTACTCATCGAGCTTACAAGAACCGAAGTGACACATTCTAAATGTGCTGCAGTTCAGTTGCGTCGTTGATATGTTCTTCCTATCTGGGCTGTATGGATGGTGTTTTTTTTATACATATTGTGTGGATGGTGTGGAAGGTGTGTAACTCTCTTGTTCCAGAGACTGACAGCTTCGAATATCGTAGAAAAATGTGACGTCCGACCTAATGAAGGAAAACAACAACAAAAATTTCGATTTTATATGGGAAGATGTCACTGAGTGACGTCGCACTAAAACGATATTCAGTCTTTTACATTGCCTTGTTTCTGTATACCGTGATAAAAGAGATGAAGAAGTGTTCAATAGAAAAGTTGTCTCAAAGCCATCGGTGATTGACGACGCAATATTCCGGGCTCTACTCCAAAAAGGCAAAAAAAATTGTTGCACTAAGGGTTCGGGGAATTCGCAAGATCGTGGTATTCCCCCCATGTTTGGCAAGAAGAGCTACGATGAAGTCAAGATCTTCAGACTAATCAATCTAACCTTACAAAAAAAGAAGAGGATGTGGCCCCCCTGCTCTAGTTTTGCGACAAGTCGTTTGAGTTGAAGAAAGTGACGTTTCAGTCGAATTAAAGAATAAAGAAATCGTTCACGGTTGGCTAAGTTAAGTGGGTGCTTCAGAGTCCGTTAAGGAAGAAGCATAAATTAGGCTTATTAAAATCTCCAAGAAAAATATTTCGTTCTTTTCGTCGCTATCTTCAGATTTCAGAAATTAGTTTTTATGATGTTGTTATGACAATAATATTAACTGTCGGTGTCGGTGCCATTGTCATCGTAAATGCTCCCTTCGGTAGTTTAGGGGAAATTGTCATTGATAATAAAGCTTGGTACGTGAAAAGCAATACAAAAAGCTCAGAAGAAAAGAAAAGAGTTCACAGATTGAAAAAGGAGCGTAATAGGTCAATTCTCAAATCATCTGTGACATATCACAAATCACAACAAAATCATAAAGGCATGGTGAGTCGCAGTTGTGACTTTTTCGTATTCTCGTGCGCCAGTCTCAAGTTATGACAATCGCAGGGTTGTGATGACAAATAGAACTGGTCACAGGGATGACAATATAATAATAATGGAAGAAATACATCATTTGTAGAACATACAAACTAAGAAAACAAGAACACGACTAAATTCAAAATAAAATATATTTTCACAGCAAACTAACAAAACATGGTTTTTTCACACCGGCGGCGCACAGTTTTATCAAAAGACAATTTTATCAAAAGATTCTTTAAAATTATTGAAATTAATTATTATTAATTAATTTTCGGTTTCCAAAAAACCCCCCAAATAACAATTTTTTATAATTTTAAAGAATCTTTTTATAAAATTTTAATTTACTTACAAAATTTATGTCCGCCATATTGGATTAGCCATCTTTAATGTTGAAATTTCATAATTCGGGCTCGATAGAATTAAAGGCAATTTTATGACGAATAGTTTACAAAAAAAATTTTTAAGTTTCATTAATTCCAGGCTTGGGAATTATCGATTGTCCAAAAAATGAGCTATTTGTCCCACTGTGCGGCGTCCGGGTTGGCCTTTACTGCAGGAACAGAGTGTCTCGCTTGTCGCTGCCTTGCCGCTGTCGCCGTCACTGTCGCCGTCACTGTCGCCGTTTCTGTCGCTATGCTTGTAGCTTTAATGAACAGAATGATGATGTTTCGTATTACACTAATTTCCTTCAACGCAATTTAAGAACACGACTGCACACGTTCTCGAATTTATAATTTGTATACTAGAATATCAGCTGTATATGTACTTGAATCGTAGCAATCCACACGAGCTGTCATTTCTCGCCCGTAAAATTTCAAATTTCCGAAAACCTGGCGACCGCGACTGCGGCAGGGTTAGCGACAGCGACAAATTCTGTTCGTCTAATACGGGTGGCATGGTTTTAATATTTCACGGCGACGGCGACAGCGACCACGTCAGCGACAAGCGAAACATTCTGTTCCTGCAGTTAAGGGCATTTAAATTTCCAGCCCAATCAGCACAAAGATTTTGAATCCGCTTCGGGTTGGCGGTGTCATTTTTATTTTGTCGAATTTCTAGATGATTTCGGAAAAAATCGAGGAAATACTCAAGCTGCTCTAGAGAGGTTCTCTGATGCGACTTTTTTTCTTCTGTAAAGACTTAAAAATAAATATAAACAGTCACATTTCATATTATTTACAGAGAGATTTACCTGTTTCCATTATGGCGCGCGTTTAATGATTGACATTTTACATAAGAATTTCACAACATTTGACATTTCCACCACAATTGTGGTGGGATTCTAGTGATGAATGTTGTGATTTTTCACTAAGAATGGGAAACAGCTGATTTGTCTCAAGATTAATGTTTTCATATTTGCTTATGACTTATGACCCGTCACAACTAAGAATTGGCGGCCTATAAAGATCGGTTGGTTGTGATTCAGGCTCCTATTCCCATAGTCACCTCACTTTTTCTCTCACCCCACATTTTTTGTCACGTCACTTTTAAAGTGGTATTCTCATAGTCGAGTGACAAGGAAAGAATTAGTGAGATAAAATGTTACAAAACTAGGTGTAGTATTCTCGAAGTCATTTTTTATCACTTGGAATTTGTAGGAGACGCTACGATTTTTTTTAAAATGGATAGTGACAAAGGATAAGAAATATATTTTATTTTAATATTTTTGATGATTTACATTATTCTTATATCCTAGAATTAAAATAACGGACACGATATGAAAATAGAAATATATCATATGTATATTGAAATACCGTGACTTTTTATACGCTTTATATTAGCTTGTCCTGTATGTTGTATGTTTCATGAAAACAAATCTTGCAACTTGATTTTGACCCACTTCCAGGTAACGGATCAACTTGAAATTTTGCACATATGTATAGTTCGCGTGACAATGCAATCTGACCATCATCAATCTGAAAAAATCAAGATGGCGGTTCCAAGATGGCGGCCGAATTTTGCAATTGTGCTCCCCGACCCACGACATGGGTATCAAATGAAAGAGTATTACAAGTAGAATACAATTAGCTATGTGGCGTTATTCAAAATTCAAAATGGCGGCCAATAAAAAATGGCGGACTACCTTTTTATTTACAACCCACTCGATATGGGTATCAAATGAAAGGGTGTGACAATTAGAATACTATTAACTGTGGGGCGGGATTCCAAATTCAAAATGGCGGTCAGCACAAAATGGCGGTTTACCTTTTTCTTTACAACGTCCTCGGTATGGGTATCAGGTATGGGTATCAAATGAAAGTGTACGACGAGTATAGTATAGTAAACTATGTGATGTCATTTTAAATCCAATATGGCGGTCACTACAAAATGGCAGAAGACATATAATAGACTAGAAAGTCGAAAATAAAAAATATATAGTTTAATAAAACTGAAAAATACGCTTTGATTTTAAAATGAACTAAAAAGTAAAAAATAATTTTGAATGTAAAGTTTTTATTGCTCCAGCCAGAATATGGAAACAACCTACCTTTCGAAATGTAAAAAAGCGTGGGCCGCTAGCGAAAGTTTCCGGTGTTAATAAAATAAGAATATATGAAGAGAATCCCACGCTGTTTTACATTTCGAAAGGTAGGTTGTTTCCATATTCTGGCTGGAGCAATAAAAACTTTACATTCAAAATTATTTTTTACTTTTTAATTCATTTTGAAAACAAAGTGTATTTTTTAGTTTTTTTAAACTATATATTTTTTTTCTACAACAAGTGACTACGAGAATACGAAAATTGGGTTGTCACATTTTTCAATGAGTGACGTGACTTTGGGAATAGGGGCCTAATTTACAATTTAAGGAGTATTCAACGGCTATAAGGATCCCTAATACTTTTGAGAGACGGATGTTTATCTGTATCTTCTCTATCGGACGTATAGATTGACCAGCTGCTGCCTAAGATCTTCACTTTTTGAAAAGTATCATTTAAGCATGGTTCTGCCATCACAACTATATTAAAGTTACCTGATTTTGCGCCAATGAAGACACTTTAAACACTCCAATTGTCACTATTTGTCGACAAGTATCAAGAAGATTCTGTTGTCATGCTCCGTGTCAAGGTAGAAACAATAGATCGGCACCAGCAAGTCTTACTAACCTATAACAAATCACCACAATTAGTGGACAAAGACATAAAATCCCTACTTTAAAACCTGAAAGGAAAACGCTATGCAAACATGGCATTTTGATGAACAATGGCATTTCCATTTGATGTGATGTAAAAAAGCAACATTCCAGCCTGTGCACATCCTTAAAATATCAAAATTATTCCTTCATGAATGCAGAGACAATTGACACTTAGGGCCATGTCCTTGCGACAATTCGTTCGTTATTTCGTTCGTCTCCAGGCTCGATGCAATTATGGAACCTGCTGTAGACGAATCCATTTGAAACCGTTAAGGATGCATGCTTCAGATCAGAATCTTTATTTACATTTCATTAAACCAAAATGAATATTCAAGTGGAAATGCAACAGGGCGGCGCCCTTCTGGATTCCCTCTGTACGACGAATGACTTAAGTCTAGCCATTTGCATTTAAATTGAGGGACGTGATCCAGTGTCCCTGGCCGGACGTGAAGCTGGAATTGACTTAGCCATTAGACAGCCTTGAAAGGGAAAAAGAAACGAAGAGAGAGAGAAATGGGTCCTGGTAAAGGAGAGGACGTCCTCTTGTTGTTATTAAAATCTTTTGACTACTTCTTGGTAATTGAAAATGGAATGCGCTACGGATTTTGTGTGTTTTCTTGCTTAAATTCGTAAGAATTCACTTTTGTAAAATCGCTTCCGGACGAAAAAGAACAAGCATTAAAGTTGGGACATCTTCTGGGTGTACGTGATAGTGTTTTGGCAGTACCGCCATTTCGGATGGATCTCGACTCTGTGTTTGCTCTAATATTTGTTAGTTATGAGGGAATCAATTCCACGGGGCTATGTAAACATTGAGGCTGCTGTAAATTCGGATCGGCTGCAGCATTCCCCCCGAACAAGGACGACCCAATCTCATTATCATAAGACCATCTGCTTTTTATGCGGCAGTTCTCGCAGGGCGGAAAAGAGGGATTGCCATCATTTCTGGAAATACAGAGGTTGGAAATATAATGAGGAAAACACTTCAAGCACCTAAACAAACTCAAGTTGTGAATGCTCCGCTTTGGATGTGGTTAGTCCTGTATATGTGTACACACCTATATACACCGCCCGCACAGAACGAGTCCTTGTTATTAGCTCAGAGTCGTGAGTAGAAATTTTCGTGTTTACATGATGAGAATAATGCACATGTGCGCTGAATAGAGATGAGCTCTTATTCTAGGGAACTAATGATAAAAAGGAAAAATTTGTCATTTGTTTCTACGTCCACCCCCACCCCCAGAACTCACCTCTTTGTTTACTGGGTAAACGTCACAGGCTTTTTTTTTGCAACGGCATTAAACATACCTGGGGGGAGGAAAAATGAAGTGAATAAAGCGGAGCAATCGCATGTGCCTCGTTCGTTCGGATGTTTACCTTGAATCTGGGATTGTGTGTGATGGGGACTTTAGTTTGCTTGCCTACTTTAAATTTATTAAATAAAAGCAGGAATTTTGCTTCTGGTATCAATTGTCACAAACTCCATTATTCCGTTTCCAGTTGTCTCTTCCATAAACATCAACAGCATCATTGTTTGCCCCCAGCCCAGGTAAACCGCTCTGTGCACCAATACACCTTCGTTTTTCAGTTAATTTTGCGAAATGTTAAGCCGTGAACTGTATGGGATTTATCACTCTTTCATATCAATTATCAGTTCCCTGCAGTGAGTGGGAACAGTCAATAAATGGAAGTTGTACGTGTCATTCGTAATGACTAATATCCGCCAGAGTCAGGTACGTGCGCAAAAACAAATCGAAAATCATGTTTACGTGGAAAAGTTTCAAGGCACGTTTAGCACGACTAGACTAGGCAGGAGCGAAATGTCACCCCCCCCCCCAATATTAATGATGAATAAATAATCTGCTGAAGGCACAATGAATTGTAGTTGATTTTTCGTAATACATCAGTTGTGCGTTGAGAGTACTTTTTGCATCATTTAAAGAATTTAATTAAGTGCTTACGTTTCACGATTGAAATAGAGTTACTTTGAAGCATTCTACAGGCGCTGTTTAGGAAGACGTCTCTATTATCATTTTCGGGTAAATGCCTTTAGAAATTAAGACCTACTGGTTTTGTCGATATTAAAGAACTCGATAAATGACATATCCCTGTCTGTTTACGCTGTAATGAGCGGTCTAAATAATCTTGTCACCAAAAAAAGTAATGGTCTGGACAGGGTGCCTCCTATATTCTTGCAGGGCTGCTCAAAACATATCTTATTTCATCTTCATGTTATCTGCAACTTACCAAAAGCAGAGAAGAAGTGCTGGGCATCACCTTGTCTCAGACTGCTACTCCGACCGAATATTGGACTGGAAGGTCTTGAAGGAACACTTCTTCTAGGACAACAGGTTCACAGAATTCCAACTGCAAGACTCTATTTCAACCCCCCTAACCTAAAAAACCCCAAAAAGACAAATATGGGTTACTATACTAGGCTAATCGCAAAGAACGTTGCTCCTAAGCCACCCTGTATTCCCAACTCGACAGCATTGTGGACAGGTTGACAGAGCAATGCACTTACGCCATTAATAAAGCCTGTCCGAACAGACAGCATAAAGAGGATGCCAAACCCCCCTGGTGGTCTCGCGAACTTGAAACGCTCCGAAAAGAGTGTAGAAAGGAATTTAATTCAGCCTCACCACAGCTGGTCAAATCTATCATAAGTAGAGCAAGAATTGAATGGGCTGTAAACACCTTCCAGGCCTACAACAACAAACTTCCAGGCCCGGGCGGCATAGTGCCGGCACAACTGCAGCGCACCATTAGTTACATCATGCCCTGTTTGCAGTCCATGTTTACTGGGTGCCTTCAAAATAACTGCATTCCCTCTAGTTGGAAAGAGGTTAAAGTAGTTTTTATACCCAAGGCAGGAAAAGCCTCCCACGCAACACCCAAAGATAAAGTCTAGTCTGGGGCTCTCGGAAGAAGTCAGACTGGTTGGAAGAGGCACACCGCAGGGTGGAGTCCTATCGCCGCTCCTTTGGAATATAACAGTCAATGAAGTTCTGATAACCCTAAGGGAGTCTGGCTGCACTACTGTGGCCTATGCTGATGATATTGTGCTGGTGGTGACTGGCAAGTACATCTCAACAATAAGAGATATAATGCAACGAGCATTGGACACTCTTGTTCAATGGGCTACTACAAAGGGTCTAGGCGTTAACCCAGCTAAGACTGAAGTAGTGCTCTTCACAAGAAAGCATAGACTTCCTGATTTTCCTTCTCTAAGACTTTGCAATGAAATATTGCAACTTAAGGAGGATGCGAAATTTCTGGGTCTCATACTGGATAGAAAACTAACGTGGAGACCGAATCTTTTAGAGAGAGCCAATAAGGCCAAAACAGCTCTCTTCTTATGCCAAAGAACGATCGGAGTTAATTGGGGCCTTAAGCCCCGTATCGTCCACTGGTTGTATACAGCCGTAATCAGACCTATACTTATGCATGGCATATCGGTATGGTGGACTGCATTACAGAAAGTTACGTATCGGAAGATACTGGAAAGAGTCCAAAGAACAGCCGAGCTGTGTATTAGTGGTGCAATGAGAAGCACCCCAACAGCTGCGCTGGATGTCTTATTGCATCTTATCCCCTTGGACATATATGCCGAGAAAATGGCAGCCTGGACGGCTGCCAGGACAAAGGCTTCTCTTGGATGGACTCCATACTTATATGGTCACTCATCCATCCTTAGGAAGTTCGCTACCGCTGCGGACAACCTAGATTATACTACACCTACGTGGACCTTGGAGAAAGGTTTCAATACCATCATTCCGGCCAGAGATGACTGGACAGATGGTGTTATCCCGACTGGGTCATTATGTATTTATACAGATGGCTCAAAAATTGGGAACAGCGTAGGTTGTGGTATCTTTTCCGAGGCATTAAATATATATACCTCTCTTCGCTTACCCGATCATTGCAGTGTCTTCCAGGCGGAAGTCACTGCTATCTGGGAGGCTCTCGAATGGCTGAAGATAAATAATATATCTCATAAGAATATATGTATTCTATCGGATAGCCAGGCGGCCCGCAAGGCTCTTAATTCTGTCGTCACAACATCCACGACTGTTCTGAACTGCCGCAGGTCTCTGTGTGAGACTGCCACTCAGTTTTGTATAACTCTGTGTTGGGTTCCTGGACACAGAGGGATTAGGGGAAACTGCAGGGCAGATGAGCTTGCTAGACAGGGAACCGAAGTGGAAAGGACACCCCACTTAACCCAGATGGGAATGCCCTTAGCCACCTATAAACTGGCTGTGGGAAAAATCAGCTTAGCTCGAGCCCGGCTGAGATGGACCACAGCAACAGTGTGCCGCACTCTCCACACAATATGGCCGACCTTGGACGCAAAGCGTTCAAAATCTCTAGTTCAGTTGAACAAAAAAGAGATAAGCTATGTAGTGAAGGTGCTGACAGGTCACTGTCCCTTTGGCCCACACGCCGAAAGATTGGGACTTCCCCACAACGACTTATGCAGAAGTTGTGGCAATGAGGATGAGGAAGAAACTGTCTCCCATCTTCTCTGTACATGCCCGGCCCTCGCGAGGAAAAGAGGGGCCTTCCTTGGCTCACCTTTCCTTGATGGATTGAGTGAGCTGCAAAACACTGGTGTTTTTGACCTCTGTCGCTTTATTAAAAGCTCCAAATGGCTTGAAATGGCCTAAATTTTGTCCCAACACTAGAATGGCATCACAATGGGCCCAATGGTGTGCCTAAGTGGGCTCCCTAGTGGGGGAGCAGCCATTTCAACCTAACCTAACCTAACACCCAAAGCCTTCAGGCCAATTAGCCTATCATCCTTTCTTTTAAAGACTCTAGAAAGGCTAATCGACCCTAGAAAGGCTACCATACCCATACCAAAGGCTAGCAGACCATACCAACCTCGGAACTCTCTGCCGCATGACACGCCTACACAAAAGGAAAATCTACTGATACTGCTCTTCACTCATTGGTCTCAACCATTGAAAAATCACTCGAGGTCAAGGAGTATACATTAGTGGCATTCCTTGACATAAAGGGAGCGTTGACAACGTACTTCCGGACGCCATTACCCTGGCCTTGACAGAACAGGGGGTTGAGTCATCGCTGGTTTCTCTCATCCACCAAATGCTTACTGGCAGGATGGTAAGCTCGAGCCTAGGCGACAACTCGTTTCGAACACGGTATACAGAAAGAAGATAATGCGAATATCGTTTTAGTGCGACGTCACTCGGCAACTCTTCTCATATAAAATCGAAATTGTTGTTGTTGTTTTCTGCATTAAGTTGTCGGGTGACGTCACGATGTTCGAAGCTGTCAGTCTCTTTTACATTACCTTCTTTCTGTATACCGTGGGTCCAAAGGGCCTTAAATAGAGGCACCTCGCAAGGAGGAGTACTTTCCCCGGTCCTATGGGTCGTAACTATAAACCAGCTGTTGCGACGCCTGGAGGCCGAGGGGCATCACGTCCTGGCGTATGCGGATGACGTTGCCATTGTCACAAAAGGAAAATTTCCTCAAGCCGTCTGTGATCTCATGGAGACAAATGATAAATGGATAAAAATGAAATGAAATGAAAATGAAATGAAAAATGATCTCATGGAGACGGCCTCACATACCCTTTCAAGCTGGACTGCCACCCGCGGACAGCGTTAACCCAGTAAAAACGGAACTAGTCCTCTTCACAAAGAGGTATAAAACCCCACCTTTAACACCCCCACGGCTTTAAAATGTTGGGCTCAAATTTAGCAATAGTGCCAAATATCTGGGAGTAGTCCTAGACAAGAAACTCCCTTGGAATGAAAATACAGAAGAGCGCATTAAGAAAGCGAACATAGCGCATTTGGCTAGAACTGGGGCTTCTCCCCTAACATAGTACGATGGATCTACACAGCGATCGTCCACCCAATACTCCTATTCGGAGTCTTAGTATGGTGACCAACCTTGAGTAAGTCCACCGTGCTAAACAAACTACAGATGTGCGGAGTTATGCATAACAGGAGCACTTCGCTCCACACCTACAGATGCCCTAAATGTTATGTTATACCTCCCTCCTTTGAATCTTGTGGCAAGGGAAAGCGCAACCATCGCAGCCCTTAAAATAAGAGAATCTGGATTTTGGACCGGAATCAGGGGAAGTCACACGAAGGTGTTGAACTCTGTTATCGACTTCTGTATACCCGAGACTACCTTCACGAGGAACTACGGAGTCGACATCCCTTCACGTCGTGAATAGAGTAGCAGACCACACAGTTTTCAGGATGCCATAAACTTCTTTACTGATGGCTCTAAGCTCAAGGGTGGAGTAGGAGGAGGAGGTTTTTCCCCAAAGACTGGGATTGAAGTCTCCTTCCGACTACCCGATCACTGCAGTGTATATCAAGCGGAGGTTCTAGCCATACATGAAGCTGTTTTATTAATTAACCAGCAAGGCGGTAGGAATCGGACTGTCTACATCTTTTCAGATAGTCAGGCGGCTCTGATAGCCCTGAACTATTTCTGAATGTCGCAGATCTCTTAACGAGATGGCTGCGCAGTTCAGGACCCTCCTCGTATGGCTGCCAGGTCACCGAAACATAGAGGGAAATTGTAAAGCTTTCGAACTGGCTAGGAAAGGCACGACCGCCACTCTCCTTCCTGGAAAGGAAAGGGTTGGTATGCCTTGGGCCACTTTTAAACTCCGATGTAAACAAATCTTAAAAAATGCACCTTGGCCAAAATGACCTGGGCCTCTTATGATCTTAGGCGGACCACTTCACTACTGAGCCTCAGGAGACAAGACCTCTCAGTTATAGTGAGAGTGCTGACCGGACACTGTCTGATAGGGAAGCATGCGACCCGCTTAGGTCTTGAGACCTACGATTTTTGCAGAAGGTGTAAAAGTCCGGAAGAAGAAGGAGACTAACCACATTTGGTGAACCCTTTCTAAGGACGCTTGCGGAAATCTCGAAGCTTGGGATCCCGCAACTCAGGAGATTCATTGCTTCCTCGAGATAGTTTTGCGAAGAAACGACACTTAAACATCAGGTTTAAAGTGGGATGGGCCTACTCCTTTGGCCTAAGTGTTTGAACTGTACACCAGCAGCTCAGCCATATCTATCCTAATTTAACCTATCTTCAACGGTTTCGGAGAAGGCCGTTCGACTACTACAAACCTTTTGGCCCTAATCTCCGAACTGTTCTGTTGTGTGGAGAGCGGCCATCAAATCGATTGCGAGTACACTGACATCAGCAAGACCTTTAATCTATGAAATCCAAAATGGATAGCCTTCTCAACATCCGGTTACTTCAGCGAGTGACATCTATGACCTCTCGTTGACCAGAATCGACGAAGGTCGGTTCAACTTCTCTATTTGCAATACCCAGGTTATTACAGCGCACAAATTCGGGCAGAGAATCTCTTCTGTGGTTGTTTTTTACTCTGCTCCACACAGTATTGCGTGCACTGTCGTCCCTACCAATTATCAGTACTGTGCTTTTATCACCATAACTTCTGACCACTATATGAAATCCTTTAGTTTCTTTTCAAAAATCCCATAGTCAAGCCGACTTGAAAGGTAGTTGTGGACAGTGCAGGACTTTTTTCAAGGTCATCGTACAATTTGAAAATGAGCTGAAGTACCACGCATATTTTTGCTGTATTAATCACAGAAAAGAAATTCGTTTCTCAAATGAGATTAAAAATAAAAAAATCCGTTTGACTTATTTCCCCAAGAGTTGGCCAAAATACGCGAACGCTTAAGTAGTCTCCTCCTCGACAGAAACAAATTTATTAAAATGCTGTCATGTCGCCAACTATTTAAAAGTGATTTGGCCCCGATTTATCTGGCAGGTCGTAATGTCTCCATTAGTTTCATCGAAAGCAATCACAAGATGAAACCGAATTGCGGATTAAACCACAACGAACAGGTGCGACTAATCGTCTAATCTGGAATATATCCGTCGTCGTGCAGCAGCAAAAACAGCCGCCGCCCACACTTGGTCTGCCTCCGTCAATGCTGGCCTCACAAAAGAGGTCATAAGCGGTCCGCAGCACGTCAAGGCTTTCACACCGATTCGAAGTGACAATCTGACAAAAGCAGAGCAATCTACGGAACAGATGGTGATGGGATTTCGTGGAAGATTTATTCGAGTTTCATGACCAGAAGAAGTGATTCCAATTCGTTTTTGTTGAAGCCACGCCAGGAGCGCAACCCGAGCAGGAGGTCGAGGGCCTTTGTCTGCCAGCACTGCAGATTGGAGCTGCCGGAGTCTCGGTCCAGGGGAGCCCCAATCGATTCCAGTGAATTGTACGTGGATACAATTTACTTCCACTCGATTGCGCCCGATTGTTTTTGGCCGACGTTGCTGCAGTTTTGTAGCTTTTTAAAATAACGAGATGCGATCCAATCACTGGAGAGCTGCTGTGCAGGGCGGGGGAGGGCGTCTCAATTCCGACGATTGGCATTAACACCCTCATCGAGGTCGGAATGTCGCTCTGACGGATTGATGTGTGCTCACAGAACGTGAACTCACCCGAGATAGAAATAAATGGACAGTGGAACGTGTTCATAACTCAATGCCGATCCGACAGGCCGCAGTTCGATTCATCGGACCAAAATATCCAAATAAACAGGCATAGGTCCAAAAATAGCCCCGGTAGTTAGTAGGGTTCTATTTTGGGACCGTGCCTCGAATATATTTACGAGCGTGTCGTATGACTGCCTGCAGGAAGCTAATTAAGGTTAATAGCGATGGAAGTGGACTGAGGATTTGTCCGTCTGTCAAAATAAAACCACTTATGCCTAAGTGCAGGTATCCCAGAGGGTGGCAAGAGGTGTGCGTCCGTGGGGGCGAACGGCGAATGCTCGTAAAATCGAGTGCTGGGCGCCTCGTTTATGAATAGCCGCCCCCACTGAGATTTCTGACAAAATTTCATTTTACGCTGATTTAACCCGCTGTAACCTGATTATGACACTTGATTACATTTGTAGAGAAATCAATAAGAGCCAAGCAAATATTTGTTCAAATGGGGGTCCCCAGCGCGTCCGTAGAGCGGCAGCTTCGTGCACCCGTCGGAGATACTAGATACAAGCCCACGCTTGGGGTAGTCTCCAGTAATTAGTTTAGTGTACACGACTGCAATTAGGGATGAATCAATTTTAACTTAATGACCTTAAGGACGATCGTCTAGATAAATCAGTTCCCCTCCTGTGCAGGCCGGGAAGCGAACCAGAGACCGCCCGTAAAATCTCAATAGTATGAGAATTTCGTTACAGCGAATGGAGACATTACGCCTCGCAGGAGGGCGGACTGGTTTATGGGCCGGGAGACTGCAATAAAGCACTGCCTACCTAAAAACCCTTTGGATGAAAGAGATAAGGCTGTGTCCTTAGCTGTGATAAGGGTCAACGAGAGTACTTAGGTTCGAAAAGGGTTCTAAGGTTAACTTAAAGCATGGATAAATTTACCTTTTGTTGGGGAAAATGTTTCCCTATTTTTGTGTGTGATGTTCTAGTAGACAGGTTTTGTGTCAAGGACAGCTTTGTTGGTCGGTCCTCGCATGGATTTTGAATATCGTTTCGGGTTTTGAATATCTAAATGGGTATGGGTTTTTCGGCGATATATATTTTGAGCGCATGGAAAAGGGTGCTAAACGCGTTCCATCTAGAACCGACTTGATACTTTTTCTGAAGGTAGGTAGTAAGTAATGTTTGCCAGGCGGTTTTTGATAGTCATCAGAAATGTATTTACTCCATTTGTGGAAGGTCTTTCAATCTCTTAACGGTGTTATGTATTCAGGAAAACATGTTTTGAATTTCATTAAATATATTCAGAATTTTGATATGGTGATTTGGAGAATATCCAATATTTTTATGCTTATCATGAATCTAGTAGATCCAAAATTATATAATACTCGTAGTTTTGTGATTTAATCCATGCTTTGTTCCATTGACCTACTTTTTGGGAATCATGTGGTGTAGTCGTTTATCTCCAATTTAAAATAGCAATGACAATTTGAGACATTTTGAAGAATGCTGGATTCATTTAAGGCCAGGCATTTACACAAAAAGTGCACGACAGCTACGGCAACACACGGTGTGTCTTATACCTAGTTTAGCAGCGTGGCCCCATGGACCAATGGCCCGTGATGACTGTCGTAATTCTGTTCGGGGTCTGTTTAGAAAGCTCATTGTTCTTGCTTTGTTGTAATTAGGCCAAAGTCGCCAACCTTCGTAGCCTATGGATTAGGGCGCCCGACTACACCATCCCAGAGGTCCGTGGTTCGAATCCACTCCGCGACATTGTTCTTCGCCTTTCCATTTCTCGACCTAAATAACTTTCCTTCTTACAAAAACTCACTGCTCTTTCGCCTGACATCGTATGTAAGGATAATAAGCGCGAAAGCCAGGTCCTGTTCGATACCCGAAAACAGCGCCAGTCGCGTCAGCATTTGATGGGAGCTGGTAAAATTAAAACAGCGTGTTGGCGTTGTCACCCGAGGAAAAATAAAACTCGCCCGATCCCAGCCTGCAACAGGCACGTATGGTGTCAAAACGCCTGCACGGCACCCGAAACAGGCCCGGTACGCCTGAGTAAAAATAAGACACGCCCGCACTTAGCATGAAAGAGTCTCTGTACGCCTAAGAAAATATTCTACCTTTCCAAATGCAGCTCGCTACAGGCACGTACCAATAAAAGACGCACGGAGTAGCCAAACGAAGCATGGTACGTTCACACTTCTTTAGACTAAAGGAAGCAGATTCGTGTCGGTCTTCAACTCGTGGGGACGTAACTGATCCACACGCAGCTCTTGAACATGACCATCAGCCATTGTATTACTGAATAAGGTAATTTCTGCAGCATGACTGGTAGCACCGGCCGGGTACTTTAAAGAGGGAGAAGCTATTAATCACCCAGAGAACCTTCTCCTTAATGATAATAGCAGAAATCTCCTCCCAGGAGTGTCTCTGCCCATTCCCTGAAGTTACGAATTCCTTTTTCCTTGCATCCGCGGACGGACTACGCCTCCGGTTCTGTTAAAGCTTGATCCCCTTTTTTATCAAGGAGAGACTGGAGTGTTCCTTAGTGCGGATCTTGCATATTCTAGCGAAGCCTCCTGAACTATCGATGGATTAGGAGTACTGCCTTTTTTACGACGATGTGGTGAGATGCTTGCATCAGTCGGGCAGCAAGGGACCCGTGTGAGGCATATGCCCAAAACAGAGGGTCCATAATGGGTCAGCAATCAGACGGTAGTGTCAAATCCGTACTAACTAATCTCACCATCCCTTTCCATGACGTTTGAGCCTAGACCGGCACAAGCCATAAAGGCATTATTTCGGGTTGGCGTTATCAACATTACCTTTCGAAGGGGTTCTCACCAGATCCGGAACATTGGGGTAGACGCATCAGCGAACTTCCGTCTCGGCTTTCTTTGTGGGAAAGGTGGCTACGACGAAGCTCGCTGCATAAGTGCCCGTGGGTTTGTCGGAAGTTGAATAGCGTCTACCAAGTCCCTGCCTCCGCTTTTGAAAGCGAGCCGCTCGCCGTCTTCTAATGGCTCAACTCTAGGTTCGAGCAAAAGACTAAAGTTAGGTTGCAAGCCTGAGACTTCTTCAGAACCAAGGAGCCGAACAGCTAAATTGACCACTGGGCGCATGAATACTGAGTTTTGAGTCCTGACTGTGGCGACTCGATTTAATCCATCTGTACCCCGATGCGCTGCGGTTACCCTCTCTATGTGCCATTTGCAGGGGCGTAACGTAGTTGAACTAGATCGTTGATATTGACTCTGGTTTTTCGCAGGTCCACTTATAACGCGGCTGTAGACTCCGCAGATCACCGTTTCCAGAAGTCTTGGAACATTTGCTATGTGAGCTGCCAGCGGGACAGGAGATTGTCCTTCAAGGAAAGCAGGCTTGGTTTAGGAACCGATGTTAAAGGGCCTCCAATAAGGAAATGTCAGAGGTCATCAGGATCGTTGGTTAAGGGGCATATAGGCCGAGAGTTTAGTGCTACCGCCACTTGACACAAGAATACGGTCATCTCTTCAAATGTTAGAAGGAACACGCTTTATGAAATGCTTCACGAACATGACTGCTGCCTCCCAGATGCTTCCACAATAGGGTAAGTACGTCGGTATGAAGTGCCAACCAATTAGTACCACCTTTCGATAGGTGTTCGGGAACTCGATAAGGTTCGTAGCTCATGGATAATACAAGCTTATAGCGTAACTCAGCGTCGGCTCCAATAAGATAAGGTCCGTGCAAATTCCGCGTCGCGTCGTGAGGTAAATCGGCGGAAGGTGGCGATAAACGAGTCTGTTGTCATGTCCATTTCCAAGTGCAGGGCTTTGGTGCATAGGCAAACAAACACTGCGATGTACCCTTTCTGTGTTTTGAAGCCTCTTGAGCTCGTGATAATGCTTAATTATTAGCCAGGTACTGTGGGATCGGCTTGTCCTAGATAAGACCGGTTTCTGAAACATGGCTTTGGCTAGGATGGTGCTTGGTTCCAAGTATCCGAGCGGAACGAAGAACCTGGAAATGTCCGAGAGTAAAGGGCCCCATTCACGCTCAGTTTAAAACAGAGTTTAAACGGCGCAAACCAACACTGCACGGTTAAATCGGAGCGGGTGTGTAAAATCCGGAGTACCTACCGTTCAGTCCATTTCAGTTTTGAGCATTGAGCATATCCAATCGGAACTTGAAACAAACTGAACTAAAACTGTGTAAAAACTGTGTAGTGAGTGTGATGAACTGAGTAAACATAAAACTGCACAGATTTCGTTACAATTTAACTGTTCAAACCAGAACTGTGCGATAAACTGAGCGTGAATGGGGCCCTTTAGTTGCGTTTTGTAACATTAACAGGATGGAGTGGTAGTTGAACTTTGAATCCAAACTGGTCAGTGGGCGGATTCCATAAGATTCCCAATATCTTTATATAAGCATCGTCCTCTAAAGATAGAATTGTCTTAGTCTCGATGATTGATGGTAGCCCATTTGTTGAGATTCAGACCCATCTGTTTTCAATAAACTAATCAGGTCATCTTTCAGGTGCATTGCAGACGTCAAAGTCATTGGCGCCAGTCAATATGTCGTCAACATAGCAGTCACGAACTAGACTTTCACAGGCTAGAGGATAAAGTTATCTTTCATCTCTTGCTAGCTGATGTAGCGTTCTAATCGCCACATAAGGAGCAGGCACGGTTCCATACGTGCCAGTTTTGAGCATAAATGTCTGCGCCTTTCATGATGGCACTCTCTAGAGAGTCTCGCTCTTAGAACCTAGCCGAACTTCTTCCAGTAAATACTTCTTAGGTTTTTATACGACTGAGAAACCAATCTGTGAGTTTACCCTGAAGTGTATCCACCGGTGATCCGAGTAGGACACTTGAGCTGATACTTTCCAGTTTTCTCTTTTAAACGTTTCGCTGTCGTTAGACAGGATTACGTCCAGGACTTCCTCCAACTTTGGCAATTATTCTCAGTGCTCGGAAATATGGAGGTTGTTGCTTGTTGCTCAGATTATATACTGCTTGGTTTGACTTAATGATAAAATCCAGTTGTACCTCTCCCTATGTTGCGTCCTCGGATGAACCTAAGAAATGAAAACAAAAATAATCAACAAAAACACGTTCCACAAAAATACCTATCTGCCAACAAAAAAAAAATCCAGCCCTCGTGAGTCTCCCGCCAGTCCGAAAAATAGCTAAAATAAATACAAACAAAAATTAGTAAATAACTAAAATGAAAATAAACAAAGAAGTTATACTTACCCCGAGAAGTCTATTCATCAGACAAGGACGAACAGCTGATTCCCGAAGAACGAACCAAAAATCATACTTCGAATCGAAGCCCCTACCAAATTTATTGTTCGAAAGGAAAATAAATACCGGGCACAGTCGAAGTCAAATCCGATCACTTTAGATCTTAAGCGTGTTGAGCGTACAAGATATAAAAAATCGTGTTGAGATTTTTTCTAAGCAAGTGATTTCGATCAAACAAAAAGAGTGTGTTGATGACCTTTTATCACAATCAATCCTAGGATCCACTGACGTTCTGAGTCAGTATTCCGAAAAGGCTGCGTTGAGGTATTTTCAACCTATCTCATCCCAAATCCATTGACGTGTTGAGTCGGTATTTCCAAAACACAGAGGTCACTGGACCTCCATAATTAATATTTGATTTTCAGCAATTATTATGCAGCAACCACGCAGCAACTACGCAGCAATCGCGCAGCGGCACAGAAAAAAACGCAGCAACGTTTACAAATGAAAGCCTAAATTCCAGCTACAATCGGAAGGTGGATTAACCAAAACAAAAACTAAACTGAGTCTGAATTTATTGCATTAGAAAATAGAATATAAATTGTATATTAACACTCATTCGGGACCTTAGGGTATGTATGGTCGAAAATAAATTGCTATTCCCGAACACCCGATGTTCTCGATGAGTTCTAAAAGGGTACATACATATGTATGTCTGAGGTTGTCACTGCAACCTACGACCGAGTTATTTGGTTTGCATGCATGCAGGTCATGAGCGTAATCGCTGGCCTAATTTTCCAAAGTTTGCACATGTTTGGTCTATTTTGGCTGGACTTGCACTAGCAAATGTAAGCTGGCAGTGGCTTTACCAGTCTTCATGTAAATTTTGAACTTCGTTAGTCTTCCATAAAAGTAGAAACTTGATCTCACTCACTCAATTATTCTACACTGTAATAAGCATTCGCACCACATTCGCAGAACTCACGTACGTTGAACAACACTGACTCAAGCAATTGTTGCTCTACCAACAACGGCATAAATTGTTAATGCTTAATAAGCTACCAGAAGGATAAAGTACACGGAATTTTAAATAATGCCCGTATGCGAAATTTATTGTTAACTTTCTATACACGATATCAGCGAAACAAGAGTTAAATTACACCAAAAAGTCGACATTGCGGGGAAATTTGTGAAACTTTTTACTTATGTATATTAAAATTGTTTCTGCACCCAACATTAATTATGAATCCCTTCAAAGGGCCCGCATGCGAAGTGTTTTATCTGGTGTTGGAGTTACTCAAAGCCGAATTTAAATTTAGCTGAATATGAAAACAAACAAAGCACAGCAACTTTTCCATTCCGGAGTGGTCCCGGCAACATGATTCCCCATTTGGACGCCTGCTGCTCTTCCGCAATAATAAAAAAAAACAAAAACAAAAATGTCGAAAGTAAAAGTCGTCAGCGGTAATTTTATGGGAAATTATCCACGAAAATCCCCACGTGGCCATTGTTTAAGGAATAACTGTCACCCTCCCAAGTGTCAGCGTTAGATCATTCTCCCGCCGCAGAATGATTCAAAACGTAATTAGCCTAATGTAGCGGCAACATACCTCGACATTTTTCATTAAATTAACACACTCCCGTCGGCCCTCCTTCCCCGTCGTCGGCAGGGAGTCAACCAGGGATCAGAATTTACCTAACTGCCGAATCGTTAGTAAAAAAATACCACGGGGAAAGAATGGGGGTCTTTGGAGGCTCCGTGTAGGCTTTTATTGTACGGAGAGAGATAAATTCAATTACGTCCCATTATCCTTGATCTCTTTGTTACAGAAATATCGCCGATATCGGTTTATGGTCCTGTGTGCGAATGCCTGAATGTCGTTATTGATGATTATCGCAAATCCCCGATAGAATGCCGACGGCAGCCAATTATCGCTCAATGGGAATCACAACAAACAACGAAAGAACCGCTTCATAATCGAATCGGTTCAGCCGTTTATTTATCTGTGCGTCTGCAAGCCCCCTCCCGTTGTGAATGGCGGAACTGTTTCACCTTTGAGAGTCGTCCCTGCCAGAAATTAGATGCCGGGTCAACAACGAAACTCCAAACCTCGCCAATAAAACTCGACCCGGATTCTGCAGGCCCCCCACACCGAGGCCATATCACGTCAACGTATGGGCGGGGGGTTGCGGGGCGCGCTGTCTGTACTAACTCAGAACGGAAACGAACCGAGACTGGCAATTCTGGAAATGGAAAGAAGCCCATTTGGCAGCTGACTTGGCAGCCACTCGTTATGATGCCTTTTAACAACGGTCGCAATATCCGAGACTCCTGGAGGATTAGTCCTTGTCGCGCTGCTGCTCCGTCTCTCCACTCACTCTCTCTCCCCGACATCAGGCATGCTGGATGGCCAATATTGAGCTGGGCATCGCCGGCAGCGGAACCGTCGTCGTCGTCGTCGACCGCAGTCTAAGGGAGTCCCGAGACTGTTTATAGGATGCCGGTGTATAAATAGAAAACTGCCGGAGTCAAGATAAATCGGGAAATATGTGCCGACGCTTTTATCTCCGAAGGGTGGGTGCCTCGGCTGATCGGTGGGCGGCTGCGGAATGAAGTATTAATTAGTTTCTCGAGTTCTAATAAAATGAGGTGAATTATTGCAGCCTCTTGAAAATTGCGATTTATTTGCTCTGACGCGTTGTGCAGGTGGTTAACGGTGAAATTCCGCGCTTTTAATATTTTTTAGCGCTGAAACGTGCTTCTCCAAGTGAAGGTTTCCTGTGATGTGCTGTGTAACTTGTGCTAATCATCACCTTGAACACTTTAATTATTTGTTTTTCGATTTTTTATCAGATTTTAATTGCTGGCTTTTTTTATATGGCACATCTAAGCTCAGGAATCGTCTTTTATACCACAATCCGTCCTGTTGTTGGTCACTGTGCAATCTCTAGTTGTAAGCTTCGTTCGAGGCATACAATAGGTTTAAGTTTATGAAGAGTCAGCAGGATGTTGAAGGAGATGGGAATGAACCTTTCGTTTGAATTTTTGGATGTTGTAGTAGTTCGGAAATACTGACTGTGAAAGATTGTTCCACAGTGTAGTTGTTCTATGTAGAAACGTATTCCTAGTTTGTAGTGTGCGCGAAAACTGGGGCAGAGGGACTGAGCCGTATGGCTAATCTGGCGTTACGGCTAAAAGATTGCTGCGGAAGCAGGAGAGCGTTACTTTCGGTGGAACGATCGCTATGATAGAAACGATAAAGTTTTGTCAGGGCTGCTTCTACGCCGGCTCAAAGATTCGATGATAGACGGACTTTAAAGCCGAAGGCAGCGGGGGAATTTGCATACCTTAAGAAGAAACAGGTACTGAGATGCTCGTTTGGCGATTTGGAATATGTGGTCTTTCCATCGCAGATCTTTGGTTATCTGAAGGTATGGATCAGATATTAGTTATCCACTCTCTCTTGGGTTGGTCGCCAGAGCGTGTCCAATTTGACCCCATCCAGTATTGCCTTGACTGAACTGCCGGAAAAGAAACTCAATGCAGCTCTGTAGAACTGAGTCAATACCAAATATTTTGAAGTTTAGCTAACAGAACTGAGTGCTTTACTCTATCAAACGTCTTGGATATATCTTGGGTAACTACACCAGACTCACTAAATCGATGCAAACTTTGGTTTACCAGTCCATGAGTCACAATCTTTTGAGACTCGTGATTGTCATTGAAAGCTTGAGACACTATTCTTGTGACTATCAGCTGTTTTGATATTCTAAGCAACCAGTCACAAGAAAAAGTTAAAAAATTCACCTCGAATGATGAATTTGTATTCATGTAACGAAATAAAGCAAAATCTGGGAGTCCACGTAGCCAACGCACGCCAGAAAATATTGATACAATAAGGCAGGGTGTCCGAGCACCTCTCATCGATGCACGTTGGCTGTGTGGCGAGTCTGTGGAAAATTATGGAAAATATGATAGAAACCTGCTTGTGACCTGCTATGTATACAGTCATAATTTTGAGAGTCTTTGCAACTGTTTGCGGATTGTCAAAATTGCGACTAAAAAATTAGAAATTGTCTCAAGTTGAGATTCACCACACTCTTGTGATTGCGTTGTGACTTGTGACTGCTTTTTGAATACAGGGCTAAAAGGTCGCTATTGGGTGGTAGCTGGAGGTAGGTTTTTCTGTTACGGGCTGACCATAGGCGAGTTACCTAGAGTGTGGAAACACTCCAGTGAAGTGAAGGGCAGGAAGTCTAGTTGAAAGTGACAAGCATATTGTTACGACAATTTGTGAGTCACTTGTCCTGAAGAAAGTTTTGAAAGTGTGTTTGGAATGTTTGGTTCGGTGGTTGGGGGGGGAGTGGTACAGCAGTATCGGGCAAAGAAAATTCCACCCGAATAAAGAGTCTATCTCCTAAGCGCTTGATGCTATTTCCGAACGGATGTCCGTTGGGATATCACTATTACTGGCAACACCACGGTCCTTCGCCTTTCCCACTTTCCCTACATAACTTTCCTTCTTTCTTCTTCCCTCTTTACATTCCTGATTCCTCCTATCATAGCCTTCCGCCAGCATTTCCTCGCTTCACCGGCGCATGTCATCGGTTGGTTGATGGGATTCAACACGTTTCAGGAGGCATAACACTCCAGCGAGTTGTTTCTCGTTGCCTCGATGCCAGAGTCGCGATAGAAATGGTTGGGAGTAGGTGGTTGTGGCAGTTCCTTCCTTCACTTGAACAGAGCTTGCTGTTCGACATTGCACTCTATACGAAATAAATAGATTGTCGACAGTACAAAGGGCTTTCCCTGAGATCTAGTCTTCCACATAAAAAAAAAACACAAAAAAAAATTCAGCGATAGTGAAGTAAGATATGTCCTGAGGCAAACCACTTTACAAAAGAAATGGGCAATTCCAACTTCAGCCTTACGTATTCGGAAAGCTTTTTACCCTTAAGCTTTAATTTTACTCATACAAAGCTTTAGTTTTGCTGTTGCCTTGCTTCATATTTCATTTAACATACTCAATAGACCGGGTTTCGTTCGATTGCGGAAGTCAAGCAGCATTGGACGTGATAAGTACTTAGTTAGGGGACCGCTTGTGTTTTACCAATCGCGTTTAAAAATATAAAGCTTTCGACACCGCCGCAGTTATTACTCACATACCCAAATTTTTCAGCGCGTTCGTATTATAAATTTCGTTTTAACCTAGCCTAGAAATAGGTCTTTGAGATCGCCCAAGAACTCAAAATAAAACACTTACACTGAGCCAAAAAACTTGAGCGAAAAAAAGAAAACTCACGTTCGCAATCTTTTTTTGTGTTTGATCAAGCCCGTGAGAAATTAGCTAAAAGCACGAAACAGCCTCTTCACTAATAAAGGTAACATCATCACAAGGAGAAACGCCTCTATTACAGTCTACCAGAAAAATCTCGTGCTTACTTCGAAAATGGGTTGTTTATAGTCGGATGAGTTTCCATCGAAAAGTTTGTTTCCTTAATTCTAGAAAAACTTTTTACTAGCATCCTTTAAGTTTGGCGCTCTTTAAAAATAGAATGGAGAAACTTAAAGAGATTTTTATCTCAATTTTATCCTTAAACTATTCAAATTTTGAACTTTTCAAGGAATCTAGCGAAAACTCAACCGTCGCGACGACCCCAGGACCCTCGTCATAAAATGCAGCCATCAACGAAAACAGAACTTAGCCAAGGAATCAAAAGTGATAAAACTCTTTCCTTTTTGGATTGGGTAGAGGGACGTCTTCACTTTCTGTCGCTTTGCAGCTCGTCCTTGCTCAGCACATTCTCGTGAATCCTCCTCTTAAAGGCTTGCCGAAAGGAGAAACTTTCGCAGACTCTGCCCGATAACAAAGCCAGTTTTCAAGACGGAATGAACTTTTGGCTGCCCAAAGATTGTCAGCTTCTTCTCTACTTTGTAACGTCCTCGTCAGCGTCTCGGCCCAGAAATCTTACATTCCGTCAACTCGCATTAATGCTGGCGCCATTCACAAGGATAATTCCCATTCTGACATCTCAGCCCAAGGCTGACGGGGAATGTCCATCGTGATGACTATGTTTGACAGCCAGTCGACCATCGATGTTGGATGATGTGTCACAGCTATAAATGCTGTGTTATCCTTTATCTTAACTGCGACTGGATGCGATACGCAGAAGAAGGACAAAGTTGCGAATTCGCCTTGTTCCGGGTAAAAGGACACGACAAACTTTTAATGACTACATTTAGGGACGTTTGATGCTTTGGCACGAAATCTGACCCCCGGGAGGATGCGAGCAAACATGATGTCGTCTAGTTAAATTAATGAATTTACGTAGGCCATAAATCAGGTGGCAGGGGGCGGACGCCCAGCATTTATGGGCAGCACACTATTAGGCCGGAATTTAATTCTCATGACGCTTTGATGCATTTAGTGTTTAAGGCCGGATTTAATATTGTCATCATTATGTATAGAGGCGCTGTTGTTTATGAGCCTCATGGTCTTGTAGGTTATTTTACATGTGGGAAGAATGTCACTTATAATTTCCTTACACTTGCACAAACTTGTAATTGATGAATGTGTAACAGGTGTGTGCTTAGGAGTATCTGTTTAGTTGATATGTGCTACATTGTGTGGCACCGGTAGTCATTTTCGACATATCAAAGGAATTCAATTGGTTGATTGATTCCGGAAAACAGATGCTTTGATAATATTAGAGATAACTAACAACCTTTCGCAAGATGCTTAATTCCTCAGCACAAATTACGACGTTTAAAATTGATCAAAAACTTCTACTTAATATCAAAGATCGGTATAGGAGAAGACATCTTATTGGAACTTGGTATATGCCATTGGTATGAAAATGTATATGCCATTGGTACCTCAAAACTCCCAGCTTCAGCTAGAGTTGAGCCGGGCTTACACGAGGCAGTACATTTGTCCCTCACACGTTGGTAAATTTTACTGAGGCGTCAATTTTTTGAAATGTCCCGGTTCAAAAATAATGTCCTTCTGGTATGAGCGTGTATTCAGCGAGATAAATGAGGCGAGGTGTCAGTGTAAATACGTAGTGGAGAGACATTTCTCACTTCTTTTGCGGCAGTAAAACTTCCAACTTGAAATGAGGCGAGGCGAGATTGTAAAATATAAAAATACATTGTGGAGCAGTGTTGGGCAAAATTTAATTGTTGGACAATTAAAAATTAACAATTAATTAATTGTTAATCACATCTATTGCAATTAACAATTAATTAATTGTAATTGTGAAAACTCGCAATTAACAATTAATTAATTGTAATTGTGAAAACTCGCAATTAACAATTAATTAATTGTTAGTCGTGAGTTTCCACAATTAACAATTAATCAATTGTTAATCTTTTTAATGGATTTGATTAAAAACTAACAATTAAAACTTATTATTGTATGAAAAGCGTAGTGTCGCACTAGTGATCGCAGAGCTTCGAAATTTTGCACGAAGGTCCGTGTGGGTCTCCCATGATGCACCTCGAAGCCCGATTTTCGAAATTCAAAATGGCCGCCACAAAATGACCGAAGTTCAAAATGGCCACCCAAATTTGCCGATTGTGTACCGATTTCCATGAAAATCGGTATCTGGAGGTTTTTAAGGTAGCAAATAACGAATTTATGATCAGAACTTATAAATTCAAAATGGCCGCGCCAATATGGCCGACGAATTTGCCAATTGTCTTCCGATTCCAATGAAAATCGGTATTTGGGGTTTTTTAAGATAGCAAATAACGAATTTATGATCAGGACATAAATTCAAAATGGCCGCGCCAATATGGCCGACGAATTTGCCAATTGTGTTCCGATCCCAATTAAAATCGGTATCTGGGGTTGTCTAAGGTAACAAATAACGAATTTATGATCAGAACTTATAAATTCAAAATGGCCGCGCCAATATGACCGACGAATTTGCCAATTGTCTTCCGATTCCAATGAAAATCGGTATCTGGGGTTTTCTAAGGTAACAAATAACGAATTTATGATCAGAACTTATAAATTCAAAATGGCCGCGCCAATATGACCGACGAATTTGCCAATTGTGTTCCGATTTCCATGAAAATCGGTATCTGGGGTCTTTCAAGATAGCAAATAACGAATTTATGATCAGAACTTATAAATTCAAAATGGCCGCGCCAATATGGCCGACGAATTTGCCAATTGTCTTCCGATTCCAATGAAAATCGGTATTTGGGGTTTTTTAAGATAGCAAATAACGAATTTATGATCAGGATATAAATTCAAAATGGCCGCGCCAATATGGCCGACCAATTTGCCAATTGTGTTCCGATCCCAATAAAAATTGGTATCTGGGGTTTTCTAAGGTAACAAATAACGAATTATGATCAAGACTTATGAATTCTAAATGGCCGCGCCAATATGGCCGACTAATTTGCCAATTGTCTTCCGATTCCAATGAAAATCGGTATCTGGGGTCTTTTAAGATAGCAAATAACGAATTTATGATCAAAACTTATAAATTCAAAATAGCCGCGCCAATATGGGGGACGAATTTGGCCAATTGTGTTCCGGAACAGCCTTATTTATCAAAGTTAACGTATGGCCAAGGGCAATTTGTTGGTCTCGATATTATTAAACGGTGTTTCTCCCTACTTCAACTGTATGTAGGTTGTCCAAGAGTTGGAAAATCTGAAAATCTTCACATGCCAGCTCCAAATGGAAGAACATTGAACATAGTATCCTGAAGCTGCAATCGGGTCAGAATTTATCAACAAGGTTTTTGGGAAAGATTCTCCAATACGGGAAGGGCCTGGCATCTGGGTAAACAAATAAAACCTGGGTCAATGACATGGGCAATATCCATCTGAAGTCACACTCCTCCGTACGTGACTCCAAATGTATAATGTCCATCACCGTCAAAAGCCCATATTCAAATCTTGAATTAGCATAATCCTTTATTTTTTTTTTCAGAATGTAATAATATTTTTTGGATTATTTAATGTTTAATTTATTGTATGGACTGCCTCCCCTCCCCAAAACAAAGATTACAGCATGAATAAGAGTGTGGATCTGACATATTTTCGTGAGATTATACTATGTAGCTAACAATTGTTTACAAAACCGCCATTTTGAATTTTCAAATTTTAACCACAAATTCGTCATTTGGAACCCTTTTAGCCCCCAGATACTGATTTTCAGTACAATCGGAACACAATTACAAAAATTAGTCCGCCATTTTGAATTTTCAAATTTTAACCACAAATTCGTCATTTGGAACCCTTAAAGCCCCCAGAAACTGATTTTCAGTACAGTCGGAACACAATTGCCAAAGTTAGTCCGCCATTTTGAATTTTTAAATTTTAACCACAAATTCGTCATTTGGAACCCTTAAAGCCCCCAGATACTGATTTTCAGTACAATCGGAACACAATTACAAAAATTAGTCCGCCATTTTGAATTTTCAAATTTTAACCACAAATTTGTCATTTGGAACCCTTAAAGCCCCCAGATACTGATTTTCAGTACAATCGGTACACAATTACAAAAATTAGTTCGCCATTTTGAATTTTCAAATTTTAACCACAAATTCGTCATTTGGAACCCTTAAAGCCCCCAGATACTGATTTTCAGTACAATCGGAACACAATTACAAAAATTAGTCCGCCATTTTGAATTTTCAAATTTTAACCACAAATTTGTCATTTGGAACCCTTAAAGCCCCCAGATACTGATTTTCAGTACAATCGGTACACAATTACAAAAATTAGTTCGCCATTTTGAATTTTCAAATTTTAACCACAAATTTGTCATTTGGAACCCTTAAAGCACCCAGATACTGGTTTTCAGTGCAATCGGAACACAATTACAAAAATTTGTCCGCCATTTTGAATTTTCAAATTTTAACTACAAATTCGTCATTTGGAACCCTTAAAGCCCCCAGATACTGATTTTCAGTACAATCGGAGCACAATTACAAAAATTAGTCCGCCATTTTGAATTTTCAAATTTTAACCACAAATTTGTCATTTGGAACCCTTAAAGCGCCCAGATACTGGTTTTCAGTACAATCGGAACACAATTACAAAAATTAGTCCGCCATTTTGATTTTTCAAATTTTAACCACAAATTCGTCATTTGGAACCCTTAAATCAAGTTCACATAAAATTGAAGAGGATTAATTGTTAGTTTTAATTGTCTTTAATTAATTGACTAAAAAATTAATTGCGATTAATTTAATTGCAGTTAAAATTAATTGCAATTGATTTAGTTGCTATATACAATTAACACGGATTAATCCAAATAAATTAATTGTGGAGTGCAATTAATATTTCAATTGCAATTAATTTTAACTGCAATTAAATTAATCGCAATTAATTTTTTAGTCAATTAATTAATTGATTGAAAATTTAATTGATTAATGCCCAACACTGTGTGGAGGCATAGGTTTCTTACTTACTTAAAAAAAGCATAAAAGTGGTATTTACTTCCTTTCTTTCTTTAATTTGCTTGTTTTTGTCATTTTGACATTGCAATGGCACCTCGCCTCATTTGAAGTATGACATTGTACTAGAAAAAAAGAGGCACTTCTTACAAACTCATTTTACCCAACACTAGCTTCAACCACCCTAGGTTGGATGGGGCTCTATCCTTTTCAATGTTTCTTGGTCTAATCATGGACCTAAAACTCAACTGGTGGCCGTGGAAACGTCTATAAAAAGAGCTTCGCCAAGAGCTTCGGGGGTCTCAAGCCGCAGATGGTTCTGTAGATGGACGAATCCGTGGTGAATCGAATCCTCAAGTACGGCTCGCTGGTGTGATGGTCAGCGCTGAACTGGCCCTACAATGTCATCAAGTTAGGAGGGGTCCAGAGGACGGCAAGAATAGAAGCAACAGAGATACACTTGGTGTATTCGATGACTGTTCCAGCTCAATCTGGAGCAGAAAAAATCCGCAATTTGCCTTCTTTGAGACCTCTTGACAGCTCTTTTCTGCTCTCAATTGCCCTGCTCTATGTTCTTTGAACCTGCTCTGGTTTGAGAATTCTCACTTTTCCGCTCCACCAAATTTGTAGGAGCAGGCCACTGACATATAGAATGGACTGCTCATCAGGAAATTCTCATGGCACCAATTCGTTCCATAGGTGACAAACCTTTTTTCACTGACATGTGAACACGTCAGTTACTTTTGTAAATTAAAATTTTTTATATTAATTTTTGGACGATGGAAACAAAATTGCATTTGTTAAAAAAAATAACAAATGCAATTTTGATGTTATTTACCTTTTAAAATGCTTTTTTCATTAATTACAAATATTTATGTTAAACCATGCGAGGTTCTCTACCCCTGTTCCATCTATATGTCAGTGATTCCGGGGCTTATGGCGAAAAGAGCCAGAAATAAAAAAATCACTATATCCATCTATTTTTTGTAAATATTCTGACATTAGTTCAAAGGAAAAAATGAAATCAGGTATGGCAACTTTAATATCGTGCAACCGTTGTGGCGGTTTTATTTTAAATTTCGCTTAAAATCATTCCAGAATTTTATTTACTGTTCTTATTTTACTGCAAAGATAAAAAAGTTATCGTATTTTGTGGTTTATTTAAGGTCAAGAGTAAAAATATTTAAAAAAAAAGGAAAAGTGTGCAGTTTTTTAATGTCAAATTTTATTATTTCAAGTTTGGCACTATCTGATTTTATTTCTGGCAGTGAATTCACTGAACTCTTAACACGACATTTAACGAAATTTGAGTTCGGTGACAAAAGGGCCTTATGGATGAGCGAGAGCACTATACTTTTCTATATTTTTTGGTGTCATGAGTTTGTATGGAAATAATGTCTGATGAGCAGTCCATTATTATATGTCAGTGGAGCAGGCAGAGCTTAGAATATAGAACTACAGGAAGGGCCCTCGCCGAATTTTAGCGTAGTGAAATTTTTTTTTGTGTGAGTTGTCACGTTTTGATAGTTGTTTGTCCATTACAAGCGAATAAAGCGAACGGAATAGAGGAGGGACAAGAGCGAGTTGAAATAATCAGTTAACTAAAATAAAATCTTGCCCCTACAAATGAACTTTTTACACGCCGTCACTACGCATTCTAATCGGCTGATCCCCTTGAATTTTGCATTGGGTCAGTTAATGTAAACAAAGAAATCCAGCAAACAAAATTTATATTATTTGGAGTGTTTAGCGCAGTAATTTACATAATTATTAACAAAAATAATTAATATATGAGTTTAAGAAGTATTTTAATTAGCCCACTTTCCTTTTTCACTGAAAATTCACTCGTAACAACTTCAATTACACACACTAAAAATAAATTCTATAAACTTTCTTTCTTTTTTTTAATTAGTTTTAAAAAAAACGAAGTAAATTTTATAAAAAAAACTCGTATCAAAGAAGATACGATACCGAACGCGGGATAATTTGACAGTCAACTAACAAGCAACTAACACAATTTGACAATCGACTGACCCCAGATTTCACTACGCTCTCATACGCGGAGTTTATACGCGAGGGCAAGACCCTCTTAAGTACAGGCCTGGAAGCAGCCAGGCCAACTAATACTAACATAGCTGAAAACAGGCCAAAAATATTCTGACAGTTGTGGAATTAACATGGCCGAAGCCATACGAAGCAATTTTTTAAGTTTGTTTTTGCACTAAAAAGTGGTAAAATATTGTATATTATCACTTTTTGGTGCACATGGATTATCAGTGATTAGTGCTTTAGTGATTAATAAAAAAAATTAAAATGAAGTGAGTGGTTAAGTGTATTTTAAGAGTGTTAATTGATTAGGTGACCATTTTTGTTTTTCATTCGGTGGTTTTTTCGTGTTAATTTAGGGAAGAAATGTTGAATTTGTGTAGTAATATAATAAAAAGTGCTTTTCAAGTGATTAAAGATTATTATAGAATAGTTATTAAAAACATAAGTGCAGAAAAATGTGAAGGAAAAGTGAAAAAGTTATTGTTATTCATGTTGTGTGGTAGTACTTGCACTTATGCTTTTAATAACTCTTCTATAATAATTTTTAACTACTTTAAATTCACTTTTAATTCCATTACTACACAAATTCAACACTTTTTCCCTAAATTAACACGAAAAAACCACCGCGATTGTAAACAAAAATGGTCACCTAATCAATTAACACTCTTAAAATACACTTAACCACTAATTTTTTTTTTAATTTATGGACTCAGATCACTAAATAACTTATCACTGATAATCCGTGTGCACTAAAAAGTGATAAAATACAA
Source organism: Thereva nobilitata (assembly GCA_963855945.1). Lineage (NCBI taxonomy): Eukaryota > Metazoa > Arthropoda > Insecta > Diptera > Therevidae > Thereva > Thereva nobilitata. The sequence continues at coordinate 5,656,502 of OY979696.1, forward strand.
TATTTTACCACTTTTTATTCCAAAACCAAAGTTAAAAAATTGCTTCGTACGGCTTCGGCCATGTTAATTCCACAACTGTCAGACTATTTTGGCCTCGCACAGACACAACCAAAAAGTCTGCTTCCAGGCCTGTACTTACGAGGGTCTTGGCGAGGGCCTTGCCCATGGAGGCTATACAAGGAGATAAAACTCCGTGTTGTCAATTTTTGTTTGATTATTGGTGGCGCTGTAGTCAAATGTACCCCGAAAAACATGGCCGATTATATTTATCCGGTTCATGGTAAAGTTCGTTTATTACTAATATATTTTACGTTTAGCAGCTTACAGCTGTTTACCAGCTTCCAAATTCGATTTTATATCAATGCGATTATTCGTAATTAATAAATTTTTGATGTTTCCAATGAATTTTTATTAAATTCATGTGGGGTACATCGGACAAAGGTGACATCTGTGGCCAAAAGTGAACTTCTAGTTTAGTTTCTTCTACCCATCCATTTCCTGTCATTTTCCCCATAAGAGATTTGTCTCCTTGTATATTCTCCATGGCCTTGCTAGTCCAGTCAATTTAGACATCCGAGGGTACAGAAATTCACACCAAGCTGAAAATTGGTAGGATTGTTCAAAGCACCGTTATAAATGAAATGTAAAAAGTCCTCATCGATCCGGCACCTGGAACCTGGATTTACTCGGGGTCAAAAGTCACAAAAACGGGTTTTTCGCGATTTTCAGCAAAACGGTAACTTTTATCATAAAATAGTGTTTACAAAGTTTGTAGATTATGCGATTACCTACAAAAAAGGATCTTATACATTTTCCCGTAGGAATTGTCATTCATGAGATATCGCCGTTTTAAAGATTTAAAGCACTCATATCCCCACACTTGCAACTTGTATGGCCGAATTGCCATTTACTTAAACTTCAATAACTTCTAGACCGATTATAGTAGAGCAACGTAATTAGGCTCATCTTTTAGGTAAATGTGGATTCTTTTATTTGAAAGAAAGAACAGAAACCTGAGCGACTCCGTTTAGAAGATATGTATAGGTTCAAAGTGTGAGGAAAATTTGGAAGTCTGCGTTTTTCAGCAGTTTGCCCATACTTTGAACCTACATATCTTCTAAACGGGGTCACTCAGGTTTCTGTTCTTTCTTTCAAATAAAAGAATCCACATTTACCTAAAAGATGAGCCTAATTACGTTGCTCTACTATAATCGGTCTAGAAGTTATTGAAGTTTAAGTAAATGGCAATTCGGCCATACAAGTTGCAAGTGTGGGGATATGAGTGCTTTAAATCTTTAAAACGGCGATATCTCATGAATGACAATTCCTACGGGAAAATGTATAAGATCCTTTTTTGTAGGTAATCGCATAATCTACAAACTTTGTAAACACTATTTTATGATAAAAGTTACCGTTTTGCTGAAAATCGCGAAAAACCCGTTTTTGTGACCTTTGACCCCGAGTAAATCCAGGTTCCAGGTGCCGGATCGATGAGGACTTTTTACATTTCATTTATAACGGTGCTTTGAACAATCCTACCAATTTCCAGCTTGGTGTGAATTTCTGTACCCTCATACCTATTTTTTGGTCTAATTTGACCGGACTATGCCTGTAGTTCTATATTCTAAGAGGCAGAGTAGCAAAATTCTTCTTCTTCTTTTTCTTTTGACAGTTGTCAAATCGCAAACAGTTAAAATCGGAAAATTGAGTTATGAATGATTTATTGGGAAAATAATTGGAAATATTAAAAAAATAACATTTTGATTCTATTCAATTGTTTTTATTGACATATATTTCTTTTTCTAAAATTGACATTCGTATCTAACCTCTAAAAACGGAATTTGGAGCAAAGTGAAGCAGAAAAATGTTCTTTGAGATTCTGATTTTTCTGCTCTCACATCAATTAGACAGCTGCTCAAAAATGAGCTGCTCCGCTCTGCTCTGAACTTTTATCGAATAATATTTTTTAATTTATAAGTTTCAAAAATTTAGGGGAGAAGTGACGAGACTTATAGTCTAAGATACGTAGAAGAGCGACCTTCGCCAATCGAGTAACCGAATGAATTTTTTTAAGTTATACTCCTTTAGGCGCGTTTGGAAAATATGAGAGTGAATTTTTATCGAGACGCGGGACCCAACGCGAGACGGTGACGAAGAATATAGGCGAAGGGGTATGGAGGGCAAGCATTTCAACTCCCATTCTTTAGCTGATGTCTGTTCACGATGTCGACGGGTGAGGGGGTTTTTATCCTGAGGCTATGGAGGGAAATAAATTTCATGTACGATTCATCAGCCAAGCGAAGGTTTAGGCTTTTTTAGGTATAAGAAGATTCGTAGTTGCTGGGTGAGGGGTTCTGTCCCGAGGCTATGGAGGGAAATCCGATCCACTTTTTCAGAAGATTTTTCTTGGTTGTTTGTCTGCCCGTGTGAAACTGGCTAAGATAATAATAAAGCTATATGGCAACTGTACAATAACAAGCGATAATTATTTACTAGTTTACTAATGATTTTGAATGGTTAAAACTTAATATTATTATTCAATCAGAAATTAGTTTGAATATATAATACAAAATATTTACTGCTATTATTTGGGAAAATAAAACAATGAAGAAGATATTAATGATTTTATTTAGCTTGACCTCGTATATTTGTTTGGTTCAAATCTTGCGACAGCTTTTTCAAGTACTTCTACTAAACCGATTCTTATGAAACTTTGCACACACATTGAGCTAACGTGTCAGTGCAATCTGGCAATTTTGTAAAAAAATCAAGATGGCGGTCCAAGATGGCGGACGATTTTTTCAATTGTGTTCCTATTCCATTGAAAATCGGTATCGGGGGGGGGGGGGGGGTTTAGGGCCACAAATGACGATTCTATGGTCAACTTTCGAAAATTCAAAATGGCGGGCCAATATGGCGGATGAATTTTGCAAATGTGTTCTGAATCCATTGAAAATCGGTATCGGTATATTGAGCTAAAATTATGCATTTGTATGAAAAATTAAATGAGATCAAAGTAGTAGTTGCAGTTTTTCCACGGCTTTTCTTTGGACGCTTTGATTTATCAACAGAATCTGAAAAAAGGCGCAAAACGGCCGCTAGCGGCGAAACTATGCGGAATTCGAAAAAACAGTTAAGACAAAATTTGTAGGAAATTTTATGCTCTACAACTTTGCTCTTTTGATATTTTCACCAAAATGCAGTTTCTCCTCAAAATAGAGAAAAAGGCGGAAAATGGCGAAAAACGCCTATTAAATATAGCCTTGAACATATTTCGTTAGGCAGCCCATCACCGTTACATTTGTTAGCATATTATTAATCATGAAAAAAAATTTCATTCGGTTACTAGATCGGTGAAGGTTGTTGTTCTACGGATCCACGGATTCCCGCCAGAGCCTACTGGATGGCCCTAGTACTCAAGTTGTCAACGTGCCTTTTTTAAGTGGGAAACCCAAACTTAAGAATTGCTAATGTCTAAAAGTAAGCTCAGTTTGAAGGATAGAAGAGGATACGAGTTAAACGAACCAAACAAAAACAGCGAAAGAAAACAGAGACAAAATCTATAAAAGAAACACAAAATAAAAATTAATTACACAAAATCAGTCCAACTCAAAAAGCAACGAACGAATTATCTTAAAACATTATATTAATATTATTTCAATAGTTATGCTCACATATCAAACTAACTTCCACCCATACACCAATATACCAACTTTGGACCTCTGCCATGAGTTATTTTCCTCATAAAATCCTTCACAAACACAACGATCCTATCTACGACACATCATCAACTAAATGCCATGTACGAAGGCTGAGAAACTTTTATGCATTTATATTAATGGGCATTTTCTCGACTACTAAATAATTTATGGCAAAAGTGAACATTCTATTTTCGCACATTAATAATGAATTTTCATAAAAGCCGACGACTTAATTAATGGCATTTAATTGGAAAGATAAGTCCAGGATAATTATTACTGATACAATGAAGCCACTTTTGCTAATTTTGCTGCCGTCCCTTACCGCCCCCTCCCCCGTACCGCCTGATCCTAGAAGCATTGACACATGCCAGACATCGTGTAATTCCCTTCGTTAAACCCTGCCGTAACTAATCCTATAAAAGCGACCCCAAGGAGTCCGATTATGATTCCTTAATTGGCCGAGGAGAGATGATTTTCTTTGTTAGAAGCCGGCTTCGAATAATCCTGATCCGAAAGGACCGAGCCCATATAAATTTAGCATAAAAAGCAACGTGTTGACGGCAAACTGTTTTAATAACAGACATTTTGGGCCACGTTAATGGCGCTAAACCCACCAAGGACACGCACACCCCTTACCCTTACAAACAATATAACTAGTCACAATAATCCTAGCCTTGGCCAGAATCGGACTTTGCTTGTCGAATAACACAGGGTGGTTACGATTCGTATAATTAATCTTAATAAAGGAAACTTTTGTCGATCCCAAGCAGCCGCCCTCAAGGTCGCTGCTGCCCATAAATATTATAAGACCGCTGAAAATTACGGTGGGAAATTACCACCTGCGGGCGCCTATTACTGTGGGGCTCTTTGTCCTTTTGCAACCGAAGAACAATTACTCCATCGGATGCCTCAGTGGGACATATGCACCTACACGTGCCTTGACCAGCGACCCTCAAAATGTTCCCAGATCCTTGTCAAAATGCCGGTTTCGTGACGCATTATTAATGGCCGCCGCTTTAGTTGTTCGGCTCCATTTTTATGGGTGAATTTTTGGTGAAATTAAAAAGGTTTTTTCTTTCTTCCATTTATTTCCAGTTGACACGGATGCAGACGCAGACGAGGACGAGGGTCACATTGAGGAAGGCGAGAAGGACATCAACCGGGATAAGGATAAGATAGACGATGACAACTGTCCGTCGGATGGGAAGGGTTCGCCGGAGCCGCCCAACGGGGAGATATCGGTTTCGCTGCTGCGGGCCAAGAACCTGTCGCTGCTGCAGAGCCAGTAAGTCCCAAATTGACGCAACAATTGATTTTGAATTTCTACTTTTGTTATATTTCTCCCTCATTTCAGGGAGATATCAAGCAGTCAACAAAACTTTTTTCGTATGCTCGATCAGAAAATCGAAGACGTAAGTTGAGCACTTTTATTTGTTGTTTACTTAGGCTTAAGACATTTGTTAATATTTATTTGTGAGCCATATTTTTTTTAAGCTTAGTAAATGCGTTCAAAACAGATGTTATACCCCAACCACACAATAATGTCTTATCAGAAAAGACAGAATCCCATAAAACACAATCATCTTTTGGCCAAACCGAATGCCAGTTTGACCAACAAGGACTTTTACTAAGATATTAAATAAAGAAGGTGCAAAGAGAACAGTGAAGTTTTGAATATTTCAAGGACATTTGCTTTATTGAAACAATACTACGGACACTTGCTGCTATTAGTCTGTTTGAATCATTTTATTTTCACTTCTTTTCCCGACCTTTAATTTGGTGTGTAAAGGTCCGGTTACACGCAACGATTTGCTTGTGCAAATTGACTGGCGCAAGTCAATTGGTGCAAATAAACTGAGTGAACATGAATCCGTTTACAGGCAACGATTTATTTGTACAAATTGACTGGCGCAAGTCAATTGGTGCAAATAAAATGAGGGAAAATGACACTAGGGTGGGTGCCAAGTTACAATTCCGAATTTGCTACTTTCACCAAGGGCACTTCGAAATTACAAAGTGTGCCAAAATACAATTCACGCATTTCATTTGACAACATGGATGACAACAAAATTTTGTAATTTATAAAATTTTTAATAATTTTTTTAAAGAAGCCCAGGGCTATGTTTGCCGTTAAAATAATGGAAATGGAATTGCTTCACGAGCATCATCCATTGGGTGTGGACTGCAAGAAGCATTGTACATATTTGAAAGTTTTAAAAAATTGTTCAAATTTTATGCAGAATATATTCTGTTCATGTTTTTATTTTGCTTTACGTCTGCAACGTGTAAGCATGATCAGCCTTTAATGTGTCATATTATACGGTGAGGACAATCATGAACTGAAAATTGAAAGAATTCGCGATATTGTTCTCCAATAATTAAAAAAAAGGAGATTCAACCACCAAAAAGCAAATCCAACAAACTGTCAAATGAATGTTTGGCTAATATTTCCCTACAATTCAAAAATTTCCTTACAATTCCAAAGACACAAACCTCCGAAAATTGAATTGTAAAATCGAAATGCGTTTTCCATACAAATTGACATTTGAATTGTAACTTGGCACAGGCCCTAAATGACGCTAATTTGACACGATTATTATATTATATTGATTATGATAAGGTCGGAGGAGCGTCATAAAATTTCACCATTCACCCAAGGGCATGCTGAGGGTTGTAGCTGCGGCTTGAACATCGTTTAAACGCTCATGCCAAAACACCAACCTCAAGCCGATTTTCTAAGAACATATATTTTGCACAAGGCAACCTTTTTGGCTTGCGCCAGCCAAAAATTTGCGTTTACACGCAACGATTCACTTGGGCAAATTGACTTGCGCAAGCCAATTGGCACAAGCAGATCGTTGCATGTAACCGGACCTTAACTCCAAGCAGCTTTTCACATCCTCTCTTCCTATAACATTAGTTTACAGATGTTTCGATCCACTATCCGGTATGACTGTGTACCTTATTGCGCAAACTCGTGCGCTCATTCCAAAAAAGGATTTAAAAATGAAAAATACAACATTTATCGGAAAAACGGAGACGTCCTGATGTAGTTCGATGTACGGATATTCACCGACTGCTACAAACCATCAGACTGCGTCGGCTCAGGGGTCTATCTAGCAGGCATACCAGACAATTACCCTCGACCCTACATTTATAATGCCCACGATGCACGAGGCTAGTTATTCAAGCTAGGATACAAGCTGGTGCTAGTAAGCTAGCAAGCTAGCAGCTCTGGGTTCGTGTAAACAGAAGTAGCTTCATTTCTAGGCTAGTAAGCAAGTGATTAAGCTAGTAAGCTTGCATCTCAAGCTTCTTCTTCTTAAATGGCGCTACAGTCCTTGCAGCACTCGGGCCTCTCGAAGCCTCCTCTTCCAGTCGTCTCTACGTCTTCCTAGCTCTCTCCAATTTGTTATACGAAGTTTCCGTATATCTGCTGCATCTTAAGCTAGGTTAGTTTAATAGGATGGGGTTCTGTTTTTTAAGCTAGTAGCACCCCCGCCACTGATTAAAGTATCATGGCTTGTGTGAAGGTAGTATCCGATTAGCTAGTGTACAGTGACGACAAGTTGTGGGCGTGTTGTCACCTTCGTCACTGCAAAGATACTTATTTCATATTTCCTAGCACCATGGAAACACCTCTAGCTTGTGCCAAACCAGGACAGCAAGCCAGGATAGGATACGAGACAGGATAGGATAACTGGCTTGCTACGCCTTACCCCTTTAAAAAAATAGAATTGTGTATTAAAGAACACAAGACAGAAGTGAAACTTCGCGTACAATAATAAAGAACATAATATATTATAGACATATGAAAACTTGACGTCAAAATCATATTAACGAAATAATAATCTTTAATACACAATCTTAATTTTTTAAATAACCTACTCCTCATTTTTACTTTACCGATGCCTGCGCCATCTATGAACAAATTTAAATAAATTGTAAATATTTTCCTGCTGGTTTGGTAGAATTTATTTATATGGCATCACTTAATTGCTATCATGGCTGTCGCTGTCAGCTACTTTGTTGAAGCAGTGTGGCAAATTGTTCTTTTGGTGGTGATCTTCGCGAAATTCATCAGCTTAAGTTGTTAAAATCCAAAATTTTAAACGATATAAAGTGGAAACTAAATTGACTTGTGCATTCATTCAATTATGAAATTAGTGTTACAAAACTTCCACATTAAAGTGACAGCTGTAAACGAGTGAGAAGGTAACTTCCGTTTCATACGGCTGTCACTCGTACCTGCTCGAATCCCGGGAACGAAATCAAGGAAGTTTCACTTCAAAAACTAGCCTTGCGTATCTCGGGCATAAGAGCTTTAGATTCGATGATAATACGCTCCAAGCTAGTGGAGCGGTGCATAGCTGAGCAAGGTAAGTTCGGTAGAAGGCATAACATGACTCTTGTCTGGGTACATGCCTGCCTAGCCAAGTAGAGAGCGTCTCTCCGGGACTAGCGGCCTAATGGGAGGGGGAAAAACGCTATAATAAATTAGACAGTCCGTCGCGTCGTGTCGTTGGTCATTTCATGATGCAACTGGAGTAGTACCCTAAGTTCGAGGAATAGAACCGGTTTGAGGTGTAATTTCTATTGACTATGTTTGGAGTCAACTTCTTTTGTATGGACTAAACATGTGCAAGCCTGGATAAACTCTGGAGAAGTATGATAAGACAAAGAGTTTGCACATTCTTTCCAATCCATCTGCTTTCTCCTTGAACTCCAGGTTCATGTGTCGCAGTAGCCACTGAAAATTGATCCTCCTTTCGACAGGTTTTGACCAGCTTGGACGTTATACTTAACTTGGCTATTTGATATCAAGATTATCGTGAGTCCTAGCCTTGAGTTTGCATATATTACTTGGTCAGCAATCCCATTTTGTAAGGTTTAGCCAGGGGTAAAAATTCTAGCGCTTTCACGAGACTCTGCTCTGCTTTGAAGCCGTCATAGTTCTTGTCACATTGAAATTTCTCCCATTCCACTCTGGTGGGAATCTGAACATGGAAACTTGTATTGAAATTAAGTTTCGAAGGTATGCAGAAGCTCTTTTACTATTCCCAGAATGCAGAATATTGCTGTGTCCATACTTCATACGCCTACTCCACCTAGCAGCCCACTTCTCTAGATCAACTGACAACATATCAAGAATTAGGCTCATTGCTTCAGGGGTTATATACAAAGCCTATATATTACTGGAGACGTGCCATTCTTTGGACTTGGCCTAGTACAGATTTGTTGTATTCTTTTGAAGAATGGGTCACAGGTCTGCCATGTATATCAAAATTGGTGTAATTACTGTTGTCTAGAGCCACCCACCCTGGCTTGTATTGTTAGTATTCCTCGCCCTCTTTTCCATGTTGAACTTCTAATTCAGCTTTGCCTCAGCTTTTCCCGCTTCCACTTGCCTTCGCTATGAACACTTTGACTCTCCAGTGGGATTGGATCACTTATTTGTAGTGTACCCCAGCAAAATAATTTAGTTGGTTAATTTTCTTAAAAACATGCACGCGCCCGCACCTACCACGCATAGCGAATAAAGGCGCATGCCACACGAGTATGAATCCTCCCGCCAGAGGTATGCACGCCTCTGTTACAGATATGAATCGACCATTCTAAACGTTTTCCCAAGCGGTCATCCAACCAAGTACTAACCACGTCCCATGCTGCTTGACCTAAGCAAACGAACGAGAACCGGTCTACTTGCGCCTTCTGGAGCATTTGTTATCTATGCCTGGTGACTTACATGGGGAGAAACTGTTCACTGCCTTTCCCTAATGAGACTTTGGCAAGCTCCCCAATGATACTGCTATCTACCCTTGCAAACTTTGGCCACTTCTTCATAGCCCGGAAATTGTGTATCCGATTTTCACAGACCCTTTATATTTTGATAATGTTCTCTTCATAATGGCCTCTAAGATTGATCTGCAGGCAATTAGATATTTTGTCTTCTAACTCCCGGGACACAATGAGGCCGACAACGACAATTCTCATATAAATTGGTGTTGCTTTCCCGTAGAAGTTGTCGGTGTCGGCCTTATTGTGTTCTGAGGGTTACTCCCAGTAGAGCGGTGTTAGAGGGTTACCATTTTTACCCGCCGTCTCCACAGTCACTGATTCATTTGTTTTTGCTACTGGTTGGGACTGCTGCTGAGGTTATGTATGTTCCAAATTCCTTCATGATTGCTGCAACTGCTCTATTGTTCTAGAAGTCGGCTCTGCTTCAACCTCGATGACTGTCAGCTGTTCTACATATTCTATGATCTCTTTACCGCGGTCGACCTCTTCGCGTGCTCCCGGTTTGATCATCTTTACCTTAGTGTGTTTAAGGTCATAGCAAATCTTGTGATCAACTTTATCGAGCGCCTCCAGATAACCAGTGTAGCTATTTCAGGAGCATCTGTTTTAATGGCATAACTTTTTTTTACATAATTTCCGACACAAACTTTCGTATCATATCACATTCACCTCATTCCGTTGTTCCTTTTTCGTTCTTTCATTTTGTAACTGTCTCACAGCTTTTCTCCTTCTCTACTCCTATAATTTTTCCAATTCACAACTTTCTTCTACAGACATCTGTCAAGACATTTCTGTCGTCAGTTCGGTGCTTGTTTTTCCGGCTGTGAAGTAAATCCCTTTTATTAATTACTACAGCCTCATTTCAAGGAAGCACTTCTTGCGGGGCACGCCAAGAATTCTCCGGAATTATTGATCCGATACCAAGAATTTTCTCTTTGCGAATTTGATGGCTACATTGTTTCGCACAATTTTATCATTATGTTTAGGTGATGCCGAAATACCAAGAATTCATCTGCACTTCGTGGAATACTTCATTTCGGCTAGGGATTTGTTATTAGACGTTTTTGATCTTTGCCAAAGCGACTTCTAGAGACTTTCTATTGGGGATGTGAATTGTAGGTGTTGCTTTGCAGTATTTGGTTCTAGTCCCGACGATACATTATTAATCTTTTATTCTTTGTTTACCATCATGTCTTTTATGAAGCAAATTTTTCTGTTATGACGTTAAATCTTTTTGATGATTTACGCTAAGTTGTAAAGCAACATACATACGTATACTTGCACAATGTCGTTTGCAGGAAATACTTGATGTTGGGAAATTATAGTCGAATTTTTTAAAGAGTACTGGTACAGAAAATAAATCCTTGTTAGCTGAATTTGCCCCATAAGATCAGATAATCAGTATAGATGTCTTCAGAAAAAGAGAGTTGTGGAGGAACTTCTGCTCGGGCGTTGGGAGAAAATCGCAGCAGACTTCAGAAAAAGGATATCCCGGAAACCATAGGCTCAAAAGTGACACTCGTGCGTGAAACATTGAGGAGAACGGAGGGGGAGAAGTTGGACGAAACCAATGAGATCCTGATGGAAGCTACCTTTCCAGGCAGCTGTGCCCGGATAGGCTTTGGTTTAACCGGGTCAGGCTGCAAAAATGTTGGCAGAAATGCATGGTGAAGCTTTCGATAGAAAACACCATTTCTACTTCAAGATATCAAGACATCTATATTTCCTGTGCTGCCCTAATGGGACAACCGCATATATGGAAAGAAGCCAAGGTCGTATTCCTCCTCTAGGAGAAGTCAGACTTACATCTCCGATGATAGTAATGACAAACTTCATCTCTAGTGGTGCCAGACGATCTGAACAGAGTATAAATCAGCATGTTTCCCAGAAAGGCAGGTCTACAGAACGCCAGTTGGTGTAAGCGAGAATAGCCGAAGTGGAGCTGCATACCGAAGATATAGCGATGGCTACAATTGTGGACATTGAATGAGTCTTCAGTAAGATTCAGTTCAGTAAACAAAAGAATGTTCAGGAGGGGCTTAAGATCAGCCCGGGGGGAGGGTTGGAAAACATTCATGAAAGTAGCTCAATCTGAATTCAGCCAGTAGGCTTACAGTTTGAAGATAGGGTCAGCTGAGGGTACCCACAATGGATCGTGGACTCTGCTTTTTTTAGGTAAAAACTTGCATTTAGAGGTTTGTACTGTCGACGGTTCTATTATTGAGTGCGAGGTCGGCCAGCAAGCTATAGTTGAAGAGACAGTATAGAGAGTAGTGAAAGAAATGTCAACGCCACAGCACCCGGTTTCCCACCACTCACTCCCATCCATAACTGAACGCTAACATCGTTGTTCGAATAGGAGATAGCTTCCTTGCGTATAAGCGATGGCAAGAGAAAGGACAGTAAAAAGGGAAGACAAGAACGAAGGAATGTTATCTATTTAGAAGAAATGGAAAGACGAAAGACGGAGTGAATTCGAACTGCGGACCTTTGGGATGGTACTCGGGCGCTTTAACCCCTAGACAGACCAGACAGACCACACAGACCAGACAGACCAAACAGACCAAACAGACCAAACAGACCAAACACACCAAACAGACCAGACAGATCAGACAGACCAGCCAGACCAGATAAACCAGACCGACCAGGCAGACCAGACCGACCAGACAGATCCGACAAAACAGTCAGACCAGACAGACCAGACAGACCAAACAGACCAGAGAGACCAAACAGTTCAGACAGACCAGACAGACCAAACAGACCAGACAGACGAAACAGACCAGACAGACCAAACAGACCAAAGAGACCAAACAGACCAGGCAGACCAGACAGATCAGACAGACCAGACAGACCAGCCAGACCAGATAAACCAGACCGACCAGGCAGACCAGACCGACCAGACAGATCCGACAAAACAGTCAGACCAGACAGACCAACCAGACAGACCAAACATACCAGACAGACCAAACAGACCAGACAGACCAAACAGACCAGAGAGATCAGACAGACCAGCCAGACCAGATAAACCAGACAGACCAGAAAGACCACACCGACCAGACAGATCCGACAAAACAGTCAGACCAGACAGACCAAACAGACCAGACAGACCAAACAGACCAGACAGACCAAACAGACCAGGCAGACCAGACAGATCAGACAGACCAGACGGACCAGCCAGACCAGATAAACCAGACCGACCAGGCAGACCAGACCGACCAGACAGATCCGACAAAACAGTCAGACCAGACAGACCAGACAGACCAAACAGACCAGACAGACCAAACAGACCAGACAGACCAAGCAGACCAGAGAGATCAGACAGACCAGCCAGACCAGATAAACCAGACAGACCATAAAGACCACACCGGCCAGACAGATCCGACAAAACAGTCAGACCAGACAGACCAGACAGACCAAACAGACCAGACAGACCAAACAGACCAGACAGACCAAACAGACCAGGCAGACCAGACAGATCAGACAGACCAGACGGACCAGCCAGACCAGATAAACCAGACCGACCAGACAGATCCGACAAAACAGCCAGACCAGACAAACCAGACAGACCAGGTAGATCAACGTACCTGTCCATTTGTGCCTGGGGTGGTAGCACGTAAGTTGTTTCAATCGACCTCTCCATACAAAAATTCAGAATTTTTGTATGAAGAGGTCGATTGAAACAACTTACGTGCTTCCACCCCTGTATAGCTGTCCACCTGAGGGTTTTACTCACCTGAATGCTCCTCCGAAGCACATCCAAGAATTGGAACCTGGATCAAATTCCCTACAAGATCTCACCCAAGACTCCGCCATTATGAAAGTTTCACACAGGTGGCGCTAACATTCAAAGCTCAACACAAAAAAGCTCACCACGCAGGTTCTTGCACCGAATATAGCTGATACCCGAGCCCACAATCGACGACGTCACTGAGCTCTTAGTGACATAGCTATACTACTGAAGATTAGAGGTTTGAAATTTCGAATCCTGGCGCTCTTTACATCAGAGATAAAAATGATTGGTACCCTCAAATATAATAACTGAATGCAAACCTGAAGTAATATTGAGGTTGCCTATCGCATCACAGCCATTACAGTAACGGAAGTGCTGCTAAGCTTGCCCAAAAGTGAAGATTCCGACAGCACCGGCGCTTCGGGTGATGTGAAAAACTGTATGGCGCCCAACGGATACCTAATAAGGACACATGAAGATCCTGGCTCATGTCTATAGAAAGTATTCGGAAAACGAAGTTGACCAAGAGGTATCATAGAACTCTCATAGGCAATGGATCGGTACGCGAATAAAGACTGAAATATCCATACATATGTCTTCACCTGTGGATTCATCGCTGAGTCTGGGGAATTGAATGTCAGTATACCCAGCGGAAATGTTGGGTCTACTTCACGTGTGATGAGGGGTCAACTGCAGGAAAAGAACATTCCATAGGACTCATCGATCAAGTTGTGGTTACGCATATGAATCGAAAGATGTGTTTGCTTATCTTAAAATGTCTCTGGCGTACCATACTATATGATATTAAAACGACATCGACAATATCAGGTGGACGCATGGAGGTTTTTTGATCATCTCTGATACAAATCCACGTTTCATTTCATTCGATAATGGCTTATTGCTTTCATTACACCCCGCGAATACCTCTTTTTTCATGCTACACAAATTTGCTGGCTGCTGATTATGCATTCAAAGCTTGCCCTGGACGAAACTAAATAATCCTTTTCCGGGAAACACTTTTTAATTATAAATTTATCCATTTTAGGGACCTGATTATGATTCCTCAAGTGAGACTGAGATAGCGCTAGAAGAAGCTCGCCTAAATGCCCTAGTCCAGCACTGGGAATCAGCCAGCTTGACTGCATCGTTGTGTTCATCAGCTAGTCGTTCGCTTCAAACGACACCTGTTCGACAAGTGCCAATTAGACCGCCAACGATACGTCCTGCAGTTAATTCAATACCACCGCAACCGCTTAGCGCCGAGCTATTACCTCATAACGCACCGCAACAAGGCATGGGAGGTCCTCAACAGCCGCATCCTGTACAGCAACCAATTGTCGGAGCTGTAGTGGTAGGATCACCGCAAGCGCACTTACTGGCTAAGAACAGTCTTAGTCCAAAGAGGGGAGACGTTAGACCTATGCTATCGCAGACCGTTATTCATCAATCTTACGGTGTTGCCGCCCAGCAAGCAATTGCTGGACGGCCACGTCCAGTTGCTGCTATACCAACTCACATGCAGATGGCGTACTATGGACAGCCTCCGCCTCAGTCATACTTTGGTGAAGTTTTGCATCCGATGCAGGTAAAGCCGTTATTTTACAGTAGTATCCTTAGTCGTTCTTATTTTTCAATGGTTATTTTCTTACAGGTTCCTCAGGCAGCACCTGAATATCGTTTTCCACCCGCAATAAGTGTTCAGCGATTAGCGCCGCAGGTGCAGCGGCAGCTACGCGAGACACAGGAATTAATAAAAGACTCTTGTCCACAGCTCTATGCAGCTGGATATGGCAGTCCAGGACCACCGCTACGTACACAACCCAGAAACTCAAGACGGCCCACCCTGGAGACGCAGTACTCACAGGAATTATCGTGATATCTAGATTATTAGGTTGACTATTATAGGTTTACTACTAACGTCGATCTTCTGTTCGTTTCGTTTTACATTATTTATTCCCATATTCTATGGTTATTTATTACATTACCGTTAAGTGTAGGTGTGAGAGCCGGCGTGATAGGCAAGAACTGAAATGAGACAAAAAATAAATAAATAAAATAAATAAATTAATAAAGTTTAGCGCTCGATTGGAGCCTAGTGATGATGAAAGTGGATGCAAGAGAACAATATTTAAAGAAGTTTAATTGTAAATTTAATGAAAATGGTTAAATATTAACGGGTTAAAGGGTAAGAATGTAGAATTAGGGGGTGATTTCAAGTGAGATTCGATGAAAAAAAAATATTCCATGAAATTTTTATATTTTTATAAAATAAAATTTAGTATTGATAATTTTTATTCAATTAACTTGTCACAACTTTTACGCATCATTTTTTGTTCCATCAAAAGTTTTTTATTTTTATTTTTATAATTTAAAACGAAGAAATAATTTATTGATAAATGGTAAAAATTTTATGTACATACACACACATAAAATTGAAGTAATGTCAGGAAAAGTTTAAAGCATTAACAATTCATCAGATCTGTTCCTTAATTTTTAATGTGTTGGTATACATGGTTTATCCTAAGCGAAGGAAGGTTCTGGTTATGATTCTTGTTTTTCTTTCATTAATATCTTAAGTAACAAAACATTACCAAAAATTAAGTGAAGAGTAACAAGCGAAACCGTCAGCTGAGGTTGGGCTTTCATTCTGTAATGACAGAAACTCAGACATGTTATTTAAAGGTCACCACGAGTCAACATTATTTTACGTTAGAATTTTCAAATTATCTCTGTCATGACACATATTTCAGATCAAAAATGTTTGATAGCAAAAACTCACTAATTCGCCGTTTAAATATTAAAACATCGTTGAAGACCTTTATTTAGTTATTACAATGCAAGGCGAATATTATACTGGAAGACTGTACGAATCACAAGTCGAGCTTTACTAACATATCTGCCTCTCTATGCATTACCAAAATTAAACGAACAGAAATCGGTGGTTCAACCGAGAGTGTATTGAAGTATTTTTTATGATAAACTAGACCTCAAAGTAGGCCCTTGGCTACTGCCGACTGTTTCAATGCATGCAATGAGAAGCGCAATGTCCAATAATAGAGGACTAAAGTTCGGCTTAGTTTGGGTCTTCACCTAGCAGACGGTATACATTTTTGTTCACCTGGCAATCTGGTACCAGATAATGTGTCACTGGCTAAGCATGACCAGAGCAACACCAGAAGCTTAGCGTGGTAAGTGCCCTAATGTTTCGCAAAAGACCCTCCCTTCGAAGGCAATGTGGTATTGAAGACCTAAGCCGCTGGACCGGAAAAAAGCATTGCCCAATGACAAAATTGAATTGCCTTCAAACGGGCCACGGATCCATGCCCTCATTTTCCGGTGGTATCGCACACGCCTGCCAAGGGTACCTTTGACAACCACCTCGGCCATTTTTAAATCCCCCATTTCCAGTAGGTAAAGCATAAGACTCTTAAACTTAGGGTCATGGGTCGTGCCACACGTTGACTATACAGGATGTCCTGTCACAACTTATCCAACGGTTAATGGTAGATAGTACACAAAAAATGATCGACAAAAAACATAAAAAAAATATAGTTTAAAAAAACTAAAAAATACGCTTTTATTTTAAAATGAACTAAAAAGTAAAAAATAATTTTGAATGTAAAGTTTTTATTGCTCTAGCCAGTATATGGAAACTACCTACCTTTCGAAATGTAAAAAAGCGTGGGCGCTAAGAATATAGGTAAGGAGACCCACGCTTTTTTACATTTCGAAAGGTAGGTAGTTTCCATATACTGGCCAGAGCAATAAAAACTTTACATTCAAAATTATTTTTTACTTTTTAGTTCATTTTAAAATAAAAGCGTATTTTTTAGTTTTTTTAAACTATATTTTTTATTTTCTATTTTTTAGTCTATTATATGTCTTCCGCCATTTTGTAATGACAGCCATATTAGATTTAAAATGACGTCACACAGCTTACTGTACTATACTCGTCATACACTTTCATTTAATACTCATACCGAGGGCGTGGTAAAGAAAAAAATAAACTGCCATTTTGTGTTGGCCAAAATTTTGAATTTGGAATGACGCCACACAATTCATAGTATTATAATTGTCAGACCCTTTCATTTGATACCCATCTCGAGTGGGTTGTACAGCAAAAGGTAAACCGCCATTTTGTGTTGGCCGCCATTTTGAATTTACAATGACACCACATAGCTAATAGTATTTTACTTGTCATACCCTTTCATTTGGTACCCATGTTGGAGAACCCAATTGCAAAATTCATCCGCCATCTTGATTTTCTTACAAAATGGTCATGTTGCATTGTCACGCGAACTATACATATGTGGTCTGCCATATTGTGTTGGCCGCCATTTTGAATTTAGAATGACGCCACAGAGCTGAAAGTATTCTACTTGCCATTTGCTTTCATTTCATACCCATATCGAGTGGGCTGTAAGTAAAGAAAAAGGTAGTCGGCCATTTTGTGTTGGCCGCCATTTTGAATTTTGAATGACACCACATAGCTAATTGTATTCTACTTGTCATACCCTTTCAATTGATACCCATGTCGGGGTCGGGGAGCACAATTGCAAAATTCGGCCGCCATCTTGGAACCGCCATCTTGATTTTTTTACAAAATGGTCAGAATGCATTGTCAGAACTATACATATGTGCAAAATTTCAAGTTGAACCGTTACATGAAAGTGGGGCAAAATCAAGTTGCAAGATTTGTTTACATGAAACATACAACATACAGGTCAAGCTAATATAAAGCGTATAAAAAGGGGGGACTATCTCTATCCGTTCTCGAGATATGGCGATTTGAATTTTGTTGTTGCGAAAAAAATATAGGTTAATGAGTTGAAATAAAACCTTAATGAAACAACGGTCTATTTCCACGACTAGGGTATCTTTGTTATTGTAAGAAATGCGGTTTTCATTTGATTAATAAAAACAATGGTGTATGGGCCTATTCACACAGTGCACATTCATGGCGCCTAAAACCGGTTTTATAGATGAGAGAGGGAAGGGAGCGGAAGAACTTAACGAAACATTTTTCACGCAAAACCAAACGCGTGAAAACTAGGGCACATATAAAAAGTTACTTCTATCTCTTGCATTCTTTAGCTCTGTTTTTCTCTAACAAGTAAATTTCATCTGCAATACATTTAAAGGTTCCTGTATAGCATTCAAATTTACTACACTCATTTACGCCCCGTCTGAGTTGCTAGAAGTTGAATAAAACCGGTTTTACTCACCACAATTATGGCAGCGTGTGAATATGCCCTATGATGGGAAAAACAAGAAAGAAAGGGTTTTATTTGTAAAAAATCTGAAAAAAGTAGCAATTTTTTACTACATATTTCGCTGTAATTCAAAAAGTGGGTCATTAAGGACCTTTTTTCTGAACTTTGTTAACATCTTCCAAAGTTTCTTAAAAAAATCGTGGAACACGGCAAGACTACAGCGGCCTTGGTTTTTTTTGCTGTAAACCATTCAAAAATAGGTGTCGCTCACTGATCTGTTTTTAGTATTTTGAAACACTAAAAACAGTAAAAATCGATCAGTGAGTGGGTGCGTTTAGACCTAAGTTAATTTAACTGGGCTAGGCAAGTTAACAACGGCATAAACAGCAATTGAGAAGCAATGAGAAATGTTATTGTTTTTGCTTCTTATTAGCTGTAAAATGAGAACAGCTGTAAAATGTCAAATGGCATGCTAGAAACGGTGCTAAGTTAACAGCGGTAATTTAACAGAGTTAAAATAACTCGGGCCTAAACGCGCCCAGTGACACCTATTTTTGAATGGTAAATTTAGTTTAAGTTCCAAACAGAGGAACCCAAAAGTATCAACTACTTTTAAAAAAAGAAAATACCTATTTTTCAGTTGTTTTTATAATAACTCAAGACTCTGCAACAATGAAGATTTAAATTTATCTATGACAGGAACGAAACTCTGGGTTTGACAAAATGTATATCTGTCTGATGGGATCGGAATCTTAGAAATGTTAAATCTGAAGATCAAAGTATTCTGAAATATGAAATAGTACGCCAGCTCCGCTTCCACTCTTTTCCCAAAGTATAACAGCCATGTTTTATTTTAGTCTATTCAAAATTAAAACCTCTGCAAAAAAAATTTAACTTTTCATAATTCTCGATGAACTCTATACAGAATTCTCGAAATTAGGTTACGTTTTAGCTTATACTCAATAAACTGCGAGACTAAATATCGTCCAATGCAACTCCCCTAAACTACTAAACTATGTGACTTAGAGCAGAATCAAACCACTTGGTTCCTCCAAATTGTGTGACAGTAGTGATTATCGGCTTCTTTAACCAAATTTGTAACTCCATTGATTTAAATTTAAAGGACTTAATCGATAGTTTTCTTTCTAGTCATTCAATAAAGGTGGAACTCGGTTGGGTCGCACGTAAACGCCAATCTATTCCTATAGGTGTCCCTATTATCGAGCCCTTTTCTAATGTGCGTAAACAACCTGCTCTAAACTTCTTATAACCCACTTCACAGCGTCGCTGATGACGGTACTCTACGTTCTCAAGCACATGTCAGACTTTGTCTTTAAGATCGTGAATTCATGTCCAATTTGATCAATAGGGACGTCCAACTGATTGGTTGCGGAAGAATTGTGTGGAATTTAACGCCTCCAAAACAAAGTAAATCGCCAGACGATCAGATCCTGATGAAATATACCCAACGCTGGAGATCCATAGTTGGCTAAGGTGCAGTTTCTGCATGTAGGTTCTAGTAACACGTTAACTGAGGGTCATGGGTAGAGCCACACGTTGACTATATTTCGGCTCCACTCTCGAATTCCCTCCGTAGTATGGTCCTTTTTCTTTTCAATTAAAATAAATTAGTCTACTGAACTTGTTAATCGGTCTAGCCTAAAACAAATCTGAAGTAGTGGGGCTACCAAATATACAATAAATCCAAATAGCAGCTGCAGCACTTGCGACCATTCGGTATTTATATTTAATGCCCTGAATGAACTTACTCTTACGTTACCACAAATTTTTTTTAGTCCAAGATTTTTTGGAATTTCAAAATCCTTAAAGGGCCCTCTAATATGTTTTAACTCCAGGCCCCACAAAGTGATGTGGCGGGCGTGAATAACAATAGTATAAAAGCCAACAATTTAGCCATGATTTTCAGGATAAAGGTTCCACACATATCTGTGACGTGACGGCGACTTCAGTGCAGAACCGGGAGCATCAGTGAATATAAAATATCGGAACGATTCAATTCCATGGAAACAAATTGGGAAGAGCGCGGTATGTTCCCACACACCCGGCGCAGTTAGGCACCGACGTTCTCAGTACCTTTCAGGCGGCCCAAAAAACCGCAAAAAATACGTTGCTACCGATATATTTTAATTTATCCTGGACGTGAAACAAATCTCTTTTAAATTCAATGGAAAATTTTATAAGAATTCAACACAAATTTTGGTAAAGTTTATTTGAAATATACTCAAACCTGTTCTGTGCAATCTTTTTTGTGAAATTTTTTTTGTAGGATTTCTTTTATTCGGAATATATCAATATTTCCCCACAAAGTTCATAATGTTATGTATAAGTAATAAATGTAAAGATTGGTTTGATGTAAGGTTGCTTGAATGCCCAAATGTACTTCATCTTCCTACTACATAATGCAAGGACTCGTGTGGATCAACTTCTCGACTTTTTTTAGCAAATCTCGTAGAAGTTAGTGTCGTGGCCCACCAATCCACTATATAAAGTTGCGAACTCTCCTTTCACTTCCAGAAGAGTCCACATGGGATGAACCCACTCTCTTCTCAATTATTTTCCCCTCGTCTAACAGCAATGCAAATGCAGCAAGATATTTTACGCTAAATTCCATGATCGCTGTCCAAATGTCCAAGTAAAGAATGTCAGTGAATAATTCATCACGGAAGCCACTGACACGGAAAGCATCGGTGCCATGCCGTCACGGATATGTCTGGATCGACCTTAATAACTCAATTTTACGACAGATTTGACGGAAGAGGATGGAACCAGATAAAACACGTTTGTTTTTCCTGTCGTCTCCATCAGACTCATTTTTTTTATTCCTTACCAAGAAAATCGCTCCAAATGCTTGGATTTTTATCTTCGCAAGAGTTTTTACTACATTTTTTGGCTTTTCAGGGGGCCGCAACACCAAAAAGGTTAAGAAACGATTCTTTAAACTAACCCAAATCCTACCGGCTGCGCCAGTGTTATCGTCTCAAAAAGGTGCCGTTCTCTCGGTTAAAGATTTATTGCTATGATTATAGGTCTTCTAGAATCTTACCTTTCCGCCTCTTATATTTTTGTTTTGAGTTCTTTAATCAAGCATCCCCAATTTTCACTGGTTTTCGTGGGGTTTTCGTTCAACTTTGAAAATGGTTGACCATAGGTAATTTTATTGTTTGAGAAAATATTTTTGAAAAGTTTAGCCCAATTTCTACACATAACATTATTATTCATATAAATCAGTTCGTTAACAAATAAGGAAGAGTAAATATGCTTTTGAACATTTTCCTGAAATTACATTTATAATTATTGATGATGTTTCTTCAAAAACTCGTTCGAATTTATTACATAAAAAAAATTCATTATTAGTTGAGAATCTTACGCATAAATATTGAAGTATTTTTTTTAATTTAAAAAACTATAAAAGAAAAAGTAATAGTTAATATTAAAAAAAAACAAAAAGAATCACCCTAATTTGTTTCTTAATAATATTTAGTTTTTTTTTACAACATTAGTGCAATATTATAAAGTAACTTAGAGTTTCTAGTAAATTTCATTCCATAATTTAAATAAATATAAGTTACCACCATTATTTTTTTTACCTTTAATTATCTTTCATTTGTTTCATACTTTCTCTATCTATCTCTAAAAAAAAAGAAAATGAAAAATAAAATTTAAAAAATATATATATAAACAAAATAAAGCAAGAAAAAATGACTGCATTGAAACAAATTACTAAATGAAAATAAAAAAAAAACAAATTAATAAAAATCTAGATTAGAATTTCTATTCCTTGTATACAAATGTAAAAAAAATCCAAATGTTAATAATTCTACTATTTATATAATTATTGAATAAAAAAAACAAATTACATAATTATTAAAAAAAGGAAAAACTAAATGATAAAAAAACAAAAACGTAGTGAAATTGATAGAAGTAAATTAAAATGAAAAAAAAGCAAATAATTTGTATAAAATTTATAAATCTAAGGCAAAAGAAAATGATGAAAGATGAAAAATCAACAATGAAAATGATATTCACCTCAAGTAAAAACAATCCAAATATAAAATGTAAAACAAAGTGAAAAACAGACTAAAATAGAGACCCAAGTTAACTCCCAACAAATCGCCAACTAAAACTTGTATATTAACATACTATAATATGTATTCTACACACACACACAAAAAAAGAAAGTATTTAAAAAAGGAAACAGTTATTCTAAAACTCAACTTCTTATCAAAACAAAACATCGTTTTTATTTTGAAAATATATCAATATTTAAATAAAACCTATTTACTTTTTACGTTTCTGTTAAATCACCACGGATTTCGCATGTATGAATGTGTGATGCCCGCAAAGGAATTGTAGTGTAGGTTGTAAGGATATTATCGTTCAGTGTAAGGACGCACAAAACCAATTTCGGTTCTCTTTCTGCTATTTTGGGACAGTATAAAAATAAAGGATAGTTACAAGCTCTTAAAGACACAGCATACTTCATATCCTATGCACTTCCCAGACGCGCGAACCTATAGTAGCAGACAATTAAACAGTGGACCATTCAGAAGGGCTGCAAGGGTCTTATAAAATAGGGTGTGTTCTGTCCTCTGAGGTAATGCTACCAACATCCAATTTGTAACCACTCCCACACGTCTCATAGCTCGGTACATTATGTTGTTTTGGGTCGGATCCAAATGTAATTCTTTGATAATTTTTGACCACAAATTCGCTCTCACCACCGCGGTCCAAACTCGAAGCTGAAATCCTCCAGTATGGAATCGACCTGGTCTACTCCATCCTTCCACCGGAAACTTGGCCTACAAATTTCGCATACGAGTTACATGTCCTCCTAGCCACCACAGTCTGCAAGCGTTAATTTTCTTCGCGGCTTCTTTGTCACAATAGCACTTCTAGATAGATCTTACCATTATAGTCTCCGGAATCATCCTGCCCCAGATAATGGTCACAACTTTTCCGAAGAGCTTTAATCGCGAACACGACTAAGAGGTCGGATTGCCTTTTGGTAAGCCCTTAGTTAAGTAGGTAAAGAAGGCATTCCCGTCCAAGGACCGATGATGGGACCATTTTGTAACCACACTCGGGAAAACCCTTTACATATTTTTATGGCAGCATACTCGGAGGGACTTAAGATCCATGTTCAGATAATGGATCATATCTCCTATTTTGAGCTTCGAAGCCTCTCCCAAAACCCCGTAAGAAAATGGCATAGTTTCGGATCCTAGCTAGAGCCGGACAAAAAATGTTTGCTTGTCTCTCTGGCTTGTTCTTCTCCACAGCTACGGCAGCGAGTGTGTTATGGGATTCTCTAGCCACATGATCCTCAATCTCAATCGACTAGCGTTCTGTTATGCGACGCAATTCTGGCACTTCCTCGGCATCATTCTGGAGCTCAGACTACCTCTGGTCTCTGGACACAGATATATACGTGCGTGTGGCGGTATATATTATAGAAGTGCGTGCATTCAAATGCGATCTGACATATAGTTACGAGAACGGACGCACGCAACGCAAAACTTAGTCTATTTCCACTTTTTCCCCATTTGACATAGCCTTAAATGAATACTGCGGATCGGCGGTATGCATCGCACGCCCGCATGTATTTGGTTCCAGCTTAAGTCTTTTTTGGTTTGGTGCATAATGTTAAACGCCTCCACCTGGAGCTTGCAATTTGCATGGTGATTGCCATCTTCACGGCAGCTTCTGTAAATTTCCTATCCACGAAAGCGGGCTCAGGTATGCTCCCCAATTCCACTCCGGCCCTCCTTGCCTAGGCCCTTTAGTCCGCCCAGAAACTTAGGACAAAGCAGCGGCTGCCTGGGTCTGCTTGTTGTCCCGGTAGAAGGGTAATCGCGAATCCACCCTCTTCTGGGTTCCCTGCTCCCCTGGATGATGGGAATGTTCCACCTAGATTATTATATGGGAGCTGGTGCTGTCAATTTTCTGACTGGTCCAGAAACTTTGAGCAGAGCGGCTGCTGTCGAGATCTGCTTCTTGGCTTCCCGGTTTCCTGGCCTCTGTCCTGTCTTTGGTCTGTAGAGAAGTTCACAAAAGCGGGGCTCGGGTGTGCTCCTGGGGCTCCCTAATTCCCGAAGGGAAAGGTCCATCCTGACAAAGCCTCCACATCAAGATAAGGCATTATACAACTGGGTACGCCCGGGGCCCAGAGGAGATCGTTAAACGACAGTGCAAAACCTACCCACTGCCATGCAGACCTCGATACGACAACTTTGTATCTTGGCTTCGTAGGCCTGATCATATTAGCCCATCCCTTTCAGGACAGCTGCCAGTGGCCAGCACGAGGAGGTTATGATCCAACTTCCACCAGTCCGATATAGTTACGGCATTCGCGTATTTAAATACACTACATGTTGCTATCTCTATCTCAATGGTGACTGACCACCAACGATATTGGTACAGTCTGGCCATTTGAGCTGCCTTCTCGTTGCTCCCGATGTTCGTGTGGTTCGGTACCAAAAAAGCCAAGGAACCGAGTTTCTTTTGACAGATTTCGCCCAATTTGAAATTTATATATACCGCGCCTAGTGCATTGATGGCCCGTTGATTATCCGAAAGGAGGATTACTCTGAGTCCCGGTCTTGATTCCTCTTTCTTGGGGATTTAGACATCGAAACCTGGGTTGAAGTTGGTTTTCAATGCTATGCAATCAAATAACCATTCTACCTTTTCTAGTGGTAGAGCGCAGTGTATTCCTGTGTCTATACGTCTTCTTTACCCAGCAGGTCTCTTCCCTTAGCATCAGGGAATGGCAGGCTCCCTGCTGCCTGATATATAGAGCAGCTAGCAGAAAATCGAGAACGTTGAGTGACTGGATTTGTTATATTCTTCCGAGTTTTCCTCCCGGAACGTCTTCCTCTTTACCGAATTAGGTTTCGTTGCTACCATCCTTGTTTTCTTGAGTGCTTACCACTCCTTAACGACGTCCTGGTATCTCGCTTAGTCGGTCTTATCCATCTCACTCGGTCCATCTTATTTTGCTTTTCCTTAACTCTGAAGTACTGTGGTAGGTGTCTCTTTCGAAAGTTTTGTACCTTATCCAGAAAATAGGAGTTTTGTTTTTTATTATTGTTTAGTGTTGTGTTTCAACTAAATCTTTATTTATTCATCAGATACAAATTAATTAATTATTGAAATGTATACGACCCGACCTGACTCTTTTGCAAATCATTGACAAATTCCTCTAACCTTCTTCTTTATTATTGTATAATACGGTGATCGGGTTGCCAATTAAAAGAGGAGATATTGTACCAGTCGCCCAGAAATGTATTACCCCTTGCTGAACGTCGGATAAAAGCAAAACAAACAACAAATTCCAAGCAAAACCGTATCATAAAACCTGGAAGCATCACACATTACAATACATTGTCCGTGGTACTATGAATCTTATATAGCAAAACAAAAACTCATTATTTATCGTAATTATTTTTAAATGACTGTAAATGTTAAAACGTATAGAAAATTTATTAGAAAATAATAATACACCGTCCGCGTTAACATTATACCTTAAAGAAACCAAAAAAAAAAAAATCAATTAATATAAAGCAACTTCAAATCGTAATTATTATTATCTCTATTGGGGCATTCCTTGTTTCATTTGATTCGCCAAAGACTTCAAATTTTTACTACAAATCAAAACAATTCTCTCTTCCTTTAGCTCAAAACGTAAAGAAAAACAAAAATAAATAAATAAGTAAACAATATTATCCATTTACATTTCAAAAATAATTTCCAATCACATAAAATTTAAAGAAACAAAAAAAATATTAAATAAAGAAAATTTTAAATTTACCTGAGAAAAAAAACGTTTTATAATAAATTAATGAAGAAAAAATGAAATATAAAATATGAGAAAAATTATATAAATAGGTATTATGAAAAAAAACCACTATGAAATGAATTTCCGAATGTTTAGGGTCAAAATTATGTGAAATCAGTCAAGGATAACAAAAAAAAACAATTAAATATAAAAAAAACAAAATTTACGCGGAAATTCCTGCCGCCATATAAAATTGAACGTGAGAAAATATTTAAATGAAAATTTGTGATTTTATGATGAATGGTAAACAAACAACATTTCTCTATGTTCGCTTTTTGTTTTATATATAATTTTTGTAAGAGTAAATGATCAATTTGAAAGAAAATTATTTATTGGTGTTTTAATCACAAGTCGCAAGTTGCCATCGACAAATAAGCTTATATAGTCAGGTTACAGACTACAACAACCCTTCCAAATGCCACTCAAGAATAGGAAATAAAAGGGAACATTTCCTTGCCTCCTGTGTACCAGTACATAGTACACCTGGACGTTTATAACCTTCAACCTCGTCAGAGGAGAAATTACTTAATTATTAGTGGAGGGATTGAAGTTGGAGCCTCCAACTTGGAGGAGGACACCAACGATTACCTCCAGGGAACATCTGTAGATGCTTCAGATCGTGCAAATCAACCTCTAACACTCCAAGACAGCCACAGATAACCTTTGGATCTTCCTCAAGAAGGAAAATCTGAATTTCGCCTTAATATAAGAGCCCTGGGTACAAGGACGCAACATTGACCCTTTTATGTACAACACCTTCTACCAAGGCTCGGAACAAGGTAAGTCATAAGATCTTGTATCCTGATTAAAAAAAGGCACATTAAAGCCTACTTCTGCCCTAACTTCAGTTCAATGGACTTAACTGTAGTTAGATGGGGGGTCAGAAGTGAAAGGACCTTTACTTATTCTCAGTCTAAATGTGCCATAACCTTAGCCAAGAGAAATTCCAGGCAGGGATATTCCCAATCAATCGAGAGTTTAGAAGACTGTGCCAGACTATGAAGAATCCTCTCAAATAAAACTGCAATCCATCTTTGATGAAAAAAGAGGGTGGAGCTTGGACAGAATCGCATCCGGAATCGCTAGAGCTACTAATGAACACACACTTTTCCGGATGCAAGGACGAAAAATCGAAGCCTCAAGGAAAGGACACAGTCACTCCAGGCCGATTTCCGCTATTATCACAAAGCTGAAGATTCTCTGCACGATTAATAGCTTCTCCTTAATAAATATTCTGATATTTAGAATAAAAGTTTTTACGTACGATTACTTGGAATTACAATTTCAAAGTAATAGTGGCGGCATCTATCAGAAATTATCTTAACTTATATTACCTGATATTGCTCAAATTATTTTGACTTCTTCAATCAAGAAGAAGACATTATTTTTAAATTGTCAAATATTTAAGGTTGTTGGACATCCTCTGAGATAAACAAACAACTGGATTTTTTTGTGTGTAATTTAAACCATTTTAAAGTCGGGAAACAACTAAAATGTCGATGTTTCCATTTTTCCCTTCACTGAAGCCAACAATTGCAAATTGTATTTGGTTTGAAATTGATGCTCCTTGTAATGAAGAAGCTGAAGTCCTGGCCCTGGAAAGAGAACAACATTCTTGGGTACGTGAAGAGTTCTTTTTATAAATAAACAAATGCTTACGAATCTTAATATTTGTTATCTGAAATTCAGTTAAATTCAGTAACAAACGCAGCAGCAGATATTCACCCTCTTGGAAAAGTATTGACAATTGCTGGACCAGAAACTGATGATGAAGATGGTAAGTGGAATTTTTGAGATTTTTGTTTATTTGAATTAAACTAGAAGAAATAATTACAGCTAATGAAGATAGTGATGATTCGGATAGTCATGATGAAGAAGATGAAGATGAAATTGATAGATTGTTAGTAGCTAATAGCCATCGAGTTAGAATGGAGACATATTCACCGGCAGAAGCGCACACTCCTAACAATGATGATGGCATCGCCCAAAATTAATACTGTGATTACTCGTGAAGTTTTTATTTGCAATTTTAAACATTTTCGTTTTTAAATATATCATTAATTAATTGAAAATATTTTATCAATTCTATATCAAGTTTTAGCACAAACTTATACTTATTTAAAGACTCTAGTCCGGATTAAGTTTATATATTTATCCATCTGTTATTGCTTTGGGACAAGCATCCGAATTTGGGATATCCTGGTTATATTCACACGAGTGTTGAAATAACATAAATTCCAACTGATCTACTGAATACTCGGAACTATCTTACTATGCTCTTTACAAAATTTAAGCCAAGTTTGGAATCTTATGTGGAGTAATTTGCAATCTGATGACGCCTCTCACTTACAATCTCCTACTACGTCCTTCAAGTGGTGACGATATTAACTCTAAATGGTTGCTGAGCAACACCCAACAGAAAGGAGGAGAAAAAATACACCTACTGCAGAGGGAGCACACCCTTCAAAGCCTACCAACCCAAGATGTAAAGTTATCGCGTTGACTCTGCAGGTACCCAATTGTAAAATGCCCTATCCAGTTATGAAGGATCTACGAGGATGGACCTTCCCTTTCCTAGCATACCGATGAACTTTTATGAACCAATTACACCCACCAATTTGGTGAAGAGGGTCCTTGCCGATCAGACTTGGATGAAACACACCGAACACTAAAGGTCAGCGTCTGGATTGGTCAACTCTAAGCGGTCCTTCCTGTGCCGTCTCTTAACGCGGCTAAGTAATTGTTGGGGTGCGATGAAAGGATGTCAGGACACTCTCTGTGATAAACAAACAACAGGTATTTATGGAGGATAGGAGGGGCGGAGGCCGCACCTACTGGGTTAATCTGGTTTTTTTTCGGTGAAATAATCGCTACGGCAGTTGAGGGCTACTGCATTCCTAAGGTGGCCCAAAGGACCAATGACAGAGCAACTCACGTCATCGCCGATTACATACTTTTCGGCAATACGAGCGAATTGTATAAAATCCACACAATTTTGTGGAAGGTTAAGCCCTCGACTATAAATTGATTTTCAATCAATATTATCGTCAAATACTATAGCGTTGTAAAGAAAATGTCGACGTGCGTAATAGGCACCCTAAGTTTGCTCATAAATTGGTGCGCCGGCGCCTAATTTCTTAATTAACTAATTATTGTGAAAAAAATAGGCTCTTTTTCTATATTTCTATCAATTGTTCGTTGTAAAACTTTCTAAAAAATGAGCACTGATAGATGTTGCTGGGTCCAATTGTGAATTTGCAAATAACTTCCGGTTTTCAAATCACGTTATTTTTACTATTTTTGTTACTCGAAAAGAGCACGAGGGATGAAAAATCTTGAATATGATGTCTATGCTGCCCCAATAATGTAGCAAATTGGATTTATTAATTTTTCAGTAATTAACGATCTATTCTTTTTTAAATGATTAATTAACAATTGTGAATCACAATGGGGGCTGAAAATTTACAATAAAAACCAGATAAGCCCGCTCCAGGGAACTTGTGCTTTAATCGCTTCATTTCATCTGTGTGACAGACTAGAGCTCTGAGGCAAGCTATGTACTGTCGATGGTTCATATCATGTCCGAAATCAAGGGCGTATTTGATTTCTCGAGTCGATAAATAGAAATTGGCATTTGGCAACACGATATCGACAACCTTATCATTTCTTTTCTGTCGACAGACGTTTTCTAAAAGACTCGATTTATGCATACAATCAACTTTTGAGTTTTTTAATAAAGCAGGTTTGCTGCACTTGGAGTAATATCACACAATTTGATGGTTTTGTATAGCCACACTTATCTGTGTACTCGGTCGTAATGCCAAAAAACTTGGAGAAAATCGACAAGCTTTTTTGCCCAAGCTCTTGTCCGAAATAGGCCATTTTATTCCACTCGCTCTCCCATCCAATATATCGTGACAGAACCCTGATTTCGGCGAGCGTGTTAAACTAAACAAACGTCTTCGAATCCACAAATTCATCCCGTTCTTTCTTTTCAATTTTGCGTTTAGAATCACTTCTGACACTTGGAATGAGTTGCAAGCAAGTTTTTTACCAATTAAAACAATAAAAGTAATATTTATACTTATTCATAAACATTGCAATAAGACAAAAATAATATTCTTTTATTGTAAACAGGTACATTTATTTTTATTTGCAAGGGCGATTGCAAAAACTATAATAAAATTACTTACAGGCAATTAGTTAATCCTTTTCCAACGATGATAATTATCCTGGGCCCTTTAATGTCCACGAAAACACTTTTCAACTTTTAAAAATTCACATTAAACTAATAATAAATGCAACTACAACCTGCAAAACACTTGCTTAAAGCGGATTTTGACGTTTCTAACCTCACTTCTCACAGATAAATTGAAGTCTATTCTGTCAGATAAATTGAAGTCCGATTTTCTTTGAATGTTAGATTTCGTTGTGCATGGTTTGTAAATGTAGAAGGCTTTGAATCAAGCTGTCT
The DNA here is from genome assembly GCA_963855945.1 of Thereva nobilitata. Classification (NCBI taxonomy): domain Eukaryota; kingdom Metazoa; phylum Arthropoda; class Insecta; order Diptera; family Therevidae; genus Thereva; species Thereva nobilitata. Next base: position 5,687,277 of record OY979696.1, read on the forward strand.
ATTTTATTTCTGATCTTTTTAAAAAAACCTATCTTTTGCCAATTTTTTTTTACAAATCTGGTCAATAGGTTCGAATTTTAAATCGGAGTCAATTATTACTCCTAAGCATTTAATATTTTTTTACCATTTATTTCTACCTCCGTTTCACTTTCCATAAGTTTAGTTTTAATCTATTCATTTTTAACCAGTTGGTTGTCTTGGATATGTGTCATCTGTATACATTGCTATTTCAGATCTCTTCACCACCTCTGGCAAATCATTAATATACACGAAAATAGCAGTGCTCCTAGAATAGATCCTTGCGGCACTCCCATTTCTACTTTATGGTTAGACATAAAACGATTTATTTTTGTCTGTTGCAGTCTCATTATCATATACGAATTGAACCATTTTAGATCCTCATTTTGAACACCATATATTGCAAGTATTTTCTCACTTTTTAAATTATTATCAATTGGACGAAATTCCTCTTCTATTTGTGTTTTGAACTTTCTCAATTGGTGTAACCAACGAAATCTTCCATGAGTCTGGGAATTCGCCTGCTTGAAGTGATTTGTTTGTGATGATCTGAACATATTTTACTGTTTAATATTATTAAAAACGCAAATACAAACAGCTTTGGAAAAAAACTACTAAAAAATTCATCAAATTTGGTTATAATTTTGTAGACAAAAATACGAAACTGACAGCTGTTCCAGCAACCCATCAACTGAAAAAATGTGAAAACGGGAATACCAAGGGACCGACTTTTGAGTGAGTGAGAAGAATTCAGGCGAGTGAAATCGGGAATACATAGATAAACCCGTTGCAAAAAAGGAAATTCAAGTCCTATAGTCCGAGTATAGATTTGATCTGCCCTAATTTTAAATAATACTCGTAAATATGAAAGCACATTTGTTTGTCCTTATTACCTTTATTTATTCTCATAATCATCAACTAAATACAAAAGAAAAATATTTTGAAAATTTTCATCTGTTCGACGAAAGTTTAGTTCTAGAAATCTTAAGTAATAGATAAAATCTAATGAAAACGGGGATGAATGATTTTTTTTACATCTAGAGAAATAGAAATAGATGAAATCTAAAATCTATAAATATGGAATAAATCCACGTCAATTACTCAAGTAAAAAAAATTATAACGTTTATTTTTTTTTATACATAATAAAAGAAGTGTGGTGATCTGACAAAAACTGGGGAGATGTCCCTGAAAACATCCCCTTATTCTTGCTGAATATAATTACTTTGTATCTTATGTGTTTTTGTCTTATATGGAAAAAATGTTTTAATTCCCATAATGGTTTTTTGTTTGTATATATATTTTTTTAATAAGATGTTTTTTTGCAATTTAAAATTTGTTTTATTAATTTTTAATGTTTTAGCGACGATCGCGGGAATCAGAACGGCTTCGTCGATCACGTGAGAAACTGCGTGAACGTGTCCTTGAACGGCGTGGTGATCTTGACCTGTAAATAAATTTAAGAAAAGGAAAGAAAATTGCAATTAATTCGATTGTTTTCCAACTTGTGTGCGATGAGAGAGTTTTAAATATGTTCTTTGTTGAAAATATTTCCTGAAAAATAATCTTAGTAATAATAAAATAAAATAATATTAATAAATCACAAAACAATAATTTGCATCAATATTTCTGAGAATCCTCATTTGTAATACAGAATTGCATCTAAAATAATTTTTTGTCAGTTTTTTTTCCAAATAAATACTATATTTTTTTTTTAAAAACATATTTTTGGGAAGAAATTCGTTTTGTTTTGGATTTTGTTGATATGAAAATTTACTATGACTATTGAAAATGTGATGACTATTAGCAATAAGAATGTTTTATGCGAAGTTCTTCCCGAAAATACTGAAGGTTTTAAAATAAATTTCAAATCAAAATTATCAAAAAATTAAAAAGAAACTAATGAAACAACAAACAAACCACTAAATGATGCCGTGGTTGATTCGATGTGTTGGTAGTAGAGGAGATGGTAGAGTAGCAAGCAGGCGGGCGGACGAGCAGGCACATGTGATTGATAGTAGTAGTAGGTGCAGACAAGTTTTGTTCTTATTTTTTTTCAATATTTTATTTTTGGTGATTTTGTGGTTGGTTGTTTTGTGATCAAGGACCGCAATGGAGCATACTCAATCAACGCGGAATCCGTTGACTGTTGATTGCTGACAAAAATCAGTTGAAGTGAAGAGTTTTGACAATTTGATGCTTCAATCTTGTGGCAGAAGAATATGATCAACTCTCGCCGTAGACTGTGTGTTTTTGTTCAAGAACCCACGTAGCCAATGGCAGAGGACGAAACTACTTAATAGTTGAAGAGATGAAGGACCCCAAAGCAGTAGTAGTAGAAAGGCTGGTTTTCGTTACCTCGATTATTCGATACAAGGAAGAATTTTTTTGATGAATTTTGTTTGTGATACTAGTAGTAGTGGTGGTGATGATCAGTAGCTAGTAGTTTAGTTTGGAGGTGAAACTGTGGATGATAAACTGTGATTTTTTGGTACATTTTTGCTTGAAAAAACTGTTTATGATGATGATTTTTTGAAGGCCGAACAAAAATTGGTGGTGAAGAGCGCCGTTGCGTTATCATTATACGTTTCTGCTGTATACTGAGAATAGATGCGCATACACAAATGTTTCCCAAGATGCCATGGTTGATCTCGTTATATTATTTTATTTTATTGTAAATAAATGAGCAATACTTTTTCTCAGTCGACTTGTTTTTTTTTATATAAGTTTCTTGAAAGAAGAGAAGATTGAAGATTTTTCTATTTTTATAATGAAGAACCGAACGACCGACCGACACGATGCTAGCAATGTTGACACACACACAATATCGCGTTTTGAAGCGGTGTTCATTCAGATCTGATGACATCGACCAGATGTGTGATACTTTTATGCTGATATTTTATTTATTTGTTTTTGTTGAAGAGGCTTCATCACCTAAATAGTCTGGATGAATGAGGAAAGGTATTAGGTTATCAAGGCAATAAATTTACTTACCAAGAAAATTTAAATAACATAAAAATGTTTTTTTTAAAAGCAATTTTCAATAACATGATAATATCGTATTATATTGTGCAAGTTTAAACTGATATAAAAATGAATCTAGTTTTGATAACATTCGGCGGTTGTTTTCGGCCATTCCATATCAAATCGACCAAAAAGCACAAATTTCGTGACCTGACTCGAACAGATTTTGTGATAATTTTACACACTAGATCACGAATGTAATGAATAATTTGTGTGATATATTGAAAATCAGGATGTACTTATGTTGCTGTTACATATGGCAAACAACAAAGGTCTTTACGGGGTCATACCAAATCAAATCGACCAAACGTGTGGCTCGACCCTCGACCCATTTTGTTGAAATTTTAATAACTCATCGAATCAGCGAAAAGAAAATTACAAATTAAATATTTTTGCTCTAGTGGCCCTACTCCGTGATTTAAAGCATTTTGAAAGAATAATTTTGCGACAAGGAGTAATACACCTTTCCGTTTAGACATAATCCAAGTGCAGGGGATTTCAGATTAGTTTTGCCGTGGATGATTGAAGAAATACCGGGTTTCACAGTTGCTCCCGGATGCAGGAAAAGATTTTAGGAGCTTTCAGGGAGCTCAAATGAAAACGAGGAGTTAGACGACGCAGCTGTAAATGTGGATGAAGGCCTTGTTGGGCATCAAATCTTTCTTGGGGATCAAGACATTGAAGATCGAAATGCTGAGAAAGGGTCTATATATATAGACGACAAGAAGATGGCATTACGATAAATATTTTCAAGAGATAAGATAGTTTACAAATAGAAGAAGTTGCCATGGGAAACTCCTCCTTTGTACTGCAAGGCGAAGTACAGGCATTTCATTGAGGCGAACATCAAGCAACAATCCATCCTATTGGAATATACTACAGTATACAAGGCCAGCATGAAACAGAGAAAGGCAAAGAAATGCAAGGAGAGATAGAAGCTATGTAGCTAGATGGCTCGAGCGTTCGGCCTCTGGTGAGCACCTTTGAGGCATGCTTTTTTAAGCGTCGTGCTGATGACGCCAGACTGAAGTAATGCCTTTACGGCCTGGACTTGAACGTCATGCAAAAAAGGGTGGGTGAGTTTAGTCAGTAGGAATCTGACACAACCCTCTGGGTGCGTACCCCCAGCGGAGTCTCCTGTCATAGGCACGGAAGCCTTAGACAGGCGGTCGCACACATTCACTGTTGCTTGACCGATGCAAGGTTCTCATCACTTCAAAAAAAAAGGCCAGCATGATATACAAAATACAAATGTAGTAATAATCAGTGACTGCCTGCAAGACATCATAGCCGTTCACCTTTTCCAGCACTGGTTGGGAATTTAAGGGAGAGTCCCTGAAGTTAAAAAAATGTTGGTTCTCGAGTTCAGTACAAAAATCGCAAGAACTTCTATAAATTGTGCCAAACATGAAGAATTTACAATTGCACCAGAATGAAATTTCTTTCAGATGGAATATTTTATTTGCGATGATCTTGGCACACTGAACCAACTGGCAACAAGGATTAGTTTACAACATCCACATACAAATAGGCTGAGGAAAATATCTCCAGTGTGAATTTCAATTTTGTTAGTTATAAAGAAAATGAAATAGAAGAGAAGTTTAACAAATTCCGTCGACACAAAAATTCTAATGTATTATACCTATCAATAAAGGAATGGTCAAAGCATACCTCTTTTTAACAAAGCTTTCAAAATAATCACAAAATTGGGACACTAGAGCAAAAATATTTAATTTGTATTTTTCTTCTCGCTGATCCTATGAGTATTTAAAATTTCAACAAAATCGGGCAGGGTCGAGCCACACGTTTCGATCGTTTTACTATGGAATGACCCCGTAAAGGCCTTTGTTGTTTGCCATATGTAACAGCAACAGAAGTAAGTCTTGATTTTTCAATATATCATACAAATTATTCATTACATTCGTGATCTATAATTAACTACTACGAACACACAAAAACATAATTTCAACAGTTTTCAGTCGTATTCTTTTCTATAATGAATTATTAATGGTAAACATAAAAACCATCACAACATTATACGATATTAAACGAGCACAAATATTCAATTTCGACTATTTTAAATATCAATTTTCAATAAATAAGGAATTAATTTCAAGGTGGAAGCCATATTTTCACAATTAATAGGAAGGATTTAAGGATATGTTTTATCATTTCTTTCACAGTAAATGGAAATTTGAATTCATCATCGATTGAACAGATGACGGAAGAATTATTATTATTATATTTATCAGCAAATTTATCAGTAGTAGCGATCGTGATGGTGGCAGTTGTATCATTGTTGTGATTGTAGCTGTAGTAGCTGTGGTACGTGAAGATGTAGTAGTAGTAGTAGTAGTAGGAAGAAGTTGAATTGGCCCTGAAATTGATTATCAATACGCCGTTTTTGAATTTAGTTCATTTTGCAAAAGCCATGTTAATATTTTTTTTTTAATTTAAAATTTCATATTTTTTTTTATTTCATTTTAATATCCCAAAAATAAACATAAAATAATGATATCGCATTACTTTGTTTTTACTTTTTTTTTGTTTTTAGTAATTTAGACAAATAAAACAAGTTTCAAGACCATAGTGTGAATCAAATTGTACAAAAAATACAGAGATCTCAAGTGAAAGATGAAAATAAAATACTAAAAAACTTGGCGCTTTTTTTTACTTATTATAATTAACAAAAAAAAATGAGAATTGAAATTATACGGAATTGTTTTTTTTGGTTGTAAAAATCATACTAAATACGCCATAATTAAACTGATATAAAAAGGAACAATTCATGGAATTGGTAATTATGTGCACATACACAGGGGTACGTTTCGGACATAACAAGACAAATTTACAGAAATTATATCAAATAATTTATATTATACACAAATCTGTTAGAAATATTTTGTTATTTGCTGTACAGTTTTATATACATTAAACGGAAATCAAATTTCAATCGGAACTTTATTATTGCCAATATAATATCAAAACGAATGAAAAAAACCTTTGGAAGAGATTCTAACAGGTAAGTAAACAAGACGTTTTTATTATGTCGAAGTTTATCAGAAAATCCACCTAAATCTACCTGATAATTTCTAATTAATATCAAGATATGCCATATGTAATTATTTGCATCCTCATAAATCATTCGACATTTTTATATATTATTATATATATAAAATATAAATTTCAACAGGGAACTGAGGACTATCTACACATAAACATTTGCTCTTATCTTATCACCTAAAGAAATTATTGGAAGGGCGATCATAACATCCGAGCGATGGCCAGTGGTAACTTTCCGAAACAAGTAAGGTTGGTTGGCCTGAAGCTAATAAAGCACACATGCAAAAACCATTTATTACGCAACGAGTAAAGAGCCCCATTCACGACCCATCGATGCATTAGAGAAAATAGCCCAGAGTTAACCAGAGGCGCTGCGTGGGAAAACTCGGACGTATGGACTCGTGATCTTGAGTTGTCGAGTTGGATTTTCAATTGCACCAAAATCTATCTAGTTGATCCATCGAGCCATCCTTCAAATGAAGCTCACTTAGGAAAATTCTTAATTTTGAAGCTTGCAGCGGAGCCGGAAGTGATTATGCCAATCAGAAGGCTCCAGCGAGAGCTATTGAATCAATTTTACATGACTTTTGTTTTCTATTTTCAGGCTATCCCTTGCCGCTTGGTTTTTACTTTTTGTTTTTTTATGTATGGCAACCAAATGCTCTAATTTCTCCATGATTAAGCAAATTTAACGGAGGACAGCAAAAATGACATAGACCGAGTGAAATAGACTTAGGTCGTTTGTATCGGTATTGCCACGGCAAAGAAAGTGGTTTTTCAGTTTCCCTATAGGAACAGAATGCCCGTACTTGGTAAGAACTCGAACTGCACAGCAGCTAGCCGATACTTTGTCTAAGTATTATTTTTAACATTAACAACCATCCTTCGATGCGATGGACAAGGAACGTTGTTTTGCAAAGACCACATTATGACATAGATTACTTTAAAAATATTGTTTTTAGTATTGCTAACTCCGTGGCTCTTCGGCAGACGTCGGAACGGTGGCTCGATGATTGATGCATGGAAAAAGTCTGTAAATATCTCGTATTTGAACTATGGAGTGGAGTGTTTCACGCCACGTTACACGTACTGCAAAGATCAGGAGGAAAATCACAAAGGAATCTTGGAGCGTTAGTAAGAGGAATTCCATGAATTGCTATATGACGAGATTACTGGAAAATTAGAAGCTTCAAGCTTAGAAAAATTTAGCAAATCCAGAGTATTAAACCCAAAAGGCCTAGGGTTCAGACTGCATCCCTGCGGAACTAATCAAATATGGAGAACCACCAAGCCATAAATGAAGTGATTGGGCAAGTAAGGGAGCAAAAGTCGGAGCAAACACCCTGTGCCTGTACTTTTCAGATTTTCAACCTGACGCAGACGATGGAAAAATGTTTCGGGTTGTAAAACTAAATCCAACACCTCTTTTCAAGGACTAATGCTTTCACCCAGATTGAGCAGGCGGTGTGTGTCAATAAAGCCACCTAGAACAGCATAGTCAGAAATACGCACACAACCGCCAAATGCAAACGAATCCTATTATAATCTCAAGATTTTTCAAAACAAGCATTAGCCATGATCTCTACTTCTGTTATATTAAATGATATACGTACTCCCAATACTCAAATATAGACGGAAGACTTCAGTGTTTATCTAAAAGCTCTCTGATCTCTTAGCCTTGGTCAGGAAGAAAGTCCTTTAGAGATTTACCGGCCTTCCTTTAGAGAGGAGGCCGATACCGGAGACTATAATCGTGAAATCTAAGAGAGCTATCGCGGACATCTAACTCATATGAGCGAAAAGGAAACTGCTTGAAAAATATTTTACGGTGGGGTTTATGGGATGCCGAAAGTGATGTCAACTAAACCGCCGCTGGAAGGGTAGCTTAGACCAGGACACCCCGATGGATGATATCGGCTTGCAAGCAGGACTGGTGGAGAACGAGCAGTCCAATTGCGAGAGGCTGCGATCGAATCTCTGTTGTAAAGAGAATGACGTATCATAGTAAAAAATACCATAAAACGTAAAGGAACAAAATTCCGTTCATTTATACTCTCAATTTGAGCCACTGTGGTTTTTGCCGTGTTTACATGCCGTGAGGAGGGCTATGTAGTTCCGCCATAGCCGGTTTCGAAAGAGAAACTTCAAAGCGCGCAATACATGTTCGCATGTTCATTTTTTTATGTATATTTTCTCAAATAACTTTCTTTTTTGTTCTTGTCTACTTTCGTTCCATTTTCTGTTTGAGGTCGAAAACGGAAATATAGCATGTGTCTGTAGCTACAAAAGTTTCGAAGATGAACGTGAAACGACCATGAACGGACGGACAGAACCTTTATATAAGCTTATTTTCTAAGCCTTTGAAAATGTTTATATAACATTGCCCTAGGACATCGCAAATATCTATACTGTGCCTTCCGTTTCCCTTCCACCTAACACAACATGCCTATCGACGTTATAACCATTAGATCAAAGAATGTCCATATTAAATCATTTTAATGTATATATAATGACCACCTATAATTTTCTAAGTATATCTCGTTACGGACTACCTTAAGGTTAAACCAGTACAGTAAACCTATGGACATAACTAGAATTATGCAGAAGAAATGTTATCTGGCCAAGTTGTTTGAGCAATCAGTTAACTACAGCAACGAAATGCGATTTTGTAAGACATTGATTTTAGAATAATCGGATTTGACACCTACTCAGACATTACAGTGAAACTTCAAAGCCTCGTGTCCGAATATTATACATTTTTTATGATTTCCTGTTTTAAGTTTATATTTTGACGAAAAAATGATTTACATCTCTTGCAAAATCTTCATCCAACATTCGGTTTACGTTGCCTTTTTATGGAATGTGCCAAGGATCCCTATGCGGTAAGAGGTAAACCTATCACTAAGGAGGTCTATATTCCTTAATTATAGCATATTTTTTATTCATGCCTAAACTGACCAGCCATTCAAGAAAATAGGCTTAAAATATAAACTACAGTTTCGTAATATTTGACCTTCCCCGCGGCAAGACAATAATACATCCGGGTTTGTTGATAAAAATAAAAATCCCTTACAAAACTTTCAATGTTTCGCGTTCAATATTATATCACAAAATTTTATGATTTGTACAGCAAGTAACAAGAATTTTACCAAAGGAATTTATATAAATAAAACGAGTAATAAAAAATAACATAAATTACCTGTAACGGCTGCGTCCACCACCACCTCGTCTTCGGTCATCTCTTCGTGATCTGCCTGAAGACATTTCAACTCGAATTCTTGTCCCGCAGCATCGTCTGATAGGAAAGCCAAAAGCATAAAAATACAACCAGGTATATGAGACCTAGTTACTTACGTTCCATCTAATCCGCGTACTGCGTCTTCAGCGTCTCGTCTGTCCTCAAATTCAACGAAGGCAAATCCTGGTGGATTCCTCGCCACCCAAACATTCCTCAGAGGTCCATATTTACCAAAGGCATTCTCAATTTCATATTTTGATGCTGATGAGCCCAAGTTTCCAACATAAACTTTACACTGAAGGTCCCATTCCCTATATCGTGGCATTTTTTCTGAAATATGCGGAAAACGGAAGACTTTCTTTATTACTCCATAGTAATTTGGTTAAGAAATGAAAAATTGTTGGGAAGAGGTGGGGTTGGAAGGGCGATCGATACTGTGGAAGATGCTTTTACATCATTTTTTTCTACAAGTACACGTATTATTTTAATTCCATTAAATTAAAATTACTTAAATATTGTAAATTATTCTTCAATAAATCATAATAAATCTTAAGGAATATTTACCACAATTTAATAATTTTTTTTGGCGGGAACAAAATCACATTCTTTATACAAGTAAAAATCTCAATAATAAAATAATTCGTGCATACTTGCAAATGATAATTGAGGAAAAATGATTTGTAAATATGAAAATAAAAAATTTTAGAAAAAGGAGCATCAATTAATGGCGTTCATCGTTAGCTCACCCATGGTTAATCCACTAAAAGTTCAATTATTGCTACACGTTTCTTTATTCACAAATTACTAAGTTTTATATACTCACTATTTATTGCAGTATTTCCAGGTATTATTAACTAATTTTCACTTGATCAAATTAAGATGCTATATGAAAGCACCTTCACCTTTTTTCGCGAGTTAACATAAAATGGCGCCGAATTGAGGAAAATTTATGTATCGACTTCAAGCAAAAAATTGAAAGCGAAATTGTACTAAACAAAAGTTTATATATATATAAAACGCAATTTTAGTACAAAATTCAAATGTCATTGCAGATTTTCGTGTTAAATCATAGATGTCAGTACAGTAAGTATGAAGAAAATATCCCACAAAGCACAAAAACTTTTTATTATCGTTACCGAGTTTGGTTCTTAAATTTAATCTATTTTGAATTATGTTTTTGATATTGCTAAAAGTGTGAAAGGGTTTATCTAGGCGACTGTTGGTGGCTTGAATGCACTAAAATAGTTTTTAACCAGCTTTTTGTGAGTATTTCATATCTAGCACAACAGAATTTATCATATTTCCCGAAGATTTTTGCGATTATCGCTATTCAAGTAATTGCAGTTTTTACACTTTTAATTTAAAGCTTCCTTTTAGGTTTAAATTCTCATAAACTTTATGAGCACAAAGTAAAATGACAAATAAATCCTCGCTGAGGTGGAATCCTAATCTTGTTTGCATGCTATCATCCAGTCTCTGGCTTATTAATGACAGCAGCGGGTTGCTGTGATAGCGGCTCTTTTAAGTTCATACCTGAAACTTCCGTGTTGTGCCATCGAAGGGATGTCCCCCTGGTGCTAAGGAGCTCTCTTCTTACTGCGGCACTTAGCAGTTTAAGTTCTGGTGTTGGGCGTTCTGTATCTCGATGCATATTGTTGTTAGGTTTCTCGTTCTCATCTTTTCTAACCCCCATTCGCGGACCATTGCTAACTAATAGCTCCTTTAATCCCTCATGGGACATAGGGTGGAAACAGTTGCCCTCCAGCGGACTCTGTTTTCCGCGACAGCTTTCAGCTCTGATCAGGATCTCCCAGTTGTTGCGGCTTCTGATAATAGGGTTCTCCTCAACGTTGTAGGTCTTCCGACTCGACGGGATCCTTGCGGATTCCAATCGAGGGCCTGTTTGGCTAGATTCTCGTTTTCACGTCGAAAGGTGTGGCCAACCCAATTCCATTTCCTTCGCCAGATTTGGTCGTCTATCATGCCAGCGGATTTTTACGATACGACGTAGACATCTGTTGATGAAAACTTGTAGGCACCCCGTGATGAATTGGGTGACTTTCCATGTTTCGCAACCGTACAAAAGAACTGCCTTAACGTTGGAGTTGAACACCCGCAATTTGGTGTTAATAGAGATCTCCGTTGATCTCTATATGTGAGACAGGCATGCATATGCGTTTCGTGCTTTATTTATTCTGGAACTGACCTCTTTTTCTGCACCGCCATTTTCGGTAATGATACTACCGAGGTAACAGAATTTATCTACCAGTTCCACGTCACGGTTATTCAGCGCTGTGCGTTCAATGGTGTTTGCATTTATCCGAATTTCTTTGGTTTTATCCTTAAGCCTGCTGTACTACTTTCTGTTGCCAAATTGTTTAACATGTTTTTGAGGTCCTGGTGTCTGTGGGCCAGCAAACAGATATTATCCGCGTAGTCGAGATCCTTAAGGCGGTCTAGCAATCCCCACTGTATGCGACCTGTTCTTCTATCTAGAGAGCTGACAATGATGTCGTTTATTACTATAAGAAATAGTAATGGCGAAAGTATGCATCCTTGTCGTACTCCTCAGCTCACTTCAAAGCTGTCGGATAGTTTTCCATTATGAAGAACTTTGCATTTGGAATTGTTGTATAGAGCTTTTATCAATTCTATTATTTTATCCGGCAGTTCACATTGCCGTAGAGCTCGCCATATAAAGCTCATATCAACCGAGTCGAACGCGGACCGTTATTTTGTATTTATTAAAATTATTTTTTGGACACACTTCAATATCAGTAATCCATTAATCTTTGCCTAAATCTTGCTCCTAAACATAGCTTGATAGTACAGTGCTATAAGAATGATCTTTCCCTGCACCTGATCCTAATTTAGGTGATCCAGCGCGTGCAAAAGAGCTAGCAACTCCGCTTGTCAAACTGAGGTGTAATTCCCCAAAGGTGGAGGGATCCATTACTTACGAGGACTCTAGGATACCTCTCGGTTACCCTCATTTTCAGAACTCCCGCCCATAGTTACCATGAATTCCCTCACCCCTTTGACGTGATCCGATCTTCATGTGGCCATATCGAGTTCCGGTCAGATGCGATCATTCGAAATGTCGAGGTTGCCAGGATTTTCACTATATGAAGATCCAATGACAGTAAGCTCAGCAACACTGCCCTCGTTGCAGTGAATGCTGTGCGGAATACAACTCTAATAGCCCCGTCTGCCATTCTCTGCACCCTGACCAAACACCTTTATTTTCTGTATAGTTTTATTCTACTAGATCACCGTGGGACAGATTAAGTAGGGCCGCCTCATTAAAGCGTATGTCTAACATGCTGACCTTGATGAGATACCCACCCTACACTGGTGAAGCACCATTATCGCGACGCCCGATATTCGCTCAGTCATATTGATCTCCCATCTGAAGAGCATCAAGAACTAAAACTCCAGACTTGTAATCCTTTTAGTGAAAAAAGTGTTTGTCGTTTATGGTGAGGCCGTATTCAGTACATCACTGTTCTACTACACGGGGTCATTCCTTAGATGCTTGCAGTAGTGTTCATTAATGTACTTCGTGCCTTAATCGCAAAAGGAAGCGCACGCCCATTTCCTCTAAGCCTCACATTTATATTCCACAGCATAAGTGATATTACCCCGCTTTGCGGACATCTTCTGCCGATTCTTTCTCAAAGCGTCGAGCCTCCGATTGCCTTCTCTATGCCTCCGGTAGGTACTTGCTATTGGTCTTTCTCACCATATGGTGTAGAGCCATTACTGTAAATCTGCCAGCCTAATACGTATATGGGCTGGTACTTAAGTAATACTTCTTTGTTCTTTGGTAAAATGCTTTCCAGATAGTTTGCCAACATCCTAGACATAGTCTCTCTACAACGCCGGAATGTAACCTGTAGCTAACCAGGTGGCCAATATTCTCCGAAGTCTAAGTGCAATGAATTCTTTGTTACATTGGAGCAAAGAGAGAAATACGCCGTCAGTCCCCGATTGCTCTATCCAAGACTTAGTTGCCTGCAAATTGACATCTAATCAGAGTCTTATTAGTTTCCTCCAGCTGCTGTGACATTCTCCCTGTGGCATCGCAAACGATTAGAAATTTAGAAACAGGATTCAGACATATCATATTCTGGACTTCATTTCACTTTTCTCAGTCTACGATCTCTTCAGCTCGCTATGACACCTCATTACATGGTGGAAGGACCTCTGGCGTCCTTCTTCGGGTTCTCTAGTTCCCACATTACCAGGGCTACATATCGTGATGTCGTAGTGTAGCACGCCAGCCGAAATTTGTTCTTTGTCGCTGTGTGACATGCAACTAAAGTTCCGCACTCTTTCAGTACTTTTGGTAAACTCCCTTCGAGGCTAGCACGTTGATTTTCAGTGTATTTTCAGAGGTCCATTTAGGCTTTAGTTTTGTCTTCTTTTTCAGAGGATCCATAGGTTACCTCAAATGAAGTGTTGTCCAATCCATTCCCTTCTAGTTCAATAGCCTTTTCATTATCCGGTTACTAGGCTTAAGATAATCACATCTGTAGCGTTTTGCAATAATGACACTTATGCCCGGTTTCACAGTGTTCACTTAAGCTTTCGCTCAGCCTTGAGCTTTCGCTCAACTCATTTTACTGTTTCACAGTAGTGGTTCAACTGTTGAACTTGGTTCAAAATTGATTTGAACTGAGCGACTAAATTTGGGCACTTAAACCAAAGCTCAGGATATAAGTGAGAGTAATGTCATTAATTTTAGAGAAATCATAGTGAACTTGTGTTTATTTATTGATTTTAATTATAAGTTTGAAGTTTGATTTTTCAATTGTAAAGAGAAGAGAGCATTCTATTACAAAGCTTGCCGTAAAGAGTGCGGATAGAAGGCTGCTGTGTAACTCTAAAGATGGAGAGATTATTTCTTGCCGCTTTGAATGCTTCATTTTCACAGGAACCTGGAGAAAACTTATGGTACCGAACGCTTAGAAGCGAGCTGGATTCAGAAAGGGCCGTTCCTGCATATACCATATGAACACCTTCAGAACCATAGCGGACCAGTTTCCTGGATTACGATCCCCCTTGTACCTGACAAAATAATAATATTGATAAACGCTCCATATAACAATTTCAAATGCAGAGTTCCCCACAATGGAAAATTATCCGAAACTTTGAGGTGAGCTCAGGAGTACGATAAGGATGTCTATTTTCGTCGTACTCGTTCTTATAGTAATAAGGGGCCATATATTTTCAAAAATCCTTACAATTAAAGATAAAAAACTAGAAAAATTACCCAATTTTTCAACCAAAAGCAAACATTTCCCCAACTGATTCAACCACATGGCCTGCAAAATCCAGTGAACTAAGTTCAGCTGAACTGAGCACAAAAACAAACTGTGAAACAGTTTTGACTTGAGCTAAAGCTCAAAATTACTGCTCAGGTTCAGCTGAGCGAAAGCTCAAATCGACACTGTGAAACCGGGCATTAGTTTTATTTTAGTTATAATATATTTTTTGTAATTTCTGAATTGTATAAAATATCTAAAACACGTTTTATTACAGGTTAGAATTCCATGTGTCGAATGCCAACACGAGAGAAAGCTGGAAACAGATTGAACGTTCATAAGCGTTCATCAGCGATGAGAAATGTCAAAATGAAAATGAATACACACAACCTAATTGTAGTGAACAGATTGCACGGTTATCAGCGTTCATCAGCGCTGGAATATTTCTATTCTGATGACATTTCAAACAGTTGGGGCTTGTAGTTTGTGTGTTGAGCGTTTGTTAGTTCGTTTTTCACATATTATTTTTTAAAAGTTTTTAAAATGAGTGATATAAGTGATATAAATTTTGACGAAAAGTTAATTGAAGA
The DNA here is from genome assembly GCA_963855945.1 of Thereva nobilitata. Lineage (NCBI taxonomy): Eukaryota > Metazoa > Arthropoda > Insecta > Diptera > Therevidae > Thereva > Thereva nobilitata. Next base: position 5,702,475 of record OY979696.1, read on the forward strand.
GTGAAAAGTACAAAATTTTTATATGACAAAAGAAGCGGAAATTAAGGAAGGAAGGAAGGAGATAGGAAAAAAATTACGTGTATCTGGTATGTACAAATTAATAAAAAATTACTTTAAATTTAAAATTAAATTAAGAATTACCTGAACTGAATGTCAATAGGACTTCAATGACATCTATATGTGAAAACCTCAATACTCTACAACATATATTGCTGCAGATCCCGAAAAGTCGCACACAGCCGCTCTTCTGTGATTATCGTCGGTGTTGTTGCAAAAACAACTATAGGTTCTGTGCCATTCTCACCATAGCTCTCATCAGCATAATGAGTTCACTGATGCGGGAAGGATCTAGTAAATCCTACGGAACGTAAGGGAAAAACTTCATTTCTCGTATCCACGCGTACGGCTGTGAGATCTGGTGTAAACAGATGCAGTAGTAAGACCGTCTGCACTTTGCCAGTGAATACAAGGGTTCTCTCTTTCATTAGAATATCGAACGGACAGAATACTGACGGTCCTGGGTAAACCACTAATACTACCTTTGCAGATAAATCGCTGGTTTGCGAGAATAGTGACGCAACTAAAAATGATGGATTTTAGAGAATGACGTTTTTAAATTTTTTTATAAATTACTCTAGAATGTTTTGTCTCAAATGAATAATGACGGTATATCTTTCTAACGATAGTTGTCGTGAAATCGGCGCTGCGTGTCTGTTTACTATAGATTATTAAAGATTGTTGGTCATTTGGCATATTTAGTTTAATTTTACAGAATTTTGAATTGCGTCGTTTTTCTCGCAAAACAGCGAAATGGTCTTTCAACCAGAAGTGCCACTTTTGAGCTGTCAACAACAGCTGTCATTACGATGACATTTGACAAGTCAAAAATAGTCGGAACAACCCCTCCAACCGCAACGAGCGGCAGTTTGGTGCAGTTTTTGGGCTGGCTGTGTAATCGGGCCACACTTTTTTGAAAATATTGCTGGTGCGACCGTTGCAGTAAATGGATTGCGTTACCGGGTGATGTTAACTAGCTTATTTGGCCTGAAATTGATACTTTCAGCAGGACGGTGCCATCCGCCAATCAGCTCGTGAAACAATGGGCCTATTGCGTGAAAGATTTATGGCATTTCTTGTTAAAAGACCTTATGTATGACAATAAGAGCAATATCTACCTTCATCTCACCAAAGCTTCTGACATAATTGCTGATGCTGCTCTGTTAAGGTGGAAATTTGAGCTGGCCAACCTCTTTTACCGGAGCAGGCGGTCTTTCCCCTGTATTGCAAGCATACAAATTTTTAAAATTCCACATTTATACTACAGAATCACCTATAGAAAGCAAAGACATTAAAATTGTAAGAAAGCTCGAACAATGATAAGGATCTTGACGTTGGGTCCGACAATCTTAAGAATAGATAGACCATGGTGAAAAAGCATTAAAATCAATTGTGCTAAAGGATCACAAAATTTTTTCCTACAAAAATTCAATAACTCGATTTTTATCACTGAAATTATGAAAGAAAAAATTGTCGCAAAAAATTTTGGCTACCGAAATTATTGCAAATATCTTTTCACTTCGGCATCCATAATCCCTAAAACCATCATTGATGTCGCTCTGCCCAAGGAGGGGGAGAATTATCCAATCTAGCAAACTTGAAATTTTTGGCGAAATGACCTTGAAGGTAAAGCTCCAAGCATAAACCTGAAGGACGGATGAACGCGCGTAACCAAGAGCGCGATTTTCTGAACTTTTTCAATGCCGCGTGCCAGGCAAGAGTCTATCTCTATCTCTAACATTAGCCAAACACTTGCCCGCCGATGGCTTTGCTTTCACTTTTTAAGCGTCGATGAATTTCGATTTTTTTTTCATTTAATTTTTTTTTCTCATTTTATTCCCATTACAAAAAAAAATCCAAAAAAGACTGCAGCTCCACCAAAGGCCTTGAGAAGCGCTAAGAAAAACGAATGCCAAAAAATAACGAATAGAGTTTGGTGGTGTATAGCAAAGTGTAAGAAGCGGAGCCCCAGATGAGATGACATGATGATGTCACTTGTGTTTTGGAGTTAGGTGATCACGCATGCGCCCTTTTGGATGGCAGACACTTAAGGGAGGTTGAGTGTTTTGATTCGATTTGCAGCGCACACGGTAGCCTGTTTGATTGGTGTGCGACTAGTGGAGGGTCAGAATTTATGCATTTGGGTTAAGACCCACTGACCCAATCCATTTGATTGTAAACGCCTTGGTCTCGCTGTAACGTTTTTTGATCTCATCTTTTAGGCAAACGCAATTCGAAACATTTCGGAAGGTTGCCCATCATTAGGCCCATCATTGATGAGCGCGAGCTTACAGCGTTGATGGTTGCGGAAGAGTATCGGTCCGAAGGTCTGCGTGCATTTCTGAAAAACGTCTGAGGCGTTTGAATTGATTCTTTACAAGGCAACCGCACAACACCCGGAAGTTGGCCGAAGTTTACTGGCATTAACATAAATGTTACAAGGCCGTAATTAAACACGTTTGATAAAAATCTCCAAAAAAAAAAACATAGAAAAATGCATTAGAAACTGGAATTATTTGAGGAAGCCTCTTGCGACATTTTCCAGCATCCGAGGCGCACTCATACTGAACGAGTTTCGGGATACCCGGGAGTAAATGTCGCCTCGAAGTGAGTTGGTGATTTTTTAGAAAAACATTTTTGCATAAAACGGAGTAAACACCGCCCGTCGAGCACTTCCTTATTTGCTCAGCCTTCGATTTAATAACGGTTTAATCTAAAAACAAAACCAGAGGCGACAAAACACCTGCACACAAAATGCGCTTTCGAGATATTGATTTTTGCGTGCTTTCCACTAAATTTCTGTGCCCGCCAAATGCAATTTTCTGACCCCGCACACAGCTCAGGCCACCTAGTGGGAATTGGCCGAAGGTTAGCAAATTCAATCCAATCAGCCCAGTGTCGAGCGGCCATTCAGCTGTTATCTGCCTAACTTTTAAGCTGACTGCAGGCCGCCCCAATCGATTATTGATTCCGAGTCACTTTAATCGCATGCGGTTTTCTAAGTATCGCAACAGCGTCCGTTATCAACCGAAGGCCTTGCACTGATAACGGCGAATTAATTCCAACTGACAAGTGACTGTCCTTAAGTTGAAGTGCGCCATTGGGCAGTGATCCAACAGTTATTGACCGTGACTTTAAGCTTCCAATCCGAGCAAACAGAGATGATGATCACACACCACGTCGCAACTTATTAGAATATGCAATTTTGGGTCAGTTACCTTTTGTTATTATTGCAGTGGCGCAGATAAGGCCCCGATGTGCTGAGAAATTATTTTTCTGCGATTGCAGGAAGTGCTCCGGAAAAGGTGATGAACCCATCCCGAGTCTCATCTTCATCTATCTGCGAAAAAGGGCGCGCACGCGAGAGGTTATTGCGTAACGCGGTTATGTGCTTGGTCAGAAGGGAACTAACGTGGAAGTTGATTGATTTGCAAAATATTGATAACCCTGATTTTTCAGATTTGTGAAATTAGCTAGCGGGGCACAATGTCCGAAGCCGCGGACTTCCGGGTGGCAGTGCTTTGTGATGCAAACGGAAGTTTCAAGAAAATTTTATTCTTATGGAAAAAAATTATTTATTTGTTTATTTATATTGATTTCAGTTATAATTCATCTCTTTTTTGTTAAATGAAACAAAAGATTGGGGAAAATAATAAATATTTATGCCTCCTTAGTTGCTTTGATACTTGAACAACGTTTGGCGGTAAATAGCAACAGGAATGAGGCAAGTTTACGGTTTTCGTTTTGATAAAAAAGTGCGGAAAATAGTGATGAAAAGGAGCTTTGATTGAAGCCAGTTGCTACACTCTTGTCTTCATATTCGTACCTTTTGTTTTTTTCAAGGACTGTGTTTTTTTGAGAACCATGGGATTCTGGGAAGGAAATTATTAAATTTAGATAAAGAATAAACAACTATAATATCTAGAATGTGATAATCTTTTCATATCATGGGGTAAAATAAAGCTTAGGAAACGTCCTTTATACTACCAGTCCGTCATGTCGTTGTCATGTAATGGTGCAATATCTAGAGTTAGCTTAATATGAAGGAAAGAAGAGGAAAGGATAGGATTCCCCTTGATGTTCTGGCAGCGGAAAGTAAGAGCTGGTGGGATGGATATCCCAAGGTAGTAGGATGGATTCTGGCGACCGGTCATTCTATAGCAGCATGGCAGAGGAGTTTAGTAAGGACCGATGGACCCATATACGGACGGATTGGTACTGAAGGAGTTCTCGTGTTGCATGGTGTTGGGGTAATTATCAACTTTTTTTTTGTGTTGATAAATTTAAAGAATGTTTTGGGGTCAGCATACAGTTTTTCTTTCATGTTACTGAGGTATTCCTTATAGAGAGTTTCGGAGAGTGCACAGAAATGGTCAAAGCAATTGACAAATGCGTAGAAACTCGCAGTGTCTTTCCTCTTCAGACAGATTTTCCAGAGTTTATTCTTCTATTAAGGGTGTTGTGAAATTTCACCAAAAACCCGCCGGTAAAACAGTCCAATGTCTTACTTTTCGTTAAATTTATTTATTTCTAGAAAACAAGAATTAATTTAAATAGAAAAAAAACTTTCGATGAAGCTGCCAATTATTTTTCCTCTTTCTGTCTTTGTTTCAATTGAGATGAAATCCTTCATCCAAGAAAATTTATTGTTTTCTTGGTCATCAATAATCCCCAGAATAAAATTTTATTCCTTGCTCGTGGGAAAATGTTTTTAAAATTGCCTGCCTTCAAAATTCCTTGCGCATCTTCATCGATCTCAGTGGCAATTAAGAAATAAAAAATCCTTTCTCCTTTGACATTTCCCAAAAACTTAAACTATGTTAACTAAACTATTAAAACTCTAATAACAATAAATTCCAAAACAAGTAAAATTAGTCACAGTTTCCCAACAGGTGTCGCTAGGTCGAAGTAATTACTTAGGTGTGTTGGAATAGGTTAAGGGTTATGGGGGTTCGGGGTTGTGTTGTGTTCATTCTATCACGAATCCTCAGTTGAAATTATGTTTAGATTGTTAAGATATAGGCCAGCCGATGAATTCAAACCTTTCAGTGAAACCCAAAGTAGGTCGGTGCATGTCACCCAATGTCACTCAGATGTTCACTACAGGCCTGGCGGCAGACCTCCATTCGCATATCAACGTTTTGGATGACGCTGAGGCATAATTATGGCTCAATTTCATTGATGTGTCGAATTATCTCGTCCTTGTGGCCACTTCATGGCCATATATAGTGTATGTCATTCATGGTAACAACTTGGCCGGCGAAGTACAGCCCGATATATCCGCCGGACCAAAAACCCCACCAAACAGTGACTTTTCCTGGATGCAGAGCCTTCTCAACATTGCCTCTTGGGTTCTCATCAGCGCAGATGCGAAAATTCTGCTTGTTGACGAATCGATCGAGGTAAAAGCATGCCTCATCGCTGAAGATGATCTTCTGCGTAAAGTTGACATGCACTGACGCTTGCTCACGTATTCATTTGGGCGTATTGGTGGCGCTCCAAATGTTCCGTGGACTTCAGTTTTCGAATAAATCGAACCCTGTAAACGTTCAAATTCAAGTCGTTTATCAAAATTCGCTGCAAAGAGCTCCTTGAGATGACGAATAGAGACCGCGGACTCTGGGCCACACTGTAACCTGAATCTAATATAACGTGCCGTAACTGTACGTAACCTAAAGTACGAACATGAGTGTTTATATGACACCGACATAAATTGCCGTAATAACTTGACTAATGTTCGTTAAATTCTCGCATGTTACGTACGGTGCCGTAAGAAGGGAACAAGACACAAGCATCCGTAACCGGCATCAGTCCCAAGAAATGTTTCGGTAAAATTTTTTCTTTTAGTTTTACTGAACACTTCTAAGCTCTTTATATTTCCTCCACAACTTAGATAAATCAAATAAATTTCTTAAATCTGCATTTGCGGAATCCATTTTATACTTGTCACTTTATGGCCCTAAAATGTGTCAAAATGCCGTAAGTTCAGGCTTATAGGCTCTATCAGATTCAACTTTGTGAGCAGCGGCAGAAGCAGAATTCTGCCTGCTGAATCAGATCCACAAGTAAAGCAGCAGCAACGGCAGAATTTTTTATTTGACAGTAAATTCTTTGTAAATTATTCTTTAATAATAATAAATTCTTCGTAAAATGTCACCCAACAATAAATTCTCCATTTTCCGCGTCCATTATGCCAGGTTTTCATTAGTAGAATTAGTGGTAGAGTAACTGGCGTACTTTTAAGTGGTAGTGTAACTTTACCACGGTGCTATTCCACTCTACTCTACTATAACCAAGTTTTCATTAGGCGAGTTCACAGGGTAGTTAGTACTCGCCCAGTATACTCGACCACTAATTCTACTAATGAAAACCCGGCATTAGTCATTTAAAAACAACTTGCCAAGTGCAAAATGTTTCAAATGTCAAAAAATTCTGCAGCAAAATTAGGATTTGAGATGAAAAAGCAGCGGCAGAACTCTTCTGCTTTTCTTGTCACTTGACCAGCGTAAGCCAATAGAAACAATTCTCTGCTGACGGTTTTGCTTTCTGCTTTGGATCTGATAGAGCGTTATCTCGTACAGCTGCAAAGTTTTCGATGGAACGAACTGGACGACAACGCACTGATGCTGTCACATTTACCACGAATTTATGGACGATATTAAAAGATTGTACGCTCGCGGTTCGACGATTATAATAGGCTTGGATAAATAACTTTAACGCATTGTTCGACTATGGTTCAAGGCTCAATTTGTACTGAGGTCACGATGAGAAATGTCAAAACAGAAAGCAGAAAAACATTTGACGTTTAGACTTATTTCCCTATCGGAATGGGGGAATATTATGCGACACCCTTTATAGCTTGATGTAACTATGCATTAGGATCAGTACAAATTCATCCTATCTGACGTCCTATTCCCATATATCAATTTCAAACTATATTCGTTCTTATTAAACTTTTACGTAAGATGGAGCACCTTTCCGAACTTGAAAACGCATTTAGAACTTTTTCAACGTTGAAGAATTGAATGTCCTTCTTGACCTAAAGCCTGCAGAAATTTGCTGGGTCCTTCTTTAATCCAAAGTATATACCGCACAAATCCTGAAACAGAATACTCGAAAGGTCTTGTTGAATTACAAAACATTACAAGAAATAATTGAAACTTGTCTTTTGAACGCGCCTGCGCGTATTGATCACGTTATTCAAGCTAAACAAAAGGCTTTAATGAAATTGTGGGTAATATTATTAACTAATTAAATAACATCAGCATAAAAGTAACGTCTTTTCTATAAATTCCTATAGCGCATCACCTTTTCGTAAAAAGTGCTAAAATTCAGCATTAAAAATTTCACAACTCAATCTGAATCTTGCCCACGGTTGATAAATATCTTAAAAGCTGTGCAAATTGGTGCAGCGAGATAAATTTTTGCGAATGGACATCTTAGCGGGACAGAACGTGACCTTAAGTGGTTTCGGCTCGCCATCAAGAACACACCGGAGCATACCTGAAGGATGGAATGCAGTGCGGGCAGCGACGCGTAAGATGAGTATTTCGCTTATGATCGCGTGGCAGGATTCATCCGATCAAGAGCGGCGGCACCAACAGCCCAGAGATCGGCACGGCACAGTCCACATGAAATAAAAGGAAAAAAATAAAAAATAAAAAAATAAAAAAAACAAAAACAGAAAACACGTAAAGAAAGGGAAAAACAAGAAAAACAAAAACAAAAACTGCTAAGAAGATCAGAGCAGAGCCAGAGAGCATTGCACCCGAAAGAAATTGCACTCGAGTTACAGAGCACCGCGGAGGGACACCAGATACCACGGCCGACGGTGCAGTGCAGTGTGCAGCATGCACCGGGCTTATGCAGAGCCGCAGAGGAGAAAAGTGACTTAACGAGTCAAAGAACCCAAAAGAAAGAGAAAAAGGAAAACAAAAGAAAATTGGAAAATGAAAACGAACAAAAGTGTGTGATGCGAAAAGATGCATTGCAGCGGCCAATGGCCAGTTGGAGGTGAACGAACGCGGTGCCCTACACACACCAGCGCACCGCGGCCGCGCGATTTTAGCGCTGCATTTTGCTGCGATCCGCGATGCATCTTGCTGCCTTCAGTCGTGCTTGTGTCCGTGCGGCGAGTTCTAATGCAAAACCCGCACCGCGAAGATGCCAGAGCAGGGCGAGGTGGTCCCCGAGAAAAATCCAAGAAAATACAGCGCTCGAACAACAGCGAGCCACAGTCTCAAAAAATCCAAATGCCAACAGTGCGGGGTGCTCCGACAAAAGGTAGACCACACATGGGCGCCCGGGCAAACTTGGGGCTCTACGCGCCCCCGCAGGAGTGCTGCTCACCGCTCACGTGGCACTTGTGACAATTTTCACCTAATGACAGTGGAAATCTCGAGAACTTTTTGCCGTTTCGTTTGTTTGTGGCAATCTTGCAGACTTTCACTGCTCGCCCCCTCCTCCACCTCCACACAGAGAAAACTCGCTAAATCGAAAGCGATTTCCCCCTCCGTCACCGCAGCAGAATCGGAACGGAGTCATCCACCCCCGGCCGGCAGTGTACGCTGCCGCGATGACGTGCAGTCGTCCTAAAAGAATGCATTTCGCGAAGGACCTCATTATTTGTTTGTCTCCGGTCTGTTTAGTTTTCCCTGGCGGGTTTTCTTCTGCAGGTCTCTCCTTTGTAAAGGCGAATCGCTGCAGCGCGTGTCCTACGTGAGTTTAGCACAAATGAAGGAACTTCAGCGGAAATCGCACCGAGGATGGGCTTCCACCTGAGTGGTGCATTCTGCATCCTTGACGTAGTGGAAGCTGCTGCTGGAGCATTATCTGACCCGGGGCGGTTTCCGTACACCATCGCCGAGATGCAATTATTTGCATAGTAAAGAATTTTTCATTCACAAATCGCGAGGGGAAACACAGAAATAAGATAAAAATAGTATTTTTCCGCACTTACGTAGGGTCTGGGGTTTCATTAATAATTCACAGCCCTTTGATGTCCTGCGGTGGATAAATGAATGAAGCCCCAGAACCCATTCGCAAGGAGCTTTTCATTCATGATAATTACGGTGTGTTGCTGTAAAGTTTTGCGGGCGTGCATCCACATGGAGGATAGCAGAAGCACCTTTTTCTGAGGGGTTTTAGCGGGAATACTGAAATTCTATTGTGAATTGACACCTGAAATATGGAAATAATTGCAAAAAAAGGGTTTTCACATTTGCACTCTTGAATTGTCACAAAGGATCTAAACTTTTGAAATTCTGGAACAGTTTTGTTATGGAAACTAGAAGGAACAAAAGAGTGCAAAGATTCCAACTTAAATTCACCAATTTGTGGTTTTCTCAATTTAATTTCCTCTTTACTTTGATTGAATGCTTTGCTTTGATGAATGGCAGATAAGTTAAAAATATTGGTCTACATTATAGTTAGGAAATTTTATTATATTTTAACTTTCGATGTCCAAGCCTTTCCTCTTATCTTCTTCTTATTATTTGTACGGAGTCTTTTAACAAGAGGTGCCATTTTAAATTGCGCACCATTTTTCACTGTCAACTTACAACTGTCATTTCGAGGACATTTGACAAGTAAAAACTAAACTTTCAGATATGGACCGATATACACTTACTAAAAAAATACAACATGGCACGATCACAGATCTACAGGAAAACAAATGTACTCAAAGTGGCATAATAGATCTCGGAACCCACACGGTACTCTCCAGTGGATCAACGAACGGAAGAATAGACTTTGGAGTAGCGTTTATTGTGGGAAAGAAAATGAAATCACTGATTCTGGACTTTAAACTAGTAAGTAATAGAATATGTATGCTTCGCGTCAAAACAATAGATAATATTAGTCTCATAAACCTCCACTCTCCCACAGAAGACAGATGAGGAGTAAGAGGAATTCTACCAAGAGTTGACAACCGGCCAGTTGACAAGATTAACCTCGTCAAACGATATTAAAATGTTGCTTGGAGACATGAACGCCAAAATAGGAAAAGAAAAGGAGCTCCTAGGAGGCATAGGAAAGTATAGCCCATGCAACGCTATCAGTAACAATGATAGTAGATTGGTCGCTAGCCAGAACCCAATGGGAGTAAGTTGAAAAATGTAAAGGGCAATAATACAACATAGATAAGCTAAAACTTGAGATGTTTACCAGAGAAGATGTTAACTTGAGAGAAGGAGTAGGAGAACAGCCCACCATCAAAGACAAATGGGACAAAATTAAAAGCAGCATAAGACACTAGGCCTGGCCACCGAGATGACCTAGAATTGATTGGTTCGATCAGGAATGTAGATCCGCAATTGAAAAAAGTCGCCAGAGCCACCGGGAGTACACCGCAAAGCCCACAAGAGGAAGGAAGGATGTCTTCAAGCTAAAAAGAAGACTAAAGACAAGCTATGCAGAAAGAAACAGAGAGAATATGTAAACAGGAGCATTGCCGGGGGATCGTGTTGGGTCCGAGTGTGTGGGTAGTCAGACAAACACCCCCCCAACTGGTATTTGGTATTATACCTAAAAATAAAAGAAGGGAGGTCATTTAATTGTGAATTGAAAGATGGGCCGACGGTGTACAGGGCAATAAGCGGGGTTCCGCAGGGATCTGTCCTGGGAACTTTCCTGTGAATCATGATGTGATAGGATACGCCTCTCAAAAGGAGCGGTTACGATCGGTAAAATTGAATTGTGCGCGAACGAAGGGATCTCGGAGATTAAAGCGTGGCCTGGGCTGACGTTTACACTGAGCACAAAACTGAAGCTGATAGCGGAGAAAACCAGTGTTCGTAAAGATCAAGGTATGGCAACAGATGATTCGCTCACAGCCAGCCCTAAGGTACATGAGAGTGATAATCTACCGCAGGCTACATTTTAAAGCATACTTGGGTGGCATCGCGAATAAAGCGACTGCTATTTGTGCAGCACTTCCAAGAATTCTGCCCACCGGGGGGCAAAGAGAACTCCTGGTGGCGAGGGTGGTTATCGCAGTTGTGTTATAAGCAGCGCCAGTGTGGGCAGCAGCGTTGAACAGGACTTCTAACAGCAGAAAATGGAGGAGCGCATACATCCTAAGCGCTCTCGGATAGGGAAGATGATCTCCAGAGACACACTGGCGAGAGAATTATGTTAGAGGCGAGCCAAATAGAATACGGTGGCACGTGACGCACGGCGAGTTCGTTACGGAATGGGAAGGGAAGTGGGGCCAGTCTGTTAAGAGTCGGTGGACTCACAGACTTCCCAAATGCGAATTGATAGATTAAGAGGGAGTGTGGGGAAGTAAGTTACGACCTGACGCAGTTATTGAGTGGACATCGTTTCGAGCACAATGACCATGTCCTATTTTATTGCGTGATGTTTGGCGAACATATGGAGGAACTAAAGGCAATGGCTGAGACGCCATTTACACCGAAAAACATCCTACGATGCATGCGATGAAGAACGAGGATGGGTGAATGAAAGTGGAACTGAAGCTGAAAGCTATCCACGAGGAGTTGAGGTTGGAATAAGCCGAAGAAAAGCGAGAAAGGCAAAGAAACACCAGGAGCATTAGCAGCTAGATAAAAACTGATACATCACCGCGACGACGCTATGTAAAAAAAGCCAGTCAGGCAAGTAGAGCGGAAGGCCAACCAGTAGGTGTTTTTAGTGGGTTCGAGTCCCATATAACCGGCATTTGCAAAATAAACAGATATTGTCACATGTTGTTTAAGGCTATACTGCTTTATATTTGGTAGGATTCTACGTACTGAGGGGTGGAGAACGCCAATTAGGTTTTCGAACGAATCGATCTTATGAAAAGTTTTCAAACCTCCATACCGTTGGCCATACCATACCATTACCATCTCTGGAAATCAAACGCTCAAACTCTGGGCACTCCGAGGCGTTCTAATAAGTGCAGGGCTAGGAAGAGGGTGTTTGGCTGCGCACTGTACTTTAATACTAAGAGTAGCGTCGTACACTCCGTACAAAATAAGAAAAAAAACGTATTTCTGAGAGACCATTGTATCTATTAACGATTGTTGCCGTGGATATTCAATTTGAGGAGGAATATATTCAGAAATACGCCAATGAGAAATTTTACATCCGATATTAATTCTATCGGCACCGGTGAAATTCTGGAAATGTGTGATGTGTCTTGAGATAAAACAACGAAACTTACTTCATTTCATGAAATTGCCACGAACTTACAACAGAATCACAATTCAACTGAAAATAAACAACTGAATCAATTTTTCGTCGCTATCTATTCGATTGGCTTGATTTTCACAATTTGGCAATCAGCTGTCAGCTGTCAAACGACATTTGCGCACCTAGCGAAATAAATTGGAATAGAAATGAAATAACTACATCTGTTGGATAAATCGTGAAACAACACAAAAGTAAAAACAAATGTAGTTTTATTTTAATTTAGGCTGGAATGAATCTGGCTGGAATTTGTGTAATGTGGAATAACAAGCTCTAGCGGGGAAGTATCTTCTATCTTTCCGACTAGAGCTGTTATTCGACGGGAAATAGGTGGTTTTACTCCACCAATCGGACACCAACTACCTGGTCAGAATATTGAATTCGGTGATTGAACAGGAGATGGCTTCTATTATTGTCAATTTAGAATAATTGTAAAGATGAAGGGACCATGCGACGCAGCGGAATCGAACCATAGACTTCTCGGATGGTAGTCGATCGTCCTAACTCCAAAAACAGAAACTGGTTAGTTGACAAGGTTAGGCTGTTATTCATTGCGCCGTCTGGCCTTTATTTTCTCAGGTATTTGGAGCATTCCTTAAGTAATGAAAGAGGTAGTAAATATTGGCCGATTGTTTTACTTTATAGGCCTTCTTCCTTTGTTGTGTGGAAGACAACAGCTCTTAATTTTGTTAGTGTTACTCGCTTACCTTAAAAATCGAAACTTCAGCCTTCAACCGAAGATACCCTGTATAATTCATCAAATTCATAAGAAATTTTGAAGGTCAAGCATAGTGCGAAAGGTACTGAACTCGGTCACTAGACCATCAGTAAAAATCAGAGCAGCGATTACTCTGCTTATGGCACGTATGATAATGGCTCACCTTGACAATTGTGTTTTTTGCTGGTTACGACGGATCCCAAATTGCATGACGTCGGGAAAAAAATTCGAGCTTTAATTATATTTACGCCCAGCAGCCACGAGCGAATCACCGAGAAATTTCTCAAGCAGCTCAGGGGGGCGCAGCAGGCAGGCAAAGGATCAACTTCGGTCGAGGTTCACAACGAAGTAAAATGTCACGTCCCTGGGACGCACATGAGAATGGAGCCGAAAACGCTGGCATCGCCTGATTGAAATTTTTAAGTTTCACCAGGTTTTGCTTGGCACGCATCGCAGGCGAAGACGTTGAACCTTCCGAAGTCGCCTTGTTCCGAGGATGAGCGGAGTGGGGAATGGCCGGGCGTGATGTAATCCTATGGTGCTGCACTAAAATGCATCTGAGCCGCTCCACGATGCATCAGAACATGGCGCTGAAACAATTCTGTATTTGGCGCGATTTGATGCGAGCGAACTTGGAACACACGCAGTCGTGTCCCCACGAGCCCCCCCCAGCCTCCACCCATGGCAGGGGCGCTGCAATCCGTGCAAGGCGAGTTCTGAATTCTGGTTGCACCGAGCAAATACTCTTGGGCGAAGAAGGCGACTGTGCATATATAAGAAAAGCACACGCACTCCCCGGCGCGACTCTCTTAGGCCTTTGCAGCTCTCTCCTGCTTCGAGTTCGCTGCTGCACGAATGCAACTCGCTTGGGGCTTGAGGCTGTGGTGCGCCCGACGGGAGCGGGGCCGGGGCACTTTGTTGATGCTCCACTAATGAAGGTGGCGGCTGTGACACACTGTTGCACTGCAATTGCATGCAGCAGACTGCAATGAACTCGAACTCGGGCGGATGTTTGTGCACCGGGGCTCAATAGTGAATAGTGCGCTGCTCGAGAACTACCCGGCTGTCAAAGTTTGTTGTCCTACATTCCGCCTCTATGTGGTCATTGGCGTCGTCACATACGTCGCCTTTACCTAGCTTTCGCCTATTTACTCCTCCGGCCTATTCGGAGCGACTTCTTGGGCTCTTTCTTCTTGGGCTGTCGCTTGGCGCTTCTTGCACGATTCTTTCGCCCTCCCCAGTGCTTCCCAGCGCCTCCTTGTCCTTCTCTGTCTTCGGAGATTACTTTCTTCGTCTATTTAGCTCTCGGTGGCTGCTGTTATGAAATTCTTTCAGCGAAAATTTATGGGGATAGAATCTTCCCTCTTGTGACTGCTGTCGTGATTGGTTTTATGATGACGATTTCGCCTTGGGCACTAGACGTGAAATTTATATTTTTGTCCGTTGACCTTGAGACAAGGCTAAAAAAGAAATGATATTTCCGTTTAAGGAAATAAAAAAAACACTGCGGGGCACATATAGGACGGCTTTTGTTTCCGGAGGTTTTATTATTTTGATATATTGAGTCCTTTCCAACGAGCGAAGAACTTTTTACCCTCAAGGTGATGTACTACAACTTAATGTGCTTCTCAAAGGTTTTTTCTTATAAATGGAATGTAATTATATGAGATATTCATTACTAGAAAATTGTTAACATAAAAGTTACGTATGTATATAACTTGGACTAGTAGAATTTTTCACAATACGTAAAAACTACAACAGAGAAGTAACAGAAATATTACCGGAAACGCCGTAATTTCGTATAATTGATTATTTTAGTATAATTTAGGATTTTTTGCTTAAAACTTAGAATTTTCTTAATCTGTTCGTTACCATTACCTAAGAAGAAAATCGAACGGCGCAGCCTACTGGCGAATTTACAGGACTTTCTAGATTAATTTTTGATTGAGGCGATACATTAGGGAATGTCACCCGATTGCCATCTCGGAGCCTCGTGGTTCAATTCCACTTCTCGGCATGGTCCTCCGCCTTTCCATTTTCCTGTCATCTTCTTTCTCACTTTAAAGCAATTCCCTGTACTTTTTCCTGCCATCGTCTAAGGCCCAATTACAATGAACGGATCTACGCGGATTGAAATGTCAAAAAACGCACCGAAACTACACTGATTATACAATAACTCGTATCCTTTTACTTCTTCTATTAATTGTTCGTCAGGCACCATTTTTTTAAATTATAAAAAAAGCAAACAAAATTTAACTTGAAATATCCACACTCAAAGAGGGTTATGTTTACAAAAATTCTGACAGCCTAATGTGGCGATTTCTAAAGACTAGTTCTACACGTTCAACTTTTGGTTCAACACTTTGATGTTTTCAACACTTTTTTCTTTTTTGTTCGCATGCAACTTGCGAAAATAATAGCGGGCGATTTCAATGCTTGGGTTGTCGAATGGGGCAGTCGACAAACAAATGCAAGAGGGCGCATACTCCTAGAAATATTATCGTTATTGGGCATATTCACACAGTGCACATTCATGGCGCCTAAAACCGGTTTTATAGATGAGAGAGGGAAGGGAGCGGAAGAACTTAATGAAACATTTTTCACGCAAAAGCAAACGCGTGAAAACTGGCACACATATAAAAAGTTACTTCTATCTCTTGCATTCTTTAGCTCTGTTTTTCTCTAACAAGTAAGTACAATGTACAATGATATGTTAGGAGTTCGCCTTCTAAAGGAAGCAGTGCCGATCGGGTTCGCGGATGACATCGGGGTTGTGGTGGAAAACGTCCAGAGGACATCGAATTGTATGCGAACGAAGCGATCTGGGAAATAAAAGCGTGGTTAGAACGCGTTGGATTTAAACTTGCTGAGCACAAAACTGAAGCGCTGATCAGCAAACGAAGAAAGCTAGTGTCCGTAAGGATAAAGGTAGGGGAGCAGATCATCCAATCACAGCCCGCTTCAAGGTACCTGGGAGTGATGATCGACCGGAAGCTAGATTTCAAAGTGCACTTGAAGGGCACGGCAGACAAAGCGGCTGCGATTTGTGCAGCACTCGCAAGAATGCTGCCCAACGTTGTGGGCCCTAGACCGAGTCGCCGCCTCCTTTTGGGGAGGGTGGTTAGCTCAGTTCTGCTATACGCAGCGCCAGTGTGGGCAACAGCGTTAAACAGGACTGCAAATAGTAGAACATGGAGGGCCACATACAGGCTAAGTGCACTTCGCGCTTTCTGTGCGTACAGGACCACGTCCGACGATGCGGCGTGCGTGATAGCGGGGATGATCCCCATAGACATACTGGCGAGAGAGGGCATGCGTCTCTATGACCCAGAATATGGTAGAGGGGAGTCAAGACAGGTACGGCGGTAGATCGCGCGCTGCGAGTCCGTAGGGAATGGCAAGGGAGGTGGGACGAGTCGGTAAAGGGTCGTTGGACCCACAGACTTATTCCTAATGTGGAAATATGGGTTATGAGGGAACGTGGGGAAGTGTGTTACGACCTCACGCAGTTCCCGTCTTCTTTGCCTGCTCGAGATTCGCCGATGAAAGGGCGGAATTAGAAGAAATAGCCGAGGCGCCACTTACGCCGGAAAACATCCTAGGCCACATGATGAGGTCCGAGGAGATATGGAGGAAAGTGGAAACAGCGCTGAAGGCCATCCACAGAAAGTTAAGGCTAGAAGAAGCCGAGAGAAATAGAGAAAAAAAAGAAATAAAGGTTTCAAGTGCAGGCTTCTGAATAGATAAAAAATCTAAATCTAAAGCCCTTTAACACTTCCGACATTGATCGTCTTATTTTGATAACATTAAAGGCAATGAATTTATGAATATTCTGAATTAACATAAACCCCTGAACATAACCTCTCTTGTAACGTGCGCCCCCAGTGCCTTTCGATCATCGGTTAACTCGAAAACTTGAAGCGTTTATGCAAGATTACAATCAGCGGCAGTGGAAGCACTTAAGGCCTAATAGATTAATCAGAAAGAACTCCATCTTCACCACCAACCTCGATCATCTGCGCAGCTCTCGGTAACTTCTTTCAATTAACCGTTAATAATTGCAGAAATTCATTTAGATAAAACCGCTTTCGGGTGTTTCATCACCAGATTCTCCGCCCTTGGACGTTCACAATTAAATCAAAATCTTTCCGACTCGAGCAGGCATCGCCGAAGAACGAAGTGATTACAGATCACCTTCTTCTAAAACGTTTGCTAGATGAAGAAAAAAAAACATAGAAACACGCGAACGGCATAAAAGCAAAAAAAAAGATTGTTTAAGGCCTCAACTCGTTAAATTTTGCACATTTTCGGCATTCAATGACGAACTTAACCTTGCAATTGAAGGTCGAGCAATTCGCGCTCGATTTATTGCTCAGCGTGTAAAGTGCCGCTGGCGGGCCCCGCTTTTCAGTCGAGCGACGTCTGAATGACTTTATTCGAAACCTTTCGACAATGCGTTCGTCAAAAGTTGCATTTTTCCGCACTTTTTCACTGAGCACGCGCACAGGCGCGGAGCGCAAATTAAGCAAAAGGCGTTGTGGAGACGTGGCCTAACCTTGAGGCTGTCATGTCTGATGACAGATCGATATACACTGGTGAAAAAAAACAAAAAAAATGTCTAATCGAAACGTTTTGGAAAATTATTACTTTACAAATTTAAATTGGAAATTTGAAGAAGTTACAAAAGTTCGAGTCGCTGCTGCGGTGACAAGGTGCGTGCGACATGGTACCCAGCCCGAGGGGGACTTCGATCGGGAGTCTCCACGGCCCACCACCGTCAGTGGGTCACCGTTGTGTCATGGCGCAGTTACATAAACGACGCCAAAAGCCCGAGACCTCAGTCCAGACGGGTGCTGCTAAAATGTCTTCGATTTTTTCTCCATTTTTTTTTCTTGTTAAATTCTGGCACGTCTTCTCCCTTTTGCCTTTGGTCCGAGAGTCCGAGGTGGTGAGACGGCGTCCGCACTGTGCGAACTGTCAAAAGGCATTTTTGTACCAATTGTCAGCAAATTTTGCAGATTGCCATTTTGCATATTTTCGGTTACAAAATTCGACAGTTCGATGGTGTCATTCGAAATTCGGCCATGAGCTGCTGATTATGAGACTTTTGCTGCTCGTTTATTGTGGTTAGATTTAATTAACGCAGAAAGTGTGAAATTTCTTAATGAAGACAACAGTTTTTGTTGTTATGCAATATTCTACTGGAATTTTCTATTTTTGCTGTCAATAAGTTTCGCTTAACCGAATCAATGCGATTTAGCTTATGGAAGAGCGATTTATTCCAGATTACGTGGTGTTCAAACGTTTTGTGCATTGATGTCACTTGTACCGTTTTTAATAAGATCTGGCAATAATCGAAGCATATCGTCGCTTTAGTTCTAACACCACGTAAGTAAAATAGCAAACAATTTATAGTCGAAAAACAAAAAGCCATTTCTGGACTTTATAATCTGGTCCAGGATGTTCTCCGGTGTTAGGTGCATCTCGGCCGTTGTTTGCCTCTATCACAGACCCGTGCTCTGCAAACCTCATGCATTGAAAGCAGACATGCTCCGCGTGAGGTAATAACTCACTTCCCCAAGTTTCCTCATAAACAATTTCTGCACCTTTGGTAGGCTCAGACCATCCATCGACCCCTTAGCAGACTAGTTCCATGTGGTCTGCCACGCTACGATAGATTGGACGCACGCTAGGATTCTCCTTGGGCTTCTGCCTTCCATATTCCGGGACTTACAAGCTCTTACAGCTCTGGCGACCCCAAACTGATTTGAACTACTAGACTGTCGGAAAGGGAAACTACCTGCTTTTGATCGTAGGCCCTTCTTAAGATCTCGTAGTTGCCTACCGGTATAGGACGAGTCCAAACTAAGTTTCTTATGGTTTCCAACGTAATTTTTAGATGATAAATAGTAAGGCTTTAGACAAAATATATTATGCGCCATCTATTAGAGTTTGAACGAACTGTAATTTGTAACGATTTATGTAGTTAACGAAGCGCCATCTAATAGTTCGAGTTTGAACGAATTGTAATGCTTTAAGCTTCCGGAAGTTTCTAGAAAAGTCTCGAATGTTCTAGTAATAAAGGGCTCTCTTCAGATTGACGTGGAGATATCTAGAACTTGGATAAGAGAATCAGTTTTGATTTAAAAAGCGACGAAAAGGATCTAAGTGATCAAAATGACCTAAAACGAAAAGTTGTAACTAAGAAGTGAATTAAAAGGCGATAAATAGGAGTTATTAGTTAAATATATTGAATTTCATATTTAAGAATTATGGTTGTAGTCATTGAATTGTTAATAAAGAAGTTTAGTGTGAATATTTAAAAAGTGTATTCTTTAATTAATCCTACGAATCCATTAAGCCGTAAAAACGAAACAATATTTATTGGTGACCTTCATGCGCTTTACAAAGAGCCGCAAGCAGAGTATTCATAGCTTTGGTGGGTCTAGCCTGATTGCTTTTAGGCTCCTCCAAGGTTCCAAGAGTATGTCACTCCGAGTAAAAATAAAAGATGGCCTTACAACGGGCGAACGCCGGCCGTGATTGAAATATTGTCCTCGGCGGCCATGTGCCGGGCATCAGAAGGTTGTTTGTTGGACTGTACGGCGGTATATGACGGCGGTACGATGGCCTTACAGTTCCAATAAGGGGCATACGACGGTGGTACAGTGGCTGTTCACATGATAAAATGGTCACATGTATAAAAGAAAGTAAATTTTTTTTCTTATTTACTACTTTTATTATATTTTTGCCAGACTAAAAGAGTTAATAAAAAAATGTTGTTATAGCAAACAAAACTAAAAAAATTGTAATGTAAGAAAAATTTCAAGTTTGGCCGTCGTGGGCCCGTATGTGCTCCCATTAAAAATGGTTAAAAACTGTACGACCATCATATGCCCCTTAAAAAGCCAGCGGCCGGTGTTCGCCCGTTGTAAGGCCATTTTTTATATTTACTCGGGACCTTCACTGCTGGCTAAACTCCAAACTATTCGTTTCGACTCAGTTCTAAAGAAATGGCCGGGATTCAGTACAACATAAGTGGAGGTGTTCCCCAGGGCTCAATCTCATCTCCCACTCTTTTCCTTATTTATATAAATGGCCTTCTCTCAATCCCTTCGAACATATTTCAGAGCATTGCTGATCACGGCCTTAACCCCAATCCTTGGAAAATGTAAAGTAAGCACGTGCCAGACCTTGCTTTTATGATCGAGACCTGATTTTAAATTCCAATCAGCAAGAAGCAACTCATCCTTGATGGGGGCCCCAGAAATCGTGTCAAATTCAACGCCTTCAAAACGAAGTACTGTATTATATCTAATGCTGAAACACTGCACCGTCCGTCTCAGTGGCCGTTGTGGAACTAAAGGCTGATGTCTTAATATCCTAGAAATAGCATTAACCGAGAATCTGTGATAAAATGACCACACGTTCCAAATTGCAAAACAAGCAACACAAAGTAATTTGCTCCTTCAACCAACGAGATGGGCTGGAATTCACAAGTTGTATATTCCACCATTCTTCTTCTACATAAGATTAAACCGCTTGGCACACTTTCAGGGCCTTCTTTTCGCGCTCAATATAATTTACGAATTCACGAACGACTCGGCTCTGGAACAACCGGGGGCCTCGGTAGCCCAGGGAGTAAGGCGCCTGGCTACTATCCCAGAGGTCCCGGGTTCGAGTCCCGGCAGAGCCCCACGGTCTTTCGCCTTTCCCACCTTCCCTCCTGTCATAGCCTTCCGCTAGCACTGCCCCGCTCCACCAAGCGCATGTCATCGGTTGGTTGATGGGATTCAACTTGTTTCAGGAGGCATAACACTCCAGCGAGTTGTTTCTCATTGCCCCGATGCCAAAGTCGCGATAGAAATAGTTGGGGTTAGGTGGTTGTGGCAGTTCCTTCCTACTTCTCTCTTCCCCTTCACTATCTATCGACTAGAGCTTGCTGTTCGACATTGCACTCTATACGAAGAAAATAGATTGTCGACAGTACAAAGGGCTTTCCCCGAGCTCTAGTCTTCCACAAAAAAAAAAAAAAAATCTTCCGCATTCAGTAATTCCGAACTGCAACAAGATCTAACAATCTAAACACAAGGCTCCTCGCCTCATCTTTCAGCACTCTCTACACTCCTCTTAACTTATCCTATCCTCTTCTATCAGTAGTATAGCTAGGCAGTTCCTGCATCTCACCCTTGCCCCGCTCCAACCCCTTGCCACTCTTGATGCCTGAAGTTATGCAATGGGGTTTGTGTCCGTGATGTGGTAAGCTTTTGGTGCCTGGAGGTATGTAATGGGATTTAGGTGCGCTAGGATATGCACTTATTGGTATATAGGGTGTTTCAGATTTAAATGCTTATCCGCTGATTCCTTGGTATATTTGGAGAGAAAAAATATTCTACGGAGGGGGCCTATCGGCACTATACACTGAGGTACAGGGTGTTTACCAAAAAACGTATGAAATGTTTTTAGTGTACTTAAACTTTAATAACCCCTATACCGATCATCGTAGAGCAACGTATTTAGGCTTGTTTTTTAGGTAATTGTGTATTCTTAAATTCAGTACAAAAAACAGTACTTTAAGTGTCCCCGTTTAGAAGATAGGTAGGTTTAAAATCGATATTTTGTACCTGAACTATCCAAAATTCTTCGTTTTTTAGCATTTTTCTCAGATAAACACATTATTAACAGTATTTTGTTTCTTGCGTTTCTAATGTACCGAACAATCACCTAAAAAAGTTACATACACAAGAATGATCTAGGGCGTATACTTTTACAGATAGTGAGTTTTAACGGGAACCGAAGCCATTGTAATGCCAAAATGACAAAAACACAATCTCACCCTGCCTCATTTCAAGTTGGACATTTTACTGTACACATCGCCTCATATATCCCATTTTTCAGTAGAACATTTTTTTTGAACCGGGATATATCAATAAATTGAGGCTTCAGTACAATCTTGTAAGGGACGTACTGCCTCGTACTGCGAGGTACTGCCTCGTGTAAATCCGGCTCAGTATTCGAAAATCATTGCCATGCCTGAAAATTGGCATATCTTGCACTGGTCGATGTTTGAACATGTTAAAGATATCTCGGATTATGGATAATGGTAATCCTTAAGACGGAATATTGAAAATTTTGGTTGATGTTTACGGGCCTGTAGGGAGATTAGTTTTCAAGTTTTAGTTAATTTTTTGTTGCATTTTTTTAGATTTTCAAGATTTCTAATATTTTCTACCTTTATATTTTCCTTTATTACAAAATCCTTTCAATTTCTAACCTAAAACACAACATTTCCACCACAAAAGCCTGAAAGGAGCCCGAACAAAGCCTAAATTTCCTCTATCAAAAAGTAACAGTTCCTAAACGGCTGAGCGTTTTCATTTTCACGTGCACGAATAAAAAAAAGTCGTTTTTTTCTGCATCAAACTTGAAAAGAAAATGCATCGGCAGCGGCGGAGCCCAGGTGGTTGCGGTGTTGGCGCGGAAAAAAGTCGGCACCGAAACTCCACTGCAGCGCGCATTCAGCCGTTGTTGGTAAAAGAACGAGGAGAATGCACCCGAGGAGGAAAAATTATTAACAAAAAGGAAAGTCGAGAGGGGAGCCACTGCACGAAGAGAAAAAGGAAAAACTAAACACGATGCTTTCCCCGGGCTGCGAGTGTGTTCGTGTGCCGCTCTCATTGTGTGGCCTGCAGAGGCGAACCAACTCCGGTTGCAATTTTCGCTTTTGTTATTATTTTTCGTTGTCGTCGTTTTTTTTCTATTGCGTTGCTGCACTTGTGTTATTGTTAATAGAAATAGTTGCAAGCTGCAAGAGCACCAAGAGCACACACCAACACACACACACAGCTCAGTGCTCGACGTTATAGTGTGGGTCTAATTTACTTTCATTTCGCGCGAATGATGGCGGCGAGTTCCTTGGCATTAGACTTTGAAAATTCTCGTTTTTGCGGCCAACCAACTGCGGCCGTGTGTGTAAAGTGGAAAGAATGGAAACGCTGAGAAATAGATGCACCGCCGCGCGCTGCACTCGGCTGCGATAATGCAAAAAGTCGGCACAAATGCAATTAACTTGGTTCAATAGCACAATTTGCCCTGCAGAATTCGCAAATAGAATAGCCGATGGACGATGGGGTGTGATTTACAAAAGGGCATTCAACAATTTGAATGCGCTCATAAAATTAAATATTCACGATAAATTGCTCTCATGAGCGATGAAATTCGCCGAGATAACGGCGGCCATGGGTACTTTCTATGCATAGATTCCGAGATTCTTCGGTTGGAGGTGGTATCCAAGTCATGCCCTGCAATAACGGACTCTACGCGAAAAAAAGTAGGGATTGGTGATGCTAATTTTGAGGTAAGGTCATTTAACTGGTGAAATATATACTCGCAAGGTGCGATGTTGCCAAATTGCGGGTTTTATTCAGTTGTGGTTACGAAAAGAACAAAAATCGGCTCTTCTTATAATAACACTGTGGAAAGTAGCAATACACAAGAATCTTTACATAGTGGTGATCAGCCATGATTGGAATAGTTGGAATAGCATGTAGTATATGAAAATATGCACATGGCGTATCTATTTTGGACTGAAAGAAATGCCATCATAACCTCTAAGCTGTGATCGGGTAATTGTCATAAAAGAGAAATAGAACAATATGATCGAGGTAGTTCCTTCCAAGAAAGTAACCTCACCCGTTACCTTTCTTTTTACGAGTCACAAATCTCGGTGACCGGACTAAACGACGACGACTAATCGCATTCACAACATAGCTCGAGATGCAGAGACGCTCGCCGATACGCTGCTTTCATAACGGACATTCAAGAGATGCGATCGACAGAGAATGGTGTCTTGCAAAAACCTGATTACGCCGTACATTTCAGCAATAAAGGTAAGCTACAGTTATCGGGTTTAAAGCTATAAATCGAAAGATTATGCGCCGTTCGCTTGTGAGGCAAATTTAAAAACATAGACATTCCCGAAATTACAGAAGAGTCGCAGGACGACGATAAAGAAGAATTCTTTGAACTAGTCGAAACAGAACCTAATACCTAATAGGGCGACGGCGAAACGATTGTCGTCGGCTACGGCGAAAGTCCCGGCGAAATTCCTTGTGTGCATCCACTAAAGGCGACGGCGACAAAGATAACTTCGACAGCCGCATATGCCACACAAGCAAACAGGTACACACGGGAATAACAACACAAACCTATGCCATAGCACCCATGTAACTTTGACAGGCGACTGCTACAAAATAGAAATTAGATTGATTCGGTCGCCGCGCTCGGCGACGTCGTCATCACAGTGGTCTGCAGAATGTGTACCTTCCTATCACCCCGTGTATTCTATTCGATTTTTACAGTCGCTGTGTAAAGCGATTCGTCTTTCGGTCGCCCTTATCTGCGTTCGGTCGCCCCTTTAGCATAAACCAGCAGCCTCAGAGAACACGGGCATGCTTAGAGAAATACAAAGCTCAGAAGAGAAGAAAAACAAGTTCACAGACGGAACAAAGGAAGCCTAGGAGGAAAACCTTGTTTGTAAACTAGAACAGTACAGAGAAGGAAACCCGAGCCATACGTGGGAGTTCTACCGAAGAGTCCGTGGTATGACGCAATTCTCACATGCTGCACATACTGCAAGGGAAAAAGAGTAATCTGATCACTGATCCTTAAGCATTTTGGAGAAGCGAGCTGGCGAGCTATAAATGAGGAATTGGAGGATCCACCAATATCTAATGATAATCTTACGCTACCGCTACTAAATATAGAAGGAGTTAGCAAATTCAGAAACTGGCTCAAAAACCACAACGCAGAAGTCATCCACAAGTGCAGAAGTCATTCACGTGGAGCTGGCTAAATATGTGAGGCCTACGCGTCACTGAACGATTCATAAATTAATTGTGCAAGTAAGGGAGCAGGGAGTGATGCCAAAAGACTGGAAAATAGGCGTCATGTGCGCGGTATATAAAAAAGGAGATATCACAGCAATTATCGCAGCATATCGTTGTTGAGCACCGCTATCGGACCAAACAGGATGGCCTCATACGCTAGAAACATCATAGGCCAATACAAGTGTGGCTTAAGCCCAGGAAAATCAATCACTGATCAGTTTTTAATTTTGAGGCAGGCGATGGAAAAATGTCTAGAGATTCGAAACTCAATCCAACATCTCTTCATAGATTTTAAGGCGACCTATGAATAGCAAAGTCAGAGTAGAATTCTACAAAGCCAGGAGAGAATTCGGTACCCCCAATAAGCTTTAACAATTACAGGGTTCGACAAAGCTACGATCTGTCGCGGCTTCTCTTCAACCTGGATTTAAATGGGGTTAAATATAAAGTCTCCCTTGACGTCAAAGTGGGGCGCGACATTTTAACTTTTTTTACCTTTGCCAGTGTGCCGTTTTTTGTTGTGTGGGTGAACTTAGTTCGACCTACATATTTTCGTTGAGTTCAGCAGAGTTGAAAATCTTTAACGTAACTCTTAACTGTGGATGTTTCCATAACGTATAACTCGAGTTCAACTCTCATTCAATTCTCATGGAATATTCTCACTCATTTTCGTTAAGTTTCCAGTAAGTTTTAAGTAAATTAACCTCGTGATATGGGTCCTGGAACCGAATTCTGCAAGCGTACACACGACTTTGTGGATTAAGTGGTGAAAAATGGAAGAATTAAAGAGTGTAAAAAGCGACTGAGGAGCGAAAACCAAATTCAGCGCTCTAAGCTTCCAGAATGAACTTATCCAGGGCAACAAAACTCACTGTCTGTTACGAAATCGCGTGAATCGAAAACGTGTAAACCGCTGGGTTGGGATATTTTGCATGTATGGGTGTTTGAGTGTCCAGTTTCGTTAAATCCAAGTAAACTAGACAAAACCAGTTGGGTAAAGCCGTGTTTTACATATACGTGTGTTTGAGTATCCTTTACTGCACATATAGCAACGACGACACAACGTAAAATTATTTATCTGTTATGTCAACGCAGAACCTTTATGGAAACGGCATCCAGTTAACGTGAGAGGAAAGGTTTCCGTAAACTCAACGAATATTCTACCTCGGCTCATGGAATCACAGTACATAAACGTACATCAGACGTACCAATTTTCGTTAAGTTTTCGTTAAACTCCCAATTTTCGTTAAGTTTTCGTTAAACGTAATATAACGCAGAGTTATGCGACTTGGATCCCATTTGACGGAGTTGAAATATCAAAATCATATATTTCTTGTATTTAGACTGCAATTACAATAACTGACAAATATGTTCGACGTCCTACTATGGTCAATTGACATTTAGCTCCTCATAAGAGCGAAAACGAACCTCCTCGGAGTCTACTGCGGTAAGATATATGGGTTGCTACAGTCCAGAGTTCGCTGGAAGGACGGCATAGACCTGGGGCCAGTTCACGCAATTCGATGTCAACTGGAAATGACACGTTAAATGTCGTTTTTGGTTCACGCAA
This sequence comes from Thereva nobilitata, assembly GCA_963855945.1. Taxonomy (NCBI): domain Eukaryota; kingdom Metazoa; phylum Arthropoda; class Insecta; order Diptera; family Therevidae; genus Thereva; species Thereva nobilitata. Next base: position 5,728,900 of record OY979696.1, read on the forward strand.
GTTTTATGTTTGTCGTTTTAAAAGTGTTTGTAATCTTCTCGACGTCGAATTAAAATACGAGTTGAGGTGCCAATTAACTGAAATATTAAATACAACTGGACCGTCGCCGGTGAGAAATTCTAATCGATAGCAAAAGGTATTTGAAATAAATAAAGTAAAAAATTTACAATTGTATTAAATATATTTTATATATGGCGAGATTTAAATATAACACCAAAAGAAAGTTAGTTAGCCTACAGAGGAAGCAACTACTCAACTACTGTTGTCAATTAGACAGCAGCAGAAAAATCAACATTTTTTCCTGAAGCAGTCAATCTTAAAGAACAACTGCAAGAGCAGAACGAATCTCACGCAAAACTTCTTGCAGTTCTGAACGAGCGAAATTTAATAGAAAAGGATAAGCTCTTAATAAACTAAGAAGAAGAAAAGAGAAGAAAAAAAATATTACTTATAACTCCTTCCGCTTGTCGACAATTAGTACGATAACATGTATACTTGAAGCCGGCTTTAAGTGGAGTCAAAAGTCATGTAACCTCGACTTCAACTCAGCTTAACTCAAGTGGACCCGAAAAATTTGTCGAATCGACTTGAACTAAACCCATGTAACCGCTGCTGCAGCGCTTGCGTTTTGACAATAGTTCTCCGTTGCTTGTGCAATTCATTTAATAAATTTATTTCATTTCTATAAGCTGCATGTAAATGAGAAATTTCGCGGCAAACTTATGCGAAGCGTCAGATATATTTAAAGCCAGCTTTAAACTGTCAGTTCAAGTTCAAGTCAAGTCCTTAGAATATAGAACTACAGGAAGGGCCCTCGCCGAATTTTAGCGTAGTGAAATTCTTTTTGTGTGAGTTCTCAGGTTTTGGTAGTTTTTTGTCCATTACAAGCGGATAAAGCGAATGGAATAGAGGAGGGGCAAGAGCGAGTTGAAATAATCAGTTAACTAAAATAAAATCTTGCCCCTACAAATGAACTTTTTACACGCCGTCACTACGCATTTTAATCAGCTGTTCCCCTTGAATTTTGCGTTTTGCTAGTTAATGTAAACAAAGAAATCCAAGCAAACAAAATTTATATTATTTAGAGTATATTTAGCGCAGTGATTTACATAATTAAGAATGAAAATATGTTATATATGTGTTTAGGAAGAATAATTTTAATTAGTCCATTAGATTTTGCTCGCGAAAATTTCGTATTATTCCTACATTCACAAACTGCACACTTCATTGTTCTTTTTTTCACTGAAAATTCACTCGTAACAACTTCAATTACACTAAAAACAAATTATTTAAACTTTCTTTTTTTTTTAAATAAGTTTTGGAAAAAACTGTAAGTAAATTTTATTAAAAAACACGTTTCAAAGCAAGTACGATTCCGAACGCGGGATAATTTGACAGTCAACTAACAAGCAACTAACCCAATTTGACAGTCGGCTAGATAGCAGATTTCACTACGCTCACATACACGGATTTTATACGCGAGGGCTTTTCCTGTATTTCTATATTCTAAGCATAGATATATGAATAACTAGATGGAACATAATCGAGTGGCTGTTGAAGCCAAGAGGGGTTTTCATGTCCGCCATATTGGTAGGCTCCACTTTCTTCTGGTGAGCGCGTTGTTCGCTGGTTATTCTATTCATTTATCTGTTTTATTAATTTGTCAGTTTCTTACGTGTATAAATTGTTCTTATTGTTGATGAAGTTGAGTTTTTTATACGGGTTTGTTATTTTCTTGTGATTTGAAGAACTTTGAAGTGATTTCTGAAAATTCACAATGCCGGTTTGTTGTTGTTTTGGATGCAGTAATCGAACTGGATTACGAAAATCATCCACACAGAAAAATTGCATAAACGATATAACGAGGACATTCCACAGGTAAGTATTATTAAAGTACCTAGTTAATAATTTATAAATATATTTCTAGGCTAAAGAATAAAATATGGAATGAAACATTTTATTTTTATATTTAGATTTCCGAAAGATCCTAAAAGAAGAAATGCATGGGTAAAAGCAGTTAGAAGAGTTGGGTGGACTCCATCAGGAGCTAGCGTTATTTGTTCCGATCATTTTAGTGAAGAATGTTTCGACCGGACATCATTGTCAAGTGTTCACATACGTCAAACAGCAGTACCTACAATTTTTAAATCTTTTCCGTCTTACTATCAACAGGTTGCTATTAACGTTATTTAGTTTTGTATATAATTTGTTTGTGTACTAATTCGTACGATTGTTTATAGAAGCCGAAAAGTCCACGTCCACCACCTCGACAGCGACAAATATCTGTAACTACTCCTTTAAGAACTGATTCTGGTAGTATGGACATTGATGATGATGTTTTACCTGGCCCTTCTAGCCCTTCCAGCGAACAGACATCGCTGCCTTCTTTGCCAATGCAGCAAAATGAACAGGAGGGAATTAAAACACTCTCATCAAGAACCACGTCTTTGTCACCTTTGCGTAGGATGACTCGACAGGTATCACCAATTAAGAAGTTGCTGTTAAATAAATTGAGTACTCAAAAGATGATATACAGAAGAAAACTGCAACAGCTTCAGCAAACAAAAAGACGCTGTACGATAAAAATTGCTACACTGTCAGCTGTTCTACGCAGTTTAAAAACTGAAAAATATTTGCAAGAAGATCAGTTACTGGTTTTAAAGAATATACCAGGTCCAAATTCCGAAATATTAAAGCGGCAATTGACAAAAAGTATTCAGTCAAAAATTCCACGGCAATATAATGAAGAATTACGAAAATTTGCTGTCACCCTTCATTATTATTCGCCGAGTGCATACAATTATGTGCGCAAAGCTTTTAACTCTTGTCTGCCACATCCAAAGACAATTACTAAATGGTACAGTTCTGTAAACGGTCAACCAGGTTTTACAGATGAAGCTTTTCGGGCTATAAAATTCAGGTGCGAATTCTCTGATCAACCTTTGGTGTGCAGTCTATGTATTGATGAAATGGCTATTCGAAGAAAAATAGAATTTGACGGAAAGAAATACCACGGATATGTAGAATATGGAATTGATAACAACGATGATACGGTAGCAGTAGCTAAAGATGCTTTGGTTTTTATGGTGGTCTGCATAAATGATTCATGGAAACTTCCAGTTGCGTATTTTCTTGTGGACGGTGTTTCTGCGGAACAGCGGTGCAACCTCTTGAAAATTTGTTTATCTAAATGTCATGATGCAGGAATCCGTGTAATTTCAGTTACATTTGATGGCGCTGCATCTAATATGTCAATGATGTCACGGTTAGGATGTGATTTCAAAAATCATGTAACTTGGTTCAGACACCCAGATACAAAAGAAAAAGTTTATTTTTATCCCGACCCTTGCCACATGTTAAAAAATGTTAGAAATACTTTTGGAGACAAGAAAATTTTATATGATCTGAACAACAATATAATTAATTGGAGTTATGTTAACGAACTGCAAAAGCTACAAGACAATGAAAAATTGCATTTGGCTAATAAATTAAAGAATGTACATGTACAGTTTCGAAAACAAGTGATGAAAGTGCGGTTGGCAGCTCAACTTTTGAGTGAATCTGTTGCTTGTGCTCTAGAATTTTGTTCTAATAGTTTGCAGTTAGTGCAATTTCAAGATTGTAAAGGAACTACTAATTTTTTAAGGATGTTCAACAATTTATTTGACATTTTTAATACTAAAAATTTCAGACAATATGGATTTAAAACTCCAATATGTAATGAAAATTTTGAGGATATATTTAAAGTTTTAGACGAGAGTGAGAATTATATACTTAATTTAAAATGCAGTGATAATACTCCTGTTATAACTTCGAGCAGAAAGACGGGTTTTATTGGGTTTTTAATTTGTATTAACAGCTTAAAACATCTGTACAAAGATTTAGTAGAGAATGAATCAAAACTTAAATATATTCCTACTTACAAATTAAATCAAGACCACTTGGAGATGTTATTTTCAGTTTTAAGGGCTCAAGGAGGATTTAACAACAATCCAACTTCACGACAATTTGCTGCAGCATACAAAAAAATTTTGACTCACATGGAATTACAAACCAGTAGAACCGGAAATTGTATTCCACTCGAAAATATTAATTTATTGCACGTTTCCAGTTCCCAAAATAAAACAAATGCAGTAGCCGTAATAAATAAATCTACAAATTTACCTTTCACAGAAGAAGACTATATATCAGTTATAGACGATACTGATCATAATTATTTTAAAAATATTCAGGAATTAAGTGAATATACTGAAAATATTATAACTTATATAAGTGGTTTTGTAGTGCGCTTTCTAAAAAAAGTTCTTCGCTGTGAAGATTGTATAAATTCTTTGGAAGAAGATTTTACTGATCGCCGCAATAATTCTTTTAATTTCATAACTATTAAAAATAAAGGCGGGCTTATTTATCCTTCCTCGGATGTAGTACATATTTGTAAAACGACCGAGAAAATTATAAAACAAGCTGTTGCAGAAAGTGGGGGAACATACCTAATGAAAAAATTCTCTGTTTTATTATTAGTGACATCAGTTTTAAAATTTTACAGAAATCATACCATATTTAGTAATTTGCTGCAACATATTCATGATCACAATCCGTTTGAAAACCACATAATTCATTTAATAAGGGCTATATCTGAGAAATACATTAATATAAGATTACATTACATTGGAAAGATATCTACAGATGAAGCCAAAAGTACACGACAGAAATATAACAAATTAGTATTACTACAAGGTTATTAATTTATTTGTTACTTAATAAGGCCTAGTGTACTGTATAAAATATTTAATTACTTGCAAAAGCTTTGTGGAATAATATGTTGTATTATACTTTAACCCTTTATCGAAAATATACGTATGCTATATTTAAATATAACCAAAAGGCTTATTTTTTATTAACAAATAATTAATCATGTTAATAATTATTTTTTATTAACAAACAATTGTTTTTCTTATAAGTTTCATCAGTTTGACGACTATATTATTTGAAATATGGAGCACACCAAGATGGCCGCCAATGCATTCCCCTTCCGTCTCATGGCTTCACTCTTGATGTCTAAGATCGCACTTTACACTCCATCTATAGTATTCATATATCTATGATTCTAAGCCTCAGTTCGACATGTAAAAGCACTAAATGTCAAACGTAACAATGTTGTTACAGCGGTTCCATTAATTTGTCGCATATTTTTTACCAGCGGTTATTTTGTGAAAACGACATTCGACACGTCGACTTACGTGAACCTAACTTAAAAGTTGAAGAAAGTAATGTCGTTTTCTTTCATAAAGCGTACATGTCGACGTCGAGTGTCGAATTGCGTGAACTGGCCCCAGGACGCCCAGAGCTTAGGGATGTCAACTGGATGACAGCGGTGAAGAGAACAGTTGCGAGAGGCCAGGACCGCATCTCGGTTGTAGTTAATGGCTCTACGGTACAGTAAATAAGTATATTATACGTGCTAATTTACGTGTCTCACAAAGCCTCCATCAGATTCTTAATTTTTGTTCACTATTTTCATATAAAGTGGAATAACAAAGATTTTAAAAATTAAGTTCTTAACGTTATTTTTAATCTTAAATCCGCAATAAACATTTTCAAGTTTATGTTCGAAATTGGCAATGGGCACGTTTTTAGTTGGACGTGAACCGCAAACAACATACGAAAAAGATATTTTATATGTTTTTCTTTAAATTAAGCAACGAAAATTTTCAATTGTAAAAATTGTAGATTGCCGTACTTTTCTGGTACATGTAGTGCTGTTTTAACGTTCTATATTCGCCTTTCTTTAAATTACCTTGGCATTGTAATTGGGCATGCCAGCGAACAATGATTTATTTTCATTTTATTTTTTCTAAAGATTTCTCATTTCGCAACAAAATTTGTGCGTAGAGAAGGTCAACTTCCAAAAAAATAAAAGAAAATGAAATGAAATATCGTTACCTAAAAGTGAACCATTTCAACTGAAGTCCTTGAATTCGCATCGTGCCTAATTGCGCGCGACCAAATTTCCTGATTGTGGTACAAAAATGTTTCTGCGTAAAGATACAATTAGTTTTACTAAAGTGAACAAAAATGTTTTACTCCTAGGCCCTATTTTAGGGGATTTGTTGCAGCCCTTCTAAAAATTTTCGTTGAATGAAAGTTCAATTCAATTCAAAAAAAAAATTATGCAGAGAAGTTTCATGTTTCAAAGGCAATGTCCTACTCCTGAAGGCTGCCACGTGGCTGTTTATTAGATTTTTTTATTGCTGTATAGAAGGGAATTACTTAACCCTTTCCCATTTGTATAAAATGCCGCAATGCTCCCCATTTTCCGTGGTCACGTCCCCAAACAAAGCAGAGAAATGCGAAAAATCAGCAACATGTTCTCCCCCTAAGTACAAAACTCAATGTTTCTAGCAACCTTCACTTTCTCTTTAGAGTCACTGAGCAGCATGCTGCTATCGAAGCTTTCGCACTTTTACTCCAGTTTTATTCGGCGAAAATGTTGACTCAGCTCACAGCGCCGAAAGCTTTCCGCCGTTAGCTTTTGCGCCAACATCGGCTGTGAGAGCGGCGAATTGTGGCGCAACAATTTTTTGTGGACCGGCAACTTCAGATTCAGACCTGGGGCAACATTGAACAACATTGCGATGAGGCATGGCATGGTTTGGGGCCTCTTTGGGCCGCGGCGAGCTGCTGCGAAACTTTAGTCAGTTAGTGACTTCAGCAACGTTCGGTTCGCGGGAAAAGTTTGCGCTCGCCGTGATTTTTGTATGCTCGAAACGCGCGTGTTTTGAAGTATTTTATTTTGGTTTCACGAAAAGAAATTTTCGCAAATTTTTCAGTTTTGTTTTCCTCCGTTGAGGCGGAAAAGCGTTTTTTTTATTTCGGTTTATTCGAACATTTCTATTTTTTTTACCTGTGCTCGGGGAGTTTTGATTTTTCTGTAAATATTTTTAATATTTAGCAGAAGTTAAGTGATTTAACAGTAAATTCGTAACAGAATTTTTGGGTGATATTTTTTTTTGAATTTTGCAGGATAATTTTTTTTATAACTGGATTTACACGAAACGTCGTCGCCCTGTGTTGAGTGATTTAAAAAAAAAATAAAATTAAGAAAAGAAAGTGCGAATTTTTGGCGCCAAAATTGCGAATTTAACTGAAATTTAAGGAAAAAAAATTAAAAGGATTAAGTGAAAAAAGGAATAAAGTTTAAAAAAAACCAAGGTTTCCATCGATTAATGAATATTAAAGTGTGATTTCCTGGGTAATAAAAAAAAATAAAATTAATCAATTGTTACCGCTTATTAAAAAAAAAATCATAATTTTGTTTTGTTGTTTGTAAATTTTCAAAGAAGAAAGAAGTGAAGTGCAGTAACATAATCATCACAATAACAACAACAACAAAAACAACATTTCTTTTATAATCATTGTTCAAAGAAACAATTGCAACACACTCTTTTTAATTTGGTGTGTTTTTTTTTCTTCTTCTTCTTGCCGTTGTGTGTTCGTTATCTAAAATCAGTGCAGAAAATTAAAAAAAAAATCGTAAATAATCGCTTTTGGGGATTCGCTCCTCTATTAATTAACTTACAACACGATAAATTTTCCATGCTTTTCGTTACACGCAAAGGTTCATTGTGGTTCGACGTAAAAAGTGAAAATTCAACAACTCACTTTCACTGAATTTTCCTCGTGCTGTGAGTGGTGTGTTGTTTTTTTTATTTATTTTCTGTTTTTATACAATTTTTTTATATACTTACACTTTTATTGAAATTAAACAAAACACAAATCAAGCCAGAATTAGTTTTTGTTTTTTTTGTGGATTAAAATCACGTGCTCAAAGTGTATGAGGAAATTTTGCAACATTCTTTTCCACAAAAAAAAATTAAGTTTTCTTATTTTTTTTTTGAAATAACAAAAAAAAAGAAAATTTGTTTATTGTGAATTGTATTTTCCGGGTGAAGAATTTGTTTTTATTATTGTGAATTGTTGTTGCTACATTTTTGAAAAAGAAAAATAAAAGAAAATATTTTAAATTTTTCTTTATTTTTGGTTTAATTTGTGAAAAAAATATGAAAAGTGAATTTTAATTTGAAAAAAATTGATTCTATTTTGCAAATTGTGTTTTATTTCGTGTTTTGTGGTTTAAGTGAAATTTTATTTATTGACAAACAAGTTACGGATCTGTACTCTACTTTTGTCAAACTTGGATTTGTTTATTATTATTACTGTTTTTGGATTATACATAATTTTTGTTTATTTCCGGATATTCTGTGGATTTATTTCTGATTGGGATTACCGTATTCAAGATTTTAGTCATCGATTAACTGGTAAGTTGATTAACTTGTTTTTTTTTAGTTTATTTGAATTAATTGGGAATTTTTTTTAAAGAGTTTTTAGTAAAGGGTTTGTTTGTTTGTTTTCGAAAAGAATTAATTGAATTTTGTTAGTGATAGCATTTTGTTCTAAGAAAATTATGTTTTGCTCATGAATTCTTGGAATAATCACTTTTGTATTTTTAAGCTGAAAAATGTTTTTGGAATGAAATATTGAAGTTATAATAAAGGATGGGACATGTCGGGTTTTTTTTGAAAAGCGTGTTATTTCGACAGTTGGCAACCCCGATGGTATTTTTTTTGATGGGGAAATGTTAAGGACCGTTGTAACTCCAACGATCCTCAAACTATTGACGCACCTAAATATTTCCGTCAAGCTATTCGCGAAATAGAGCTACAAACAATCGGTAATGTATTACTAAATTGGGTTAACATTTGAATGAAATTGTTTTCCATAAATAATCGAAAGGTGCATTCTCTTCAATAAAGCAATATTTATTGAAAAATATTAAACGGTTTAGTTTTAATAACAATTTCAAAAAGAAACCAAGAGATGGTGGGTCCACTCCAGAGACTTTTGGTCGGAGAGTCTTCTGTCTATAGACTTATATAGAATTTTGTCTTGCACAAAGTCGCTGCTAAGTGCTGTAAAGAACCACAGAACACCCCAGAGATTTTCCGTCGATTGATTTGTCCGCACAGCCATTCCGTCGGTCGTTGCATTCAAACTTCACAATATGTAGAGAAGTCGCACGGACAAAGCTTTTTCTACCATAACACTGTTCGAAAATAGTAAGAATCGATTATCGTGGGTTGGTGCATTATGAATTCTTTCCGCAGAGCCTAGGAATATTATTTGAGCCTAATGCGTCGTTTGCATGAAGCTATTCGCCAGAAGCGGGTGCAATTATGGGCACAGAAGACTCGTTTTTGCATAAGGATCATGCACCTTCTTACACTGCTGCATTGGATATTTAAAACTAGTTGGCCAAAAATTCGACTCGTATCGTTCCGTAACTGCCCAATTCTCAGATTTAGCTCCATCTAACTTCTGGGTATTCCCGAAATTCAAAAAATCCTCCTCCGAGGACATTTTTGGTTTTCATTCAATTTAAAAATCGAAAAATTTGCCCTAGAATTTCGTTAACTACTGAAGATATTGGCATGAAATTTGTCACTATAAAGGCCCATTTACATCCCAAGGGCAAAGTAGAAACGCAAATTCGAGCTTTTTTACGTGAACGTGAATTCCAGACAGAGAGAAGAGCACACCAATTTCTGTGCGATAAAAAAGCTCCAATTTGCGTTTCCACTTTACGCTTGGGATGTAAACGGGCCTTAATGCTCCATAGTTTAGATGCCATAGTCAGATGCTTAGGTTTGAAGAGCCTTAACAGACTATAATATGCTTTGTTGGATTTTATGGTTTCATGGTGTTGTCAAGGTAGTTGAAGGGTTGCAATACATCAAAATCAGGATTCATTATCTTGATTGTGGCACCAATGCTAGATCATCTTCTCTACTTCTTTTGCTTTCATTGCAGTTGGTGAAAGTATTTTGTACAATCCTGGAACTTTCAATGATCTCCATGCCGTGTACGTAAGTTAGTATTTCGGTTGATTGGTGGAGTATTGTTCTGTTGATGGCACACTCGAATTCATTTTCTCAGTTTGAAAAACAGATAGGCCAAACCGTCCATTTTCGAAGTTTAATGCAGATGCTGATTTGGTTTGGCAGGGCTCCAGATATATTTAGGTACTTAGCTTGTCGCCAACATAATCGTTCGGTTTATTTGGATGAGACGCCGCATTCACTCATGACTTTGTAGAGTTCTGATGCGGCCATGCTATCATAGGCTTAAGGTTATGAAGAGGTGTTGAATTGAGTGTTTTGAAACTCGGGATATTTTGCCATCGTCTGCGAAAATTTATTCAGTTACTAATTTTCTTAGGAAGAAGACAAACAGATATTAGATTTTTCTACGGTATGGAGATATCCTGCTTTCCATAATAGCGAATAGATTATAAGCAGTAAAATCTAAGAATCGACTTGATGCGTTTGTTATGTATTTTTGTGTTTGGCATTTGAGACTATATCGAATGCTGCAATGTAGAAAAAGCGTGTTGGTGAATATGGGCTATGCAAAAATATATCAGGTCTCATTTGAATACACACATTTCTATACTATCTGTCTTAGAATACAAAGTTCGCAACGCATACCTATATCTGTTTCCAGCTATGGAGCGTCCATGGATGGTGCGGTTCTCACTACTGTTCGAGCTTCATCTCTCAGGTTTTGTTTGTTTTATCTGTGAACGCTTTTTCATTTCTTTTGTACTCTTTTTGGTTTAAAGTCTTACAACACTTCAATCTTTTCCCTTTTACTCCTATCTCCTAAAAAAACGGGTCGACAACAGTTGTGTTGCAACGGGTCGACAACAGAGAGCCAACGATGTGCTCTAGATTGCGGCTACGTGGCATCCGGAAGTTCTACCACCTGACCAAATTTGAATCCGTTGGACTACGACGTTTGAAGCGTAGTTGAAAGGATCGCCAGCAAGTTTTTTCATCCTTTTGTGATGTAGTTTTTTTATGTGAAAAAATCAGGCTTAGAAGTCACCCAGTATTTCCAGTCAGGTATGTTGTTCAGATCATGGTGCAATGTGTAGTCCCAGGGCTTGGCGATGCTGGAAAGATATCGTTGTGTAGGCTGCATTTTAACTGGACTGTTACATTGCCGCAGTTGTTGAAGAAACGCTATTGAAGCAGTATTGGCCGGTACTGATGGGGCTGCAATACGAAGTGCGTGCTGACGATTCAGAGCAGACAGGCCCTAATTCAAGCTATATAGGCTCTATTCAAATTACATAAGTGGAACATAAGAATTATTTTTTTAAGCTTTATTAATTTGGACTGTGTATGAAGTTTTTGATCATAAATTAGCAATAAAAATATACGTTGTGTGATTCGTTACTGTTGGTATCAATGCAAAAACATTTTCTTCAGATTTTAATATGATAACCTAAAATAACTTGTTAAATGCTTCGTTCAGAATGTCAAAGTGCAAATTTTACTATGTCCACAATGTGAAAGTGAATTTGCCGAAATTGTCTCTTCCAAAAGAATGTACACGGTTCGTTCTACCATCTAATGACCCGAAAGAAAAAAAAAAAAAGAATATAAATCACTTCTTTTAGTACAACATTTCTGCTTGTTTATTAGTGCGACACATAGATGGCACTAGTTTTAGTTTCGAATTTCCGAAATAAAATTCCATTCATTAAAGTTGAAGATGAACCAATATTTACTTAAGAGCGTTAATTGAAAAATGAGATGCAAATACAAAATTCGGTACGTAGTAGAGTGAGGGAGACGAAATGCCAAGTAATTTCACTGTGAATTGGATAAATCTTAATTTACGCCTGATTTCAATTCTCAAAATGAACAAAAACAAATTTTTCAGTACAAAAATCGCATAATTAATTCATGTGATTTTTATCCCTACTCAAAATAGTCCTTCTTATTTTCAAAGCTCTTTTCCATTTATAGAGTTTACTAAATAGGTAAACTGCAGTTGAAATTTTAGCTTGAATTCGAACCTAATACAAATTTAAATTCCTGATTCCATCTCTGGGTACAACAAAACTATGGTCGTATATTGAATAAGGACCGTCTTGATGTCACATAAACGAGAATTTCATGCATTTCATATCAAACCCTGCAACTCATCAGAAACACGTAAACCAACTCTCCTACAAACTCCAAATTCCATGTCACTCACAATCTCCAACGTCAAAAAGCAACAAAAGGCAACAAAAATCAATACGAAAAAACAACAACAATTCCCTTGACAGAAAACGTGTCATTAATAACGTTATAAATAATTTGGCATTAATTTCGCTGCAAGCCAAAGTAAAAAAAAACAAATCTTGCTTAATTCGCGCGATTAGCTCTTCGCTGCCGCGCCGCTGAGAAAACTGTGTTTTTCGCCGACTTGAGCGCTTTTGTCCGATCAACAGTTTCTCGATATTACGTAATCGGCGCAATCCCCAACCGCTTTTGCCGCTGGCTCGGTCTCGAACTAGAACTTTAGAATCGAGGTCGATCGAAGGAGGAAAATGCGAATCAGAAATTCATAGCGCTGCATTATGCAGTTCGGATTAATTTACCGTTTTTAATTAGGTTGGATTTCAGCCGTGCTCCAAATTGGACAATTTCGCTCTTTTTTCATGTTTCGACGATTGCAATCAATCGAAATTTATTGTGTGACTTAAGAATTGCGGACGCGGAGGGCTCGCGGGCTTGGGAAAGTGACCTAAAAAGAGAAGTTTTTCTTGAGAAGCACACGTAATAATTATAGGCCAGGACTGGGTTTAAGAATAATGTAATAAGTTCTAGAAGTTTTTCCTTTTTCAATTTTATACTTGGGTATGGCGGGAAAATGCAGGAGGGTTGGGGTGTGGGCGTGTTAACATGCGAAGAATGAAAAAGTTTGGAGTTGAAATCAGAGCTGAGAGAATTTTGTTTAAGTATCGGATTTCGATGTAATTACTTTTTTTTAACAAGTGCAAAGTATGATTTCAGTTAAAAAAAAGACTATGTATGTGCTATCTATGTATATAACGCAAAATACCACTTATACTCACTGACGGATCAGCAAATATCCGGGACTAAAATGCCTACAAACATGAAATTTGGAAGATAGGTGTTCTATAGGTCCTGGACATCTGGAAAGAAGGCATTTTCTGGAAATCCAACTTCCAAGGCGATAAGAGATTAAAGTTTGGATGGCAGTTACGTTTGTTTTAAATTCACAAGTATAATTCATATTTGGACTCTCTATTACAATTAAATTGAGACGTGTTTTACTGTGTTTCTAGCTTCTAATCCCACATATATAGTTAAACTTTGGTGGGTGGGCTCACTACCAAAATCATATAAATGCTGACTAGTGCAATTCAATAAAATCTGTCACAGATGTAAGAAAATAACCAAAGGGACTGACCAGGCAACGTTCACCAATGAATATCTGAACCAGGTGATGAGGTATGAAACAGGCCATTATAGATATTAGCAGCGTTCCACTGGACGATATTTTCTACTTCCAAGTACTACCCGTGCACTTATTATGTATTTACTTCTTATATCAAAAATCGCGTACCATTGGCCGTGTACACCGGCGTAGAAAATATCGTCCAATGGAACGCAGCTGTTAACACGTCTGCGCAGGGTTTGTGCACTCTCTGCTTCCTAATTCACAATAGGTTTCCTAGTATAAAGTTTCTATACGCTCGTACATCCCGAAAACGGCCAGAATATGCATTTTACCTAAAACAGTATTGTCGAAAGGACCAATAACTCGATAAAAACAGTAGTTCCGTGTTTTTCTGAGCTTTGCAAAGACGATACTTTTGCAACAACCCTTTTATATTGCGAAATTGCGACTAATGTGTAAAGGCAATCAATTCTACGGAAGTGAGCAAGAAAAGTCTATGGCAAGTTAACCGGGGTTGAAGACAGATCAGGTTTTTGGTCGAAGTGTACACCGTCAATCTTAGCATTGCTGAATGTTACATTACTACTGACGTCTTCTGTTGTATGATATGAATTTTCTTATGATACAGTTCACTTGGCCGAAGTTATTGGTGTAAATGTTGCAAAATTAAATCAAGAATAAAGAAATTCTTGCGCAGGAATCTTCTAGGAATGTTACGAATGTTCGTATTCGCATTCTCTTATACGAATGATTCGCATCATTTTAAACATTCGCATCGATATTCGTATTCGCTTCAAGTAATGCAAATGTTTCGCGAATGCGAATGTGTGTAGGTCGCGTCGTGCCTCGAGGAAAACAAAATTAAAATACGACAAATTTACAGATCAAGCTGGCAAATATCTGAGAGCTCCACCGGCCAGGGTTCCGAATGAGCAATTGTTCAGTACAGACGGCCTTATATATGAACCCCTTAAGGACCCCATTCACAACAGGCCGTAGCCTTTTAAGCCATGAAGGCCATACATTAGTACGTCTGACTGAGGGATGAGGACTTGATGCATACGTCTGACAGGCCGTGGACTGCAGGTGACTTCATGATTCCCTACATACACATAGGCGAGGACGACAGTTTAGCGTAGCAGGTTGTTAATTCAAGTACAAAGATATTCATGGCCTCAACAAAAATTTTAGGCTGGATAGAAATTCAGATCTTCAGGCACGGGCTGACGATAAATACCCATACACATAAAGAGTTTTGTCAGTTTTCTTGGACTGCAGCAAGACCGTCAGTCGTAGCATCCCTAAAACATACCCAGAGTTATTTTTGATTCTTGACAGTAGTGGGACTCCGTATCGATTTAGAGTTGAGCTTAGAGAAACTCTAAATCGAAAGTGTTTCTCTAAGTTAGAGTAGTTGGTATTCTGTAAGCAACTTAGAGCGAAGTACTAGATTTTCGTGGGAATTTATTACATTTTTATGAAAACACATTCGTTAACGATCTCTAAGCGTCAGTTGACATTGGAGGTTTGGAAAATATATTAGTAAAAAACTTTTCCAAGTAATAAAATTGTGAATAGTGAAAATATAATTATTATTTTCGAATTGAGAAGGAGAATAATAAGAAGAAAGAAGAAGTTTTTGGATTCCCTAGAAAATTAAGAAAGAAACAAAAAAGCAATTTTTTGAATACTTGCTGTAAACGAACATTAAAATATATCAATGTCATATTATTAAATAAAATGTTTGTATTTACATTTCCAATAATTTACCGTTCTACACAGGTTCTAAGTAACAGTTATAACGTGTTTTTAACTATTTTCCCGCTTTTTTATTTTTTTGACATGAGATTATCCACTTTTTAATTTTACTCAAGTGAGATTTGCCGCTTTTTTATTTGGCTCACATGAGATTTTAATTGTGAGTAAAATTAAACTCTAAGTTAGAGGAAAAAAGCTTTACAGAATTGCTTATTTACTCTAAATTTAGGGAACTCTGGTACAAAAATTTAAAATAGTCTATCGCAAAGATCCATTCTTTCTAACTTAGAGTAACACTAAATTTAGAGTATTTTTGGTTAGAGAATACCGTTTACTCTAAATTTAGAAATTTTACTCTAAAATCTAAACTCTAAATCCATACGGAATCCCACTACAGTTTTGGGCAGCTGTCAAATTGATGTTAGAGCAAATTCCGATTTGAAATGTCAATTATAGAACAAGAAATACTTATAATTCAATAGTAGATATGAATACTCCAATTCCAAAACTGCTTCCTTTCACTTTTAAAAATCAGTAAAGCAATGGCAGTTTCAACCTCTAAGTATACAAACTTCTTTAACCAATCTGGTCAACTTTTTTCAGTTTTACGGCTTGGTGGACATACATTTAGCAAATTAAGCCATTAAGAAATGGGTAACAGATTCGTTAAAGGAGCCTGTTCAGAGACCAAAACCGCGACTACCTCACTCAAAATGGAAGGAAGTAGTTTTGAGTATTCATATCAAAAATTATTGAAAAGTATAAAAATGTTATTTTTAAAAAAAAAATTGGTTTTTTTTAATATTTCCAAGTATTTTCCGAATTAATTATTCATAAATCGATTTTCCTGTTTGCGATTTGACAACTGTCAAAAGAAGAAGAAGAATTTTGCTTGCTATGCTTGCTCCAACAAATTTTGTGGGGCAGAGAAAGTGAGAATTCTCAAACCAAGGGAGGCTCAAAGAAAATAGAGCAGGGCAATTGAGAGCAGAAAAGAGCATTCAAAATGCTCAATGAACGGAAATTGATGATTTTTTCCGATCTAGATTGAGCTGAGAATAAAATTGCTCAATTTAAATTGTGGGAAAACAGGGTACAATAAGTAGTTTGTGTTAATTTATCTCGGAAAGGAGCTTATTTGTTTTTCTTATTAATGTATTGAAATTTTTCGCATTTTTGTATTGAAATTGCAAAGGTTTTGATATTCTGAAGATATTTTATCAGAACGTGTGCTCGTCCAAAAGTGAATTTCTAGATTTCGTCCTGGTGATTAGATGATATCAAGATTAATTGTGACAAAATGAAGGTAGCAAGCTTTTTGAATCACTATTCTGCACAATACAAAGTACAAACATACAACAATTGAACGTATAATTTTTTTGGTATCTTAACTATTTTTCGGTCAATTTTTTTTGGTCGCCATTTTGGTCATCGCCCTGAAACATAAAACGTGTCCCGTTTAGTAATTAAATTCGTTGTTTGGACATGTCGAATACAATAGAAATGTTATTTTTATTTTAAAGTGAGAATAGCTGAAAAACATGTAAAAAACATGTTACGCCCGCCAGACTAGTAAAAATTTGTTAATTGTTATTTTTTATCAATTTTTGAATTTAGCTAAAAAAAATTTTTTTTCCAAAAGACCTTCTTGAAATTAATACAGTTTGTAGTAAATAATGAACCATTTTGAAAAAATTTGTGTTAATTAAATTCTGACAGACTTTTTGTTATAAATTATTTTTTTTATAAAAATGCACTACATAACACCTCCTTGATTTTTTTTCTAAAAATAAGTTTAAGATCTCTTCTATCTATTACAACTTGTCTGGCTGACAATTTGTGTTAATAAACTTGTCAGACTGAGTTTTGAATTAAGAATAAAGAATTTTGAGGTGTTCGATGGGGTACCTTTTTTGTCATGGGAGCTTAGACTATAGGGTTTCTATATTCTATCAATATTTACTATTTCAATGCATCCAAATCTGAAAACTTCTTAATTTTTACTATGCAAATGTCATCGTAGTGATAGTTGCATTTTGACAGTTCAAAAATGGGGCGAAATTTCAAATGACACCTTATGTTGAAAGTTCCTTTACTTTACTTACTTTTTTAATTAAGATCAGTTCCACAATTTCTGTAGAGACTGCTGAACATTTTATTTTTGCAGGACAAATTTTTAGGCGACTTCCTAACATCTGCTCAGGTCAGAAGTGTCAAAAAATTCGGGGAAAGGTTTGAATCTTCATTATTGACTTAGATTAAGATCTGCCATTAATTTCCCACCATTTTAGTAAAACCAAATGTGTACTCTCGCCATAAAAATAGTCTTTTCCGCCATCATATGCCAAACTCGTTCTGTGTCTCGAATTCCAGTCTATCAAATTCTACTCTTTTTTTACTGGAAAAAGTGATATTTTTGTCAAGGCATAAAATCTAATAATAATCTGCACTCGCACCATTCCAGATCTATGGCATTTATATGATGAACAGTAAAAAAACTCACCTCAAGCCTTCCACCCTCGCTAATCTGAATTATTTATTTTTTTTGAATGAATCCTAAAAGGTTAAAGTTGAAACATTTTCAATAATTTGTCATTTAGTTTATATTTATTATTAGCAGTATATTTTTTTGTCAAACCTTCAACCGGACTCCATACCGGAATGCCTTGAAGAAAATCAAAAAAAGGGTAAAAACCTTAAAAAATTCGTCATTTTCCGAGGAATGAAACCGTGTTTAACAGGTTTCGCGGTCGTTCATTTAAAAATCATCAAACTGATTCCATTTCACTCGTGTTTTATTTTATTTTTTTTTTTTTTTTTTGGAGATAATTACTGAAACAGGCTTCAAGATTCTTCAATTAAAAAAAGGCCATCAGAGTTCATCAACCAAATTTTAACCTTCGCAAAAAATCAACAAAAACCTCTCACAGATAAAAGAACGTTCCATATTCAGAGATTACTGCATCTCGGCCTGACGCAATCGCAATACTGCCAGAATCCCTCGTTTCGGCGGATTCGAAGCTTTGTTTACATCAGTAGCTACTCAAGCCGAGCTTAATCTACACACAGTACGTCACAGCGACTGAGACGGACCAGCGTTCAGCATTCCGGATAATCCGTGGATCAGGTGCAATTAAAATATCGTGGATTAAGCTACAGACACTCACACACGGTCGAAGCTTCCAGCTGACTTTGGCCCTGACAATCTCCGAATCAATATGCATGCACTGAAGGCAACTTTCGGTCAAGTCTTGCTACTAGAGCTCCGCGGCGTCGCCGTCGTCGGCTTTACACACAAAAAAGTCAAGAACAACAGCCTTTGAAGGTAATGCGCGGTAACAACGCGGTAACAACGCGGTAAAAACGCGGATTGAAATTATATTTTGTTCAGCACACACAAAAAAAAAATTGATGTAAATTTTATGGAGTAGGAAGAGACTTTTTTTGGGGGAGTAGGAAAGAAAGTTCGGTCTATTTACGACTATCGTGTTTCTGCTCGATCTTTGCCGAAGTTGTTTATGCCCAAATTATGCTGCCTTAACTGTTTCGGGCTCAGCCATGAAAATTATTTGCTTGCGGAAAATTTTGAATGTTAAACTGCTTTTTTTTCAGTTGAAACCTGAAAACGACGCTCGCTTTTTAGCACTGCTATATTTCATCGAAAATGACTTGTTATTATTGCTATTCAGGTGCTGAGCACCTTTAGTGAGTTCAATAAGAGTCGATTATTACTGGACATGGCGATCAGAGCGATGCTCTTTTTGGAGGCAAAAATTTCGCTTATGGCTTTTTGGTGCAAGTTTCAAGTCTCATTTGCATAGTAAACATATACTACAATGTCGTGCGATGCTTTTAACTGCTATGTGATACTGATTGAATGTTCTGTTCCAATGCCTAAATCATTTTGGAAAAACTTAGTAGTTCCACTCGATCATCGAAGTCAAGCAGTACAAAGTGAGTTTAGTATTTGAATAGGGGACCACTTGTAAAGTCGGCGTATCGTTGACAATCTCTCCTTCTGGGTTTTGTTTTCATAATCTTTTAAACTAAAGCTTGTTGGCAGCTCTTGACATATAGTATAAGGTGAATCATAGTTTGTCCCAAGATACGGTTGTATTTGATATTATCATAAGGTAGCTTACAGGGTCGTAGAACCATGCGTAATAGATTCAAAGCCAAACTAAGCTAGATTTAAAAATTTGGCTGCATTTCCATAATCGGGCCATACGCAACTCGTCGACTCTGCAATGACACTATATGCAAATTGCTATCGCTCTATCTTGAAAGTAAATAAATCCGACCTAAGCGCTGGGGTTGAGATTGAACAGGCACCTGGGTGATGCGAGGACATTCTTCAGTTTTTAGTGTTATCGGAGCCTGCCTGCAAAAAAAATCACAGTTTAAACCTCTTCCGTAAACCTACAAGATGTGAGTGAGTTTTTCCTTGGGTATCCCATAGTGCACTCGTATGGTACACGGACGACCCTGCGCGCGAAGTGTCAGATAGAAGGGGAGGGTAGGAAATGCCAGGATCTAGCATGATTCAGCAGATCGGATAAGCTTCAGCACCATAGTTACTGTCAATGAAGCAGATGCCTACACCAAATTGGCATTTAGCTCTGCTACCTAAACTCCTAAACTTGGTGTTCAATCACTTTTACGGAACTGGAATAAAAGTTTCCTTTCCTTCAGTTCAATCAAGGTCATTCTTGATGGCGTCAAATCGAAACCCCAACCGAACTCTGCCGGGTCCCTCAAGGGTCAATTCTTTACCCTAATTTTTCTAAAACGACCTATTCTCAATCCCCGCCAACCCAATTCACGATTGTTCCATCGAAATGAACGATCTCCTGCCTCTACGTCCTATAGACGTGATACCAAATACCGGCTTATTCCCTTCGCTCCAATTTTCGCGCACGATAAAGACAAGGAATTCCCACCTAAATACAAGAACTCGACTGTGAAATCAGTATTTCCAAAACTTTCGCCTCAGTATTTCCAAAAACTCCTACAGCATCCAAGAGTTCAACGTAGGAGTCATCGAGATCTCCTACATAATCCTCCTGACTCCTCATAATCCCAAACCTGTTCTTTCCAGTGTACTAAGGTCCTTCTTCTTCTTCTTATGGTGAGGTATTGGGTCCAAAGTAGAGCATCACGAGACCGAGACAAGACGAGATCTTTAAGACCCTCGTCTCTATCTCGGTAAGTCTCGACCATTTCGAGTCTCATCTCGACTCTCGGCGGATCTTGCCCATCCTAATCTTGCCTCGTCTCGTCTTTCGCGGCAAATATAAATTTATGAGCCCATCACAGCTTTTATACTTATGGACTCAACTTATACGTAACCGGCGAGAGAAAACAAGAGTCAAAAATGTGTTTATCCGTGCATGAAAACCACGTCCTTGCTTTGAAAATAACGGCGCGTGCGCGCTTCATCAGATACTTTATTTTATCAGACTTGTTTGCTGTTTTTTTGCCGACGAGATCTCGAGCGAATCATCTCGTCTCGACGAGAATATGATTGTCGAGACCGAACTTTACTCTCGTTTCTCGAGTCGAGACCAAGACGAGACTTTCGAGTTTGTCGAGATCTCGTGATGCTCTAGTCCAAAGTACAGCGGATCCGGCTTGGCATATTGCACTACCCCCGCTATAGCTCATTTTTGTAGCCCAAGCTACTTGAATCGATTCAGCAGTCTGCTTACTGTTGGAACAGGCTCTCAGTAAACAACTCACCATCGCAGGGCACTCACAGATAACAAGAAGAGCGACTCATCCTCCTCAAGGCAAAGTCCGCAGGAGTGTTCATCCGCTCTTCTCCTATTCTTCATAAGTGGGAGTTCAGGGTGCAGTGTTTGGTAATCAAGGCACAAGTATACTGACATCCTTTCTGCTGCGTCCCAACAATTACTGGGCTGCGTTAAGAAACGGACACTGAGTTGAGTGTTGGCCAATTCTTACCCGGGTTTCCGGCATTCCGAGTGTTTCATCAAAGTTCTAGCCAGGGCATCCACACCTTTTAATTGGCCCATAAAAGCTCCACAAGGATTGTAGGAAAGGAAAGGTCCATCCTGACAGAGCCTCCATATCCCGAGAAGGCATTATACAATTTGATGCGCCCGATGCCCAGAGGAGATCGTTAAACGACAGTGCAAAACTACTCACTTTAAATCTTGCTTGTTGGCTGGCTTGTTTGGTTTTGAAGGATATGCTTCCTCTCGCCTACTACACTCGTCCGCCTCCTTTCCCTTGGGGGTAGCCCAGCATCCATGCGGAGTTAACAGCGTTATCACTTGAAGGTCGCAGTAGAATATTGGGAGTGAGATGGGGGAGGCGTCATATCCGAAGATCCGCCATAAGGTTGCAAATCACTCCCCATGCGACCCCAGTACCTAAGATTTAGATATTGCACCATGACTTGAGCAATGACACGGCGGACTGTTAGTACAAAGCGGACTGCCACATAAAAAAAACGCACCTACGAACGTTTATGAAGGGTCTGTACTAACAATTCTCTGACTGCCAAGAGACGTCTAGTTTGGTGTTGCCAGCTTACTGTTGGTGAACTGTGTATTCTGACTTAAGTTGCCCTTATTTAGGACTATGGTCATCAGGACAGGACTTAGAAACAATGGAAAACCATGCCACCGAATGGATTTGAACCACGGACCTCTAGGATGTAAATCGGGGCCCTTGAACCTTAGGCTACCAAAGCCGACCTTCTTAGCTCTGTAATTTCTCTGACAAGTTATTTTCGACATACATTTAACCTTTCCTGTAAGTATTCTTAATACTAGACATAATATTACGTCTCGTGTGTGTTCCGAGGAGTGTATTCAAACGAACTTTACTTGCCAGAATTATGGACTTGTCATCGGAGATCCAAAAGGCATGTACGAAACCACATCGTCATTATCATCTCAAACATCTCAAATATTGTTGTTGTAATTTGCAAGGGAAAAGGATCTCAGATTTGACATTCGAAATATCTCGGATTAAAATATTGCAAGCAGCATGTGTAAGCGTAACACCGGATTCGCGATTTTTCAATATAATCCGGGATAATCTAGGTTGATGTTTATGATAAAATCTCGAATAATTATTATCTTCATTGATTTTTAGGAGCCCAAATTAAATGCGAAGGGGCATAAAGAAGGATTCTAGTGTCTTTCTCAAAAAATAGGAGGGATTTCAAAAGAACGAAAAGTTCAGGAAAGGGCACTTATTTGACAAATCCAAGAATGAAAGAGAGTGTAACGGTCGGTTATTTATTGCAAAATTCTCATTATTAATTATTCCCCCATCTATCGGAAATTTTAGAAATTAATAGTCCAATCACTTCAGAAGCTTTTTGATGCGAAACTTTTTTGGAATCACGTAGGCAAAGAAAAACAAAATTTTTTCTAGGAAGGAAAAAAATTAAAAAGTTTTGACAGTCGGGATTTGAATGTCGAACAGAGAGTTCGATTTAGAAGTTAGCCGAGAATTGGTCAGTCTTTAGTATCCGGAGGCGGAAGAGTTTTTTTTAATAATCCGGACGAGGATTGAGTCAGTTTTATGATCCAGAAGAGACGGTCAGGCTTTAGAATCCGGACGAACGAATCGCCTGTTATAAGGGAGGCAATTATCTATTCCTACTCAATACACAAGAGCTGCAGCTGTTTTCAAAAAGGCAATTGAGGAGAAGATATCAGCAAAATCTTTGGAATTCCAGGAACTGTAGGCTGCGAGCTAAGTCGTTCTGGATGAATTAGGAGAACAGGACGAAGAACACTGGTAATGTAATATTATTATACTGTACTTTTTTTGTTCGGTGGGATAGCCATCGTGCCGTAGTGTGTATCTAAAACTGGAGGCGAGCGGATATTGTGGAGCATCTGGAGCGCTGCTGGCAGTGCTTCCCCAACACGATCGAGTTAAGTTCTCAGTCGTTTTTGTTGGATCTCGACCCCCTCGTGACAGACTGGCATAGAGGGAAGCTCGTTCACCATATAGCGGAAGATTTGAATTGAAGAAAAAAAAAGTTGTTTAAAGAAAAAAAAGAGGAAAAGTTTTTTAGAGCTGGTGAAAAAAAAAAAATAAAGTACAAAAGTTCTTTTAGGAAGAGAAATTTAGAAACAAACGTTGTTGGAAAATTTTTTCTTCTGATGGTTTTTATCTATTGAACTGTGTCAAATGTGCATTCAAAAATCCGGGAAAATCTAATTTGTTTTGTTGCTGAAGTCAGGAGGTGGTGTAAACACTTTTGGGCAGAACGACGGTGCAATATAGGCTGTATGCAACTAATGGGAAATATTGGTATAATGAGAGCATCGCACCATGAGGACACAGTTCGTTTTTTATTGTAATTATGCTAAAATTTTATTACCTATATTTAAATTGTAATTATCTATATTCATTTTTAATTATCTATATTAACATTTCATTACCTATATTCAATATATATTTACACACTTTTCATACATAATAGGTAGTATACCTTTTGATAGACATAAAAACAAAATTTTTTTAGGTATAGTACACTATATACATACTGTGGTGGCCAACAAGCATTCCTTTGGTTTGAGCCTTTTTAGTGGGTAGTATTTGTTTATTTGTTGTGCCCAGATTGTATTGGTAAGGTGCCCCGTTGGGTTGTTTGTTTTTTTTAAAGAAAAACCTTAACCAGGAAATGGTAGTTCACTTCACTTTGGCCAAAGCGACGTCGATCCTTTCCGTTTAATCTTGAATCCAGTGAGTGCCCCCCCCCATTACATTCAACACACACCGTTTCACTTTTCTTGCGTATAATTGGTAATAGTTGGTTGCATCCACATTACCTAGAGTATAAGTTTGTTTTTGTTTTGATTTACTATTACGTACTATCTAATTTAAACTTACCTTCATTTTGTTGTTAATTAATTCTATTGTCTTGTGCTGTAAGTAATATATAATATATTTGTTATCCATTTCTTGAACTCAACGAGTATTAATAATTATGACAGCTTAAAGGGGTAATTTATCCAGGATGGTTGGGTGTTGCTTTCTCTCCAGGTTTCTCTCATCGTCGCGTTGAACAATTACAGGTCCACCAGGTCGTTGGTAACTTCCAGCGATGAATACCTTTGGCTAAGCTAGGACAAGAACGATATGAAGAAATCTCCTCTTTGAATAATAGGTAAGTGGTGAATCATATGTGTATATTTCCGGTCACACACCCCCACGACCCCTTCCGGCGAGCTAGCGTAAACCGTGTGGCCGGTTTAGCATCCCCTATAAATATTTAGGAAACTAGGGAGGATGCGGTCTTTCAAATTTTTTTATGTTTACCCAAGCATGATGGCAGTAGCCTTGCTGTCACCAGCAAGGAGCTCCATTATGCCGGTACAAGAGAAACTACATATATCATTTGTGAAGGAATAAAAATTAATAAAATAAATTAAAATGAATGAACGTTCACCTATCCAGAATCCATTTCTTTTTTTTTTTTTTTTTATTTGGAAGACTAGAGCTCAGGGAAAGCCCTTTGTACTGTCGACAATCTATTTTCTTCGTATAGAGTGCAATGTCGAACAGCAAGCTCTAGTCGATAGATAGTGAAGGGGAAGAGAGAAGTAGGAAGGAACTGCCACAACCACCTAACTCCAACCATTTCTATCGCGACTCTGGCATCGGGGCAATGAGAAACAACTCGCTGGAGTGTTATGCCTCCTGAAACAAGTTGAATCCCATCAACCAACCGATGACATGCGCTTGGTGGAGCGGGGTAGTGCTAGCGGAAGACTATGACAGGAGGGAAGGTGGGAAAGGCGAAGGACCGTGGGGCTCTGCCGGGACTCGATCCCGGGACCTCTAGGATAGTAGCCAGGCGCCTTACTCCCTAGACTACCGAGGCCCATCTGATGAAATCAGACCTGCCTCACTGCCGCCACCAATCGAAACCAGTCAACATGAACTTTCCTTGCAACTCAATATTATCTTCCAAGGATAGAAGTAACACAAGGTTTCAATATCAATAAAGCAAGCCTAGACGGTCAACGCACTGGAAAATCACTTTCAATCCGCTTCTTTTTAATTATCGTGGCCAATAATAAAAGACAGTAGTTCACTTTTACTCTGTTGACTTTATGGCGTGGGAGCCTCAAAAAAGTGGACGTGAACTTTTGGATTTGAGCGCCTCGGGGTGGACTTTCAAAAACTTCACTTAATTGTTGGCACTTTTTATCATCTTTTGCAGCGCCAAGAAGCTAAGTGCGAAAATTACAAGAGTTGTTTTTGTAGTTAGAGCAGGTCGTCGGGCGTTATATTTTGGGCTGGTCCAACAGTAATTGCGTTTTTCTTTCTGTGTAAATGGGCGAATTTGTTATGGGAAGAGTGGGGTTTATTAAACAATGTATTTTTTTAGTTTTGTGGATGGTCTTTTATTATCGTTTAAGCATCTTCAACTTGAAGAGAATTTCTTTTTGTTTAAGTAAAATAAAATTTGTTTCAAGATCGATTTGATATCCTCATCATGAGCAATTAATTATTTTGTAACTTGAGCATAAAACAAACGAAACAAATGCTTTTCTGCTAATGTTTGGATTTGTGAACCTTTTGAATTTTAAACAAGGTGGTCCAAGGCGAATGCTATAATGGCAACACATAGTGCATTTGTGATTATTATTTCTGAGCGATCGCACTTTTCTACTTATTCAGTTGACAGCAAATACATCATTTAAAGTTAATGGTTCGATTTTGTTCTGGAACTAATTCAAAATTGTCAATTTCTTTTGAAAACTCTGACACTGAAGAATATACTATTGATTGTCTAGAGCTGCATCCGTTCCGCTGTCTTCCATAATGAGCATTAAAACTATTTCGGTAGGCTTTACGGAGCCACAGACGGGTCTAGGGTAGTGATGAGCAAAAATAGTCTTGGTCTTGCAGTTTTGTCTGGTCTTGTGTTGGGCTTGCAGCTTTAGCAAAACCAAGACCAAGATTTAGCTATGCTCGCAAGACTGAACAAGACCAAGACCAAGAGCAAGACTATATTGGTCTTGTCTTGGTTTTGCGTTTGATCATCACTAGTCTAGGGTCTCGGCGCCTCGCCACTATCCCAGAGATTGGCATTCGATTCCTTCTCAGTGATCTTTTTGTATTAACTTCTTGCTTCATTATTCCTCGATTTGTGAAAAAAGGGCTCTTTTTGGAATTTCTCACCCTCTTGAAGGACTCTTTTGAGACAGGCAGTGCAATCCTTCTTTGTGCCTCTTCACATTTACTTTAAGTCAACGAAGATAATACTTGTTCGTGACTTTATCATAAGCATCAACCTAGATTATCCCGGATTACATTGAAAATACGATTTTACAACGTATTCGATTACACATGATGCTTGCAATTTTTAAATCCGAGATATTTCGAATGTCAAATCTGAGATCCTTTCTCCATGCAAATTACAACAAATTATTTGAGATGTTCGATATATGAGGATGACATTTTCTTACTTGTTTTCCCTCTTCTATCATCACCTATAAGCAAAGTAAGAAAGGCGCCTCTTGTTCAATCACCGAAGTTGGTGTTGTGTATCGTTAGCTTGTAGAGTAAATTCACTTGTTGTACTTGGGATGCGCTTTATGATATGATAAAATCTTTGATAGTATAAAAAATTAATATCTGTATATTTCAGGTCTCAGGAACTTCGATTGGTCTTCCGCAACCAGTTGTCTCTGAGTCCAATTGCTATCAGATAGTTAAGGAGGAGACAGACTTAGTAACAACCTACAGACGACTGTCATGCATTAGGCAATTCGTCACATACCAATCGCCCCAAATAACGTGCGTAAATACGTCATTTGGCTTATATAAGTTTACGAAATACAGTCCAAACGTTCCATAGGTTCATAAACGAAGTTACGATATACCTCGACTTCGTTTATTTCTACTTTGACAATATACTTATCGCCAGTAGAATCGAGATCACCTCGAAAAGCCTCGGTTTTTGGAGCCTCAGAGATTAAGTTTCTATGTCATCGGATTCAGTCTATCGTTGATCTCGCACCTCCAACTTCTATCAAACAGATTCAGAAGTTCTTAGGAATGATGAACTTTTATCACGGCTTCGTTTCCAATCTGTCTAAAATGTTCCTACCTATCAATGACGATTTGAGATACTTTCTGAACCATTCGCGTGCTGCATTGTCTGGCTGCATACCTCAAAGTGAAAACCTCGATGACAGAAGCAACTCTGCTGAACCGTCCAATCGAGGATGCAAAATACACTCGAACGACTGACGACTCTGATTACGCAATCGAATACGCATTGAAACACGTCAACGATCACCAGTGACCACCTCTAGCTTTTTACTCCATAAAGCTGTTACCAACAGAACAGAAGTAATCTGCATATAATCGCGAAGTCCTCGTCATCTATGCAGCGATCTTACACTTCCCTTATTTCGTTGATTGACGCAATTTCTTTGTCTATACTGATCGCGCCCTTCACACAAAGACCGAACGATCCCCTAGACAGGCAGAACATTTGGGTCTAATCTCGCAATTTACCATAGACATCAGAAGTGCGTCAGGTTATCAAAACCTTGTCGCAAACTACTCGTTACGAAAACTGGCAACCGACAAAGTTGAGTCAGTCACCTTCGACCTGTCGATTCTATCTCAGGTTCAACAAGGCGTCACCGAGTTAAAATCACTTCAAAGGCACCCCAGCAACGATTCACGGGTAAGTCTAGTGCTCACACCATTACGTTTTACTACTCATGAGGTTTGGTATGAAACTTGCACAGGCATTACTTTCCTTATATACCTACCCACTTCTTTACGCAGACTAGCGTTCAACTTCGAATACGGCCTGTCTCATCCTGGTATTCGTGCTACAAGACGATCCATTACTCAGCAATACTTCTGGCCACCGATCAATGAAGACTGCAATAAGTGATCTCGATCGTGACTTGGTTACCAAAAGTCTCTAGTTTCTCAAGACATACCAACGAAAACTTGCTCCTTTGGTCGAGTGGAAGTTGCCCGTTTTTATGTTAGGCATCCGCACACCGCACGGCAATCAAGACCGACTTACAATGCTCATCAGCTGAACTTGTCTACGGTCAGAACACTACAAACTGAAGTGTTTAGTTTCTAAACACTTAAAGTGTTTAAACCGTTGCTGTCTACTTTTAAACGGTTAGCGGCCTTTAATGAAAGTAAATAACTAAAGTGTTATTCAAGCACAACTGTCGTTTTTCCAAGCGGTCCCCCCACTAAGTACTAACCATGTCCAATGCTGCTTGATCTCCATGACCGGTCTTCTGAGTATGCGAAATGGCACCCTTTGTGGTCACCAACATAATAGCCTAAAATATCGGTCACTCATACTTTTCGTCGGTCTATTCTGATAGGATATCATAAAACTTTTAAAGTGTTTATTTCTCCATAAGTGATTATCATAACTAAGGGCCTGTGCGAATAGTGAATAAATTGATGACTAAACTAAATTTTGCAGTTTTTGGGGATAATGTAGGGAATTGCTGTGTGAATTCTTTTGATGACTAAATTCTGTCAGTTATTCAAAAATTTAAATTGTAACCATAACAACAATTTAGTCAACTGTCGAAAAATTTAGTCTACTCGCCAAAAGACTAAATACTGTATTGTCGACACTAAATTTTAGTTATAGAATTCACACAGGCCCTAAGTATTTACTATCGCAAATGTTTAATTGAAAATAAGTGTTTTAGTTTCCAACACTTCTATCGTTTTATACTTAGGTTCAAATTATTTGGTAAACACGTTTGATTTTGGGAAATCTGACAGATAGAGATCTCTTCCTTGGCCAGGAGGTATAGGATTATTCTTGAGAGGATGACGGGTAGTGGGAATATCGAGGACTAGTAAGACGTTAATAAATTGGCCACACTAGAAGCAAATCTCAGCGGTGAGGAATGTTCAGAAGCTGTTGCGTATGATGAAGAGGAGGTATTACAAGATGCATTTCATTTCAATATCAATCCCGAGGTGGAGGAGGTAAAAACATCAGGCACTAACTCTTGAAAGACTTGGCCTGACTACAGCAACCAGAGATTACGTGGAAGAACATCACCAGAATCGTGTCTATGATCTCGCAATACTCGTTAATTGATGAACATGGGTTAAATTGATAAAACCTTACCAGACTCATTGTCGCAGCTGTGGGGAACAACAAGTCAGCGAGACAATCGATCATTTTCTGTGCAGTTCCCCGGCTCTGACAACGATTAGATAGCAGTTGATGGTCTTGATTTAAAAGTACCCCTAATTTACTGTCCTATAACGTTTTGGATGAGTGCAGTTACAAAACAATGCCTTCAGAGTCAATTGTGCACCGACCTCCATTCTTGACCTAGGTTGTCGCCTTTACCTAGTTATTCACTAGTTCGGAGCCTCAGTAGTGTAGGGGTTAAGACTACTGACTACCATGCCAAAGGTCCGTGGTTCGATTCCACGCAGGGCCATGGTCCTTCATAGTTTCACTTCTCTCACTCAGATAATGTTACATCTTTCCTCTCTTCCCTCTTTGCAGCCATTTCCTGGGCTCTGTTCTGCCGTACCATGGTTTGGCGTATGAGGAGATGATTTTATGAGTAGATTTTGAAACGTATACAATGTTGGAGTAAGCTTTACGCTGAGCCTGAGCTTAGAAGTAGAAACCAGAGGTCCTACCAAATCTGAAAAATTTTATATTTTGCACTGGTTCGTGTTTTAGCCTTTATCCTTGATTTGAGATATGGAAAATCCTCGTTGATGTTTACGGCACCTAAGGGACTTATTAACATAAAAATGACTACGTGGTGTTTTAAAAGTTTTCCTTGCAACTTTTTCCATAGGGCAACTAGAGGATTTTAATTAACTTAAGCGAAACAAGTAACAACCGATTTCAAAGAATGAGGATTTTCTGTTAAATATACAGATTGTAAAATAAATCTATTTTTAGTAAAATCTATATATAAAAATTAATGTGTGTATGTATGATCGCTATAGGCTCCTACACCGTGCAACCGATCTTAATGAAATTTTAACCATGTGCTATTTACATTCAAACTTAGAACATAGGCTATTTTATTACTTTCTAAAGTCACTCATAGATGGCGCTGTCATGGAGAGCTTCGTTGAAAATCATCGCAGAGCTTTGAATTTTTGCATGAAGTTCCGTGGAGGTCTCCTATGATACAGCCCGATTTTCGAAATTCAAAATGGCCGCCGAAATATGACCGAAATTCAAAATTGCCGCAGAAATATGGTTGAATTTGCCAATTTTATTCCGATTCCAATGAAAGTGGGTATCTAGGGGTTTTTAAAGTCGCAAATAACGAATTTGTGGTCAAAACTTATAAATTCAAAATGGCCGACGAATTTGCAAATTGTGTTCCGATTCCAATGAAAATCTGTATCTGAGGATTTTTAAGGTAGCAAATAACGACTTTATGATAAAAATTTAAATTCAAAATGGCCGTATCAATATGGCCGGCGAGTTTGCGAATTGTATTCTGATTCCAATTAAAATCGGTATATGGGAGTTTTTAAGGTAGTAAATGTATGAAAATTCATATCTCGAAAAATGCCATGTCAATGGATGGTTTTTATTGTCTCGATCAAAATCTCAGATCCCTAATAGTTTCACATTTTGTTATTTGGAATCAAAAATACCAAAAAAATGCCTTTTTCAAACTCTCCTACTGTATATTAAAATTCATATCACCTGATTACTACTATTGGCTTTTGGGAGCAGCATAGGCGCACCGGGTCCCAGCTAGTTATTTATAAAAAACCTTGATTTTTTCTATTTTGACAGAGACAAACTCTTTTTTTTTATTCATTTCATAATCATTGAGGACCACACTATGTTTTTTTCTACTTGTTATTCGTAACTGTACATTTCTTTGATTTTGAATAAAATATAAAAATTATTCCAACGTATTTGTTTGTGATTTTACACAAAAAAAGCACAAATTCAATACTAAATAACATGATTTGATCCAATTAACCTCCAAAAAGGTAAAAAACGATCCCCGAATAACCCTCAAAACATTTATGAATCTCGATAGACTTTTCAAGATCACTTCCCGATAATTGATTGCGCGATAGAATATGTGCAGCGCTACAGCCGATCGAAGTTATTTATCAAATCCATCCACAATAAAAGCATTATCCGATCACACACCGTGAGAGAAGTTATGAATAATTGAATAAAATTAATTAAGCAGCGACGCGCCCGCTAATAGCATGGCCGCCACCGCTCCAGGAGCCCAAATTGCACATTTACCGTGGCTACAATTTAGCTATGGCTTTTTGCATATCGGTTAAGCGCGGTTAAAGCAGAGCAATTTCCGTAAACAATTTGCGCAGTCCAATCACGTACAAATTTATACATAAATCTGTCGTGCCGTTCGGTTGTTTGTTGTTCCAATTACTGTCAGACTGTACGAAGGGACGTTTCAATTAAAGCTAAAGCTGAAATTGAAATTATTAATTTAGAAATTTTTATATCGATTTTGTGTGAACTTTGAATTTACCTTAAACTTTTGGCATTGAAAAGATACACACAAAAAAAAACTATCTGAGATCTGATGGAAGTTTTATGCTAATGGTCGAAGATGACGACCGCTGTAGGGACACAAAACAGTTTTTAAGTTCATAGGCAACGATTGAGAAATTCCACGGCGAGGTTTCGTGTTTTATTTCCGATTTTTTGAGGAAGAGAATTTACAATTCTCAAAGTCACCTATGAAAACAAATTTTGTTTTTCGTGCCTGGAGACTTCTTGGCCAACAAAGACCGATCGACAGCTAGAAAACCAACCAAAAACCCAAGGCTAGGCTTGGAACTTCGAGGCAGGCATACCTTCAGTTTTATTCATACGTAATTTCCTACTCTTAGCTATTCACGAAAATCAATTAGTCTTTATCTGATTTGGTAAATGGAACTAATTGATCCATTTGATCTCTGTTAAAAAACCTTTCGGCAAAAAATAAAAACCTTAATTAGTCGACCAGGTAAATCACCATTTCAAATATTTTTGCACTCAGCAATTTCATAGCATACACAACAACAACAACAAAAAATGTTATAGCACCACTTTTACTCTCGGAATCATTAACAGCTTGTGACCTTATCGGGTTTGCTTCTTTGGCTCCTCAACTGGCTTCGGTGCGCCAATCAACCCGCCAGTAAAGGAAAACGTTCAAATCTTCGGCTAGATCCACTCGTTCCAACAACAGCCAACAAAAAAAAGATCTCCAACATCTAAAATGCACTTTCTCCTATCACCGAGTCGAGCCGTAATGGTTCCGTTCGCTGCATATTGAACTCGAAAAGTCGAACTACCATCGGATACTCTTATAGATGGCCCCCAAGTCGGAACGGAACCGAACGATCGTCGCATTGCGCTGCGGCTATGCCAAAAGAGAGTGAATTTTGACTTTACTATCACTGATCCTATTGCGATTCGCTTTTACTATCTTTGCGCATGAGTTGCGCAGTTAGCTTTGCGCACGATTGTCCATAGAAATGACCCCGAACTACGGACAACACTTTGCCGGGGCTGATCTTCGCGAGATTTATCTGCGAACGAGGCCAAATCACCTACGGAATCGATTGTTAACTAGCTTTTGCCGAAGGGGTCTTTATGGATTCTTGGTTTTGGTTAATTTATCTTCGACGTCTTCTTCTTCTTCTACGATCACCGCGCTGGAAATTAAGAAAAATTTCGTTTATTTTGTAACTCCCCGCGGTTTGCAACAAGAAAGAGAAATTTCCTCGAGGCGAAGCGAGTTTATTGCTAACAAGTCGTCGTTATTGGTTTACTCCTCAAGGCCGTTCGGTTTTTTTGTATCGATTTTTGATAGTATTCACGAAAAACAGTCCTTTAGGGTTTCTCTCTGCAGTTTTGAAAAAAACAACAAAAGTCATTACTAATTACTCACAAGCGTCATTTCAGTCGACTGTTTTGAAAATTTCCATATTCGAGGAATATTTCATGAAGCAAAAAATTAAATAACGCGATGGCAAAATGTCAATCAAGTGTCAGCTTGTATACAGCTGTAAAAAATTGGTCGTCGGTCATCGATTTTTAACAATAATTGGTGAAACTTTATAATTTCACGCGGTGATTAAAATTCGAACTAATTTTGTCTGAAAGCAGTCGCATACCTTATGAAATCACAAATTGAGGAGTATTTTTTTGTTACTAGTTAGAGGTAAGCCCCTTGTACCTACTGTCCTCGGTTCTATGAAGAGTCCAATGTCGAGGGAATCCGGGGCCTGGACCTCAAAACCCTACGGACATAGCAATATTTTGGATCTGCTACCAGAGGGTATGTTCGCTACAACCACAGACAACCTTCTCCCTAGATTGACCTTTAGGAAGGATTTCTCCGTCGAACTACCCTCAAGAAGAGATTGGCGAAACGGAGACGTCCTGCGAAAGTTCGATGTACGAATATTCACCGACGGCTCCAAGACGTCAGAGGGCGTCGGAGCAGAGGTTTATCTAGAGACCACTAACAGTTCACTGTCCTGGCACCTCCCGGTGAACGCTAGTGTCTTTCAAGCTGAAGTGCTGGCGATCAAGAAGGCCTGCCAGACAATGAACTCAGAACCTACACAAGGATGTAGTATTGGAATTTTCATAAACAGCCAAGCCTCTATAAAAGCTCTGGATTCAGTAAGAATGCGCTCCAAGCTAGTGGAGCGATGCAGAGCCAAGCTAGATAGGCTAGGTAGAAAGCACAACGTCTGGGTTCCCAGTCATAGGAATATAGAGGGAAACGAGAAAGCCGACTACCTAGCCAAGCAGGGAGTTTCTCTCCGGGGCTCGGAGACCGAGATGGTCGGCAGCCCAATAGGTGGAGTCAAAAACGCTATTTTTTGGCTACCACCTGCTGCTAGCCAGCCAATCGGCGACTTGGCCGACTTATAACAAAGAAAAAACAATGGGCCTCTTAAACAGACCCCGACGTGATATTGCCAGAATCACGGCAGTCATCACGGGACATTGGCCCATAGGAGACCATGCTGCCAAGTTGGGCATCCCGTTCAACGTCTGCTGTCGTAGCTGCGGAGAGACGAACGAGAGAGAAACACTTTTTCACTTTCTTTGTAAGTGCCCGGCTTTAGCAAAAGCCAGGCAGCGCACACTAGGCAGTTACGTTTTGGAAGACTTAAAAGAGATTTCCAGACTGGAGATCAGATCACTGTTAAGCTTCCTAAATTCCACAGGATGGCAATAAAACGGAGCGCCAAGCGCTAATTGGGCCTCCAGTCGCACTGGAGGCAGCCCTCCACCTACCAATGTCGAACAGCAAACTCTAGTCGAAGAGATTAGTAGACAGAAGACTGCAAGAACTGCCAAAACCAAAACTCGGCTTCACTCCATATGCTCCCATCAATAGTGTTTGTTAGGACACGATTATAAAATGAGTTTGTAAGAGGTGCCTCTTTTTTCTTTTTAGCCAGTACAATGTCACACTTCGAATGAGGCGAGGTGCCATTGTAGCGCTATTGTAATGCCAAAATGGCAAAAGCAAGCAAATTTAAGAAAGAAAAAAAAAATAAATACATTGCAGTCTTTATTGATGGACAGCCCAAAGCATTTCTTTGTAATGGATCGTCTTGTAGCACGAATACAAGAGTGAGGTCAGATGTGTTCGGAATTGAAGGCTAGTCTGTGTAGGGAAGTGGGTATATAAGGCCTAGGAATGTCTGTGCTAGTTTCACACCAGACCTGATGAGTAGTAAAAGGTATTGGTGCGAGTGTTAGTATAACCTGTGAGTCATTGCCGCGGTCCTCTGGAACTGGAAGTGGTTTTAAATCGGTGTCAATTTGTTGAGCCTGAGCTAGCATAGGCAGGTCAAAGCTGGCCGACTCAATGTTGTTAGTTGCCAGTTTGCGCGATGAGATTTTGTTTACCTGATACATATGTCTGCTGTCTGTGGTAAACTACAATATTAGACCCAAATGTCGGGTATGTCTAGGTGATCGTTCGGTCTTTATGCGAAGGGCGCGACTACTGATTTGTGATCAGTATAGACCACGACCAGCCGTTAAGCTCGATTGGACGGTTCAGCAGAGTTGTTTCTGCCATCGAGGTCGTTACTGAGAAGATATTTCAAATGCTCGTTGATCGGTACCAATATTTCAGCTAGATCGCGAGTGAGCCCATTATAAACGTTCACCATTCCAGATAACTTCTGAATCTGTTTGATAGAACTTGGAGGCAGTGCCGGCGGATTGTGTTGGGCCCGGGTGGGTAGTCATACAAACACAACCCGTCCTCCGAAACTGTTATTTGGTAAAAACCTTTCCTAAAAGGAAGGTAGGTCACTTCATTCTGAATCGGAAGATAGGTCGACGGTGTACAGAACAACATGTGGTGCGTTGGGACCGCTCCTGTAAATCACAATGTATAATGATATGTTGAGGTTACGCCTCGATGAGATCAAATTATGCGCGAACGAAGCTTTATGAGATATTAAAGCATTGCCTGAAAGCGCTGGTTTGCCGTTTGCTGAACACAAAACTGTAACTGTGCTGATCAATAACATGGGAAAACAAGTATCCGTAAGAATCAAGGTGTGGGAACAGATCATTCACTCATAGCCTGCCTTAAGGCACCAGAGGCTTAATTTTGAAACACACTTGGAGGGCATGGCGGATAAAGCTTCCGCTATTTGTGCAGCATTTGCAAGAATGTTGCCCAAGGTGGGGGTCCAAACCGATCCCTCGCCTTCGGATGGCGAGGGTGGTTAGCTCAGTCTAGTTTTACGCAGTGGGCAGCAGCGTTGAACAAGAGAGCTAATAGCAAGAAATGGAGGATCGCATACAGACTAAAGTTGAAAACAGATACGCGCGTGCGTGCAGTGCGCGCGTTGTATGCGGCGAAGTGCTTGGTTTCCGCCTAGTTTTTTACAAATAACCAAAAAATCGGAGCAACGAGTGCATGTGTCTGTTGTGTGTGCTTGGGTTTGGGTATTTGAGACTATGGCGAATGCGGCAATGCGAAAAAGTTGGACCAACTTTTTTGTTGCGAGCGTTCTGTTTACGTAATTATCAGTTTGCATTTGAATGCACGCAATTCTATTATATCAATCACCGCACGCACTCCAGCTTCATCGTCCTTCGCGCGTGCTGCGCATACAGGGCAATTTCTAACGATGCGTCGTGCGTTATAGCGGGCATTATACCCTTAGAAATACCGACGACGATCCAGAATATGTTAGAGGGGAGACAAATTCAGTGAGCGGATGACGCACTGCGAGGCTGTAACGTAATGGCAAGGCAAGTGAGACGAGTCTGTTAAACAGTCGGTGGACCCTCAGACTTATCCTAAACGTGGATAGATGGGTTACGAGGGAGTGTGCGGACGCAGCTTTTAAGTGGAAATGGAGGATATAGAAAATACCTGCATCGCACAATGGCTCAGCGCTGTGACTGGTATGATTAGGTATCCAGGATAACGCAGAGCATGTCTTCTTTTATTGTGTGAGATTCGGCGAATATGGGCCAGAACCAGAAACATTTTTCTTCATGTCACACGTTTAGTTATTCTCAAATTCCGGGTGGGTGTTTTACCCACCCGGAATTGTCCGGGTGGGTACTGCTACCCACCATATCCACATTATCGGCCGGCTATGCTTGGAGGTGTGAAATCGACAATAGCCTAAACTCAATCTGGGGATTTATGCCATCCTTTGTGCTGCGGTGGCTTAGAAACTTGGGCTCCAAAAAGCATTTTTCTAACCTTATGGTTAGACAAAACGAGCTCGGGTGTGCTCCGTGGGCTCCCCAATTCCAATCCGGCTCTCCTTGCCTTGGCCCTCTTCAGCTTAATTAGTCCACAAAGTTCCAAGAGTATGGTATGAAGGGGAGGTCCATCCTGAAAGATCCTCCATATCAGGGTAAGGCATTATACAACTGGGTGCGCCCGTTGCACACAGGAGATCGTTAAACGACCGTGCAAAACTTATCCACGGCCATGTAGCCCTCGACACGAAAACTTTACATCTTGGCATGGTAGGCCCGATCATATTAGCCCATCCCTTTCAGGACAGCTTCCAGTGGTCACCACGAGGAGGTTATGATCGCACTTCCATCAGTCCGAATTAGTTACGACACTTAAATATACTACAAGTTGCTCCCCCTACCTCGCTAGTGACTGACCATCAAAATTCAACTCCTTTATTTGGGACGCAGCTTCGAAAACTGCCCTAGCGTGGCTAAATAAAGTACAAAAAAAGAGACCGTAAACTAATCTTGAGCCAGTGAAGGAATATAGCAGCCCTGACCAAATATTACCGAAGGAATTAGTCTTTGTACAAGCTGGGGCAAAAGTAATGTCATAATGTGAATTGGCTGCAATTTTGTCAGAAAAAAGCATAACAATAATTCCGAGTTCTTCAGGTGTGTATCGCTCCATCGTTTGTTGTCAACTAATTCACCACGGTATACAGAAACAAGGTAATGTAAAAGACTGAATATCGTTTTAGTTTCACTCAGTGACCTCTTCCCATATAAAATCGAAATTGTTGTTGTTGTTTTTCTGCATTAGTTCACTGGGTGACGTCACATTTTTCTACGATATTCGAAGCTGTCAGTCTCTTTTACATTACCTTCTTTCTGTATAGGCCTGTTTCACACGGGACGACGACCAACCAACAGAAATCGTACGATATTCATTTTTTTTAGAGAAGAGGGTGAGAGAGGACGATGGGGAGGGAAGATTTTCCCATCCAACTTTCTCACCCCTCTCACCCTCTTCTCTAAACAAATGAATATCGTACGATTTCTGTTGGTTGGTCGTCGTCCCGTGTGAAACAGGCCATACCGTGCGCTAATTCACTATCTGTCAAAGCACAATGACATTTGACGCCATTTGCAAAAATTATAGCACATTCACATTATGATATTACTTTGAAATTGTTTTTTGCATGAAGTTGATAACATTTCGATAATTTATATGTATGAAGGTGAATAATATAATCAGATCAGAGACGTGGGCTATCTTAACGAAAAAAGACTGATATTTGGTTAAAAGTTTCATATTTTTAAAGAATATGAAAATATCCTTCTAACAGGCTTAATTCCTTTAAAGATTTGAATATTCTTGTATTTCGGTTCCATTTTTTTTTACAAAATTGGAGAAAAAGACCAGAAAAACTCGTATTTAATATTAAAAAAGAGTTATGGCACTCAATATTCAAAGTAAATCGTATTAAAGTCGCTAATCCCATTTTACAATCGGAGCAACAAAAGCAACTCAATCATCCAAACTACAATTGATATTACTTTGGATCAGTATATTTCGTCTAAAAAGCACAATTCTTCCTGCAATCTTTTTTCGGTGATTCGTGCCACAAAAAAAGAGACCTTCTGATGTCGTCAATATATTCGCAGCAACTTCCGTCTTAGCTGCTTTATATTAACATGAAAAGAACGGTAATGTATAGAAACACCAAGGACACTTCCTGGTTACTGAAAACTAAATTAAAATGTGTATTATGTTAAATAAAAAAATCACTTAAAATATTTCTTTTAATATTCATATTCACTTATGCGTCACTGGTTCGCATCCAAAATAAACAGAAACGCCACGTAAAATGGTGTAGCCTGCAACAATTAAGTCTCAATGCCTTACTTCACTCTAAGATATTTCTATCGCCCGATGTTTTGCATTATTTCTCTACTTTTGAATAAGAAAAACAAAAACCGAAGAAAACGATAAAAACTAGTCGAAATATTCAGGAAATGTAAGGCCAGATCACATATACATACATGCGCACGGCTGGTGTGAGTCAACTCCATTTATCGAAGATCATTGCTCAAAAAGATGACGAAGTGCTTTTCACAGTAAATGAGCTTCGCGTTTTCTTTTGTTATTTTTCCAAACAACAACGTTTTCCATAAACTTTGGCATTCGTCCATGAAATCAAGAAAATAAATTCTTATGCTTTCCACCGTCGCGCGTCCCCCCGCAGCCGCGCACACAAATGCATCATCATCAAAACAACTTTTCAGTCTTTCTTTGATTCTTTTATCTACGAAAAAAAAATTGTGTGCATTTTTCTGCAAAATCATAAAAGACAACCTTCAGAACTTGGCGAAAAAAAAAATAATCTTTTCTTATCTTTTGTGAACTGATTATATCTAATAAAAGCAACAAAAAGCTCGCGTCGAAACCTGGGAAAATTCACCAAAAAACGAACTAACCTCGAAACTAGGTCACCCAAATTCTGGCGATCCGCGAAATTGTAACAATTTTCGTGTTACATTAATAAAAAAAAAACGCACTCCCCCCACTCTCCTCAGTGCGTTTTATAACGGAGCAAAAAATAAATAAACAACGCGCGAAAAAACGCCATTTTTCATGAAATGTAAAGCGCGCGCGAAATTTTTAATTTTGAACCTCACGGTCTCGACCGAAGCGACACAAGGGCGTGCGCGTGCCACAAATAAAGCAAACAAAAGCGCAATTTTCATGCGTTCTTATATGCGTAATGCGGCAGGACGCGCCTGCGCGCAATGCAATGGCGGCCTATCGGCTTCAGGTTGGTGGTGTTGTGCAAGTTGCATGCAGAGCGCGTATTTTTAACGAAACAATTAAAATGTCGCCGTGTAATTGCAATTTTGGCTGCTCTGTGACTCATGTCGGGTTCATTCTTGATCTAGTTTCAGTCCAGACGAATTTGTTCGATAAAGTTTAGGGCAATAAATTGTGCAATTCTGCCATTTTGCAGGTGTATGTGTGTGGGGGCTGCGGTACCGAATTCAGTGCTGACGAAGGAGTGCAAATTCACTTTGTATTTATTCTGGACACTTGCCATGCGGAAGAGGTTCTTCATCGCGCCTCAAATGCTTGACTAAATGGTCCGATAGAGAAACCTTTGATGATGCTTTTATTCGTTTGATATATTTTTCGGCGAAATTCGTCTTATTTTATTCCATTCACATGTTTTACTTGCTTTAATGGTGGCGAAAAAAACATTCCTGTAGCCCAATAAATAAACGAATGATTCATTCTCTCTCTAGTAGTTATTTAGTTGCTTTTCACCTGCCCCGGAATGTCCCATAGTACTCGTATTAGTAAAGATGCAGCATCTTTTCGGTCGGAAAGTTGAGGAAGGTAAGTTGATTGTTACAAAAGTTGACTCGTACTTTCAACACACGGACGTCTTTATGGCGAAAATTCGTCGTTATGACGAATATTCAGCATCGTAATGGCGAAACCAAACTACGCAAATTACACAATACCAAGGAAATTTTTTATTTTTCGTTCACTGACATTCTTCACTACACACCCACTTATTATAATGTTCAAAACATAACGACGAATTTTAACGATAACGACGAATTTTACCATGTGTGACGCTCTAAAATGACATTTTTGGTAATGATGTTGCCATGTGTCAAGGGTATTACAACCGATAAGATCAAGATTTACGATTACTCACTTAGAAGGGTCTCTGGAGGGCGTTATAGTAAAAGAGTGTTCGCGGGGAGGGTTTAAAATCTCCTCCAGTATGGTGCTTGATTCCTGTTTCGCTAGAGCTGGGCCTAGTGTAAAAAACGCGAAAACGGTTCTGTTACAATTTACTAGGACACGAAGACTGCCGCGATGCATGGAATTGTGGTCTTTTGCATGCAAAGCTTAAGGCTTCTCACAATATGCCAAATTGTTAAAGGTGACAAACCGGACTAGGGCCCCTATGAGGTTAGCTCTACTGGTTCATGTGGATCCCATGTGCATCTAACGCCTTACCTCATAAGGTATGCCCCATTTGGCAACTCGTGAGGAAAAATCATTGCTACCAGTTTCCGAGTTCGGCGGTGTTGAAAGCTTTATTTTTTTAAACGCGAGTGTCGTTTTATCAAGTGGTCCCCTAACTAAGTACCAATCACGGCTATTGCTGCTTGACCTTTGAAATCGAACGAGAAGCGGTCTATTGAGTATGCTAAATGACAAGTTTCACGGTTATCAACATAATTGCCTGAAATATGAAGCAAGGCAACAACAAAAACTAAAGTTTTGTGTAAGTAAAACTAAAGCTTAATGGTAAAAAGCTTTCCGAATAGCTAAGGCAGATGTTGGGATTGTCCCATTTCATTTGTAATGAGGTTTACTCCCTAGGGCCCCTCTGAAAAACTGATAGGGCATATCTCACTTCACTATCGTTGATTTTTTTTGGGTGGTGCTTAAGGCCTCTTTCGGCGACATGGGGCCCACATGCTGTATGCTCCTTATCCTAATCGGGAATAGATGCCAAAATCTCAAGCTCATGGACAATCTGACAATCCCGCTGTGCTTGATTCGGAGTGCCTGGATCCACAAGGAGGCTACAGTCAAATGCCATGTGTTGGATATACATCACCATAGGTACCATGGTGACATATGTGGCCTTAGAACCAGGCTTAAAAGTGTCGCTTAAAAAAGGTTAAAATAATGGCCTCTCTTTCGATCTCCGATACTATGACAGAGTGATCAGCAGGTTTAAAATTCTGCCTTTTAAGCAGAAGTGCAAGCTATACAGGCGCGAATCTACGAGAACCCAAGAAGCTCCTATGGTTTCAAGCAGATTTACCCTTACCGACAGCCAAGCGGCAAAGCGAGTGCTAAAGTCCCGTAGGTCCTACTCCAAATCAATTTGAGACTGCCAGTGCGCCGCCCTTGGTAAACTGAGTATTCCCAAATCGGTCACTCTTTTTTGTGTCCCGAGTCATCAGGGCTCTGAAGATAAAGAAAAAGTGAATTCCCTGGACAGACAGGGCTCTGGCGACGCATTCATCGGTCGCAAATTGGCGATTGGGGCACTCCACCTAAACGATCGGATACTGATGAAACTGAATGCTTGAGGACCAGACTGTCTAGCGTGGTTTCTCCCTATGCCCATGCATTAAATGAGGCCAGAGAACTATAAAATGAGATTGTAAGAGGTATCTCTTTTTGAGCCAGTACAATGTCATACTTCAAATGAGGCGAAGTCTCATTGTAATGCCAAAATTACAAAAACAACCAAAATCAAATTTCAAGTTGGAAATTTTACTGACGCAAAGAAGTAACTGAGAAGAAACCCACCTTTAAGTCTGTACGATACACCTCGCCTCATTTCCTCATGTATGAATGTTACAAATCGAAAATCAAGATTGCATTTATCTCGATAGGAGTAGGACATTAATTTTGAACCGGGACATTTCAAAAAATTTACGCCTCAATGAACCATCGTGTAAGGGAGAAATGTACTGCCTCGTGTAAGTCCGATGTCAGGGCACTAGTTGGATGGAGTCTGTCCTTCCTGTTCTTAGTTACCGTCTCGTAAAGAGCGTCCTTGTTTGAACAGCAAGCTTCAGTGGCAAATCTTTAATCAAATGACTGAGAGAACTGGCTCTGGGTAGCTTACTACATGTGAGACGCTGAATTGAGCTGCACTTCACAAAAAAGAAAAGGTAGTAAAAAACGCTTATCCCCAGCTGTAACAAACAGCAGAGCCGAGAAAGTAGCATAACTCACTATCCCCCGTATTCTAAAAGCAGTCACAAGTCACAAGCAGTCACAAGTGTTTGATGAACCTCAACTTTAAGGTCTATACTAAATTAAAAGTATCGTGTTCGAAGCGAAGTGGAAGTGAAGTAGACGTAACTTCCGCCAACATTGACAGAGAAACCAAAATAAGAAGTTCATAAGAAGTAAGCGCGAGTCGCCAAAGCTTGTGACTGGTCACAATTTTAGAATAGGAGAGT
Source organism: Thereva nobilitata (assembly GCA_963855945.1). Classification (NCBI taxonomy): domain Eukaryota; kingdom Metazoa; phylum Arthropoda; class Insecta; order Diptera; family Therevidae; genus Thereva; species Thereva nobilitata. Next base: position 5,771,720 of record OY979696.1, read on the forward strand.
TAGAAAATCTCAGTTTTGTATATGAGCTACTTGACGAAGCCGTTTCACTCGTAACGAACGTAACAAAAATCTTGTAAAGGAACTCCTAAAGGCCAAAAGCGTGGTTTCTATTCCTTGCCAAGATGCAAGGTCCGTCGCCCTTTAGGTTTAACTGACTTATTTTTCATTCCTTTTCGAGAGTCGACTGTTTTCACAGAATTTCCCTTTCATTTCTCTTCAGACATCGGCTATTAAAAAATCAATTAAAACCAACTTGAGACCGTCGACTACCATCGCAGAGGTTCGTGGTTCGATTTCAAGCAGCAGCGTCCAAAAGCATCGTATAATTTAGAATCTAGTAAGCTGACAAATCGTCTATTCTATATAATCTTCTGTAATAAATGAAAAAAACATTTTTTAATAGTTTGTACTAATACGTGTGACTAAAGAGCACCTGCAGACTTCTCAGTTGGGTAAGCACACCCAAAACGAAACGAATGAAAGTATTCAATGAAAAGATCACCGAACAGCCCAACCTCACTGCTGCAAAACAACAACCTCTCAATTGATATCAACCAACTTACATCCAACTTTTCTTATCATCATCTTCACGCAAAATATTCGGTTGCATTCTTTCCACCAACGTGCTATCTTTAAGGTTGTCTTGTTGTGAAGCGATTGTCAATGAGAGCACGGTAATTACAATGTCAAATTGTGTACGAAATGATCACGCTCCAACGTTACAACGACAGTCCGCGCTCTGCAAGGCCACACTTTACACAATTTGTAAAGCGCGGAGAACGTTGTTGGAACGTTGTTGTAAAACTATTGACAGCAACGAAATCGCGTTCTGGCCGCAAGTCGCCTTGTTTTCCCTTCGATTTAGATTACGCGGCATTACGTGACATCATGTCATTGGCGGCGCGGTGCACCAGTGGAAAAAAACTAACATTTCGCTCTGTGATTGTTTACCGCTAGTTTTTCCAATCCTGAGACTTGACGACTCGTCTTAGTTTACACTACTGGCTGCAGCTCGCCAAAGTCGCTCTCCATCGCGCGCGGGGTTTGTTTATATGCAGCTAAGCGGCATCCGTACTTGAGATTGAAGATTGTTTTCGTTGTTAGTCACTTGTTTACCGGATTACTTTGAAGGAAATCAGTCAGCGTTTTGTAGGAAAAATATGAAATTGTTTCTAGTTCCTTGATTTTTTTTGCTAGGGTTTTGTGGTCAAGCTTACCCTAGTCCCAGGTAATTGTTGCAAAGCTCTTTCCTAGGGGATTTCAAAGTGATTCACGCGCTTGCGTAAGAGTTTGAACTACAGGTTGGGAATTGCAAAAGAAAAACGGATTAAGTGCTTAAGCGGATATAGTATATGATTTCTTTTATTGTCGCATAAGCCTGACATGCATTTGACAATGTATCCGTGAAATCGTAGTAATTCCGATCACATCTTTTATAACCGAACATAAACTGCCAACACGGGAACTCCCTGGATAATTAACCAATAACGGTCCTACCTAATGTCTGGAGGTAAACCGGGCCAGCCTATGGTATAGAATTCACGGATTTGGTCCTACTAGCAAAACGGCTGAACTAACTGCTTGACTCCGTAAAAAAACATCAGGTTCCGAAGCGAAATGTAAACTTCGGAACGAACGCGAAAAGTGGAAACAACACCTGGAAATAATTCACGGAAGCCAGAACAAACGAAGTCCCTTCAGGCGAGGAATACTGTAACCAACCCCGAGTAACCCCAGTAAAGCGAACGGCTAACAAAGGCCTCCATTGCTACGAATCGGCACACAATGCCTCGGAACCAGATGACCAACATGGCAATTTATCCTATTCCCTAGTCTAAATACTCCTACGTACTAAGCTTGCTTTTACAGGATGATACATAAAAAAGGGTTTTCCCTGCAGTTTCGCATTTAAGAAAATTACTCTCGGTTCTTTAAAAAGTTCCTTTTTCTAATTGGACTCGATCAGTGAAATTGCAAAACTTTTTAACCACCAAATTCAACTCTCAAACCAAATTTCGTTAAAACACCTTTTCAGCTCTCCTTCGACACATCTTCATGCATTTTTAAGTGTTATTTTCTCTATTGTTTTTCTTTTAATTATCGTTGATCCGAGATTTAGTCAGACCGTAAATATCAAATTCGAGATTTTATCATAAACATCAACCTAGATTATCCCGGATAAAATTCAGCATTGAGCTTTGATAATGTTTTTACACTTAGGGCCGTATACATCAACGAAAGTAATTCTAAGTTGTAAGTTTTAATATGAACGTCATCCTAGGTCACTCCGCATAAAATCCAAGATTGTCGGTAACTTGATAACCTTACACCGGATTCGCCATGGGTAAAATCTCTAAACCCGAGATATTTCGAATGAATAATCTTCTCATCTGAGTTAGCTTTTTTGTTAAATTACAACAACAATGTCATGTGGTGGGGGTGGCTGAGAGGATATGGTTACGTAGGTGGCTCTGAAAGCTCTTATTTTCCATACCAACAAGCTTTAACAATATTTGAGTGGGCTTCTCATTAAGAAGTAGGAGAGAGATATCCATATGCCAAAATGTGGGCCATAGTTGGGATACAAAATCCCACTGATTTTCGAAAAGAATTGCCAAGCGTAAAAATTCTCATGTCTGACTGTATTTGATGTTTAAGGATTTTAAACATATCACCGATTGTGGGTAAAGGTAATCTTTGACTCTTGGTTAAGGGTATCCCTCGATGATGCTTACGGCCCTTAATCCGTAAAATTTTGAAATCCGAGATATTTCAAATGTCAAATCTAATGCCCCGACTTCACCGACCTCAGTTCAATAAAGTGTAACGAGGACTCAGGTTGGGTGCCCGAAGAGGCCAACCCAGTCACTCTCACAATAACTTAATAATTTGGTCTTCTTGCCTAAACGTCTACTTAGGTGGTTGTCCTCGGGGCCTCCAGAAAAAGGCTGCTCGTCGGGGGGTCGGGGTGTGGGGAGACCCTGGAGATACCACCTCCATATTTCCTTGCATCATCACTCACCTACAGGAGCGCATCTCCCATCCGGGCGGACACGGAGTACGGATAAGAAAGCAGAGGCCTACCTGCAAGAAAGTTCGGAGAGAGTCACATCGACCGCTGCTGTACCATTCTTGTATTTAGCCCCTCATCGTATCACCTCACTTGTCGAACCTGTATTAAATCAAATTATAGCAACAACAAAAAAAATCCATCATTCAGGCAATACATAAACTATTTTAATATGAAAATAATATAATAGACAGTACCAGATATTAAAGCTAGTGTTAACAAAATTCAGCTATTAGCTGATACTCTTAGTGACGACTGGGGTAATGGGTGACTATATTTATTTTTATTTATTTTGACGGTATCGTCCTTTACCTATAACTGCAAACTTTACAACCCCAAAACAGTGGAAAACCGCCCTGGTACCAGCGCGCTTGATCATGGGGGACTCAGAAACAAGAACAAAATGAAGGCGCAACACCACCCAAAACCCTGGAGTCGATTACAGCACTTTAAATATATGCGAGAAAAAAATTTGCTAACATGAAGTACTAAATTGAAAAAAAAAGTATTGTTATGTAAAAGTAAACACCCAAATTGAAAAAAATTAATGTTATATAAAAGTAAAAACAGATATTCAAAACAAGGCTAAAAAAATTTAAAAAACTTAACTACTACTAGGTACTAATTTTCAATTCACACAATATTTTTATCAGCCTCAAGGACAAGTACCGGGGGGTACTGGTTCCGGATCTTCTTCGGGGTTTCGTTCCTATTTTCAAGGAGGCGCCGCGAATGGAAAAATATGAGAATAAATTACTTAACTTAATGTTGAGGGGGGTCTGCTATTAATAGTCCGCTCTGGTTATTATTTCCATTATCTCCAAATCCGCCTGAATTTCCTCGGACGTTACCATTGAATTCTTCAGCTCCGAATGTTCTGTTCCTCTCTTTGGTTGTCCTTTGCACCGGTTGGATTATATTTGCAACCCTGTGGTTGCGTAATTTTTCACCAAAAACTTTATTTTTTCATATTTCGCAAATTATTAATTGCGTAACGTTTATTTATTTTTATTTTTCACCAAAAACTTTAATTTTTTCATATTTCGCAAATTATTAATTGCAGAAAGTTTATTAATCAAATTTAGGTTGTACTTAGTACACTTTTGGAGGGTAACGTTATATTTAACACAAATTCCTCAAAACTGGTGTCTCCTTGTCCACCAGAAAAATCCTCACTTTTTTTTCCTTTCTCCTCCAATATTCGTCAAAAAACTGCTATGCCTCTTTTTTTTTTCTATAAATCGTTTTTTCCTGCCTACCGTTTTTTTTCAAAAATTTTCTTTTTTCAGTGTTTTTTTTTTTTTTTCACAATCGAGATTGCAAAGTGGCTATATAATAATAGGCCCGCCGTTACAAAAGTTCAGTTCCATCCACATAAGTGGCTTCACCGGCGTTGTTCAGTTCTGAAAGCTTCGTGTGTGACGTATTACATTAGGCTGAACCCACACTGAACCAGTCAGAGCAAAACAAAAGCAAAGAATAAAATTTTTTAGAATTTTCAAATTTAAATCCTCATGTTAGAATTAGTGCGCCCCCACTAATTCACACAAGTCAGAGCAAAACAAACAAAACAGTTTTCCAAAATGTTCGCACAATAATTTGTATAAAGTTTAAATGAAACAACCCACACTGCGCCAAACAAATCGGTAGGAACACGCAAAGCACAGGCAATCCCACACAAGCACACACAGGCACACAAAGCAGTCAAAGCAAACAGGCAAAATATACACGCATTCCAAGGAAGCAACCCACACTAAACCAGTCAGGGCAAAAAAACGAAGGCAAGCAAACAAAGCATGCCTGTGATGACTGCTTGGTTTTTGCTTTGCCACACAGTCAGTTTGCAACTTCGATCCAGTGTGCTACTCTGGATCTTTCATTTAAATGATGCACCCAAGACTTTCTTTCCACTTTTTCACTAAACATGACATAGCCCACTCGTCTCACTCCCTCCACCAGCAGCCTGTATTTTCTCGCACTCTACAAACTAGTAATTCGTTTCTAAATAGAGCAACTCGATTGTGGAACAACCTCTCTCAGTCAGTATTTCCAACTCCTAGAACATCCAAGAGTTCAAACGCAGGTTTCATCGCCACCTTATCCAACACCCTCCCGAACCCCCATAACCCTTAACTTTCCTCTCCCGTACTAAGCTTACTGGAGCGCATTCAAAACCCTTACTATGGTAAACCACGAGGTAAGCTGTGGTTATGCTGCATCACTTCACTTAACCACGAAAGTTTATGTTTAACCATGGAGGTTTTTGAACGGACCGTGGTTAACTACGAGTTGAAAACGAAAAATAATTTTCCATAAAATAATCTCCGCTATTTGCTTCAATTATTTCTTATGGGTCCAATAATTATTTATTTGCAATAATCTAACAAATCCATTGTTTACCATTAAAACAATTGAGTTGTTTTTACTCTTCTTCTTCTTAACTATCGCTAACCATGCTCCCGAACAGGGTTAAAATTTAACTACACCATGGTTAACCACGGGAGTTTTTGAACGCCAAAAAGTTATGCTCGTGGTTATGTTGTAGTAAACCACGGAGTTTTTGAACGACAAAAGTTTACCATAGTTATCCATGGTTAACCAGAGTAAGGTTTTTGAACGCGTTCCTCCTAGACATTGCACCGTGACGTGACAAACGACATAACGGACTGCTAGTACAAAGGGTGACTCCTGAGCTTGGAACTACCACATAAAAAAAAATAAGTTGCCATTACTACATCACTTTCTTCCTCCGATTCCGATGACATTGCCGCATTGACTGGCTACAACCCACATTAAATCAAGCACGTCAAATATGTTTTTGCTTTGTTTTTGTTTTGCTCGATTTGATGTGTTTTGGGAGCCAGTCAAAACAATCGCCTTTTACTTGTTTGTGTGTTGTTCGGTGCAGTGTGGGCTTAGCCTTAGAGAGCTATTTTTATATTTTCTTTTTTATCCATGTTTAATCAAGCTCTTCTCAAAGATCTTACTCTTTTTTTAATACTAATGTCAAAACAATTTCCAAAATAGTGACATTCCAATACATATTCCAATTTATTACTCTCTTTTGAGCGAGCTTTTACTTTCAACCTCAGTTCGATGTTCTGTTGGACGAACTGAGGTTTGATTTTTCCTGAGTTTATTATGTGAAAATGTAAGGAAACTGAGGTCTGAACTGAAGTTCAGTACACCAATTTGCTCGAACTTTATTTTGAACTGTATATTCCATCAAATTACAACAACAATGCTGTGAATTGTGAGATATTGAAAATCCTTGTTGATGTTTAGGACCGTATATTTCATCGAGGTTAATCCTTAATCGTAATTTAATCATAAACATCAATCTAGTTTATCCCGCATAGAATACGCATTGTCCTCCTAATCTTCATAAACTGCTTCGATTCTAATTCTGCTCGAGTAACTAACTAGCTCCATCATAGTAAAATTAAATATCGAACTTCTGAACAAATTGTTTAATCAAGCGTCGTAGAGTTCCCGCCCTAATTGGATTGGTTTTGAAGACAAATAAAAACTTTTTCGTAATAAAATTCGAACAGGTTAAGAAACGGTTCGTTCCCTATAAATCCCAGCACTTTATTGGCCATTCCAATGTCAAGTCGAGAAAATAAAATGATTTTTTCGTAATTTAAATTTTTTTGTCAGAATTTGGTTTCTTCTCTTCTTTAGTTTATCGGAATCCTTCCGGAACAAAATCATAACAACACAAACTTTTATCACTCCACGAAAATCAAACGAAAATAAAATTCCAATCACTTTCTCTCTTTGAAGTGGCGTCACTTTTTACGATCAATGATTTGAAAAGTGAGTTTATAATCAGATCATACGGTAACAGCGGCGGTAACAGCGGTAACAGTTATCAATAAAAAAAGCGGACTCCCGCGGAAGAAAAAGAAACCGCCGAAATCTCGAGTCTCGGAAGACAATAAAGAAACGCAAAAAAGATGAGAGATTTTCAAAGGTAAGGAAATCACCGGGCGAAGATGGCAATTTCCCTGCATCTCACGGTGGGGCGAAGCGAGAGCGAATTAAATCCTCCAAATGTCGACCGTTAGTCGGTCTTAATACCGGGCGCGGGATTACCGCACAAAAACCATAAAAAAATCATCAACAACAAAAAAAAACTGCCCGAATTAGAGTCATCGCCGGAGTCAAGTGCGTCTGCTGCTGTATACGTACATTGGCGGGCATAATAATTACACGGTTTACACTTTTGCTTAATTTGTGGCGAGTTTTGCTTAATTGGAGTGAAATAGGGCTGCACGCCGTGCCGCGCTGCGCCGCCGGCCGCCGCCTGCCATTTCGAAGAATTCACAGTTGGCTGGAAATTTCATTTTCAGCCTCATTTTCCGTGTTGCTGGAGGTTTTAAGTGCAAAGAGATTCACTTTCGTGTTAGACGGGTTCAACTCCGGAGAAATCCGCATTAGCCGAGGTTATTTAAAGTTATTTAGAGATTTTCAGACTTTTGCCTTTGGGGATTTCGATTTTTAATTGAGACTCGTTTAAAGACTGAAAATTGTTTTCGATTTCAGCCGAGATTTGTTGTAGATGCTGCAGCTGCGATGGCGTGTTTTTTGGGGAGCTCCGAAGACCATTTGTTTCTTATTTTCATTCACGTTTTGTTTTTAATTAAGCAACAAATCGATCTAAAGTATTGGGGTAGTTGCAAACTGTTTTCAACTATACCAGAGGAAAGCGATCTGCGTTATGCACGCGCCCATTTAAAAGCCATTCAGCATTCTATAAGCGAGAATGCGAGCTTATGCTCTACTCTATCATTTTCGAGCTAGTCCGGGGAAATTAGCATTTTAAGGAGACAAAATTCCAAAATGGCTGAAAATTGGACTACAGCTTCCTTGGGACTTTCTAAGAAAACAATTTCGGAATCACAAAAAAAACAACATGGCCGGCGGAGATATCACTTTTTGGCAAAAGATTCACTCAAAAACTGGTTTTTTCGAAAATTTTTTTTGATCAGTTAATACGAAACGTTATTGCCTACAAAAGAGCCCCGTTGTCATTTTTGCGAAAACCTAACCCTTTCGAAGTTATTCAAGGTCAAAATTTCCAAAAATTACATTTCGGCCAAAAAATACTTTGAATAATTCGGAAAGGTCAAGGTTTTGGAAAAAAATTGAAGAGGGGTATTTTGTAGGCAATAATGTTTTGTACTTTACTATTTTTTCGAAAAAACCAGTTTTTGAGTAATTTTTTTGCCAAAAAGTGATATCTCCGGCGGCCATGTTGTTTTTTTTGTGACTCCGAAATTGTTTTCTTAGAAAGTCCCAAGGAAGCTGTGGTCCAATTTTCAGCCATTTTGGAATTTTGTCTCCTTTCGTGGTTTTTTTTTGATAATTTCCCCGGACTAAGCGTACTGGACGTACCCTTAGAAAGCACCCATTTTGAAGTCAGAGCTGCTCAGGAAAAGTTGATGATACAAAAATAGTCTTTCCTGCGATATTTGGCGCCAAAGTCAAACTGTCAATCGAAACCTGCCAAACTGATCAATAGTTCCGATAATCATATTATCTTTCTTCATTGATTAGATTGTTTTGTTTTCCATCTCATATTTACTTTCAAAAAAATGTAACTAGAAAAATCTTGAATGCATTTTTATAAATGACCTACAATATTAAGATAACAAATGACACTAAAATATTTGTCGTAATTGCATTTTCAATGTCATTACCTTGAATGTGAAAATTGCATTTTATCACGTCCTACGATTTTTTTAGTGATGCTTAAGTTTGTGCCATTTCTCTTATTATTATTATTATTTTTATAATTAACTTTGTTTCAATTTTATTTTGTTTCGACAGATATTTCGTTGATAGTTTTTTTGCGAGCTTATGTTTTGCTTGAAATATTTCCAATTTTCACAAAAGCCTTCACGGAATTTATCGTAATATAAAAGTAACGCGATCATTTGTTTGCATTCGTTATCCGATCATTGTAACGCTTACCGGGAAATAGCTTGATATAGCTGGCATATAATTCGTGAGTATATCTATGAAATGAATTTGATAATGATCGTTTTGGAAGACAAATATTGAAAGCTGAAATTTGCAGACATTTAGACTAACGAATTTGTGAACTTGGGACTTCTACATTAGAAGTCCAAATTTAACTATCAAAAGCAAAAAAAAAATAAATATAATTGTGTATTAAAGAACACCAAACAGAAGTGAAACTTCGCTTACAATAATAAAGAACATATAGACATATTAAAACTTGACATCAATATATTAACGAAATAATTTAAATACACAATTTAATACACAATCTTAATTTTTTAAATAACCGACTCCTCATTTTTACTTTACCGATGCCTGCGCCATCTATGAACAAATTTAAATAAATTGTAAATATTTTCCTGCTGGTTTGGTAGAATTTATTTATATGGCATCACTTAATTGGTATCATGGCTGTCGCTGTCAGCTACTTTGTTGAAGCAGTGTGGAAAATTGCTCTTTTGGCGGTGATCTTCACGAAATTCATCAGCTTAAGTTGTTAAAATCCAAAACGAAATAAAGTGGAAACTAAATTCTTAGTATACTTGTGCATTCATTCAATTATGAAATTAGTGTTACAAAACTTGCACATTAAAGTGACAGCTGAAAACGAGTGAGAAAGCAACTTCCGTTTCATACAACTGTCCTTGTTTTCGTTTCCAATTCTGAATTCACTCGTACCTGCTCGAATCCCCAGAACAGGAGAAGGGAACTTTCACTTAAAAATCCCCGGAACGAGAGCAAGAAAGTTTCACTTCAAAAAATCTTTGCGTATATTTTACTATAAACACTATTTTGTTTTTTCACCTCTCCTTCGACCTAAAATCTTGGTGAAACATATTCTTTAAACTTTCCTTGCGTATGACAGGTTTTAGTTTTGTTTTTATGTGACAAACCAAGCTCATGTGGTACTAGTCCGTCATTGGCTTGGATCATGCTAGCTAGTATTGGTGTGGTTATTATAGGGTGATCAATGTCATTACTGCACAACCCGAGTAAAAATAAAACTCGCCCGCAGCTAGCCTGCATCAGGTACGTACTAGCACGCAAGGGGCCACAGCTAGCACGGCACATTTTTACTAGGGCGCACCTAGCATGCAGCTGGTACGCACGCAGAGTGTCAACCCGAGTAAAAATAAAAAGTAGCCCGCAGCTAGCCTGCATCAGGTACGCACTAGCACGCAGGGCGCCACAGCTAGCACGCATAGCGAGCAAGATGGAGCACAAGCGTAGCAAGATGGAGCGTTATCAAACAGAGCAGAATATCTTTACTATACCCTATTATTCATCTTTGTTGTTCATTTGGAGACTAGCTTGAGTAATTGCGGCTTAAAGGAGTTCCCTAGAAGGAAAATCACGTCCATTCAACATTGGGAATAAGTTAAATTGTGTTGAACTCATGCATGGATTGTAGTTGTAGGTTGAACGAGGGAACAATTATCAAGTTGCAAAACTTACTTCCCAACTTAAGTCAGAGGCTACTGTGTGCAGACAAACATTATCAAGAAAAACGACGGACCCATCCTTGAACAACTGAGTTCGGGATCTGAATTCACCATAATTTACTGCTGTGATACTTCGTCCATTACACATTCTTCTCTGTGGATCAAAATAATTTACTTCACTTTAACTTTCAAACCGTGAACCTCTCGTTGAACGTGGGCCAAAGGGGACTTTCAAAACTAGTTCGCTTCCATTACTTACAGCTATTCCGGACTGATTTAATGACGAAATAAATAAAGGATTATTGGGTTCGCAAGTTTTTGAATAGATTAAGCGGGACAAGCAGGGACGAGCTGAACGATAATCAGCGCTCGGGTCTCACCCTGAGGTCAACTAATTAAGACAATGGTAGACGAGGATGGGCGAATTTCGATTACCGGTATAGCCAAAAATTTAAATATTTGTTCAATTCGCACGATTTTGACGGATCGTTTCCGCCTTTCAAAGTTGCATGCCAAGATGGGTGCCAAAAGCATTACGCCCGGACCCATACATCTGATCCAATGAGAAGAGGATACTTCAGGCAGGTTCAGTTTCTTTTGCATCGTAATTAGAGATGAGGCGTGTACTACCTCAACTGTAAGAAACATTCAAAAAAAGTGGTTACCACGGGGAGACCGAAAATATTTGAGTTGAAAATGTTAGTTAAGAAAATTAAGGTTACAGTTTTCTACGATACCGAAGGAGTTATCTTCAAAATATGACAGTAACACAGCAACTTTGTTATATTGAGGTACTGCAAAAATTGGGAGGTAAAATTATTAAAAAAACGACCTGAAAAGTTAGAAAGCGTGTGTTGTTGTTTCGTTATGATAGAGCGCCAGCTCGGTCCTTGAGACAGTCTTGAAATCTTTGGGAATTTCGTTGGGGAATCGTAAGGCTCCCATACTTGTTTGTCCATTTGCCCGACTGCAAAAATAGAGGCCCAGTCACAATCGAGCAGTACAATGTCTAGCAGTAAGTTTGATTCGAAGAAAGAAATAGAGGCGAGGATAGATTAATAAGACCCTGGAGGGTGCTAAAGAAGAAGAGAAGACATTTGCACGAAGCCCACTGTAACAAAAATTAAAGCAAAAATTTTTGTAACGGGGCTTTGATTTCGCAAAATCAATTTCCTCAAAATAGCAGCCGCTTGAGCCAGAGATGCAAATGTCGGGGTTAGCAGGGGGCAGGGGCGGCGGAGCATAATCATTGTGGGTGGGGAGCACCAGCTGTCTATTGAATTATGTGGGTTTTAAATTCTTTTGTTATGGGGTTACTTGCATTTCGAGGTGAGAGGTACAGATAGGGCCCCTATGAAGCTAGACCCACTGCCTCATGTGGACCCCGTGTGGATTACTCTATAAGGCCCACACAGGACATCTAACGCCTTTCCTCATTCGCGCCAGTCCAAGGAATGCCCCATTTGGCCCCCTTGAGGAGAAATCATTGCTACCCGATCTCGAGTGGATTTTGAGAATTTCGGCTTGATTATATGAGTAATAACTGCGTCGGTGTCGAAAGCTTTATATTTTTAAACGCGACTGTGGTTTTTTCAATACGGCCCCCCAACTGAGTACTAATCAGATCCAATACTGCTGGACCTCTGTAATCGAACCAGAACCGAGCTATTTAGTATGCTAAATGACACCCTTTACGGTCACTAACATAATTCCCTGAGAACCAATGCAACAACACAAATTAAAATTTTGTATGAGCTAAACTAAAGCTTAAGGGTATTTCTTTAAAGCTTTTTAAAAAGCTTTCCGAAAACGTAAGGCAGATGTTGGGATTTGTTATGAGGTTGGCCTCATAGGGCCCCTGTAGAAATTGATAAGGCATACCTCATCGCTTTTTTTGTGTGGTGTTCATGAGCAAATGTCCCTCATTCTGGTGCTCACGAGGAAATGCCCCCTTTTGCCATGCCCTCATTTGCCACATGGAGTCCTCATGAGGAACCTACGGCATGCTCCTGAGACAATCCCCTTTTTAAATGCTAGCAGTTATAAATAGTAATAGTAATAGTTCTTAATAGCTCTAATATAATACATATATATTTAGTTTTCATATAAAAAGCCTTGCTTGTGGGCGGCCCTTCGACCACGTTCCTTCTTCGACATCGACCGAGACGGCCCCGCTACTTTCTGGGATGAAGTATTTTGGGTGTGGATTTCCCCACCCAAAGCGAAAGTGCGTGTTTCACTTTTCCTTCCACCCCCACGCGCTCCGCCGCCCTTGGCAGGGGACAGCCTCATCGGAGTGTTTTGCCTCTTGAAAAAGTTGAATTCTGGTAACCAGCCGACAAACTCTGTGATCCCGGCAGTACCAGACTACCAGATGAACAAAGAGGAGTACCGTCTGCCAGCTGAAGAAGAACCGACCTAAGTCGAACTTTGGAACCCTATTATTAATCGGTTAAGCCGGCGAAATGTCTTATTATGGCTATTCTTGGCTTGTCTCGGGGCTATTTGGACTAATGGATCTTCTACCATCCCCTGCAGTCCGAATTTAGCCTCATTTGATTAATTTTTATTCCCATTGAAAGAAGATATTAATGGTGAATGGTATAGGACTCATTAAATAACGAAATGACGTTGAAAATACCGTCTTTGAATAGTTCAGTTCGAAGGATTGCGTTTTTACAGGGTGAGTATGAAGAGAAGCAACACCGGATGCAAAAGTGTTTCCAACTAGTTCATATGTTGAAAAAGAAAAATGGATTAATTTATTTTGTGTATTTGAATAAAGATTAGTCCGGTTACATGTAGATACACCTACGTAACATATATGGCAATGAAAGCTCTCGGGCTATAGATTTCCCAGTAAACGATCGAAATCAATTTATCGGTTAGTATTTTATGCCAAACAAACCGACGACGTGAAGCCTTTTAGTAGAAAATATGAACAACTTTTCTTCGCAAAGAAGGACGTCGTTAATGCAACTAAATGCAAACGTAATAAACATTTAATTACTCTGTTTAGTGATTTAAAGTTTATAGTTCTCTTGGAGCTTAACTTATTCTATCATTAATTAACACGATTTGCATGGCATGAAATAAAATTATATAAAAAATTTGAAATTTAGATTAAAAGACGAACACGTCAAGAGCTGCACGGTGGCGATAAAAATATAACAAAATGCTTGGTTAATATACGGCGGTATTACGAGTATGGCGACAAGGACATTTTCTGTTTTTTCGGCGGTTTTGCGAAAATGTATAGTATTTCAAGAATTTTCTTTGTCAGTTATGTGAAATAAAGCGAATATTTTGTTAATTTACCGCATTTTAACAAGTAAATTTAAAATGTAACCAAATAAATAGTAACGTGGAATGCTTAATAAAATTAAAAATAAACAATTTTTAAAATCGCCCACAAAATCGCCAGTTTCCTTGCTCGACAGACGATGACAACGACGACAACAGCATTATTCACAATATCACCCGACATCGGTCTAAAGTAGTCCCATGGCCAATGTCTAGGCAATCAACAAAACAGCAAAGTGGAGCAGAGCTGTTCAACTTCATATCAACAAAATTGCCTAGAAAAATTGCCCAAGCATGGCGCAGGGAAAAGTGCAACAAATCGCTGCTGCACAAACGCGCTAATAATAACAATAACTTCGCCGATAAGAAAAGCGCGAAAACAAACAAACAAACAAAAAGCTCCAATTATCATCACCTTCACGCGCACTGACGTCGTCGTTTAGCTGCGCGCGCACCCCACAAACGAGGCGGAGAATTTCGCGCACAGCTTCTTCAATATTAGCTCTGCGCGCGCCCGCGTAATTCTTATTGTCGCGAAACGAAATATCGGAAAAAAAAGTGTTTCTTAGGTAATATTGGCGTTTATTGAATGAAATTTGTCTCGAAGGTATTTTTTGTACCGTGGCTACAGGAATTATGACACTTTTATTACCGAAGCGAAGGCATATTACCGATCGCCATATTAACGTCGTCGATCGGTAGGAGAAGTCGCGTACTCGCAATGTGTGTAAGTGTGTGCAATCACGTAAAATACGCACGAAGCGATTTCCTATTTAGGCGAGACGACTGCAGTTTTCGCCTTGGAGATGAATAAAAGTGCGATAAAAGTTTATTTGCGACAATTTCCATGTGATGCAAGTGGCTGCATTGCGCCGATGACACACTCCCTTAAGTGTGAATTTAGTTTAGAAGATTTTATTTATTGGAGGCCGCCTCACAATGCCTCGATTCATAGCTTGAAGACTTCCTGGTTGTGTAATTCAAGGATAAAGATTTTGAAATGTGGACGAGAGAATCATAAAAGCAATTTTCAATCTTGAGACTTTATTTTTGTTTATTGTTTGAGAGGCGTTTATCATTTGGAAAACACTAGAAATTGGCAGTTTATTGCATTGATATTGTGAATTTGGTAAACTAGTTAGTAGCTGAGTTAGAGAAGTTGTTGTTTGTTGTTAGTGAATTATCAACTAAAGGACATTTAATTAACGAGTGGCCTTTTTGCATCTTGGTTATGTTTCCATCTAATTCTTCTAGTGAATCTTAGAATGCATATGCAATGACACGTTGCAACCTTCGAATTGAATTCTTGTGGTATATTTCACACTTGAAGTCAGTGAGCTGTTTAGACAGTGGTTACGTCTGATTGCATTCTCTCTTTATGGCACCGAAGGCACTCTCATAGCAAACGATGCAACAACAATATATCTAATCGGCGCAAAAATTCTTCAGAGAGATGTCTACTGTGTTACAAATATGACGTGATGACCGAATTTCAAGAAAACAAGAGTTCTTCTTTTGATTAAGAGAATCTCGTAACACACTGGTAGCGATCCAAGAATTGTTGATCAGACCGAAACAAGCCAAGGCCTAGAGACTTTTCATAAACCAAAAAGCGTCGCCTTCAGTAGCCTTAGTTACTGTTCAATTACAGAGAGAGAGCGGCGGCGTGCGTTAACGTTGACAACTCTATAGATACCGTGTATTCTTAAGGTGCTGTCAGACGTTGCAAGGAAAGCGCTTGCTGCGAGCATTTTGCTTGCTAAAAGTTATGTTCGGCACGTCTGACTAGATTGCGAGTACTTTATGAAAGCATTTTGCAACTTTCATGCGAGCACTCTCACTTGAAATGCTTTCTTCGTGTGACTGGTGCACTTAGTGAAATTTAGCGAACTCTCTCAGAGCGAAACGCTTGCACGAGGGCCTTTCATTTGCATTTTAGCAGTAATAGTCCAGTCGAAATAGACTAAAAAAAGTAAAAGATTGAAGATAATTGGGAACTTGCTGAAAATTGGCACATCCCTTAAAAACATTATAAATAAAATGTCGAGACTGACACCACATCGGTCGCCGGGAAATATTTTTATTCAAGATTCCCGCTCAAACGGTATACTTTGAAAAAAAAAATATTGTACGTTAAAACACCGTTTATGAGGTAGTTGCAAAAAACTGCTTTTTACTTTTGACATTAAATGGTTTTTTTTTGCATAAGCCGGATTTTTGGGGACCCTTGTCGTTTCATTTATAATGATGTTTTTAAGGTGTGCACCAATTTTCACCGCCGAAGTTGAATGACGACTAAATTTTTAACTGTTCACGATAAAACCCACTATCGCTAGAAAACTATTCGAAATACACCATTATTGTGTATAAAAATATTTTAGGTAATAGTTTGGTGCATCAGAAAATAACATACTGTTAATAACGCTTTTTTCTGAGAAAGAAATCTGCCAGGTCAAGATGCAAATCATCGATTTGAGCCTACATATCTTCTAAACGGAGTCATTAAAGTTTTTGCTCTTTACACTAAATAAAAGAATACACATTTACCTAAAAGATGAGCCTAATTATGTTGCTTTACGATGATTAGTCTAGGAGTTATTCTAGTTTAAGTGAATTTTAAATAAAAAGAAACCTGTAGTGGATAGTGGGGATAGCCGTGTCCGTGAACAATTTTTTTCTCCAAACACATCCAGGAATCACCCCTGAAAATATTAGCCACGTAGGCTAACAAAGGATTTATTGAACGTCTGATGACCTTTACAAGTCGCCAATGAGTGGGTATGAGTATGGGTGAGTTCAAAAACTCATCAATGCCGCAACACTGCAATATCCAGCTACAGACTTCCAATTGCTGAATTCTGCAGTGTTGCGGCAGTGATTAGTTTTTGAACTCTACCTATTTTAAATCTTTAAAACGGCGATATCTCATGAATGGCAATTCGTACGGGAAAATGTAGAATATCTTTTTTTGTAGATAATCGCATAATCTACAAACTTTGTAAACACTGCTGCATACAATAGCGCACGCTAGCGTCGCAACAACGCCAATTTAATTTGTACTTGTTGAGACATCCACCGATTAACAAAATAAATAATAAAACTAACTCTGCACTTTTTTTTCACGTTCAATCTGTTACGCTAAAAAAAGCAATAAAGAGGCTTTCTGAGATTTCATATACTTTTACTTGCTGTGTCTGACACCCCATGCAAATGCTTTTGTACAAGTTCAGTAAAAGTACTTTCACGAGAGCGAATTTTCACTCGCTCGGAGCTAAATACTTGCAACGTGTGACTGCAGCTGCGAGCGTCCGAAAATCTCTCTCTGCAAGGAAGAGAGCAAATAGCTCGCAGCAAGCGTTTTCCTTGCAACGTCTGACAGCACCTTTATGAGAATAGTTGAACTGGCAGCGGCAAGCAAACATTGCCGTCCGTGGCAACGAAACCAATTTTTATTTTCTATTTTGACAAGCTTTGGCTCAGTACGAGAAACAATTTAAACCAATCGCAATAACATTGGGAAACATTAATATGCAAAAAAACACTTTGGCAAACTACAAAAATTATAATCACACTACTATCGTCCAGGATATTGACAAAAAGTGAAATATTTTCTAAAATTATTTTTTTATCTGACTGCCGCGACGGCCTATTATACTTGTGTCGCCGTTAAACGCGGCTACTGCCGTCCCTTTACCGACGCTTCATGCCGTCGAGGCACGCTGTCGCTCTCACTGTAATTGAACAGTTAAGGCGTCGGACTACTATCCCATGATGGTCCATGATTTGATTCTTCTCCGTGGCATGATCCTTCATCTCTCCACTTAACATTCCTTCTTTTTTTGTTTTTTTCATCAACTCCACCATAACTACAGCGAAAAGACATCTCCTGTATTGGTGTCGGCAGTTTTTGTAATCTCTTCTACGATAACTAGTTTTGTACAGCTCACGAAGCTGTCTTCCTCTGGCTTTAGTGTATAGCGATATGATATGATGAAAATAAAGAGTAAAGCTTGTACTTGTACAACGTATACATGAGGGGTTGAATAGTTGAGTTGAGGTTGAGTTGAATTTTCGACAATCGACAAAATTCGACAAAAATTACAAACAAAACACAGAAATGCTACTGTCAAATAAATTCAACTACTGAGATCGCGTCTATATGCATAATTTCAACTCAACCCAGCTAGCAGAGCTGAGTCGAGTTCAGTCGACCCTATCTCAACTCGACTCGCGTCTACATGCATTTGAACTCGGGTTCAACCTGGGTTCAACTCACCATGTATACGTAGTATTGGTGGCAAGAAGAGGAACTGAGAATAAGCGTAAGGAAAACTGCCATCGTGCTCTTCACCAGATGAAGGAAGCTAAGTTTCCAATACCTCGAACTGAATCAAGAAACGAATTATTCAAGATAAAAGGCTCAACTGGAATTTACATACTGAAAGTCTTGCCCAAAGCTCTATTACCCTTTTACCTTTAAAGTCGATCCACACATATCCGTGACGCCACGGCACCGATGCTTTCCGTGTCAGTGGCTTCCGTGACAAATTTATCACTGACACATTCACATAGCACCACCTTTTCCGTATCAGTGCTCAATATTCAATGGCATCTCTGATTATTTTTTAATTTTGAAATTTGGACAGTGATCTCAAGGTCATCATGGAATTTAGCGTGGAATATCTTGCTGCAATAGCATTGCTCTTAGACTAGAAGAAAAAGAATATGTAAATTATTTAGTAGAAGGATGAAATACATTTGGGCACTCAAGCAATCTTTCCATATATTACTTTTTATACATATATGGTATGTACTCAAAAAATCTCACGAAGAAAGACTACACAGAAACAGGTTCGAAATTATTTCAAATAAACTTTACCTAAATTTCTGTTGGTTTCACGTTTGGGATAAATTAAAAAATATTGGTGGCAAAGTATTTTTTGTGTTTTTCACGGACGCACAGTGGGGCAAATAGCTCATTTTTTGGACAAGCGACAATTCCCAAGCCTGGAATTAATGAAACTTAAAAAAAAAATTTTAAACTATTCGTGATAAATTTGCCTTTAATTCTATCGAGCCAGAATTTTGAAATTTGAAAATTAAAGATGGCTAATCCAATATGGCGGACATAAATTTGGTAAGAAAATTAAATTTTTTTCGTAAGATTCTTTAAAATTATTGAAATTAATTATTATTAATTAATTTTTGGTTTAGAAAATTATCCCCAAAGTAACAATTTATTAAAATTTTAAAGAATCTTTTGTCAAAAATTTAATTTTCTTACAAAATTTATGTCCGCCATATTGGATTAGCCATCTTTAATTTTCAAATTTCAAAATTCTGGCTCGATAGAATTAAAGGCAAATTTATCACGAATAGTTTAAAAATTTTTTTTTAAGTTTCATTAATTCCAGGCTTGGGAATTGTCGCTTGTCCAAAAAATGAGCTATTTGCCCCTGGGACGCCTGAAAGGTACAGAGAACGTCGCCTTGGTGGATGTATTAGAACATGTCGCGCCCCTGCAAACATTTCGATTCGGAAACGATTCGAGAACGATTTGCCAAAAGTGAAAGCTTGCTTCGATCTCGGACTCGTTAACGACTCGTAAACGAATTCGAAGGCAATAAAAGCGGAGCAAGAGATCGAATCGATTTCTCGTGCTGATAACGAATCGAATGCTCGTATCGATAGCAAATCGCTTCTGCGCCGAAAATCACTCCGCCGAGCAAAACAAGTCAAAAGCTCAAACTTTCCAAACAAATCGTTGAAGAGAAACCAAAGTCTCTCAAAATTTCCTCTCAATAGGACTTCAAATCGATGAAATGACGTTATGTTGTTAGTGTAATTTGGAGCTTTGAAGTCCCATTCAGCGGAATCGGCTCTCAATATTTTTCTACAGCATGAAGGCTTTGGGAGAAACAAATCAACCAGGAAAGCTTTCATTTTGCGTTTTGAATCTTTTTCTTGTACCCTTCGCAAGCATTTTTCGAATCGAGAATGGTCCGAGAAAGCGAGCCTCCGAGAAATTGTTTGCAGGGGCCTTTCCTAATTTGTTTCCATGCAAATACATTGTGCCGATATTTTTTTTTCACTGATGCTCCTGGTACTACACTGAAGTCGCCGTCACGTCCCGGATACGTGTGGATCAACCTTTAAAAAATGTGGAAGACGGGTCGAAGAGATCTTGAATAAAAAAGTATTTTAGTGTTTTCACAAAAGAATTTTGCGTTTGTAGTTCGCCGTGGTTAGGAGGAGGGGGTTAACGGCTCTAGTACCCTTTCGTACACCTCGAACTATAGTTGGGAGGCTTGGAATTTTTCTTTTGTGGGACCAGGACTCCTGAATGAACAGCATGTCCAATTAAGTGTTGATAAAGCTCTTGCTAAGCTCATCTGATGCATTTTTTGCGTGATAAATGTTTACCTGAAGACAGCGTAAGAGCATTTTGTTGGGAATTGGTCTTTAATTCCTATGCTCTATGATAGGCTTGTATTCTTGTGTTATTCTTCTTGAAAGTTGCTCTAGAAAAGGACCACTGGTTATACGCCTTGTGGCCTATCGGTTCTCTTTGACTCCTATGTCTGGAGATGACCTAGGGTATTTTGAGGTACCAGTGTTAGTCCCGCATTTTCTTGTCTGGGCGCTGAACACGTCTCCTTCGTGAGGTACCTTAGATCCTTAAAATGAGAAGCTTCTGGGTATTGGGGTCTTCGCGCTGCTGGACTCTTTGGCTTTGGATTGATCCTTTAGTAGCCTCAGCTGAATTTGTCCAAATTTGTATCCAATCTTATAGTTCCAAGATTTAAGCAGTTCAACTGGTACCAGATCCATTGCTAGGGTGTTTCCAGTAGGTGGCCCTTGAATCCCCGTTTTACACTAGGACAATCTTAAGAAATTGTCTGGACGTCTGAGATCTTGAGATTTTTTCCTCTTCCACAGCTCTTTCGGTTAAGCGCTTTCCTAAGGCTTGATCTCAGCGCAGCCCTGGAATTTGGGTTTATATGCCCTTCGATGAGTTGCATTATTTTCAGTCCTTGTAAGAAGGTCTGGTCAACGGGATGCCTGGGCCTTTCAGTTGCTTTTCTACAGGTGAGTCTTCTTGAGACCTTGGACTCTTCTGTCTTGACCTTTAGCTCCTTTTGGTACTGCTGGATTCATCAGTTTGGCAGATAAATTCCAGGCCTCTTTCAAGGAGTTCCTTTTAGCAATTAGCCACTTTTACTTTTCCTACCGGCTCTAGTGCAGTATATTTTTTAAGAGCTCTTTGGAGTAAGATTTAAGGGTGGTAAGAGTATTTTCACATCCGAAAGCTCAAAAATACCATTAGAGCAAAGGGTAGTAACTTCGACAGCAATTGGTCCTACTAGCAATGACGAAAGAAACGGTCAGCGGTAGCAGCGCTTCTTTCTGCAGGAAAACTAAATGAAACCGTAAGTCGCCTGGTATCCGAGGTTGATCATTATCGACACACTAACGTAGTATCGTTCATCCCCTTGGCATGATCGTTTACACCTTCGAATTGCTAGTTTTATCTAGTTCTATCTACATATCTAGGTCGGTCGGTCGTATTCAGTCAGATAAGTATCACGGAGTATTTATCGCTCCCTACTTTCTTGGAAGGTCAGAACATTACTCTGTTTCAGATCCTAAGACTCTATTACAAGTCATGGAGTTGGTAAGGTGCTGGCTGCCGAACGCGGCGCGTCCCTCAAATACAAAATACAAATGCCTTAATAAAGGATCCGACTAAGCAACATTCACCGTTGAGTTGGTAAGGAACAGGACGATATCTTAGCAGGTAAGGAACAGGACGATATCTTAGCAGTTCTAAGAGCATTCTCTGCTTCCTAATTCACGACAGGGTTTCTCATGCTACCACCATTTCCATACATCTCTACAACTTCCAGAAAGTGCATTTCACCGAAGATAATGATGTTGACAGGATCAATAAGCTCAAGCTTTCTTTCCACCTCTTCTTGCATAAAATCCGTCGCTCCGCTAAAAACTGCGCCAAAGTTTTCTGCCAAGTTAGAGATTCTCCTAAAATTGTGCGAAGAAATACCGTGACAATCTTCAGAAGACGTTAGATTGTAAATGGACGGAGAACACCGAGATAGCCCGTGTGTGTAGAAAAGTTTTCTAACTTATCACTTGGGTATTGGCAATGGAACTATTTTGTGAGAGTAAGTGTTGAGATGTAATCAGCTTGTCTTTCAACAAGAGGTGCAATTATGAATTTCGCGCGTCATTTTTGTACTGTCAACATACAACTGACATTACGATGACATTTGACAAGTAAAAACTAGGAGGTTTTCCGATCTCACATTGAAATAGACTACAAAAATGGTGAAAATATCGTGTAAACCGAGCGTAAAGTTTGGAATGCTTGTTGTCATCATTAAGCACTTTCTCGAAAAAGTATAGTGTATTTTATCAATAACTTCGAATGCTTCGGAGAAGTAGTGTGGTGAAAAATCCAACTCACGTTCGTACGTCCTGACCTGACAATATCATCTGGCCTGAAAATATCATCTCTGTAGCTGAGAGTGTAGCTGAAACCCGAAGTTGGTCCATTTCGAGACGATCACAGGAATTGGGGATATCACAATTCGCTGATTTGGGTGGTGGAAATGTAAGAGGAAGATCTTGATTTTTTCAACAAAATTATTCTGAGTTATGAGACTCATTTTCATCTGTCTGAGTACGTAAACAAGCAAAAATGTTTCCGAAAACTAAGTTTGGTCTGGTTTTTAGCCTGGCAGTGCAATCGGGCCATACTTGTTTGAAAATGCTGTTGGTTCGATTATTGAAATGAATGCATTGTACTACGATGTTGATTCACTTTTTTAGCCATAAAACTTATGCTATGGTTGTAGACGACGTGTATTTTCAGCAAGACTGCGCCACCTGCCACACAACTCTTGAAACTTGATTGCGTGAAAATTTCCGTGGATGTGCGATTTCTCGAATTGGCCGCGAAAACGAGACAAAAATTTCATCAAAAGAATAACCCTATTGTAAGAAGAGCCATCAACAACTTGCTTTTGGAGAAGCTGCCAACTCTATAGACTATGTAAGGGTAACGTGACCATTTATTTTTTGACTCAAAACGGGACATCGGTTTATTTATCTCAATTAGTAGAGCCGATTCATTAAATCACAAAGGAAACTCAATTTTGAAAATAGCAGCTAGTTCCCAATGCAAAAAAAAACACATTTTTTTAATATTTTTTTTATTTATCAAAATTATTTATTACAAATTTGACATTTTTATATTTGTCAGCAGAACAAATTTGTTTTAATACAGCTGGTGATGATTTTAAGTAAGAATAAAATTCTTGGCACGTTTTTTTAATATTCACCTTAATTATCAACATCGCCATAAGGACCGGAACCTGTAACTGGGTTTTGTCAGACGTCCACAATTTATTCATTAAAGAAAAGACTCTTTCTATTGGTGCATTTGTGCCGGGCAGACATAAAATATATTCAATTAAAATACAAAAGTTTTCATGGTTAAGGTTGTTGGTGTGAAAATGTTTGAACACTTCCACCAAACGACTTTCCGTTGAAACGTTTAGATTATTCCATTCGGTTACTTTTTGCAACGTGATATAGTTACAAATTAATGAAAATTCGTCAAATACTTCTGTATCTTTGTTACAATCAATATATCCCTTTTCAATCAATACATCCAATGCTTTTTGAACGTCTTCCCATGTAGGTATTTTTTTTAAATCTGCCCAATAAAATATCTCCAATTCTTTAGTAAAAAAGCCAGTCCACTGTTCCAAATATTCAAGACTTGTTTTATAAAATTCTGTAGCTGTACTTTTCACAAACTCTTCGTCAATCTCAGCGCCATTATCTTTCAATTTCACCATCAAACTACGGACTGTATGTGGCAAAAACTGATTAGTCTGCTTCTGAACTAAATTATGTTTCAGTTGGTTAATTTCTTTTGCAGCTTCAATTGCCGATAAAGTCTGACCTTCAACCTTCAATACAGCTTGATGAAAACTTGCTGACTGAGCGTGTGCAAAAAAAGAAGCCACAATTCTGATTTGGGGTCTTCAAAAAAGTTTTTTAATATTTGGGGACATTTTTCAATGCTCAAAAAGTAGTTCTTTAATGGCTGGTACATTTTTAAAACCCTTTCTATGGCAGGCATAAGCGCAAGCCACCTGGTTTTGCTATAGCCCAGCATTTTCTGATATTCTGTCCTAATTTCGGCGCAAAACTCCTTCAGAGCTTCAACTCGAACCGTATAAATATAAAAAAAAGAATATATCTTTACAATAATGCATTCGTAATCTACGGGTAGGCCATCTGCAGCAGATTTTATTGCGTTGTGAATTATATGAGCTCCGCATCCAATACCTATTAATGGTTTTCCCAAAGATGGTTGTAATTTCACTAACACATTATTAGTTCCTCGCCTAGCTGCGCCTCCAAAATTGACATTGGCATTGTCCCCACAAAATGCCACGACTTTTTCGGTCAAACTATTATCTATCAACACTTGGACTAAATAATTTACAATGATATCAGAAGTTTCACCTGGTTGGTCTTGAAGGTGTAAAATTTTTACTTGCACACCTTCGTAAGGTTGAAAAAAGCGCACCAGAACAGGATATATTTTCTTGTTACCGTGGTTTGATGCGTCGGTTGAAACTGTAATACATCTGGACTTACCAAGTCCCTCTTTTAATTCTTCGATCGCTGTACGGGCCAAAACATTTACTACAATAGCTTCTGTTTTCGTACGCGCGCATCTAAACTTCTGATCGAAACATAATTGGATTAATTTCGACGCACAATCATTAGAGCGAAAACTGTGGTTTTCTTGTATGGTGTGATAGGCCCAGGCGCCTTCTGCCGCGGCGATATCCAAATCCTTTGAAGTTGGCGCGTCAGATTTCTTGAAAAAGTTCAACATTGAGGAACTTGAAGCAGCGGCACAATCTGCATTTTTATGTTTGCCAGACTTTAAATGCTGTTCAATATCACCTGCACCACTATGGGAAACACTAAATTCTGTGCAACACTTATCACATCTGACATCCGAGTGTGTATTCATTTGCTTAATAAACGGATATTTTGCTTGTAAATTAACATTAAACGTACATTTGCGTTTTGTCATAGTGAAATAAGATTACAAAACAAAAATCTTCAAGGTAATTACCTTTACTAGAAATATTACGCGAGTTCAAACAAACTGAAGACAATAACAAATCGCGAGAAGTGCACATGAAATGAATGATGTAGGGTAAATTCAAAAACTCATCACTGCAGAATTCAGCAATTGGAAGTCTGTATCTGAATTCTGCAGTGATGTGGCAGTGATGAGTTTTTGAATTTACCCGTAACTAGAGAATTTTCTTGGCTGTGGAGGGCGGAGGGGGTCAGATCATTTGTGTTCGAAATGCAAAGTAGGCCGAAAAAACTAAACGGGGTGGCAGCAGAGAAGTCGTTTCAAGTCATCTGTTTCGAGTTTTCCATTGAATTTTTCCATTTAAAACGCGTACCAAATTAGTTGAAACGACTTCTGTGCTGCCACCCCACGCGGTACTTCTTTAAACTCACTTTAATTCATCTTTTTTTACAAAGTCATAAAGAACTTCTTCAGCTGGCGCTTTCTGAAATCGGGACAATTTTGCGTCCCCAGGTTTTTTTCGGGGACACCGGGACGAAGAACAGAAAAAAGGGACGGTCCCGTTCAAAACGGGACGTATGGTCACGTTATGTAAGGGGAGTCGAAGAAGCTATGCGTTATTCTGTGGAGTTCTTGCACATTTTTGACCCATCGGGAGTTCTATTTCATTCTTCTACCTCAAGGTGGGTACTCCAATCATACTGTTGCGTAATCTAAACTCCCAAAAACTGTGCAGTGGTGCCAGGTTTTAGGTGAAAACTTCGTAAAATCTCTTAAATGAACCCAAGGAAAAGCGTCTTCATACCCTTCTTGGGTCCATTCACAAAACAATATTCCGTTCAACGTATGCAATTTCCCGTGAAAGCTACGATATGATCAGAAACAGTTCCTCCCATGTCCAGTTTATATGTAGTATGGGGCCTGCTGCAAGGTCAGTTTACCAGAAACCCTGGTGACCCTCTATCCAAAGCGAAAAACCAGGAATGTTCACGGAAGACCTGAAAATTCCGGGGAAAATCTACTATAAACGTATTTGTCTGCGAGCGAAGATTCCGATTATTTCAGTTTTTACTCAATCTTTTTAATGCAAAATATACTTTCGCCGTGTTATCTAGTTTGTTACATGCTTCATTTCAATTTCATGCTACGCATAGAATCCAACCTATAAAAAAATCTGCTGTGTTTTCGAACTCCTCTCAAAATAAACTTTTTTCTACAAAGAAATCTCTACTTTTGCTGCAGAATAACTTTTCAACAATTCGACAAGTCGCAGGCACCCTGTACAATTGCTTTGAAATGCAATGTGAAAAGTCAGAAGCGAAACTTTATAGTCATAATGTAGGACCTAGGTCAGCATATGTTAATGAAAACGCATACAGCCGAGAGCTGACTATCGGTAGATTGTGGCTGCCATATAAGCAGTTCTCAGGGCCGCCATCCACGAAAAAAAAGCAATAATCGTCAGTCGTCAGCGAGCGAAGCGACTCGCACTCGATACTTTTGCCGGTAGTGCGAGAAGCTGAAAAACGCTACAAGTTCATTGCAGTGACGTCATGGACTTAAAACCGGGTAAAGCAGTTTCGACCAAGAAAAATCCGATTCGCAATCGTTTTCGCCGAGCGCTTTTTACGCGAACCCGAAATCCGCGTCTGAAAATTGTGTATAATTTCAGTGTACAAAGTTTGTGTGGCGCGACAACGCGCGCGGAGTGCGGCAAAGGAGCGAATTCGCGAATCGCACGGAAAGCTTTCTTTGATTAACAACAAATCAAAGCCGATCGCCGGGGGGAGGTGTGGGTGCACACGCACTTGAAAGCTATTTGCAATGGCGGCAACGAATGCATGTTTGCCTCGCGGATGCCGTGAGTCGTGCTTATGACAATGCTGTACGCGCGGCTGTGTGTGCGTTGTGCTCATTCGGACTCAATGCCGCGTAGCCCTGGCCTGCTATTGAACAGATCGCCTTACATACGGCTGGCTTCGCTGGGAGGCCGGCTTGAGCAACTTTTCCCGCTTTTTTTTGTTCACCTCCGTTGCGTACCCGCACCTGAGCCTACACGGGCGCTTTCGATTTTCATGGATACCGACCGGGAACACACCTGTCCCAGCGACCGCCGAATTCAGGCTTTGGCAGTTCAAGTGCAGCAGAAGGCGGCCAGATTTTTCAGCCTAATTATGCATCGCGGCCCCCGCAGCAAAAATCACCTTTTTCGGCGCGGAATGTTGCTCGCGGGCTCGTCATGCGTCGTGCTGATCAGCTTTGTGTGGCTCTCACCTAGGCAGCGGCGTCGGCTGTCGATTGTCGAAGGCGAAATCCGAGCACCTTAGACCTGGCTGCTGGAGCCCTTGAGCTTGAGCTCATTAACGCAGCTTCACGCAACCGAGACTGTGTGTGAAGCAAGTGAGATTGCGCAACCGCTCCACCGTCAACGCTGCCGTATACACCGGAATGTGCAATTGCGCGTGTAAACGCCAGACCCATGCCGCTGCTCTGCTGGCTTCAATTTAAGAATTTTTTTCGCCTTTTTCGCCGGAGCGATCGCCTTTGGTGAATTCCGTGATTACAGTCCGTTGATATCGCCATCGTCGCAATTACGCGTCCGCTTATCGGTTCAATGCTGGAGCCGAACTGGATAATGCCGAAGACGAGCAAAAAATTGCACCAATGGCCATGACATAAATATTTGCAGTCACTTGGAGTTATTTAAACAATGATGAGCTGCGTGTGACGTACGCGAAATTTCGCCAACACCGGGAAAACATCTTACGAATTGACGAATTAGGGCGCATGTGTAGGTACAGACGCATTGCGCGTCGCGTCCAGCTTATCAGCGATTTGTGGCGAGGTAATGTCTAATTTTGTAAACAACCAACCATGTCGTTGGTGATATCGATTTTCAATTGAGGTGGAAAAACATAATCTGCGGAAATAGCAGACTTATGAAGCAAGGCCTTTTGTCTTAGACTATTTTAGACGTGAAGTGTTCGTTTCCTTCTTCGTATGAAAGGAATGGATGTATATGGAGAACTGTGGCTTGATACAATATTAGACATGAAGGAGTTTAGCACCAAAGGCCACTCCAATGACAATCACAGTAAGGTACCTCCAGTGAGACCGAAGGCCCAATTATTAACGCTTTGACGTGTCGTTTTGTTGCTACAACTCATGTATCTAAGCTTCAATGGTTGGTTCGT
The DNA here is from genome assembly GCA_963855945.1 of Thereva nobilitata. NCBI lineage: Eukaryota > Metazoa > Arthropoda > Insecta > Diptera > Therevidae > Thereva > Thereva nobilitata. The sequence goes on from OY979696.1 coordinate 5,799,914, forward strand.
CGGTTGTGACGGATTTCTAGCCATCGCACAGTGGTTCCAAATCCCGAAAAGGTGGCCAAAATATGTAGACGTTATTCAAATTCGAATCTGATTTCGAATCTTCACTCAAAATAAAAAAAACAAAATGGCGGACAAAATTTTTATAAAGTGGTCAGATTTTTATGAAATTTGGTATGAAGAATATTTCGAGTCTGCTGATTACGAATTGCTACTCAAAATTTAAGAACAAAATGGCGGATCCAATATGACGGACAAAGTTCTTATAGAATGGTCAGAATTTTATGAAATTTCATTTAAATTAAACAAATCGGGGCAAACTGAGGCAACTTTTGAAACTTCCAAATTATAGAGAAAGATCTCAAGAATGCGACAAAACTTGTTAGAGAGTGGGATGTCGTGGGACTTTTGAGTAATGTAATTTTAAACATTGACGTTTACAAGGGGAAGTTATAAAAAACTTGTTTTGAATGGTACATTACTGAAATAATTAAGAAAATCGATTTTAAATATAAAATAACGTTTAAAAGTACTTACTTTCGTTAGCAGAAGCCATTTCAAGCGATTCCAGGTCACTGTTAACACAAAAACCCCGCTTCACTATGTACCAGACGCCAGACGCTCACGTAACAATGGCTCCAAAGAGCCTCCAGAGAATTTAGGAGGTTTGTCAGTAATCTGATCTTCAGCCTGAAGGTCTCTTTTAAGTTGATCTCTTTACGGCAAAAGACTTTGTATGGGATGCCCAGCTTGTCAGCTTGTCTCCTAGGTGTCTGTTTGGGAAGCCCATTATATTTTCTTTGTTTTTAGTGGCCCAAGTCGTCCTAGAGATAGTATAGGCTTCCAGTGATCTTCAGCTTTGACTGCCTAGCAGCAGGTGGTAGTGAAAAAGTGGATTTTTGGCCAAGGATATTCTATTGGGCTGCCGACCGTGTCGGTCTCCAAGCTCCGGAGGGAGACGTCCTGCTTGCCTGGGTAGTCGGCTTTCTTGTTTTCATCTATGTCCTTTCGCCTAAAAAGTTTAGTAGAAAGCCTAGTTCGAACGATAGATCAAAATGGTTTAAGTACAGGTTAAGACGGATCAGGGGCTCTAACAGATGGCGATGAACCTTACTCTAGCGTGGTGTGCGAGTTCGGAAATACTGAATGCAGTAGATCGGTCCACTGTCAACCTGTTCTTATATACGAATTTATAGATCGTTGTGTGAGTGGAAAGCAGGACTACAGGTTGCAGGCCGAATGGGCTTATATTTTGTTGCAGGAATAAAATTGTCGTGTAAACAGGGTCCGTTACATTTTGGCTGAACAGTCACTACGGTGGCTCAATAAGACCATAGAGGAGCAAAAGTACCACTACAGTCTTAATGCAGATAAACGAGTTGGATTTGAGTCGGAGCTGATGTAGAGCTTGTAGATTACAGCCCGGAATACTGGTTTAAAGAGCAGTTCAACCTTCTAAGCAGTATGATCTTTGTTTTGCGACCTGGAATAAGTGATCATTCCATCGCAAATCTAAGTGATAACAAAGGGAGATCGTACTAAAGATAACACAGTATTTCGTTTTGGAGGCACTTAGTTGGACCCACGTCTCAGGGTAAGTTTTGGCACGAGATTGGTTTAAATTATGAAAGTCATAGGTGTAGCGCAGATTACTGTTAGAGTAAAAACCAAAAAAAGAAGAAAACGGAGTGCGCAGCTGGGAAAATGAAAACTGCGCACAAATAAAAATTGCGTACATATAGATAAGGAATGCTCTTATGTATTGTCAAATTTCCCCTTCGAAATTTGTTGCGACTGGACTACGGGACGGGAATGACATGCGGGATTCTTCTTTTTTCGTTTTTACTCTATCGGCGAAGTCGTGAACTAAATTGGAATGATTTTTAAGGGGGTTTAGATGATTGAGAGGGGTTTGGGTTGTTAGAATTGAGAGCCTGGGAACTGGGGTATATTAGCTAACTTTTTTGAATGGTCAGAAAACACTTTCTTTAGAACTAAGCCGATATTGAGAGTTTAGTCAACAGAGAAGGCTGCTATACTCTGTCAAAAGACAAAGTGATGCATACTTTGGTCAAAACACTTTATAAAACATACTCAAAGGTCGCCAATGGGGGCTTTTGCCTAAAGTCGTACTATCTAGTATTTGGGTAGATTCTAGATATTAACCTTTTTGCTAGATTATTTTCTCCAGATTTTGGGGAGAAAGTAATTTCTGTTGGATGATAGCTCATAGATTGAGCAGAGGCTTAGCCTGCAACAGGAACGAGCAGTGTCAAAACGCCTGTATGGCACCCAAAACAAGTGAAAATAAGACTCGCCCGCACTCAGCATGACACAGGCACGGTACGCCTGAGTAAACACTTTTTCAAATGCAGCCCGCTACATTCACGTATCAATAAAAGACGTTCACACTTTTTTAGATTAAAGGGAAAAAATTGGGGCTTTAAAATATTGTATAGGACGAAGAACAGAGTCAATTATCTTGGTGACAATAAGGGGTGCCATTAGCATACTCAGTAGATCGATTCACGTTTGATTGCGTAGGTCAAGCAGCATTGGACGTTGTTAGTACTTAGTTGGGGGCCGCTTGGTAAAACGACACTCGCTGGAATGATCGATTACGAATACGTTCGTATCTGTAAAGTAAATTTAAAGTTGGTGGTACAATTTAAGATCACAGTATAAGTCGAGACAAACAAAGGCATTAGTCCATTGGTTTTATATTTGCCTTGTGTTATCACCTCTATTTTGTAAATAAAAAAGGAGGTTGTAGATGAAGTAGAGTTCTTCTTTAGTCACCAAGGAATAAAATTTCATACTCCCAGCGATAACACAATCTTAATTCTCAAGTGATGATCGAAGGTTTTGGTTTGTATGGTAGTAATTTCAGTTGTCGCGGTGTCGTGACTTCGGTTATTTAGTACCATTTCTGAGGTGTGGCACTGCATTTATCGTGTACCACTATCATACATCATTTTTATTTTGGGATTTATATGCATTTATTTTTTCCGGTTTATATGCATTTTAATTCGCTTCTAACTCTAAACGTGAGCAGCTATTCACCAACGGTAACTTCAGTTAAGGATAAAATGTATTTATAACACCGTAGATTAATAAATGTCATATATTTCGCATCGGAATAAAACGATCAGTCTTACGGGTGTAGTTTAAAGCGTAGCTTCGATTTGAAGCCTGGTGTGCAAACTCCCACATACCGCTTCGGTAACACCTCGCACATATTATCCGTCAATCTTATTAGTTGGTCGACCGGGCGGACCTGTTTCCTGCCAATGATTTAAGGACACGGTAAAAGTCTGACTTGATCGTCTGGTTCTTGTGCTGAGATCAATTTTTCTAGTCTACTTGTCTCAGACATGGCGTATTTTTTTTAGGTATGACGCCTTTAATGGTTTCATTCCTTGCCAACTCTATCGAAAACGGACGTTAGCACGTCGACAGCGTCGTCCTGTAGCGCAGTTACGACGTATAGAATCTTGGTGCGCTTGGGGGTTATGAGCTTCCACCTGGAGGAACCAAGCATGGGGTCTGTGCGTCCAGAATCCGAGTAAGTGAAGTTTGGGTCCCATCCCATTTATTTAGAACTAGTAAGATTCACATGGCGTTCCCCGTGGATAAACGTATGGGTCTTTTTGGTAAAATAAACACATGAAATATCCTTAAAAAGGCAAAAAATAAATATTAGTGAAAGACTATTTAAAAATAGACTTTTGCCATCAACTATTAGGCACATTTTGTTTTACCACATTTTCACTTGACCTTACTATCTTTCCAAAAAATTTTGCTGATAACCGATTGTTTTGAAAGCCCCAGCCATACGTTAACAAATTGGGTATATAAGGTTGGTCCGGAACAAAATTGGAAAAATTCGTCTGTTAAAATTCCCCGCAATTTTTAATTTATAAGTTTTGATCATAAATTCGTTGTTTGCTAACTTAAAAACCCCCAGATACCGATTTTCATTGGAATTGGAATACAATTGGCAAATTCGTCAGCTATATTGGCGCGGCCATTTTGAATTTATAAGTTTTGACCACAAATTCGTTATTAGCGACCTTAAAATCCCTAGATACCCACTTTTAATGAAATCGGAACACAATTTGCAAATTCATATTTGGGTGGCCATTTTGAATTTCGGTCATATTTCGGCGGCCATTTTCAATTTAAAATATCGAGGTGCATCATGGGGGAACCCCACAGACCTTCGTGCAAAATTTCGAAGCTCTGCGATGACTGGTGTGGCCGCTATTACGCACACATACACGCATACATACAAAGAAAGTTTTCTTTTATTTATATAGATTTGGTGATTATACTAGTTTTGAACGTCATTACCTATCTCCTTCAATATTAGCTTTTGTTTCCTTACAGAAGATTGCATTAGATCAGACGGCACTGTCAAAAGCTAACCATTCGCCGACTTGACGAGCAACACATCTGAATCTGAAAAACTAAAATATGATGGGTGACTTGAGTTAGAAGACAAATGTTTTGATGCGATACTTAGAAAGAACACCCAATTTAGTTCGGCAGGTTTCAAGTAAATATATGGTAATCACAGTGGCGATAATGGCACTTAGCAGTAAAACGAGACTACTTTCTAAAAGTGAACCAATGGGAATTTTTTCAACCAGTCAATTCGAGTCTGTTTACTGATTGAACCAGTGAAAAATTCTCTCTAAAAATGGATTAGAAAAAATTTCACTGGTTCAACCAGTGAATTTTAATTTCACTAATTTTAATTACCCAGTGAAAAAATATATGTGACTCATATTCTAGGCAATTATCTTCATGACTGTAAAGGGTTCCATTTGGCATACTCAGTAAACCGGCTCCCGTTTGTTTACGGCGGGCAAGCAGCATTTTGGTGCTTCGATGGGGGCCCGCTTGGGAAAACGACACTCGCGCTAGAAAAAAGCTTTTTTCCTTTTTTTTGCGGGAATTTCAACGGTTCAACCAGTGAAATTTTACTGTTTCCTATTGGTTGACTAAGCAATGGTTCAACCAGTGAATTTTCAGTGAATAGTTATTGGTTCGTTTTTAGAGAGTACAACAAATATGGACGAATTTAAACTTGTCGTGAATGTTTAGTAATTTTACGTTACTCCACTCATGTTCAATACAATTACGATTTCTTACACTAGACTGGATTCAAACCATTAGTTTCAACTTGGTTAGTGGCATTATTTGCTTACTCGAGCTGCTTCTGGCTTGCTAAGTTCGGATTGAAGATCTTATGTATAAATTACCATTTGTGTAGTCTTATTAGTTTAAAGTGTGTTTTAAAAATCTTTGATGTTTTTTATCGTAAAACTTTTGAAATTGCTGGAAACCCAATAAAAAATAATAATTAAAGTCTTTAAGTAAGTTACTGCGACATTACTATAATTTTTAATTTACACAATCATATTTTAGTATGAAATATTGCAATTAGCCACGCTTTGATCTAAGTCTTCCTACGCAAAATATTTCTAGAGCTCCCTTCAATCTTATCAAAAACTAATCCCCAAAGTTCCAAATTATAATTAAATCGCATTTTATTTATCATTTCCTCTTAATTTATTATTTTTTCCTTATTTTTTTTTTGGTCTTCTTTTCAAGAATTCCCCCATCTTAGGACTGGTTTTGCTTCATTGTAAAAGACATTAGCAATATTAAATAAAGCATATGTTCACAAAGATAGCAACAAAATTTTCGGTTTTATGAGAGTTAGTTACTGTTGATCACCTTCGAATACGTTTGCTGCCCTTGACAGTAATGGGTTAACAACTTTAACGCGAAATGAAAAAAGAGAATTAGTGGTTTTCTTTAGGAACAATGAATCATAACGTGTTTTTCCAAACTACATTAAAGATGGCTTCCGTCCAAATTTCTATTCGTGGATGTAACTTTAAAACGTAAACATATACGGGAATATTTTTATTGATTGTGTAATTTGATTGTTGTAATTAGTTTATTTGATTGATGTAATTAGTTTATTTAGTAGTAACAAGAGTCAGCAAAAATTTAGTTTCAAATTTTTATTTAACACTTGAAAATCAATTTTGTGAAAACAAGGTTCTGTTGATGAATTTGATGTAATTCCGTTTAGTAAATAATTTCGATTTATTATGGCTACTCAATTGTAGCAACTATTTCCTTAACAGCGCACCTATTATAAATGTGTCGAGATGTTTTATCCAGGGCTGTTGGAGTTCAGAATAGTATATGTATTCTGTAACAAGTTTGGAATGATGCATATTCCGCACAAGTGGAAGTTTGTCGGTCCACGAGTGCGGAATATGACATTCAAAACGTGTTGCAGACTATACTTTTTCTAAGCCTCTAATTAGTTTTTATTGATATTTTGTAAAGAAAAACATAACCAATGTAATGCTACTGTCAAAAATATAATGTATAAGGCACAGCAACACTAAATAACATATTAGTAGGGAGTGTTCATTCATAACAATTTTGTAATTTAATAATTTGTTAATAGATGGCCGCCGCAAAATTTAATAAAAAAATGCTATTTTTTTCTGCAATTTAATAATTGAATAGTTTATTTAAAGCAAAAATATTCTAGCAGAACATAATTGATTGTTTATTTATTGAAACAATCCTTTTTTCTTTAATTAATAAATTTATTTTTTCTTTAATTAATAAATCATATTCTTGGATTACGAGGAACAGATGTCGCCACTAGTAGTCATTCCAAAACAAGTGATGGAATGAATATTCCACACGGGTGTGGAATGCTGCTAATTCCGTAACTAAAAGTAATATCAGAATGCCTGTATTCTAACAGAGGCGTTGAAAAAAGTTGTTCCACAATCGAGTTGTTCTATTTAGAAATGCATTTCTAGAATGGAGTGTGCACGATAATATGGGCTATAGAGTGTGCGAGTAAGCGGTCGAGCAAAATTCAGCCTCAGGACTTATCTCTTTGGTGTACCGACACCACCAAAGGACCCTGAGGCCGTTACTACCACCTTGGCGGTTTTAAGCGACGCCATCTGGATTTTAAACGGCAAGAGGTGCAAATATTCTCAAAAACTAACCATATCGTTTTCTTGTTGATGTTTCTAGTGTTTCTGCAGTACTCTGCCTCACAGGTTCATTATTTTCAGGCGATCTTCTAGCTCGAGGTCTGACCGTCCGTACGACTCAATTCTCCAACAGACCCAAAATTCAGCACAAATTTAACCACCAAACCGAAAAGTTTTAACACAATGAAAAGACACGTTGAGCATTTGATCGGTGATTTTCAATAAACACAAAAACAATTTGATAACGTTGCGAATTTTTTTAGTGTTTCATATAAAATCCCAAATTTAAACTGTAAAACAGGAAAAAAAACATCATATAATTAGTTTGGTGTCACCCTGTAAAATGAGGATTTTCGAAACAAATGTATATAATTTCTATGCATTCTCTTACGATGAAATTACACCATGATCAATTCAACATGTGTTCAGATGACATATGTCAAATTTCTGGCCGCCGCACAGTGTATTAAAAGTTAAATCCAGCGGAACTTAATTAAAACATAAATGTGCTTATATCTAAAGGAAATCGGGGGCAATTATGGGCAAGAGATGACAACTGTATTCTAAGGAGTATTACCCATAAAAGAGTTTAGAAGTAAAAATAAGGTGGATACATGCGGATACATTTTTAAAACTCAGCCCGAATTCAAGAATCTGAATAACGGACCAGTAAAAAGCGAATTGTCTACAAATAATTAAGTGAATAATTGTTCAAACATACATTTCTCGATTGCTCAAGGACACAACAAACAACAATCAAATAAATTTTAAACTTAGGGCTTTAAACAACACAGCAAAAGAATATTTTACATTCGAAATCTAATTGGTGATTACGAAGCAAGCAATGCGCGCTTGCCACTTTTAGGGGCTTCCCCTATGACAATCTGTATTGTCAACGCGTTTATTCGTTTTACTAATAAATATATATATACAAAGCTACAATGTAAATACGGTTTCACTTAGATATGAGCACATTTAATTTTTAATTAAGTTCCGCTAGATTTAGATTTTAATACAGTGTGCGCCGCCATGTTGAATATGTGGCACATGGCGAAAAATGCAGTTCCTAAATGTACCTTTTCGGCACGCGCTATTTTTATCTTCAATGTTAATGGATTAAGAGACACAACACAAACTTACCTTTCGTCATAAGTCTCTCTTTTAACAAGAGCTGTCATTTTAAATTTCGCGCCATTTTAGAAGTGTTCTGCCATTATGATGACATTTGACAAGAGCAATAAAAACTAGGAGATTTTCAGATATGGAGCGATACACACTTGCAAAGAGTTGGTGAAAATGCGTAAACGAGCTTTTTCTTAAATAAAATTATTCTGAGTGATGGAGACTCATTTTCATTTGGCTGGGGACGTATGTACACAAGCAAATTTGCTGCATCTGGGTTTTCGAAAACACAAGAAATAAACAACGAATGACAGTTTGGTGATGTTTTTGGGTTATCGGTGTAATAGGATCATACTTTTTTGAAAATGCTGCTGATTCAACCGTTACAGTGAATGGATTGAGTTTTGACTGGGTTTTTTAGGTATGGATGTAGACGACGTTTATTTTCAGCAGGACAGCGGCCACCTGCTACATGACTTGTGAAACAATTGTACTATTGCGGAAAAAATGTAAAATGAGCCTTTTTGTTGAAAGGCCCTATGTACAGAGTATTTTTGACTAAGTGGCTAATGGTGTAAGATGTGATTCCTGGATATATTTGAAAAAAATAGCTCAATAGCTTTCTTGGGACTTTTTAAGAAAACAATTTCAAAATCACAAAAAAAACATGGCCGCCGGAGATATCACTTTTTGGCCAAAAAATTACTCGACAACTGTTTTTTTCGAAATTTTTTTTTGATCGTCAATACGAAACATTATTGCCTACAAAAAAACTCTATTGTAATGTTTTCGAAAACCTTGACCTTTCCGAATTATGATTTTTTGCGGCGTTAGATGCTTCATAATAAATTGTTATCGACTACACTATTCACAATTGTCAAAAATGAATTGACAAATGACAGCCAAACCAAAATGGCGGCCAAACTAAATCGGACTGAAACGTTTGTTTAGTTCTATTGTTTGGGACAGAGTTCTTACATTCCAGCAACCATATTTTGTTATTGAAGTCTGAGTACTGAGTGCCTGACTCTTCCACGCTGGCAGATTCCAATACGAGTAAGCGAGGATAATAGTTGATTATATACTCGTACATTATTATAGACTCTAGGGTACTCCTAACGGACACAGAAGGACCCCAAAACGATCCAAATATTGCTTTAGGGTAGTTGCAATTCTGGATACAAATGAGTAAAATATAATCTAGGGTCAACAAACTTTAATTTTGAAAAGTCCGTCTCCATTTGTGAATACTCACTTTTATTATTCTAGTTTTGTTATTTCCTTTCCAATCTTCTTAAATTCTGCTTTTGGTAAACTTATTTTTATGTTATTATTTATTGGAAATTGATGGCGATCGTTTGAAAAGAGAAATTTTGCTTGACAGATATTATCGTTTTACATGTCCAAACCATTTCTCATCGTACAGAGCTTGATGGATGTGAACGTAGCCGTGAAGTCACCTTTAAAAACAAATTTCAAAAAAAAATTGTTATTTTCTGAAAAATCTCATTTGCCTATTCAAATCCGCTTTTTCTTTCCTTCATTTAAAAAATTTCACCTTGTGTTGCTCCATGACCGTGCGTATCAATCAAATTGCGCAAATAATTACAATTACAGAAAAAAATGATGTAATTTAATTGCGAAAAAACTGGCAATTTCCTATAATTTTCTTCGTTCCTATCACAGCCATTTGCTCAGTTCGCGGCGCAGCATGCAGAGGGAAGAACTGCCAGCTGCCAGTTGCATTCCACGGCGAAAACGAGTCAAAGCTCACAGTCATCAGGGTGCTTTGCACCGCTGAGAAACGCAAAGCTACGGCGCGTGTGCAGCAGACTCACTCGACTCGCCACCATCGCGCGCGCGGGGCAACTTCCTTCCTTCCGCATTTCGCTTTCGATCAATTCACGTTCAATTACCGCTACGCCGCGGACTATGCGCACTGCAGCAAACAAGAAAAAAATTCATTAAGCGCGAAGAAATTAATCATAAAACCTCACAACGACGACTCTCAATAGTCAGGCAAGAATCGAGCGCGGCCATTCGCTCCAGCAGCAACAGAGATCGTCCGGTGTTCGATTTTGTGTTTGACGCTCGCTGCTGGTTCGCCTGCAGTTTTTTCGCTTTGCCTGGGATTCGGTCGTGGATGCAGCGCGATCAACAATGGACGCGAATATTTCCTACTTTTGCCGCAATCTTTTTCTAATGGGTAATTATTAGTTGCGATTACTTCCTTGATTTGTTTTTTATTGTAGTAATTGCCATAGAAGAGTCGTTGGGGAAGGATGAGAGTTTTTTTTGCGTTTGTTTTTAGTTGGGAATATGGCCGGCTGTGGTGCGCTCGATAATAAATGAACAATTTATAACTTTGGAGAAAAAAATGATTCCAGAGTTGAGGATAGAAGGGAGCACGAACTTTCGTAGATTGTTCATCTTTTACTTATTGTACAAACCCCTATCATACATAATACATACAGCAAAGTTACAGACTGCTGTATTCCTCCTTTTTCTATTAAAGAAATATGTTTTTCAATTTCGCTCATAGAAAGGCAAAATTGTGTATGAATAGAGACATTTCTTCAATCGTTATGTTTACTACCATTATACTTTACATTCTAGTGTAGTGAACCCATTCGAATTATAGGAGAGAAATCACACCTTGTTTGCATAGTCTAGATATCTTCCATGATAGAATAGAGCCCACATTGATCTTCTGTTAACGCTGAACCAAAATCATAAAAACAGTATAGGTGACACAAGTCAGCCTTGTCTCAATCCATTTTTGAACGCGACTAAAATTACTTTTTATTTTTTTATTTATGAAGTTTGGAGAGCTTGAGTTGTAGCTGATGGATTAGGTTCACCTAAGACCGCTAATGGGTTATGATCTATCACTGTCTACCCGGTATCGCTACTAGTTAATATGCCATAAAGTAAGATGCCTGAGTCTGTTACGATCAAAGAGGATATTTTTTAATAATTTTTTGGCACGAAAAATCATTTTTTCAGTATTTTGTAGTGGTAAACGAATTTTCCTCATTGCATTTTCTGCCCAGTGGAAACACGATGGTAATAAGCTTAGTTTGAACGATAAAAGATGATAGGATAGGTTAAGGGTGCTCAAGTAGGTGGGGTTGCAACTTACGTTTGAATTTGAACTATTTGTAAGAATTCGGAAATACTGAATTCTGAAAAAGTTTCTTTGTGTTTTTTAGTAAAATTTAACTGGTTTCCTTATATTGTGAAAATTTAATTTTATTTAAACCAAATATGCTCCATTATTATCGACACTGTTTCGCCATTTTTCGGTTAAACTCATGATGCCATCGGTGAAGAGCTTCTGTTGTTTCTGGTTGAAAAACTCAATGAAGCAGTTTTCACAGGCTTCTTTTGCTTCTAGCTTAACTCCATTGTGGGAGTTCGGAGGGATGAATGCATCAAAACTTACCAACTAAACTCTCACTTCCCAACTAATCTTTCCCAATTTTTGAGGTGTCAGTTGTTGTCGTGATGAAAGACAACGCCTCTCCTATCATTCAATTCGGTCCGTTTTTGTTCAATTGCCTGGCGTAATCTTTTTAGCTGTCCCCAGTAAATTGAGAATCAATCGACTGAGCAACTGAGAATACCGCAAAGTAGACGATTTCCTTTTAATCCCACCACTCACGCACCATCACCATTTTTGACGTCAATCCATGGTTCATCATCTCTTGTCCACGATCTTTGACCTGATTTACACGACACGTTTTTTGATGCATAAAGCACGAGTTTTTGGAAGAGGAAGCTGAGGGACCGAGAGGGATTGCCATCACGAGTAGACCACTAACCCCAGACGTTCTCTTGATTTTCCTTTCTCCTTTTTTTGTCATACAAGCACAAAAACACACAGCCACACAAACATTACGCTGTTAAAAAATGTGGTAACCTGGGTAACCACAACAATGTGTCAGTTTTGACGCACTTTAAAAACTTCATCGTATAAACCTACAGTGGTGGGCATGCACGTAACACAAAAGATAATTCTTGACAAGGCCGAGTCAAAAACGTATCGTGTAAATCAGGTCTTTGACGCTGCCGATTGTTGTAAGTGGTCAGTTTTTCATTGCGTTACAGCGCATTGCAGATATTAATAATTCATTCTATCATATTTTTCGCGTTCAAGTAATGAGGAACCCATACCTCGAGTTCTTTTTGTATCCGGCTTCGTTTAAATGATTCAAAACAGTTTTGTGGTTATTGCATAGCTCTATACTAATGTTGACACTGCTGATATGCCTATCTTACTGAACTTTTTCAAGATTTTCATCAGCTGTTTCAGTGATTGGACTACTAGAGCGTGGCAAATCTTTCACATCAAAATTATCAGAACGAAAGGAAGCCAAGCATTTCCGTAAAGCAGTGCCTGCACCGTACACAGCATAAATTTTTTCACAAGCCTGTACAGCGTTCTCTTTTGTCGTAATAATTATTATTGCCGTAACGTTTCATTATTTTTATCCATTTTTAAACTGAAACAACTTACCAACACTGCACCAACAATGCTTATGTACTCAAAGTAAAACTCGAACTGTCACCTTTCAAACAGGCGTTTAGTAGTGCCGCTGCGATCAGCTGGTTCGTCTCTTATCTGCAGTTGACGCCATCTATCGGAAAAACGTCGCAAATTTTGTCCCAGACTTGATATTTTCGGATTTTATAGCTGCAAATATAGGTCAAGTGGTGGTCATTACAGAATGGGACACACGGTTTTATGCCTCCGGAATTGGCAAAGGAAAATAATAAAAGTATTTCATATAAAAGTTGTATAGAAATTATCTCTATAACGCACAGACCGCGCAACAGCATTTTTTCGAATTCGCCTTACGCATATCGACCGAGAAAAAACTTGCTTCACTTTTTCATGTCAAAGTTCAAGTATAAGCACAGACGATAACTAATGCTTGTATGCTCTTCTGTACACATCCAATAAACATCTCACTAAATATAAATTTTTTTAAATTAATTAATCTTTCTAATTATAACTCGATTAATGGCCCCGTATTCGCTGCTTATCGCCACATTCTCGATAGACGCATGCTCCTCACGCAATTTTTCAACATTACTGCTGTCAACAAAAAAAAACTCTGAATGTGTCGTTATCATCCTCAGTTTATTTTGCTTTATTTCGTGAATAATATAAAAATGTTCCATTTTTTCTGCTCGCTTTTTGTGGAGATTATCAGATGACTAGAAAAACATCGATCGCCTCAAAAGCGCCCTAGACAAAAACCATATTGCTTCAGATTCGCCTCGTTCTCGTCCCAAGGTGAAAGTGTAACATGTCAGCTTCGACTTTTATCCCCGCACCAATCAAATTTATGCTGCTTCCACTTTTTTTTTCTAAGTCGCGCGATGCTGCTGTGTTTGGACAGCATATTTCTCTCTAATCTGCTGCAGCCTTGCTTTTTACAAGCTTCATTCACACTTTTACTGATTTATTGCCTCTAGTTTTTGGCGTGGTAAAAAAAGGAGACAATAAAAAAAATTTAATCGCTCCAAAAATTAGCGCCAAAGTGTAAAGTTGAACTTTCTTTATTAATTCCCAGCACCTTTTCGGCTGCGATCTAAATTTTGAACGCACGATCGTCAGTGGTGCACAGACAAAGCTTTTGTTCTCGTCGAGATTCCATGTGTTTCGCGCTTACCTCCAAAATTACTAATCTTCAACAGCCCAAAGTCGCAGGTAATCCAGGTAACACTGCGATACGCGTCTGAATAGCGCTGAGTAACCTTGTCTTTGACCTGGTTCCTTAGTTTCTGCGCAAAAAAAATCCGTATTTCCCGGTTTGTTTTTGTGTGATCTGCTCCCACCCTCTATGATGTGACTTAGCGCGCAGCTTTTGTGCGCGAAGCGCATGCGTTAACGGTTTAAAAATTTCTTGGGGGCTCTCGGCTACAATTCCTTAACGGCTCCTCGTTGAGTCACAACCGAAGGCGAAGTTGTGTGGCTTACATTCTGCATCTTCTTCTTCTTCTTCGCGTACTTTTTCCCCCACTTCCAAAGTCCAAATTTAGAATATTTAGTGGTTTTAGGTTTTTGCCCTCTGTTGCGAGTGTGTTAGTGGGGCTGCTTCAATTCGCCCGATTATGCGGCAAAAAAGGCGAAAGAATATTATTATTCACAGTCTTGTGCGATTGTATAACGACGCGTTGTGATGATGCTTTGTTTTTTCTTCTTTTTTGTGCTGGGGTTCATAGATATTCTGCAGAGATATTGGGTGAAAACTAAACAAAAAAACGACAGATAGTGATTTTGCAAAATAGATTCATGACTAAAAATAATGACGACGACGGGTTGATGGACGGACGAGAAGAATAATGAAGAAAAAATTTCGAAGATCTTCAATTGTAGGTCAGTTTCGGGCGTTTACATTTCAAATTGTTATGGAGTTTTTTTTTGGGTGCTTCGAAGGAGATTTAAATTGATGAAATTTATGTAGAAGAATTTTGAAGATTCAGAGTAAAAGTTTTTGCATTTCTCTTCAATTATATCAAATAAGTTATGTGTGGCGACTTTGTAGGGGGTTTGACAATTTGTATTCGTTTAGAGAGGGTAAGTTATGGACAATTATTTAGGCTATTCCGCTTATAAATAGTCATGCTTTCGCATATACATATGATATAGCATAATTAATTTACGATTTCTAAATATTTGGTGTAAAATTGCGATTGATTTTTAAATAACTTGGTGGATACTGGTACTGTGAAACAGAGCATAAGAGTTTTCCTTCGATATATTTTGGAATAAAATAATAATGGACTAGGGCTTGCCCTGATAAAAGCAAAATGGAAGAACCCTTTGAATGACTCTTCAATGAAAAGACTATGAATATCAATGAGTACGCGAACGTACCAGATGATGGTATGAGCATCGCCGACGCTCAAAGAAGTAATGGACATAATAAAAAGCTTAATGAATAACAAGGTCCCGGTTATCAAAAGGGTAACGCTTAACTTGTTAAAAAACGAGAAGAAAATTATATGCATTGATCAAGAAGATATTGGTGGAAGAATCTCTACCTAACGACTAGAAAGAAGTCCATTTGTCCCATTTATTATAAGAAAGGGCATAAGCTGCGTTGTGAGAATTACATGGCCCTTTTGCTACTCTCGATAGAATATCAGTGCAACACACTTCCATTGCTGAATAAGTCAGTTGCGCACGCAACCTGCATTACTGAAAATGCCCATATTTCTCTGAAAACAAAGAAGCAGCTAAAGATGTAGGTCTGACAATCAATCAATGAGGAACAAACCAAAGTAATGCGGTAAACAAGAGAGAATAGACCACGGATAGGATTCGACATGACGATAGATGAGCATAATTTCGATGTAGTTGGGAATTTTACACAATAAGGCTCGATCGTGGCAAAAAAAATCGTTTAGAGTAGAAGCAGAATGCTCGGAAACAAAAACATATCGTTAACTGCTTAAATCTCGGGCAATACATAGAAATACAAAAATTAAATTATATAAGGCATTGATTCGTCCAGTTGTATGCTACGGAGAGCTCATACCGTGAGTATCATAATAGCCTTGGAATGAAAATTTTTAAAAATCTGAATTTGTCTGGAAAGGACATGGAGAACTAGATACAAACCCCGCGCCATAAAAGAAGGGAAATGAGAGCCCATGTCGAATTTTGAATGAGAATAGAAATCAGCTGGTTATTTGCGTTACAAACAGAGTGACGTTGCTCGCTTGTGGGGACTTGAGACTCTCACTGCGCATGGAAACAGCGATTTCGAGATTCCCTTCCTTTATGGCGCGGGGTGTAAGAATCTCAAATCAAAAGAGAATCTCAATATAAAATCTACGACGATATAAATTTAGTAACATTCATAAAACTTAACAAACTTTGCTGGGCTGGACACGTTGAGAGTATAGCAGAAAAAAAAGTGGCAAAGAAAATGTTTAGTGGCAGTATGCAAAGAGAAACACCCATAAGCACACCAGACAGCAGATATTGCATTCTATGATGTAATACCGCCAGTACCTAAAAGGAAGTATCTTTGAGCATTAGTTTTTGGCATAAAAATGAAAGTGACGTGACTTTACAATTCAACTTTATTATTTATTCCATCAGACATCCAGAATCGTATTTAAAATCGGTGTTTCCATTCGAGTCTAACCACTTTTTGCTCTGCTTTTTGTAACTAATTCTGGTAAAATTGTTTCCCGTTAGGAAAAAAAACTCGCAGTTTTTATCTCCAGAGTGTTCTTGATAATGTAAAAGGGTAGGATCATAAATGGCCTTTGGTTTTTTTTACTAATGATAAGCTGTCCAATCCATTTTTGCTGAATTTACTAAACTTAGTTTTCTAGAAAAAAAGTCGTATCCCTGCGCTATTTTAAATCCTAGACATTGAAAAATTTCTTGGGTTGAGTGATAAGATGTAGTGGCCGCCTTGTAGAACGGAAGCTATAAGTTCACACAAGCCACTGCAATTGAAATCTATCGATCGATATCGATCTAATAACGCCTAGATCACCGATATGGTGATCTACACATCCAAAGACTTCCGACATCTCTGTGTATCGGAGTTAGAGAACGAACGAACGCCTCGCCGGTTCATCTAAAATCTCATCCCTAAAAGAGTGTACACGACTAAAATTAATAATAAAAACAATAAAATTAATATTGCTGCACATTAATACAAATTAAGTAAACTATCAGCTATCTTCTCAACTTCTCAGACCACTCACAATCAACCAATCTCTTTGGGGACTGCATCCTTAACAGTTCTACTGATAGCTGAGACCTTGTAACCAAAACATGGAAAAATCCTTGTATTGTCTTGATATTTTTACTTAAGGGGACATTTCCCTCTATGGGCCTAAAAAATTACCAATTTTCAAGATTTTTTTTCTCGTTAACGAACAAAGTAATTCAACTGAACTTTTTTTTATTGTTTTTACTCATCCTTCAAGTAAGTTACATAATTTTTTCGGATCATAAAAAATATTTTTTATCCCCTTAAAGGCGATTATCTAATAATGACATATTTTTTCGCGGTGGCAGAGATTCAGATCAAACGGTTCAAAATATTTTCCTCAAAGTTGTTCTAATTATTTGTCAAATATGTCATTTCAGTATAGATCAATAATTTTGATTTGTTTTTTTTTTGTTCAAAAGTTATAAAAAAAATAGAGGCAAAAAAAGACAGAAAATGTGGCACATTTTTTCAAATGTCCGCCATTTTTTTTTTGGAATTTTAAAAAACTGTTGGTCTATACCGAGCGCCATATTGTATAATTTAAGAAAGCCTCGGTCTAGCCTAGGGGTTAAGGCGCCCGAATGCCATCTCAGTGGTCAGTGCATCGAATCCATCCCGCCCCCGCGGCATGGTTCTTCGCCTTTCCATTTTCCGACGCTTACTCCTGCCATTGCCTTTAAGCATACTAAGCGAGAAAGCCATTTTCTGTTCGATCAACCAAGTCAGCGTTCTGTCGCGGTAGAATTGGGTCATTCCACGTCAAATCGACCACTATTATTGGGGGGTGCTACACAAGAGACTAATTCGCACTGGTGAAACCGGTTTTATGGGAGAGAAACGAAGAAAAGAAAGGGGAAAATGGCCTACTTTCCCTTTTCTTTTCTTCGTTTCTCTCCCATAAAACCGGTTTCGCAAGTGCGTCTTAGGCTCCTGTGTAGCACCCCCCATTGAACCTGACCCTTTTTGATTTGGCTGAAACTTTGTAATTTCGTTCGTTCAAAAACATTTATCATAATTTTTTCATATTTTTTTACCCAACCCAAAAAAAATACCTTTTCAAAAATTGACCCTATCAAAACGTTTTTTTAATTAGAAAAAAATACCAAAAAATTTTCTAACGTCAAATTATATGAAATTTTTAAATTTTTTGTAAAAACCGTTATTTTTTCAAAGTCCGACGTTTTTAATTTTTTTTTTTCAAAAGAAACGTATTTTCTGAAAATAATCTCGCCAATCCCAGAGTGAGTCGATTGAAAAAAATTTTTTTTTTGTTTTTTTCGGAAACGTCGAACTTTGAAAAAATAACTAAATAATAATAGTCCTTTGTATATACACACAATAAAATCGTTCGACTTGGAGCGGGATGGCTGCCCGCATATTTACGCGACTACGACTTAAAGTTGACGTGTTTTTCACGAAATTTAATGTATGTATTTTCAAAATATTCTAAATCGATAACACTTCGAGTGACGAACCCTTTTAATTTTTTAGATATGAAGTAAATAAGTAATACTAAGTATAAAGATGCTCAAATTTTCAAGGAAGTGTCTTGTCGAATGTGCATGACTTGCAATATTACTAAACATACTACTTTTAGTTGGTACTTAATATATCAAAAAACTAATTGGAGAAAAGGAACGGCACTTGCAAATATTTAAATAATACGACAAAATATCAAAATTTCTGTTAAAATAAAAATGTTTACAAATAAAATTCGCACTTATTTCTTTCCATGACACCATTTGTTCGAAGATAGTGAGAATTTTTTTTAGCACGAAATTTATTCCTGGCTTGCATCAATTTGCAAACGATTAAGTAAATAAAACCGCAACACAAAAAGCGAATTTCCATAAATATCTAATTTAAGTATTTTTCAATTATTTTAAGAAAAGTTCTTCCTTGAAAAAAAGCATGAACCATTTTCCATACTCCTTGGCCCTCGCAGTCGGCTTGAATAGGCTCTGTAGTGCAATCACAAGAAAGCACAACAATAAAAACCTAGAGCACAAATCTAAATTGAACAACAACAACAAGCACACAAACAAAAGAAACAAATGAAAGAAAAGACAAAACTCGACAACGAACTTGACACCGCAAGTTCATCAGCAAGTCATCCACCGACGAAATAAAACAACAAGACAAGAACAGGTGTGAACCGGATTGAATAATTATGAATGCGGTCAGAACAATAAGCAACATGAGCAAAAGAAATGAAGTAAGTGCTTGAGAAGTGATGTAATCGAGATTCACTTCCGAGAAAGAAAATTTAGGTTGATCAACAAGAAAATTAACAAACGTCCCGCATGACCCAAATAAAGTCAAAGATGATGTAAATAATATTGACGATAAAACGAATGATCTGATTGGTTGTCAGAGTAAATTAGGTAGGAACAGATAGCTATAAAAGTAGAAACAATAACTACTAACAAGTAAGTCAAGTTTTATATCTAAATTGTTAAGTAAATTAATTAACAAGTCTTGATTGCAATAGGGCACTAAATGGGCATTAGCTCAATCGCTCGTGGTGCACAAGCTTGTATAATAAAATCATTTAAAGTGTAAATAAGCTCAAGTTGTTTCCCTCAAACTAAATTAAATACCAAGATAAAAGCTGAACTCAACGAGGGACAAATAAATAAAAGAGAAACATTACATGGCGATCCTGCCTATGGACCAGGCATCTTTAAGAAAGGAGCTACAACTATTTAATCCCGAAGGACAGATAAATCTTGAGGACTATCTTGAAACCAGCTGGGCTAAAGAAATATTTGGAGATCTACAGGAGAGGTTGAAAGACCCGACAGCAGGACCCCGACCCATCTCAATCGAGGAATATAGAAGGAAGAACGCCACTAAACCGCAGATCCACAAGAAGGAAGTACCAAACACCCCCACCCCGAAACCAGTAACCACACGAGGAGGCCTAGAAAGAAGACTGCGAGAGCAAAGAAGGGAAGCGTTGAGAATAGCAGCCATCGCAACAACGACTGAGGAAAAGAACCATTTCCTGAAAGAAGCAAAAGAAGCAAAAGCCAAGCTATGGGCTCTACGCCAACGAAGGAAGAAGTAATCGTAAACAATGCGCAATCTGGGAGCGTTGTAAATTATATCACTGCAGAGCACATTAGGGAAATTAGTTATATAGGCATAGTAGCGTTATGTGTAGTCATTATTTATAATTGTATTGTTAGAAAAGTAAGAAAGCAGATTAATAAATCCAATATAACTAGCGTAGCTGTAGCTTAAGAATTTATTCAATACATGTATTAATATTTTAAATAAAAATATTTTATCAGCATTTTATTTTCTCAATTTTCCGCTAAGGTCGTAAACAATTTCTTTTTCTTCTTTTCTCTTCAGATTTAAAAGAAAAGCGAAATTTTTTTTAAAAAAAAAAAAAAAAAAATATAATAAAATATTTTCTACTCTATCTTGATATAAATGTTAGAAAATTGAGGAATTAAACTTTGAGTAATGACAGAGTTAAAGCATATAGGTTTATTTGTCTTAGTAGTAATAATTTGCATAGCGTTAGGCATATTAATGATAAACCATTTTATAAATGAAATTCACAAGGTAATAGAATACAACAAAAATATTTAAATCAAAATAACAACGAATTAATAATTTATAATTTTATTATCTTTATCCAATCTTACAAAAATGAATGGCATAACAGTAATTGGAATGCTAATAGCTAGTATGTTTATGTTATATTTGATGGTGACTATATTTGTTAAAACAATAAAAGACCAACAAAAAGCAATTGAAAATATGCCACTCTATTTAAGAAGGTTTTCATCCATGCCATAAATAACATTCATGAGTCAGAATGGAAAAAGATCAATTACATAACAGGAATTAAAAAGAGACAAGTTTTAGTAAAAAAAAAAAAAAGATAATATAGGGATAACATCAAGTTATAGTAAAAGCGTAGGGAATAGAAACAATTGTAAGGCAACCATGTCAAGAAAAAATGTCAGAGAAGGAAGCGGAAGAAATAGTGCAAGAATTAATAAGAATAGAATCAAATTTCAGAAAAGCACCACGTAGAATACATACAGCAGACACTCTATTAAGGAAGAAGATAGAACTAGATAAGAACAGAATAAGAATTAACGAAATATCTGCAACAAAAAATATTGAGAAACAAATAAAGGAATTTAAAATTCTACAAGAAAAAATTAACAGAACAATAGAGGAACAGCTAAATCAAATATCTGAACCAGAAACAGAAGCTGAAGGCAATCCCAAAATAAAAGCTGATATCACTAAAGCCAGCAGCATGACAACTTTAGACTTATTCCAAGCTTTAAAGCTAATACAAACCTTTGCAGGAGAAGAAAAGGATTTAAATAATTTTGTTAACACAATAGAAATAATAGCGGAGACATTAAAAGATGGAGAAGAAGTAAAGAAACTTATAAATGTAGTTCTGAAGACAAGAATTACAGAAAAAGTGCGTAACAAACTTGGGACCAATACAAAGCCAAGCACCGTTAAAGAATTAAGAAAACTTATAGAAGATAATTTTAGAATAAAAGTAAATCCACTTAAGTTACAAAATGATCTAGCGAGAACCAAGCAAGGAGACCAAAACGTGCAAGGATTTGCAACAAGAATCGAAGATTTAGTTTCCAAACTCAATAATATACAGATATCTGAGCGTGGTGAAGCGAACAGAGATATAATAGTAGCACTTAATGACAAAACAGCATTAAATGCTTTCCAAGCTGGATTGAGTGAACCATTTAAAACAGCTGTATTCGCAGCAATGCCAGACACGCTGGGAAAAGCGATAAAAATAGCCACTGAAGTAGAGGCGATAAATGACACCCAAAGAAAGATGTATCATTTTAGGAGTAATAATACACATATGAAATTTAGAAGTAATATTAATAGAAGATTCCAAGGAAGAGCAAATGAAATGCGACAGAATAACCGATATGTGCAACATAATAATAGTAATAGGAATTATAGATACGCAAACAAGAATAGTCATAATGAAAATAATATAGCAAATAAAAATAGATTCAACTATAATGACAGAACATTTAACAAAAATAACAAATTCAATAACCAGACTAGAAGTATGAATAGCCATAATAAACCAAGAAGAATAAATGTAATAGACTCGGGAAACGGACAGAGCGTCCCCGAAGCCCATCAATCGAGGGACGAAACAGAAGAATACTAAAACATGTTCTCACAACAAAAATTTACTCATTTAATATAGAGGATTTAAGCAATTACATAGAAATAAGAATAAAGCATGCAAATAGAAAAGTTAAATTTCTAATAGATACTGGAGCACA
This sequence comes from Thereva nobilitata, assembly GCA_963855945.1. Classification (NCBI taxonomy): domain Eukaryota; kingdom Metazoa; phylum Arthropoda; class Insecta; order Diptera; family Therevidae; genus Thereva; species Thereva nobilitata. Next base: position 5,822,147 of record OY979696.1, read on the forward strand.
GATATCAATATTAAAACAAGGGGTAATAAATTATGGAAACTATAAGAAAAATGAAATATGCAAAATCACAGGCATCACCGAAAATGAGATATACACTTTAGGAACAATAAATACCAGCATTCAAATTGAAGGGGAAATTATAAGACAGAAACTACATGTGGTACCAAACGATATTGCCATAGGTACAGATGGAATATTAGGAAGAGACTTCATATATAGAAACAAATGCCTAATGGACTATGATATATTTACTCTAACTATAAGACTAAGAGATTTGGATATTGTGTTACCAATCAAGGATGATACAGTTCAGCATAATACTGTAACAATACCAGCAAGATGTCAACTGATACATGTACTGAATAGATCGATAACTGAAGACAGCATTGTATTAAGTCAAGAACTGCAAGATGGAATCTTTATTGCCAACTCTTTGATTCCAGCAGAAGGAATAGCCCATGTAAAACTACTGAATACAAGTGAGAAAGAAGTAACTGTTACACTATCAAACTTGAAGATAGCACCATTACGAAATTACAACATAATAGACAATAGGCAAAAAGTGAAAAGAAATCAAGAGAGACAAGATAAGCTACTAGAAGAACTTAAGGTTGATAACATAGATACTGCAGCAAAAAATTCAATCATTAAACTATGCATGGAGTATGCAGATGTATTTCATATAAAAGATGATAAGCTCACAGTGAACAATTTCTACAGGCAAAAAATTAAATTACACGATGGAACACCTGTATACATAAAAAATTATAGACTACCAGAATCACAAAAGGAAGAAATAAATAATCAAGTGAAGAAACTAATAGAAGAAGATATAATAGAACCATCAATTAGTCCGTATAATTCACCATTACTTGTGGTACCTAAAAAATGTGATAATGGAGATCAAAAATGGAGAATGGTTGTGGATTTCAGACAATTAAATAAAAAGGTATTAGATGATAAATTTCCTTTGACAAGGCTAGAAGATATTCTAGATAACCTAGGAAGAGCGAAATATTTTTCAACATTAGATTTAACAAGCTCTTTCCACCAAATAGAATTACACCCGGAGTCAAGACCAGTCACAGCATTTTCCACAGGAAAAGGCCATTTCCACTTTAAACGATTACCATTTGGGTTAAAAATATCTACTAACAGCTTCCAAAGAATGCTTTCAATAGCACTAGCTGGACTAGACGCGGAAACATTCTTATATGTAGATGACATAATAACATTCGGTTGTAGTTTGGAACACCACAATCGAAACCTAAGGAAGACGTTCCAGAGGTTACGAGAATACAACTTAAAACTAAATCCACAGAAATGTAACTTTTTACAAACAGAAGTCGTTTATCTTGGACATCTAATCACCAAGGAAGGTGTGAAAACCGACCCCAAGAAACATGACACAATAAAGAACTACCCAGTACCTAAAAACGCAGATGAAATAAAAAGATTTACAGCATTTTGCAACTACTACAGAAGATTTATCCCGAATTTTGCGAAAATTGCAAAACCGCTAAATGCACTAACGAAGAAGAACGCAGAATTTGAATGGACTGAAGAATGCAATAATGCTTTCATGGAATTAAAGAACAAATTAATAAATCCACCGATACTTCAGTACCCAGATTTTGAAAAGCCATTTGTATTAACTACTGATGCATCTAACTATGCACTGGGAGCAGTATTATCACAAGGAGAAATTGGAAAAGATTTGCCAATATCATATGCCAGTAGAACACTAGACAAACATGAAGTCAACAAACCAATAATAGAAAAAGAACTATTAGGTATTCACTGGGCAATAAAACATTTTAGACCCTACCTGTATGGAAGAAAATTTACAGTAGTAACAGACCACAGACCACTAGTAAGCTTATTCACACACAAGAACCCCTCATCGAAAATGACACGAGTAAGAATTGACTTAAGCGAATATGATTTCGAAATAGTGTATAAACAAGGAGCCTTAAATACGAATGCTGATGCCTTATCCAGAATTAAACTAGATTCAGAGATGCTCAAAGCAATGATACCAACAGAAAAAGATATAAAAGTACTCACTAGAAGCATGGCGAAGGAGAAGAAAAATAAATATGATAAGAAAGAAAAAATGCAAATACCAAAGGAGACAGGCCAACTCCACATATGGGAATGCATTTCAATTTCAGAAACAAGAAATATAACCAAGTTAAAATTTATAACAACCCATGGGAAAACAGAAAGTAAAAAGATGCAAAAGAATGAAGCAAAGAAACGTAATAATGAAAAGAATAATGAAATGCGCATGAAGATGATACTAAATAGATATAAAAAGGAGCTAAAGATAGAGCTTAGTGATAATCCGCGAGCAAACTTGGAGTTACTCCTGGAGAAACTAATGCTATATGCTCATAATAAGAAGATAGATAAATTAGCCATGGCAACAGATGATATGATATTTAAAGAAATAAACAAAGAAGAATTTAAGAATAAATACAATGAGATGCATCAAAGAAAAGAAAGCGAGTTAACAATATTAATATATACGCCACTAATAAGAGTACAACAAGAAGAAGAACAGATAGAAAAAATAAAAGAATATCATAATTCCCCTATGATTGGAGGACATTCCGGGATAAAGAGAACTATTAACAAATTGAAACAAAGATACTGTTGGAAGAACATGAGTAAAATGGTGAAAAAATTTGTAAATAATTGTGAGACATGTAAAAGAAACAAGCAAATAAGGAACACTAAAGAAAGAATGGAAATTACAGAAACACCGAGCACAAGTATAGAAATTTTAACAATGGACACAGTAGGACCCTTGAGACAAGCAAAACAATACAGATATATCTTAACGATACAATGCGAGCTCACAAAATATGTCATAGCAATACCAATCGAGAATAAAGAGGCAACGACAATAGCACGTGCACTCATTGAAAATGTCATACTAAGATTTGGAACCTTCAAAGTAATTAGAACAGACATGGGAACTGAATTCATGAATTCAACTTTTAAAGAGATATGCAGCATACTAAAAATAAAACATGTGAATTCAACACCGTATCATCATGAGACTCTAGGATCAATAGAACGTAACCATAGAACTTTGAATGAATACCTACTCTCATTCAGTCAAAATCAAGATTGGGATGAATGGTTACAATACTTTACATTTTGTTATAACATCACCCCGCACACGGATACGAATATATCCCCCCATGAATTACTATTTGGAAAGATAGCAACTTTACCTGATACCATTATAGAAGAAAATACAACACCAGTATACAACTTAGATGACTATGCCGCTGAAATGAAATGGCGCTTAAGACAAGCCCACGCCACCGCACAAAAACTTCTCGAGATAGCAAAACATAAAAGAAAAGAGGAATACGACACCAACTCGCGTCCACTAGACATCAAGCCAGGTGAAATGGTATATTTAAAGACAGGCACGAAAAAGAAACATGAATCACCATACAAGGGACCATTTAAAGTAATCGAGTTAAATGGAGTAAATGCTACAATAATGATAGACGACAAGATCAAAGAAGTTCACAAGAATAGACTGAAAAACGCGAAGTGAAAATAACCCAAGCCAAGAAAATTTTCTTTCCTAAAAAAAAAGAAGCAAAGAAAATTTCCTCTCTTAGAAGCCGGGGGTGTAGTGCAATCACAAGAAAGCACAACAATAAAAACCTAGAGCACAAATCTAAATTGAACAACAACAACAAGCACACAAACAAAAGAAACAAATGAAAGAAAAGACAAAACTCGACAACGAACTTGACACCGCAAGTTCATCAGCAAGTCATCCACCGACGAAATAAAACAACAAGACAAGAACAGGTGTGAACCGGATTGAATAATTATGAATGCGGTCAGAACAATAAGCAACATGAGCAAAAGAAATGAAGTAAGTGCTTGAGAAGTGATGTAATCGAGATTCACTTCCGAGAAAGAAAATTTAGGTTGATCAACAAGAAAATTAACAAACGTCCCGCATGACCCAAATAAAGTCAAAGATGATGTAAATAATATTGACGATAAAACGAATGATCTGATTGGTTGTCAGAGTAAATTAGGTAGGAACAGATAGCTATAAAAGTAGAAACAATAACTACTAACAAGTAAGTCAAGTTTTATATCTAAATTGTTAAGTAAATTAATTAACAAGTCTTGATTGCAATAGGGCACTAAATGGGCATTAGCTCAATCGCTCGTGGTGCACAAGCTTGTATAATAAAATCATTTAAAGTGTAAATAAGCTCAAGTTGTTTCCCTCAAACTAAATTAAATACCAAGATAAAAGCTGAACTCAACGAGGGACAAATAAATAAAAGAGAAACATTACAGCTCATTAAAATTAATTATTTACCTTTTATTTACGGCTTCAGCTCGGCCATTAAACTGCGAAATAATAGAAAAGCAATTTGCAGCGCAGCCCAAGGAAGCAATGACCTTTAACCTCATTTCGCCGTCTCTCAACCCTTTGAATGTTTAAAATTTTGGCTTTCTTTCAAACTCCATTAGTGTCCATGCGGACGGTCGTTCGTCTAAGAATAGCCGTTCGTCAAATTTTGTGTCATTCGAACGAGAATGCTCGTCGCTTGAGCGGGCAAAAAAGCGGCAAGCGGAGTTAGCTCGATGTAAGTTAGCGGCGAACGGACGGACGGACAAACGTGAACCCATTCTGCCGGCGAGTACACGCCCCGTGTACGTACGTACTACCATATCTACGCGGCGTATTGCATAGGCACATTTCGCCAGCAACATGCTAAACTGATTTGAGAGGCAACGACCTCTACCGACCTAGCTCAACATTCTTCGTGCTAGACTAGACCAGTGCAGGAGCACGTAGAAGTGTGCGGCCGCGCGCTGTTTTTCATTCTACTTTCTGTGCCCCAGCAATACTTCTACAGCTTCGGCTCAGGTTATCTCGAGGCTTTCTGCTCGTTTTGCATTTCTTCAATTATTATTTACCAGAGATAGAGAGAGCGGGCGGGGGGCCGGGCGGTGCAGAAGAGCCGCGGCTCGGCCAAAGCACCTTCGCCTCAACCGCAAAATCTCACGTGAGCTTTTCGTGTAAGTTCATTGAAACTTACCCACACACATGGCCGCACACCAGCGAGAATTGGTGTCACTGACACTGATGTTGACAGAAATCAACTTTCCTTATCACACAGGAATGCCTCAACACAATCTCGAATCAAATCATCACTCTGCCAGCAACATGTTGCCGGGGCCGCTTTCTCGTGTTCCTCGCGCGAATTTACTTTCATTTGCAAAATTCCAGGGCTTCCGCAGAGCGACGACGGCGAGAGCGATACCCGCAGCGAAAATGCAGCGAATTCGTTGAAGAGTTGAAAGGAGAAGGTTAAACTTTCGCTCTCTTGCGACTGAGCGAACTAATTCTCTCGTAGCTGATGAACTTCTCCTTGGCAACATTTCACGTGCAACATTGAAGCTGCAAGGTTTCGCCGCATTCTTCTGCGGCATTGTTGATTGTTTTTTTTCTAAATGTGATTGCATTTCTCCCGCGTGTTTGGCGTTTTTTTGCTGCTTCTACCTCTCAGCTACTTTCCCTGGCGACCAGAGACAATGCGCTGTGGAATTATTGCATGACGAATGACGTTAATGAGTTCGTTTGCTTGCACGTAATTTCGCAGATTTTTTTCTAGTTTTTTGTTTTGATTTTTTTTTGAAGAAAATCGCTTAAGAACACAATGAAAGAAAATGCATTTTTTAATCAAATATTTACCTTCGAGTAATTACAGGTATTTATGTTAAATATTGCACTTACTTTGATTAAAACTAATTAAGTTCGATTGCCTGCATTTAAGTACATTGTTACTCGTCAACAATTTCACTGTGAGATGTAAGTGTGTTCTAAAAGTAATAAAAAGGAGAATTACAAAGTAGAAAACTAATTTAAGGCAAGAAACTAATAAACACTAAAAGTGGTTAACGGCTTACGACCACTACTGCATTGCCGAGTTTAGGTTTATCAACTCCCAGTTTTGTTCATTAATGATGCGTTTTCATTCATATATTATATAAAACTATTCTTTGTGGGAACGACATCAAAGCATCGTAATTGCGCATAGACATAAACATGACGTCCTCAAACAAGCTCTAGGATAGTGGGCACAACTTTATAGATACAGGAAAAAATAACTAATTATAACATCAAAGGTAAAAAAGGGAAAAAGAGAATGAAGGATAAAAAGGGTTTTTGCATAAACCGCAATAAAATGAAAATATAAACATATTTCTCGTCGCTAAATATATCTTCGAACTTACAAACATTCTTTAATCCATATGAAAACTCTCAACCCTAGAGTTATATGCTCTAACATGACGAAAGAACTTAGAGGGAAAGACTTAACATTGATTCTCGAGTAATAAGTGTTTGGTCTCTTCAGCCGACACCAACAATCACCTTCACCGACATCGACAATTTCCACAAAACTGTCGAACCAAATATTCATAGTTATACCGACCGACACCGACATTTATTATTATTTTCATAATATATTTTTTTTAGTACCGGGCAACCCATATGGTAAGCACCGCGGCCAATTTAGGCCTATTGGAAAAGACCGTCGGCCCTCTGGTCGAAGGCAAGGTCTTTCATTGAAGAAAACCGAACCTAAGCGTGGTTCAGAAGCTCTCTCATAATCGTTCATCTTCTAAGCCAGATCCGAGCAGGACATTCACAGAGTGAGAGGCAGGTGTGGAAATCTCATCACCTTCCATGCAGAGTCGGCATTCTGTTCCTTGAGCCAGTTGTGGAGCTGCACGGTAAAGCACAGCTTAGAGTGATTACGGGGAAGGCTTTAGTCTGTCTAAGGCCTGGGATTCAATCCCTTAACCCAATCCTCTATCAGTGACTTGGAGGTGGACCATGTCATGCCACAGAAGGGTTCTGGGCCCTAGGCCCGCGTCTTAAACCCTTCTCTCGCAAGCTCGTCCTCATTGCCCTTCATACCCCAGGGTCTGGGACCCAGCAGAGCGAGACCCTATTTTGCTGGCCAGACTCTGGAGTACGCCAAAGAACCCTTTCCTTTTGGAGAAAAACTTCCATGATGAAAGTGCCTTGATGGCAGCTTGACTGTCCGAAATTGTGACACCTTTCAAACCTTTCTCAAGCTTGATCCTAGCGCAGGTCTCAATGGCATGTATTTCAGTCTGAAAACAGTGGGCCACCATCCCATTCCAATTGAGACTTAGGACTTACGCCCTACGACACCAGCCCCGTGAACCAGCGGGAGTTTCTTGGACCCCCAGGAAGGACCCCCACTCGCACGCGGCGTCATTTCCCTATGAAGATGTGCAGTGGAGTCAGCTGTGGGGCAGGTCCACATATCTTCAGTAAAGGTCAAAACAGAGTTGCGACTGCGATGGCCGACTACAACTGCGATTTATGTCAAAGTTGAACGGAGCAGTTAATGTATAACGAAATTGCAACCGCAACTTCTATTGAGACGTGACGTTTTGCATATCAAAAAATTGTGTTTGAAAAAAATTATGTTTTGTACGCCGACTTCGACTTCGTAATTTCGTTATACAACGTTGTTTTACAATTGCGTTAAACGACCAACTTCGCCTTCCGCCGTCGCAGTCGCTCTATTTTGACCTTTATGGAGAGACTTACTTAAGGATCACCGTGACCTGTTTGATCTTGGGCCTCCGTGTTGTAAATCCAGTTTGAGTATTCAACTGTCGTACCCTGGACACAAAAGGAACCTCGGAGCAATTTGTAACGTCCCTTATTTAGATTGATTGATAGGCCCTCTGTGGAGGTGGTACCGCAGCCATCTTTGAACTTCTCGGAGTGCTCCGACTTACACGAGACAATGATGGCAAGGTCTTCTGCAAAGCCGATGACATCGAATCCAGATTCGAGTAGTTCAGAAGTTCGTCGAAGGATCAGAAGTTCGCCGACAATCAGTGACCAGAGTAGCGGAGATAAAACTTCTCCTTGAGTGCCTTGACACTAATGACTACGCTACACAAAATAACGCTCTACAAGCATGGCATTTATCCACTCAATTTTTGTGGGACTCTAGGGGCGCTAAAAATAGAATCATAGTCAGTGTTGTTGCACCCTCGATGTCAAGGAACGCACATAAGTTAGGCATATGAATATATGCGACAAAGGGCCGAGAAGTGATAGTTGATTTGACTCGTTCTGATCAACATTCAACGTTTATGAACTACGAAATCAAGAAACTGTTGCTCAAAAATCGTCGTACGAGTCGTAGGGAGTTGGTTGAAGAAGGAGAATATTATCTTTAAAGTCCCTTCAAAATATGACTGATAATTGGGGCGACAAACCCGTCATCGCATGACCGAAAGAGGGCAAGCAAGTCACTGAAGATATGAATTCTCGAGCTTCTATAGGCGCCACCTTCTACAAATACATTATAACTGGTGAAGAGACATGGGTGTTCCGATTTGACATTCAAAAAAGCCATAGTCTTCGGAGTGGTGTCTCGAAAACCAACCGAAACCAAAAAAAACTTTAACATCGCTCCAAAATTCGCTGACAATTTTTTTTTGTATTATGGTGACGTTACCCATGGAGAATTAAGGAACACTATGGAACCATCGTACAAAGTTATCGTTCTGCAGGTCTTTAGGCAAAAACTTAACGAATGTCATAATATTGCAAGCTCCATAGTTGCCTGATATGGCCACGTGTGAGTTTTTCTGTGAAGCTAAAATTGGCCATAAAAGAAAATTCGCTGAACTGCACTCAATGAAGCCGCCCATTTTCAAGGCGAAATCTTTTTTGATGAATAAATTAATTTATTGAATCAACATTGCTTGTGGAACAATTCTCTTTTAGCCCCCGTTTACAATGAGACCGACACCGACAATTTCCCCTTAACTGTCGGAGAGATTATTCACCGTGATACTGACCGACACCGACAATTATTACTATTGCAATAACAATAAAAATCACAGAAACGACAAATAAAATATTTCGACAACTCAAGATTATTAGTAAAAGTAGGAAAGTTGTTAAAGACCGCACAACTTCAACTAATTATAACGCGGCTTCTCGATAGCAACTCAAAGCCGATTAAGATAGTATTGTATGACTGCTTTATGGGGACTAGTTTTTGAATTTCTTATAGCATTGTAAAAAAGTAATCCGATTAATTAGCAATAACGACATTTACTCTTTATTGCACCTAAGGTGTGTGAATTGCAATATCTTTCCACTGCGGGTGGATGCAATTTCAATTTTATTTTCGAGTCGAATTGCTGACAATGCAGTTTAGTACAATTGCCCGAACCTCATAAAAAGGTGAATGAATCACTTATGAAGGTGAATGATCTAATCGTTTAGTGTTTTACGATTTATTATTTATGGTTGGGAATTAAGGTTTTAAACGAATATAAGTAATTGTGTGACTGAAGTGGCCTTCCTTTGCCAGGGGTATTGTTTTTCGGTGTGATCCTTACTATACTTACAGTTCGGGTATATAAGTAAAGGGAGGACAATGGGAACCAGTGTATAACATACGGAAGTTCCAGTTTAGATTTTAAGATGGTGCTTTAAGGTTGATTGATCGTTTGCAGCTGCTCCTTGACTGCGCTGCGCAATTATTCTAGGTCCAGATTTTGCAGCGGCTTCGATTCATGGTTGTGCTGAAGGTTGTCTGTTTCAAATGGCGAGTTAAGCGATGGATTGATATATTTCATATTCGTTTATGCTTTTCTGCGATTACTTATAGTAACAAAACAATGGTTTCGAGGGATGCCGCCGAATTGGGCTCTTTTGCGGGTCCAGGTTCATTCCTTTAAGCAGGGGACCTCTATCTGTGTATTAATCGCACCCAGTCCTGCTTGATGACTTCGGTGGTCGAACCAAACCCGGGCTATTCAGTATGCTTATGGGCACCTACGATAACTCTATAACTCTTAAACGCATCTTTAATTTTGTGTAATACTGGAAGAGTCAGACGAAAACATTTGCAAAACTAAAGGGTTATTTTCTAAAAACACTGTCTACTCCGCAGAAAAATTACAGAACATATAAACGAGAATAGTTAAGAATTTTTACAGCTATTATATCCTTGAATTATTACAAGGACGTAATTTTATCCTTAATACATGCCCTTCTCACAATAAATGGACAAAGCCCTAGTAAAAATAAAAAACGGGCTTACAAAGGGCAAACACCCGCCGCTTGGCTTTTTAAGGGGCATATGATGGACGTAGAGTTTTTAATGGGAGCACATTCGGCCTCACGACGGCCAAATTTGGCCAAAAGATTTAAAAGGCCTAATGCTTGGCCAGCTGTAGCTGTACAAACGGTCATTCGACGGGAAATTTGAGCCAAAAAAAGAAACTGCACCAAATGTATTATTGAATGTGTTTTATGGGAACTTCATGATTTTCGTTATGTACAATGGTCCTGTGGATTTATGCTACGTAAAGATATCGATGCACAAGAGAAACGAGCTCGCCAGTCGTCGGTTTGTTGTACGTGAAGTGTGGGGTGCGTGTTGATTTATATTTTAGTAATATGTTCTAAATCGAAGATATGAGCACCGGATCTCATGATGTTTTTCTCAATAAATACGCAGTGAGTTTTGAATTTTGTTGGGGAGCGAAATCACACTTTCCCCCAAAATGATTTCTTTTTTGAGTAGTTAAATTGCGCCAATTTAACTTAGTTTTGCCGGGTGTCGGCCTTGAATATAAAGAAAATGAGGAGATTACGATTGCCCTTTTGTGTATGCGTCTGATTTATTACAGGGGAACCTAAATTAGGTTGTGTGAAAATATCTCTATATACTCGTAGATGTATATTAAAGAGATTTTGTTTTAATCGCATAATATAGAAACCTATACCCGTCGGTGTGTGTGTGCTGTACGGCCGAACTGTCCTGCAACGAGCCTTCTGATAACCGCCAAATGGCCGAGGACTATGTTTCAATCACGGTCGGTTTTCGCCCTTAGTAAGGCCATATTTTATTTTTACTCGGGAGTTTTAAAACGACTGCGACTATTTTATATCACACTTCTCAACAGATAAAATACACATTTCTGGTCTGCCAATAATGTTACATCTAGTATAATAATTCTATGAAGATTACAAAGAACTAAAAAAAGGAACGGACGAAACATGAAGACGCAATGGTACACTCCTCTACAATTAACGGAACTTAAATTTGACGAGTAGACTAGCTTCTTCTTATGGAAATAGTTAGGCCGTTATTTTTATGACACATAATAGGTATGTCACAACTCGGGAAAATCTTCCTGTAGTGATCACATAAATAGCAACGATCGTCAGAGAGTTTTTGGCGGCAACCTAATTTTGGGCAGTACTTGTTATATAGCTTATATAGCCAATAATAATGTCCAGGCCCCGCTGGTAATGAATTTAGCTAGCATCCCATTGCTAATGGCCTACTGAGATCAACGTCCATCTAGCCTTTTCATTCTTGGCATCTTTGCATCTTTACAGATCTCCTAATTCATCTTTCAAATAAATTTCTTCCTTTTTGTTGTATCTAAGTAACATTAGATCGCTTTTCTTCTGCTCTTCAGGCTTTAGGAGCAACGCCATCCCTTAAGCGAAGGTTTGATCTTTCCCTCTGTCACATATTAATATATTCACGGCAGAAGACTTTTGGAACAAGTTGCTCTTCGTTCTTACTAGCTAGATGTCCTATCCCACCTGAGACCACCAAGCTTTATTTTTTTGACGACATCTGAATCGTAATAATGCTTGTAGATATCGTGATTCTAGAGTCTTTGGAATTACCTTTACTCACATAAAGGGCCAACAATTCCGTGAATAAACTTCTCTCTTAAACACGGCTAAAAAATCCGATAGACCTTTTTGGTGAGCACCCAAGCATCGGTTCCATATGGGTACTGATTAGACTATCGCTTAGATTTGAAAAGCCTTGACAAAGTGTAATAAACTTTGTTAGTTTTTAGAGCAGAGTTTTTTGACATGGAGCACGATCAATCTGAATGACTGGTGTTTTTCCAATGGTCTACGTTAGGCAGTGTTTGGGTCGCCTTTTGGAGGATTGTTTTTCGTCCTGTCTCCAGATTAATGATTAGCCATGCCATCCTCTTGTCGAAGTGCATTCTAGATATTGTTTCGTTTTGACATGGTCCCGGATATCTTTATTTGACTTATCACATTGGTCATGGCCAAACTACAAAATCATTCATCCATTTGGATATTTTTTCCTTAATGCGAATAACTATATTTTAGAGGTAAGCCGCTTTGTACTGTTGGCTCTTCTCTTTGACGACCTATGTCAAACTCACGTCGGAAAGATAATAGAAACAAGAGAGTCAAGGGCAACATGCAGTTTTATTCGTCCCTCTCCCATCCAACGCTTCCTCGCTCGTCATGCTTACAGGCGATGCCAGGAAGGAAAGCAGGGAATTGATGTAACGGGGAACGATAACAAAGAAGGAATGTTATATTTATAAGAGAAATAAAACCATGGATCTACAGGATGCTAGTACGCCTTTCCAATTCCTAGGCTATTCTGGCCCCGAAAATATTTCTTACCCGTGATTATCCGATTTTCCAGATAGTCCGAAATAACACCTTTGACGAGTAAGCTATAGCTTACACCGTAGGCCCATCCTCTTATTGTCTTGATGCGACTTTTAAAATTATTACCACTTATCAAGGTACTCAGTTCATGCCTGCTATTTTAAAAGCGCTAAACGACACTATTGGTGCTAAGCAAATACACTCTACTCCGTACCATGTCTCTGCAAACGCTCGTATTGAAAGATGGCATCACTCTTTCAACCTCGACTTATTACAAACAGTATAATTAGTATTAAAGCAGTGTTTTCAATGTTGGAGTGAACTTTACGCTTAGCTCAACATTTACATTGAAGTAGAAGTGGGAGCGAGAAATACATATATGGCAAGAGTTTGAAAGTCGCGGTGCAAGATCCCAAGCTGGAGTCTTTTACTCGAAGCTGGCATTGTAACAAGAAAAAAGATCGTCATTATGAATTTTGGGAGAATATTTTGTAAACGTGGAACCAACAGTAGATACAGAAATTTTATTCGAAAAATTCAGCGAATTTATTCAACCTATGGAACTCACTTCTATGACTCATAAAATTTATCGTAGGTTCTTTCAAATCCAAAGCAGCAAAGCAGAAGCCTTGGCAACAAATTGTTTCTATTGGCTAAAGGTGGTCCGTGGCCAGAGAATTCTGATACGACCATAACAATCTCTACAATTGCTCCTACGGTTTTCTGAGAGACGATCACGTTAAGCAGCCTTTTAGAACTAACTAACTCACTCACTCTACACGGGACCACACGAAGTACTTAAGAAACTAGACGACTACAAAATTTCTGATGCAAGTACACCACAAGCAAACCACCATTTCCACAGAAAGACTGAAACCAACCTACATGGCCTTACTCCCGGGACACAATCAGACCGACAACGACAATTCTCATATAAATTGTTGTTGTTTTTCCGTACAAGTTATCGTTGTCGTCCTCATTGGGTTCTGAGGGTTACACGGCCCTATGAATAATAGTTCCCAGACCACAGGCCAGAAATACCGATCGATGTGGTTTTTTGTTATAATCGTGACTCCATCACTACGAGATAATTAGTTTTTTGTCGCACAAAGTACGAAACTTCACCACGAGTTATCCACACAACTGACTCTCTCTATGTGTCTCTCATTCTCTTTAACTTTGACAATAGGTCCATAAACCATAGACTAAGGGACAAAATGAGAGAGCTTTTGTTTGTGGATTTGTTTCACCGACAATATTCCAATTAGACTTAATTCACCGTCACCGACAGAAATGCAACAACCTGTATGTCTTATTGTAGACTGGAGGTTTTGTTAGTCTAATATTAAAACTTTCATTCTAGGTTATATTTTGAAGAATTTCTAGAAATGTCTACAGTGTGTTCTTTTGAATTTTGTCGGTGGCGATTCATTTTTCTCGATTAAGTAACTTCTTTATATTGAAGTCATCACGCATCATCTTGTTCTAGTTCCAGTTCACTGTTCAGTTCAGACTCGATCCAAACATCTAGCTCGATCATTTAGTAGCTTTAATTATTATATGCAATTTTATTCGACCCGTCAAAACTAATCACGATTTTTCTTTGAATTACAGATAAAGGCGTCCATTTTAAGGATTTATAACTAAAAGGTTCGTAGAATTCTATTAAATATTTTATTACTACGACCGAATGAGTGCTTCTTTACTCAATAACCTATTTCAAGACATAAAACTCCAAAACAAACGCGTCCAATGTTTCGAATGCAGCACGTCTAGTCTAGAGCAAAAGTTGTCATCTAATTTCGCTGAAATTTTCAAAATTTACAACAACGTTCATTGCGCGGCTTTAAGCATAGCGCAATTTGCTTAATTTATGCCTCTCAGATGCCAGAAGGAGCCGCACAACTCGCACAGCTCTAGCCGCAAAATTTAACCCATAAACCCAAACAGACTCTATTTTGCCGGCTAGAATCGCACACTTCGACTGGGCGAAAACTATTTCCGGAACGCACCCGCAACATTATTGCAGCGCGCGCTTTCAGTTTCAGTGTGATTCAACGCATTGACAACTTGACCCAATTCCACGTTGCTTTTCTTATTGGTCTCTAATAATAATTACCGCATTGGCGCGCAGCAATTACTGTAGAAGGGCACACACGAGCTGCGTGCTTGATAAATTGAAAAGCGGCTTTTATCTCAAGGAAATTATTTTATATTGGATTCTTTTTTTGGGATGTAATCACTCGATCGGTTTTTTTTGTGGCGATCGACACTGCGATAGTAGCCGAGGCCTGGATGTCTAGAAATTTTTCTCTATGGCGATTGTTTTTACATAAGCTAGATTAGATTAGGTTTCAGGGTGTGATAGGAGTGGATTTATGACTATTTATGACCATGGTACTGGCCAAACTCAGCTTCTTAATAAATTACAATCGTTCTTTGGTTTCGTGCATCTACAGGAGATTTCGTAAGAGGTGAAGCTCGGCTGTTGCGAAAATGCCTAACGAAATTTATAAAATTGGATTAATGCCATTTTTATTCGATTTTATAAGATTAACAATAAATTCAGGGTTTCTAGGAAAATTTTTCTAATATTTAAGGACTGAGCTCCTGACTATCGAACCTAAATAGTGAGGCTTCGAACCTTTTGAAGTTTATCTTTTCAGAACAGTGCAAAATTTTATAGAAATGCCTTTATATTCACTGTACTAAACACTGCAACTACATTTAAACTACTAATGTCTCACTGAATTGGACACAACACAATTCCTGCGGCCCGCCTCAGAGCCCAAGGAAAGGATAAATATTGGAACGTGTCGGACTCGAGCAAACTCAGTGCATAACGGAAAACGAGTTTAACTCATTAGGACGCCATGGCGACGTTGCCAGCTACACATCCAAATAATTCGTATTGAAATGTATGGCAGCTAACTCACTTGGCGACGGTTTGGTAACGTCGCCAATATGAACGGCTCCGTATATGGAGTCTGGATACTCTGGCGCCAGCGCCGTTGCCAGTAAATGTGCTACTGCACCTCACTCACTCAATATCCAACCGCTGCCATTGTGGGCGCTCGGCTAGAAAATGAGTTTCGATACAGAAAGATGTATTGTGGAGATTCAAAATCTGAGAAAGACAGTAGCCATTGGCTACTCTACTTGGCGTCCTTTGGTTGCCTGAGGTAGCCATACCCACGTTGCCGGCGACGTCGCCATGGCGTCCTTATGGGTTAGGGCCCTTAAACCTAGAAAGACACCAAAAGTACAGGATGCAACACCAGACAGACGGCAGTTCGTCTCCAACGATCAAAAGCAACTAAAAAACACTGAAAGTCTTGCACGCATGCGAAGACACATATGGGGCTTTCTTGTGAGTGGTTGAAGCGTAAGTTAAACGACAATTTGGATAACCGAGATGGTTTGTCTAAACAAAGGCCTGCTGCTGTGATGGTTTGGCTAAGATTCCTTTAACTGGTCGCTCTTTGCTCGTTTTTATGGGCCAGGGCGTGGTTAAGTTGAATCAGCAAGCGTGCCAACAACAGGACTCGGCATCGTCGTTTGACAACAATTTTTATAAAATGACATTTCGCAGTTCATTTTTTTTTATGTGAAGCTTAGGAATCACCCTTTGTACTATCAGGCTGTCATGTCATTCGGGCCATAGTGCAATGTCTAGTTGTAGGCTCAGTTAGAAGGTTACAAGAGAATAGAATAGCTTGGGGGTCTAGGGGCGTTGCATCAGATTGCGATGAACCTTGAATTTTTGAATGTTGTACGAATTCGGAAATACTGACTGTGGAAGATTGTTCCACAGTCGAATTGTAAATCGTATTTTGCGAGAAAATGGGGCTGCAGCATGTGGAGTGGGCTAGTCTTATATTGCTGGAAAAGAATTACCGTACAGCCAGGATGGCGTTAATTTCAGTGCAGCAGACACTAGGTAGCAGCGGCAGAATTTTTTTAGGAACGCTGATTTCCTTCGGTAGCTCAGAGGCAATGGAAGCAAACAAAGCAAGTTTGATTGCGTGGCTTTGCACCTTATCGAGCAACGTTAAGGCGGTTTTCGAAGACCCAGCTTAAATAAAAGAGTTGTATTCAAGGCGGGGTTAAATATAGGAGTTATATATTGAAGACCTGAGTTAAGATGAGCCTGTGAAGTTCTGAGTGAAGTTCTCTGCGGTAGGAGCTATGGGGTGCAACAGCGAGGGAGACCCAACCTCCGCTGGAAGAATGGTGTAGACCAGGACGCTCAGAGCTTAGGGATGCCTAACTGGATGGCATCGGCTCAGAATCGGGACCGCTGGAGAGAACAGTTGCGAGAGGCCAGGACCGGATCCCGGTTGTAGAGCCGCTAAAAAAGAAGAAGAAATTAAAGACCTGGCTGAAGTAGATTAAGTTAGATTAGATAAAGCTGAGCTGCTGGTATTAAACTCATACGCTTAGGGCAAAAGGATAGGCCGGGCAGCCATACGAGGAGGGTCCTGAACTGCTGAGCCATCTCGTTAAGAGATCTGCGACATTCAGAGATAGTTCTAGAGCTGTTAGTGCAAGAGCGCAGGCGCAGGATCCTCAAAGCCGCCTGACTATCTGAGAAGATGAAGACAGTCCCATTCCTATGGTTTTTAAAAGATGTGCCTCACCTTTGGCTAAACCTCGGCGCAAACTCTACGCTCTGTCATACCTCTCCGGAGTTTTCCCTGACCCCTGGAAACTGGCCCATGTTCAGCCTATAGCGAAAAAAGGTGACTCGAGCGACCCCTCTAACTACCGCCCAATAGCGATCACTTCTATTCTCTCCAAAATCACGGAGACAATAATAAAAAGAAAGCTTATGGAATATCTTGAATGCAACCAAATATTGGACGACAAACAGTACGGCTTTAGCTCTAAAAGATCTACTGGCGACCTCCTTGTATGCCTAACTGACCACCTCTACCAAAGATTTCATCGTTTAGGTAAATCCGGCCTGGTTGCTCTTGATATCTCCAAAGCCTTTGATAGAGTATGGCACTCCGCTCTATTGATTAAACTCGAAGCTATTGGTATTGACTTTGTTCTAAAGAACTGGATTGAGAGTTTCCTTTCTGGTCGTTCAATCAAGGTAGTAATGGATGGCGTCGAAACTAATCCCCACACCATCTCTGCAGGTGTTCCCCAGGGCTCAATTCTATCACCAGCTCTCTTCATAGTTTTTATAAATGACCTGCTCTCAATCCCATCCAACTCACTTCACAGCTTTGCTGACGACAGTATTCTGCGTTACTCGTATAGCTTCGATAATGCAAGACAAGCACTTGCCAGACCTTGTCTATTTGACCGTGAACTTATGTCCATTTCCATCAACAGGGAGGGATATAAATCTGATTCTAGATTGCGGCCTCAAGAATCGTGTTGAATTCAACGCACGGAAAACGAAGTACTGTCTCTTTTCTTACAAAACGCGCTCCTCAATTCCTCCCGTTTCAGTGGGCGGTCTAGAACTGACGGCAGAAAAATTAACCGAAGATCTGCGTTGAAGTAATCACATATTCCAAATCGCTAAACAAGCTTCATAATGCTTGGGATTCCTCAACAGATGCAGTTTCCTCCTTCAGCCGTCGACCAGGGCTATAATCTATAAATCTTACATTCGGCCTCGCCTCGAATTCAACTCGTATAGCTGGGCAGAGGCTCCGAATACCACCTTAGCGTGGCTGGACAAGGTGCAAAACCGCGCTCTCCAACTCATTGGCGACGGCACCATTTGCTCCACAATTGATCCGCAGGAATGTAGCAGCTCTACCGCATCTACCACATATACCGCAACGACTGTTCCACCGAAATATATAACTTCCTGTCCAGTGTTGCCAGATTGGGGGTTTTCCCAAACTGGGGAAAATATTATGCCCTTGCGAAAAATTGGGGGAAAATTGATTCAGAGGTTTTAAAAAAATTTTTCGAAAAAACCCGTTTTTGAGTGATGTTTTGGCCAAAAAGTGATTTTTGGAAACTTTGACCTAGAAAAACTTTAAAAGGGATAAGTTTTCGAAAGAATGACAGGAGGGATTTTTGTAGGCAATAACGTTTGGTATTGACTGATAAAAAAAAATTTTGGAAAAAACCAGTTTTTGGGTGATGTTTTGGCCAAAAAGTGATTTTTGATAACTTTGACCTTGAATAACTTTGAAAGGATTAATCGGGTCAACATCTTTGTAAGAACTAAAGTTGTAGAGAATTTCATTGTCAACATTTAGGGCCCTTGTACGGGGTTGTACGACCTATAGAAACTGAGATACAAGGAAAACACCGGAAAACCGCTATATTTCCGGCGGCCATGTTTTATTTTTTGTGATCCCGAAATTGTTTTCTTAAAAAGTTCCAAAGAAGCTGTGGACCAATTTTCAGCCATTTCCGAATTTTGTCTCCTTTAAATGCTAATTTCCCCGGACTATTTATAGAACTGCGTTAGTTTTTTCGCAGAAACACTTTTTAATTCAGTGTGAGCCAGTGTTTGTGTGTTTTAACTAATAAAAAAAATACCTCGCTCGACGAATTGAAAAAATGTCAACTAGAAAATATAGAAAAGTTTGGGAGTCCGAAACAGAATTTTCAGGTAAAATTTTGTATTCAAATCATCCAAAATTGAGGCGAGGCTCACCGGGTCTAGCTGGGATAATAATATTCATTGTAATTTATAATTGCAGTCACATTTTAAAAATGGGGAAAATTTGTTGGAAAGGTATAATTTTGGGGAATTTTCACACAAATTTTGGGAAAATCACTTTCAGTGGGTCTGGCAACACTGCTCCTGCCTCCCCGGCAATATTTTTCCCGGAACACAAGACTAGCCCTTTCGGCCCCACTGTCTACAGCCTTTATTTTCACGCACACATCAGTCTAGAAATTCGTTCTTTTCGAGAACAACTCGACTGTGGAACAACCTCCCACAGTCAGTATTCCCGAACTCATACAACATCCAAGAATGCAAACGCAAAGTTCATCGCCATCTCCTCATGCACCCCCCAGATTCCGCTTAACCTGTCTTATCCTCTCCTATCCTTCGAGCTAAGGTTACTACCAGACATCTGACCATGACGTGAACGACATGAAGGACTGGTAGTACAAAGGGTGACACCTGAGCTTATAGCCTTATGACACTGGCTTTATCGTAGGCTGAAAATGCTGCCTTGGCTAGGCTGAAACCTGAAAGAAAAAATTCAAAGGAGATTTTCCCATATGTAAGAGTGAGAGGAGTATACTCAAACTTCTCTTGGCTGGATTTTAAGTGTTATAAAAAGTCTAGAAAACTGTTATAAAAAGCATAGGAAAAGAATGAGATTCATGTTCTTTTTTCTATGCTTTATAACAGTGAGTGAATAACAATAAATTGAAGTGATTATAAATATCTATAATTTAAGTGATTATAAATATATAAGAAGTGAAAATAAATATAATTGAAGTGACAATATATATATATATTTGAAGTGAAGGGGTAAATGTTTAGAATTGGGGCTCCGGAGTAAAATCGCCCTAAAAAATTTTTGAGGTGTTAACGGTGATTTTTGAATGTCCCAATAGTAATTTCAAGGCGGGGAAGACATATTTTTCTTATTAGAACGTGAGGGGGTTGCGAATTGGGGGATTCCTACTCTATTCACTCACAACTATCTGTTATAATAATCAGACAATCGTTCTTACTCTCACATGTTATCTCTGTCACACAGTATAACAGATTTCGTCATTTTCAGCCTGGCCAAGGCAGCATTTTCAGCCTACGAAAAAGCCAGTGTCAAAAGACTTACACATAAAAAAAACATGAATGGTGGTTTCGATTGTAATTTTGACGATTATCCCTACAAATATCTAAGATTTAATTATAATGATCTTCAAAGGATTAAACGAAATTGTGAAAAGTACTTTAAAAGCATTGAATGATGATCTAAACAATCGCACCGCCAGATTTACAAGAACTACCGCCCATCCAGCGTTTAGGATAATAAAATGCACATTTCCTCGGCCGCTTTCTTCAGTAAAAGCTTCATTAAAAGAAGTCAATGGTAAAAACTTCGTGGGAAACCTTCAGTCTGCCAAAGGTCTCTTCCAATTGAAAAATAATTTTCTCTTTGACTCCAACAACAACAACAACAACAACGAAAAAAAAACAATATTCACCTTCTTGTCTTTTCAATAAATCATAAAGCAGCAGATTTTCATTCTTCTCTGCGCCGCCGCCGTAAATCCAATCTGAAGATAAGTGAAAGTGAATCTGCATTCAATATTTCGCCATTTAAACTTGCGGTAGGTCATGCCAAAAACAAAAGTGCCCCGACATTGAAGGTTAATTCGAAATGTCTACCGAAACCGCCGTACATTGTTTAGCCAGCCAGCGACAAAAGCGGCCTAAAGGAGAAATTCCATAGCGTGTAAACGCACAAGTGTAAAAAAAATTAGTTCAAAGTCAGCCAAGCCCTTTAAGGTCTCCAGATGTTCGGTTCGTCACCGAGGCAGCACACCAGCAGCTGGAGAGACCCCCGCCGTGGGCCCCACATTATTGGGGCCTTTTGCATTTCTTTACGGCGTTATATCCACTTACGCATGCGTGTACAGCGATAAAGTACGCCTTTAGAGCACCCATGGTGCGTCTATTATTTCGTGTTCTTTGTGTGGCTGCTTGTGACGCTCTCTCTCTGTCTCTCTGCCTCCCGCTCACACTGCGTTCAAAAGGCGATTTATTTCCCGTATCATGTCAGCAGCGAAGACACTGCTCAATCAGTGATTGCCGAGGTCACAAAATCTTGTGGTTCCTCAAGGTAGTCACCTTGGCCCCAATTTGGTTTTTTTGTATGTTTTCTGTTTTCGGCTGTGCGCGCCTCCTCTTTCGCTCTCGTATTCACGCCGTGTGCTCGCATATTAATTTTTTGCTTCTCTCTGAATAAAACAAAAATCGAAATCGAAAACTTTTCTTCGTCTCTATTCATCACCGCGGACGGACACCGCGGCACCTTTTTTTTACACAGAGGGGCGGAGCAGGGCTTATGCTAATCGCGTCCATAGTGCGGCTCTTAATCATGCTTAATGACCGCTTCTTCACTTTCGGCGCTTGTTTTGTCTTAGCGAGAAAATTCTCTCATAAGAAATCGCGAAGGTGAAGATCCATTTTTTTTCGCCAAGATCACCAACAGCCGTTCTCGGCTAATTTTAGTTTCTTAGACAAAAGTGAAACGACCTTTGCCAGTGTTCAATAGAAGATCATTTTCCGAGATGCTTTAAAAATAGCCGAAAAAATCCTGTTCGCACTTTTATCGCTCGCGTTTTTTTTATATACAGGTGTCAGCGCCCCTTTCTAATGTTTATTTTGGTGGAGGCGAAAACAACATTTTCAAATTGTTAATCACAAGATTTACGGGCGTAAGCGCGGCACAAGTGCTGATCATCGGGCGTCTAACTCAACCCCTTTGGGGTGAATGATTTGAGGAGTTTTTGACGCTGTTGTTTCAGCTTTAGCCGAACCGAACTGCGTACCGCGCGCGGTCAGGTCAATTACTTTCTCTTTTTCTCGGCGAGTTATTTTTACCTCGATCAGGTGTAACTTATTGGGTGCCGTGTAGGTGGGCTGCTTGTCGAGCGACATGTATTATGGGGTCACATTTGTGGTTCTGAAATTGAAATTTAATGTTGTACACCCGAGGAAATTAATTTATTGTGGACTTGGCTGCTGCTGGCATGTTGTGAGGCAAGAGTGACAGATTTTTTTACGAAATTTTATTACTGAAATTTCCTTGTTTTTTTTAGAAGTTTGATAGATTGCTCCCTTGAGTTAAATGTGGTGGGGATTTGGAAATATAGAAAAATGGTTATTTTCAAGCATTTATAGAATTTGACGACGTGTGTACTGAATGTATTCTTTTTTACAAAATTAAGCAACGAACTTTTGTACCTTCACCTGGTACTGCTGGCGTCACAGCCTTTTCGGCTGGTTAGTGGGATTCACTTGTTTCAGGAGGCGTAGCACTCCAAGGAGGGTGTCTATGGCTAATCTCGAAGATTGCGTCTTCGGCTCAGCCGGCTGCTATCGATTTTGCAAAATCGAAGCCCGTTACAAAAATTGTTGTTTTGATTTTTGTTACATCCGTGGGTAGGGACACGATATCGGATAGAAAGTATCGATACTGTACTCATGAGCAGTAGCGAAAAAAAAGTATCGTGTCGAAACAAAAGTATCGATACTCCAAAGTATCGGTACTTTTCTTAGGGACTTTTTGTCTTCGGTTTTATTATTAACTTCCCAGTAGGAAGTTATTGTAATCGGTCCGAAAATCGGATTCGAAATTTTCAATGTATTTACACGTTTCAAGGTCCCAATAGCATTTTAAGCAAAAATATGAGAAGAAATATGTGTGTGTGTGTGCGTACGTATGTGGTCATTTTTTCCTGCACGATTTCGCGCGAACCAAAAAAGATATCGACTTCGTTAAGGTGCCGTTCGAAGCGTATTAAAGGACATATGAATTGAAAAGATTTTCATAAAAATCGGTCGAGCCGTTTTTTTGTTTGAACGACGTAAGTGATTTTTGTACCAGCACGATTTCGCGCGAACCAAAAAAGATACCGACTTCGTTAAGATGCCGTTCAAAGCGTGTTAAAGGAAGTATTATCTGAAAAGATTTTCATAAAAATCGTTCGAGTCGTTTTTATGTTTGAACGAATACTGGGAAGTTAATCTTGTGGACCGAAAGGGTCAAAAGCCACATCCCAACTAGTTGTGGATTTGTGGACATGTACTATAAATGCGCACACGAATCAAGCAAATGGAAGTTTATTACAATAAAAAAAACTAGAAATTGACAAATCGACGTTTATTTATTTATTTCTTTAAACATTATTAAATTTCCCACTAACTGGGATGACCTAGAGCATTTGAAAGTGGCCTCACTCAGAAGGCGTTTAAATGTAGTTGTATGCTGAGTTACTGGCCACATTCAAATTGGGTAGGCTGTGAAAATCTAAAAATGTGTGTGCCCGCCAGAGGTATGCACGCCTCTGTTATTGATATGAATGTAGTCGTAATCGACCGTTATCTAAACTAACCCAGTAGGAAAGTGGACTAGTTCTAAGACTAGTAGAATAAATACTTTCTAAGGAGGGAGAAGTAGTTCTCAGTTAGATACCTTTTATATGAAAACAGCCCACTACTTTTGTACAGCGTTGTCCTACGATGGAGTCAATTGCCCCCCTCTGCATTACTTCGAAATACTTCGAGAACTAGTTCATTTCGAAGTTCTTGGAGAACTAGTTCATTTTGAACTACTTGGAAACCTAAACTAATTCATTTTGAAGTACTCCGAGAACTAATTCGTTTTGAAGTTCTTGACTAATTCATTTCATCATTTTGAACTAATTCATTTTGAAGTATGCTTCGAAAACTAATTCATTTTGAACTAACAAAACTACTAACTAAAAAAAAAAATTCTTTAGAAAAATCTTGTGGGCTTACCACTGATAGCTAAGTTGTGTCTACACTAATTTCAAATTTATATAAAGTGTGCTATGCATTTATGTCAAATTTATATCAAATGTGGTTGATGTGAAGAAGAAGATATTGTTTGGCTGTCACAGCTATGCGTTTGTACCTATACGCCTACGCATATACCCACACACATAAAAAAGTTGAAGGCAAGATCCAAAGTTGAATAGAAATTTCTGTTCAACTTTTTCTTGCTTTCCATTCTATGTTCAAGAAAATGACTCTTCTAATTTTGCATACGATCGAAAGAGAAAGAAGTGTTGAACATCGCAAACTTGAACAGAAAATTTAACGTGTAGAACCGGTCTACAAGTAATAATATGAGTAAAAGTACTCGGTTAAAATTATCGAGTACTGATATGAGTAGAATCGAAAGCCAAATACTCATATGAGTAAGGAATCGAGTACCGTGGGCTTTGTGCAAATTTCTTCCCTTTGGTATGAGCTTCTACAACATGCAGGAGCTCAAACGCAAGGTCCACCGCCTCCTTCTTTAACAGGACTCCTATAACCTATCCTGTCCCTTAATCTTTCCTTCGAACCAAGTTCACTACTATAAATTCTATCACGACGAATACGACTTGGTAGTACAAATGTAGACTCCTAAACTTAGACTTTCACATAAAAAAAACATCAAAGATATGGCCTAGATTGAGGGAACCCTGGGATGGCAGCACAGAAGTCGTTTCAACTCATTTGTTACGAGGTTTAAATGGAAAAATTCAATGGAAAACTCGAAACAGATGCCTTGAAACGATTACTGTGCTCCCACCCGTGGACTCGAAAACCTTACAGTCTTAGCAATATCCATATGGTTGCCAAAACCATAGTCTAACTTCTCTCTAGATTGACCTTCAGGAAGGGCTTTGCTGTCAAGGAAGAATTGCAGAAACGGGAACGTCCTCAAGAAGTTTGATCTCCGACAGCTCCAAAATATCAGAGGGCTATCGAGAGACTACCAACAGTTCAATGTCGTGACACCTTCCGGCGCATGCTAGCATCTTTCAAGCGGAGGCACTGACAATCCTGAAGCCCTTCCAGGCCACGAACCTCGAAACAGCACAAAGATGTAGATTAATTTGCATGAATAGCAAAGCTTCTATAAGAGTTCTGCATTCGATGATGATGGGTTCTAAGGAAAAGAAGCGATGCAGAACTGAACTAGATAGTCTTGGTTGAGGGCATAACCTGATTCACGACCATAGGAACATAGATGGGAACGAAAAAGCCGACTACCTAGCCAAGCAGATAGCTTCTCCGGGGTCGCCATCCCAATAGGCAAAGCCAAAAAAGCTATTTATCATCTGCTTTTAGCCACCCAAAAGGGGAGCCTATTGGGGATTTGCTTTATCTCTAGGACGACTTGGTCTACTTACAGCAAACGAAGAACATTGGACCCGAAGATGTATTGTCAGAATTACGCAATCTTCACGACCTACATATATGCGACCACGCGGCGAAGATGCACCTCTTACAAACTCATTTCATAATCGTGTCCTACTCAACACTACCTCATAGTGCACGATTACCTTCCAGTCCTACGACACCTACACACGACGTCAATATTGGTTTAACATTTGTGACGAGTCACCATAAAATATGTATGTATGTGATCTTTAAAACTTCCAATTGTCCTACGTGACTCATTTTTCATCACCGATTATGACTTCGCTGGTCGGACAGGAGCTGGCTTCCTCGCTTATTGTGCTTAAAAGAAGGAGAAAGGCAAGAGATTTTTATAAATAACGAAGGCAAGGAATGCTATCTGGGTAGGAGAAGTGAAAGACGCAGTCATGGCGCGGAGTGGAATCGAACCATGAACCTCTGGACTGGTAGTCGGGCAAGTACTGCAGCGAGGCTGTGATGGCACCAGTATGCATCATTATAAGGTTTGATACGAACAATAGTTAGCTGCAATCTTCCTGCCAAATACAAAACAATCACACTTTTATGTTTGAATTATATTAGAAATAATTCTATTAGATGTAGAACAATAGGCTTCTGTGGTCATGTAAATAATTGCGTAATACCCCGTCTTCGCCGGCCGAATTGCACAAGTTCGAGAAAATTGGTGAAATGAAATAACCTCAGTTCGCATACAATTTCCACATATTCAACTGAGGATAAAACAGACTTCAGTTCGCCGAACTGGACTCGAACTGAAGTTGAAAGTAAAAGCTTGCTCAAAAAAGAGTAATCAACTGGAATAATGGAATGCCATTCCAGTGAGCTTTTGCATTTCTAACTTCTGGCGAAAAGGTAACAGAAATTTCAAGCACGAACTGAACATGAACTGGACTTTAGCCGGCGAAGCCACTTATGTGGATTGAACTGAACATTATTGAACTGAGGCCGGTGAAGCCAGAGCATAAAATTGATTTCGAAAACTGATACTTCATGGATGATATTGGAAGAACACACACTTGGACTAGAACTTTTCTTTGCTACGACAATGTTCAATGAAATCCACCATATGTCAATACTGAATCTGCTTGAACTTTTTTCAAAAGCAAACTAGAATCTTATTCTTTAAAAAATCATGCAGTCTGGTCATATTTTTTTATTGTTGTCTTCAGAATGCTTATCTAAATATTTTACATCCCAAATGGTATGATGTATGAAAAGATGGGCACCTTTTTGGTTTGCGTCTCCGATGAAAATGCGTCGATCTACATCTGACATTGCTCAAATTGCATCGATAATATTCGATGATTTGCTTTGCTGATTTTGCCAGATTCATTAAAAGAAGAAGAAGAAAAAGACTCAATAAAACTTTCAACAAATCATCGCAGAATATATTAGGGCTCTGTCAAATGGATTTTTATTAAGGTTTGTTTTATTACCCTTTTATTACCTCTCTGGTAATAACCATGTTTTGTGTAAGAAATTTTACCACAGTTTCAATCAACTGGAAATAAAAACACTTAAAATAATTGAACACTTTCATCAGCCAAGATTTGTGTTTCAACTGCAAGCGTGTTCTGAAAATACGTAATTATTGGGAAGAGTCGTCATAAATTTAACTGAATTTGAGGGACTAAATGGCCCCCGAGACGGTCAAACGGTTTGATTCAAACACGTAGATTTTGGTTTGAGTCACACCAATTTGGTGGTGTATGCGGTTGGTTTGACAGGTTTGACAAACATTTACATGTTTGAAGCCCGTTTGATGGAAATTCATATTTTGGTTTGTTTGAAGCGCCGTTTGACAGTGTTCGTGACCTTTGATCAAACCTCATCAGTCTTGCGCTAAATTTCAAAGCGGTGGCAAATAGATCCTTCT
This sequence comes from Thereva nobilitata, assembly GCA_963855945.1. Taxonomy (NCBI): domain Eukaryota; kingdom Metazoa; phylum Arthropoda; class Insecta; order Diptera; family Therevidae; genus Thereva; species Thereva nobilitata. The sequence goes on from OY979696.1 coordinate 5,849,477, forward strand.
GGTTTGAAACGACTTTTAAAACTGCGCTTCTAGTTTGACGCAATTCCAAAGCGTCTTCAAACGGTTTGATCAAACACGTAAGGGTTGAGTTTGACCGTTTGACGATCTCGGGGGCCCTTAAGGCCCTCCGCACATGAGTCGACTGATTTGCAATCATATGGACCTTGTCCATGTACGGAAATAGGGATCAATACACGGCTCGACTGAAACGAGATCGACTTGACATACAATATCTGGTTTCATGCCGGTCGAGAAGCAATTTCAATTGCGTCGTTGCAATTGTGCTTGTAGACAATGAGAGACCAAAAAATTAATGTAGCATTTGTTGAAGAGGTGGAAAACATGAAGTGCTATACAACTATAACCTTTTTGGGTACTCCAGAAAAGACGAAAAGAGCATGACAAGGGATGGCACCAAGTGAACATAGGACATCCTGTAGAAAGATTTGTACTTGCTGTCTGCTTTATTCATTGTTCTGCTGCTTTGTAATCTTTTTTTGTAATCTAGGGTTGAATTGTGTCTTCGTGAATATTGTGAAACCGGTTTGAAACTAAGATTGCAAATCAGTCGACTCGTGTGCGGAGGGCCTTAATGAAACATTCTGTCACAATATTGTCAACGATCTTGCTTGATTGCTGTATTGGCTTACAGTACAGTTCGCGCCATAAAGTTGGCCATCTTGATCTTAATAGACTTGTTATATGGAATTTTTTATGGACTGAAATTGTACCAAACTTTTTTTGTTTCCATTATTAAAATGATTGTAAGTTTGGGAAAAGAAATTAATAAAAATATTCAAGTTTCTTACTATTGTTAAGACGAATTTTTTTAAATATAAAAACAAAAAAATAGAAACTAAATGAAGGCCAAAGAATTGCCAACATTTACCGAAATGAAAGGTGACGGCTTTAGTATTAATAAAATTAAATATAACAAAAAAACAAACGATACTTAAGACGGTGTGCATTTGAAAAGTTCGACCTCAATCATGAAGAACATAATTTATTTGTCTCAAACAATTTCATAATAAAAAAAAACAAAACAAACAAAAATGTCACCTGAAAACACTAGATACGTGCTAATTTGCATTTTTTGATTGCGAAAATTCAGTCAAGAAATTGCAGATGAATAAAAATGACAAAAATTTACATTTTGCGAATTTCTCAAATCAATCTTTTTATTAATTTGTCATTGAACAGTTTTTTGGGTTTGTTTTTCCACAAATCCGATGAAAAAAAACAATTCAGGTCAATCCTTCTTGCGAAATCCTCTCTTGGCAAAATTGTTTGAATTATTTTGTGTTTTTTCAGGATCTACCATCACTATTCACCACCATTCAGAAAACGCTGTTAATGAAATTAAAGGAAAAAAAATTAAGGTCAAAACTAAACGTAAAAAAACAATAAACCGATTTTTTTCGTGTCTGTTTAGTGTCTGAAAGGAAAAAATCTAAATAAAATCCGCGGACATAATTTATGCAGCATAAAAATGGACGATTTTTGTGATTTGTTGTTGTTGTTGTCCGACTTTGATTTGTGATGCAATAAAAATTATTGAAGATCGGCGCTTTTTCGATGACGTTCAGCGGCGGCGCGGCCGTTCCAGAAACCACACATATAAAAATTCAAAATGAGGGCATATTTTAGTTGGGCTCTTTAGTGACGAAATTAAATAGTAAAAAAAATAAATAAAATACAAATAACGAAATTACAGCTAAGCGCTTTTTTTCTGCTATTTTAGCGTATTTTTAGGTGTAAATTGGGATCAAGAGCAGCGCGTTTCGTTGGGTTATTGGAAAAAAAATTGCGAAAAAATTTTGATGAATAATTTTTTGAATGGATAACGGGAATTAAGTGTTAATATTGTAGGAATATTTGGAAATTTCAATAACCTTAGATAAAAAAAAGTGCGACAAATCGACTAATGATGTCTTCTTATTTTTATTAAAGTGGGACAAACTCAATTAACTCTGTTCTTCACAGGTATCATTGCATTGTTCCATTGTCTGGGGATTAAGTAAAGCACATGGACTTTCAAGAAGCACACGATACTTCAATAATGGAGAATTCAGCGGCGCTGAATAGTAACCCCCACGTGCTCAGAAACTCTTCGATGGAATATGACAACTAGGCTGCGTTAATTATCAACACAGACATGTCAAATAGTAATTCAGCGGCGCTGAATAGCACTTAAACTGAAATGATTTGAAAGAGTCGTTCAAAGGCAGAAGTAATAAGAGTAGCTAACAGGCTGAAAACCCTTAAAGCGCATTTGTGCAGATTTTTTTTAGATTTCATCCTAAAGGTTTGGGAATGGAACAACAGGATGATTGTAAAGATCCGCAGAAATTTATCAGGCATTATGAATTTGAAAAGTTTCTGAGCTCTATATGAATAAAAATCTAGCTCAAGTTCTATTGGGCCAAATTTAGGCGATATTAGAAGCTTCGCTAAAAAATTAACAAGCTGGCTTTAGCCTGCAATGGAGTTGATTGTACCAAATAAGCAAGCTTTGCAAATTTTCAAAGAGATCGAATAAAAGACATCTCTTCCAAGGGTTTTCGCACTGAGATACGAAATAGGGATGCTACACGAGAGCCTAAAGCCTGAATCTAATCAGACGTACCGTAACGTAACTGTACGTAACCTAAAGTATGGAAATGAGTGTTCATATGGCACCGACCCAAATTGACGTAATAAACTTGACGAATGTTCGTTAAATTCTCGCATGTTACGTATAGTGCCGTAAAAAGGGCACAAAACGCATCCAAAGCGGCATGCACAGTGTACATCCGTAAGCGGCATCAATCCCAAAGCAATTTTTCGGTTAAATTTTTCCCTTTTATTTTGCTGAACACTTCTAAAGCCGGCTCTACACGATGCTAAGAACACCCTCCAACGTTGGACTCTTGATGGTAGCATGTATCATGTGGTCGATGCTCGAACTACGAGTGTGTCAAGCGTCCAACGTTCGTATTTGGACACGTTCAAGCTGATGTCGGTATTGATTCAATCTTTGGAAGCCAACATTCGACTGAAACGTTCACCGCATCGCCTAGAGCCAATACATCCAATACCGTTCGTTGAGATTACACAGAGCATTTCTCTTCAATAATTCTTTAACTCGATGCCGTTTCCATCGAGGTTCAGGGTTGACGCGGTAGATAAATAATTTTACGTTGTGCCGCCCGTTGGTAGAAGTGCAGTAAAGGATACTCAAACATCACATATGCAAAACCTGGTTTATCCCGTTGAGTTTAACGAAACTTTGATCGTCCTTCGTTTCCATGGGTGCGTAGTCTGAGTTAACCCAAGGTAAGCTCTGCATGAAAACACAGTACACAAAATGCCTGGGTGAAAACTAACACATGCATATTTATTTCTCTTCTCAGATTGTATAAACAACAGTAATTTTTGAAAATGGATGAACCAATAATGTCAAAAGACCATAAGCCACGACGTAATGAATAATCATAGGGCTTTAGTTCTTGTATCTTTAGTTAAAATACGACACGTTGATGTTTGAGAAATGCCTAATTCCTGAGATCGGCGAAAAATTGATAAATTTAGGTTCTCACTTACACTTTCAGCAATAGAAGCAATACGATGGCTTTAGACTTGGAGGGTAGCCGCAATTTCGGCGTGGATGTAAGTAAAAACTGCGGTGGCGTCGAAAGCTTGATATTTTTAAAGGCCAGTGCCGTTTTCCCAGGCGGTTCCCCCACCGAGTACTAATCACGTTCAATGCTGCTTGACTTCCGTAATTGAATAAGAACCGGTCTATTGATTATGCTAAATGACACCCTTCATGGTTACCAACGTAATTGTCTTAAATATAAAGCAAGGCAACTAAAGCTTTGTTTGAATCAAAATAAAGCTTTAAAGAAATACAATAAAGCTTTTTTCAAAGCTTTCCGAATACATAAAACAGCTGCTGGGATTGTCCCATTTTATTTGTAATAAGGTTTGCCTCATAGTGCCCTTTTGAGGAATTGAGCAGGCATACCTCACTTCAGTATCGTTGATTTTTTTTGGTGCTGTCCTCATGAGGAATCTGAGAAGAAATCCCTCTTTCGGTATGCCCCGCAATTTGTCACATGGGGTCCTGATGTGGAGCCTAAGGGGAAAACCATCTTTTGGCATACCCCTCATTTGTCACAGGGGCCCACACCCTACATGAGTCATGCCCCCTTAAATACTAGTCGGGGTGTGATATCTAGCCATGCTGTCAGACGCATCTCTTCATATTCTAGGAGTTACTTTGCCTGAAAGTCTGCGATGGAACGTACACATATTGGGTATTGCTCGAAATTAGGGTTTTAATGTGATGGTCAGAGAGAAGCAGGTGTAAAAGCTCATCATCATTGGGCTTACGACGGGTGTATACGTTCACAGGACAGACCATCTTGATTTTGAAACTCCATCTCTTGCCGCAGGTCTTTTGCAGCCATAGAAATCAATGGTCAATTGACTGGCCTTCCTTTTAACGCCACACAGTTTTCGTAGCTGGTTGGGAAATTTGTATGAGAAGTTAGCGTTGACTAGAAGTTGTCCGAATTGCCGAGACTTGAATCAAATTTGACAGAGTTCCTTGTTGGATGAATATTGAAAAATAGCTCAAGGAAATTAGCTCGTTCACCTGGAACTCCAGAACTCTCGTGGTGATCCACAATTATTATTGTCTGCAAAAAGCTTAGCGTCTTTGTCAACAATACTAGTAGATACCATTTGAGTAACTCTGCCAATTTACATTGTGAACGTTGAAAACACTAGTAACAATGATTTCACACTCAAGTTTGGAAGATACAATTCCCAAGATCTGTTCGAAAATTACATCAAATTCGTTATAGCCAAATGCAAAATTCAAATTTTTGGTGTCGATTCTTTAAAGCAGCAGAGTTGCAACAACCGCATTTTATCTTTCCTGTGACCAAAATTCGACACATCGCGTTTTATTTTACATGATTTATCGCGACAATGTTCACGTGTAAAACCTGATTAAAATCTTGTTCCACACAATTCCGATAGATAAGAAAGTTCACCTCTGAATTTCAAGGATTTTCTTCATTTTTTGATTCCACGGAAAAACTTTGCACTTAGCAACTGAAAAATCTGAAATGAAATCGAAATTAAAACGAAAAACGAAAACTCCGTAATTTTTGCATCTCTTTAAGACTTAAAACCACCAACAATATTGCAGAGAAAGTGAATTGTTGCTGAACGAAATACGTTATCATCATCAACATGTGTCCGCCGCTGCCGCATATTTTATCACTGTGCTTTTTGTTGCATGTCAAGGAGAGCGAGGCGAGATGATGATGATGATTTCGCCATGAAAAGAGCACGAAGAGAGAATGATTTTCTGTGAAAAGTTTTGCCGCGGGAAAAACGATACGAAAACGCGGAGGAAAACAAAAACAAGAAAAAAACCGCGAAGGGAAAAAGAAAAACGCAAAAAAACCATTTCGAAGAGAGTGAGACAATTCTGTGTGTGCTCCAAGGAAGGTCTTTCACCCGGATTCGGTCATTGGCGTGTACTTTTCCCAGCGCTTCTCAACTTGAACTTGCCAGGAATTCGCCATAAATTCGCGAATTTCTCGCTCGCGGTGTGCGCCCCGTAACGGCGCTAAATCGAACGTTCTGAATTCCGGCATATTTTCGATCGATTTGCATTTTACGAGAGATCGGCCGAGTCTTGCGGCAGTAAATCATGCCGATTGTAATCGACAGGTGGCACCGCTGGCGCAATTATTTTAGTTTCCGTAAAAAATTGTTGTGATTTTTTTTACGTGCTCATTTGAACGACGACAACGAATTCGATCGCCGTCGTCTTAGCGCCAGGTTGCGTCCCAAATTGATTTAGTCAAATGCGGTAGAACCGAGTCCGCTGGGCGGAGGGGCTCCTCGCCGGGGTTTTTTTCTGAATGTTTACGATCGTTTTTATGGACTTCTGGGTTAACGCCGGTCGTTATCGCCGCTTTCCAACTAGTTTCAGAAGTGAGTAGTCAGAATCTCGAAATGGCTGGATGCGAAAAAAAAAGAAATGCCGCGCAGCTTTCAGCTAGAATTGTTGTAGAAGAGTGCTGAAAACGAAAGTTCTTTCAATTTGGGTTAATTTATTCTCGAGTTGTTTATTTTGGTGGAGTTTTTTTGTGCTGTTGATTAATGAATATTAAAGGTAAGTTTCGTGTGCTTATAATGCGAAAGCTTCCAGTGATGACACAATTTATGCAAATCAAAAGCGTGTTGAGCGTGAAATTTGATTGTATTCAGCATTTCCTGTGTCGTATAATTGCGCTTAATTGCCAAAGAATGCAGTTGTATTATCTCAAAGCTCTTTTTGTCAGATTTTATCTTATCAGGGTTGAAGTTATGAAATTTTTGCAAAACCAAGCAATCTTACATTCTCTGATTAAAGCGTTAAGTGATAATGAGTTCAGGAGTTGATGCTATAGATTACTTCTTAGACAGTCAAAATGTAGTCAAACATTTCTGAACATTTTCTTAGTTTTAGACATATAGGTTTTTTTAAAAGCAGGTAGGTAGGTAAAAACAATGCAATGATTCGTGGATCGGGACACAATTATGGGCACTGGACGGGCATCGTTTTGTAAGCGCATCATCAGGAGCTCGCATGATCTTTTTTTGCTGTAATTACATCAAGTCTTTTTAGTTTGATGAGTTGATTTTAAACACTCGCAATTGAGCTCGCAATTGAAAGGAAATGTATGGTGATAATTCTTCGTCATACATAACGGGCTTCTGTACATTCTCCGATCATAGTCTGGCCAATTCTGCCTTATAGTGAAAAGCGATCGTTTAAAGTCGAATCGTGCCCGACTAAAAATAATTTATTAGGTATCCACGCTCCCGCCACAGGTAGGCACGCTCCCGCCACAAGCACGAAAATCTAAAAATTTGTTTGCTAGAAGCATCCACTGGCACGAAAGTCTAAAAATTCAAGCATGAACATTAATAAATGCATCCGCATCGGCATAAACCATTCCAAACGCGAGTGTTGTTTTACCAAGCAGTCCCCCAACTAAACACTAACCACTTCAAATGCTGCTTGACCTACGCAATCGAACGAGAACCTTTCTACTGAGTACGCTATTGGCACCCTTTATGGTCACCAAGATAATTTCCACTTTTCTTCGTCCTCTACAATTTTTTAAAGCAATACAGGCGATTTCGTGCATCCCTGTGCTAGCTGCGAGCGAGTCTTATTTTTACTCAAGCGTGCATGCTAGCTGCGGCGCCGTGCGAGCTATGGTGTGCCAGCTGCATGCTAGTTGCGGGCGAGTTTCATTTTTACTCGGGTGTGGCGTGACAAGTCGTTTGAGTTGAAGAAAGTGAAGTTTTAGTCCAATTACGACTTTCAGCACAGGAGCCATAAACTCAACTTAGCACTTCCACTCTCTGGAATTTCATCATAGAAATGGCTAAGCTAAGGCGTAGGATAAGGCATACTTCTACATAACAGCAGTAACAAATCTAACATTTTGAGCCTTTCCGTGTAGTGTGGTAGGCTTTCATAATCCTTAGCGCAAAGTGAATTTTTTTTAATTGTTTCAATCCTGCTACTCCTAACTTGAAATATAATATCTGAGATCGCGCAGCGTATTCCAGGATTGAGCAAGGTATTTTATGTAAAGAGGGAACAAGATGAGGAGACAAGAAAGAACGAAAATTATCTAGGGAGAAATGGAAAGACGAGGGACCATGCCACGGAGTGGACTGGAACCAGGGACCTCTAGGATAGTAATCTGGGACTGTAGTCCCTGGGCTACGAAAGTCGACAAGCGAGAGGAAGAAGACTGCAGTGCCTACATCGGACTCTGATTTGGAACGACCTTTGTATAGAACTACGTCATAGATTTGTCACACTGGAAGTTTTCTCACTCTTCTTTGATAGGGATCTCGACATCGAAATCTGGGTTGAAGTTAACATGGAATAACAAACAGTCAGACGTCCCATCTACATTCTCAGTATATTGTTGTGTCCATACGTCTTTCCTACACAGAAGCCCGGTAGTACAGGAGATATAGCGGAAACGTTTTCAAAAGTTGTAATAAATCTACCCTGCGATTTTTGGACGCTAAAATTAAGAGAAAAATCGTATGAAATCAATGAATGTGTTTTGGATAAAATCGGTCCAGGAGAACAGGTGGAAAAAAGTTAATAATGGCAGCGAAAACATGTTTTTCAACGTTTTAGGTGTTTTTGGAAAACAAAAAATAGTACGTAATAGCGCTTAAAAAGACGAAAAATACGAGTTTTGGACAATTGAAATCGGTCAACAGGTTTTTGCAATAAAAAAAAAACCGCGAAGTATGGCCGTTTTTTCACATTTAACTATAAGGACTGTAATTATCGTAGAACCTTGTTTCAGGGCTTAAATTGTGGCTTCTGTTAGTGCCTACCCTAATTATAACTTTTCGCGTAAATCTCAAAAATTTAAAAACAGCTGTTTCAGGAAAAAGGTTTGAACTATGGTGTGGGAAAGCTTTCTGCCGGCCAAGCTTCCTGCGATGGAAATTTTCGAGCGTTTTCACATATGCCTGACAGGAAAAAATTTTGATATCTCGAAATCTACTGAATAGAAATCCACACCATATTCCACATCCCCTTCGCCGAAAGGTGTTTTTTTCTGAAAATCAAGAAAAGTGCCTGTTTTCAAACGCGTTTATGAGGTATTAAATCAAGCCTCATCAACTTTTCATGAAAATGGGTACTATTAGGTCTGTATGTTTGAAATAACTTTTTACTTTTAGTAAAAGTTTTTACTTGATAGCTGTTTGTTTTAGATGTCGAGTAAAAGCTTTACATTTCCCCTCTTACTATTTTTTACACGAGCTCACCACGATGCCACACGCGCATACGCCACCGATACAGCACAAAAATCTAAAAATGCTTCCGCGATCGAGTTACAGAGGGGGAGGCAACTGGGACGAATATACGACGATACGAATGTATTCGTAAACCACCATTCCAAACGCGAGTGTCGTTTTACCCAGCTTTCCCCCAACTAAGTACTAACAACGTTCATTGCTGCTTCAGTTACGTAATCGAACAAGAGCCTTTCTAGCCTTCAATATTGCTCCTTTAGTCTAGAAAAAGTGTGGTCGTACCTTGTTTCGTTTGGAAAATTTGAATTTTAACGCAGGCGTACCGTGCTTGGTTTGGGTGCCATACAGACGTTTTGACGCTCTGCGCACCTGTTTCAAGCCAAAAACAGGGGACTCCTATTTTTATTCGAGTAAGACGATGACGATGAACCTTACGTTTGAACTCTGGGATATTATACGAGTTCGGAAATACCAACTGTGTTAGATTAGTCCACATTTGGTTGAGTTGTTCTATTTTAAAATAAACTTCTAGACCGTAATGTGCGCGAAAAGCTGCACCGTGAGTGAGAGAGCCGAGTGGGTCGGGTCTTGTGTTGCTAGAAAAATACTGCCGTGCAGGCATAAGGGCATTAGTCTAGTAGTAAGCTTAGTTTAAAGGAAAGAACGGGATATGAAATGCTGAGTGGGGTTTGAGATATGCTCATGGATTTTCAAGAATTCTGGAAAACTCATTTAATCGAAGATTGTTCCCTTGGTCTATTTATAAATAAAAGTTTGAACCGTTGACTGAGCAAAAAAGTAGACTACACGGTGTTTGTGTCGTCGTCGTAACTCACTTCCCCACGCTTCCTCGTAGCCCATTTCTCCACGTTTGGGATATGTCGATCATCACTCCCAATTACTTAAGGACGAGTGAGGGAATGATCTGTTCCCATACTTTGATCATTTCGGGCATTTGTTTTATCAGTCTTATGTTCAGCAAGCGTCAGACCAGCGCTTTTACGTCATGCTTTAATCTCTCAGGCACAATTCTATTTCTTCGAGTCGTCGCGTCGGTCGTCCTACGACCACTAGGCCGATGTCTTCCGCGAATTCGATCACAACTGCTCCTTTTGGGAGCAGGCCCAGGACGGATTCCTGCGGAATTTCTCATGTTGTTCTGTTCTGTACACCTTGCTTCTTTCCTTTTTAGGCCGGCCGCACGCGTACGGTTTCCGTGTTCGGTTTCCGAATACGGAATTCCGACTCGGAATTCCGTGGGCCTAGCGCAGACGTTCGGTTTTTGGCATCCCGAACGCACGTCTTGGCTTTCGAACTGAACATCAGGAATGTTTTCCGCACGGAAAATTTAAGAACGTGTGCGCTGTGTAGTTATTTGTATGGAATGCCTGCATTCGGGTGTCCGATTCGGAATTCCGTATTCGACAAAGACGAGGCACGTGGCTTTACGCTCACAGCGGTACCATCGAAAATTTTACTTCATAAACTGTTACCAAAACTGTTACCAAATGATGATCTTACTTTCCTAAAAGTCGAATTACAGGAATTTCTCAGCATAATTTACTCACAATGAAGTGACTCTTTCGGAGAGTATCTGTGCGCAACTCTATAGGCGGCTTCTTTAGTTGTCATTGCGTTTATACATTCCTCATTAAACTATCTGTTCGACCCAGACTTTATAAACTTCTTCTTCTTTGTTGGGTCCAAAAGTACCGCGGCCACTTCACTTGGCCTATTGCAATACACCCCTATACATCATACTTGTAGGTCAGACTGCTTGAACAGGTTCAGCAGTCTGCCTAGTAGCTTGTTTGGTAGATTAGAAGTGAGAGGCGGGAGGCGTCATATCCCAGGATCCGCCATCAAGTTGCACATCACTCCACATAAGACGCCGCCCTCATAGACTTAGTAAAGCGAGGAATGTACAGAAGCATTGCCGCATATATAGCCTAGTAACTAACAGAGCAACACACGATTGGCGTTATTATTACGAAAATACAAATCCCTGTCATTGGCTTGGAAGAGGCGAAGAAATTCTAGACGTTCTAATAATTCCAGATAGCTCATTAAGGAACTGTGTTGGTTAAGGGAGTAGTTGGACCTGAGAAATTTGCGCTGACTAGGTAGTGGTTCGAGTTACCGAAACGTGAGTCTACAGTCTATCTTGTAGGAGTTGGATGGGAAGTAAGAATACGATCGTCCATATATTGAACATTTAAGATTGGTTTTTAACCTCCAGTTCCTATCTAAAGCTTTCGTTATTTTTTTAATTTGGGTTGGTTTTTTTGTGGTGTTCTTTTAGTAATGAAAACTAGCGTTAATGTAAGAATTAAAAATGTAGTATAAATAGAGCATTATAAAGAGAAGAAAGATGCGTAAAACGAAAACTACTAAACTCTAAAAAGCAATGGAAAGTTAATTGGAAAAGCATTGGGTATCTTTTGACCAGTAATAATATAAAATAATTAACTTTTCCTAAATACCATCAATGGCTATTAAAAAATTCATTTAGGATTATAGGAAATTAATTTTCTATTTAACAAAAAAAGACCTCTCAAAAAACCAGTTGAATGAATTTTTAATTTCTTTGATTATTCATAAAAACCTTATTTAAATAAAACCCAAAATCCCATCACATGTCAATTAAAACGTATTTAACTAAAAAATGATGCATTATCAACGAAATACGCCTTTAGATTTATTAATAGCACTTTAAACCGAATCTTATTAGCAGCACCCAATTAACTCCGCCATTTTTCGACTCTACAATTCTTATTCAAACCAGCAGCGGCTAAGGTCGCAATTAAAAACAGTTTCACACTAACTTTTCATCTTTTATGCAGTAAACATCCAAGAAAAAACAGCACACAACAAAATTTATATTCAAAGAATTCTCCATTAACCTAGAAAATTATGATTTTAAAAATTTTCATTCGATTGAATTTTCTTCTCTATGCATCAAAGATAATTTATCCAAAAATGACCGCACGAAAAAAAAAATGTTGCAGGAAATGTATTTTTCCTTATAGCGTGATTTACAAATTATAAACACTCGCGTTGGTCAGAAACAAATTTTTACTTATTTTTGGTGAAAAAACCCGAAAAAAAAACGCCGACCTTAAACATTGTTTTTTTTAAATTCGTTTTTCGAATCGAGATAAAATTTCGGAAGTAGCCGGAGGCCGTATCAAAATGCCATGAAATCAAAAATTGACTATTCACTCGCCTTGAAGCTCTCACGTAAGCCTTGATAAATCTCTGCTGAAATAAAAGAAACCGTTAAGTCTCCGCGCTCGTTAAGTAAAAAAGCCTCCATACATATGCATTCGATTAAATTAATGTCACAACGAAACTTACCGATGATTTGTGGAATTTATTGTGCTGCCCCCCAGATCACAGCCGTGTATGATCACAGTTACAAGAAAATGAATCGGAAATTATTCATTTCGATGGAAATGACCAGAAATGAGTTTTTCTGCTTCTTTCAGCTGCGCCCGCACGCAACAGACAAAAACAAAACCGCGCCGTTACTAAAGGCTTCTAATTGGGGCTGACAAGTCCTGATCGCGAATTTTTGGACTTGAAACCTCGTGGCGAATGGATTACGGCAAAAATGGCGCTGACAATCCATTTTCACCTACAATTAAAACTGATCGGTTTTTTTTGTTTCGTTAAGTTTTTTTTTCGTTATTTTTGATCCAATGTTAAAATTATAACGTTTCCGGGTTTAAGAGCTCGCTTAAATGGAACGAAAACATTCGAGTCGATCGAGAGTTTAGTGCAGGATTTTTGTTTTTTGTGATCGCGATTTTTATAGCCAGAGGCGTAGAATTTCTAGACTAAGTCAAAAAGTGAACGCCTTTTTTTGCCAGCTATTCTGGTATCCAGGAATGAATTACGATTCTATTATTAACAATTGAAAGATCGCCGCGGACACACCCTATGATTTCTGCACTGTCCGTCCGTCCGTGAGGAAAAGCCTGCATAACTGCAAATATTTCTGCGCTTTTCCAGTTTGTTATGTCATACAGAATTGGTTCTGGATACTTTTACTTTTGAGTTATGCAATCGGATTCGTAATTGTAAGTAGAATTCGCGTAGTGTAATAATTAATCTCTACCGAGCTTAGACCACTCTCGCAAAGTTCAAGTTGATTAATGTTTCTGTTTCCTTTCGGAAGCTTTCATCTTTTTCTGTGCTGCTATGACCTCCGATGCTTGGAATATAAATAGGTGAAATGTTTACGGCTTTTTGACCTTCATTGCTGTATTATAATTTTTAGATTGTTATAAATTAGATTATTCCTAGGTGCGTTACTAAGAAATTATATAATACTTTGTTTATTCGTATTTGTTACGTGATCGTCAGCTTGGCGACTTTCGCGAACATTAATAGAATTCTTATTAAAAATTTTATCTAATCTTATGCAAAATCTTAATTTATCTACTTCAATGCGCTTATAAAAATTAACTCATTTTATCAAGAAATATTGCATTTTTAGAATGGGCCGATATAAGCCTTGGAAGTAGGCTACCATCATAGAGGTCCATGAATCGAATCCTCGTAGCGGCATGGGTCGCCTTTCCACTTTCCTAATCTAAATACACGGTGTGTTTTATGTTTCAGTTCGATTTTGTTTGGCTGCCATTTTGTTTTGGCTGTCATTTGTCAGTTCATATTTGACAGTTGTGGATAGTAGTCGCTAACAATTTATTATCGAGCATCCAACGCCGCAAAAACGGGTTTTATAGCTCGGTATTTACGATCAACATTTTTTGCAAAAAATGAGCACAAGGACGAGCCACATTTCGACTTATTGTTATTGTTAGCTGCTTTTGGGCATTGAAAATCCGAAACTATAAAACATTAAACGCCCAAACTATAAAACCGGGAGACTGATACAAAGGACCGTAAAAAGCAAGGTGACAGACCCTAACATCTGATCGCACTCACTATGGTTAAGTTTTTCGCCACATTTCAAGTCTCTTACCACATCAAGATCTCCAATTTTTCTGCTGAATTTACTATTATGAAGAATTCTACATTCAGCTTGGTCGTACATTGGAGAACAGGGTATCAAATATCGCTTGTCAAGATTTAGGCTGGAACCTTATGCAGAAAGAGCAATTAGTAAATACCAAGCTGGATTCAGAAGAAATAACTCAAGAATGGACCAACTATTTTCAGGTCCTCCGAAAATGCTGCGAATACAAAATTTACGTATATCAACTTTTCATCGACTTCAAACAAGCATACGAGACAACATCAACAGGGAAAACATGTATTCGACAATGCTGGACCTAAACATTCTCAGAAGATAGTGAAGTTAACGAAAATGACAATGGAAAATGCAGGGTGTACAGTCAGAATACAAGGAGAACTGACGGAGTCCTTCCCAGTCAAGAAAGGCGTCAATCAGGGCGAGGGGTTGGCACCCTTGACGCGAACACAACCCTGCTTAACAAATCAAAACACTTGCCAGGATATGCCATTGACATAAATTGCCTTGCAGATCACTGTCATACCTTAGAGAAATATTCATGGAATTAGAAGACGGAGCTAAACATATAAGGTTGCAAATAAACAGACAAGACAAGAGCAAGATTCTCCGAAAAGGTTCTCCGAAAGATATACCGCCCAATCAATGAAGACAATGCATGAATATACAAAGAATGTAAACTATCAACACATGCTAAGCTACTACGTTTACCTTGAACCGATCCTGTCCAAAGAATGTATGACTCAAGGTTACCGAAAAAAACCAGTACTTACTACAAGATGGGACAAGACCAGTTGGCAAACCACACCCAAGGTTGAAAGGCAATGATAAGGCGTTTGCAGCAAAATTCCTCAATATAAGAAACTGTATACATAGAGTTCATCAAAGTTATTCCCCTTCAGTTCTTCCATAACGATGATCACTTTTTTTTCTCTGATCTTTAGAATGATCTTGATATTCCATGTTTTTTGGGTTTTTTGGATTTTTCTTCTCAAAATTTTTGGATGAATTGTGCTGAAAACTAGAAGTCAAATTTAAATTGTTTTCGGGGAATTATAAGATGATTTCATTTTGCAAATTGTTCCTATTCAGCGCCGCTGAATTCCTATTTGACATCTCTATGCTGTTATTTACCATATCCATATTGTCAATTGCCGGCGAAAATTTTCTTAGCACATTTGGATTATTATTCAGCGTGGCTGAATTTTCAATTCTTGTTGTGTAGTGTGCTCCCATCTATTTCAGGATCTCTCTTTCTTCCTAAGTTATGAATTTTCCTTCTTTATCACGGATAAGTGGTTTAGTGTGTGGTTTAACCTCACCATTAAAATTCTTGATAATTTTCAACACGGATATCTAATATCACAGGATTCAGCCGATACTTCCGTCTCGGTTACCATTTTCTTGTCTTCGTCTAGTCTTCTCTTGTCCCGCCTAGCATTACGTTTAACTTCTTTAGCTACAGTTTCATATTGCTTTTGTGTTTCTTCTGAAGGTTTCATAATATCAATGTTTTCCAATTCTTTTCTGTTTTGGAATTTAGATGTTTCTGTACTCTTCTTTTATCTCCTTTTGTCTACTTTGGTTTAGTCTGCTTTGTTCTTTCAGGTCTACTAGAGTCATCTTTATTTGGCTTTAAATACATACATTCGGTCTTTTCAGTATTTCGATTACCTAGTCCTAGTGCAGTGGTGGCGAACCTTTTTATGTGCGCGTGCCAGAAAATTACAAATATTACTTATCGTGTTCCTGGCGTGCCCGACACTTTTTAATTTTGGTGTTTCAGAATTTTATTTAGACAATTTCAAAAATTCATACCTATTAAATTGTTCTCAACGCCTATATTTTCACAATCACAATACTACTAGATTAAAACAATACTTGTGCTTACCGAAAAACAACTCAACGAGACTTTGAAGCAACTCAATTGAAACAATATTCCGGGAGGCCGCGGTTTTTTTTTGTAAGATATCCTTACTAATAGGAAAATAATCAGATTAGCTATTAACAAAAAAAATTAAACATTGGCACCACCAGTCCAGGGGTTGCGCGTGGGTGCATTTCTGGACAATATTGTTTAAAATATGTAAGAATTCCGGTTCTGATTATGTAACATTTCCCAGACAATTGCGAAATCTGAACACCAGTAAAATCGACAAAAATAATAAGCCATGTAAGAGAGGATCTGGAGCGGCACAAAGTTGTACATAGTAACAGCCACAAACATTCCTTGTTATCAGCATTTAAGCAAACGGTCAATCCTTTATTGATAAAAATATGCTATTTCATATTTCGACGGGAGAAATTAATCGTAGATTTTTGGCGCAATGTTGATCAAAACAGGAAGAACTCAAGTCAGCATTTATTGATGAGTGCCCTACCAATGAAAATCCTTTTGAGCGCCCTACACGTAGATTGAAAGTACGTACATTTCCTGAAATGGTCGCCAAAGAAAAGTAAGGCAGTGGACGAAAATGTTATCGAGTTGAAATTGCAACGCGTTTTATTTCGGCAGCTGTTAAATATTTCGTTAAGAAAATACTCTCGGCATAGATAAAGTATTGACATATCTTTCATAAAATTTGGTCGAGCCGTTTTTTTTTATTTAAATGACGTTGCGATTTTTGTACCTGCACGATATCGCAGGCACCAAAAACGTTATCGAATTCTTTGAGGTACCGATATAAGCATATTAACGAAAACATGCTCCGAAAAAATTTCATAACATTCGGTCGAGCCGTTCTTTTGTTTAAATGAAAAGACTTCGCCGAAGAATCACAGGCACTAGTTTAGCATTAGTTTTTCTAATATCTAATAAACTCGTTGGAATGAAACGCGTTTTAAATAAAGTTACCTGTTCTGGACACCGCACAGCGATAGCTTCCCAACAAGACATCACTTGTCAAAATCCGAGTACTCTCGTGCAAAATCGGGCAAAAATTACGTTACCCTTTACAAACATCAGGAATTTTTCAAACCTTAGATCAGTACTTTTTGGGCAGGGAACTGTTTTCCAACATTGACCATGCGCTCTAGTGTCGCGAACGAATTACGAAGGAAATGTTCGTTTGCTAACGTTCAGGAAAAAATAATTCTCTAGAAAAATCCTGTAGATTTTCCAATTCATAAAGGTCCGGTTACACGCAACGATCTGCTTGTGCAAATTGACTGGCGCAAGTCAATTGGTGCAAATAAACTGAGTGAACATGAATCGGTTTACAGGCAACGATTTATTTGTAGAAATTGACTGGCGCAAGTCAATTGGTGCAAATAAAAAGAGTGAAAATGACACTAAATTATGCTAATTTGACACGATTATTATATTATATTGATTATGATAAGGTCGGAGGAGCGTCATAAAATTTCACCATTCACCCAAGGGCATGCTGAGGGTTGTAGCTTGTCTTGAACATCGTTTAAACGCTCATGCCAAAACATCAACCTCAAGCCGATTTTCTAAGAACACATATTTTGCACAAGGCAACCTTTTTGGCTTGCGCCAGCCAAAAATTTGCGTTTACACGCAACGATTCACTTGCGCAAATTGACTTGCGCAAGCCAATTGGCACAAGCAGATCGTTGCGTGTAACTGGACCTTAATATTCAAGATTCATCATTACTGGGAAGTTTATCGTGTGGACGGAAAGGGTCAAATCCACATTCCAACTAGTTTTTTTAGACTTGTTTCAAAGCAGCACGAAGTGCAAAGCAAGAAAGAAAGTGAGATAGCGATACAATCTATCGATGTGTTGGCAACACCAATTTGAACGAAAGCAATTTTCGGAACGATTGAATTATGTTAGTTGAGTTACCGAGTTGCTTCGTTCAACATCTTGCCAAAATCATAACCATCTTGTTTTAAATAATATTAAATTATCGAAGTGTAATTCTCTTTACTTTATTTTTGTTGTCTTTAAATAAAAGTGTGAATTTGTACATTCTAGCATTTGTTCCTTCCCTAAACACGAAAAGGGGTCTTTGCAAATTATAACACGATGTATTCGTCATTAAGGTTTTCGTTTCACTACCTGGGGCCGGATTCCGCAAGGAAATTACCTTTGTTTCGTCTTGAAGACATTCATGTTTACGCTTGCGGAATCCGCCCCCTGGACTTTATGTACATAAGTACATGATTGTACACTTTGCAATCACTAGACGGGTTCAAAGCACACACAACTTTATTGAAAACATGGCTTAATTTTAAAATTAATCTATATTAAATCCAATTTAATAATAAGTTGTTCACGTGCCAGCAAAATTTTCGTACGTGGCATCTCTGGCACGCGTGCCATAGGTTCGCCACCGCTGTCCTAGTGCATCGTTTCAGTGAGTTCTACACTAAAAGAGTGAAATTACACGGCCATTCACTTGGGACTCACGTCAAACCTGTCTGTGTATGATTTGAGTATTACACGATGCACTTAATTTTCTGCCTCTTTTTCGTGTAACGATTCTATTGTCTATGTGGTTGTGTACTAAGCAACAAAAATTCTCATAATTTGCTCAGCCGCAGAGAAAAAAATTATGCTTGTGTTAGTGTAATTTGCTGTGAGACCGAAATTTTTTTTGGATTTACAAGTGAGGCTCAACGCATACCGTTCCCTGCGCCCCCCTGTCTAAAAAACCGGTTTATTGGAAATATTGGAAAGTGAGTCTGGGAAAGTGATAGGCCGTGTAATTTGGCTCAAATAGATTCAGATCTAACCCTGAACGTGTAGAGAAGTCGGGAATGTTTAAGCCAGGGTTGTCCAACCTTTTCGATGTTGGGGGCCACATTTTAGTAGTAGAAAGTGCAAACTTCCTGTTCATTGCAAAAAATTGTGTTTTCATGTCGGATTTAGTTCAGAATTAGAAACTTAATGTTTTTACAAATAAACAAAAGTACTGCGTAAAGTTCACACATTTGAAATTCATTGCGTTTTCATTTGGCCGGGGGCCGCATGCGGCCCGCGGGCCGCGTGTTGGACAACCCTGGTTTAAGCCATCATGCTTATCAATTTTCGAGCTTGGTGTCGTTAACTGCTCGTCTACGAACTACCTACTTTTTAGGGCCCCAGAAACTTTGGAGCTATCTTCAGTTAATGGCTAGATCACCGATCTTAGCTTTATTTTTCAAAGATTGTAGCCATTTCTGTTTTCCCCTTGAACTTTCAGCAATTCGCCGCGACTCTCAAAACTTGGGACTCTATTTAGCTCGTTCAGCGAGAACTTCCATTATTTTAACATCTTTTATATTACAAATGTATATGCCAAATAGTAGCTCGAACAGTAAACGATAGGAGCTACATTGCCAACTAGAATCAATCATCTACCTCTTCTAAACTTTTTGTGGATGTGTCGTGTATGTGCCATTGGTTCTTGGAGCTTCTGTGGTGGTAAACAAGTGGATGAGACATCATCTTTTCTCAGTAATCTTTTTGGGTTTCTACATGATTCTTTTTGTATAGACTTTTGCACGACACGCTGCTATAGTTTTCATATGATAAAGTCACATACAGAATTCATCCTTGGATAAAGATTGCAACTCCTATATTTACTTCCTTTTGTAATTCAAAATCTCGTGGGACGCAAGATGACGAGAATGCTGATGGAAATAGTTGTTCTGTTAATTTCTTTTTGAATTTAGTGTCTTGAATTACATCCCAACCAACTATCGTATAATCGTATATTGAGTTAACGTGGTGTATATTACGTTCCGATAATAATTCGAAAATTCCGTATTTTTTTTTTCATTTAATTAAAATCGAAACTGTGATTACCACAAAGTGCACAAAAAACGACTTTAATTGCGGCAATGATAACTTCAGATAAAGCACCACTTCAATTCCTGCATTCGGCTATCAAACTCCGCTTGCATTAATTACTAACTGCCAAATAAGTCGATTGGCTGCACGTGTGCCTTTGTCGCAAGCTCAGCGGTAAAGCGGAATTTGACTCTGCAAGATCCGATCGTGTTTTTGCCTGTAACACCTGTCAACTAATTGCTTGCTTAGAATAATTTCATTTTTTATTGGCTTTTGGTGAATTATTGTCCCAATTTTAGCCGGAGACTTTTGGAGCTTTGAGGAGTATGCGATTGGGCTACCTGTGGGTAGATTGGTTGATAATAAGTGATTTGAAAGTGATGCTATCGTCACAGCAACCATAATGAAAACCGGTAACATGTTTTGGTCATAATCGTTCTTTTGGAAATGAAAATTACTCATAGGCTTTAAATTTTTCGTTGTTGTTCAAGAAATTATAAATTCTTAGTTTGAGCTGTGCTGTGAAGTCATCACTCAAGAGATGCTTTGTTAGCAATTCGCTGGAAGCCTTCCGGAACCGAATTTTTACTTTTTCCATTACAGCATCTTTTATTTTTACATTGAGACATCAGGAGAGGTACGTCATGTCGTCATAACAGTACTTTTTCGAAAATACATCCAATCGCCCTAGAAAAAAAAACAAAAAATTCAAAACGAGAACGAGCTGCATATAGAGTAGGTCAGGATCAAAATTCGGAAAATGTGTATACTCAAACCTGATGTTTCAGGTTGACTTTTGTCTTTGATCGTTACGTCTACGTCGGTAACACCTCGGCTTTGATCGAATCAAAAACACTCAGGGATTGTATTCATGTGATCAAAGTTAATGTTAACTTTGTTATTTTTAAATGAATACCGGACAATGAGAGTCATCAATGCAACAAACTAGTGGACGATCTAGTAAAAAATGAGGCGGACTCAATATTTATTAGACCAGAAACGACTCGTGTCATGCCACTTAAGATGGGCTCTTCACAAATGAGAGAAAGAACTACACCGTAAAAGTTTCTGCAGTAAAGTTTCTGGAAGTTTTATTCACAAGCAAATTTGTAAATCTGTATTAATAAAAGAAAGTTTCTGTATGTATGCCGGTATGCGTGTATGTATGCATGCGTGTATGCGTGTATATGGGTATGTGTGCGCTATAGCGGGCGCACCAGTCATCGCAGAGCTTCGAAATTTTGTACGAAGGTCTGTGGGGGGTCTCCCATGATGGTCCTCGAAGCCCGATTTTCGAAATTCAACATGGCCGCCGAAAAATGACCGAAATTCAAAATGGTCACCCAAATAAGAATTTGCAAATTGTGTTTTGATTTCAATGAAAGTATCTAGGGGTTTTTAAGGTCGCTAATAACGAATTTGTTGTCAAAACGTGTAAATTCAAAATGGCCGCGACAATATGGCCGACTGTCATAATATAATGAGGTATTTTAACGTGCTAGCCTCGACACACGGCAATCAAAATATGACGAAAATTCCTAATTTATGACGAACGGCCTTACGGGGTGACATACCTCATTATATTATAACAGTTGTGGTGTAGTGAAAAATGTCAGAGAACGAAAAATAAAAAAAAATCATATCTTTGGTACGTTGTTGCCCCAATGGAAGGGAAACAAGTAATATTTAATTTTTTAATATGGAAAAAAGTAATATTTTGTATTAATTTTCAAGGAAAATTAAAATAAAAATCAGCTGACTCTGGAAAAACGCCTAAAAGCGGGCTTTTTAACATGATCTATCGTTCGACAGATGGCTCTCTTTTGAGTTTTCGTACTAGATTAACCAAAATTTGCCTAATCGGTTTTCCTAATTGATGAGGTTCATATTCCTAATTAATGAAGAATTTTCGTCATAAATGCGTGCGTGTGTCGAGGCTATTATAAGAGCGGGGCCTGTAGGAAGCTGAGTTCAGGACGAACACTAAGTAAGAAGGGCCAGTGTAACGGCTAAGCGAAAAGAGAGAGTTAAAATTCCAATTCACCGAGAAGTTTCATGTTCAGAGGCACGTACTTGAATACATACATAACGCAGTGTCACATCTCAATTTAGTACGGAAGAGGAAGGAGGAACACATGTGTGCAAGAAGTTTTGTTTTGAAATTAAAGTTGTTAAAAAGAAGCAAATTGTTCCAATTAATCCCTGACGAATCCGAGAACGCTCGAGAAGAAATATTACAATATTTTTTATAGGTAACTTTAAATTTCTGTAAAGTATCCAAAACCATTTTTCCCAGATTTTTTGTTGTTTTCATTATACTTTTTTCCTACGGCGGACAGTGCACCCATAAACTTTTTTATTTGAAGGCGTTACGACGCACGCGGGTTTTTACTAGTTTACAATAAATATTATTAGTAATATTCCGAATCCAAGCAAATTCCTCATGTAAAGTTAAAAATGTATAGTAATATTACAATAAGTGTGAAGTAAATCCGTTTTCATATCGCATTTGTGATTTTACTGTGAATTTACATATTTTTTTAGAGTGTAGTCTCCCAATATTGGACTAATGTACAGGGAACAGGTTTTTTAGACCAGTAATCGGAAAACCTACGACTTGCGAGCCATGTGCGTCTTTTTGGACCCTTAAGGCACTCGACTGCCATCCCATAGATCCGTGGTTCGATTCCATGCAGCGTTGTGTCACGGTATACGCGTTGTACGCGATCCTGTTGTCCTTTAATTTTAATCTAATCTATTCTGAATGTAAAATATCTTATATTATAACCTGACATATCTAACATAATATTTTTAATTTATTTTCAGGTAAAAACATGAATTTAACAAAGAACTTCTTAATACTACCACGTAAGTAAAACTCATCCTCGATTTATAAACAGCCATAAAATAAATTAGAGCACAAAAACGATTGTGGCACACATCGAATGGTACAGCTGCAAAACAAGACTCGACCATTATTTTCTATATTTGTCCGCCCTATCACTTTCCATAAATAAAGTATCCCGCAATAAAATGACTTTTCCAAAAGTACAAAGAAACCAAATCGCAATTGGGGTGGGTCAAAAGTGCCTGCACCCCGTCATTCATCTGCACTGGCAGCAAACGCGTATCGCAACCCCAACTCTAATCCTGCTTTTATTGCATGCAAGTAGCTGCACCAGATATCTCGCGTCCAATCGGGTTGCGGCAAGCCAGAGGCGACAACAGCTATAAAATCTCGAAAACGCATGCGCGCTCGACTTTTTATTCAGCGAGAAAAGTTATTATTTTTTGATAAAATTGCAACAAAAAATGTGAGCAATTTCGAGCAACAAAATATTTATTGGCAATTATTAATTTTGATAACCGAAGAGGGAACAAAGCCCCGAGAAGCAACAAAAATGCTGCGCGGCGATTCTGGAAAAATTCGCCGCGATAGTTTCGCCGTCCTCGTTGTACGCTGGGACATTGACGGATTTCCTTTTGTTGTTGTTGTTTTATGGCCATTATTATTAGTAACAAATGTTTTCGAGTGCAGTTTTTCTTTGTTTATTTCGGAGACATTCGCGCTGACTCAGTGGCATTTTTCATATTCTGCAATGACTCGACTCGCAACGACAAGTTTTATTGTAGTGCAGTTGGGTCAGAGATTAGCGGACGAAGTCGAGATGCATTGACGGAATTGCATTGTGGAATCTAAACGTGATTGACTGTGTAGAAACAGATTATATAATTGCTGGAATGGATTCTGCTAATCTCTTAGTTGGAGTTTGGTATTTTCTGTCAAAGTGAAGTGTTTGCAATTCAAGGTTTGACGACGTGCAAATCGGTGACGCACTTAAGTTTGCATTTACTAGAAGCAAAATAATGCGTTTTTAAAAGATTAATAAACAAAGCATTGTCGTACGTTTTGTGCTAGCCTAATGCTGTAAACATGCTAAGGGCGACGGCGAAACTCTTTTCCTCAACCACGGCGAATGGCCCGACGAAATTCAGAGCAACGGCGACACAAATTAAAAAACACACACCGGAATAACCATCTTGGACAACCGAATATGCTACACACGCCCACAGGAACACAGGAGAATAGCAACACAAACCAAGCCACAGCACCCAGGCTACGAAATAGAAATTAGATTGATTCAGTAGCCACGCTCGGCGACGTCTCCGTTGCAGTCGTCTGCAGAATGCGCCCCTTCATATATAAGCCGTGTATTCTATTCGTTTTTGACAGTCGCTGCCTACTACGATTCATCGGTCGCTCTTAGCATGTTTACAGCATTAGTGGCATACATTATTGTAGGCTCCTGTCTACAATCACAGAGGTCCGTGGTTCGATTCCACGCAGTACCATGGTTATTCGTCTTTGTACTTTTCCTACCTAGATAGCATTCCTTCGGAGAATTGAGCTTCCTGGCGGTGCGGGTGGAGTAAAGCCGCATGTTTGCATTGACAGCTCTATCTTTTTACTACAGCGTGCGCCATCTAGACCTTCGATGTTGCAACATTGAATAACTCTTTTTTAGCCGATTTCGACAAAAATGTACACGATTCTGAAACGTCATTCAGTAATATTTTAGCTATGAGCCAATACACACCGAAAGAACACGATGAAGTTGTAGCGCTTTACATTGAAAACAATCGTTCAATTGTGAAAATTGTGCGTGCTTATGTAATCTCATCGGCCTCCTCGTTCTCCGGATTTAACGGCTCCAGACTGGGGTTATGGGCTGGTGGGGTTATTTAAAAAGTATACATAGTTTTTTGCCAGCAAGCCGAAGACCATTGACGAACTCAAAACTGACATATGAACTGAAATAACTCCTATATTGCCCGAAATGCTGACGAATGTTATGCAGGATGCCCGAAAAAGAGTTGCTTCTTGCGTATCAAATGAAGGTGGTCATTTAATCGACGTTGTATTCAAAAACTGATTTGAAATAAATGGTACAGAATATCCTAAATAAATCTTGCTCATTTGCGAAAATCGGCTAAAAAATGTCCAAGTTATTCAATGTTGAAATACCGAAGGTCTAGATGGCGCACCCTATATCTTTCCATTATAGCTTGCTGTTCGAAATATAGCTCTTTGCCGCAGATCTCTTAACGAGATGGCTCAGCAGTTCAGGACCCGCCTCGTATGGGTCCTGGTCACCGAAATATAGAGGGAAATTGTAAAGCTGACGAACTGGTTAGGAAAGGCACGACCGCCACTCTCCTTCCTGGAAACTTGAGGTCTTGAGGCCCACGATTTTTGCAGAAGCTGTAAAAGTCCGGACGAGGAGGAAAGTGTACAACATCTCCTCTCTTACTGCCCAGCCCTAAGCAGAAGGATACTAACCACATTTGGTGAACCCTTTCTAAGCACGCTTGCGGAAATATCGAAGATTGGGATACCGCAACTAAGAAGATTCATTACGTCCTCGACGTGGTTTAGCGAAGAACGACACTTTAACATCAGGTTTACAGCGGGATCATTATGGCCTATCCTTTTGGCCTAAGTGCATGAGCTTAACACCAGCGGCTCCGCCATATCTAATCTAACGTAACCTATGCTTTTGTATGAGACGCCACAAACTTCTGATTGATTCCACACTTGTTTATGCTTGTTTATGTTCTTTACCTCTTTAGAGCTGTGGAATATCCATGCAATATATTTGCGAAAACACCGCCAAATAAAACCTAAGCGACTATATTGACACGGACAAACCATCGACTCCGAATTTTGGTATATCAATTCTACGTTCCGTTCGGCTGCAGCGCCATCTCCAAAGCAAAAAAGGCAAATCTTTGTCGCAGGTCACTATACGATCTAGAAAAACCTTACCTTACGTAAAGCCGGCTCTATACGATGCTATGAACACCCTCCAACGTTGGACGCTTGTTAATAGGACGCATCGTGTGGCCGATGCTCGAACTACGAGCGTCCAATGTCAAGCGTCCAACGTTCGTGTTTGAACACGTTCGTGCTATTATCGGTGCTGACTCAATCGTTGGAAGCCAACGTAATCAGCCCCATATAAAATATATGAATAAGATCACGACACAGAGCGCCACGACACACCACAAATCTATGATGCAATCTCGGTAACAGCAATCGCCTTCTTCATCCTCACGCACGGTCTGAATATTGTCTTCATTGAGGCTGGTCGTCGGACGCCATTTATGACTTTGATTTTCGACCTAATCAGAATCACGATCGTTTCGAATCTTCTGGTTCCAATAGAATACTTGAGTTGTAGTCAGAGTAGCATGACATAACTGTGCTTAGAGTCTCTTCAAATTTTCAAGAGAACAGAAAAGTCAAGTAGCGGAAGAAGAAAAGTGAAAGAGTTGGTTAGGTTTGGAAAGCAGAAGTGAGTGGGCCACAGAACCGAATGTTTCCCTCTTGTTCGCCTCCCCACAGCTACGGCAACAGATGGACTATGGGCTAATAAAGCATCCTATAAAAAAAAACTTAAATCCTTCCTGACATCCTAAATACTAACACTGTTTAGAATTAAGTAATTTAAATACGCCAGTGATTTGTTTCATTTTTTGTTGTATTTAGTTTAAGTGTGCCTTGTAAAAAAAAAAAAAAAAAAAAAAAAAAAAAAAAAAATAATGTCCCGTGATGGTTGTCGTAATTTTTGCAATATCTTTTATTGGTATGCTTAGGAGGTCTAATGTTCTTTCTTTGTTGTAAGTGAGCTAAGTCGTTCCAGAGATAGTACAGGTCTTCAGTGCGCTCCAGTAGGTGGTTGTCAAAGATAGGACTACAACCATTCGATCTCTGAGCCCCGGAAAGGTACTCCCAACGGCTAGTCTGCTTTCCCGGTAGTCAGTATTCCCGGTCGCATCTATGTTTCTATGTTCGGGAACCCAGACGAGGGTCACTACAAGACACTGTAACATCATTTAAGAAGAAGATTGAAGCTCTAAGCGAGTGTACGTTATAATGATCGTCAGATCCGATCTTAAATATTCTACAGTTTATCCAACCAGCTGATTCTGACGTCTCTGTGTGCATAAACATTTACTTCAACACACAGTCGCACCACTTATTCAAATTCTCCGCGTTAATCGATTCTAAAAAGAAAATCAAAACAAAACAAGCATTCGTCATTTTATTTCGTCAATTTCCACTTAAACATTCGCTAAAGCAACACTTAAGAATTCATGTTCGCATCCATCACAAAGAGCCAAAGAGCAATAAAAACAAATTGCCACCCACAAGTGCTTAACAACTTGCAAATTAGCAACTTCAAAAAATCCAGTACCGCTCAGCGGCCTTCCACTAATCGCATTCGTACGACAAAATCATCGCCCCGAGCATATCAATTACCCCCGCAAGAACCGTCGCACGGCGCAAACTTTTACTCCGAATACTTTGAAGAAAAAAAAATCTAATTGCGTTCGTTCAAGAGAAAAAAACTCCGAAATTGAAGGCGTTCGCTGCTCGATAACGCTGCGAAATTAGAAAAAAAAATCATAAATCTGTAGACCTCTGTCAGACAACCTTGCGACTTGCGCGATTGCGATTAGTCAGTCCGTCGGTCGGTTTCAATTACTCGATCAGAATCCACCGTTTCCCGCCTGCTCGACGCACACAGGCACACACATACACAGCAAAGCGGATCCTAATCAAAGTTAGACCTCTTCCGACATTTCCTCAAAGCTAATCAGAAAACCCCCCGAGCGGGGCGCCCGCTGGATCGCGATGGATTTTGGCATGGAAGGAATAAACTTAAACTTGGCGTTTTTCCGAGGCCACCACGCACAAAGCGGCGACGGTGTTTCCCTGGCGCGACATTCAAAATTATCGCCTCCAGGTGTAAGTAACTGAAATGCGGGGAACGATCACGGGCCCCCAGCCCGCTCCCAGCTCACAGCATGGAGTCGTCAAATGGCTGCTAAATCTCGCAACGCGATAGAAAATCCAAGTACAGCGCCGCCAATGGAAGCAGCAAAAAAAAACCAAAAAGCTCGTAAATCGTGCTTAGAATTTCGACCTTCGTTAGGAGTGTTTTGTTTTTCGTTTCGGAGTCGCCTTGTGTATTATGAGCCCGCGACGACAAGCACCCAGCACTTGTCAGCACAGCTGACCTCTCGCTCTGCCGCCCGATGGCCGGCTGCTGTCCGTCTCGCTCGGTTCGCCGTGTTTACACTTTGCATTTACACACTTTTCGCGGGACTTTCGTTGAGTCTTTTCCGCATACTGAAAGCTCAGCCGGGCGCAGTAGAAAACTTTCCGCCCCGCGGCCCTCGCCTGTGAATTTTACGAGCGTGATGACCTTCTAATTGGCGCATTTCAGATTTTTTCTCTCGCTCGCTTCGGCGCTTCTCAAGTGCATCTCGCATGGAGAAAATTCGCGAGATCGCGTTATTTTTAGGCGCCATATTTTTGGATTTTGACAGTTATTTTTTTGGTGTGGTTTTTGTGATTTTATTGAAATTTGCATTGTTTACTTTTGGAATGTAACGGGAGTTATGCAATTAATACCGTTATGGGGTTGTGGCCTTTCTTCTGAATGGCGAAATTTACTTTTTTATTTTATGGAATTTTAAGAAGTTTGTTTTTTCCCACAAAGTTTTATATGAAAAATTTTTGTGAATAACTTCCACGATTTCAAAGAAAGGACGCAGAAAGATAAAAATATACAAAGGAATGTTTTTGCTGAATTAAGAAATGGGAAATTAATTTCTTGTTTCTGAGTAAGTAGAATCAAGTTTATTACTCTAGAATCACTATTTTCAGATGAAGCCCCTTTTAATGACAAGAGGAGATCACGAAAATTATGTAGCAGATCGAAGGGACACGAAAAGGAAGGAAAAACGAGACTACTTCAGAAATAGAATTAGTGCAATTAAACAAAGCTACAGTAATAAAGATACTAGGAGTTTCTACCAAGAAGTAATCATGATAAAGAAAGGATTCAAACCTAACCATGGTAAGAAGAGAGGATGGTACTATAGCTTGTAGTATCGATGACATGCTCGAGGTGTGGGAGAAATACGTCGGTGGTGTGGGAGAAATACGTCGGTGGTGTGGGAGAAATACGTCGGTGGGCTTGGCGCAGCTTGAGTTCAGCCGCAGATTTCCCGGTCGTCCGAAACCAACTGGGAAAACACTACGGCGTTTAGCCGCTCGTCTAGAAGAGTATGGGACAACACGAGATGGTTCTGCTGAGAATATCGCGGCTGTGGCTGAAGATGTCGCACAGAACCCCGGAGTATCGAACAGACGACGTGCCACGCAATTGGACATCAATCGGCGGTCTTTACAGAGAATTTTGGTGAAGGAATTTAAGATGTTCCCTTACAAAATGCAGTCAGTGCATCAGCTGTTAGCCGTTGATCGCGAAGAGCGTGCAACCCACGCTCAAGCCATCCTGAATTTCGACCACGAGAAAGGCAACTTTTCATCCATTTCTCTGTGGATATGTGAATAAGCAGAATTAACGCTTCTGGGGCACCGAAAATCCGCGTATAATCCACGAAGAGCCATTACACCTGCATGGTGTGCTGCCGTAGCTGCGGGGAGATGATCGAGAGGGAAACACTAGAGATCAGGTCGTTGATAAGTTTTCACAGGAAGGCTTCAGGCATCCGTCACACCCGACCAAACAACCACTGAACCCAAGTGCACTAGTTGTGGCAACAAAACGGCACGCCAAAGCGGTTTCACTGGATGCAGGAGGAATGGCTTCTAGGCACAATTATCCCAATCCACAAAAAAGAAGAAATTGTGAATTGCACAAACTAGAGACCAATCACTTTGTTGAACACAGCTTACAAAGTACATACTTTCAAATATTTTGTTAGGTAGACTAAAATCATATATGGAAGACAAAGTAGGAGATTACCAAGCAGGATTTAGAACGAACATATCGACAACAAACCACATGTTAAAAATGAGACAAATACTTGAAAAATGCTGGGAAGAAAGCATCGATATCCATCTTCGTTTTGTCCACTATAGAAACGCTTCACCACTGTTTTATAAAAGAGAGCTGTGGAGCAACAAAATTGTAATGGGGTTTCCGGGAAAGGTTAATAGATCAGTGCAAAATGACGACCGAAGAGTGGTGGGCCCACCTAAAAATAATTTTTTTTGAAAAGCTATGCACCCCGCAACTAATACGCCCGCACGAATGCACCTGACACTGGTATGCACGCCAGAAATATATACGCCTCTTTCACAGATATAAATACATTCGTAATCGACCATTCCAAACGCGAGTGTCGTTTTACAAAGCTGTCCCCCAACTAAGTACCAACTACGTCTAATGCTGCTTGACCTACGCAATCGAACGAGAACTGCTCTATTGAGTATACTAATGACATCCTTTATGGTCACCAAGATAATTGCCAGTTTTATTCGTCCTATACAATTTCTTAAAGCTCCAATTTTGCTCCCTTTAGTATGAGAGTATCGTGCTTCGTTTGGGCTATTCCGTGCGTCTTTTATTGGTACGTGCCTGGAGCGGGCTGCTTTTGCAAAAGTACAATTTTTACTTAGGCGTACCGTGCTTGTTTCATGCTAAGTGAGTCGAGTCGTATATTTACTCAGGCGTACCGTGTCTGTTTCGGGTGCGGTGCAGGCGTTTGGACGCTGTGCGTGCCGGTTGCAGGCTAGCTGCGAGCGAGTTTTATTTTTACTCGGGGGACATACATGAGAATACCAGCCTGCAATTCAATAAACTTTCCTCAAGAATCAGGTCAGCGACAAGGAGATGCAATCTCACCAATACTTTTTAACAGAACAGATGCAATCTCACCAATACTTTTTAACAGGAAGCAATAATGGGAAAAGCAGAATTTAATGGAGCAAAAAGCATCTTCACAATGGTCTTGTAAGGGTTAACCAAAACGAATGGCGGTTTAGAATAGCCAGTATTTTCACTGGTATACCGTGAGGAAAAATAAGCGTACCAACGACCAAGAAATTAGTGGATGCATGACGTTCTAAAAGATAACTTCGTATAACAATATGTAGAAAACGTACGTAGAGGCAAGAGATTTCGAAAGGCCCGATTCCTACAAGAACTGTAAATCCATTTAAGAAGACAACGTTATGATTAGGTTTTGAGAGAAACCATTTCCTAATGTAATGCTAGCATTAGACAGGGTAACTGCTCGAGCTTTGTACGAATTGTGAACGTTCTATAACTGAATTTTTGAATGGTTTGCCGTTTTCTTGACCATCATTTTTTAATCCGCTCTCCAGGGTTTGTTTATCGTTCCATAATAGAAAGGTAGGGTTATTAGCTTAGTGTCGGTCGACCTATCCTGGAAGGGACTAGTCCGATCACATTAGCCTATCCATTGTTTTAGGATATAGAAGCTACTGTATAAGACAATGGTCTCACCGGTACTCGCATATGCTTCCTAGACTTGGGTGCTTATCAAAAACTACTATAACCTCTTAGTTGTGTTCGAGCGGGAAGTCCTTCGGATAATTGTTGGCCCTTAATGTGAGGGGGAGATTCTACAACGACTAGATTTACGAGCGTTATCGCGTTACAAATTTTGTAAAGAAAATAAAGCTCGGTATGGTCCGGTGGGAAGGGCATCTACCTTGTACTACCAGTCCATCATGTCGTACAAGTCATGGTGAAATGTTTAGTATTAAGCTTAATTTGAAAGATAGCGAGGGGATAAGTAGTTTAGCTATGAGCTTTCTGTCGTAGTGACTTTATCGGTTGTGGGAACGGGTGCGAGCTTTATTCGGGACAAGAACCTGTGTAGTGAGCTTTTTTATGGTGAGCTTTGGGTATGAGCGCCACCTACGTGAAAATAGTTGAACGTAGTAGTGGTGGGCTTTCATGTGGGGGGAGTTTTTGGTGGGAGTCGGGTGTCTTGGGTGGGATCTTGTGGGGGCTTTGAGGTAAGTGTATCTTAGGTGGGCTTTCATGCTGTGACGAGTCTTGGATGTGATCTCGTGGTAGTTGGAAGGTAATAATAATACGAATTATTTTCATTTATACGGGATCCGGGACAGGGATTTGATATGGTTCCAATTGTTGATGGATTTTGCATTTTAGTTTTGGCGGAAGCATAGTGTAGCTGCCCACCTGAGGGCTTTTATTTAACTTATAATATTTCGTATACAAATGGATACAACTATCTAGAGCATCACGAGATCTCGACAAACTCGAGAGTCTCGACTCGAGAAACGAGACGAGAGTAAAGTTCGGTCTCGACAAACATATTCTCGTCGAGACGAGATTATTCGCTCGAGATCTCGTCGGTTGCTCGAGATCTCGTCGGAAAAGTAAGTCTGGTAAAATAAAGTTTCTGATGAAGCGCGCACGGCCTTATTTTCAAAGCCGGGATGTGGTATTCATGCACATTGCCTCTTGTTTTCGTTCGCCGGTTACGTAGAGGTTGAGTCTATAAATATAAGAGCCGTGATGGGCTCATAAATTTATATTCGCCCCGAGAGACGAACGAGAGGAGACGAGACGAGATTAGGATGGGCAAGATCCGCCGAGAGTCGAGACGAGACTCGAAATGGTCGAGACTTACCAAAATCGAGACGAGAGTCTTAAAAATCTCGTCTTGTCTCGGTCTCGTGATGCTCTAAACTATACAGAGAGACAGTTATATAGGCCAAGCAAATCAGGTTAGATAGACCAGATACACCATAGGTTCTTGTCCCGAATAAAGCTCACACCCGATCCCACTACCGATGACGTTGCTGAGACAGAAAGCCTATGGCTGTACTAAGAGGAGTTAAGAGGAGTCTGAAGGAATGAGAAGGCGAAGAACCTTACGTTTCAACTCTAGGGTGTTTTACGAGTTCGGAAATACATACTGCTAAAGCTTGCTTCACAATAAAGTTGTTCTATTCATGAACTACTCTCTTGACTGGCCTGATCGCGAACAGGTGGGTTGTATGGTATGAAAATGAGGCTAGTTGCGATAGAAGTGATGCCGTAAAAGTATAAGAATTTCGAATTCGGGGAACATTTCCGTGGTAATATCTGTAAAATCTTACCTCGTCTGCTACAATTCTACGATGGCTCAAAGTATTTCTATACAAGAGCAAATGGTGCTGTCTCCGATGAGTTTGAGTGCATTGATTTCCGAGGCTCCTGCCCAAATCTGAGAGTTGTATTTAAAAAGGGGTCGAATGTCGGACGTATTTGCATTTGGAATATATGGTCATCCCATCACAGATCCTCAGTTAATGTCACACCTAGAATGTTAGGAGATAAATCAGACGTTAGATCCAGAATCTGAAACAGTTGGGGCAGGTGCATACTTACTTATACTATGGGGGCTATTCCACCACTATTCCCATTTCGACTCCACCTCAATAGTCAGGGTCAATGTGGTTCAATGGGTCTCCGGGTAGGTGCTGGTATACTTTTCATTGTTTTCATCTTTAATTTCTTGTTATCTTCACAATCGTCATTTGGCATTTCATTGAAAAGTTTCATTCATCTCGCTAGAATCTCGTTCTTGTCACATGAAATTTCTCTGTTCGTATTCACGCAGTTTGTCGTTCTATTTTCTTGCTATTGAACACCTACGCCAAAATAAAGTATCCCCCGCATCCTACTTCTTCCACGCTTCCACATTGTTCATTGAAAATGTTTGACGAATTTGCTTATTTGCAATGCCAATGCAATAAAACGATCAAAGCCTGATTTATCGTCAAAGCCATCGCGATCCGACTGGGAATTGAATCAAAAGAGTTGAACTTGGCAATTCCGCAATTTTCTTTCACAACTTAAGAGCCAGCGGCGAATCGATTGGTGGCTACCTGCAAAATGCTTTGTCCTAAGGTTATGGCGTCCAAAATTGCTTTGACCTAAGGTTAATCAAATGTTCGCCGGCGCGGTGCGTGTACAACTCGTACAGGGAGGAATCACCAAAGACGCTGCCTCGCTGTTTAGCATATTTTTTCTGGCTTTGTTTTAGGTCCCAAACGATGAAAATGGGTTAAGGTTCGTCATTTTGGGCGTTGCAATCCCATGAGCACTTCTAGACTATTGTAATGCGATATTTTTACTACTTCTACAGCTGCGACACGGCCTTAACATTTACGCGGCGACGGAGAAGATAGCTTAATCACTTTTATGGAAATTTTATGGTTGATCCGTGAACTTTGGTTGCCAAGATAAAGGTGATCAACAGTTGAATGTTGTATAATGCACTCTCTTGCCTCAGTTCGCCGCGAATGTTTTGTTTTCGCTTTAAATCGGTTAAATTATCATTATTTTGATCGTTAATAATGTACATTATTGCGCGGAAACTGAATTTTAATGAATACTTGTTTTTTGAATAATGAAAACCGCGCTTTTTTAATTGTAAATGAAGCATTTTTTGTCATTTCCTTAAGAGCGCGTCTGTGTTGTTTGTTTTTAATTAAAAAACATTGTAATTTTATTAATAGATAATAAAGAGCGAAGAACAAGCAATTTCCATACTCCAATGACCTCCTCTAACTGCCATATCGCGAGTGATACTATAAATTATGTCATTCGACAAATCTCCATGTGAACGCAGCTTTGTGTATGGCGATTGGAGCTCATTAATTCTGTGAATATCTTAAGGAGAACTTTCCTGTGTTGTGTGATTGTAATAAAGCGAATTTTATTAAGCGCACACCATAAGTCCTCTCTGTTCGCAGTCATCATTTGTTTATCTGCTGTCCAGCGATTGCCTGCCAGCTTTATGTGGCGGAGGAGGAAGGAAATTTATTGCGACAAATCAGGCGTTTTGCATCTTATAAATCGATCTAGCCTTGCGCTCCTGGGTGTATATTAATGGACCTGTCCGAAGGGTATATGGGCCGTGTTTTAGCGAAACTGGTGCATAATCGTTAATTAATTAGTTGAGACAGCACCGATTAATTATTCGCTTTCCTATTAAATATGTAGGTAAGCACAAATGGAAAATAATAACTGGTGTGATTTAATTGGTGGCTTTTATGGCTGAGTTATTGACTTTCACAAATTGCTTTGAAATTGGAAAATTGCATGCAAATTCATGGAAATAAATTGAAATATCAAAACTGTGTTATTTTTTAATGTGGCGGCTTTAAGCTCTGAAAGCAACCTTTGTACTACCAGTCCGTCATGTCGTTGGTCACGTCATGGTGCAATCAATCTAGTAGGAAGTTTAGTTCGAGGGATATAATGGGAGGATGTTGAAGGAGATGGAGATGAACGATGCTTTTGAACACTTAACATGTTGCAGGAAAAACTCTCTGGGTACGATTATTCCACAGTCAAGTTGTTTTTATACGCTTTATATTAGCTTGACCTGTATGTTGTATGTTGTATGCTGTATGTTTCATGTAAACAAATCTTGCAACTTGATTTTGACCCACTTTCATGTAACGGATCAACGTGAAATTTTGCACATATGTATAGTTCGCGTGACAATGCATTCTGACCATTTTGTAAAAAATCAAGATGGCGGTTCCAAGATGGCGGCCGAATTTTGCAATTGTGCTCCCCGACCCCCGACACGGGTATCAAATGAAAGAGTATGACAAATAGAATACAACTACCTATGTGGCGTCATTCAAAATTCAAAATGGCGGCCTACACAAAATGGCCGACTATCTTTTTCTTTACAATCCACTCGATATGGGTATGAAATGAAAGAAAGTGACAAGTGGAATACTATTAGCTCTGTGGCGTCATTCCAAATTCAAAATGGCGGCCAACACAAAATGGCGGACTACCTTTTTATACGCTTTATATTAGCTTCACCTGAATGTTGTATGTAGTATGTAAACAAATCTTTTAACTTGATTTTGACCCACTTCCATATAACTTTCAACTTTTGTACATATGATCAACTTCAACTTTTGTACATATGTATAGTTCGCATGACAATGCAATATGACCATTTTGTAAAAAAATCAAGATGGCGGTGCCAAGATGGCGGGTGAATTTTACAATTGTGTTTTCCGATATGGGTATCAAATGAAAGGGTATGACAAGTGCAATACAATTAGCTATGTGGCGTCACTCAAAATGGCGGCCAAACAAAATGGCGGATTACCGTTTTTCTCTACAACCCACTCGATAGGGATACCAAATGAAAGGATATGACAAGTAAAATACTATTAGCTATGTGGCGCCATTCTAAATTCAAAATGGCGCCCAAAACAAAATGGCGGATTACCTTTTTCTGTACAACCCACGCGGTATGGGTGTATCAAATGAAAAGGTGTGACAATTAGAATACTCTTAGTGGTATGGCGTCATTCCAAATTCAAAATTTTGGCCAACACAAAATGGCGGTTTATCTTTTCGTTACAACGCCCTCGGTATGGGTAATAAATGAAAGTGAATGACGAGTATAGTACAGCAAGCTGTGTGCTAATATGGCTGTCATTTCAAAATGGCGGAAAGCATATGTTAGACTAAAAAGTAGAAAATAAAAAATTTAGTTTAAAAAAAATAAAAAACACCCTTTTATTTTAAAATGAACTAAAACGTAAAAAATAATTTTGAATGTAAAGTTTTTATTGCTCTAGCCAGTAAATGGAAACTACCTACCTTTCGAAATGAAAAAAAGCGTGGGCCTCGTTACCTATATTCTTAGCACCCCACGCTTTTTTGCATTTCGAAAGGTAGGTAGTTTCCATATACTGGCTAGAGCAATAAAAACTTTACATTCAAAATTATTTTTTACTTTTTAGTTCATTTTAAAATAAAAGCGTATTTTTTAGTTTTTTTAAACTATATTTTTTATAAACAAATCCGTCTGTCTGTACCGTGTGTGATAAAAGGGACTGTAGGCAACTGAAAGGAGCCGAGTGAGCTAAACTAGTGTAGCTGGTATAACATTGCCGTGGAGGCAGTTAGGGGGATTCCGCTGGTCTCAATAGTCGAGGGGTTCGTGGCCTGATTACCATCCCAGACGTCTGCGGTTCGATTCAACTGCACGACATATGTACATAGTTCTTCTCTTTCCACTAGTCCCACCTACTCAACATTCCCTCTTTCTTGTCTTGCTCCTTACAGCAATTCCCTAAGTTTTTTTTTGCAATCGCTTGTAAGGATAGTAAGCGAGGAAACCATCTCCTGTTCTATCTCTGAAGTCAGTGTTCTGCCGAGGTAATATTGTACGAGAGATGGTAAAATAAAACCGCGAGTTAACGTTGGCTGTTCTTTCATTCTTCTCTCTACTGTCTTTTCGACCGGATCTTACTCGAAAGTACAATGGGGGCTTACCTTTACACTTTTGTCTTTCACATAAAAATTTCGATAGTAGTGAAAGATGAAAGTGTAGAAAGTTTGTCAGGGCTGCTACGTATCTTTGGGGGCTCAAAAGGTGGTTTGTATACTATAGCGCACACGAATGACTCAAAACTCATTTTTCGACTCATGTGCGCACACGAAATTATTGAAGTGCACACAGCTCACGTGCGTGAGTAATAAGGACAAGAAAAGCGCACACAACTCATGAGTATGTGCGGTTTGGTGCACACAAAACTTATCGCACACGAGTGTGCGTTTCCGTACTCTGCTTTTTAGCGATTTGAATATGGTCATTCCATCGCAGATCCCTTGTTAATAGCTGCGACCCATTGGGACTGGTAAAGTAGGTACTCAAAACTGCTGCTAGCTACTTGCAACTATCCTATCGTTTTTAGGCAGTTACGCATAAAATTTCCACCAGGTTTTTCAAAGCTCTAACTACTCAACAAGAGACAGTACTTCATATTGGAGTCATTGAATGTCATAGAGACAGGATCTGTCATGTTCTTGTCGTGCATTATCGAATGCGTAAGGCCGGCCGTATAACAAAGCTTCATATGCTTCATTTGCAGCTTTTCGTCATTTTTGCTTAGAGATTTATGTAGCAAAGTGACATGTGACGATTTGTTGCATATATAAATGACGAAAAGCTGCATATGCAGCTTTTAAATACGGCCGGCCTGTGAATGAAGTTGTGAACTGGATTAGACAGGACTGGGAGTAGGCAATTCTTAAAGATTAGGAAAATAACGCGTGAGACCTCTAGGGAACACCGGGCAGAGATAGTGTAGCGCTTAGATTTAACGCCATTTAATACTACCTTGGTTGAATGGCTAGATAGATAACGATCCAGTTTTTTTTTAGAACTAGACCAATACCAATGGAATGGAGTTTAGTTAACAGACCGTGGTGCCATACTCTATCGTAAGTTGTTTTGTAAGATACGGTAAAATGTCTACTACCTTACTTGTCTATAGCCATACTGTTTATTATTTAGAGTTTGGTTGGGTTCTCTATAAGATACTCGACATTTTTCAACGTGGGCTAAACCTGTGCGAATTTTCAATAGTGTGGATAAAATAACCAGTTAAACCATCTATTCGTCCTAGGCTTCACAGTTTTGGTAGGATTAGAAATGAACAAACGCCGTCTTGTTATGTCTGTAGGATTTTGGTGACAAGCATAGTAGCAGATTTGGTTTTTGTTGTGGAAATACAAGTTCGAGTCCAGCGGGCGCTAAGTAACGGCCTTCTTATAACTCCATACAGTCCTCTTAGCTGGTTTAGCTAGGGATGGCTGGAAAGAGGTGGATTAACTTCAACGTAGTAGCGCGTTGGATGAGAAGTAAGAAATAGATCAAGGAAATGGGCTCCAAGGCCTGCAGCATCAGGGATTCGTTTAGGTTGATCTATTTTATGTAAATTATTGGTGTCTGCAAACACGTCTTTTGCTGGATTGATGTGGAGTAACTCAAGCACTTTACATTGTGGAGCGTGCAAATCCAGAGATCTATTATAAAAAAGAGCCTTCATTAATTTTGTTAGGACTTCTTTAGTGGAAGCAGAAGCGGTAGGCTTCTATAATCGCCAATATTACAGAAGAGAGAACGATTGTGTTTTTGTTTCTGGAGTTCCCTTTGAACATTTCCACCTGCAATAGATCTTTTATGTCTTCTTTCATACGTTGTTTTTCCAAGACCTGGACTTGGGCTTAGAATAGCTCTTGCTAGTGTTGTGTTCATAAGAGATTACGAAAGTGGGAATGCTATTGGATTCCATGCCGCAAAGATCTCAAAGTTTAAAGTCCCTTCGGTAGAGACAGGTGCTAACGAAACGCGTAGGTTTAAGAAACCGGTCAGCTCAGGTACTCTGGTTACTACCTACTTTCAAGAAGAGCTGTATGGTATAGTCGAGTAAAAATAACACTCATTCGTTCTTAGCCTGAAACAGGCACGCACAGCGTCAAAACGCCTGTATGGCACCCAAATGACGTACGGCACGCCTAAGTAAAAATTCTACTTTTCCAAATGCAGCCGGCTACAGGCACATATCAATAAAAGACGCACGGAATAGTCCAAACAAGGCACGGTACGGTACACTCACACTTTTTCGTTAGTATTAAAGGGAGCAAAATTGGAGCTTTAAGAATTGTATAGGACGAAGAAACTGGGCAATTATCTTGGTAGCCATAAAGGGTGCCACTAGCATACTTAATAGATCGGTTCTCGTTCGATTTCATATGTCAAGCAGCAGCGGACGTGGTTAGTACTTAGTTGGGGGACTGCTTGGCAAATCGTGTTTGGAATGATCGATAACGAATACATTCATATCTCGTAACAGAGGCGTGCATACCTCTATAGCGGAATTTTTTTAGATTTTTGTGGCAATAGCAGGGGCGTCATGCTCATATGGCAGGCGTATATTCAATTTCTGTACCCGTAGTGGGAGCGTGTCATAATAGTACCGGGAGTATTTGTTAGCTATGCGTGCTAGTTACGGGCGAATTTATGCTTCTAAAAATATCAGTAGGCCTGTATTGGTTTTTGGGTGAATATACAAACTAATTATTTTTACTCGGGGCGGCATGCATTTACCAGAACTTAAGAAAGCTACGAAAACAAATGTACTTGCTTGGAACTATGGTAAACTGCACTCAATCAGCTCACAATAGTTTGGGTCATAGATCATCAGGGCTTTGTACTACCACTCCGTGATGTCAAGGCTTGTTGCAGTGTCTAGTAGTAAGTTTAGCTTGAATGATAGAGTACAATATGTCGGTGCAGGTGGCTAGGTTAAGGTTACATCACCAATGAGTTCTATGACGAAGTTTTATACTTTTTCAAGCCACGGTAAGGTGTTTTTTGAAGCGTCTGGATGTAGGTCTTGTGGCCTGGGCTGTTGGCTGAAGGAGGAACTTGCAACTCCCAGGCATTGGGATGCTTGTTTGGCGATTTGAAATATGTGAACATTCCATTGCAGATCTTCAGTTAAAGCTATGTCTAGGATGTTAAGAGATGAATCAATCGTTATATTCACGTCATCCACAGAGATAGAAGGAAGGTTGGTCCAGGTTTTGTTAGAAATAAAAGATTCCTTCGTTTTGGAAGCGTTAAATTCGACACGATTCATTTGGCCTCAATCAAGAATCGATTCGATATCTCACTTGAATGAATTGGCCATATGTTCACGATCATATGTAGTCAAGGTTTGGCATGTGCTCGCCTTACATTGTCGAAGAAGTAAGTGTAAAGCAGAGAACCATATCGAACTCTTGGAGGTCCACACTTGGACCATGGTCAATTCCAAGCGGTTTTTTCTTGCCAGAACACTTGGCTTCACTGAGAACACTGGGCTGGATTGCAAGGACTACCTCCAAACATTTATGGAGGATCGGAAGTTAAGAAGATCTAATCTGAACCTATACATCGAAGAAGATGGATCTACCTTACGCGTTTTCTGTCACTGTCGCTGACTAATCTAAGCGATAAATCTACAAATCCGAGTTTTGCTACAATTATCTTTTACTAAATTTGAAGCTTTTAATATTTTTATGTATTTTTTAGAAATTTAGAATCTTAAAGACGAAAAACGCCAAATTTTTTGTAAACAAACTTCAATAACAAATCGCGGCTAGCATGACGCATTTTTTCGACCTTTCAGGTGTTTTCTTCAATCTAGGTTTATTTCTAATCGGCAATAATTGTTCTTTAAGTGCTATTAATGGCAAGGTTTATTCCACTACTTAAACACCGATGAATATTCGAACAAAAAAAAACACACAAAAACTCTGCTCGTAACAAACATTGCAGTTATAAAATGTTTATGACTATTCTAAAGTAATTTCCAACGCCAGATAATTTGTGATTTCTTTGTAGACAAGCAATAAAATTAAATACGGAAAATAATAGATTTTCTGAAAAACCGAACTGGCATTAAATGCAGCACAGGTGCTCTGCCTCTGCCTGGCAGTAGTGTACGCGCTCCAAATGCCACAGCCAACCATCATCATCATCAGCATATAAATAATTTATGAGAAAGTTAATCAAAGACGCACGCGATCTAAAGTGAAGGAATCGAGATTTTAATTAACCTCCAAGGTATAAATTGCATAAGCCAATAAATCACTTTGTTAGACGTAACGAATACGTTAAGTATAACATTACATGCTCTCATGCCATGCCATTGAACAAAAACAGTTGCTCTTGATTTTGTCGTCTGTAAGACAATTTCAGTCTTAAAAGTCATTCAAATATTCAATAATTTACAGTATATAAAATATGCGCCTTTCTATCGCAAGTAGTCTTGTAATAGCGTCAGGTATCCCTTGTCAGTGAGCATATCAGGATCGAAATCGATAATGCAAGCGTTTTACCTGTGCGCGAACATGTCACCTGTAAAGAGGTGTGGCAGGCATGGTATACAGTATCGCGCATGCGAGAACAAATTAAAAAAAATACTTATAGAAAATAAATAATAAACACAAAAAACACATTAATGTTAAAAACTAATTACTGTAAATTGAAACGAATCAATCAATAAATCACCGGGGCTTACCGGTGCTTATTGGTGGATACGCTTCAAGTGGTCAACAGCTGCCCATATACATGCGGATAGGCGCAACTATATTGCAAAAAAAGCCAGAAACGACAGATATCTCCTTCTACTCAGTATTCAAACGGACAGTCCTTGATTATATGCGATGTAATTTATCTACTTGAATTGAATAAACAACGACTTCTTGAGAATTCATTAAATTGAACATAAGCAAAAAAAAGTCACCAACAACTTTTGTTACGATTAACCATGAAATTTTCTTACAATCAATTTCCAAATGGCTTTTTCCCCGTTTGCTGAATTATTTAACGATGGCAATTCCACTATTAGACACAACACGTAAATGCAATTTACAGCCACCAGATTCCGCCCCCGTCGCGCTGTGTCTGTGAATTGCCATTTAATTCGAAATGCCCATTTCTGATATAAAAAACCGCTAATTTGAATTTGAACTGCTGTCAAAGCCCAAACAACAACAAAAACAAAAAACTTTTATGGAGTATTAAACACTTCGTTCACTTGGAGCTTAATGAGGCTTCCTATCGTCGGTCATGCATGAGTGTGCGCAAGCGCAACTGGCCTCAAGTTCGCCAAATCCAGGAAGTGCTGGTGCCAAGGCTTAAAATCAAATTTTTCGTGTTTTTATCTATAAGTGCGATCGAGGCTGTTTACTTCGTTTTTAGCTTGTGAGGTGCTGTTGTGTGCATGGTGATGACTAACATCGTTGAATAATTGCAATAAATCAAATATTAGCTGTGTTTTTTTGTGTGTTGCTTGCTAAGCCAACTCAGTGTTCCAAGGGTGACTAACTACATGCAGCACTCTTCTGTACTATCTCCTCTTAAACAGCTGCAGTATTCCCTATAACATAAATTCATACTTCCATAGAAAATCACTATTTGTAAAAATGAAAGCTTCTCAAAGCTTTTCTACCTAACATTGTTGTATTCATACTGAATTTTTAATAGTCGATATCATGCACAAAAGAAAATCACAAATATGGACTTAAGCTCGTCTAATTCCATTTATATGCACTAATGGAGATGACAGCCTTTGTTTTATTTTTAATCTCATCACGCGGGAACCTGTTTTACAAACTAAGCTCATTTCGAATTAACATTTTGAATAAAGCAAAGAAAACAAACGAGAATCATTGACTTTCAAATAAAATGATTTTCATATTTCTCAATCAGTTTAGTACTCGAATATTTATAGGAATTAAACTTAATTCGCAATAAAAACTGAAGTTTAATAATTGATGAAGAAAAAAGGATCATTAGATTGGTAGAATACTTTCAAGGAACACATTACAGACCAAGTATGACGAATTCAGCCGCGCTGAATAGTAACCCAAATGTGCTAAGAAACTCTTCACCATAAAATTACAATCTGACTGAGTTAAATAACACGGGAGACATTTCAAATAGTAATTCAGCGGCGCTGAACAAGAACACAACTGAAAGATTTTGTAGGATGAGAACAGAAACTCTTGAAACTTTAATTCGAATGATTGAAAAAAGAAGACGAAACCGCTTGCAGTTGACTGAAACATACTCCAGTAATCGGTATACATATTTCATCAGAGTGTAATAGTCAAAGGCGACCTGTTTAACAAGCTGATGAATGCCCTAATAGCTATTTCTTGACCGACGAATACAGTGTCGCAGCCTTTTGCGGCCAGCGCGTCTGCCTTTCCCTATAGTTCACAATAATCGGAAACAACAATGAAAATTTAATTATGTGGGAAGAAGGAGAGACGCTTATATGAGTGAAACGCTTTAAAGGAGCACACTATACAACAAAAATGAAGAATTCAGCTGCGCTGAATAGTAACCCAAATGTGTTAAGAAACTCTTCGCCATCAAATTACAATTTGAATGCGTTTAATAATACCACAGACGTTCCAAATAGTAATTCAGCCGCGCTGAA
This sequence comes from Thereva nobilitata, assembly GCA_963855945.1. Taxonomy (NCBI): domain Eukaryota; kingdom Metazoa; phylum Arthropoda; class Insecta; order Diptera; family Therevidae; genus Thereva; species Thereva nobilitata. Next base: position 5,892,765 of record OY979696.1, read on the forward strand.
TAAGAATGCAACTGAAAGGTTTTGCAGGATTTTTTCAAAAACGTAAATAATAAGTTCAACTAGCAAGCTGAAAAGCCTTTAAGCTTCTGTAAACGAATACATTTATAAATTCCTGAACTTTTTAACAGAAAAGTTTAAAAAGAAGACGACACCTCTTGCAGTTCCTGAGTAAATTTCAGTCTTGACTATGGGTTTAAATAAATGTGCCTTTAGAAGATAGGCATCATCACCTAACAATGCAAAAGGAACTGAAATATCTGTAGATGGAATACTTTCAGTTTTTGGTACGTTGAAAATGTTCGTTTCTAATTGTTGATAAAAATATCCATCGAAAAAGTCCTATATCGCTTTTCTTCCCCAAAGCCCTCGACTTTAAAAGCAATAGAGTTAAAATTTTCATCAGCTATTCCTTGCAATACTACAGAACAATATCCTTTTTAGAGTACAGGGAGCATGCTTTTTGAGTACATCCAAGAGTCAATGCAATTAGGAACGTTCTATTTTTTGTTGATGGTTTTCCATTCATCTGTAGCACAAAAAGGCATATATTTCTTGCAGAAGCAATCCCATATAGCTTGACTTGTTTCGTAAATTACAATTTGTACACCACTGTGCTAAATTCTGTAGGGGAAACTTAGTACTTGAAATGACATCCCAGTTGACAAAAATCTGTAATAAATGGTACTGTGTAAAAATCCACTGGATTCCATTTTTGCTGGTAGGCAGAGCCATAGGGTGAATTCAAAAAATCAACACTGCCGCAACACTGCAGAATTCAGCTACAGACTTCTAATTGCTGAATTCTGCAGTGTTGCGGCAGTGTTGAATTTTTGAATTCACCCATACTGATATTTAGAACGCTCGTATAACAACTATGTTCTGTCGAATAGTTTTGACCTATTATAGTACAGGATCCGTAGAACAACGACCTTCACCGATCGAGTAACCGAATGAAATTTTTTTTCATGATAGATAATATGCTAAGAAAAGTAACGGTGATGGGTTTCCTAACGAAATATGTTCAAGGCTATATTTAATAGGCGTTTTTTCGCCATTTTTCGCCTTTTTCTCTATTTTAAGGAGAAACTATGCATTTTGGTGAAAATATCAAAAAAGCAAAGTTGTAGAGCATAAAATTTCCTACAAATTTTGTCTTCACTGTTTTTTCGAATTCCGCATAGTTTCGCCGCTAGCGGCCGTTTTGCACCTCTAACAGAGCACCTCCACCAAAACATCCATCCCTTTAGGAAATCTATTCTAGATATTTCCTGTTCTGTTGACTAAGCTCCAAGCTATTGGTAACGACGCAGTTCTAAGGAAATGGCTTAAGAGCCGTTCAATAAAGGTAGTATTGGATGGCGTCGAATCTAATTCCCACACCATCTCGGCCGGTGTTCCTCAAGGATCAATTCTTTCACCCGCTCTTTTCCTAATATTCATAAAGGATATGCTCTCAATTCCCTCCAACCCAGTTCACAGTACTCTGCGTTATTCCTACGCCTTAGACAATATAAGACAAGCACGTGCCAGACCTTGTCTTCATTATCGTGGGCTCATGTCCAACTCTATCAACAGGGAGATCGAACTCATTCTTGATTGAGGCCGCAAGAATCGTGTTGAATTTAATTCCTCCACAAAGAAGTATTGTCAATTACTTATAAAACCTGCACCGACCTGCTTTCTGTGTCAGCGGACAAAGCAAATCTAACAGCTGATCGTTCTCTTAACACCTTCGGTATAACTTTATCTGAGGACTTGCGATGGAATGATCACATATTCCAAATCGCCAAACAAGCATCTCAATGTCTAGAAGAGATCCAAATTTCTGCTTCCACCAGCAGCCAGGGCTACAATCTATAAGTCCAACTTTCGGTCCCGCCTCATTTATCTGGGCTGGCACCTCGAAACCCGCCTGCCACAGCGACTGTTCAATTAAAATCCCCCCCCTCCTGCCTACGCTGCAATATTTCTCCCGCAAAACAAGACTAGCGCATTCGGCTCATTCTCCTACTCTGCAATCGCCTTTTTCGCTCACTTTAACATCTAGAAGTTAGTTTATAAATGGAACAATTTGGCTGTGGAATAATCTCCCACAATCAGTTTTTCCGAACTCGTACAACACCCAAGAGTTCTAACCTAAGGTTCATCGCTACCTGCTCCAACACCCCCCAGACTTCCTCTGCTTATCTATCATATTCTCTTCTATATCTCAAACCAACCTTGCTACTATACATTGCACCATGACTTGAACGACATGACAGATTTGTAGTATAAAGGGTGATTCCTAAGCTTGGTTTTCCCACACAAAAAAAGAAAATAGAATGGAATTAAGATTATGGACGGATGGGCCTTTTCCATCTCTTCCTTGCGAGAAAGGGTTTTTGCGTCTGGATGCATGCGTCCTCACAAATTATCTGCAGAGCGATAATGAAAAAAGAAGATATATTATATTTTTTTGAGGCATATTACGTTAAAAATGTGCGTCAGTACAGCAATGTGCGTCAGAACTACGGATATTAATCGAGCAGGAAAACGCCAAAATACGTATTTACTCAGACGTATAATCGCAGCTTACATTAAAACCCGTATATTATTCAATTATTATAAATATTAAATAAGACATAAAACGTTTAAGCCCAGCATGATCAAAGTATTTGACGTTATCTATCATAAATATGTAAAAAATTCAACAAAGGTGTTAATTATGTGAAATCCTTTCTGCACCTTGCAGCGAATTAATTGCTGAAAGACCCCCGTTGACGTCGTCGTCGTTGCCGTTGTCGTCGCCATTAAAACAGCACCTAATAAAGCGCAAAAGCGGTGCACTTAAAGATGTCGTAAACTGCAGCTGAAATAGTTTGAATTTAATTAACATGGGAATATGCAACACAAGAGCGCGATAAATACCGTACTGCACCGAATAATTAAGATATGAATCTACTTACAAACGGCACAACTTGAGTCGTTACCGTCGACGGGCATTTTGCGGACATTAGCTTAATTTTCAGCGGGATTAAAACTGAATCGCGAAGACTTGGCAGCTGCTGCAGTCTGTGCGGAATACCGACGAATCTATGAAGACCAATGCACTGAGCTATTTGAATGCAATTAGTCTGCTGACAATGCTGAGCTGCTGATTGATAGATGCACCAGGTAATGCCCATAAAGCAGCCCCCGGGGTGCCTGGTTGAAAAAAAACACGCGCGCATTAAGATCGACCAGAAGCAGTTAGCTAACGACACCGAGATTTATCAGGTGAACGTTCTGCATACCTGTGAGTGATTAGAATTACCTGTGCAACAACGAATGACACGAGCACGATTTATGTGAGGTGTTTTTTGTGGTGTTATCAATGATTAGGAGAAAGTCCATCTAGGATAAGCCGGGAAAGGGCTCTCGTGTGTCAACTTGAATTAGATTAATTCCCTTCTGCCATCGTGCCTCATGTAAACAGTGAAAGTGGTTCAGTTTTTTTCTGATTGGGTTTGATCTGCACTCTCTATCTCAAAATGAAACACTATTAATGGCTTTTTAATGAAACTTTTTACTACAAATAAACATTTGTTTTTTGGTTATATTCTGATTCGACACACTTTTGGTAAAAAATTACCATACGCCCGTGGTTGATTAATGGTCAGGTTGCCTCTACCTTGTTGGCCTCTCCGCCTGCCATTGGCCAATTGAAATGCGGATAAAACTCTCGGCAAGGTGAAAACACAAGGAACTCAATATCTTTAAGATGATTGAACACTTCGCAAAGGTGAAGGGTCGACAGGGAATTTTATGTTAATTGTGAGGGAAGAGACATGCAAATTTTTTTTGGGGAAAAAATTGCTAGAAATTAATTAAAAGATTAATTTTGTGCATAAATCTCTTAATTTTTTTATGGTTAATCTGTGGCTTATTGAAGGAAGGAAACTTGAATATTCAGGCACGAAGTTTGGGAAGTTTAATTCCTTTACATGATTTTAATCGAAGAAAAAAAAAGGCTTTTAGTTAATGGAAGTAGTGTTGGGTAGGACATGATTATAAAATGAGTTTGTAAGAGGTGCCTCTTTTTTCTTTTGAGCCAGTACAATGTCATACTTCAAATGAGGCGAGGTGCTATTGTAATGCCAAAATGACAAAAAACAAGCAGATTAAAAAAAAGAAAAAAATAAATAACAATGAAGTGCATTTTTACAAGTTTAATTCTAATATTCATTAAACTGCCTTAGAGTAAGTAAAAAATATATGCCTCCACAATGTACAGCCACGGACAACTAATTAGAAACAGTTTCATAAAAATTGCATTATACATTTTTTATGTTTTTCTTATCCTGTTAGGAATTATTATATTGTTATTGATTTCCTTCTATCATTATATATTTAAAAAAAATTCTGGGAATTCTTTAATTTGATTGCTACATAAAAACTGTATAAATGCAATTTTATGAAACTGTTTCTAATTAGTTGTCCGCGGCCATATATTTATATTTTGCAATCCCACCTCGCCTAATTTCAAGTTGGAAATTCTGCTAGAAGTAAGGAATGTGTCTCCAGCACAAAATATCACTCCCTCAAAAAATGCAAGAATTATCTCTTCAGGACAAAACCTCACTCCTCGAAAAATGTTAGAATTGTCGCTTCATGATAAAACCTCACTCCCTCAAAAAATGTAAGAATTGTCTCTTCATGACAAAACCTCACTCCCTCAAAAAATGTAAGAATTGTCTCTTCATGACAAAACCTCACTCCCTCGAAAAATGTAAGAATTGTCTCTTCATGACAAAACCTCACTCCCTCAAAAAATGTAAGAATTGTCTCTTCATGACAAAACCTCACTCCCTCGAAAAATGTAAGAATTATCTCTTCATGACAAAACCTCACTCCCTCGAAAAATATAAGAATTGTCTCTTCAGGGCAAAACCTCACTCCCTCGAAAAATGTAAGAAATGTCTCTCCATCCAGTTCGTATTTACAATCTCACCACGGCTGTTTAAAGTGGATATTTTACTGCCGCAAAAGCAGTGAGAAATGTCTCTCCAGTTCGTGTTTACAATCTCACCTCGCCGCAGTTCCAATTTGAAATTTTACTGTCGCAAAAGAAATAAGAAAGTGTCTCTCCCGTTCGTGTGTTCAATCTCACCTCGCCGCAGTTCAAATTGGATATTTTACCGCCGCAAAAGAAGGAAGAAATCTCCACTAAGTAATTTACAATCACACCTCGCTTCTTTTATCTCGATACACGTTCATATACAAGTAGGACATTATTTTTGAACCGGGACATTTAAAAAAACTGAGGCCTCAGTACAATTTACATCGTGTAAGGGACAAATGTACTGCCTCGTGTAAGTCCGGCTCAACACTAAATGGAAGTGAAGATCAGAGGTGAAGATCAGAAACAAATTTATAAAACTTCAGTTTCAACAGTTTGGAATCTCTGAAAATTTATTATTCAGTACTAAAGTTCCATATTTTTAAAAAACCTTCTAATCGCACTACAAAACATTTTTTTTTGTTAAAACTACTCCACCGCAGCAGAAATAATTTCCATTAACTTGGCCCTTTTTTGGTTTGCATTGAACTCCTGTGAATTTCCACTGGCCCAAATCCAACATTTCTTCTTACTTACGAAGTCATCAAGGTGAAAATGAACTTAATCAAACATTCATCACGTAAATTTCTTGTTTGCGTAATGAGGCGATTACTTTCATAATAATATTCCATAATTAAAACAAGCGCTTTTAGATTGTGTACGATATGGGAAACAACATTTTATCGTTTGCAAGATTGAATCTTTGCAAAGTGCGTTCTCACAGAATCTCACGCATTAAAGACGGTGGTCTGTCAAAACCGAAGTTAGCACTGTCATTTTATAGAAGCTTGGCTTTGTAATAAATATTAAAAAGTTTTTAAGTTTGATTTGCAAAATAATTCTTAAGTAGAGGAATTGCCAATTTGATCCTCAAAAATTGACTACACTGTTAAAAAATGCAAATTCACAATGAAAATGTACAGTAAAATTACAAATCGCGATATAAAAACTTCTTTACTACACACTTATTCAAATATAACTGTAAAGTTTTGTAATATTATATTACTAATAATAATATATTGTAAATTTACAAGATTGCTTGTGAATAACATTACCGCAAATCTTTTTTACAGTGTAGGTTTGGACGAATTCAGTCATTCATTAAAAGGAATCTATTTTTATAAAGCTGTGTATGTGAACAAGCTTTATATTGTCGTGCAGAACAGACTTTGTATAAACTATTATTTTTCTTATAATTAACTGTTTTTGGTCCAATAGACTAACTTTAAAAAGGCTAGTTGAAAAGTTCACGGAATAAACAGAATTGATATTTATCATTTTTCTTTTTGTTCTTCGTTACATATCGATTCCTTTTCTGTCTTAAAGGAAGATTCTAGATTATTATAACTTTCTCCAGCAATTGCACAATGGTTTTCAGTAAAAAAAACTTGTGTGGCTGCTCTTTGTTCTAACTTCTTCAGCAGGCCTGGCCAATCCGCGGCCCTACACGAGTAATTTTGCGGCCGTCCATTGTCTAAGTCACGGCGCACAGTGGGCCAAAAAGACTTGTTGGCTATCAAAAATCTGTAACTTTTGTTCTGTTAAAGATATGATAATGACACTTTGGGAAATAAATATTGATATTATTACCTTTTAATTGATAAAAAAAAGTTCAATTGGTTTACAGGGTGCCTTAAAATTAGTTTTTCTGGTGTTGTGGTATCTGTAGCCAGGGGCGGCGCGTGGTTTTTTTGCGCCCGGTGCATTATGCTATATTGCGCCCCATCAGCTGATCATATGAAAAAAACTTTTTTCGTCTGGATCGCAAGGACGAAGCGGAAAATACACAAGGCAGTTCTAACTTGGTAGCAATTTGCTTGACTTTTTCAATAACTTCATATTTTGCTCTGATCGTAAATCTATCAAAAAAACTGGTGTGCGTAGGACCACACAATGGAAGTGAAACCTTCTATGGCCATTCTGTATTTCCTATTCAATCTTAATATTACAGGAGGATAATGGTCAAAAAATTTTGTCTATGAATGTGAATGCATTTGAAATATTTTTTTTTGTGGACTTGGAAACACATTTTACTAGACAAGTCGTTCTTATTTAATTATACAGTCGTTATGCAGGTATTTATGCATTTTACTTTTTACAAAATTCTGGTGAAGTGATTTGTTATGCATACCATACATATTGCCAGCGCATTTTTAATTTTCTATCATTGACAAGAAATTCATTATTTCCGACCTTAAACACCTCCAAATAGCGATTTTCGGTGAAATCGAATCGTAATTGCCAAAATCGTACCGCCATGTTGGCGCCGCCATTTTGAATTTTAAAATTTTGACCACGGATTCGCCATTTGTGACCTTAAAAACCCCCGATACTGAGGTTCAATGGATTCAAAACACATTTGCAAAATTCATCCTTCATATTGGCACCGCCATTTTGAATTTTCAAATTTTGAGCACAGAATCGTCATTTGCGCTGATAAAAACATCTTGATACCGATTTTCAATATAATCGGAACACAATTGCAAAATTCGGCCGCCATCTTGGAACCGCCATCTTGATTTTTTTACAAAGTTGTCAGATTGCATTGTCATGGGAACTCAATGTGTGTGCAAAGTTTCATACAAATCGGTTTAGTAGAAGTAGTTAAAAAAGCTGTCGGAAGATTTGAACCAAAGAAACAAGCAAACAAACAAATATACGAGGTCAAGCTAAATAAAACCATTAAAAAATCCATAATATGCTCTAGTCTTCCACATAAAAAAAATAATATATAATCAAACATAAGAATATATAATACATAGTATAATAATTTATAACACTTAATACAAACTAAAACCCCCAAAGGCAAATTATTTCTCACATGGTACGGTAGCGTGATGGTACGTTAGCGTGACGCGAGTTTATAGAAGTTTTCACTTCAAAAACCTTTTGTGGAATTTAAAATATCAACTGCAGCAGACATTTGGGCTTTGTAAGTATATTTATTTTTCTAAAATATCACACTAGATTACTATGGAACAAATTAAATTTAACTCAGTAATTTTATTTCGTAATTCTGCTGTATGTTTCGATACGGGTTCCCTACCTGAACGAGTTCTACCAACGCCTCGTAGACACCATCTAATTGACGAACTAATCGTTTTAACGCGTCTATTCTACTTTCACTACTACTCTTACTAAGCTTGTTAGTGTCCTCTTTCTCAAAATAATAATCTTTTAACCGAACTGGAGAAATAAGCATATAAATTTTGAATAGTATCAAAACAAGAAGTTGCCTTTAAAAACATACGTTTTTTTCGAAATTCACACCTATTATCAAACCATGCATCAATGAAGTCTGAGTTGAAGAGTTAATTAATGGAAAATTGTATGTTCTATTTATATTTGCCCGGTATACCATTTTCATAATTCGCTGCACAGTAAAATATTTTAAATTTCGTAACATAAAAACAATAAACAAATTAATTCCAATAAAATATAAATATAAATAATATAATTTACAAATGTATTACCTGAAATTAATAATTTAATAATTGTTATTAAATCTAAAATATTACTTTTATAATTCAACATTTTAAATCTAATAAAAATATTTCACTCAATTTTCTCTTTATAAATTCTTCCAGAGAAACAGGCACAAAACTTAAATTTGCACCATCAATAACTCGTATAACATAAAAAAATCTACATATTAATTTGTTAGACAGTCGCAAGATATTTAGAAATCGCAAGATATTTTGTTCTCATTTCGTTTATTTACCTCTTTGAACAAATCTTGGAACAAAATTTAAAAGTGCACCAACAGCGCCCCGAAGTTTATATCAATCACAGTAAACAGCAATACACAATACAGAGCCATGGGAACAATTTTTTCCTTTGTGTGAGTTGATATGGTGCATTTATGTAAGATATGGAACATTTCAAAAAGTGCTCCAGCGTAGTAAAAATGAAATTATTAGGTGTTTCGTCTCTTTCATTCCACTGGTTAGTTCTGTATTTACATCTCACGTTCAAATTTGAGAACATCAGTAGAATGAGAGATTTTTCTCTCACTTGGTGGATATTTCTCCTGAATTTTTACTTCTGCTGATTCTCTGGACAGAAATTATATGAAAATCACGACGCAAAAGTCTCGAGAGGAAGTAGTACGAGAGGAAGTAAAATTTCCAGGTTTTTTTTTGCATGGAATTTGTGTTGTGTTGTTACATGAGTTGAAATATAGAATATTTTATTGGGAAAATAAACTGGAAAATTAAGTCGTGTTAATAAAAATGAAATCCTTTAATATATGAAAAGGATGTAAGAAAAACATATTTAAGCATTTTTTATTTTTAAAAGTTTTAAATTTTTTTTTAAAATCTGAATATTTGAAATAGCGCCCCGTCCAATAGCGCCCGGTGCAAGTGCACCATTCGCACCTATGAAAGCGCCGCCCCTGTCTGTAGCGCTTGTATTCTTTATTTTTGGCTTCCTAGGCTTCTTCCGACAGTTCGCCAATTGGCAAAAGAGTGAAGTATTATATTTTTTCCATGCCTTAAAGCTTTGTGAACTGTTGGTGTTAATTTTTGCCAAGCATATTCCTCATTTAGTAATATTTCTGTTTGTTCTGAATATATTTTTCGGCATTCATAGGAAGACCACAAGAAAGAACATTTAATATGGTCCCAAATCTCTTTATAATTTCCACGGCCATTTTGGTGATATCCGCTGTTATGTCCTTATTCTTCCAAATCCTTGCTTAGGTGTATCAATAATTAAACCAAGTTGTTGTCTGAACTCTTGTTGTATCCTGTATTTCTCCTCCAGTCTCTTTTGCTTATTATCAGAGTTGTTTCGTACACCCTCATCAGTGAAACTAAGTCGCAACTCATGTGCAATATAGGTAAATTCCATAAATCGAATCCTTGCATGAAGAGGCGAAAGCCCATATTGATAGTTTTCTTCAACATCGCATTCTTCTTCCGTATTTCGAAAATCTTTTGGATTTTTTTGGCAAATAGTACAAGTTGCTGATGATTTGGTGTCTGTTACGAATTGGGTTACTCTGCCATCACACATTGTTAAGTGAAGCCTACGCATTACTTCTATTTCTTTGTCGTTAACGGGCACTAAAGTATTTATTTCTTGTTTCACGAGGTCAGCTTCACTTTGAACCAATTCTTTTGTTTCCTTTACATATTTAAATTTAATAGGTCTACAAAAGTGTGCAGATGATGGACGAGGATTTCTCCAGTTTTCGGAAGTACTACATTTTAAACGAAGAGGAACCAATGACATTATGAATAAATTGACGTCTGTTATATTTTCGCCATTATTTCCAGAAATTTTTTGCTTGTATTCGCTTTTGCCTAACTAAAGCTACATTTTACTAATTGCTTCTGAGAACTTATCCTGATAGTTGCTTTCACTCACCGCCCCGCGAGAAGACGATTATCTTAATACTTCTACCAGTGACTTCAAGGTGGGCTTTTCCCTGAATCTGTTCACTATAGCAACACCAGCAAGAATCAAATAAGTCATAAAATCATAAAAGTCATAAAATTCCTGCATTTTGTGCAATTCCTGGGAACATTCGGCTTCTTTAATCCCTCGTGTGACATAGGGCATAGGGAACATTGTCTGGAAATACGCACGCGACAACAAGGTAGACTTTAATCAAATATCATTTTCTCCGAAGATCGCAGGTGATTGCAACCAAACTTTTTTTTATCGATGCAGGAGGGTTTCTACTTTAATTTGATGCCAATTAGAACGTGGCCATCGCTGGCCATTTTTTTAAAAGTTAAAAATGCAAATTTGAACGAAAAATTGCCCTTTTTAACTAAAATGCTATCATTAAAAAAACTATTTGATTTTTATACCTTTTATAATACCTCCTCCTGTATAGTAAGTGATTTCATTAATAACAATTCAACCTCCTCATACAAACATTTTCACAATAGAACTTTGAAATCATAGAAAATTCGAACATTTTTTAAAATAAAAATATATAGTTTAAAAAACTAAAAAATACGCTTTAATTTTAAAATGAACTTAAAAGAAAAAAATAATTTTGAGCGAAAGTTTTTATTACTCCAGCCAATATATGGGAACAACTTACCTTTCGAAATCAGACTAACAAAGAAATTAATGAAGTTGTTGGTAAAAATTATAAATATAACTTACTTAAATGTAAAAAACGGTGGGTCCCTTTTTACCTATACTCTTATTTTATTAATACTGGAACTTTTCTCTAGCGCCCCATGCTTACTACTAGACATTGGACCATGACGTGAACGACGGACTGGTAGTATAAAGTGCACCTGAACTTAGACTTTCACATAAATAAAAAGAGTAACTTGATGAGAAGCCCAGCTCATGAAGATCATGTGATCCCTGACTAATTTTGACATCCCGAGTAAAAATAATTTAATTAATTCTTCTTCTGGTTAATTCTGTGAAAAACATATACGCGATCGTAGCACGCACAGTGAACAAATGAGGTTGCCACACTGGTATGCACGATCCCGCTACAGGCATGAAAATTTAAAAATGCGCTACACGCTACAGCTACAGGCATGTATACCTATAAATACACCCGCATCTGTATAGACCCCATTCCAAACGGGAGTGTTGTTTTACCAGGAGGTCCCCCAAATAAGTACTAACCACGTTCAATGCTGCTTGACGTACGCAAATCAACGAGAACCAGCCTACTGAGTATGCTAATGGTACCCTTTATGGTCATCAAGATAGGTGCCCATTTTCTTCTTCAATTTTGCTCCCTTTACCCTAGATAAAGTGTTAGCTTGCTGTGTTTCGTTTGGACTATTCCGTGCTTCTTTTATTGGTGCGTGCGTGTAGTGGGCTGCATTTGAAAAAGGAGAATCCGTACTTGGCGTATAGTGCATTTTTCATGCTAAGAGCGGACGAGTCTTATTTTTACCCAGGCGTACTGAGCCGGTTTCGAGTGCCGTGCAGGCGTTCTGAAGCCGTGCGTGCCTATTGCACCTAGGAGCGGGAGAATTATATTTTTTATCGGGTTGGTTCTACGGTCCTCTTCGTTCTGATTGCCTCTTGGCCATCAGATAGGATAAATATCCATTTGTTTTTGTTGGCCCTTCTTAAGTTTTCATGAATGCATGCCAGTACAGCTCTTCTTGAAAGACAGTCGCTAAGGTGCCTGGGCTTATCGCTCCATTGATTTTCGGCACCCACACCTGTCTCAGCCACCAGTGTACCATACTTGTCCACCCTGCGGTACTTTAGGAAAAGTCCAGTATTGCCTATCCTGTGATATACAAGAAAGATGGTTCAAATTTTGAGATTTTAAAGGGATAACATTCCCGCTTCCGGAATCTCTTCTGCAATGTCAACAGTTACAGAATGCACCTGTCCAATACTAACACCCACCATTCGTTTTCAGTCTCAGAGAGAGAGCTGATCTGAGAGCTGAGAACAGCCAGAGGTGATGGCGGATTTCTCTTCCTTAAGTGTTAAGGAAATGGAATCATGGGAATGGACTGTGGAATCGCAATTGGTCATATTTTCGTTGTCGAGTGACGTGACAGATGTCACTTCGGCCTTAAATTGGTACTCTCATTGTCAATATAAAAGACTCCTGCCGACTAAATCGACAAACGTCGTATTATAATTGTCGCAAGATGGCATGTGAAGTAACATTTTCCTAGATACGTTTGTAGGTATCGACAGTTTCATTCCAACGCGTCCCTCTTAGTCACGTCACTCGCCAACGAGAATACTACCTAATATTACTAAACTGTTTGTTGATTACTTTGAAGTTCGTTGTCATGAAGTATTTTGTTTATCACCTACGTAACATCTGTGTTCTATTCTAACGCTTACTAATTTCTGCATTGATTTGCACATTCACGTTCTGCTGCCTCAATGCAAAACCTCAAAAACAAAAGTCTCGCGCAATTTCTTTCTCGGTTTCAAGTCGTGGCTGAAATATAAAGATTCAAATTAAAAGCTCATAATTCGTCCAATGCGTATGCAACGTTCTCTAGTATGGCCACAACAAGCCAATACCAAAACTCCTAATAAACAATCGATGGCAGAAGCCAAACATCCTCTATAAATCAAAAGGTATCAGTCCCGATTGAAATGTAAAACACGTAAAATTTTTGTATTTTTAACTTAATGAGAAGTCATCTACTCAACATCTGGTGATTCACCTCTCGATACTACATATAACGTTGGATATATCTCTTAATTTTCGCCGTCACGTTGCTGTGTATTGAGTACCTGATTAATCGCGGCCATGACTGGCAGCAGAGAGGAGGTCAACAAAAGCTTAAATTCCTTCGGGGTTCAATATCTCTCCCACAGTTGTCATAGTTTCGTCATATACATTCGAAATCAATTCGGTTACCTGTGTATGTCGCGCACCGTTCCAAGGATCCCAGCAATGCCGTGTTCTAAGCGATTCGTTGAACCCGGCGTCGAATTGTTCTCAGATAAAGTGTGATAACGACGAACTATAACAAAACAATTATATTCAAACAAACCCCATTCGGTGTGGAGCACAGTGCAAAACATGAACTTCGCCGCAAAAGCATTGAGTTGGCCTACCTTGAGCCGCAGATAAAATCGAAAACCGCCATCAATTCTGGCGATGTGCAAAGCTTTTGGGGACTTGAATTTCTTCGCGGAGCAACTTGAGTACGGCTGGCATTACGTAAGCGAACCATTGACCTTCTGGCTGCAATGGACATTGAAATATTCATTCTGCGCACATCTTCCAATCATTTAAAATCGATTAATCACCGCACAGGTAATGCTACTGTCGAACGCTCAAGAACTGCCGAAAATATTAAAGACGGACGGCAACGGAGAGGGTCGGGGTTCGATTTCCTTGTCGCATGGTCCCTTACTTGGTCTTGAATCCAGAATAAGGGAAACTTCAAGCACACTACAGAATCGTTTATCCATTATTCAACAGAAGAGCTCCACTCTGTTCGCAAACACTCGTCAGATGTTCTAAAAAAAAATTAATTATAGAAAAAAAGCGCTTATCATCTTCAAGTGTAGACCTTGAATTTCGACGAAGGGCACGTAAACAGCGTCGAGCCATGTTTTTCGATGTAAAAATAAAAATGAAGTAAATATACGCGTATTTTTAACGGCTGTAATCTCGTCGTCGTGTAAAGAGCGCCACTACTTCTCTACGTGGCGGGAACGAATCTGCGCCGCTGTAAAAATTAATCTGGCTTTTGTAAGCCGGTCGCACATGCGCTCCCCTTTACGTTACGTATATATGCAAACGTTGTAAACCGATATTTGCGTCAAATTCAAACCGAAATAGTTCTTCCGTAGTTCGTCTAATTGACCTCGGAAAGTTCGTTGGTCCATTGGTTAATAATATAATTTGTGGGTGTTTGGTCGGAGCAATGACTCGCAGAAAGTGACACGTGTAAGGGCGTTCGTATTATTCTTTATATTTTTGTTGTATTTTTTGAATAAAAGAAAATACTTGAGAGATGGAAAAATTCATTTTGTAAACAAGAAGGAGTCATGGCCAGGGTTTTGCTGCTCAAGCGATAACAATAAAGTTTAACGTTTTAAGTGTTTGATTATTGGAAAATATGCGAGATTTGTGGATTTCGGATTGGAATTTATTTTTTGAGGGTGACTTGGGCGAGTCGATAGCGACTACTATTTTATTATAGTAAAATTTTTAAAATTGATTTGTGATATGATACGAGAATTCGAGTAAGTTTCTAATTCAAGGTTTGCAAATTTTGTTATCATTGTGTGCACATACGACCACTATAGAAACTGTTGTTATATAAAGTCAGTTTGCGGAAAATTCTGAGAGTCGAATCATCATTTAGTAGTGTGTAGTCAGGTTTGTACTTAAACGTTCCGCGGAATACGGAGATTAAGCTATTTAATGGTTCTGGCTCAGAAACACAGACTCAAAATAAAACTGGCGCTGCTTTAGTGAGAAGTTTGTTGTTTATACAACGAATTGTTCTCTTTTATGTAAATTTGTTAATAATATATTCAAGGCTTTTTCCTGTGCTCTGTTTTTTTATGTAATGAACTAATCTTAGTAATCACCCTTTGTACTATTAGTCTGCTAAGTCATTAAAGTCATGGCCTAGAAGTACGCTTAGTTTGAAGAATGGAAGAAGGTGTGATTATAATGAGCGAGTAATACGGTCTGAAGGTGCTAAAGCAGAAGGAAGTGAACCGTAGGTTCGCACTCTAAAAGATGCTGTACAAGTTCGTAGTTCTATAGATGAACTTCTTAGCCTTAGTGCGTGCAAAAGTAATACTGGGTGGGGTGTGGGGCTGAGACGATTGTGCTAGTCTTGTATTACTGCAAAAATATTACGGAAGGCGTTCAATTAGGTGGAGCAATCGCTATAGTATAATACAGACTTTGTTTCGTATGCGAAGAATGCAGTCAAAATAAAAAACTAGAAATTCTTGAAGCAAGCAATCGTATTTTTTCGTTCAAGACTTTCATTTTTATATCGAGATATTTCTTGCTTGAAATAAGACAGCTTAACCCGAGTAGAAATAATTTAGTTGATTAATTTTCTTACAAGCACGCACAGGCCCGCACCTAGCACGCATAGTGAACAAATAGGCATGCCACAAAAATGCACGCTCCCGCCACAGGCACAAAAATCTAAAAATTCCCCTGCCAGAAATATGCACGTTCCCGCTACAGGCATCAACATTTATAAATGAATCCGCATCGTTATAGACCATTCCAAACGCGAGTGTTCTTTTACAAAGCAGTCCCCCAACGAAGCACTAACCACGTCCAATGCTGCTTGACCTACGCAATCGAACGAGATCCGTTCTACTGAGTATGCTATTGACACCCTGCCTACCAAACTGCCTTCTTCGTCCTATACAATTCTTTAAAGCCATACAGGCGATTTCGTGATGCCTGTGGCGGGAGCGTGCGTGCTAGGAGCGAGCGAGTTTTATTCCCGAGGAAAAATTGAAACTCGCCCGCACCTAGCATGCAGCTGGCACGCACTAACCCGCGCGCGTTGCAACGCCTTTAAATAAAAAAATTTTATGTGTGCACTATCCGCGGGAGGAAAAACGTGAAAGGAACAACAAATCTGGAAAATATGATTTTGGATACCTTTTATATGGTTAATTTCTATTGGCAGCTTTTTTGACAGCTGTCATTAGTCAAAACCGGTTTTTGATATGATATTCGTATTCAGCGGTATCGAAAACCTAAGGATACCAAGTTTCACCTTGAACCGATGGAAATCAAGTGCCCAACGCTTGGTTGAACATAAAAAAATTAAAACCCATATTAAATCCCATTTAAAATTCAACCTGCGTGGGAACGGTTTATAATTTTGTTTTTTGTTTTCGGTTAGCCGTTACACTGCCTCTTCTTACTTAGTGTTCGTTCCGAACACATCTTCCGTTCTTACCGATCGAACCTTTGGGATGCGATAGATGGCATCGTTTAACCTCGTGATGGCAGCGGAGGGTCCTTCCCTTTTATTTGTAATTTTGGCGATTTACCTTTAATTAGTCGAGGATTTTATAGGTACACTCGATCGCGTGGAAAACTTCACGACAATAGGGGAAATGACCAAGATACACTATGTTCAATGTTCTTCCATTTGGAGCTACGATGTGAAGATAAAGATTTCCCAACTCTTGAACAACCTGCATACAGCTGACAGGGAAATGACACTTATTGGCAAAATTCGTCCGCCATATTGGCCCCGACATTTTAAATTTATTAGTTTTGATCATAAATTCGTTATTTGCTACCTTAAAAACCCCCAGATACCGATTTTCATTGGAATCGGAATACAATTGGCAAACTCATCGGCCATATTGGTGCGGCCATTTTTAATTTATAAGTTTTGATCATAAATTCGTTATTTTCTACCTTAAAAACCCCTAGATATCCGCTTTCATTGGAATCGGACCATATTTGGCAAACTCGTCGGCCATATTGGAGCGGCCATTTTGAATTTATAAGTTTTAATAATAAATTCGTTATTTGCAACCTAGATATCCACTTTAATTGGAATCAGAATACAATTGGAAAATTTCGTCCGCGGCCATTTTGAATTTATTAGTTTTGACCATAAATTCGTTATTTGCTACCTTAAAACCCCCCAGATACCGATTTTCATAAAAATCGAATTGGCAAATTTGGGTGGCCATGTTGAATTTCGATCATATTTCGGTGGCCATTTTGAATTAATAAGTTCTGATCAAACATTCGTTATTTACTACCTCAAAAAACCCCAGATACCGATTTTCATTGGAATCGGAACACGATTAATTAATTGGCGCGGCCATTTTGAATTTCTAAATTTTGACCACAAATTCGTTATTAGCGACCTTAAAAACCCATAGATACCCAATTTCATTGAAATCGAAACACAATTTGCGAATTCATATTTGAGTGGCCGTTTTGAATTTCGGCCATTTTTCAGCGGCCATTTTGAATTTCGAAAATTGGGCTTCGAGGTGTTTCATGGGAGATCCCCACGGACCTTCGTGCAAAATTTCGAAGCTCTATGATGACTGGTGCGCCCGCTATAGCGCACACATACATACATACATACATACATACATACATACATACATACATACATACATACATACATACATACATACATACATACATACATACATACATACTTACAGAAACTTTCTTTTATTAATATAGAAGATGAGGGCTCCATGACACATGACCCTGCCGAGCGCCCTGTCTGCATTTCTCCTGCTTTTTAGCATGTTGGCTGGCATGTGCCTCATAGACATGGTCTAACTTCACTCCTCACCGCTATCCACAGACTATCTCAAATCTCTATGTGGATTTTCGGATATAGAGTAACATTTATAACTTCAACCCATCTAGTTCAGTCGTCATTTGTAATATCCAAAGTGTTGCGGATAACCTTCTGATCTTACTGTTGCAGCTCTACGACTTTAGCTTAATCTCACCAAATCTCGCCATAATTGCCTAAGTGCCTCTCAGCATTGGTTCCTTTATTTCTTTTTACAGAAATTTTACGCCAATGACGAGTATGGACGTAAATCGACGGGTATTTGGGAAATCTTGAAAAATCATCCTGTTTCAAAAGGTGACCAAAATTTAGAAGGCAGTTTAGAGTAAGTTCGTGACTACATAGGCATTTTGTCCATACATATTTATACGATTATTAATATAAAAAAATATGCACTACTGATAAATTTCAACTAAGAGTTGTCTTATACCTGCGGCTGCGACTTGCCTTAGCGTATGCATTACTCGATTTCCAGATGGGACAGTTTGCAAATACTTATGTAGCTTATATGGCATATAAATTCAAACCTATAAAGGCCCGTCCGTTTACATCCCAAACGCAAAGTGAAAACACAAATTGGAGCTCTGCGCAGCAATTTGTATGCTTTTCTCACTGTTGTACGAATGTGGATTCCTCGTTGGTGAATAGAGTGGGAACCATATAAACTTCTATGCGATGAAAGAGTTCCAATTTGCGGTTTCACTTTGGGTTTGGAATGTAAACGACCCTAAACTCTCTTTAATTGAGGCAGAAAATTACATATATGTATAAAGCGTTTATGATGAAAATATTCACGGCTGAGATAAACTTGTAGTTAACCTGAATTCTGACTTGAATGCAAATTGTACTCGGTACTCGATGCTACCCTATAAGTAATCATGTGAGTAAAACCACTCAAAAAGTCAAAAGTATCGAGTACTGATATGAGTAGAATTGAAAGTTAAATACCCATATGAGTAAATAATCAAGTACCGATTCCGTATCGCTACTCATGGGCTCATTATATCATAATGTGTAGCAGAAAATTTGTCTAGATTTATAAAAAAGATTAACCTGAATTGTTATGTGTTTTATCAAGTGTTGTAAAAGTTCTCCTTGAAATTCTAAGTTGTTTTATACATTCCAATATTTCTGACTAAATCTGGTTCAAGTCAGAAAAATTAATAAAAAATCGTCAGATTTCATACAATTTTTTCTAAGACCACAAAAAAAACATTTTAATTAGATAAGATTTGTTTTACTTTGTGTATTTTTCCTTATGTCTCCAAATATTTTCATATTTTTATCTTAACAAGGGTTAATGAGTTACTTATACCACTTGAAAAGGTATATGATATAATAGCACTGTTGCTTGTTTAAAACAATTCGAAATATTTCTAGAAAGTGCACGTAATTTATACTAAAATAACTTACGAAAATATTATTCATTCTTTACGATATTATTCGTAGTAATTTAACTCAACGAAAATATGTTGAAGTAGGATAAATGTCCAATGGAAAATTTCTATCAAAGGAGTTACGAGTAAATAAATAAGAAATATTTGTATTTTATTTAGATTTCTTCGAAATTTGTCATTTGCTTAATAATTCATGTTTTAATGCAATACAAAACGTGATTTATGCTTCAATAAAAGCCGGATTTCCGCTTTAAATTTTCAGAAAGTATGCGAAGAATTTCTTTGGAAAATGCAAATATTTTAACAAAAACAATAATGAAAAAAAACTGATCTTTTCGCTAGATTAAAATACAAATTTAGAAACAAGTTAACTGGAATAAAATTATAAAGAAAATAAACAAATATATAATTGTTGTTTTCACCACGCAATCATTTTTCAACATAAATGTGCGAGTACATATTTGTTGCTGTAAAAACTTCAAATAGTACGGCCTTAGGAAAAGGTCTACTGGTGTACAGAACACCTAAACCAAAGTATACTTTACTTTCGTAGTCTAGTTTCTTTAGATATCACCAAGGTTATTCATAAAGTGTAATAAGAGGCCCTCAAACACATCGATAGGCTATTTGATCCAACAAGGTCGATGTTGGATCAAATAGCCTATCGATGAGTTTGAGGGCCTCTGAGCCACTGTAGAAATGTAGGAGCCCTAACAAAATTCTATCGCTAATATCATAGCACAGCTCCGCCGAAATAAACGCTCTCCTGCCTCCACGGCAATCTTATACCCGCAACCCCAGATTACCGCGTTCATCTTATCCCTCTACCTTCAGGCCTCCTTTTCGCGCACGCTACAAACAAGTAATTGGTTCTTAAAGAGAACAATTCAAATGTGGAACTGTCCCTCACAGTCAGTATTTCAGAACTCCTACAACATCCAAGATTTCAAACGTATAGTTCATCGTTATCTTCTTCAACACCCTCCTAAGACCTCATAGCATAAAACCTATTCTATCCCTTGAACTAACCTTACTACTAAACATTGCATCGTGACGTGGAAAAATACATGACGGGCCAGGAATCCAAAGGTTGAATCCTAAGGCTAGAGCTGCCGTATAAAATATAGTTTAAAAAAACTAAAAAATACGCTTTGATTTTAAAATGAACTAAAACGTAAAAAATAATTTTGAATGTAAAGTTCCTATTGCTCCAGCCAGAATATGGAACAACCTACCTTTCGAAATGTAAAACAGCGTGGGACTCTCTTCCTATATTCTTATTTTATTAACACCGGAAATTTTCGCTAGCGGCCCACGCTTTTTTACATTTCGAAAGGTAGGTTGTTCCATATTCTGGCTTTAGCAATAGAAACTTTACATTCAAAATTATTTTTTACCTTTTAGTTTATTTTAAAATCAAAGCGTATTTTTTAGTTTTTTTAAACTATGTATTTTTTATTTTCTATTTTTTAGTCTATTATATGTCTTCCGCAATTTTGTAGTGACCGCCATATTGGATTTAAAAAGACTTCACACAGTTTACTGTACTGTACTCGTCGTACACTTTCATTTGATACCCATACCGAGGGCGTTATAAAGAAAAAGGTAAACCGCCATTTTGTGTTGACCGCCATTTTTAATTTGGAATCACGCCACACAGTTAATAGTATTCTAATTGTCACACCCTTTTATTTGAAACCCATACCGAGGGTGTTGTAAAGAAAAAGGTAGTCCGCCATTTTGTGTTGGCGGCCATTTTGAATTTTGAATGACGCTACACAGCTAATAGTATTCTACTTGTCGTATGCAATTCTTGCAATTCGTATTTTCCTGCACCGATGTACATATATATCGTACTGGAACACCAGTGTCTCGTCGACCGTTGTGAAGGTAAGTTCCGAAGAGGCTCTGGAAACCTTCAGTGGGATTCCGTAACGAATTAGAATTTAGGATTTAGAGCTTTCCTAAAAAACACAAGTTTTCTAACCTAGAGTGGGTTGGTATTCCGTAAACGACTTAGAGTGATGTACTAGATTTTTAGAAAAGATAGTACGTTTTCACGTCCAAAATGTAAATAAGTATGAAGAAATTAAGTTATTTGAAATTTATGATCCTACAATTTAATTTAAACTATTTACATTTAACATGTTTAACCCAAAATAAGGTATTTTTCTTTAGAATTTAAACATACATTTATATTATGTATATGTATTTTCACTTTCTCAAAAATAATTATTCTAAATATACTAATATTTCTTCTTGGCTTCTTTTTGCTGAAGACAAACATTCCTTCGACAGGGTTTTTCCTTCGCTTGTATTTAAAAGATTTTTTGCTAATTCTGGGTGATTTTCCATAAAATCAATAACAATTTGAACTTTAAAATTTGTTTAAACTTACATTTTTCCAAATTCCCAACCTTGCTCACAAGACACCTTATATGAATGAAATCGAACTATAAGCTAGACAAGAAAAGTGTATCTCCTGTACAAAAGTGAGTGCCATCTAGTACAAAAATTAAAAACCAGAATTTACGGTAGGTGGCGCTGCCTTCGCCTTTTTGCCAACTTAGAATTCTTAATGCCCTCTAAATTTCAGAATCTTTAGGCTTACAGAATACCAAACTGCTCTAAATTTAGAATTTTGGCCCTAAAATCTAACTCTAAATCGTTACGGAATCCCATTGCTGTTCTTTTGACATGCACCGCAGGTTTGCTGCAATATTTTCAGCGATTCGGCACATGAAATTTTGTTTGATGCACATCTTGGTCCTTGTAATCAATATAACAAACTGCTGTGAACACACTGAGTGATAGTTGGTGCTCATATCTTTTTACAAGCTTTGTATTAACTTCGTTTTCTGTGTAGGACAAATCTTGCGATAGATTTTTCGACTACTTCTCGATATCCGGTGATGCTCAAAATTGGCACACACCTTTGGTTCTGAAGACAATGCAATATAGTATATTCAATTTTAAGGTACATCCAATAAGGAGGCCACAAATGGCGGATTACCGTTTTCTTTACAACCCCCCCCCCCAACATGGGTATCAAATGAAAGAGTATGACGAGTAGAATACAGCAAGCTATGTGACGTCATTTAATATCAATATCGCGGCTACCTCAAAATGGCGGATTACCTTTTTATTTACAAAACCCCAACATGGGTGTCAAATGAAAGAGCATGACGAGTGGAATACAGTAAGCTATGTGACGTCATCTTAAATCCAATATGGCGGCCACAACAAAAAGGCAGATTACCTTTTTCTGTCCAATCCCCCGACATTGGTATCAAATGAAAGAGTATGACGAGTAGAATACAGTAAAGTTTGTGACGTCATTTTAAATCCACTATGGCGGCCGCCACGAACAACCCCTCGATATGGGTATCAAATGAAGGGTTATGATAAGTACAATACAATTACCTGTGTTAGTAAGATATGTGACGGCATTTTAAATCCAATATGTGACGGCATTTTAAATCCAAACTAACTAACTAAAGTTTTTAAATATGGGTTAATAAGATGACCTAATAATAAAATAATATTTTCTTCATTTTTGTTATAATATCTGAAACATTTGGTAACTGAGCGCCCCAACCTTTTACTTGTAGTTACATACAGGTGGATTAAAAAAAAATATTTTATACTTTTTAGTTCATCTTATTAACGCATATTTAAAAACTTAAGTTTATCTAATAAAAGCTTGTTTTTAAAAAAAAATTTATTTACAGTGTTTGTAAGACTCGGACCTCTCGAAGCCTCTTCTTCCTGTCGTTTCTACGTCTTACTTGTTACTCTCCAGTTACTTATATCTTCTAGCATTTTTGATGGTCTACCATTGAAAATCCAGTCTAACATTCTTTCTTCTGATAACATGTCCGAGCCATCATAGTCTCGTTAATTTTATGCGTGTAACTATATTTAATTCGTCATACATTTCCTCAAGCTCTTTGTGCGTTGGGCTTATATTGGTCGTGGTTATTCTGAACATCGTTTCTGTTTACAGAAAATATGTTTATTTGTTTTACATCGTGTATTGCTAGACATGTTATTTAAAACTGAATAATTGCAATTGCTATATATTTTCTTTCTAAGCACCCTTTATATGCTAATATATGTACGTATTCGGAGTTATAGAAAATTTGTAAATTTTGGAAGTATTTGCATATTTGCTTAAACAAATATGTAAGGAATATTTTTAAAGCTCGTGAGTACCATACGTGGCCTCACGTGAACATTTAACATTAAACTCGTATCGTAAATAAAAAACTTGTTTCATCTAACATAATGGATGCTGGTTTCTTCTCGTAGCTAATTTAACTAAGACTTCATTTGAATTTATTCTCGTTTTATCTCAAAACTTGGCTTAAATCCCCTGACAATTTTCGAATATTGATTGATTGAATTCTTTCAGAAATTTATGTTTTTCTAAAGAGTTACGAAATTACCCATTTGTACAGAATCAAATCTAAAGGGAATCCATTTCAGCCGAAAGTGTTATCTTTTCTACATTCACTTCTATTAAGTTTATCATCTTCTATATGCACTCATCGCCTCTCAAAAGGCAACAAACTAGGTCAAACATACAAAATATTTGGCTGTTATTCCAGCTGCAAAAGCAATTTCGTGTGAGTCAATACAATATAGAAAATGTTTTTTTTTTCTTTTCTTTTTTTCTATTTAGAACTGAAAAAACACATTTCATTGCCATTGTGTGCCATTGCCACCGGTTTTTTTATCAGGTGTCAACTCTGTTTTTGCTCTTTTTTCCCGAACCACCGACGACTTTTACCAGAAATAAATATTTTACCGCATTATCTTTGTTGAATTAATTATTAATTAGTCAATTTTTTTTTTGTTTCAGAACATATACAACACATGATACATATCATTCCGGCATAGGCCAACCCCCAAAAGGAATGAGACAGTCACAAAATTGTGAAATATTGCGTAACTTGAAATCCAGCTGCTTCATAATCGCCCGTCGCCGATGACATCACTACAAGGAACTCGATAGACTGAAAAAACTGATGAAATGTAAAAGCTGCCAGAAAAATCGTGAACTTCCATTAAAAAAAAAGGTGGATTCTAAACCTGTACTGCCCCTGGACAATACTTCATGAGGTACGTAACACACGGCGGCGGCTTCAAATCTAGCCGCATTCGAGCGACTGCAGTCGTCGTCGGTCGTCAGGTATTTGCATTCCATTCCGCGGCGTGTAACAACGTTTTTTACCACCGATGTTTACTGTTTGACATTGAGCAATTTACCACGGACGCACTTAATCAAAGCGCACGGTCATGTGGAGTCCGTGCATGGAAAGCTCCCCTTGAATTTCAAATTAGAGCTTTCGATCGCGTTATTCATTGATGGATGCCGGAAAAGTGTTTGTGTCACTGTGAAATATGGAGAAAAGTCGCTCGGGCTAAGCGAATAACGTTTGATATATGCTCGGCTATGGGCTGGACCTGCCACGAGATTAATCGGACGTTGTCTTTATCCCTTATCGTGTATGTTGTCTGCATAAATCACCGCCATTTTTATATTATTAAGCAGCGCATTATGCGACCGTTTCAATGCTTCAGTTCAGCACTTTTGGTCATTCATATTTCCATCGCTATTACTAATGCTGAATTCTTTTCCTCCGAGGTTGAATCATTTTCGTTGAAATTAAGGTGGGCGACTTCAACACTTTTCGCCTAAAGACCAAACATTTTTCAGTCTCTGTGTGGCAAGAAATTTTTTTTTTTTGTATTTTTTTAGATCCCATAAAACTATTTTTAATCTTTTTCGTGGTTTTATTGTCTAGGATTTTTCTAGTCGTTATTTAGTGATTTGCAAATGTTGGACCTTTTGGTACAAAAGAATCTTTCACCTTCAGAGGTCATTGTGTTTCCTCTTTAAAGTGTTTGTATACGGCTATGTAAGAGTGTACCGTTAATAATAGAATGATTTTATTTTCTATTGAAAATGTACTTTATTAAGGTAAGTTACAAATTATGAAATTAGTAGCTGCGTTAAAATCTTTGCCTTGAGACAGATAAAGTCTGATTTGCCTCCAGACATTTGCTGTCGCCACACTTCTAAGTACACTTCACAAAATATTCAATAGAAAAAAATGTGTGTCACCAACAAAACTGGAGCAAGCTCATAAACAACATCAACAAGCATCTTACTTCCCTACCCTACATCCAACTTCGATAGGACAATATCGCAGCCAGATAGTTTTAGGATTACATAACATCTCAACTTAGATCGTCAGCCTTCCGCAAACGAAGCTCTGATGCAAAATTTTTTGTTTTGACTTTTGTAATATTCGGCGACTCCAAGCGTAGGATCTCTTCTATAGTTTGCTACTAACTGCATCAACTGTCCCCGCACTAAATGAGACTCAAATTTCACTTGCTGCTGACTTAGATAAATATCAGGTGTCAGGGTACACCTTAGTGCCCAATGTCTTTACCCATAGAGGAATTTCGATGTGCATTAAGAAAAATGGTGCTTTGCAAGAATATCTTCAGATTTTAATCGTCTTGCCCTTCGATCATCCAAGAAATTTGTCGTTGGAGCCCACGAAACGCCAATGTCACTCGTCTTGCAATTCTCCCACGTGAATATTATTCCTTCTTTTTGCCTTCCTTCGTTACAGGATATCCCTACCTTTTCTCCTCTTCTGCCATACTCTGTCTATAAGCACAATAAGTGTGAAAACGATCTTCTGTTCGATCAAGACAGCGTTCTGTCGCAGTAGCATTAGATGGGTACGTGTGAAGTATAGCGGAGCGTTAGCGTTAGCAATTCTTTCATTCTTCTACCTACGATCTTTTCGCCTAAAGCTTTCTGGTCAACATTGCCCTCTAGATAGTCTTTCATATAAAAAAATAAGCAGTCTTAAGCCCCCATTGGCCATTCCTACACGAGGCACCATGGATCTGGGAGCATGAGCTAATGTGAATTAGTTAAATTACTCTTCTTCTTTTGTGAGCTGCTGTGTCCAAAATTACCGCGGACACTTCACTTGGCCTAGGCCAGACCGCTTGAACATGTTCAGAAGTCTTCCTAGTGGTTTGTCGTTATACTTGACTGTTCGTACTATCGCGGGGCAGAGAACATAAAGGGTAGCGGTAGACTCATCCCCCTCAAGGCAAAACTTGCAGGAGGCGTCCTCTGCCCTTCATATCATCCATAGATAGTAATTCAGGGCGCAATCTCCCGTAATCAATCCAACAAGTTTCCTCAAATCAAGCCAACGAGTGTCCTGACATTACGCCAAGTGTCCTAACATTCTTTCTACTGCGCCCCAACAATTCCTTAGCCGCGTTAGGAGACGTCACAGAAAAGAAACGCTTAGGCGGCCATTACACGTTCATGAAAGCGGCAATCAATTCCACCAGTCATGATTAATGGAAATCAAAATATACGGAGGATTACGTCAGTCAACACCTTAGACGTTAGGTTTTCCGTCAGTCGTAGGCAAAACTGTGGAAAAACTGACAGCAAAACCTATCGTGTAATGGGCGCCTTAGAGATGGCCAATCCAGGCACTAACCTATAGCTTTCGATGTGTTGCATCCAAGACCGATCGGCAAAGGCCCTCTAAGTCAAACTATGGTGGATGCCCAAACAGTTTCAGGAACGATGAATACATTATAATAGGTCCATAAAAGTCCCATGATTATGGTAGGAAAAGGAAGGTCCATCCTGACAGAGCCTCCAAATCCAATAGGGTGCCCCCGGCGCCCAGAGGAGATCGTTAAACGACAGTGTGAAAACCGCTCACTATGAAGGGTGTGTTCCGTCAGCTAAATTACTTCTACAGCACTATTTGTTTTTGGCAAACCCGTTAAGCTCTTTGCTGATACTAATAATAATCTACATCAAGTTGTAAATCCCCCATCGAGAGTTTCTGACGTTGAAGGCAGAGCTGTCTTCATAAGATTTTTTTTCCCTATTCAACTCGATTTGATTTCTCAAATCATCTTTCTACCCCAACCAACACAATCCCTAAAAGAACAGAACTGTATGAGATCATGAGAAACCTAACTGGCGTGTCACTATTTGCTTCTCTCAAGTTATCGACTGGGATTTGTGTTTTTGTAGCAAAAACGTCAACTCTGTTGTTCTTCTGTGTTACCAAATTTATACCGGCGGGAATGCGTTTGTTCATTTCTCATTCTAGCACTTCCACTAAGTCTATAAAACCTAAGCTAAATCATCATTTGAAGTACGATTGTTGATGCTACCGCTCGTACAAAAATGTCTGGTCCTTGGTGATTTCCATCAAGAAGAACATACAATAGGTACGTCGAAGAGCTCGCAGTCAATAAATCCACGAACTTGATAATAAACGCCCTTTTGCCTTAAGATGTGAGCCTTGGCTTTCTCTAAATCTTTGCATAAGCTTTTGGCTATCATATTTCTACGAAGTTTATCCGGACTCTTAGGAACTAGCTTCGTAATTCGGTTCAGCTGATACCCAAGAAACATAAGCCCTCCAAATATAGCCCAAAGCAAAGACCTCTATTCTTTCCAAAATCATGGTGATTTTCACCAATAAAAACCATACGAACCATTTTAACCAAAGTGTACATTGTTTTGGTGAGACTGTCCTGATTGATCTAGATATCTCCAAGGCTGATAGAGTATGACATCCTATCGTATGGCGTGCGTCGTTTATGAAAAACTGAGTTTTTTTTTACCCGTTCAAACAAGATGGTATTGCATGGTGTAAAATCTATACTCCAAACTATCTCTGCCGATCTCCCCCAGAGTGTCATTCTATCGCCCGCCCTTCTCCTAATCTTTATAAACGACCTAATTTAGGGTTCCTACATTTTTATTCACACCTTAACCAGGAATTGACCGTAAAATCCAAATCGCCAAACAAGCATACCAAAGTCAGCCATTTCAAACCGTTCCCTTTTCAGCCACCTATCTATGTACGGTGCCAGCTGCAAGTCAACTTCGCTTAGAATAGAACTCATTTATTTGGCCTGGGCCTTAACCGCCATATTGTGGCTGGAGAAGGTACACAATTGCGTTGTGATAACATTTAAACCTAAACATTCTTGCGTTGGGTCGTTACCCAGTAGGAAAGAAATCGTCACGAAAAGCCTTTTAAAGCGCTTTTTCAAAAGCTACAAAGCAGTAAAGTTCTTCTAGGTGAAACCCCAATGTACGCTTGCTTGCTTGAACTTGGTGAGCTTTTTAGAGCTTTTCAGATTTTATATATAAAACTTGTGCCTTAGTCGCTTGGGCATTTGGTTTTGCCTCATAACAAAGTATTGGTTTATTCAATATGTCAAAGCAAGCGTACTACATTGGTGTTTCACCTTTACGCTCCGTAAGAAGCTTCATGTTATTTTAATAATGCATGTCCGCAGAGCTCAGCACTTTTACTATGCTTCGTAAAAGAGCTTTTAAAGTGATCTGATGAGATTCTGCTTTACTAGCGTTGTTGTAGGAAGCAGAAGGAAGCTCTTACTGCTTTATCCGCAGCAAAGCACTTGAATTTTTTCCTACTGAGTAGATTTTTAGCCCACAGCCCACTACAACTAGAACTAACCATAAAGGTGCAATTAAAAGTCATAAATGTAGTAACCCTATTGGAATTTTATACAAAAAACACATTAAAAAAATATATCAAATGAAAGTAAAAACCAGCTATGTTTTAACATGATTTAAGAAAATAACTCAGCACAACACACGTACCTGCACAATCGTTATATACAAATGAGCCAATGCCCGATAATATCGACCATTCAAGTGTCAGAAATTAACAAAACGGATTTATTATTATTAATAAGAAAATTGTGAAAAATGGGTGTATCACGAAATACCGATTAACATAATCCAGAATGATAAAACTCACGACGGAAACAACACAAAAAAATTCACCTCACTCTGGACAGAATCGCAACAAAAACCCCAACAGAATAAATTAGCACGCGTCGCGACTACTTAAAAAAATTACCGCGATTACGTGTGATTTAACGCGACACCAACAGCAGTTAAAAACCGCTTAAATTAATATTATTATTATTAATTTTTTTCGTTTGTTCTCATTAGAAATTAATTTGCATTCTGAAAGGAGTTTGATTGTGTCGCGGTTATGTCACAGGCTTGTAGTTTTATTTGTTGGTGAATGTTCTGTAGGGCACTAAACCCTAGCCTTACCAATAACAAAGAAGCTTCAGTAATAATCTTTGTCTTACGCGGAGAAGGGTTAAGATAGTAAGTGGCTATTTAGAAAGACTTCTTAGGCCTTATATGTTGGTTGAAAGTTGTCCATTTAGAATATTACAATTTTATACCCATTATGATCCAAAAATTTCGCATAAAAATAATAAGGTTACTAACTTAAAAGATTACTACTACTCCTCCTTGTTGCTACAGCCCATCAACAGCCTTTCCCTACTCCAGAATCCTCCTCCATCTGGATTTGTGCCTTCCCCATCTCAGTTGAATTTTCCCACTGCACCCTTACTTATTCACCTAGTTATCCTGTGTAGGCAAGCTTCGACCAGAACAGGTCGCGCATAGTGTCTAGTTAGACGCTTTGCTATCCTATAATAGAATTATAAAATTATGTCATAGTTCTTCTCAGGTTCGAGCCCCAGCAAATACATAGTAGTCTTACTGGTATAGATAGGGTCAGTGATCGTCCATTAACAGTAGGTAGTTTAAAAATTTGTTCTATTGGTAAAAAGCATCCGTTTTATCACTTCCAGGTTAACGAATAGCCCGGACCGTGCTCTAATTTTTCCAAGAGCCTTCTCCATAATATCAGTTATGAAGAGAAACTTTTCGGATATTAAGATATTCCGGATATTTTCCACTTAGGTGACTGCATACATACATATATTTTATCGTACGCCAATATTTTAAAACCTTATCTATTGCCGTTTAGCCATAAGGCATAGCGACGAAGGTACTCTACCCATGGGTGTACTATGGCATGCCGACTTCATAACTCTGATGTTCCCGAGTAACAATAAAACTCGCCCCTTCTTAGCCTGAAACAGGCACGGTACGCATGAGTAAAATTTTTACTTTACCAAATGCAGACCGCTACAGGCACGTATCAATAAAAGAAGCGCGGAATAGCCCAAACGAAGCACTCTCACCCTTTTTCTAAACTAAAGTAAAATTGGACATTTAAAAAATTGTATAGGACGAAGAAAACAGTACCATAAAGGTTGCATGCTCAGTAGACCAGTTCTCGTTCGATTGCGTAGGTCAACCAGGATTGGACGTGGTTAGTACTTAGTTGGGGGACCGCTTAGGAAACACGATCGTTTGGATCCCAGTTGGGAACAGAATGCATCCAGAATTGATTCCAGAACATTGGAAGTGATTCCACTTTAGATTCAAGGACATGTAGAGAACCGATTCTTTTTGCATTGGGATGTCATTCCTCTCTGCATTCCCTAGAATCGGTTCGGAGTTGATTCCTTAGAATTGATTGGACATTTTTTTACGCTTAGGAACGAACTGGGAATATATTCGATTCCCTTCTGCATTCTCCAGAATCAGAAAAGGAATCACTTGGTTCCTTCGGAATGCATTCTGAATCAATTCTTCTGGAATGGGTTCTGTTTTTCCCAACTGGAAATGTTCGATTACGAATACATTCATATCTGTAAAAGAGGCGTGCACTCCTCTGGCGGGCGCATTTTTAGATTTTCATGCCTGTAACGGGAGCGCGCATACCTCTGGCGGCCTGCATAACCGTTGCGGGCGCGTAGATGCTCTTCAAAAAATTAACCAACTAAATTGTTTTTATTCGGGGGCTTAAGCTATTGCGAATGATTCTAATTTTCAGCATGCGGAGGATTCCGTTGTGGATCCCAAACCTCGCCAAGCCCTGAAAGATGGCCTCGGTGCTGGTGTTACTGAAAGTGTCCAGAAAGGCTGCCAAGTTTAATTATGTGGATTCTAGAGGGTATTCGACGTTACGCACTACTTTGTTCAGTGCGGTATCCACCAACTACCGTCAGTCATAGAGACTTCTATTATAGAGTTTCAGAGATATAAGTCTAGCATGCATTTAGTTGTTCTTGGGACAGAGGATACAAACTTATCGGCATATAATCCTTTCGTGATCACTTTGTCTCTCTTCCAGGATTGGTACGAACGATAAGGCGCCACTGTGGAGAACCCTAGGACAAGTATCGCAGACCGATGTCGAAAGTCAAGATCACCGGCCGTTCTGATCGTGGGAGTTTGTTT
Source organism: Thereva nobilitata (assembly GCA_963855945.1). Taxonomy (NCBI): domain Eukaryota; kingdom Metazoa; phylum Arthropoda; class Insecta; order Diptera; family Therevidae; genus Thereva; species Thereva nobilitata. The sequence continues at coordinate 5,924,232 of OY979696.1, forward strand.
TGTAAATTAATGAGAACACGGTTTCCACATACTCGTCCCCCCCCCCCCGCCCGCGTAGCGTTAACGGAAAGTTACCATTTCACCTGTCTCGGCTTCACGCCTGGGTCACAACCGAAGATAGATATCGACTTGTTGGTGCCGTTTAGCTTGAAGTGTTTTCGTAATCGTTTGATTACTTGGTGTGGGCCTTCATATGGAAGTTCGAATAGATTCCGAACGCGGTCGACTCCTATGAATACGAGATCCGCCCCCTCCAAGGCTGTCGTGATATAAACATCCTTTTGGACTGGCCATCCAGGATGGGTTGCCTTGAGGTTCTGCATATGAGAACGAAAACGAATGAGGAATTCTGAGTTTGTTGAGTCAATAAAGACATAAAACAGGCGTTCTTCGGAAGTCCTCAGAAACAGCTCCGATTTTGATGATTTTTTTTTTAAATTTTTGTTTTTTTATATTATTTAAAATCAGAAACCTTTTGAAGTGGGGAAATAATTATTTATTTTGTTTAAACATTATTCATGATATTTGTACAGGGTGTATTGCATAAAGTTACACAACGGACGGCTGTGAATAGGTTTTGGATAGACGAACAAAAATTCGTATGGGTGGGGCGGGCAAAATCGTAACGGTTTAGCCGCTAGGGCGTTTTGAAATTTCTTTTCTAGAGTTTTACATATAACCCTGTTTTTTTGTAGTCTTAAAACCTATTTTCATGAGTAAGGCCACGTTCACATGGGCTGCGTGCCGCACGACAAAAGCTCTTAATGTTCTCTGATTGGCCAGGAAAAAATATCTGTCTCGGCACATGCTCTCTCTCTTGCACAGCATTGCTGCAAAAATCATGCAAAGAGGAAATCTCTTATCCATGCGGCAAAATCACGGAACTGTCAAGTTGAAAATTCCAAAACCGTATTTTTCTTAATTTTCTTTTTTTGTCACTTTGTCTTTCTTTATATTTAGTTATTAGTACTATTGCACTCCTTAACACAATTTTTTTTTATTTTTAAAGTAATCCATTTCACTTTTTCAAAATCACAAAACAGCTGATTTTTGACAACCAGCAGATGCACCCATGTGAACGAGGAGACGCAGGCATGCGGCAAGCTTTTTGCAGCATGTCACGAAAATTTCCGAATACTACACGAAGGCAAGCCGAGGCGAGCTTTTGCCGTGCGGCATGCAACCCATGGGAACGCGGCCTAAGTTATCAGTGTACGTAGAATACTCCCACCTATCTAAAACTGTAAAAGTCAATGCCCTACCCATCAACTTCCAGAGCCATAAGTCATCAAAGTCAAAAATTCGGTTTTTCTTAATTAAAATTTCAACTAAAACCACCTTTTTATCCAAAAAATAGCTAGTTAACTAATTTTTTTTTTTGTAAAATTGGAAAGCTTGGATAATATCCTCTGAATAACGTCCAGAGAATTTTTATCCTACGGCTTTTATTTTTGGAGTTATAAGCAATTTGAATGCTAAAATTGGCCCTATTCCGTCTTTTTTAGTACTTTTTCACCTAAGCTTGGCAATTTTAACATCGAAATTGCTTTAACTTTTGATTTTCGACTGGAGAAAGGATACTTCGGTTTCGGACTTAATGGCACTATATATGTATTTTGAGGTCATCGGTGTAGAAGAGATGAGGAATATTCTCTATTTTTTCAGATAAATCTGAGATGCAAATATTGAAAAAGAGGGCCTAAAAGGCTGCCCTGAGGAACACCCGAAGTTGCGTCAATTTCCTTTGACAGAAATCCTTGGAATCTAATAACCTGTGATCTTCCTTCAAGAAATATGTTTATCCAGCCCAATGGAGGTCCTGAAATTTCAAATTTTGTTAGTTTTGCGATTAAGGTACGATGGGGAACTAGGTTAAAAGCCTTGCCGAGCTCGGTATAAACAGCATTAATTCGTTGACCGTTCTCCATTCCACATAGCACTTCAGAGATTAGAGACATAAGGTTAGAAGTGGTCTAACGCCCTTTTCTGAAACCATGTTGTTGTTCGTTAAGGTGACAAGTTTTTCGAAACTTTACGGATTGATGGTAAGATGGCAATGCCTCTGTAGTTGTCCACCGATTGCGTATCGCAAGCTTTATGACTAGGCGTGAGGTAGGATTTTTTCCATATTTTAGGAAACTCTCCTAGCGATAATGATTTGTTAAAGATAAAATGGAGGGGAAACAAGACCAAGACCAAGAGCAGCGCTGCAAGAAAATTGCGGGTAGATTGTCTGGATCGTGACCTTTATTAATGTCAATTATTTAAAAACCGGTCATTATATCGTCAACGGACACGGATAGATTGTTACACAAGCCTACAAAACATAATTAGGTTATAACTTCACTGCCTATTGCGTTCAAATAGAAGAAGTGGTATTTAAACGTTAAAACTATGTGCAGTTTACTAGTACTCTCACCTAAAAAATTTTGGTACACATTACTAATTTTAACAGTTTGTTTTTATCATTTCGTTAATGATTAACGTTTTCAATCGAAATTTTCGATATGTTTTCGTCAAGGAGAGGGTGCTTATAACATTTGCGGTGAATATGTAGTGAAAAAGTGTCGAAAAACTAATCTGAGTTTGTGAAAAATTGTACTTTGCCTACTTTAAGAAACATATTAAGGACCTTACCAAGCCATAGACTCCAAATACGGGTTGCAAATTATGTAGTGAGCATTTAAGACAATGGGTTAATGGAAAACGTCAATTAAAGTTTGGTGTACCCATGATTTGGAAGGAACCACAAAATCACGAGAATGATTGTTATTTTTGTGCCGTCAAATCACAAGGTGTTAATCGAAAAAATGACATACACTGACTTGGAGTCCGCTAAAAGGTCCATGCTCCACTCAGCAGATGCATCATTTCCCATTTTTAAAAACTCGACAGATCTATTGGATACTGAAATGGATACTATTAGCACCTCACAGGCCAGCACTGAAGTTAGGAGTGATAGCGATTTTGAGACAACATTGCGCACGTCGGAGCCCTTACTTTTCACCCAAGCAGCATTGAACGATCTGATGCGAGAGTTAGACCTTTAAAAAGAACGATCACAACTATTTGCATCCAGACTTAAAGAAAGAAATTTACTTTCTACAGGAACGAATATCACATTTTATCGCAACCGAGAAAAAGAATTTCTTCAGTTTTTTAGTTGTGAAAATGATATTGTTTTTTGTAACGACATTGGTGGTCATAGGTTTCTATTGAATGTTTCTAGAACTGTGTCTTTTATAAACGGTCATTTTTCCCAAAAATTTGCCCGTGTCCTCTTATGCTATTTCACAAAAACTACACGTAGTATAAAAAAACCACTTAAGTCATGGCGGCACCAAAACCATTGTTGACCTGTGTTATCTATAAGAATTGAAGTGTCAGTGTACGTATCAGTTTGATCAGTATTTATTGAAATGGAGTTGGGGCAAAAAACTTCGCTGAATTTATCAGCAAACTTGCTACAGATTTCTGGGGGCACGAGGTTTGTTATGTCCATATGTATATGGTCGAATCTATTATTTCGAAGCTTAAAGACTTTAAATGGAGATTTGACGAATAACCTGGCAGTAACAGCTAGTCGGAATTGAACGTTGCACCTGTGAAGTGGGTTCGCATGAGAAGCTCCAGATGTTGCCAAGAGGATTCTATCAACATACAGTCTGACGTAAGATATTTGGCAGGGCTGCTTAGAGAGAATTTTTGTTAGCCTAACCGATTCGCCTAGATAGATCCTCTATACCTTTGAAATGTTTCTTCTGTGATTGTTTCTTTTTGGCTCGAATGGAAAGCACGTATTGTTGTAATAGAATACAATGACTCTACTCGAGTTGTTTGTTTTATCCTTAATTTATTAATAACCACCTCTGGTAAACTAATGGTTGTATACCAATCAATCAAAATTATTTGTTTTATGAGCATCTGAAGAGACTATAGCCACCGCTTTTTCTGGAGAATAGGTGGCTATATGTTTCGCGACACGAAAAGTTTGTGGTATATGGTACGCCGCGGAAGATTCACATGGTCGATTAGCATGTGTATTCAGGCTCATAGCCATGTTTCGTCTCCTGAAATGTAGGTATACACGACATTTGAAGATTCATGGTTGGATTTAAGAAAGTGCAAAGCCCTAACGCACGTAAAATAGATTGATTAAGCCCGAGCACGCCTATCTTGAAAAACATTTAATTTTTCGATGAAAGATTAAAACATTTCAATGGCATTAGAGTTCCGCCATTCTCCACTGTATGAAATATGTACAAACTTTTTAATTCATCTTACCTAATTCAGCCGATTATGAACAAATGTTTCAATTTTCTAAAACTTTCAAGAAAGTAACAATTTAAACTCGACAAAAGTCTCCACTTTTAATAATTTCCTCCTTTTTATTCACCATTATAAAAAAAAACGGAAAGTGTTTATTTTTTTTCATTATTTTTTGCATCATAATCACTCAATTCCAAAGTTAATTACTTAAAATGGTTAACAATGATTTTCGCGTGCAGCAATTTCTTTATTTCAAATTTATTAATTCAAAGAGTGCATTAGCGGTACAATTAAAACGCGTCGCGGATCTAATCACCTTTTCACCATTTAGAGAAAAGGGAAAGTGCAATTATATTACCGCAGGCGGTAGGTAGCCATAGAATGAGATGAAATTGCCATAGAGAAAAAAAGTGCAACAACCTAATAACTACCGAGACTGCCACCTGCAAAACCTTGCTGCTGCCTAATGCGGTAAATGCGCACATAATTAGCTCTGGTCTTTTCTTACATGCCATGCGCGCGAGTGGTATAAACATTTGCCTACGGGGGGCGTAAGTAAAAAGCCTGAATTAGACAAATTCATCAATGTGCCACGATAATTTTTGTGATTGTATTGTAATTGCCATTGGAAACGGACAAAATGGATCGGCAGCGATTTTGAATTCTTTCCCTCGATTTGACTCCCATACAACTAAATAGTGTCGTCCACCTTCTTCAGGTATAGGTTCCGCGCGGCTCTACTCCGTCCGTCATAGAGCACCTTTTCATGCTGCATGAAGCCATTACAATGAAAATTGCAAAAAATTACAAAAATTGCAAAAAACCAAGGCAATTTTTCCACTTTCATGCATCAAAGTTGCCACACGATGATGGCCGTGATGGTTTTTCACTTTTAATCAGGAAAAAGAGCAAAGACCGCCAGAGAAATGCAAAACGAGGGAAAAACGATGCAGTCGCCGCGCGGTGCAACGATCCCGCATAGCGCAATAGAAAAGTGCAAGTGAATTTTTTCTGCAGTGTATTTTTCGCCATTAATAATTCAATTTCGCTGCTTTACGAGAGCGCGTTCAGAAGATGCGAAGTCAACTGCAACTTCCTAACAGAGGAAGTTGTCGGGATGAGTTGCAGTGCTGCATACCGACACACGGGAAAAAGTTAATGAAATCTGAAGTAGATGAATTGCGCCCGGGGGCGGCCGGGGGACGGGACGGCGGCTCGCGATGGTGCATCGGTGGCAGCTTTTGCTGCATTTAGTGAAGCGCAATAAACTTGCTCGTGAGTTCAATGTTGATGAACTTTGCGGCTACTTTCACTCGGGAATTCTCATTTATGAAATCATAGAAGCGTAATAGAAAAATTATCGAACCGCTTTTAAAGATTATGATTTCATTTTGCTTTTTGCTGCCTTTTACGTAAAACAATAAAAGAAAGTGAACATTACACGAGCGGTTTTTGTTGTGATCGCGAATTCTTTTTGAGAGGCTTTAATTAAATAAACACCGACTGGCAGCTGACCAATGAATGACCGCCAGAAATGTCGTAAATCAACAAATGGTTTAAACAATTCCTATGGTTGCACTATAAGCTATGATCTGCAATAATATTCGTCACCGAAAAACGTTTGTTTTGGACTTAACCAAGTTTAAATATTGCAAATTAAACGCAACTGAAACATCTGTTAGTGGGTTGGAGCCACTCCACGGCTTTGCTGATGACGGTATTCTGCTTTACTCTTACGCCTTTGTCAATATAAAACAAGCCCGTGCCAAATCTTGTCTTCATGATCGTGAACTGATGTCCATTTCAATCAACCGGGAGATCGAATTTATTCTCGAATTCAAGAATCGTGTCGAATTTGATGGATCACATATTCCAAATCTCCAAAGAAAGATTCCTTAAGAGATGCAAGTTCCTCCCTCCAGGGTGAACCTTCTGGGTCTAATATTGGACCCAAAACTAAACTGGAAATCGAATATCGAGGAAAGGGTAAATAAAGCCTGCATAAGTGCATAGCCTTCCACTCCTGTAAAAAAATGTACGACAAGAGATGGGGTTTCAAGCCAAAGATGGTCCTGTGGATGTACACTGCTGTGGTACTTCCAATTCTCACTTACATGTCGCTGATATGATGGCTAGCGCTGAGGCTGGACTGAGCTGTTTGTTTCACTGATAAAATTCTATGGGAAAAATGTTCGCGCGAACAAAGTTTGTGTCGTGTGGACGGGCCACTAGACGCCGACAAGCGAATAAAAAGTTATTGGAGAATATAATAATCAAAAACTATTTTAAGTAAATTTTTGTGAACATACACTCCGCGACAAAAGTTTGAACTCAAGTAGAAAAATGAGAACCGGTTAAGATGGGATGTGGGATGTACTGACCCTAATGTAATTTTGTAGAATTCCGGGTTGATTTTATGAGGTAATTATGATTTGGTTACCAACTTTTACTAATGTTCTAAGAAATAAGGAAACATTTATACCTAGTTGGGTTGTCGGTTTGACCCATTCGGTCCACACGATCAACTTCCCAATATGACGCATACAGAATAAAAGGTTCGACCGAATGTTATGAAATTTTTTTCAGTTTTCGTTAATATGCTTCGATCGGCATCTCAAAGAAGAAGATATCATTTTTGATTTGCGCAATATCGTACAGGTACAAAAATCACGTACGTCTTTTAAACATTAAACGACTCGACCGAGTTTTATAAAAATCTTCGGATCATATTTCCTTTAATACGCTTCGTATGACATCTCAACGAAGTCTATATCTTTTTTGGTTCCTGCGATATCGTGCAGGAAAAGAAGACCACATACGTACGCACACTCACACACATACTTCTTCTCAAATTTATGCTTAAAAGGCTATTGGGACCTTGAAAAATGAAAATATTATGAAAATTAAGCAAGTGAAGGTAAGAAAAATGAAAGAATTTCATTCCACGCTGTCCTTATTGCATTCTGGAGACACAGATGGCCACTCCAGTTCCACTACGTTATTGGCCCTAAATCACTCCCCAATTATCCTAGCGATGTGAACTGCTATATGGTCTTGGTTGAAAATACATGGTTATCCTTCCTTTATTTGTTCTACGTCCCCGGTACCGTACTCCTGTCTGGGTTCCATCGATGAATTTAACTTCACTGGCCCCTAACTGAAGTGGTGCCCTATATCATTATCCCTCCTTCCCGTCGGTGATGTCGAGTCAAAACTTCCCTTCCTTCCGTAAATCATGGAAATAATATAGGTATCCGTCCGGAACATCAAGGCAGAACCCTTTTTCATCTGAAAATATAACTTGGATCCACTCTTCCGTCCAGGCCGTGTGAGTTCGAGCAAATTCCAAATTTGTGTCTAATAATAGTCGGCAAGGTTGTAGAACTCGTCAGTGCTTTAAAATCCTCGGCACAGCGCGCAAACTTGCATTTACTCCGACATCAGTTCCAATTTCACTGGGCGCCATGGCTGAACTTGGCGCTGTTCGCAAGATCCTACTCCTTTCTCTCTCTGTTGTCGCCCTTGGTCACCTTGGCATCGGCTTCTTCCCTGTTCCTAAGCAAGTTATTGATGACTCGAGGGCTTCTACCCAATCTAACAGCGATTTGCCTGTTAAAGTACCCTTTTTCTTTCGACGTTTTGATTGGCTCGATTAGAAAATTGGAAAATTTAAGTTCATTGTTCTTTGCCATTGGTCTTATAGACTCCCACGACAATAGAGATAGAGTCCATGACTCACGCCACATTCGTTTAGTGGACAAATCATTTTTACCTTTCCTCAGGGGCCTGAACTTTCTAACAGAAAGAGAAAACTCACTTGGGATCTAAATTTTTGTTGGACCCCCCCCCCGCTTATACATTTGTAGTTGTTGCGCCAATGGTCGTCATCAGCGTGACCCTTAAAAAGGGATCACTCGAAGGTCCTCACCAGAGCCAGAACAGTCTCGCCATCTAACTATCCAGCTGCTATCTCTCCTTCCAATTCTTTCCCTTCATATGCTGCTTTGAGCATTCTTAATTGCCCCAGTTTCTGGTGGATGGCTTTCAGCGCCACTTCTACTATTCTTCACATCCTCCGGTCATCTGATCCAGGATGCTCTCCGGTGTTAACCGCACCTCTGCTGCATGTTCCAGGTTCTCCGCAAAACTTGGGCCTTTAAAGAGGAAATGTCATGTCACATCCATGCCCCTCCACTGTCTCTCTTTCCTCTTTACCATGTTCCCTTATAACCCACTTCACAACATTTGGTATGAGTCATAAAGATATAAACTAACACGAAACGGCTGTGTCGTGTAATAACCCTGTACTATCAGGGATAGCTTCTTGAGTGAATGGTTGCGTACTAAGTCAATATGCGGGGGGCATAGATTTTATGCCAGGAACTTTAAACGCTCCGCTTTTAAAACGCCCCTCTTATTATTTCTACATCCTTTGGCATTTATACTGCCTGACCACTATTAGCCCAGTGAACTCAAGCACTCAGGAATTGTGGTACGCTCAATCTGGCTTACAGCCATTCCGTGTTTAGTTTATATTTCTGTGGTACGAGTCTATGGTACGCTGAGCCAGACCTATATCATACAGTTGGAAAGGGTCCAAAAGACGGCAACAATCGGCGCAATAGGGGCCATGAGAACAGGGCCCTGGAGAAGGGATTGGATGAACGGGGAAGTCTTGAGGAAATCCGATATACGGATTCACCGAAGGCTCCAAGAAGCCAGAGAGCATGGGGCGAGGGTCTATCTAGAGACGATTAACAGTTCGCTGTATTGGTAGCTCCCACTGCACAGCAGTATCTTTCAACCCGAGCTACTGGCAATCCTGAAGTCCTACCAGATCGAACCTACACAAGGATGTAGCATTGGAATTTTCATAGATACCTGCGCGGCTTGGAGACCGAGATGGTTGGCAGCAATATGAGGGGACCTTAACTTCATTTTTGACTACCACCTGTTGCTAGCCACCCACGTACGTTAGCATTGAAATCCCTCATAAATACAACCACTTTAATTTTAATCTGTAACTTTCCCCGACTAGCATTTAAAGGAGGCATGCCTCATGCAGCGTGTGGGCCCCATGTGGAATGCCGAAAAAGTGCTTCCCTTAAGATTCCTCATGAGCACCATACAAAAGGAATCTCTGCGATACTGAAGTGCGGTATGCCCTAGCAGTTTCTCATAAGGGCCCTAAGAGGCAAACCTCGTTACAAATGAAATGGGGCAATCCCAGCATTACGTATTCAGAAAGTTTTTTAAAAAGTTTTAAACTTTAGTTTCACTCATACAAAGCTTTAGTTTTTGTTGTTGTCTTGCTTCATATTTCAGGCAATTATGTTGATGACCGCAAAAGTTGTCATTTAGCATACACAATAGACCGGTTCCTGTTCGATTGTGGAGGTCAAGCAGCATTGGACCTGATTAGTACTCAGTTGGGGGACCGCTTGAAAAACGACGTTTAGTAGATCTTGAAAAATCTTGAACAGAACAAAAATAGTCATCAGCAATAGTTTCTAGCAAAAAACACATAATAAAAGAAAAATGTCGGAAAATTGGACGGAAAATGTCGGACGTTATTCTACGCTATCAAGTCTTTTATTGAATTAATTTTAAGGTCGTAAGCTAAGAATTATAACTTATAATTTATTATTTATAAGTTATAAAAATAAGGATAATTATTTCATGTTTTCAAAAGCAAAATTGATGTGCTTGTACTACAGATTAATTGACTCACCAGGAAATAACCCTTTACCGAGCCTTAATTGTTTCAATAAAGTACAAAGCGCGCACCCATGGCTAAAAACTTTCAATTTCGTTTGGGGAATTTCTAGTTCATTGTTTGCCAATCTCTTCGCACCGTGGTGCTTCTTCACATCCTACGTAACCCTAGACTGGATGTTGGCGCTTCACTCAATGCCCGTCAAATTGAGTTGTTATTGCCAAAGCAGCCGACCACAAAAGCGTAGATTAACTAAAAACCAAAGAGATGACAACCGTAAGTGTTAACGGATCGGAAAAAAGTGAAAATACTTCCACGGCTGTGGTTGCCTGGTGGCGGCACGGCTGCTTCACTACTTCACTCCATCATTGCGGAGTATTGACGGCCCCATGACAGTGCCATTGACCGGCAGCCGCAGGAAGGAAAAGTATTTTCTGCCGCAAATTGAAATCGCAGTTCGCTAATGATGTAACTAGGCACGGGCTGCGATTAGAGCTCTAGCAACGAGAAAAATTACCGAAGACCCAATGAATGATGACTGGAGGTCTGGGAGCCCAGCACTGATCGCGGCAATTAGTCAAACGGGTTAAATTCGAGAAGCAAGTGCCGAAGACCACTGGGGAAATTGAATCATGAATGGTCATTAAGGCAGCTGAGGTCTCTTTTAAGTTTTCGAAAAAAACGCAACATTTTGTTTCTAATTGAACTGTTTAAAGTGAAATCCGAAATAATGATCGATCACATTTTAAAAGTTTGATTGGAATTGTTTCATAATAGAAAACGTTCGGATACACTCAAAAAAGAAAGCCAGCAACAAGTTCACAAATTTTCCATCATGGAAATCATGGTCAACTATTAGCAGGTTTTGAAACTCTCCGATCGGCAGCAAACCTCTAATCGAGAAACCATTAAGGTCTTATCGTGAAATCTTTCGAAGTCACTAAACCATTCAGCCAAGTGTAAGTGAGCATGCGCTAAGCACTAGAAATGCACAATTCGCAACACACAGTGCACAAGAGGAGTCAAAAACCTGAGCAGTGCCCCTAGCACACAGCACTCGAGCCAGCAGCCTCATGTACTGGTTCTTCGGGGGATCTGTGTGGTTTCTTGCTCTATGGCAAAACTCGAACTTCAGCAAAAAGAAAATTCGACTCCAGGTAAGAAAACACGAAAATCAAGAGTAATGACACTGGCATTAGATAGAATTCCATTAGACAAAACGAGTCATGAACGACCAGGACCACAACTGCACCAGGCTTGGATCAGAGTGCAACTTTCTCTATGAGAATAACGAGTTTTCTGCCGTCGCGGGCACATTTGGTGAGGATTGAAAATTATTGATTTTTTGTGTTGCAGAATAATAATTAAAAAAAAATTGTTTGGCAGTTTACATAAAAATTCCGAGCTTCACAATACTCGTAATCGTGTAATCGTCCTGGTATTAAAAAATTTGTGGTCAAGGAAAGAAATGTTTAATCGTTTTCGGTTATGCGCGATGAGGAAATTTTTACGCCAGGTGTGATCACTGACCACATGTGCGTTGTTGGTTTGGGTTTAAGCAACCACTATCAGCTAACAGCATAAAATTTTTAATATTTTTATTGAAGCAATTCACTTAATACTATGGAAGCTGTATTAGCTTGGAGTTTTATATTTGTCATTAACGCTTGAGGATATTCTGATTATATCGAAAAACTTATTTCGAGTATTTGTAACTCTTCAAGCAAGTCATTAATTGCAAGTCGAATTGAGTCAATGCTTTGAGCCGTGTATCATCAGCCTAACAAGATAGGGTGCGTTCGATTCTTACAAAAATACCACAGAATGAACTCGTATCGTACATGGATGGCCAGAGGTAATGATTGGTGCCGAGATGTTTCGGAAGCTGCTCCGCAGAACCGTCAGTTATAATCAACTACCAGCCCTATTCTGCTTAAATGATAACTAAGCTAATAGGGGCCCGTCAGGAGATCTCTTATTCTTTTTAACTCACACCTATTGAGCTTTAACAGTTTGCCCGCTTTAGCCATTTGAATGAATCTTTTAGCTTGACGGGCACACTGCGTTTTTGCCCAGCTATGAAGAAATATCCGGCCAACCCAATTCTTGATGGCCGATCTTACGTAGCAGCTGACTAAGCTGCAGAAAGGTCCCTGACCAACAAGTGATGAGTTTGCCCCTATTCTTGCCAGGCCATCGGAAATTTCGTGGCATTAGATCCACATCAAAGTAAAATTGTTGTTACTGCTGCGGGATGTTAAGGGATAGGAAACAATCCAGAACAGTTTTTAATGACACCCTGTGGAATTTAATGGCAAACAGGGCAGCTTTCCTGTCAGAGCAAATAACCATGTTAGAGCTATTTGGAGCTCTATTTATACAAGTCTGAGCATACGCCTGAATGGATAGTATCTCGTTTTGAAAAACATTGGGAGTGGGGCCAGGGTCCATGCATTTTTTTACGCTTGGGCGTACAGGCGTACTTATATAGCGTACTAGCTGGGACCCGGTGCGCCTATGCTGCTCCCAAAAGCCAATAGTACTAATCAGGTGATTTGGCAAAATTCTTCCGCCATATTGGCCCCACAATTTTGAATAAGTTTTGATCATAAATTCGTTATTTACTACCTTAAAAACTCCCATATACCGATTTTAATTGGAATCGGAATACAATTCGCAAACTCGCCGGCCATATGAGTGCGGCCATTTTGAATTTAAATTTTGATCATAAAGTCGTTATTTGCGACCTTAAAAACCCCTAGATACCCACTTTCATTGGAATCGGAATAAAATTGGCAAATTCAACCATATTTCTGCGGCAATTTTGAATTTCGGTCATATTTCGGCGGCAATTTTGAATTTCGAAAATCGGGCTTCGAGGTGCATCATAGGAGACCTCCACGGAACTTCATGCAAAAATTCAAAGCTCTGTGATGATTTTCAACGAAGCTCTCCATGACAGCGCCATCTAGGAGTGGCTTTAGAAAGTAATAAAATAGCCTATGTTCTAAGTTTGAATGTAAATAGCACATGGTTAAAATTTCATTAAGATCGGTTGCACGGTGTAGGAGCCTATAGCGATCATACATACACACATTCATTTTTATATATATGCGCCCGGTTCTACTATGACCGACTCCTGCTCCAGGTTTGAAAATTGAAAAATTCGCCAGCCATACGGGCATGCACGCTTCCGCTACAGGTACAGCAATTTTAAAAAGGCTCCGCTATAGAGGTATGCACGCCTCTGTATTCGTAATCGATCATTCCAAACTCGACTGTCCCCCAACTAAGTACTAACCACGTCCAATGCTGCTTGACCTACGCAATCGGACGAGAACCGGTCCACTGAGTATGCTAATTGCAATATAGTTAACAAGATAATTGCCCGTTTTCTTCATCCCATACATTTTTTAAAAACCAAATTGTGCTCCCTTTAGTCTAGAAAAACTATGAGCGTACCAAAATGGCGTGTACATCCAAAACATGGCAGTTAATCTCTCATTCAGGGGATCCAGGGCACTTGTGGATCCAGGATTATGCCTAGATATTTAGCCTCCTTTGAGAAGGGAATAATTTTCGTACCATCTGGAGAAGAAGCCTTTAAATTGAGCTAACAATTGCTTTAATTCTATATCATAGACTCTTTGGGGTTGTCTTAGTAGTAGAGTGATTCGCTAAGTTTATATCTGGTAATTTCGAACTTAAACACCAACAACGCTAAGGTATATCCTCCATAATCGATGATGACTGAACCATTTTAGTGTTTTTCTTTTTTTTTTAATAAGGTGTCGGGTCACAAGTTCGGAACCGTCAATATAGTCTATTAGACTTTTGGCCATGCCTATACCATCGATTTGTTTGTTCCGAACAAGGTTACATTAAAAACGAGAACCTGCTGCCTGCTGTCGCAGGGTAGTGACAAAGAACGGCGTTCAGACTCATCCCCCTTGAGGCAATGCTTCTCCACTATTCCGAACATCCCTAGATGGTAATTTAGGGCGTCAGAGCCCACGAGTAACCTGGCATCTTCCTACTTCGCTCCTACACTTCTATGGGCGCGATACAAGATGATACCAGTCTAAGAATAAATCCCTTGGAGCTAACCGTGGTAAATGAGGACCACCAGATTTCGATATATTCCATCCGAGTCCGAACTTTTCGTCCACCTTTTTATTGCTTCGATTGCTAATGACTTGGGATCTAAACAACCCAGACCGATTGACCATACTTAGACTATCAAGGCTTCTTTGATAGTCCCAAACGAATTTTGACTTGGTTTTACAGGACATTGCCGCTCTGATTGCCCTTTGTTTATCAGAAAATATAAAATAAGGATAGCGTAGGTCGTTCTTAAATTCTCCAAGGTGCATGCCAACATATCATATAGGCTATGTGCACGGGGGCGGAGCTAGAAATAATTTAGATGCAAGCGCTCGATGTGAGCATCGCTGCAAATTCTGAACTACATTTTTCCAGTGTGCATTGTTGTTGCGGATGTGTCAAAATCAAAACAAACCCATGGTTTGAGGTTATGCTATCAATGTAAACGAATTAATTATTTTTGTATTATACGTCTTAATTGAAGAAAAAAATACTCAAAATAAATAATTTGCATGTACCTTTTATGCTATGCTATTTATATTATATGCACACAGCTACATTAAAAGATATTTGTTTATTAAAAAATTTCCCGGTATAACCCAATAATAAAAAGGGAGTTCAATTCTTTTCTCCGTCCCACTGGCGGCGCTGTAGGCTTCGTGCACATAGCCTATACTCTGCTTGAAAGACAGAAGCCAGAATGCCCAAGCAGAAACTGATCCGGACACCAACACCTTCCTCTTTCCTGACGCCGTCCATGTCCCATAGTCCATCCTTCGAATTCTTCTTAAAAAGAATCCAGAATGGCCAACATGCTTGCTATTGAATAACACTCGGCAAAATCTGCTTTCTTCCGCTCGTTATATTGGCGTAATAATCAAAAAATATCTAGAGGTATAACCAAACTAATTCGCAACTTTCCTCCACATCCATTTCATACATGTAGCAAATATTTCAGATAACTCGCATTTCTCATTTTATTATTATCTATTTCCAATACATCATTCAGCGGCACATATTTTATTTGCAATCAATTTTGTTTTTCCCATTTCTACAACATGACCAGACCATATCTCCAGCTGTCTTCCCCCTTTACTATACTAAGTATCATCCGCGGCCTTAAATTACAATTACGTTCCCAATGTTTCGCGTAATTTATGGTCAAAATAAACAAAAGTGCATCTATTACTGAACCTTGCAAAACAGCAGCATGTGTCCAGGTATAATGCTGCTATTTACGAGAATGCTGCATTCACTCTGTATAGTCCTCAACAATGTAGATCCAGCAGAATAGTTCTAGTGGTATCCTGATTGCTGTTCCATTAACAAATTGCTGCTTTCGCAATCGATAATAATTGATATTGACAATCGATGTAAATTAAGATCTGACAGCGCCAATGGTTAACATGTAGCCAAGGCATCGCGTGAGTTAGAAGCCGTTTGTCACACTTCTTATTACTTATTTGCAACTGTTGACAGTTTTTTCAACACTAGGCGTAATATTGTGTCTTATACTGTATTATTAGCTTAATTTTTCAAGTGGCCTATTGAAGAAGTCCTTCAGTTCTAATCTTGATAGTAGAAACTAGTCTCATCCTTGTAAGTTTTAAATTTCATCATCTAAATTAACGTGAATTATTCTATTCGTCTTTATTTTATGCTATTTAAGAACCTTCGACAATATTTCCGCCCGCATTTGTTGTTAGCATATCTTCTTATTTATTAGATCTTAATACGACGTACTTGAAGCACTTTCTCGTTCGTACTGTAGGAAATTTGGAGTCATTTCAATAGAAAGAACATATTTTCATATAAGTGAGTGTTATTTACATTAAAATAAGCTTGATTACAATGTAAGAATACTTCAACGTAAGATACCCCTAGAAATAATGACCAAGGTATAAAGGTGCAGTTCCACAGGCAAGCATTTTCTATTCGGACATAGAATGCAATTTTTCTTGGTTCCTGGAAGTATCATATGTGTGCAGCTGGTGGAGGAGTCTACCTACCCTGCTTATTTTTGTTGTTAGTAGATCTTGAGATGTCCTGCTTCGTCAAAAACCCTTAACCAGTTAGTCTACCAACAATTTCACGAATCTTAAATCTGAAAAAATTGGGTTTTCTCTATTTTTTTAAAGAGCTTGGCCAATATACCATCTTTCTCCAGTGCTGCACAAATATCGGTCGATTTATCCCACATGCCCTCCAAGTGTGCTTTAAACTGTAGCCTCCGATCGATCATCACTCCAGGTACCTTAGGGCGGGCTGTGAGTGGATAATCCGTTTCCCAACCTTGATCCTTAGCGAATTTGATTTCTGCTCAGCAAGCGTAAGCTCAGCCTTGACTTTATCTCCCAGATCGCTTAGTTCGCAAAGAATTCAAACTCTTCGCGGTCGTCTAACCACCGCTACCCCTATATCTCTGCGAACCCGATCGTAACTACTCCTTTCGGCACAACACATCGTTATACATTGTGATCTACAGGAGAGGGCCCAGGAATGGACCTCTGCGGAACACCGCATGTTATCCTGTACATCTTCGGCTCATCGACCGATTCACAATATAACGACCTATGCCTGAGGTAGTCGATTACTACTCGCACAAGGTACTTTTGTGTATCTTGTTTGATCAACGGCTCGACTCTTTTGCTCCATCTGGCCGAACCTTACTTTCGGCTGTTTTCTGGCCATGCTTTCATTCAGACCAGAAAGGGCCGGCTTGAAAATGACAATTTGACGAAAAGCTGCAATATTGATAGAATCCTTTCTTCATTTTTTAAGTCAATTGAGATTATAACCGCAACATCTGCAGTGATACTCACTTTCTTTGATCCTTTTTTGTAAGCGCTCCTTTTAATACATGGAACCAGGATGCTCCTTAAATGGCATGATACTATTGCCTTGTGGTTTTATCCAATTTTTAGATTTTGCTGAAAAAAACGCAACCATTTTCATTTAAGTTCTTCGAAAGCCCAACAAAACATTGATAGCCAGAACTAGCACTGAATCAGTCAACTCCATGGGTTAGTCACTTTCCGCACATGAGCTCAGGCAGGTTTCTAGAAGAAAGGGAGCCATTCTCTGTGACATTTATTTCTTCAATTGATCTACGCATGCTGGAAGCCAATTATTTCGAGCTCACACGCTAATGAAACGAAGAATAGTAATTAATTCAAGATAAGATGTTGGTTTTAGAGTTAGTTCTTCTTTGCGTACCTTCTCATTACCTTCTTCAGTTTTCTTAGATGCCTATCAACACCTTCACCTCAGCTCTCTCCACCTACACCAGCCTCTTTCTGAAGCCATCGTCTTTTACTTAGTTTCCTAGGGAGAAGTCAGGATAGCCTGTATTTTATGTTCCTGTAAGAGGGCTTTAAGTTTCAATTTCAAATCTTCACGATCATGCAGTCCGTTAGCATTCCCCATTTTAAAATCTCTTCCATATTACTGACTATTGTAGAATGTCCCCGCTAAAGATAATCTCCATTCGATCTCAGCTTCATTGCAGCACTTATGGCGTATTTCTCTATTTCAAGGTGGAACAGTATCAAATTAAGTTGTTTCCAACGATGCATTCAATGAAATGCGAATAGTCCATTGATAGAAAGGCAGGACTTCCGTTGTAGATTGGTTCCAGTGGAGTCTGGTATCTCGCGTTACCCTTAATATTTGGATTGATATGAATCGGTAGAGTTGGCTCTGTCAATTTCAAGAATTAACATGCAGAAATACGGAATAATCAAATTATTATTTCTGAGTGATTGCGAGAGTTACACAAACCGGTTGAGGAGGTAAGCAGGTTTGCGCTGATCCAAGATATAGTGAAACAGTCGCAAAAGCCTATACTCAAGACAGTCACTTAGAAAGCAACCTAAAACGGAGGAGGGAGGGGTGAAATATGGTCGAAATAGAATAACTTATTAACAAAACGTATACAGTCGTTAAACTTTCCTTAAAGTTTACGGGTGCAGGAAGAATCAAGAGAGGGAAATATGGAAATACCATGCATTAGGAGGGGTAGGAGTAAGGCTTTAAGAAAATCCATTAAAACAGCTCTTTTCCACAAGTTACACTGGTATCGAAGGGTCAACAGGAGCCTGTAAGTTTTAGCAACAGTGAAACTAATGGTATGACAGCTATTCAGAACTACTCCTGGTTGGTTGGTTCAAGTAGCGAGGCCCACATACTCGGTGCTGACCTGCAATTACCGCATTAGCGCCCTTTTGATACCACTCATTATCGTGATCACTAGGCTTGTTACGGTTTTTAGATCTACTTTGAAGCATTCAGGAATTGTATCAAGTTCGTTGGGTGCTCTGTCGCTACGTCTTCAAGCTCGTTCAGTACATGGCTGCCGAATGTACTGTGCCTGGCCCTAGTGCTGGACATTTGCACACGAAGTGCACAAAAGTTTGTTTTTCGTTTGGATCCTTGCAGCTACGGCATGAATGATGTATTGAATGGGATGCCCAATCTCGTTGCATGGTCTCCTATTGGCCAGTGTTCCGTATATACAGCTATAGCTCTAGCTAGGTTCGTGCAGGATAGCTTTAGCATGTTATCAGTTTTGTTTTCGTTGTAGGACCGCCATGTTATTTTGCATATTGTTAATCCTTGCGTTGGCCAAGGAAAGGAAGTGTAGACAAATATATCTTTTAATCGTATTGAAAGGGAGGTCTATCTCTTCCGCTGAATACGCATCCATATTCGAACCCTCCCTTGCCAAATAATCAGCTCTCTCCAGCCCCTATTCCTACGGCCTGGAACCCACACTAGGGTGACGTTTACATATCTGCTTATGAGTTCGAGCTCATCTCAGCATTCCTTGACTAGTTTTGATGAGATCAGGGTAGAATTGAGGACCAAGATAGCGGCTTGGCTGTCCGTTACCATCGCAATATTCCTTCTTCTAGAGTTGTCTTCTCTCGCTAGTTAACACGTCTTCCAAATTGCTAGCATTTCTGCTTGGAAGACACTGGATCCGTCTGGGAGCCGGGATTTTTTATGGCTGTATTGCATGATTCAGAAAAGACCCCGGTGCCTACTTTGAAGTTCATCTTTGAACCATCTAAGTAGATTACCGTGTCCATAATCTGCTAAAACGGGTCCGTTTTTCCACTCCCGTCTTGTTAGGACTACTCCTAGATTTCTTACTTCATTTAATGTTGACCAAAGGGAAACATGAGGTAAGACAGCAGCAAGCTTCTCCACGCACATAATCGTATATGGATTTGATCTATTGGCGCAGAGAGATAAAGTTGCATATCGGCTGCAAATGCACTTGTGCGGAGAGTATTCGCAGAAGCATGGCGTAATTGACGTTATCGAACGCTTTTGAAACACGCAAGGATTAAAGTGGCTATCAGGTTTTCAAGAAC
The DNA here is from genome assembly GCA_963855945.1 of Thereva nobilitata. NCBI lineage: Eukaryota > Metazoa > Arthropoda > Insecta > Diptera > Therevidae > Thereva > Thereva nobilitata. The sequence continues at coordinate 5,943,699 of OY979696.1, forward strand.
CTTTGCCAGAAATGGGGAAATACTGATAGGCCGAAAATCAGAGGGACTCGAGAAGAAGAGATGCTGCATGTTTAAAGCATGTTTGCAAGACAAGGGAAACTTTGATACAGTGAGGCAGGAGAATGTGAGAAAAAGTCGGGAATAGACGAGGAATAAGCATTTTTAGTCACTTTGGGTTTGATTGAAATTAGGGCAGTGATTATTTCGCGAGAATCAACGCAACAAAAACAGAAGCCGTCGAAAGAACCTGTAAGAGGGACCCTGGTCAGTCGCTTGGTTAGATATGAAATATTGGTCAAGACTTTCAGGACAAAGGCATAGAATGAACACCGAATTGGCGAAAATTCTTCCAAAAAGTTTTTGGTTTGCTTCGTTTGCGGCGACTAAATTCTAATAGGTTTAAAAAATCTTTTAGCAGAGGGCGAAATCTGGAAACCAAATCAAAGGCGTGGTGCTGCACACGTCTTCACGTTATAGTTTGCCTGTTACCACGATAACGATATCGGGACTAGTCTGGTTTTTAACAATTTAAGGTCGAACATTGGCCAAAAATTCTAGAACCGAAATAGACCTTCACGAAATGGCCACTTTTACAGAAAATATGTTGACTGCTTCCTTTCCAGTTATTGCGATTCTTTTCTAGATTCCATTACTAATTCATAGGAACCACTGCGATTTTATCGACAGTATCGTCCAGAAAACAAGTCCAAATTTGCGGAAAAAACCGAAAATTGAGCACTCCAATTTCGTGAAAATCGCCCATAAAATCAATTCGCTTACACAATCTGCAATTTATAGAAAAAAAGCGAAACGAACAAAAACAATTTATAACTTCAAACAAGCATTTATTTATTCATGAATTAAAATAAAAAGCGTAATATCAAAAAATTTTCATTTTTAAATTCCGTAAAGCGATTACAACGTAACCAGACGTCGTAATGGGGCGCAACTTATCAGCCCGGTTCTTCCTTGGCTGCTCCATCAGCTGTGACGAGCACGACTTGTTCCCCTCGAATCATGATTTGATTCACTTTGCGACTGCACTCGACGTACTTCCGGCTAAGGCTCTTGGTTTTCAGCGTCGGCACCTCAATGCCAAGATTTCTCAGTCTTTCTGAACAATCCATAGGTGGACCTGTGTAAATAAATTTAGGTATTTAAAGCCGGGTCAATTGGAGAATTCAAGTATTCGTGCCTACCGCAAATCGTTTTATTCTCGCTGTACTTGAACTTTCGTTTTTTCCATGTTTCGAAGGCGTCTCGTAGTAAGATGTTCCAGTGTTTGTCGAAGCAAATGATTTGTCCTGTGATAAAGCCTCTTACTCCCTTTTCTTTCCTGGTGTAAATTTTAACTCGAATTCCTTTACTCGCAAACTGCTGAAGTCCGCTTAGCGGTCCTCGATGCTTCTCCATCTGCTCGAAAATATTTCGTTTGTGGCGCATCTTTACGAGTCCGGTGCCTTTGATTGGCTCTGGAAAAAACGGTACTTTTAATATACGCCGGAAAGTATGCAAGAAATATATAAAAACCTTGATGTGGTAAGAATCTCCGCTGGGGTAAGCTGCTGTCAACAGTCGAAGACGATTGTTTCCGTCGGGCGCCTGAAGTAGACGGTTGCGGCGGTCCGGGCTTTGCACTGCCCTTGGTCCCCACATCAGCCCCCAATTTACTGAATGCACTCTCGAATGTCGCCAAATTATCGTAGATGGCCACTCGCTTTGCGACAATATTGAAATTTGGCGCGTAAAGTGCTGCGAGCGGGTCGAACTCTTCACTTTTTATGTCCAAGTTTTTGTCACAATTTGAATCGGAATCGCCGCCGCTACTCACACTTGGCTTTTTTAGCTTTTTACTTTCTTCCATGTTCGTAAATGCGCGTTATTAACACACTGTACTGCACGCACTGCATTTAATATTATTTTTTTGTAGAATCACTCCGTTATTAACCATATCTTCACAGTTATTTGCGATGAACCGGGCACACATTTCTCACTTCAGTCGACCTCATATTTGACAATTCGAACACCTGATTTTCGGGATTTTTTCAATGGTTCGTGACACGGCTTATTGGGAAATTATATTTTAGGAATGCCACATTTAAAAATATTTTCGTTAAATATTCCGAATTTTTGAATTTTTTGTTACAAAAAATTTCAAGTTTCAAGCATTCATAAAAAACTGATGGTGGGTGCCAAATTACAATTTCGAATTTGTTCCGAATTTAACTACCGGACTTCGAAATTAAAAATTCGCGAATTTTATTCGACAGCTAACAGGTGTTTATTTAATTACAGTGCTACGTAAAAAATTGAGACCACGTACCATTTGTGATGAAACTTTTACTTTCGATGGGTGCAGCCTTAGAATATAGAGCTACAGGAAGGGCAAGGCGTCACCAAGGGGGGCAGGGAGGGGCAGCTGCAAATCATCCTTTATACTACCAGCTCGTCATGTCGTTGGTCATGTCTAGTAGTAAGCTTTGTATGAGGGATAGAAAAGGTTTGCGGTTATGACTATCAGGAGCAGAGAGGGTGTTGAAGGAGATTGCGATGAATCCTGCCTTTGGACTCTTGGTTGTACGAGTTCGGAAATACAACAGACATTGTGCACGATGCGTAGTGTCCGACCGAAGGTCAGTTTTTGGCCGAAGCCGATGCCGATTGCTCGGCTCTTGCCATAACCTTCGGCCGAAGCTGAAGGTTCAATCACACTCAGACATCTTAGTACCTATACTGTCTTAAAAGTATGACAGAAACCTGAAAACAAAAAACATATTTCCCTTTTTGGTAATGGCCTGTCCAAACGACACAAGCATGCGTAGAACGTGCTTCTTCCCCATTAATTAATTTTATGTAATTTTGCAGAGGCAAGTATAATGACGTAACCAAAAACAAAATTTCACGACTCTGGAAAAAAGCACGCCCGTGCTTTTTGTGGTCGTAAAAAGCCACAAAAAGCAAGTTGAAGGCGCAAACATGCTTGTGACGTGTGGACGGGCCATACTGCGATGCGAATAAATACAAAACTGCGCACGCACTCGCAGGTAAATCCTTAACCTGTACATGTAAACTTAAATCTCTTTTCCATGGTGGGTAAGAACCATCTGGATATCTGTTTCGTAGTGGGTAGAACAATACAACTACGTTTTAATAGCACACACAATCTCTTCACACTTCCAAATCCTTTTGTTTTTGGCCGGTGGGGTGCCTGGATTTAAAATCTTCGGCTTCGGCCAACCTTCGGCTTGTTTTGCCGAGCCGAATGTGCGGCCGAAAGTGTGTTTTTGGCCGAAGCCGAAGCTTCGGTCGGATACTAACGATGCAGCGGGAGCATGAACAAGCCTTAAAGGACAAATATGGAGATGGGTAATACGAAAACTTGACATGGCAGACACGGAGGCGCACCGACATCTATCGAAGGAACTTCACACTGCACCAACATAGGCCTGTCGATTCTCGAACTAGCGCGTTTTGCGGGTAGGGTACCTGGTGCAGGATTGGTCGGAATTGACAGTTACGTTAATAATGAACAAAAAAACAACTCGTGTGCAACAAAAACAGGTGCAGATGAGGTGGTATTCTAACGTGGGGAAGCCTTTAGGGGGTTTGGAGGCACACAGCCAACCAGCCATGCCACGGGGGCAACCGTAGTCTCTTAATTGAGTACTAACCTTGTTCACCTTGTTGAGGACATCCTTATATAATATTCTTCTTCACCCCTCTTTGGAGCATAGGGCTTCCACAAAGCTTCTCCATCGGACTCTGTTTTGAGCTATTCTCTTGGTTTCAATCCAGGTTTTGTCAAAATTTTTGATTTCTTCCATTACTGTTCTTCTCCATGTATTTTTCGGTCCCTCGACACCTCTACTTCCATGCGGATTCCATTCAACTGGTCTTTTTGTTAACGCATTACTTTCTTTCCGTAGCGTTTGTCCTATCCACGTCCATTTTCAAAATTCTATTCAAATATTAATGTTATAGTTTCTTTTTTTACTTTAATAATTTTGCTAGAAATTACAGTTTATTTTTCATTTTCTTTCCAGACTTACAAAATATACAACATCAGCCAAATGTGTTCATAATAATTAAAAATTCACAATTGCACTGATTTTGAAAATAAAAACAAAAAACAACCACAAAATTTTAAACCACCTATACAACCAAAAGGCCAAAAAAAACGAAATCTTTACAAAAACAAGAAACATTTTTGATACAAAAAAATGCTTATAAATTGTACCTTTTTGAAACATATACGTCCTCTAGTGATAGATCTTATGAGATTTATATTTACAAGTAAATTTTAGCCAAAAACAAAAAACAACAAAACAAACAAAAAAGAAACGATAAAAAAAACACAACAGAGCAGAAACGAAAAATTAAAAATAATAATAAAAAAATAACGGTAAAGCAACAGAACAACGAGCTTTGAAAAAAAAAATAATACAAGTGCCTTTTCGAAAATTGTTTTTAGAAAGTTTATCCAAGACTTTATACACAACTTTTACACACAATTTTAACGAATGTTTGAGTCTTTGATAAAAATTTATACCAGAAAAGACTGAACGACAACAAAAGAAAAAGCTCAGATCGCAGACGCATAAACATTTTTTTTCTTATACCGGTTGAAGCTAAGACAGCAATCATTACCGAAAATAAGCTTTTTTGGGAGCTGTTGCAGAGGAAATTCTTTAAGACGGCCGAGGAGGAGGACTTTTCGAAAATTTTTAGTAAATTCGATAAGCTGGCATTAGCCACAGGCCTTCGAAGTGGCTCTGCCTTATCGGCAATGCCATTTATTGACGATTCGTTATTGTGGTGCCCCGATAACGATGGTCGAATGGTAGATATATCGGCTTGTTTACAGGTATGTAACTTTGCTTTTTTGTGTTTTTCGAAAATTCACAATCACTTAGACCATAGATAAACACATTTCCAAGATTAGAACCTATTAAATGATTTTTTTTAGACCAATTGGTGAGTTTAGTAAATGCTATGGTGAATTTTCGAATGTTTTTCTTTTTATTAATTACATATTGTTTTTTCAATTTTTCTTTATTAATTTCAGGATGCTGTAAATGGCGGAAACACTGCTCAAACCCAGGAAGTCGCGAGCGGGTCTTGTGAAATAAATTCGCTCGACCCGCTATGTAATGATTCCTCGGATGAACTTCTTCGACAATTAACTGAAAATTCTTTTGAATTAGACAATTTCCTTTCAGATTTTCCAGCAGAGGTTAAGGTAACAGTGAAATTCTCTTATATTGGACAGGTTTAAAACTAAAATTGTATATTTGTAGCAAGAAGAAAACAATAATAGCCTCAGTATACAGCCGGCATTGAATAGTAATCAAAATTTTCTTGCCTCATGTACAAATAATCAACAACAGCAACAACAACAGCAACAAAATGCAAATAATTTACTCATGCAAGCTGGAGTTGCATCGAGCTCCAGCAGTCAGCAGCAAGTAACTAGCGCTGAAACTGCACTTCTAGCCCTTGCTGCCACTGTTTCCGCCAGTTCTGCTATATCACAGCAGAACAACAGATCCTTTAATCCTGCCAATAGATTCTCAATCGCTGCCAATCCTTTACTAGCTGAGAAGCTTCTATCACCAAACATCGGAGACCTAGAGAGCCTGACGATAGGAAGCCGGAATGGTAGGCCGCCAGATATTAAAGGTAAGTTGGAATGAGTTGTTTTATTATTGTTATGTTCTAGGAGCAGCAATAGGATTTCTGCCACCATGGGGGAATCCTAAATGATATTGCCTTTCTTGGGCTTCTTGACTTCAGTAAGGAATTTGACAATGTTAGCCATAAGCTTCTAGAAACTAAGTTAATAGACATCATGAGATTTTCATTCGCCTCCTTAATTCGGGATTACTTACATAATCGATCTAAAAATATGGCTACAAAATTCAATTTCGGGATCCTTTACCAATTACGCGCGGTGTTCCGCAAGGTTCCATACTAGGACGGTTTCTTTTCAGTATATACACACGGTGACGGCGAAAATGCACTAGTTGATCAGCCTCGTGCGTGTAGTTGCGTAATTCTGTCCAGTGCCCACTTGTTTGAAGCGAGGTGTTCTGTTTTGTGAAGGACGAGAACACCGACCTTAATGTTCTCCGAGGTTTTGAGCCACTTTGGTGGATGCTGAAGCCTGAACAAATACTCAGAACTCTGGGATCTCCAAAATTTTTGTTTAAGTCGTTGCAGGAGATTCCATCTTTTGAGCATAGAGATAGAGGACGCGAATTTAGGCATACTTCTTCGAGTTAAAAGGACCGCCATACCCTCATAAGTAACAATAGACTCGGCAGTACGTTTAAGAAGATATGTTTTTCTCGCTTAACGGATTTGTAGGATTTAATTAAGGAATACACGTTTACACTAATTACCACTTGCAATTTAGTATCTTTCACTAATAATTTGTATTTATCGCCTTGTGATTCACTACTTATTACCACTTTTCCGCTTTAGGTCACTTTGATTAATTAGAACACTTTCATCACTTTTAAAATCAAAGCGGGCTCTAGGTGCCGCTGCCTCTGCATTTATATATCCAAGCTCCTCGCTTATCCAAGTTCTAGATCTTTCCACCACAGTCTGGAGGCCCTCTATTACTGGAACATTCTTTTTCTAGAAATTTGGAGAAGCTTAAAGTCGCCAATTACCGTTCGTTCAAATTCTAACTAATAGATGGCGCGAAGTTAATTTTCTGCTTAAATCGTTGCAAATTGCAGCCCGTTACAAATAATAATTCGTTGAAACTCTAATAGATGCCGCATAAATCATCACAATATTTAATGAACTTACCCCGGCTTCCCATAAGCCACCGAAGTGGGGAGAAGCTAGAGGTATGAAGTGCCAGGATATGTCTTGCAAGAGTGAAAGATCTGCGGTTTTGTTCCAGTGGCTCCCAACCAATACTACCGTGACAGAACACTAACTTCAGTGATCGAACACGAGATAGATTTCTCGCTTAATATGCATAGAGGCGATGGTAGCGAATATTGTAAAGGAAATTGTAAAGAGGGAAGACAAGAAGAAAAGAAAGTAATTTAGGTCAACCATGCCGCGGACTGGATTCGAACCACGAACCTCTGGGATGGTAGTCGCTTGCCTTCCTTTGGAGCTTGCCGAGGATGCGTTGCCCACTCCCCACGCTACGCCTCTGTGTAGGCGGTTAGTAATGCAGCCGAATTGGAGGAAACGAGGGCTAACATAGGTTTCTATGGCAATAAGTACGCATTCGGCTAGAGATGAGATTTGAAGCTATACCTAAAGCTGGCTTCCCACGGTGCGCGACCAGCACGAACGACCTCGGGCCGCACCGCACCTTTGAAGTTACCGACTCGCTGCGCATCTTAGGAACCGCTACAGACTTGCCTGCGCCTTCACGGACGACACTCTTCCCATGGTGCGCTGTCCGCGTCTGTCCGCAATATCGCGCACCGTGGCAAGCCACCTTAAGGTGCACTGACCAGTGGTAACATTCGGCCAGAACGGAATAACATCTATGGTAGAAGGCGGGGAATGGCACGTAGTATGTGAAATTATGCACGTGCTCTAACTATTTCGGACTGATGCAAGTGCGATGATAACCTCCTAGTGGTAGCTATCCTATCAGAGAGGATATGGTAATATGATCGGGAAATCCCTTGCAAGTAAGATTGGCGTGAGGCCTCACCTAATCACCTAAAAAAGATTCTATTACGGAACGAACAACATCCTTCGGATACCGGAACAAACGACGATCTGATGACAATCCTACGTTGCCATCATGAAGCTTGAAAGAAGTTAGCAGAGCCCTAAACCGGCTTAAAAGTAACAAAGCCTCTGATGCAGATGGCATCATACAGAGATGGCAGACTACATCGAAGTCTAGTTCGTATGAGCGCAGACGAACCTGCTCGGAAAGTTTTCTACGGTAAGATCTATGGAGTGCGACAGCGAGGGATGGCGTAGACAAAGACCCCCGGAGCTTAAGGATGCCAAACTGGACGACATCGGCTCAGAATCGGGACCGATGGAGAACCGTTGAAGAAGAAGAACACATGGCCCTGCAGAATGGAGGGCGCTCTAGCAAATTGCTCATTAGGTAGCATCCATCTGCAGCTGCTTGGTCTCTAGAGGATACGAAATCTATTATCGGAAAGCTAAAGGGCTATCAAGACTTAAGGCGGGTGGGTCTATACAAGGTCAAAGCTTATGGAACCTGTCAGAAGGAGCTCTGTTCCGGGTATCGGCTAGCAGCCATATCAAAGGCAATGAGAAGAGACACTAGGCGTAGGTATCATAGACCGCCCAGTGGCGAATGTACAGAATCTGCGTTGTTGGACGAAGAGAGCATAACCATGGTTTTTTCCCATGATGTTGATAATAAAACGACGCAAAACTCTTATCATATCAAATATCACGAAAAATACAAATTTGTTTTCTATTTCCAAAGTCATCGAACCCACGCCATTGTTTTGCTTTCCGTTTTGTTCTCAGTAGAATTTCCGAGAATTCCCCATTCTTTGGGTCGTGTTCATGGCGATTCGTGGATTTTTGCAGTTTCCGCAAAATTTCGATTCGTTTTCCGCGGCTGACAATCCAATTGCGCTCCGTGCCTTCGGATTTTCGATCATTTCCCAAGCGAGTGTCCAAAAGACTCAAATTCTATCCGCCGCACTCCCGAGCATCCAGAATTGAGTTTTTGTTGTGTAAATTTGGTTTATTTGTTGTGAAATTAACTCGGGGAATGACTGCAGGTCAGGTTACTACCGCAGAACATCAAATTTAAAAGAAACAAAAAAAGAACTATGGAAATGCGTTTTATGGGAAAAAGTACGACCGAGGTGTGCTCCCGCATATGACGCGCGGTGTCGAATGTAATACAAGTCGGAAACATGTGGTCATTCACCCAAAATTGGAGGAGTCTTCTTCGCAATCACGATGTTTGCACTGTCCCTGGCCCTGGTAAGGGTTGTTCACGCCCTTGAAATTTTTGGAAGGTACCGACCGAGAGTCACTTGACACCCAAATGTCACGAGGTTTGACATTTTGTAAAATTATGCGGTCAAAGAGATTTGTTGAGTCTGATTAATTATTTCTTCGTAGTTGAGAAACTCTTTTTCTCTACTTTAATTGAAAAACCATGTGTGGTTAGGAATTTTCGTTTTTGGTCGTCCTTTTTTTCTGTTTTGCTTAAAGATTAAATGTTTTCGATCTGAAAGGACTTTTAACGCCAACAACGCGCTCGAATTTAGGTAATCCCGGGATTTCTTTCGATGTAGTACTCTCGGATTTCAAAGAAACTTGAAGCCTTTGTTGCTGTCATAATTAGAAACCTTCAACTTTTGTAGAGCAAACATCCACCCACGCATTTGTGACGGACTTTTCTCATGTAATCAACTTAGTTGTGATTTTCTTTGCGTCTCTCTTTTCAAGATTTCCATGATTGGTTTTGCGAATTTTGGGTCTATGACCTACAAGCGACGGAATAAAACCTCAAGGATATTTTGATGGTTTGTTTGTGGTGAACTTTTCTTCGTGATTTTTCGGGTTTGAAGTCATTTTTGTGTCCTGAAATCAATAATTTTGTAAGAAAATGTTTTAATCACGTTGATTGCATTCAATTATCACACCTTTTAATAAACTTGCTTTTATGTAGGTTTTCGCGAGTACATTTGGTTGATTTTCGCTTCCAGAAAAGGCATGACTATTGCCGCTTATGTGACTTATCGATCTACGTGTGATAACCCATTCCAAGTATCAGAATGTTATGATTAAAATAGTGTGAATACAGGAGGCTACTAGGAGATTGTATCATAAGTTTGGTTCTTATTTTTTCTTCCTCTTTCTTTGTGGGGACGTCTTTACAGGCACGCGACCTGTAGTCTAAGTGTGGCAACCTCGTCATAAAAAACGTTCGAGGTTAAAGGTTTTGATGTAACCTTAAAATTAATTTAGGACTCATATCCCATATCTTCCTTAGAACGGGGAAGCTACGATGGAGGAGACTCAATTTCATCCTTGCTGTAGCTTCACAATCGCACAGCAAGTGCTCCGCTGTTTTGGGAGCTGCTCCGTTGAACCGACAACTAAAATCAACTTCCAGCCTTATTCTGCTTAAATATGAGAGTCTAATATGCTTCTCTAAAACCTTCTCCATCTTTTTCAGGAGAAAGCAAGAGAGGCTTCCTTATATAATCTCCCTGCGTTCGGAATAAAGATCACCCTACCCTCTCTTCAGCACCTCAGAATATGGATCAATATTGATCTTACGACTTGCGCAAAAAGAACGGTCGCCCATGACAGAGCTCCGAATTACCATGGGAAGTCTAAGTTAAACCGGAGGTCGCCTGGTGTTTGGGGTACATCGTTGGTAGTACACTGAAGCAGTACCATTCATCCCTTCAGCATGATTGTTTACACCTTTTATCGAGCATGTTCAATCTAGATCCGCTGCATTAAGTCTGTTCTGGCCTCTCCATCGGCTAATTTGGAAACAAGTAATATTTTTTATCAAAGGTAGTCTGGGATCCGACAGCATCCGCTCCGTTCCGATCCGCTTAAGCTGTCAAAGTTAAAACTCGAAGTTTGCTTACAACTAACATGGCAGTTCGAAAAGGTGGCTCTAATGGTACTTACGGATCGGAACGGAAAAGTTGAATAAATTTCAACTATTTCGGAATGCTACAGAACCGAGCGGATGCATTGGGATCTCGGCTTAAGACGCCATTAGCACTGGCCAATATGCTGGATTCTGTTTCGGAACACAGGAGAAATCAGCTGTTTACCTTCAGGCACTGGAAAATCGCCTAAAAGCGAGCTTTTTGCAAAAATCTATCGACCGACAGATGGCCCTCTTTTGAGATTTTGTAATCGATTAACCAAAAATTGCCTAATCGGTTTTTCTAGTTATTAAGTTCATATTGGAAGTAAATGATGAATTTTCGTCATAATCACGTCCGTGTATCGAGTCTTAAATCCCTGAAGTATTATTTTCATTTCAATTTCATTTCGCCAGGATAAGCTAAGATTTGTTTCCACACTCGCACTTCTTGTTCCTTCCTTCTGCAAAGCCATCATGAACTCTTGATAAATTTGTTGTTCGTATAATCTCATTTCTTCTTTCTAGCAAATTTGTCAGTGGTTTTTCTTTCCTTATCTTTCGTTTTCTTTTTTATTTTAATAAAGTATCGGGTCCAAGAAGTAGCTAGACCACACTCGGAGCCCTCTTCCAGACCAATGAAAAAAGATGGCTTTTGGTTGTCCGGGAAGACCTGATGTCCTGGGACCCATGATGCAAGAGTGTATAAGAAATGTAGGTTCTTCTTAAATTTTCACAGGTATATGCCAATATAATGTGCACCCTTGCTTGAAAGACAGCAGTTAGGGTGCTCAAGCTAAACGCTCATAAATCCTGGCCCAGATTTGGCCCAGATTTCGGCAACCTCCCTTGCCTCTGCTTTGTGTCATCCATGTACCTTAGGAGTCCGAGTGTCTTAGAGGAAACAAAAGAAAGCCTCTCTTCGATGTTCTTGGGAGGAGATGAGTTTGTGATATGATAGTATTCCCGCTTCTGGGATATTTTCCATTACCCTGGCGATCAAAGAAAGTACTTTGATCCTCTCCTGCTGATTTATTTGACTTTCGCCTTAATAATATTCTACCTTTTCTCACTAAAGTTTTTGAGAAAATTATATTTACTCAAGTCTTGCGGTATCTTGATTCTTATAATTTCCTTTCTAAACTCCAATCTGGCTTAAATCCCACAGTTGCATCACTGCTATATAATTGAAGGTAACAACTGATCTTCGCTCCATCCTTGAAGTTTTCACTTTTCAACTTCTTCGTCCTTTCTTTTCGCTTGCCTCTAATAGATTTCAGTGTGATTGGCATAGGAATGGCCTTTTTCATACGTGTGCGCCCGCAGGTGTGCCTCGGTGTTCGGTTCTTGGTCCTTTGCATTTCTCCCTCTATATTAATCCCTTTACCGTCGCTGCTCTTTTCATCTGTATGCTGTCTCTTGCCCTCCTAATCAGATTGATGTCTGTGTCTCTGAACTCAATAGTACCTTGTCTCAAATAGTTGAATGGAGTTCTAGTAATTTCCTTAGTTCTTTACTTTACCTTAGTAGTCACTCGCTGTTTTCGAGTGGTTTGCCACTTCTTTTACTTAATACCCTGCAAACATTTCGATTCGGAAACGATTCGAGAACGATTTGCCAAAAGCGAAAGCTTGCTTCGATGTCGGACTCGTTAACGAATCGTAAACGAATTCGAAGGCAATAAAAGGAGCAAGAGATCGAATCGCTTTCTCGTATCGATAGCAAATCGCTTCTGCTTCTGTCAAAAGTTCAAACTTTCCAAACAAATCGTTGAAGAGAAACCAAAGGCTCTCAAAATTTCCTCTGAATAGGACTTCAAATCGGTGAAATGACGTTATGTTGTTAGTGTAATTTGGAGATTTGAAGTCCCATTCAGGGGAAATCGGCTCTCAATATTTTTCTACAGCATGAAGGCTTTGGGAGAAACAAATCAAACAGGAAAGCTTTCATTTTACGTTTTGAATCTTTTTCTCGTACCTTTCGCAAGCATTTTTCGAATCGAGAATGGTCCGAGAAAGCGAGCCTCCGAGAAATTGTTTGCAGGGTATGTCCGTCTTCCAATCGTTGATTGTACAAAAAACCTTGGTATTGTTGTCAATTCCAAACTGTCCTGCTGTAATCATATCTCATTGCTGCTCTCTAAAATATCTATGACGTAATACGCAAACTGTGGGTCCATGCCAGCCTGTTAGCCTCACCTATTCGAGACAAACTTACCAAATCTCTCGTTGTCTCTCATTTCCGGGTAGCTGGTATATATTTCTTTCGACTCATCCTGCGGCCAGCGTCATAAAGTGGCATTTAATGTGGAGTGCTACACGGAGACTCAAGAAGTACGAAAAAGCCGGTTTTATAGGAAAGAAATAAGAGAAGAGGAGGGAAATAAGGACGCACATGACGAAACTTTAACGAAAGAATTTTCATCCAAAAATTCCTGAGTGAAAACTAACTCATATGCACATTTATTTCTCTTCTCCCTTCTCAGATGTATAAACAATGGCCGCGGTCTACACACAATCAAAGCTTTCATGTAAGATAAGGAATTATTCTAAGCTAACTCGCGCACACAACTAAAAACGGCACACTGGCAAAGGTACAAAAAGTGGAAATGTCGCGCACTTTATAATTAATAAATACTTTTAAAGGAAAATCTATAATAAAATTAATTAATGGAAAAAGATGGAGGAAGACGCAAGGCAGAAATGGAAACGCATAGAGTTAAGTCGTTGAGTTGAAGTGTCATTTCAACTCAACCACAACTGAACTCCATGCCCATGGAAACTCGGTAATTATCACAGCCCGAAGTTCTTGTTAGAAATGATAACATTACTTTTCACTAGGAAAACTTCTCTTCCATCGGAAAATACACAAATTACTGATTGGCAGATTCAGTCATATTATTAAAACCACAGTCTTGTAAGTATAAAGATATCTTAGAAAAGAGAAATTGGAAGCTGTAAAAAGGATTCGAAAGGAAAAAAATCGTGCTGGTACAAAAATCACTTAAGTCGTTCAAACAAAAAACGGCTCGACCAATTTTTATGAAAATCTTTTCAGATCATATTTCCTTGAACGCGCTTCGAACGGCACCTGAACGAAGTCGATATCTTTTTCGGTTCGCGCGAAATCGTGCAGGAAAAAATGACCACATACGTACGCACACACACACACATATTTCTTCTCAAATTTTTGCTTAAAATGCTATTGGGACCTTGGAACGTGTAAATACATTGAAAATTTCGAATCCGATTTTCGGACCGATTACAATAACTACCTACTGGGAAGTTAATAAGTAATTTGAGAAAAATCCGATATTTAAATTTTGAGAGTGTGTCTTCGCTAATAAATCATAAAACAAAACAAAAGCTTCGATCGCATAGTCAAGACTCAAACCGTGCACAAATGACTTTCTGCTCGTAAAATATTTTGTTGGAAAATTTAGCAATTTGTAAACCGAAATTTCTTTTTTAATAAACTAAATTCGTAAAAGTAAATGACAATAATTTAAATTGACTGCGAAGGAGCTTCTCTCATCCTTCTTAACATCGAAGGAGATGGGAACTTCTAGTTGTGATTTTCATTTTAAAACGAAGGTATTTGGTTAGGTAGCCATTATTTATTTTTCTGGATATTTGCAGTTATTCTATTATTGAGGCTTTCGTTACCTCTTTTCAACGTGGAGCATTTCGGAATGAATCAGTGTAAATTAGGTCCAGTAAATATATTTGACGATCAGGAACGTCTGAGTCGAGATCATTCTGAAAATTTAACTCATCGATCCGTTCCAAAATCTAAAATCGCATAAAAGCTATGACGCACTCGAAAACATTAAGCAAATAGGAGAATATTAAGGACGCTTTGTCACAAATCGACACATTAAAAGCCGTTAAAACTGAAAAGATAAACAAAAGATCCATTCAAGTCGCTGCAGAAATATCTCGATCATTCAATCTGAGATAGTTGAATGCTTCAAGTGCAAATGTAAGCCTCAAGTGCCGCGATTCAATGCTGTCTGCTGATCTGTCTGGTTGATGTCTTACATAATCGCTGGCCGATCGTCGTTTTCTCAGAACTATCTACATGAAATTTTGCATTGGTGTCAGTGGATTCGGTTGCAGTAACATTGGACGCTTTCCAGCCTCGATAATCGATCATCATCTTCCATCAAAATGTAGTAAAGAATTAATAATAAACAAAAATCGTTTAGCGCCGAATTTAATTTCTGAAAAGGGGTTTTCAATAGTGTGTTTTTTTTTTCATCAATATTAAAACACCGCGGCTGTGCGATAATCTTACAAACACAGAAGAATATACATCGAGAAGCTTTTCGGTGCTGTAATTGTGTTGGAATGTTTACATTCAGATTTCTGCAATACCGGAACGTGACGCTGTAATTTAGGTCAAATACACCTTAAATCGTTTTTGTGTTATGTTTTTTTGTGGCTTTTTAAACGCTCGTTTGTTGCTCTTGTTATTCATTTAGTTTTTTATGGCGCTGTTGATTTTTCATTAAAAAAATACTTGCATGCATGATCATGATCTAAGCGATCAGTCTGAATAGTTAATTGGCTTGATTATAGGGGTTTGTTATGTTTTGTGTAAGGTAAACAACAAAAACAACGTATCATTGGCTAGACTATTCTCAAAAAGAGATAAGTGAAGTGTATGGTTGACACTTGGGTTCTTTTCACTTACAATAGTTAAGTCAACGTTATTTGTTTTGATAGTGTAATATTGTATGATGATGTTTGAGGAGCTATTATGTAACTTGTTGTTTTCTCATTGAAGAGCAATTTTGAATTTTTGATATGTTTGGTTCTACGGGGATTTAGATTTATAATTAAAATGCATTAGAAACTCCCACCATAGATATATTGCTAACAACACGATATACCCGCAAGCAGTCACCCACCTAAATACCAATCACACGAATGCTGCTTGACTTTTGTGCAAGTTGCAAAAAAAGAACGAAAGAGACGGAAAAATGAACATTGTGATCTATTCAGCAATATTTTATCCATTTTTAGTAGCTTTACTAGAACACAATTGGAATTCTCGCAAAAATAGTTCAATTAGAAGCTTGCATACTGTACGGATGAGGGATAACCGATACAAGCCACTTTTTTGCATGTTGCTTTTCTTCTTCCTAAACAGAGGTGCGAACGGTATGTATTTTCTCAAACGGTCCCCCAACTAAATATTAACGGTGTTCAACGCTGCTTGACTTCGGTGATCGAACTATATATGGCTTATTTTGATACTATGATATGGTTTACTTCCTATCCAATCATCAAATTCATAGTAACACTTATCGTCGTAATCATTGGCTGAGGAACTGCTTATGAAAATCGTGTGTCAACTTCAGTATTTTCGTTTGAACTTCTTCTAAAGTTTCTTTCGAGTTTAGCTTGCTCTCATATTGCACTTTTACATTTTTTATGGAACAGTTCTAAGCTCATGACTAGTCCGTCATATCGTTGGTGGTTGGTCACGTCATAGTACAATATCTAGTACCAAGGTTAGTTCGTTGGAGAGAACAGGTTTGAAGCTAAGTAGAATTTTTGGAGAGTGCTGAGGGAAAGAACGATGAAGGCAGAAATGGAACTCTTGGATGTTTTAGGTGTTAGAAAATACTGACTGCCAAACATTGCTTCACAGTCGAGTTGTTCTATTTATGAACGAATTTCTTGATTGCAGCATCCGAGAAATGGGAAACTGTGGACATTGAGAATAAGCTAACAGGATCAATTTTATGTTGCGGGAATTGCATTACCGAGAAGGTAGTTTTTATTTCGGTGAAACGATCGCTGTGATAGTAGTGAAATTTTTTTCTGTTCCGTCGATGGTTTAAAGGGGGCCGGACAAGGGAGCAAATGGCGTCTTACCTATGAGTTTCAGCGCATTTTTTTGTTCTTTATTTGACCAAACTGGAGTCGTTTTCGAAACTCCACCCCAAAGAAAGTTGTAGTATTCCAGGAGAAGCCGAATGTAGGATTTGTATAGCACAGCCTTATGTGATGTCGATGCCTAATATGTGTTCATTCATCGCAGGTTCTCGGTTAAGTCTATGCCTAGGATATTAAGAGAGTCAGCCATGACTTCTACACTGCCCTGTCCCCTGAAACAGGCAGAGAGGTGTTACAGGTTTTGTTGAAGAAAGGTACGTTCTTTTCTTAGCCGATTCCGATTCTTGCGACGTAATCGAGCAAGTCATCCTCTTGCATTACCGAAGGCGTAAGAATAACGCAGAGTACTGTTATCGGCGAAGCTATTAAGTGGATTAGAGGTGATTGATAAAAATTAGAAAGAGTACAGGTTACAGGATTGAACCTTGAGGCACACGGGCAGATATAGTGTGCGGTCTATCAATGCCTAAGACAGGAGACACCGCTGGGAATGGGTGCATTGGCAGGTGAACAGCACTCTACCGAAAAGCTCCTGTCTCTCGGTTATGTGGGAACCACCTCCTTCTTCAATCTCATTCTCCCCGATTGACCGGTTTACGCCATTGCGTGACGAGGCTGGTTCATCTATCTAAATGCTATCTCTTCTGGCATTTATTTGCCTCTCTCTGCTTCTTTGGGCTTCGTACTTCTTAAGCCTCTGATGGATAACCTTCAGCGCTACTTCCACCTTCTACTACTACTTCTCCTTATCATGTGGTCCAGGATGTTCTCCGGTATTAGTAGCTGCACCTCAGTGGCTGCTTGCACTCCGCAAAAACTCGGGTATTTAAAGAGGACATGCTCCGCTTCCTGTTTATCATCCGGGAATTCTGGTCGAAACGGTGAATCGTCCTGTCCACTAAGGCACTGTGTGAGATAGTCACTCAGTGTAGTGTCCTAACTACAAAGAATTTTTATCACAAAGCGCACCAGATACATCGGTGCATCCCGTTTTATCAACGATCCAACGAGCCTCGACGATCTTGCTCCACTTCGCGGTGTTGGAAGCATTTTTCACGTCATGGTTTATCAATGCGCAACTCTTATTCACATCCATTGTGTCCCTTGCTAGGCCAGTCACCATATCATCACATAGTCACCACAGCATCCGTTGTCGATCTAGCCCTCCTTAAGCCGAATTGCCTTTCCGACTTCCGCCTTCCCTCTCGACACTTGGGAGTAATCTGTTATATACCACCCGTTCGAAAAGCTTGCCCATAGTATTTAGGAGGCATATCGATTTGTAGGCCGACGGGTACACTAGGGGCTTACACGGTTGTGAGATGAGCCCCAGCTTTTGACGTTCGCATTGCTCAGATAACACTTCTTCCCTCAAACACGCTGTGAATACTTGGGGGAACGCACATGGTGCCAAAGTAGCTTCACCGCACTGTTTGGCATACCGTTCAGCCCAAGGGCTTTTCCAACAGCAAATCCTTTTCAGGGCTTCTACAATTTCTTCCTCTCTTACCTCTGGGACATATACGTCATCTACGCTTACTGCTGGCAGATTGCCCGTGTTTCCGTTCTGTGACAAAAGGGTCTGTACGATGCGATGTTTTGAAACATTACAGGCAGGGCGGCGCTTTCATAGGTGCGAATGGTGCACTTGCACCGGGCGCAATTAGACAGGGGCGCAATTTCAAAAATTAAATTTAAAAAAAAATTTGAGACTGAAAAAAATTGAAAAATGTGTTCCCGTGACTTTATTTTCATCTATCAAAGGAATTCATTTTTATTTCGATAAAATATTCTGTACGTCAGTCTCCGAACTCATGTGGATCCCGCGGCCGCAAGAAGTTACACGATATAGTCTGTGCCTTTGTCCATTTTCCTTTGCTGCGACCAAAAAATGTGGAGTTTACTGCACCGGGCGCAAAAAAACCAAGCACCGGCCCTGATTACAGGGCGGCCAATCGTTGGGACCGCTTATCCGAGGACATCACTACCATGTCCACAACCGACTTGTACGCATTTAAAGCATACCTGTTGAGACTCTGAGTTCAGGTTTAGTTAACTCAAGGAGTTTCTTAGCTTTGGCTTGATCAGGGGTAATGAATTCTTAGCTTGTTTTATACCCGGTATACCCGAGTAAAAATAAGACTCGCCCGCACAAGAAACAGCTACGATACGCCTAAGTAAAAACACTACTTTTCCAAATGCTGCCCGCTACAGCCACGTACCAAAAAAAGGCGTACGGAATAGTCCAAACGAAGCACGGTACACTCACACTTTTTCAGACTAAGGGGAGCAAGATTGGGCTTTAAAACATTGTATGTAGGACGAAGAAAACGGGAAATTATCTTGGTGACCATAAAGGGTGCCATTAGCATACTTAGTAGACCGGTTCTCGTTCGATTGCGTAGGTCAAGCAGCATTGGTCGTGGTTAGTACTAAGTTGGGGGACCGCTTGGTAACGCAACACTCGCGTTTGGAATGGCCTATGCTGATGCGGGTGCAATGTTCACACCTGTAGCGGGAGCGTGCATACATCTGGCGGGCAAATTTTTAGGTTTTCATGCCTGTTGCGGGATCGTGCATACCCTAGTGAATGTCCCACAGAAAGGCTGTGCGTGCAGGCTAGGCGATCTACTTGCTAGATTCCATTCCATCGAACGCTTTGTGCCCTGGCATCAACTTTAGGACAACCAACCAATTTTAGGAGGATGTTCAGGGGTCGATGCATACTTATATAAATGAACTGAGGTTCAGGCCTGGTTGACTGTAGCTATACTTTAGACAAAGTCAAGTCGTTCTTGCAAGTTTCGATATGACCGACTAGAAATGTGAAAAGTCTGCTCAAGTCCAACGCGCAGGTTTACTCCAATCGCAGGAATCTAATAATATCGCCGCAGAACGCTGACTACAGCGATCGAACAGGAGATGGTTTTCTCGTGTAGCTATGGCTTTTAGGCGATGCCAGAAGAGACAGAAGGGAATTTCTACATAAAGGCAAGACAAGAAAGAAGCAACATTATCAGGGTTGGATAAGTGCAAAGGCGAAGGGCCAGAGCGTTGCGTGGAATCGAATCACGGATCTTGGGGTCGGCAATCTTAACCCTTATGGTACCGATGCCCAGCGATATTGACACCAACCCCACCATCGAGGGTTCATTACTCGATAAAGGCGCTTATCTAAACTCTTTCGTAATAGTAATTTTTCTTTCTAATTAAATCAGTTTGATGATATTTTGATAGACGTCAGCCATTTTTGAATATTACTCAAAGGCATATCCTAAAAATTTATTACAAAAAAAGAAGTAATGAAACTGTGTCAATTCTAAAAATAAAAAATGACTAAAGGTTAATTGGAGCCTTTTTCGCCCATTTTTTAGCAGCTGTCATCGAGCTTATTTTGTAATATTTGCACAAAGAGTGCTTGACTCAGGCTAAATTGATCGCCATCAATTCTGCTGCGCGCACTGGAGGCATTCATAACTTTAATGTCGCACCTTAATCTGCATCATTAAAATGAGCCTATAATTCGCAATAACAATTTTTCAATGCAAATTAAATCGCCTATCAGAGTATTACCCACGAAATCGCACTACATCAGCACGGAAATACCTAAGGAACCTTGGCCCAAATCGAGAGGAAGTTCCTTTCTATGGAAATATTTCAATAGCGAAAAGCCCAGAAATTATCTTAACTACTATAAAATCGTATAAATCATATCCGTCAAGAGCCCAACAGCAGCCAGGCAGCTAGCGGCTAGCAGCGCTTGTCTCACTTGCAGAAATCTCAAGATGAAATAAAGCTCGTTTTTTTTCACAATAAATTCGCGGCGAAAAGCTCTCGCAGCGCTATCAAAGCAGCGCGCTAAACGACGAAAACAACAACAAAACTCGAATAATCCGATCAGGTCAGGGCCATCTTGTCTGTGCTTTCCACGCACTTAACTATCAACAATGATGCAGTTCACCCGCTGGCCGTCAATTGGCTTGGCGTGAGGCTCTCCGCTCTCGCGGGCGCGCGCGCGCGAGGAGCCCCGTGTAATTTATTTGATCTGCAAGAGCAACAAAAATGGCGGCTCTTAATTCATTTTGTGTGTAAAAACGCGTCAATTTTCGCTGCGTTTTTCTACGATTTGGAGTGCAGCTACAATGCCAAGAATCACAACATGCCAGCAAAGCTCAATGCACCCCATACGCGAAGGCTTTTCTGTGTCAGATTCGTACAAGTCAACAATCACTTGACTTGGCCGCAGCGCAAAAAAAAATCGAGCAAAAAAGGAGCAAATCTATTAAGCGGGCATAAAATATTCTAAGATCGTTCTAAGACCCACTTTTGTGCTGCGTCCGTGCAGGCCAAATGTGGTGCGTGCGCGGATTTTCGTGTAGAGAACGTACACTGCACATGCGCAGAAGTGTTGTTTGGGGGCAAGCTTTAGAATTTATCAATTGGACTAACTGGTAGCTGGCTGCTGCCAGGTGAGCCAGGTCGAAAAGTGCTCTGAAGGTTGAACATGTCTCAGCGGGACAGGTAGATGGATGGACTGACAAAACAGTCGGACAGGGGAGGAACCCACTAATGCGACCGCGCAAGCAGCTCGGTTGGCTCCAGATCGAGGTTGCCACGGTCAAAGAATGTTGAAAGCTCGCTTAATTGATTTCACCTGAAACGGTGTAATTGATTCGCGCAACCGGCCTGACAGATTCGGAGAAGATAAGCCAGCCGCAGCGCGACTTAGATCGGTGTCAAAACGTTTGATAGTCACTCGTAAAAGGTGTTAACAGCCTGTTGAAAAGGAATGACTGCTATGCTTGACCATTTATGTCATAAGCGCAAAAAAAGGGCTCTTTAAAATGGGCTTTTATCCGTTTAACCCTTGGCCTGTCCGGCCGTCGTCGTCGGTTAAGAGCGTTTTGACATTCTTCCTCCGCCGCATTTTACTGGTGGAGATTTTCGGTGCGATCTTATGCGATCGGAAATCACTAGTAATGGGCGAGACTCGAAAGGTCGCGCGGCTTTCATGAAAATTCGTGAAAACCAACAGACAAGCCCAGTAATTATCTTTAAAGGTCCAGTTACACGCAACGATCTGCTTGTGCAAATTGACTGGCGCAAGTCAATTGGTTCAAATAAGCTGAGTGAACATGAATCGGTTTACACCCAACGATTTATTTGTACAAATTGACTGGCGCAAGTCATTCGGTGCAAATAAAATAAGTAAAAATGAACCAGTCACGCTCATGCCAAAACACCAACCTCAAGCCGAATTTCTAAGAACACAATTTTGCGCAAGGCAAACTTTTTGGCTTGTGCAAGCCAAAAATTTTCGTTTACACGCAACGATTCACTTGCGCAAATTGACTTGCGCCAGCCAATTGGCACAAGCAGATCGTTGCGTGTAACCGGACCTTAACATAAGATGCCCTTTTGGTTGCGTGGTTTGTGGGTCAGTCGTGTTTACTAATTGTTGCGTGGCCCGAAAGTGTTTCTCGATCACTCGATTTTTGGACAATTTCCTAGAAACCGTTGGACTGCTCCGCGGTGGTCTTAAAGTGTTGCATTAAAGTTCACCTTCGTAATTGATACACATGTCAGCGCTAATGATTCCCTTGGTCAAAGGGTGATTGATTTAACCTGAGTAAGCGTAATTTCTTAAAGGGCCTTGGGTTAAGTTTTTTGTGTTCTGGGATTTCCTAATAATGAAGCATTGTTGTGATATTACATATAATACTTTCACAATGCTGTTGTATAATTGAGGAAGGAACACTTTATTAGGCTTTTTGTGTGATTGGCTTCTCTTGTGATCGATGCTGCCACGGCCAACAAATGGGGTTTATTTTGGTACTGAGTACGTCAAATGTCATAAATATACGCTGTTAAAGCGCTACTGTCGTCCTTACGAACAGTGTTTTGAAGGGGTTAACTATCCTTCCATCTTATTGAAGATCAACCAAAAATATTAGCCAAAATTTCAACTTATTCTTCTTAAGGCTTTAAATAGTTTTCTGCAAACATTGGAACTGGATTGAGAGTCTCATTTCTGGCTGTTCAATCATGGTCGCCGGGCTCGACAACCTGGGGATTAAACTCGTAACTACCCTCACAGAAATTCAAAGTTCGAGTCCTTGTGGTGGCATGGTCCTTCGTCTTTTAATTTCTCCCACCTAAATAACATTTCTTCTTTCTTGCCTTCTGCTCGACTCTTAGCAGAAAAACTTTTTTATGTGAAAGACTAGCGTTCAGAGGCACCAATACCCCGAAGCATCTTCCATCGAGTGCAATTTTGAACAGCCGGCTATAGTCAGAACGACGCCAAAGAACTGACAATGCCAACAGGAACAAAGGCAGGAATGACGGAAAGTTATCTAAGTGGGGAAATGGAAAAATGAAGAAGCAAGTCGCAGAATGGATTCGAACCATAGACCTCTAGGATGGTAGAACATGCGCGTTAATCCCTAGAGTATCGAGGCCAGCGAGACTTAACCATAGTTATAAATCGCTCTCGGTTAAAGGAGGCGTTGGTGTAACCACATATCGGACGAGTCGAACACAGAAAGCGAGTATATGAACAGTAATCGCCTGAATTGCAAGGGTATACATTGGAAAGCTTACTATAGCCGTTGTGAAATCGGGTCAACAGCCTACGGTAAAAAACGGCAAGAACACATGAATAACGACGAAGAAATAGAGGATTCTAATATTTGACACTAACCAAACCATCTGCAGTTCACAAAATTGGATCGTCAGATTGACTACGCTCGATGAAGCCTTGGATAATCAGATCCTGCTCGAAGTGTAAGCAAGGGTGTAACGTCGTGGAAATCTAAACACTTATGTCGTCTAGGCGTGCGGTGTTCTGAAAATCATTGCTCAAAATTGGCGAGTCAATTGTATCAGACCAAACCGCCAACGCCTAACTACCGCCACAATAAGAACTGAGCGGAAGTGATCTTTTTTTCCCAAAATGGTGGAGGACGAGTTCAGGAAAAGATATTTCCGATGTAATCAACGACAAAGAAAGGTTGACGAGTGGCACAATTGAATAGCAGTAGTATCCAGGTGAAATGTGTGTCCAGTTGATCTACTCAAGTGAAGGTTAATTGAAATAAATAACCACCATTGGAAGATCTTGGCAGTGAATGCATAACATTAAAACAACAGGATGTAGATCGACTGAACATCAAGTTTGAACGCTGCGAAATTCCACTGAAGGATTCGGTGGCGAATCATCATCTTCTATCTATATATATAAAAATGAATGTGTGTATGTATGATCGCTATAGGCTCCTACACCGTGCAACCGATCTTAATGAAATTTTAACCATGTGCTATTTACATTCAAACTTAGAACTATTTTATTACTTTTTAAAGCCACTCCTAGATGGCGCTGACATGGAGAGCTTCGTTGAAAATCATCGCAGAGCTTTGAATTTTTGCATGAAGTTCCGTGGAGGTCTCCTATGATACACCTCGAAGCCCGATTTTTGAAATTCAAAATGGCCGCCGAAGTATGACCGAAATTCAAAATTTCCGTAGAAATATGGTTGAATTTGCAATTTTATTCCGATTCCAATGAAAGTGGGTATCTAGGGGTTTTTAAGGTCGCAAATAACGAATTTGTGGTCAAAACTTATAAATTCAAAATGGCCGACGAATTTGCTAATTGTGTTCCGATTCCAATGAAAATCTGTATCTGAGGTTTTTTAAGGTAGCAAATAACGACTTTATGATCAAAATTTAAATTCAAAATGGCCGCACCAATATGGCCGGCGAGTTTGAGAATTGTATTCCGATTCCAATTAAAATCGGTATATGGGAGTTTTTAAGGTAGTAAACGTATGAAAATTCATATCTCGAAAAATGCATGTCAATGGATGGTTTTTATTGTCTCGATCAAAATGTCAGATCCCTAATAGTTTCACATTTTGTTATTTGGAATGAAAAATACCAAAAAATTGCCTTTTTCAAACTCTCCTACTGTACATTAAAATTCATATCACCTGATTACTACTATTGGCTTTTGGGAGCAGCATAGGCGCACCGGGTCCCAGCTAGTATTACATAAAACAGTTCCGTGATTGACTGATAAACAACGCACAGACGAAACCACTGGACCTAAAGGGCTGGAATTTTGATCCTTTAATGACATGGACAACCGCTAAGAAAATATTTTTTGAAATTCCATCCCTAAGAAGGTAAATGGCGACACACAACTTGGGACGTTTGTGTGGAAAATCGTATTGGCCAATTTCGCCCGGCCCGAGAAATAACCAACAAAAATCTGCTGAAAACGTCGTTTGTGGAAAAGGGGATGAGAAAGGACGATGGAAAATCTGCCCATTTCATCGTCCTTTCTCATTCTCTTCTTCTTAAACGACGTTTTCAGCAGATTTTTGTTGGTTGAAACCAGCCCCTCCCTGCAACTATTCTCGGCCTTTCTTCTTTATCCGGATCTTCGTGTGCGGGAACGTCGTTCCAAAATATACTGGCAGTACGTGCTGGGTGTGGGCATTTAAGTTTTTAGCCTGAACCAAAGATGACGTAACGTAATATAACTGAACGTAACCTAAAGTACGAATGTGAGTGCTCATATGGTACCCACGTAAATTGACGTAATAAACTTGACGAATGTTCATTCAATTCAGAAATGTTACGTACGGTGCCATAAGAAGGACACAAAACGCAAGTTAAACCCCAACATACGCTTTGCTTGCTTTGCTGAGCCCTTCTAAGCTGTTTATATTTCTTCCATAGCTTTAAATCTGTATTTACGGAATCCAACGTCACTTTACGTTTTTATTTAGGGCCATATGTAAAAATGACGTAAGCAATCTCACATTCGTTCAACGTTTTCTACCTTACGCTAGGCTGTGCTACGTCATATTTGGTTCAGGCCTTAAAGGGCCAACTATAATGCAAGTAAGAAAGCACGTCATCTGCTGGGCGCTATTATGGAAATAAATGTTCTCGCCCATAATGTACGTGCGTCGTTTATGTTATTGTTTCGTTAAGCTTCGTTAAACGTAAAAATGAAAATAGAACCCACGGACAGTTTTACATAGCTTGTTCATGCGTAAGTTCGCCCACGAGTTTGTTCGTCCATTTCTGTTGGTGCCATATAAACACTCATGTTCGTACCTTAGGCTAACAATTGTAATTTCAGACATATATGGTACATTAAAACAGAGAGAATTCTAAAGGTAAAAGTTTCTTTAGTTCAATCTAAATAGATCCGAGCTCTTATGTGCTCTAGTTTTTACAGTAAAAAAGTTAGTATTTGATGACGTCGAACCTTAACCCCATCGTCGTTCGACGTGAATATTTTTTTGCTAAGCAATTTTTTCAAGTTTCGAAATAAAGAAAGTCGTACATTGATGCAATAAGGGTCTCCATTTACATTCCAAAAAAACAGTGGCCATCACCTTGTAGACGGTTTTCACCGTCTTTGTCTTCGTCGGAACCAGACCGCCTTTAGAAACCCGCTGTTTCGAAGGATCCTTTGTATTTGCAGTGTAGTAGCTCATGCTAAAGTTACCCAGAAATTCGTCAGGATTGCGTCTGAACGAAACCAGCCTTCAAATCAACCACACGATTGCGTTTATTCTCCACTGAGAGCAAATGCGACATTGATATTGCCGAAATTTTTTTCACACCCAATTTTTCGTGCAGATTTGAAAAGCCGTACCCTGTAATGCTGGATCCACACGTTTGTCAAGGCTTGCCAAGCGTTCGCAAATTCGACCGTGTGGATAAGGCGTTTGGTTTGGCTTGTGTAAGCTTAGCAACGCTTGTGACCGATCCGGTCGAGTGTGGATACTCCGCAAACCAAAGCAAACGTTTTGAATTTGTGAACGCTTGCCAAGCCTTGACAAACGTGTGGATCCGGCATAATATGCTTGTGGTCTTTTTCGGGCAGTTTAATTCAATAATCAATTAAAAAACATGTCAGGCATTTTGTCAGTGATTTTGAAGACAGTCACTATACGTCCCGAACGACGTTCATCGGTTGTGAATGTACGGCCAACTTTTAAGGTGCAGCTAAAACTTTGACAGTAGTCTAGTGACAGATGACGTTTTCTAAGAGCGAAACATTTTGATGTTAAGAGTGCCATCTCTTTAATTTTCTTGGGACTTATTGAAAGGCTCTCGTACCTCGTAAGATAAGCACGTGCCAGATAGAGTCTACACTCATGTTATTAACAAGGACATCGAGTTCACTCAGGCCGACCTTCCTAGCATCTCAGGGGACGGTGTGAATTTAACGATTAATCCATCTCCTACTATCCTAAGCAGATCTGCGATAGACTGTTCACATATTTGAAATCGCTCAACTAGCATCATAATGATTGTGATTTCTGAAGAGATGGAAGTTCCTGCTTGGGCCAGAAGGCCGGACTGGACGCCTTAAAACTCATTGGTGTTGACAACATTTGCGCCTTCATATGTTCATTGAGTCATCGCAGTAATGTAGTAGCTAAGCAAAATTTGAACAATCTTCCATAGCCAGTGTTTCCGAAGTCGTACAACATCCCAACACTCAAACGCATGGTTCATCGACATCTAGTCTAGTATCCCCGACCCAAACCTATCTCGTCCCTTCTGTTCTTCAAACTAATCTTACTACTTCACATTGCACCATGACCTATACATGGCATGCCGGACTAGTAGTACAAAGGGTGATTCCTAAGCTTGAGGTTTCCACATAAAAAAATCTATACTTCTACGAACGCTTTAATACACATATTCAAAGTGTTATTAAATCCCAATAAAGTCAGTTATAAACAAACACAAAACTTATTGACACACGTACGAGTGCCGAGTATGATCCACATGTATCACAAATGCTCAAATTTAATCATGGAGCAATTAAAGCACACAATTATGCTGGAGATTGGGGAATCCAATTTAAACCCGAATCGGTTTGAGAGTGCACCAAAGCTGCCAGGAAACTTCCTAATGAAGCCGTACGAACACACTTTAAGCTTTCAGGACCTCAATTAACAATGGCGTCTGTTCTCGCAGGATAATGTGGCTTTAACGAACATCTGTGATAACCTGATTTTAAGTGGTTCCCGCTGTACTTTCAGTTCGGAGTCCGTCATTTTATGTTTTGCTATAAAGCATTGACTCTGTGGCATAGGGAAGCGCAGGGGATGGAATGGGAATGGAAAGGATTTAGAATATGGTAAATTTGTTGCAAGGAAATGTGAAATATGTTTTCGTTTATGGAAGTTATATGCAACACTTGAAAGTATTTTTATGGTTTTGTGTTTATGAAATAAAAAGGTTTTAAGAAAAAGGTAATAATGTGCCAAAAGTTTTATAATACATTACATGCTTCTGATCCGTTTCACTTTCCCACCAAAATTAGAAGTTAACAGAATTTGCTGATGTACGACGTGGGCTTATATTTATCCTTGCACAGTTTGTTCCTGATAGCAATACACACAGACATTTAGTACAATTTTGAAGACCTGCAAAAACTCGGAACTAACACTGATCAAAGTGATGCACAAAGTCCTTTTGGTTGAAAATTCGACAGTTTTAATCCTTACCTCAATTGTCACAGAACCAATCTGTGAAAGCGTTAAAGGTGATTCGATCAAGGAGTCCCACCAACACTGCAACCTTTAAGGTTTAATGTGTGACCCTATGTAGGGCTATACCCAGGTAATATAATATTTCGTAATAGCCTATGATGAGGTTGCGATCGAATTTATATATCCTCTTCGGTAGCATGGTGGATACTAGATAACCATGTCGTCCACGTACTGGCTCACTCTCTAATCTGCCGAGTAAAAATAATACGCACAGCGTCAAATCGCCTGTATGGCGTTACCACTTTTTCAAGACTAAAAGGAGCAATTGAGGCTTTAAAACATTGTATAGGACGAAGAAAACGGGCAGTTATTTTGATGATCATAAATGATGCCATTAGCATACTCAGTAGATCGGTTCTCGTTGATTTGTGTAAGTCAAGCAGCAATGGACGTGTTTAGTACTTAGTTGGGGGACCGCTTGGGAAAACGACACCCGCATTTGGAATGGTCGATTATGTTTTACTCAGGATGATAGTAATGTAAAGTAATAAGGTTATGATGTTTTGAGTAATTTATTGACTTATATATATTTTGAGTAATTTATTGACTTATAGACTTATATACTACTTGGTGACATACTGTAGTGCGGTGCGTGTAGTGCGGTGTACACTGGTTTGCGGAAATATAGGTCTACCATGAGTCCCAGGTCTTCATAATGAAAGATCACAGTTTATGGGTCCTAATACTAACTAACTTCGGAAAGAAGATCCCTACTATCCTCCTTCAGGTGTATTTTTTATGTTAAAGACTAGTTCGGTCAGAGATACACCACTTTATATTGCCGACGTTTCTATCACTGAGTGTAATGTCGGACAGCAAGCTCTAGCCGGAATGATAGGTAGACAGAGGAGTGAAAGGACTGCAACCGCAATAACACGCGGTTTCATTCCTCCAATCCAATACTATCGCGGCAGAATGCTGACTTCAGTGATCGACCAGGAAATGGCCTCCTCACTTATTAAGCTTACGGACGATCGCAGTGGAATGGGGAAGGGATTTTTTGTAAAAAGGGATGACAAGAAAGAAAGAAACTTATCTAGATTGAAGACGAACGACCATGCAGCGGAGTGGATTCGAACCAGAAACCTTCGGGATGGTAGTCGAACGCCTTAACCCCTAGGCCATCAAGGCCGGGAGTTGTATGTAGGCGATTGCTTTACAAACGACATGAACGGATAAGCCTTTGATAATGCAACTTAAGGACATGTAAGGCCTTGTCTCCACAGTAGCGAACTTATGTCAGACGAAACCATCAGGGACATTAATCTCATTCTCGATTCAGGCCGCAAGTATCGTGAAGAATTTAATGCATCCTAAACAAAGAACTCTCTTATATGGAACAAAACTTGCAACACCGCCCTTTCGTTTAAGTGGACGCTGAAGTACTAGTGGCTGACACATCTCTTAACATCCTTAACATTTCTTGACAGAGGATCAAGTATGTCTTTCTCTCCTTAAACATGGGCTTTAATGTACAAAGCCTGCATTCGGTCTCTCTTTGACTACAACTTTTTTATTTGATGGCAGGGCTTCGAAAATCACCCTAGAGTATGTTTCGGCCAAAAAAGGCTCCTCAAACACATCGATGACTACACGATCGACAGTTCGAGCCATCACATTATCATTGGTATTCTGCTGTTAATAAGCTCCGATTGGATCTTTAAGGATTTGTATGGAACGAAGAAAACAGCAAACATAGACCGGTTCTCGCTCGATGCGGTGGTCAAGCAGCATATTGAACGCGGTTGGTATTTAGTTGGGGGACCGCTTGGTAAAACCGTATAAAGCTTTTCGACACTGCAGTGGTTTCTCATATCCACAGGTGTTATAACATAAAGAGGGTTAGAAAGTTTTTTCTACTTTTGTGACTGCTTCAAAAACGCTTCTAAAAAAAGCAGCAGTAAAATGATAGGTCTGCAGATAGGGCTCAATGTTTTCCAAAAAGTGCAATGAAAGGTGCAATCAATCGCAATATAAGTTGCGACAGGACATGGCTGTACGAGTACGACATAGTGATGTGCGATTTTCAAAAAATAAAATCGGTTTTGGTAATCGATTTTTGTTTTAATGAAATCGATTTTTCTATAAATTGGCCTTAAAATATCGAATTTATAAAAATCGAGTACAATATTTAAAGAAAAATTACATTTATTTGATAAAATTATTATTAAATTTAACAAAACAAAAAAACCAATTTCATTGCCAAATTAAAATAAATAATTTACTATATTTTAAAAAGTAAGACATTTAAATAAATAATTCATTGTTATAAAAAATAAAGGCATCCAGGCAGGTTTGGTGTTTATTTGGTACTGCTCGACAAAGCTTAGGTGAAAAGGTACTAAAAAGGTACGAAATAGAGCCAATTTTAACATCAAAATTGCTTATAACTTCAAAAGTAAAGGCCGTAGCATAAAAATTGTTTTAACATTATTCATAGGAAATACTCCAAGCTTTCTAATTTTGGAAAAAAAATTATTGGTTAACTACGTATTTTTTGGAGAAAAAAATGGTTTTAGTTGAAATTTTAGTTAAAAAAACAAAATTTTGGCTTTGAACTAACATATTCGACAGAGGTTTATGATATTGATATCATACATTAAAGAATGTACATTTATTTAAAAAATGAGTCTCATTACTTTGCTCGACGATAAATAGTTGAGGAGTAATTAAAGTTTAAGTAAATTAAAAAATGCTTCAAACGTCTTTTCTTAAACACCCTGTGCCCGAGTAAAAACTAGTTGGGATGTGGCTTTTGACCCTTTCGGTCCACAAGATTAACTTCCCAGTATTCGTTCATACAAAAAAACGACTCGAACGATTTTTATGAAAATCTTTTCAGATCATATGTCTTTTAACATGCTTCGAACGGCACCTTAACGAAGTCGGTATCTTTTTTGGTTCGCGCGAAATCGTGCTGGTACAAAAATCACTTACGTCGTTCAAACAAAAAAACGGTTCGACCGATTTTTATGAAAATCTTTTCAATTCATATGTCCTTTAATACGCTTCAAACGGCACCTTAACGAAGTCATATCTTTTTTGGTTCGCGCGAAATCGTGCTGGTACAAAAATCACTTAAGTCGTTCAAACAAAAAAACGGCTCGACCGATTTTTATGAAAATCTTTTCAGATCATATGTCCTTTAACATGCTTCGAACGGCACCTTAACGAAGTCGAAATCTTTTTTGGTTCTCGCGAAATCGTGCCGGTACAAAAATCACTTACGTCGTTCAAACAAAAAAACGGTTCGACCGATTTTTATGAAAATCTTTTCAGATCATATGTCCTTTAACATGCTTCGAACGGCACCTTAACGAAGTCGAAATCTTTTTTGGTTCTCGCGAAATCGTGCCGGTACAAAAATCACTTAAGTCGTTCAAACAAAAAAACGGCTCGACCGATTTTTATGAAAATCTTTTCAATTCATATGTCCTTTAATACGCTTCGAACGGCACCTTAACGAAGTCTATATCTTTTTTGGTTCGCGCGAAATCGTGCTGGTACAAAAATCACTTAAGTCGTTCAAACAAAAAAACGGCTCGACCAATTTTTATGAAAATCTTTTCAGATCATATTTCCTTGAACACGCTTCGAACGGCACCTGAACGAAGTCGATATCTTTTTTGGTTCGCGCGAAATAAAACTCGCCCGCAGCTAGCATGCGTCAGGTACGCACTAGCACGCACAACGCCACAGCTAGCACGCATAGCGGACAAATGCGCAGTGCACATTTTTACTAGGATGTCTCAGTGGATAAGTCCGATAGCACCTTTCTGTAGAACAATTTTTTTCTCCAACTATACCCAGGAATCATCCGTTAACGGATTTGCATCTTAGTCGGAAACACCCTTTATAGTGAGAAGTAAGGTGCAATTGATGATTACGATTCTCTAAAAAAGAATCGATTATCGAAAATCGTATCGGCTGGAAAAGAATCGGAAAATCCCGATTTTTTTACACGAAAAAATCGATTTTGGTCAAATCGATACAGAATCGCACATCACATGCAAGTCAACATTTTTCGGAATGGTACCTTAACTACAATTTGTTTCTGCTTATAATTTGGACGTGACCTAATTTACCGGTAACGAAAGAGAAAAAAGTTTACCCGAAAGTAAAATCAATTCTTACACAAATTTTGCTATTTTCATATTAATTGCTTGATCCTTGACAAAAGTAAATAATTGTTGATATCTTTAAAATAAAACAAGAAACTGATACTGTTCAGTCTTAAGATACTAAAACTTATTCATTTATTTCAAATTCAAACAAAATGCAAACTTATAAGGATCCATTTTACATATTTTACAAGATTACAAATACTTTTCTCACCAATTAGTAACTATATATCAACTAATACCTTCGCTGAGACTTTTGCTTAGTTCCAAACAAACTTTCCAATATAGAAAGTGTGGCTCCATTCAGAAAAACACACTCATATACCGAAGTCAGTAGGCTCTAAAGAATTGTCTTCTTATAAATTTTAATTCTTCAACAATTTTTCCTTAAAATCTTTCCTTATTTTTTTCTACTAAAACTCATTAAAAAATCATCATCCCTAAAATACACTTATTAAAAAGGTCTAGGCCATGCGCCGATCGTAAACTACACCACGAAAAAAAACAGCTGGACGAACTACGCACAGACCGAAGCCGAAGTAGCTCCAGAGCCAGTATTTGGCCTATTTCGGCAAGCGAAAGGATTTTTCTTGATCCTAATTGAGTTTTTGTGTTTTCCTGTTGCTTAAAGAAGGCAACATCCTTTACCAGAAAAGGGAAACGAAAGGGACACTTTAAACACGGAAAGAGTGTTTTTTGCCTGCGTAATGGGTTCATCCTTTCATGTTGTCGACTGTATTGAAACAATTTGTTAATTAAATGTTCCGAGTGTAAACGGAGAGGGTGGGACCATTTTAACAGGTTGTTTGAGGGAAAAGGATTTTTCGTCTGAAGGAAGTAGTTAGGGGACAGCTGATGAGTAATTTAACGTAGTTTAAGGGTTTGTTGTGATTTTGTGTTGTGGCAACGGGTGTTGCGTATATTTGTTGACAAAGTGAGCGTGGTGAGAACTGGAACTAAGGCGATTAGGAAAGCAAAAGGTGATAGCTGGAGGTTTTTTGTCAAAGCATCGAAAACCTCGATGGCCAAATTTTTTTGGGGGAAGATTGTACAGCATGATAATAACCGCTGAAACAGGCGTTACCATATCAAGGCGAATTTGGTTTGGTCTATAACTGAGGGGCTGGTGTGGGACAGTCAATCCTGGAAAAATGGTTCTGGTACCAATATACCAGGAAACGAACATTGCCTGAAATCCAAGATCCGGTCCTTGGAAGTAGAGCTATAAGCTTCCCATCCCAAAATTCTCGAGCACCGAGTCCACAGAGTGTCATGGTCTTATCATACCTAGATAACCTTCACTTTTTGATGTGAAACATCTTTGCGCGGGTTGAGAGTAATTTTTCAAGGCTGTGACGCTTAGCATATGCAGCGATTTGGTACAATTTCGTCTCGCGAAACGTATGGAAGATCTGTATTGGGAAAAAGAGAATAAGATGGAAATATCACAAAAAAAAGGTGAAATCTAGGAAAAGTCATGTTATTTGCCGCCAACCGCACATAGGGAGAATGGATGAATTGGTTGAGTGTGTGATATTCTACGTTGATATTCCGAAAAAGTCGCAGGTTCAATTCTTGATCTCGGCATTTGAATTTTTTATTTATATTTCAAAGCTTTTATTAAAAACTAGCAAAAAACCCGCGTGCGCTGCAACGCCTTTAAATAAAAAAAGGTTATGTGTGGACTGTCCGCAGTAGGAAAAAAGTGAAAGAAACAACGAATCGGGAAAATATGATTTTGGATAACTTTTATATGGTTAATTTCTATTGACAGCTTTTTTGACAGCTGTCATTAGTCAAAACCGGTTTTTGATATGATATTCGTATTCAGCGGTATCGAAAGCCTAAGGATACCAAGTTTCACCTTGAACCGATTGAAATCAAATGCCCAACGCTTGGTTGAACCTAAAAAAATTAAAACCCATATTAAATCCCATTTAAAATTCAACCTGCGTGGGGGACGGGTTATTATTTTGTTTTTCTCTTTTCAGTTAGCCGTTACACTGCCCACTGAATTTATAAGTTTTAATCATAAATTCGTTATTTGCAACCTTAAAAAACACCAGATACCAATTTTCATGGAAATCGGAACACAATTGGCAAATTTGGGTAGCCATTTTGAATTTCGATCATATTTCGGCGGCCATTTTGAATTTATAAGTTCTGATCAAACATTCGTTATTTACTACCTCAAAAAACCCCAGATACCGATTTTCGTAGGAATCGGAACACAATTGACAAATTCGTCGGCCATATTGGCGCGGCCATTTTGAATTTCTAAATTTTGACCACAAATTCGTTATTACCGACCTTAAAAACCCCCAGATACCCATTTTCATTGAAATCGGAACACAATTTGCGAATTCACATTTGAGTGGCCATTTTGAATTTCGGTAATTTTTCAGCGGCCATTTTGAATTTAGAAAATCGGGCTTCGAGGTGTTTCATGGGAGACCCCCACGGATGACTGGTGCGCCCGCTATAGCGCACACATACATATATACATACGTACATACATACATGCATACATACATACAGAAACTTTCTTTTATTAATATAAATTATTTCCAAAAAGGTATAATAAAGCATGGCATAAGAGTTTAAAAGGACGTAAAAGGACTTTTACTATTAAATGTAAATTGCACAAAATGCTACTGAGGCAGTAAATTTCGTAACTACAATAACTGAGAATTCTGTCTGATTGCAGAATGACAGGAAGTTACAACTGATTATCTTAATTTACTTGATTTTCTATAAAAATATTTAATGGGCTTAAATTACTTTTTATACGCTTTATATTAGCTTCACCTGTATGTGGGTATGTTGTATCTTGTATTTTGTATGTCGTGTGTAGACAAATCTTGCAACTTGATTTTGACCCACTTTCATGTAACCAATCAACTTCTAAATTTGAACATATGCATAATTCGTGCAGTCTGACATTTTTGTAAAAATAATCAATATGGCGGTTCCAAGATGGCGGCGAATTTTCCAATTGTGTTCCCCGGCCCCCCGACATGGGTATCAAATGAAAGGTTATGACAAGTAGAATACAATTACCTGTGTGGCTTCATTCCAGATTCAAAATGGCGGCCAACACAAAATGGTGGGTTATGCCGGATTCATCGTTGCGGATGAGTCGCGCCGCACAAATTTCCAAAATAGAGAATCAGCTGAATCACGATTCATTGTTGTGGATGAAATGTGCCGTAGTTTTTTTATAATTTGACATATTTGCATAATTTGTCAAAGTTTTGTTGGTAAAATCCTAAAAAATGAGTAAGTAAAAAATTCGTAGAATCTTGAAATATCTTGTTTTGAGACTACAGGCTCAAGTATTTTCATATATCATGCAACAAAAATGACATTTTAAAAAATCCGCCGCACAAAAGTTGAAGTTGATTCAACTTTTTTCCAGAGAGAAAAAAAAATCCCAAAAATATCCCAAAATTGAGAAATGCTCAATTTTTCATACAAAAAGTATGCGCGCGCATAAGTTCGGAACAACTCATCCCCAACGATGAATCCGGCATTACCCTTTTCTTTACACCGCCATCTTTAAGGGTATCAAATAAAAAGGTATGACGAGTACAATACAATAAGCTGTGTGACGTCGTCAGTGTTGCCAGATCCACTGAAAGTGATTTCCCCAAACTTTGTGTGAAAATTCCCCAAAATTATACCTTTCCAACAAATTTTCCCCATTTTTAAAATATGACTGCAATTATAAATTACAATGAATATTACTATAAACCAACTGCGATCCGGTACGCCTCGCCTCAATTTTGGATAATTTGAATACAAAATTTTACCTGAAAATCCTTTTTCGGACTCCCAAGTTTCTCTATATTTCCTAGTTGACATTTTTTCAATTCGTCGAGGTATTTTTTTTTATTAGTTAAAAATCTTTTCCGGCTCAGACTGAATTACTGGCTGGACTACACTGAATTAAAAAGTGTTTCTGCGAAAAACTAACGAATCCAGTTCTATGTAATCGTAAACACAATTTTGACGGTTTTGTATTAAAAATGTATTAAATTTGAGAATTTGATGTTTCTTTATGCAAATAATTGCATTCTTTATTTTTAAATATATATTTCTTGGTTCGAATTGTATCAGCGCAGAGCATAATAAGCAAAAATGAATTTAAAATCTCTGAATCAATTTTTCCCCAATGTTTTCCCCACTAAATTTGTTTCCCCAATTTTTCGCACGGGCATAATATTTTCCCCAGTTTGGGGAAAAAACCCCTAATCTGGCAACACTGGACGTCGTTCTAAATTCAAAATGGCCGCCAACACAAAATGGCGGATTACTTTTTCTTTACAACACCCTCGGTATGGGTATCAAATGAAAGGGTATGACGAACAATACAGTAAGCTGTGTAACGTCATTCCATATTCAAAGTGCCGGCAAACACAAAATGGCGGATTACCCTTTTCTTTGCAACCGCCTCGGTATGGGTGTCACATGAAAGGGTATGACGAGTAGAATGCAGTAAGCTGCGTGACATCATTTTAAATCCAATTTGGCGGCCGCCGCAAAGTGTCGGAAAACAAGTGTCGGGAACAACCAACCTTTCGAACAGTGTTTTTTTAAATATTTGAAAATATGTTCTTAAATCCTATGAAATTTGTAGATAATGTACTTGTCTTTCTTAAATTCAAAATTTTGAAATTTGTACTTATAAATTTTTGACTTTTGAACAAGGGTAAAATGTAGATATTTCGAAAACGATTCCAATGATACCAAAAAAGTACAAACCCAAAAATTGTTAGTGGAATGCTTTTTCCATTTACCTCTTGTCATGTAAAGTTTCAAATATTTAAAGACGTCGGGCATCGAACCCGCGATCACTTGGAGAAAGCTCTAGCACTTATTCTTACTAATTATTCAATTTAAAGAAAGTTAAAGATCGCCAAATATGTTTCACATCTTTCCCGTGTACTGGGTACACGCGTGTTTTTATCTTCGTTCCGTACGGAAATTTCCTATCCTCTTTCCTGTCATCAGCTTTAGGCATGGAAGCCATATTCTGTTCGATCATCGAAGCCAGGGTTTTATCACAGTAGTATTGGAGGACGGGAGAATAAAGCACAGAATTTTGTATGTTTTTCTCTCTGTATACAAATTTCTGTGCGATAAAAGAGCTCCAAAGTGCACTTACACTTTGACTTTGGGATGTAAATCGGATGTGGTGGTTCTTTCACTGGTCTTCCTACTGTCTTCCTGACTAAAACTTACAGCTCGACATCGCACTCTAGATAGGATCGTCCACAGTCCCAATGGAGCCGCGGACCTCTCAAAGATTAAGCTCCCTTTTGTGGGTATATAGGATAGGCTATCTCCTGTAAGATAACGCAGGGTAGAATCACATGGTGCACAGATAGCTCCAAAACTGATGATCTGAGACGAATAAAGACGTGGCTGTCGGGATCTGGTTACATGCCTTGGCATGCAGGGGCGGCGGAGCGCATGGGGATGGAAGGAAAACTGCACACGCACTTTCGCTTTGGGTGGGGAAATCCACACCCAAACTACTTCTTGTACATCTAATAACTCAGAAAGTTAGAGGACCGTCTCGATTGTATAGCCTAAGTTTTTTAAACCCCACCCGACTAGCGTTTAAAAAGGAGATTGCC
This sequence comes from Thereva nobilitata, assembly GCA_963855945.1. NCBI lineage: Eukaryota > Metazoa > Arthropoda > Insecta > Diptera > Therevidae > Thereva > Thereva nobilitata. Next base: position 5,981,562 of record OY979696.1, read on the forward strand.
TCTGGGACATGCCGAAAGAGAGCTTTCCCCTTAGTTTCTTAGAATCCCAAACAAAAAAATCAGCGATACTGAAGTGAGGTAGGCCTTAAGGCGGAAACATACTATTAAAACGCGACCCAACGCAACGTGTCGACACCCGACGTGGACCGTGCACATTACCAACACGCTATGCCACGACACACTAGCATAATTTCTGAAGACAAAGCGGACAGCAAGAGAAGCGTACGGTCACGTTACGGATTTAAGAAGTAACGAGTCAGATGAAGATCTTCAAAAAGATTTGATGCAATTTTCGAATGACTGACGCGTGGCGTCGGGTGTTGTCTAGAAACACACTGTGTGGGTCGCGTCGGATGGAGTGTTGACCACTACCATTGACAACACGTCAATCTGGATCTATGGGATCGGGTGGCGTCAGGGAGCGTCGCGTCGCATCGGGTGTTTTTAGTGTGTTTCTGGTCTGAACAAATATATGGAAGATGTACGATTTGATTTGACTCAACACGCGTCGCATCACATCGGATCGCGTCGCGTTTTAATAGTGTGTTTCCGCCTTTATCAGTTTTTTATAAGAGCTCTATGAGACAAACCTCATACAAATAAAATGGGGCAATCCCAACATCTGCCTTATGTATTCGGAAAGCTTTTTAAAAAGCTTTAAAGTAATACCCTTAACCTTTAATTTTGCTCATACAAAGTTTTAGTTTTTGTTGTTGCGTTGCTTCATATTTCAGGCAATTATATTGGTGACCGTAAAAGGTATCATTTAGCATACTCAATAGACCAATTCTAGTTCGATTACAGAGGTCAAGCAGCATTACAGAGGTCAAGCAGTTGGCGGGCCGCATTGGTAAAACGACTCTCGTGTTTAAAAATATAAAGCTTTCGACACCTGCGCAGTTATTACTCACTTTTCCACGCCGAAACTCTAAAATTTTTGGCCTCTTTATTCCACTAGGGATCGGGAGTAGCAATGATTTTTCCTCAAGGGTGCCGATAGGGCATTCCTTATGATGAGGTGCGAATGAGTCAAGGCGTTAGATGTCCTGTGTGGGCTTTATAGGGCAATCCACATGGGGTCCACATGAGGCAGGCTAGCCCCCGTCACCCAAAATGCTAGTCCGCATAACCTCATAACTAAAGAAAAAAAAACCATATAACTCGACAAACAGGTGGTATATAAATTGACCGATTACCATTTTACATCTGTACACGTGCTCCCCACCCACAATGACTATGCCGCCCTTGTTGGCATGTACCAACGGTTACTTAAGAAGGGCCTAAGATCCTGATAACAAAGAGGCATTCAGAGTTTGATAAAAAAGAGCCTCAGAATATTGGACCCAATGAAATATTCCGAATGCTTTTTTTAAATTCAACGGAGTTTACGTAAAGTTTATTTGAAATACACTCAATCAAACTTGTGCAGTCTTTTTTTGAGATCACTGTCTAAATTTCGAAACTTAAAAGTAATTACAGATGCCATCGAATATTGAGCACTGATACGGAACTGGCGGTGCTATGTGAATTTCAGTGAAAAATTCATCACGGAAGCTACTGAGACGGAAAGCATCGGTACTGTGCGTCACGGATATATGTTGATCGACCTTTACTCTGCCGTCTTGTAACGATGCCAGAGACCTACTGGGCGACTGGGTGGCTTGATTATTGCACGCTACGCCCTAAATTACCAATTAAAATCTAAGAAAGATTGGAAGAATGGAAGACCCAACCTGTAGAGTTTGCCTCGAGAAACAAGGAGCAGATAAATCTCTAGGCAGATTGCTTAAGCGGTTTGGCCTACAAATCTTCCATATTGAGGCTGCCAATCCTGCCAATTCTGCAATTTGCTCAAATGACGCCCGCCGTACTTTTGGACCCAACGTAAAAAGTCATAAAACTTCAATAAATGCATGGCAAAGGGCTTTACGGTCGACAAAATTGACAAAATTAATTTTTATCACTGCTGGCGCCATCTACAAATTTCCATTTCGTTTTCGCACCCTCCAAGACAATCGCATCACATTAATTTCACGTGTGCACAGCAAATCTCGAGCGAAACTTTCCCTTTCCGTGAATGCATCCGACTTTCTTGCAATTAGTTCCCACTGCATTTCCCGCTGCCTTTCTGCAATGAGAGCAATAATTGCAGTCAGTGTTCTGAGCTTGTGCTGCACTCGGCACAGCAAACTTGAAGCGCCGCCAACAAAAGCGACAAAAGCAGTGCAGCAGCAACGCAACATCGCCAGAATCAGACTCGGCGGCTGGATTCGGCCCCAAGCGAAAAGCGAAGCGAAATTGAGTCGGAGCCAGGCAGCAGCGCGACAAAAGCGAAAAAATCGAGATTAATCGGTCAAGGATCGCCTTTGCGTGTGAGCTGCGGCGCATAGATTCGTTCTGAAAGTCTGCAAGGGTTATACAACGGGCTGCCAGTGGCCTGTGTGCATGTAAATGCGCGCTCCTCATTTGCATAATGCACGGGGGTGCACACACTCTGGCGCGGGAAGTTGGCACCGTCATGAATCAGTCCATCACGACGGCAGCGCCTCGCAGCGAAATGCGGCCCATGTGGCACGTAATTTCCTTAGGGCGACAGCTATGCAAATTGCGCGCGCGATTTTTGAATCGCGGAATGCAAGCAAGAATCGCTGCTGTCGGGCTGCCAGATGGAAGAAGGGAAAGCAGCGAGCGCACTCCAGGTAGACACCGGGCACCAGCCGTCGTCGTCGTTCCCATTAAGGGCAGCGCTCGTGGGAGTGAGTGCGAGAAACATTTTGGCCGGGGTGGAGCAGCAATTTGCTGCATTTTTCAATTTGTTAACGAGTTTATCATGTCATTCGCTGCACACACATGCATCGACTTAATTAAGTGACAACAAGTGCATGCGAGCGGGGCTCGATGACGACGAGTGTTGCCCTCGGCCGGTGTGCACCCGCCCCCGCCCCCGCAAGAGCATTTCTCGCCGCGGACAGTGATTATGCGTTCTGAAAGTTATGCTGATTGCATTTAGAATGCACTTGGATCGCTTTGGTCGGTAATTATAGGTCGTTTGCATGTTGTTTGTGGTTTAAGGGCAAATGCAAAATGCTCGCAATGAGTCCATTACCCCCTGCCTTGGGGTTATTTCAGATGCACCAACTGCATCTAAGCGTCCGAGCAACCTGCGATCGCGGTCTATTTTTGAGCAGTTGTTGGAAAACTGGGGTATAAATAAAACTGCACTTCATTTGCTTCGCGGGGGCAGGACGACACGGGCGGCGAGCTTTCAAAGTTTATTTTTTAGCGCGGAAGTTGGACTAATTCGCTTTTAATTTGGCACGAGATATGCCTGCAGTTTTTAGAACTCGATAGAAAAAGTGCTGCACGACGGTGCGAAAATATTTGACCCCAATTTTTCCTGAATGCGTTCATTATTTTGGTATTTTTGGGATTTGCAATTTAGCGTTTAACGAGAATTTAAGTAATTTCTAGATTTTTTCTTGATTTGCGAGAAAAATGGACAAGAGGAAGTCGCCATATGAGTTGAGAGAGCGCACATTAATTGGCATTATTTGTAATCCGTTTAGTTTTGAACTGCCATTTATGGCAATTTATTTGTCGTACCAGAATTCGGTTTTTGGTTGCAACGCCTTTCAATAAAAAAATATTATGTGTGCACAGTAGGTGGGTGCAAGAAATAATCAAGCAATCAAAAACGAATGCTAAATGAAGTCAATGGCGTTGTGGCGCGGTGCTACCATTTCGAGTTTCACAAATATTGAACCCCATTTCACCCCCAGTTTCGAAATATCCTTAAACACGTGTTTCATTATTTATGGTGTGGAGTATTTATACTAAGTTTGAAGAAAATGTGACTAAAGAAAACAAAATCCGCATGAAACCTATTCAACCCCATTTCACCCCCTTAGGGGATGAATTTCGAAAAAATCGCTTTTTAGTGGATGTCCAAGTGATTATAGGGATACACTGTCAAAATTTGAGCTCCTTAGGTCCAGCAGTTTGGGTTGTGCGTTGTCTGTCAGCAGTCAGTAACGGAAATGTTTTGTCCGCCCTAGGGACTGAATTTCGAAAAATCCTGAAAAACGCGTTTCATTATTTATGGTGTTGAGTATTTTTACCAAGTTTGAAGAAACTCGAACTAAAGAAAAAAAATTCCCCATACAACCTATTTAACCCCATTTCACCCCCCTAGGGGATGAATTTTGAAAAGTCGCTTCTTAGTGGATATCCATAACATTATAGGGATGCACTGTGAACATTTCAGCCCTTTAGGTCTAGCGGTTTGGGCTGTGCGTTGTCTCGTAGTAAGTTACTGTTTTATATATAGAGATAGATATGTCTTCCGCCATTTTGTTGAGCTTACTGTTTTATACTCGTCATACACTTTCAATTTTGTGTTGGCCGCCATTTTGAATTTGGAAAGACGCCACACAGATAATATAATTCTACTTGTCACACCCTTTCATTTTATACCCATACCGAGGTCGTTGTAAAGAAAAAGGGAATCCACCGTTTTGTGTTGGCCGCCATTTAGTATTTCTCGCCATTTTGAATTTGGAGTGACGCCACACAGCTAATAGTATTCAACTTGTCATACCCTTTCATTTGATACCCATACCGAGTGGCTTGTAAAGAAAACGGTAATCCGCCATTTTAGGTTGGCCGCCATTTTGAATTTGGAATGATGCCACACAGTTAATAGAAATTTACTTGTCACACACTTTCATTTGGTACCCATGTCGGGGATCGGGAAATGCAATTGTAAAATTCGGCCGCCATCTTGGAACCGCCATCTTAATTTTTTTACAAAAATGTCATATTGCATTGTCACGCGAACTGTGCATATACATGCATCTACAAAAAAAATCAGATTTCTATCTCTTCTAGTTTAGCTCCAACGCGCGACGGTACGTACAAACAGACAGACACACACTGACAGACACTTTCTTTTATTAATATAGATAACACCTGGTCCTGGGAGATTTGAAACCTAACATAGGTTGGCAGCCCGTATATAGACAGAACAAACCCACCTGCATACCTACTGATTGTGTCAATCGAAACCAAATAGACCAAGTTTTAAAGCTAAGTTCCACTTGGACCAATATCTTGTAGACATGATGGTAAGAATCATAACAACGAAAGCGGCCAGAAACACTGCAGCAATGCAGCAGTCACATAAAGTAAGGACACACAAACAGAATATATAGGGTCCAGAAGAGAAGAAAAAAGAGTTCACAGGTGGAAAAATATAATTGTGTATTAAAGAACACAAGACCGAAGTGAAACTACGCGTACAATAATAAAGGACATATAGAAATATGAGAACTTGACGTCAAGATAATATTAACGAAATAATAATCTTTAATACACAATCTTAATTTTTTAAATAACCGACTCCTAATTTTTACTTTACCGATGCCTGCGCCATCTATGAACAAATTTAAATAAATTGTAAATATTTTCCTGCTGGTTTGGTAGAATTTATTTATATGGCATCACTTAATTGCTATCATGGTTGTCGCTGTCAGCTACTTTGTTGAAGCAGTGTGGAAAATTGCACTTTTGGCGGTGATCTTTGCGAAATTCATTAGCTTAAGTTGTTAAAATCCAAAATGTTAAACGAAATAAAGAGGAAACTAAATTGTTAGTATACTTGTGCAATTATGAAATTAGTGTTTATTAACGAGTGAGAAGGCAACTTTCGTTTCATACAACTGTCCTTGTTTTTGTGGCCAATTCTGAATTCACTGGTACTTGCTCGAATACCCAGAACGGGAGAAGGGAATTCCGCGGATCGAGAGCAAGGAAGTTTTACTTCAAAAGAAGCCTGGGAGAAGAATATCGTGGCAGAGAGCGACGGCTACACCAGATGTTAGAGTTCTACTAAGGAATCCGTTGTATCACGGAATTTACACCATTCTCATATTGGCGCGTTTGGAAGAACAATATCTGATAATGATTTTGCGATTCATCCCCTTTGCTTAGAAGAAATTGCATCACCCATAAACTAGCTCAAAAACAACAAGGCTTCAGGTACAAAAGGAATTCCTGCGAAGCTGACTAAATATAGTGTGCCAACGCTACGCCGTGTGATTCATGGAATAACCATCCAAGCACGGAGCCATGACACGATGATATAAGACTAGAAAAAAGGCATCCCTATTTAAAGACATACATATGTATAGTATAACGGCGTGCAGCAATTAGCGTGGTATATCGTAGTCCTTTTACTGCAAGTCCAAGTGTTTGATAACTGCTTAGAAATAAAATGCTCGAGTGTTTTTTTTTCTAAACGGCAAAGTGTTTAATGACAGGAAGTGTGTTTTTAAAAAGAGTAGAAATACTTAATGTACAAAATCTAATCACTTAAGTGTTTAACAGAAATTAAACACAAATGATTTTTACCTAAGCAGAAAACTAGTGCTATACACGAGACGAGACGAGACGAGATTTGGCGCAGTCTCGTCTCGGTCTCGAAAAAATGGGTATTTGCAGGTCTCGTCTCGATCTCGTCTCGTCTGGTCTCGAAAAGTCTCGAATTTCACTGTCAATAATACAAATTGCTCAGTCTTCTGTATTTCGAGAAATATCAATATGTGCCATATTAATGAAATTGTATACAAATATTCCTTATATGCGTTGAAATGAAATGAAATGACAGTAAAATATCTCTTCTATTTTGGAATCGACTCTGCTTATGGAATGCGTACTCTCCAAGTCATGCATTGGTGCCGAATGTTGTGCTCGTCAAAGAGCGCAGGGTGAAGATACAGAAATAGTTGGTGTCTATACGATTTCAAAATACCGATTTGATTTCGAGACCTCCAGTTATCTCACGATCTCTCGAATGGTAGTGTCGGTCTCGTATCGATTTTTAATCTGGAGGTCTCGTCTCAAAAATCGAGACGAGAGCAGACGATTTCGAGACAAGTCTCGTCTCATGTGCAGCACTACAGAAAACGGTAGAAGTGCTTAAAATTAAAACACTTATTCGTCAATTAAACACTTGGGATAGTAAATACCATAGAAATATAAACTAAACACGGAATGGCTGTAAGCCAGATTAAGCGTACCACAATTCCTGATGTGTTTGAGTTCACTCGGTAGTAGTGGTAAGGCAGTGCAGGCCAAAATATGCAGAAATAATAAGAGGGAAGTTTTAAAAGCGGAGCGATTAAAATTCCTGGCATAAAATCTATGCCCCCCGGAAATTGACTTGGCACGACACCATTCACTCAAGAAGCTACCCCAGACAGTTCAGCAATTTGTGTCCCACTTGTGCACATTATTGCTGTCCTTTTAAACAAGCTAGCTTTAGAGTGGTCCCTCACGTACAGGGTTTTTACACGACACAGCCGTTCCATGATAGTTTATATTTCTATGGAAATACTTAGTTATGACAAAACACTTATGGAGAAGTAAACACTTTAAACTTTTTATGATATTAATTCATTCCTTTACCAAAAGAAGCTACGTATAAAATTATGACGAGACTCATATTTCATGTTGGTTTAGCGCAAAGGGTGTCTTTTAGTATACTCGATAGAGCAGTTCACGTTCGATCACGGAGGTCAAGCAGCATTAGACGTGGTTAGTACTTAGTGGGAGGACCGCTTGGAAAAACGACTCTCGCGACCCTCCTAATCAACATCTATTATGGACCCCCACAAGGAAATGGTCTTTCCCCACTCTTCTTCCACCGGAAGTGATCTGAGATTTGAGTGTGGTAGCAAGAGACACAAAACTCCATGAACTCACCCAAATAGTAGTTTACGTAGATGATATCAATATCATTGGATGAACATCAAAGACAAGGTTAACCTACATTGCATATCAAAGAAAACAAAGCAAAGACATGGTGTCTACATCTGTGTAACGATCTAACAATGGTCCCATGAATTGTTTATAATCTACAATCTCTAACGCAAATTCCCTGGCTGGGAGGACTTATCCATTTTTTCCCATTCGGCTGACTAGCACATCTGTTCGCAATAAAGACATAACTCTATAATTCTCTTTGCAAAGAAATATTGTAATTCAGCCAGCTATGAACTTGTTCATTTCCTATTTTATAAACGTAAACTGCCTCAATATAGACGAGGACGTACACATCCAAAAGCAAAATCTTTTTCGAGTGTGCGGAAGTGCTAGAAATGGAGAGTTTCGTGCGTCCGTGCGGAAATTTTCACGTCAACTTCCAACGTTGATGAACGAAAGCTTGTAACATCGAACGAAAGCATAACATCTTGTAGCAACACAAAAAGCTTTTTTGGTCATATTCAAAGCTTATTCTCCTTGAATTTTCAATAAAAATAAAAGCTTTTGTATTTCGAAGCATACGTCCTCGTTTATTTTGAGCAATTGAAACTAAAAATCTCGCTTTAGAGCGTACAATGAATTGAGATATGTACTTCATTAGGAGTCCATCAAATTAAAACAGGTAAAATCTACAATTCTACGGAAAAAAAGAATATTGTCTGGTCCTAAGTAAGTTACGAATAACCGACTCTCTTTTATTGCCGTGTTTTCAAGTTTTTTTTATAACGTCTTGGCCTTGGCATTCCTTTCATTCCTTTTCGGCTAGAGGTTCCTGTTCGATATTGGATTCCATGATAGAATCAACGGCTGTCTTCCAAATATTTAGAAGCTTGTAGTTCAGGTCTAACGGTTAAAGTTACAAAGTATCCAGATTAATATCCTAAACTAAGAATGCAAAGGCGACACCTAGTCTGCGTTTAACAATTAAAAACGATGACCGTATACATCAACGAAGTTAATCCTTGATTGCAATTTCATCATGAACATCAACTTAGTTCACCCCGTATAAAATCCAAGTTGAGAATAATTTGATTACTTTACACCGCATTCGGCAAGTGTAAACTCTCGAAATCTGAGATATTTCGATTTTGATTTCGGAGATTTTTTTATCCGTCAAATTGCAACAACAATGCTGTGATTTGAGATATGAGGGTTTTGCAGGTAGATTTGAAAGCTCTCATTTTAGAATTAATCGTTTACAATGTGAGAGTGAAATTTACGCTGAGAATGACTTTTGCATTGAAAAATAAATAGGAGCAAGAGATCTATATGCGAAAAAGAAGATCTCACTGATCTTCGTAAATATTAAAAAGGAATTGCCAAACGTGAATATTTTTCCTTTTAACTCTGGTTGTTGTTTAAGCATTTTAAAAATATTTCGGATTGCGGTTTATTCGAAATATTGGAAATCTCCGTTGATGTTTATGGGCCAAGGAGTGTGCTATAATTTGTTATTCCTTAGTAGGTACCTTGTATCTTCTACAACTAAGTATTGTTAAACGAGTAAGTATTGTTAAAAGCTGTTTATGGGTTTTAAATTGAAAATGATTTATTGTATTAAGAAAAGCGTGAAGTTGTGACATTTCAAAATAATTTAATTGCTTAATGGTTTTGGATCATGTTCAGGTATATTCCCCAAAAACGGTCCCACAGCTACCTTACGTACTCAAACTTGCGCTTAAAAATACTGGTTTTCAGTACTGCTCGGTAATTTTAGCTGCGCACGCAATCAACTAAACTCGATTTTCGTACATCGTAATTACTGTACTTAAAAGCATCTCACTCGAACTCAAGTGAAGCCTCCATTTAGAAACGCACCTACCCATAAATAAACTGGCAAGGATAAGCGACATTTTCCCCAGCAATTAGCCCTTCAATCGCGCACATTAAGTTGCCATCGCCTGAGCATCATTACCGCAACATTAGGGCCTGTCTTGTATTTTTTTTGTTGCGGCCCAAGTACATCAGAATTCCAGGAACGAGCCCGAGCCAGAGCGCAAGTGATGTAATTTTCGCAGTTAAGTGCTCGTCGATCGATGAAATAACCACAAAACTGGCCGCTACCATGACATCCTTTTTTTTCGTTGATATGCAAAGAGAGCAAGCGCAACAAGCAGCGCCACATGCTTCGGGCCATTAAGTGGGTGCTTAAGCGTCCGAAAATTGAGTCCCAAGCGCAGACGCAAGTGCTTCAAGTGCGCACATGATCGCACGGTTACAAAATTACGAACCCAGGGCTCAAGTGGATGAATCTCTGTCGTATCGGGGATCTGTACAGCGCCATCTGTGCCTTTAATGAAGACGACGAAAAGGGAAACTCTCTCGGCTACCGATGATCTGTTAAAAGGTCAAACTGCACTTGATTGAGCCGGAAAATTGCACCCAATAAACTTGATCTGGCCAAGCCCAATTACAGGTATTTCGTGAGTCCGGATTTCGGACGACAAGAAGAAGAAGAAGAGAGGCCCAAAAATGGCAAGACCAGATCGGTCCAACTTTCACTCTTTTAAAAATCGCGACACCGCCAGCCCTGATGTCGGCAGAAACCAGACAGCATCAAGCCGAGCGGAAGAAAACGAAACAAAAAGTACAAATTCGGCGGACACCCGCCACGGCAATGAAATTCGCCAATTTCGAATTCCGTAATTGAAAGCGAAATCAAATTCGAAAACTGCGTGCGCCAGAAAGGGAGAGTCGCTGCAGCGCTGCAGTTGATCGGACAGAAACGCAAGATCGAGATTCACTTTTTTTGCGTTATTTTGGCGGCGATTTTGAATGAGGGCAAAGCGGCGCAAGTTTAAGTTCGAATCGACAGATCGGAAAAAAGCGCAGCGAGGAGCGCTGCTGTCGCTGACGACTGTTATTCTTTTTTTGGACAATTAAATTGCAGGCGGCGCGGTCCGGGAACTGGTTGCGTACTCATTAGCCACCTTTATCTGCGCCGTGTACGGTACCTGCCGAGCAGACGTGTACCAATTCTTACGCAACTCACGCGGCTTTTAATGAATGAGTCCGAAACTTGATTTTGGGCATTTTTCACGTCGAAACTTTTTAGTCCTCCGCCATTTGTTTTTGTTGTTGTTGTTGTTGTTGCTGCTGCTGTTGCCGCGCGCCTACCTCATTATTGCACAGCGCAGCACTTTGATTTTCTGTAGTACCAGGAAAATTCCGCACCACTACCGGTGTTGCCCCTGCATGAGCTGGCTGCGGCTGGCAGCTCTTGATAAGATTTATTTGAACATTGGACCGCGCGCGATTGTGTCGCGCTTTTTGAACTTAAACACAATTTGGGACATGCAAATTTTTTAGATTAGCATAACCGCAAAGTGAGCAGAAATAATACACACGAAAAAAAAATATAATGAAAATCTGCCTTAGGCATGGAACACGTCTATCCTAATCAGAAAGTGGGCTCCCAAAATGGCAGTTTTTAATGCTGCGGTGGCTTTGTTTTTAGAAAGGTTGTTAGCGTTCAGATTTGGGATTTCGTCAGGGCGACAGATTATGATTAACCCGAGGATATTTTGCAACGTTTTCTGATTACAGACAGACGAAATGGAGTTTTAGACCGGTTTTTAGCATTAATTTTATGCCTACTCCACAGATGCAAGTCCGCTACTTATTCGGATGCTTATTGGGCTGCGAGCTTGCCCAGTGATTTGTGGGTTGCGTTTTTCGATTGCGTAGAAATTTTTTGGGAATTTGTTAAGGGATTAGTGTTCGCGATTTTTGTTGGGTCATTTGAAAACAAAAAAAATGCAATAAAATATTTGATTAGAAAATTTGAAGGTTTTTCAGATCTGTTGTAATCGAAATAGAAGGATTGAAAGTTGTTGTTGAGTTTTTATATATCACCTTAAGAGCAGATTATCATCCCTTTGACTAAGAGTGGCTAACTGATGGAAGTACGATCAGAAATTTAATGTCTATTGAATCACAACCACATTTTTAACAGAATAAAAATTGTTTACAACCGAATCCCAATCTTCCATTGTGCCATTCAATAAACATTGCTTTCGTTGTATTTTTTTCGATCGGTTTAGGTGTTTGGCAATAATATGAATATTACGATGTAAGTATTTCGATGTATTTTTTCAGAAAACATATCCTCCTTCAAAATAGGAAAGATAGTTTCGGGATTCCTTCGAATATGGCCATCTTCTTCTTCGATGGCTCTACAGCTCATTTCGAGCCTTAGCCTCCATCAGCTTCTTAGAAGTCTGTCTGCTCCGCTGCTTGCCTCTAATTTCTTGTGTTCAGAAATTTTGCTGCATCAGTCTTAACAATGTCTTCCTAATTTAGCCATATTTTGCCAACTGGTCTTTTCTCATGTAGATACAGGACTTGAGTCATTGAGTCATTCGTTCTTTGCACATACTAGCTCAATGTAAACGCAGTAGCTTAGCTTGCCTTGATAGTTTGCACTCTTTGTATAGCCTCGTCACACATGCATTTATGACGAAAATTCATCATTTATTGTGAATATGAACCTCATTATAACGATTCGGCAAATTTTGCTTAATTCAATACGAAAACTCAAAAGTCGACATATTATTGTAAATAGCTCGCTTTTAGGCGTATTTCCAGGGTCTTACGGTATCAGCTGATTTTGATTATAGTTTTACTTGAAAATTAATAAAAAATATTACTTGTTTCCATATCAGCGGATTCAAAGACCGCCAAGTGGGCAACAACGTACCCAGGAAATCTTTTTTTTTATTTTTCGTTCACTGACATTTTTCACTACACTACCACTTGTTACAACTAACAAAATATAATGACGTATTTTAACGGGTGTCCCCGAGTTAAAATAATTTAGTTGGTTAATTTTCTTACTAGCACGCACGCGACCGCTGCTAGCGCGCACAGCGAACAAATAGGGACGCCACAAAAGTATGCACGCACCCCCCACAAGCACGAACATCTAAAAATTTGTTCGCTAGAGGCATCCACTGGCACGAAAATCTAAAAATTCAGGCATGAACATTTATAAATACATCCGCATCGGCATAAACCATTCCAAACGCGAGTGTTGTTTTACCAATTGGTCCCCCAACTTAGTACTAACCACATCCAATGCTGCTTGACCTACGCAATCGAACGAGAACCTTTTTACTGAGTATGCTATTGGCATCCTTTATGGTCACCAAGATAGTTGACCCTTTTCTTCGTCCTCTAAAATTTTTTAAAGCAATACAGGCGATTTCGTGCATCCCTGTGGCGGAAGCGTGGATCCCGTGATTGCCGTGCGTCGAGGCTATTAGTCATACAATTCGTGATTATAGCGCTCTCTCAAAGCATTGTCTTCATTGACTGGGCCGCATATCCTGCAGAGAATCGGATGAATATATTCATCTTGTCTGCAGTTTCTTGGTAGATACTCCATGCTTCACACTCACACGTAGATACTGTACGTACGATCGTTTTGTATATTCTTATTTTAGTTTTTCTGTGGATGTCTCAGGATTTCATTACTGGCAGTAGTGAGAAGTATGTTCTATTTGCGGCGTTTATTTTTCTTTGCACGTCTATCGTTTTATCGTTGTCTTTGCTGACTGTGGATTCCAGGTAGTCGACGTTATATTCCCCCGTGGTGTTGTGGTCTCTTCTTCTTTCCAGCCCCTACTGAATTAGAATCTTGCTCTTGCCTACATTTATTTGCAACCCTATATGTTTAGCCCCATCTTCTGATTCCGTGAATATTTCTCTATAGTATGACAGTGATCTGACAAGGCAATGTATGACGTCGATATAAACTGTTTAAGGTTTTGTTGTGCGTCGATATTCATTGTTCAGTTTGCGAGTGACTCCTTCTAGGCAAAAATAAAATAGCATGGGCGCCAACACCGTCAGTTCTTTTTGTATTCTCACTGTTGTAGCACGGCGACTACATCCTTGAATCCAGCATTCGCAATAACACAAACGACACGAAATTTAGAAAACAACAAGAATATAAAACCAACACTGATCACATGACAGCTGACAGACCGCGAAAGTATCAGATCCAAGCACAACAACTGGTGTTCAGTTTTGAAACCGAACATCCGAGAATTTGGGAACTGCAGCATCAGCACAGATTTAGCGAAGACCACAACCTACACCCGAAGGAAAGCTTCAGCAATAAACGACTAAAACAGTCCAGAAAAGCACGACAGAGATAGATCGATGATGATTGAAACTGATATTCGTGAACAAGCTCCACACAAAAGAAGAGAAGAAGGATGAAAAATTAACAACTTAAAGGGGATCAAAACGATGAATAACCGGATTACCTTGTCACTCCCAGAGGCGAATATTCTAGAGAGAAGAAAATCCACTAAGATATCTTTTACGTCTGATCCACTCGATTCGAATAAAAATCAGAGTAACATCGGGCAAGGTTTTTAGTTCGATGAAGAGATGGAGAAACAACAATTGAGCGATTCGATCACTGACTGTGAATGTTGTATTTTCCATTGTCGTTTTCGTTAACTTCACTACCAAAATTCCTCCACCTATTTATGATGGTAAAAGCGATGGTTCTATCTTACCAACTTTTGGAGTAATAAGTCATCTAGTTTAACTTTTGGGAAAAAATGTAGATTAATTACGTATTTGAAACTTGAACTCCCTAAGTTGGTTTTTTGTTAAGAAAAATAAAATTTCGACTTTGACGACTCATTACTCCATCGCTTTTACCAAATAGGTGGAGGAATTTTGCGTTCATTGGTACCTTATTCATGGATATAAGTTATACGGTTACAAAAATACAGGGTGATATGTAAAATCTATCTTTGTACAGTTTTGATCGTATTACTCAGAACGGACAAAGATATCGAACTAGGCGCCATAGTAACTCATATTCAGCTCAAAAAACCTATCAAACGACGTATTACACATAGCTATTGGAGTGGGTACCAAAATTTGCATTCTCCTTTCTTTAGTTAGATTTTGCTAAACCATCCCATCCCAGACCCAACTCCCACAGAGCTTTGCTTTATTCTGAGATCCCTCCCAACGCAATGAGTTACTGCGCCAGAATCAACATAGCTATACACCCACTGTCATGGTATCTAGTAAGCGGCGAAAGAAATGGTCCACGTCAAGGCATATTCAGTACACACTTGATTTGGTCTACAGTTTGTGAGCTAGGGTAGGAATTAGTGCCAATCTTGATAGAAGGGTTCTGATTACATATACCAGGTAACGAATATTGCTGAGGCTGGCCACCTAGTCCTTAAAGGCAAAACTGTAGGTTTTTAACAACAAACCAAATCGATAGGGGTGACGCTAGATGCCAAACTCCACTGAATTCAGCATTTGGGTTCCAGGGTCTATAGATTTCTTCTTTAAATATTCACCGATAGTCTTCCGTCTTAATTTCAGGAGAGAATCGCGAGATGAAGATATTTAAAGGTCTCGGTATCGTCACCAGAGGGGTGCACGATTCCAGAGGAACCATAACTTCAGTGAGCTGGGGATTGACCACTATTAGAGGCGAAGAAGTTGATACCGAGACCGCCCTAGAGGTCGACTCTGTCTCTGGAACGCGGGGCAGGGAACTCAAGGTGACTTGAAGATTTCGATTCTTCCTGGGACTTTTACAACGCGCCTTAATACGGCGGCCACCTGTTGCAAGAGAACATTCTCAATAAGAGAAGCAGCCATGGAGCAGGGTGAAGACAGAAACTGCTCCCCAACCTGCGGGGCGCCTTCAGATGTTGCCGCCACTGAGGAGGGGTTTTTCACATCCAAGACGCTCTCCAAATCTTAAGGACAGAGCGCTCAGGGCATTGTGATTTTACACCGCTGCTGATATAAAAAGATATCCTGTATTTCCTTCAGTGGAGCTCGTCGACTGCAGTTGGGTTGGTCTACGGGTGAAGAGTCCTCGCAATCGCATGCCATAGATCTTAGCTCAGCAGACTTTGGACCGGTGGAGAACACAGTTGCGAAAGGCCGGGACAGGATCCCGATTATGCTCACTTACGCCTCGGCAGCCTAGATTTTAAGGCGCCAGATTACCGTCGCAGAGGTTCATGGTTTAATTTCACTCGAAGGCATGGTCCTTCGTCTTTTCACTTCTCTCGCTGTTATGTAAGGCGAAGTTGAGGCCGTTGATTTTTTTACAACAAAACATTCCGTCTTTCTTGTCTTTACAGTGATTTCCTATCCTTTCTTGCATTCCTTCGCCTCATCTAAGCTTAATAAACGTGGACGCCAGTTCCTGTACGGTCACCGTATTCAGCGTTCTGTCACGGTAGTATTGAAAAGGAGTGGGTGGAATAAAGTTTTCGTGATGGCATTGGCAGTTCTATCACTCTTCTCTCTAATATCTCTTCGACTAGAACTGGCTGTCTGACATTGCACTGACCGTTGACAGTGCAAGGGAGTTTACCTCTGAGTGCTAATCCTGTACATAAAGACATAGAGATGACGCGACTATCGCCATAATCTGTCAGTAATACCAGCTTCAACTCGTTGAAAGATTTCAACAGAGCACTTTGCCATATTTTGCAGGAACAAGCTGTCTGCGCGATTATTGCCGCGTTCTATAACAATCGAGCAGAGGCAGTAACGTGTTGATGATTCGCAACGTGCGCCAAACCTTGTTTCAGCGTAATCCAAGATATTTTTCTATCTATTCCCAACAACTGATGAGACATCGATCCATTATTACATACCAAAAACCAATAGATAATCTGCAGAGGGTGGGTCTGCCAATGTGCTCTAGATGAACTGGGTCCTGGGTCATCGGAGCGTTGAGCCCAATGCAAATGTGGATGCCAGTAGTCAGACCGGTCTCTGGCATCGTATTCATCGGTCCAGAACCAGAAATATTGGATCGTCCACGGTTCGATCGGCCAAGGAAGTGCATTAGAAAAGATATCAAGATAAGGTGGTTGCTTTCATTGCCGAGGACTGCGTCTAAATTGTCTTATATGGAGGATAAAAGGTATGCAGGACTCCAACTGCAGGCCTTGTGTCGAGATGGATGAGTTTGCCTGCAAGTCCTCTGTCACGGTCCCGCGATAGCGAGGTGTTGGCCCGGGCTATTAAACGAGACCTGCCTTGTGAACAGTCAGGTCTAAAGCGGCCTACAGACGATCAACTTGGTTTTTCAATCGGTTGTCAACTAGGCCTAGTTGTCAACGAGTTGGACGTCTGTAGTCGTGTTTATGGTTGAAGCCAACAGTTGATAGATGGTTGAAGCAAAATCAAAATTTTTAGATTTTTGGTAGGCGGTGCTTCCAGGTTGCCAAATAGTTGGTGCGTCTGTAGCGACGTTCACAACTGGAGTGGGCAACATCCTTTTAAATCGTGCAATGAGCAATGAATATCAGCGTGCTTTGCAATCAAAAACCGAAAATGAAATGATGTTTGCAAATTGGTTGACAACAAGTTGAAGCGTGTGTAAACTTTCTGTTGACAACAGGTTGACAACCCAAGTTGATCGTCTGTAGGCCGCTTAAGCAACAACCGACCAGCAAGTCAGGCTAAACTTGTAAAAGCAGTGTGACCTACAAATCTGGGTTATGGGGGTTGTCGGGAGAGTGGAAACCGTGGCATTTTGGATCTGACACCTTCTTTAAAGAATAAGACATTTCTTCGGGTTGTAATCCGGGTGTTTGTAGTACATATTTTCTTCCAGTCGCCACTAAAACAGTTCTGGTGATATTGTGAATAAAATTTTTCAGAGTTTTGATGATTCGCAATAAAAAAACAATAAAAGTGCGGCCGATGTGTGTTGCTTTCACTGCCAGCTGGTCTTTTTATCTCCTCCAGTAATTTTAATTAAAAATTTATAGGACTTCACCTTTCACAGCACTAAATCTCTAGCGTTATGCTCTGTCACTAGTTTACAAAACACCCGAAAGACACTCAAAGCCCAACCCTATTTCCCACTTAACTCTCATGCATTTAAGAAGTACAAATTTCCAAATCATCAAAATTATCAAAGTTTCCCACGTTTCACCCCCTTTCAGGCAAGTACGCCTTCACATAAATCCCGACTCAACCAGGGCAGCGCGCTGCACCCCCGAACGCAATCGCGATGAGATCACGTAGCAGAAGCATCAATTCCCATTTCCCACCTGCAGCACGCATCGCCAATGAGCCGTGCGGCGCAACATGCACTGGAAGCGCCCCATAAATCTGCCACTAGCAACATGTTGATGGACGCCTGCAGCGAGACGGAGCGGAGCGGGCGATGGACAGAGACAAGCTTGGAGTCGAAATTTCGAAATCGAAATGATCTCACTTTCTGCACCGTAGCCGGGCGGCGCGGCGGCTCATCAGCGCGCGTCACATTGCGTGGGAAAAGGGTTCACGCTCTAGCGTTGCGGCTTGCCCTAGTTTCCCGAAAATCTCCAAAGGTCACGTCGCAGCTTCGTGTGAGAATTTTTCACCATTTTCGATTGTCTTGAGTTGCGCAGAGCCGCCGCGGCTACGGTTACACCTATTCAATTTGGAGTTTCGTCGCGATCGCGGCAATTTACTGCCAATTTCGCGGTTGAGGAAATTACGACATCGTCGCTAGTTTTTTTTTGCTGCTGCTGCTGCTATGGATCCGACTGGCCGCGTGGACATGCGTCGCCTGACCTAGCATAGGTCTCGTGACTGCCCAGATTTCAGGTATCGCAATTTTCGCGGCTGCTTGTACTTTTCATTGTTTTCTTAACGTCTTCACGCAGAAATCAACGCGCAAAATCGAATTAAAGACGGCAAATTAAAATCCGGCAAAGGGGCCGAAGATGTTGCGGTTAGCCGGGCGTGCAGCAAGCAGCTGACTAAAAAACAAAAATCGGCCCGAGGATGCCTTGCGGTTTTTCTGTTTACAAAATGGCGATCCCGGGCTATCGGTCGCCGCGATCTCGCGAGCTCTGTTTCTGGCGGTCTCGCGTTGCTTTTGTTTATTATTTTCAGGCTCTTCCTGCGATTGAAGTCGACACGGCCTGAACGAGTTTTTTCGACGCTTGGGAATTTTGCGAAACCGGTTGCGTTGCATTTTTCCAGTTTTCTACTTTTCATCTGGTTGCCTTGGCTACGGTGAGCGGAACGGGTGGTTAGTGGACCGGAAGATGGTGTTTTTCTTATATATGTTCGGGCCTCTCCGCTCGGCAGCTCCATGTTTTATTGCCTATCGAAACGATTTGATCTGATCGACAGTTGATTGCCATTTTTTGCGACCGCCGCGGTTCTGTTGCGTACGGCGGCAATTGGCCGCTGCCGTACGAGATTTTCTGCGGCAACATTGTCAGCCATCGTCGGATGTTTTGTACACAGATTGGCCTGAAAAGTGTGTCGAAATGTTTTTAATGGACTTGCGCGCCTCGGGGTGGGAGTGGTTGCATTTAAAAATTTTGCGCCTGCTAATTATTACGGTTAAGGCCGCTCCATTTTTTTTGCCAGATTCTGATTAGACATTTGATTTTCAGTTGCTGCCGATCGGTCTAGTGACATTATTTGATCTGCTGATAAAACCCACCGAACGGAGAAAGAAGTGCCTTTAGTGCTGTTGATTTCGCTAAACGCTTTAATTGAAAATTTATTGTGTAAGAGCACCTCCACCACCCCTCAAGCAAATTGCGAATTAAATGGAGAAATGTGCTTGAAAATCTTTGTGCGGGCATAACCTTGCTGCCAAGACAATTAAGCAAACTGATTGCGACACATATGATCCCTGTAGAAAGACGTGTGTCATTTTTGTGTTTGGCTGTGTCATGACATGTCTTTTAATTTTGCTAATAGAGAAACAACGAAAAAAATCATCCTCAAATTGTTTTGTAAGCTTCGGTCGGTCACTAGGATTGGAAAGACCTCTAACATCTGGTCTGGTCATCAGCCAAAATCTAGATGTCTCATCAATGTCTATGATGTCAATTTGGGATCATTTCATTACTACCAAAAAATGATAGCATAACGCCTTGAGCCATCTCAGAGAGAATGAGCTTGATTGCCCCAATACTCCCATACTTCGATACCCATAGTTATCGCAAAAAGCTCTTTGAAGGGAAAATGCCTTATGTCCTCCAACGACGAACACCTGAAACTTTTATGTCCTGTCATTAATGCCACAAACCGTTCGAAGTATCCCCGTAGCATGTTCAGGAACTCTCCTTATGCTCCGACCCTCGGTAGTCTAAACGCTATCTTAGTTTGTAAACACGTAGTCAAGTGGACCCACCGCTTCTGGTGTTCCTTGACGACCCATATGACGTTGCGGTTACACACCAGCCATTTACCAATAGCCATACTCTGAACTTCAGAATTACGTAGTTGGCCTTTTCAGGCTGTCAACATTCTCGGGCTCATCGATCGCAGTGTATCCACCAACCCAGGCTTGCGTTTTCCAGTCTCTGTTCGTGGACCAATCTATTACCGGCAAGCTCAGCAGCACTTCCATCGCCCTAGATAAATGGTGTGCGAAAAGCACTGCTAATACCCAAGCATGCTACTCTCTGCACGTATGCTATCTTTGCCCTCACCATCCTACTGTGAGGCCAGTATGCTGACTCCGGTGATTTATCCCATCAAGTCCACATACTATCCTTCACTGGTGAAGCGCCCTTTTCGTTTTTGTTATCATTTCTTCAACTTGGTGTTTCCAGATCGGCCGTGGTCTAAGAATATTTCGTCCTTCTTTCTTCTCGTGAGGTACTGGGCCCAAAAGTACGGCGGCCAGCCGCTTGGCCTACACATTGTACTACACCCCTATACCTCATATTTCTAGGCTAGACCGTTATAACATGTTTAGCAGTCTGCCCAATGGCTTGTCGCTTAAACCGGCTCTACACGAGGCTACGAACACCCTCCAACGTTGGACGCTTGATGGTAGGACGCATCGTGTGGCCGATGCTCGAACTACTAGTGTCCAATGTCAAGCGTCCAACGTTGGAAGCCAACATTGGAATGAAACCTTCACCGCATCGTGTAGAACCGTCTTTAGACTTAAGACTTGACTGTTCGAGCAGGGTCTCGTCAAACAATGAAATCCTGCTCCTCGCTGTCACTCACAGAGAACGAAACGAGCAGATTCATCCTCTTCAAGACAAAGCCTACAAGTGGGGTCCTCCGCCCTCCTTTCCTATCCTCCATAGGCGGTAATTCAGGTCACAGTGTCTGGTAATCAAGCCAGCAAGTGTCCTGACATCCTTTCTACTATGCCTCAATATTTCCTTTGACGCTTTAAGAGAAGAACCAGCAAGGAACCGCTTAGAGCTGGCCAGTTCAGGCGCCGACCTCCAGCGTTCAGTATGTTTCATCAAAGTCCGATCGGCAAGGCCCGCTTTCAGCAAACTGGTGAGTGCCTCAATAGCCGCTTCCGTACCAATGAATACAGTGTCAGAACCCTTTCCAGCCAAGCCTTTTCATTCCCTTTGAAGCCCCAATGACTTGGAACCCAAAAAGGGTACCTGATTGAGAACGTCCAGCGATCTAGGACTATTCACCGATATTTGATCGTCTCAGCCACGCTGATGTCCGATTCATAGAGCGTCATGAGGTGCAATTCGTAACCTCCAATCTTAAGAGTGAAGGCAATAATCATTCTCTTGTTGCTAGTTTTGTGTGTACCACTGTGCTACCACTCGGAGACCGTTCTTCGTGACATCTGCAGCAGTTGTTATGAATTTCCTGCATACCTATCGTCTAGCCGCCTGAACAAAGAGTCAACCCACAGTACCGTTTTTTTATTTATACTACCAGTCCGTTATGTCATGGTGCATTGTCTAGTAGAAAGCTTAGCTCGAGGATAGAAAAATTATATGATAGGTTAAGGGTAGTCTGGAGGATGCATGAGGAGGAGGCAGTGAGCCTCGCGTTTGAACTCTTGGATGTTGTATGGGCTCATTTTTTTAAGCAGCTGGTGCCATGGTAAAAGTGTAAGAACCCCGACTAGTCGGTATCCGTCGCTGATCCTTCCTTTAATCTTCAAGTCCCCTGTCTAAGTTCTTTTTTTCCTGGTTTTTAGCATGTTGTTCATCCACCTCACTACCCACGAGGCTGACCTCACGCCTCACAAGATCATTTTTCAGTACACTGTAATATATTTTTATCCTTGGCTTTTTCGCACCAGCTTTTTCTGTAAATCGGCCAATCCGATATCCACGCTGGTTTCCACTTAAAGAATACCCCTCTATTAAAGTGCTCTTCAGATCTGCCACCTGTTATTTTCAACAAAAAAATGTTAGGCTGACCGATCTGAAGGACTTTTCAATGTACACCTTCTTATCTGGCATGGGAGAAATACAACTTTAGTTTCCCTCCACAACGTCGGATTGTGACGTGTTGGTAAACAGGTAGCGAGCATTTCCTGCAGCCCTAAATTAATGAAAGGTACCTGACGCACGATTCACTCTTTCTTCTTCATTATCCTCTTCTGCCACGATCGGTTCAGCTTCGCTTCGATTCGATTATGTACAAACCAAGAGAAATCCGAGATGTAACTGCTTGGAGAGTGACAATCTATCAAACTCTTATTCGTCTACTGCAGTCTATCCGCCATTCTCCCCGTTTAATCGCTAAAGAGTCCAACTGTGGAGACTAGGAGATAGTTTTTTGTCTAGTCTACTGATCTCCTATATGTTTACCTACAGACATCAATAGAGAACGATTTTCGTGTGACGTCTCTTCCTTCGTCCTGATGGTGTGCGGAGCTGTAGGAATTTCCTGTCTTCTTTCGTTCACGAATTCACGTTCCCGCTACAGGCATGGAAATCTAAAAAGAAGGAATGCACATTCGCATTGTTCATAATCGACCATTCCAAACGCGAGTGTCGTTTTACTAAGGCGGTCCCCCAACTAAGTACTAACCACGTCCAATGCTTTTTGACGTACGCAATCGAACCAGAACCGGTCTACTGAGTATGCTAATTGCTGCGTCCTATACAATTTTTTAAAGCTCCAATTTTGCTCTCTTTAGGGTGAGCGTACCGTGCTTCGTTTCGACTCTTCCGTGCGTCTTTTATTGGCACTTGCCTGTATCAGGCTGCATTAGTAGAATTTTTACTCAGGCGTACCGTGCCTATGGTAAGACTTATGGGGTGCGACAACGAGGGAGACCCAATCTCCGCTGGAAGGATGGCGTAGCCCAGGACGCTCAGACCATAGGGATGTCAAACTGGATGACATCGGCTCAGAATCGGGACCGGTGGAGAGAACAGTTGCGAGAGGCCAGGACCGGATCCCGGTTATAGAGCCGTTAAAGAAGAAGAAGTACCGTGCCTATTGCATGCTAAGAGCGGGCGAGTCCTACTTTTACTCGGGCCCTTACCATATTATAGCACTTTTGTCACACACTACGAGCATGCCAATTCTCTATTGAATGGAAAATGAGACATATGGCCGGCGGTGCATATAAGTTGTTGAGCTCCACTTTCCTGACATATGTAATAAAAACGATATACCACCCACCTACGGTAGAAGAGCGTTCAGATTGAATTTGGCTCAGTTCAAGGGATTTGATCCATATAACGAAAGTGAGCAAAATACTAAAAAAAATCACTTAAATGTACGCCACTGCGACAAACAACAACAAAAGTGGTAAGAAACGAGATAAATTTGGACGAAACCAACCAGCTAAGTACGAGGAGGTTTGTTGAAACCAATACAAAGCACGGTTTTTTATCGTACTGATGCACATCTCTTGCCTCCGACTCGGACAAACAATTCTGGTTTTCGAAACTTACTCTGTGTATTATGCTGATTTAAACTTAAGTTATATGGTCCTCCAGACGAATGAGGTCAGGTTTTGTTGTCAAGGAACCGTAAGCCATAATCTGATGTTTGTGGTTGGTGTAAATCGCTTGACTACCATCACAGAGATTCGTGGTTCGATTCCACGCTGCAGCAGGATGCTTTGTTTTTCTACTTAACCCAGAACTCCGGCTCTCCTTGCTAGGCGTCTTTCTAGCTTAATTGGTCCTATGAGTATGGTAGGAACTGGAAGGACCATCCTGACAAAACCTCCCTATCAGAATACCTAGTTCCGCCCGTTAAACGAAAGGGAAAAAACTACCAAATTTACATCTTGGCTTGGTAGGCCCGGTAATATTACCCCATCCCATTCAGGACAGCTTCTAGTGGCCACCACGAGGAGGTTATGGCCGCACTTGCACCAGTCCGGGATAGTTTTAGCACGTACTTATTTACATATAGCACATGTTGCTCCCTCGGGTGACCACCTAAGCTTGAATAGAGCTGGCAGGTCGTCATTGAACTGTATGATAGTATCAAGGGGTTTATCTTCGCGTTCTAGTCTAGCTTAGGACCGCAGTCGCTCAGCTGCAAAATTTATCACTATACTTTGAATTTCAAGTCTTCACCACCATCTTTCTGCTGCACGGTGACTGGCATATTTAAGCGTAACTCTAGACAAGAAATAGTTTAATATTTCGAAGTAGTAAAACAGGTAAACCCCAAAGTTCACGGCTCTGACGAATGCAGCAAGAACCCAAGAACATCGCCAATTACCTTTTTCACCCGATAATAAAACTTGTCATAGGTGATAGGTTTCAACAATAATGACACTCGAAAATCTTCATCAAAGGTCGCGTCAGTTGGGAAATGCCTGAATTGCATTGGCATTAATCATAAAGGATACGACCGAGACATGAAATTCGAGCGGAATAACAATTAATGATGCGGGCACAGGTTGCCGTAGATAAAACCTGAAAATCCTGACTCCTTCCGGTACTAGACGGACTGAACAGCCTCCGCCACGGGCATTTACCCAACATCGGAACCACCACCGACGCACCACGACAGGGTATACACGCCGCACCGCATGCACTGCATACTAACTACGCCAGTGCACATGCACCAGGTGAACCCCAACCTAGGCAAGTTCTAATTCGGCCTCTGCACAGAGGCAGCAGCTCCACTTCCTTCAGCTTCGAGGCACAAAGAACTCGTTGAAACCCGTTTGAAGCCAGGAAGAGCAGGTCCTTCGTCCCCGGCTCGCCGGTGCACCCTTGTCCCGCTGGGGCTCCGCTCGGTTGTTCGGTTCAACAAAAACACAAACACACACACACATACAGAAAGGATAAGAATTTACTTTTCAATTTTTAATTCTCCCTCTTATGAGGTTGTCTATGATGTGAAAGGAATTTTTAATTAATTCTGGATTTCTTTTTTTTTGTTACAGGTAAGTTCTCGATGACACTTGTGTAGGGGCGTTTGCTCGGTGCTGGGTGAGTCTTTAATTTTAGGCACGTGTTGGTTGTTTGGCTTCTCTTTGAGCCGGGAATGATTTATCTTGGGCTGCGATGTCGAGTGATTAACTTAAAGATGTCCGTTTAATTGCGCCATCTCTTCACTGGGATATTGTTGTCGTCCAGTTTCGGGCTGACCGGAGTGAAGTGAAGCGAATCTGAATATTATTGTCAGTTGTTTACCTCTTTTTAATTTATTATTTAGATTTCCCTTTGATTGCGAAAATTCTGTGAAAGGTGGTGAATACACTGAACCCACATCAATGGCAATGAATTCGTTATCAGCCTGCTGTAAAATCTCGGCATTATTAATTGGAAAAAGTTATTTACGGCTTCTTACTGGTGAATATGTTTACCTATTTATGAAGCAGAAATTGTTCTTACATGAACTGAATCAACACAACACATTTACAGTATTTGTGGTAACGTCAAAGATGGCGACAAATGGTTTGCTATACACGTGCAGTTGATTTACATCAAATTTTTGTGACTACATCACGCACCGAGAAAAATAAAATAAAAAAAATCAAAGTGAGAAATACAATGCCAATTTACAATTGTTTTTAGATAAACGCTCAAAAATAAGGTCTGGGAAAAATTTCATGGCGTTTTCCCGATAGATGGCGTCAATTGCAAATAAGTCACTAACCACTGATCGCAGCGACGCATAGTGGTTCCAAATCCCGAAAAGGTGGCCAAAATGTAGACGTTCTTCAAATTGTATGAAATTACGTACAAATAGTATTTTGAGGTCGCTGATTACCAATCTTCACTCAAAATAACAAAAAAACAAAATGGCGGATCCAATATGGCGGACAAAATCTTTATGTGGTCGGATTTTTATGAAATTTGGTATGAAGAGTATTTCGAGTGTGCTGATTACGAATTGCTTCTCAAAATTTAAAAAACAAAATGGCGGATCCAATAAGGCGGACAAAGTTCTTATAAAATGGCCAGAATTTTACGAAATTTTATTTAAATTAAACAAATGGGTGCAAACTGGGGCAACTTTTGAAACTTCCAAATTATAGAGAAAGATCTCAAGAATGCGACAAAACATGTTAGAGAGTGGGATGTCGTGGAACTTTTGAGTAATATAATTTTAAACATTGACGTTTACAACGGGAAGTTATAAAAAACTTGTTTTGAATGGTACATTACTAAAATAATTAAGAAAATTGATTGTCAATATGAAATAACGTTTAAATTAAAAGTACTTACTTTTGTTAGCAGAGGCCATTTCAAACGATTTCAGGTCACTGTTAACACAAAAAAAACCGTTTCACTATGTACCGCGCCGAGGCCCTCGTGTGCCATATGCTCACGTAACAATGGCTCCCGAGAGCCCCCATGCAAGTTTGACCGTTATAAAACGCTGTTTCTAATACCTTAGGTACCAACCTACATAACTAGACCCAAGGAGTCCAAAAATCAAAGATCGATTTTAGGGACTTTTGGCCACCTTTTCGGCATTTGGAACCACTGTGCGACGCCACGAAATGCTCGTTTGAATGGTGACAGTTCGAGTATTACTTTGAGTGTATTGCTGTGGTTGGAAAGTTGTTTGCGCTTGAAAATGGAGAAAAATATTGAAAACTTGCAGTATATTTTGCAATATCTATTATTACGACAAAGAGAAGATTGCTGTAAGCGTCAAAGATCGTCAATAGGGCATGCTGAACTGTCATAAGCGTTCGCGCAGCAAGGGTTGAAAAGTGATGCTGTGTTTGGTGCAACTGGAAGAGAATCGTCTACTATGGGGCACTACTAGTTGGTCAGACGATTGATTTTAAATTCTACTGTTGGTCAGTAGAGAGACACGCTAAGCAATTGAATGTAAGCAAAGATGTTGCCTTCTATCTCGACAATACTCGAACGCATATTTCTTTGATGACCAGTAAAAAATTGGGAGAGTTTGGTTGGGAGGTTTTGAATTATCCACCCTCTGACTATCGCTTGTTCCGATCTCTGCAGAACCCCTCAATGAAACTAAGCTGGCTTGAAAAGAACCCAGTGAAAACTACTTGGTTCAGTTTTCAGCTAATATAATTTTTTCACTTACTTATTCGGCTACAGTTGTCGCCGCTCGCTGCTGGTCAATCAACCGACACCTTTTTCGAGTCGATGTCATCCAGTTAGGGATGCCAAGTTTGGGGCTTCCTGGTTTAGGCCATCCTCCACTGGAAGTTTGATGTACGTCCTTGTCGTATTCAACAAAACCTACCGTAGAAGGCTTTTCGAACTAGTTTCTCTTAGATAGCTAGATTACCTGCCCGTCTGAATCCTGCCGAGACTTATATTCTTCAACACAACTATATCGACACAACAATTATGTGGATTTTCGGGAATCGTCCTCCTTCACATAGGTCCAAGGAATTTTGACAGTGATACATTTGGTGCTGAAATGACACCGTTTTGTAATCGCACTTATGTTGTAAGAAGATGTTTCCAAATTTACGGTGCGTGATCCTAGCCAGAGTCAGACAAGTGCAAAGAAAATATCAGGCTGTTTCTCTAGGTTGATGCTCGGCACAACTAGAGGTGCGTGTCATTTTCATTGGAGTACGTACTCCGGAGTAGTTGGGCGCACATCGGCGTAGTTGCAGCTACGTCAGCCCATCCATACTGTGCTGTAGCATCATCTACTCCGATGTGCGCCCAACCACGCTGGCGTACGTACTCCAATGAAAATGAAACCCACCTTGGGGCACCATGTTCCAAAATCGGGCAGTGTCTTGCCATAATCGATACCATTCTGCCGATGTCTTTCCGCATCATCATCTGGAGGTCGTGTGATCTGTCAATGTGTAGTCAGGAAAAGTCTTTCTAGTCTCGTTACATGATATTAAACACCTCCATCTGCAAACTGAACCTAGTAGAGGCAAAGCCTGCAGATAGTTTGTTCCGCCCTTCCTAGCCTCTATTGTTGGTAATCAAGAGAACAAATATCCGCCCTACTGCGTGACAAAAAGTTTCTAGACGCGTTACTAGACGCAACAAGAAAAAATCGCTGGGAATTAACCATGCGAAGTGTGGACCTCCAACGTTTGGTTTGTTTCATCAAAATCGCATGGTCTACGGGCCTTTTCAGGAAGTTGCTGGGAACCTCAATGACCAGTTCTGAACCAATGAGTGTAGCGTTAGAACCCAGGTCATGTTGACATGTTATTATTTTGTCTCACGGGGCCTTGTCGCTCTGATTGCTGCTAGAGAAGAAACAGTAGAGGTTCCCAAACTCATCACTCTACTCAGTCTTCGTCTTGGACCTTCCGTATGCCATAAGAGTCTACCTGCAATATTTTCGCAAAAATCCACAGAACAGCTTATCTTGTGTAGCGATGAGCAAAAATAATTTTGGTCTTGCAGTTTTGTCTTGTCTTGCTAAATGTGCAAGACCAAAACCCAGACCAAGGCTTAGCTATTCTCGCGAGACCAATACCAAGACTGACTGAACAAGAGCAAGACCAAGCC
This sequence comes from Thereva nobilitata, assembly GCA_963855945.1. Classification (NCBI taxonomy): domain Eukaryota; kingdom Metazoa; phylum Arthropoda; class Insecta; order Diptera; family Therevidae; genus Thereva; species Thereva nobilitata. The sequence continues at coordinate 6,010,046 of OY979696.1, forward strand.
TTTATTAGTCTTTTCTTGGGCTTGCATTTGCTCATCACTAATCTTGTGTGCTCACGGAGGTGTTCGTGGGTATGCAACCCGCTTTCGAAAACTCTTCCCTAAAACTAACAATTGTAGAATGACCCCGCTGTCGAAAACCCCCAAATGACCATATGTTCTCAGCCCGAGTACAGCGCTTTTGGTGAATTTCTCTTCCTCAAGATGGAGCGACACCAAATCGACTAGAACAACCAGAACAGCAGTCGGCGAGCTTCGAATAGTTCCAGTGATGGAAAAGTATACCGTTCTGTAATCATTTGTCTTATAATGGTTGTCCTTGTGGCTGTTTACCTTATGTGGATGAAGAGAATCTACGGCGGTTTAACCAAGTTCCATGTGTTCTGCTCGTCAAATTATCTTAATGCCCCGGCTTCACCTACCTCAGTTCAATAATGTTCAGTTCAGTGGCTTCACCGGCTCAAGTCCAGTTCATCTTCAGTTCGTGCTTGAAATTGTTGTTGCTTTTTCGCCAGAAGTTAGTTAGTCCCTTTGCAAAAGCTCACTGGAATGGCATTCCATTATTCCAGTTGATTATTCTCGCGAGCTTTTACGATTAACTTCAGTTCGAGTCCAGTTGGGCGAACTGAGGTCTGTTTTATACCCTTGACACACTGCAAAAACGAATGAGCATTCTTCCAACTTCTTCTTCTTGGATTTCAATGATCAGTCGTTTTAGTAGTAACACACTGCATTTTTCAATGTTCATTGGAACTGTCAAAATATTAACTATAAATAAACTGCCAAATATATGAACTGAAAGTGATTACATAGTGATTTATACTTTTAAATTTAATAAAAATTATTAATTGAGGCCCAACAACAGTTATATGCAATGGACCGTACTATTTTTTTTTTAAAATTCTAAAATCTGAATGACAGTTGACAGTTATGTATTTCAGTTGGAAATTTTACTGGAAAGTTCGTGGATAGTTTTTCGATAATTTCCCAATTTCACTTCCATCTTCATTGAATGAAGTTATTTTTACTTCATTTGATTCAATGACGAATGAAGTTGTTGAATGAACATTGGTTGAATGGAAATTGTATGCGAACTGAGGTTATTTTAAAGTTCAGTTTACCAATTTGCTGGAACTTGCGCAGTTCGGCCGGTGAAGCCGGGTATAAGGCTCCATTGTAGCTTGGCATCTAGTGTTAACTCTTAGTATTAGGATTGTTATGAAAAGGCTATAGTTATAGCCCTTCTTGCAAGGCCCAATTCTATAAATTTCGGCAATGTTCGTTGTCTGGTATATGCTATCAGAACTGGTCTAGTCTGACATTTAGTCGACGTGTTTCTTGCACTTTTATGTGTGATATCCTCTGTTTTACTGATGAGGACGTCACAACTCAAATCTTTGTAGTTATTCTTCCCAATTCTTTAAATTTTTGGCGACATTTTTAACTTCCCAGTAGGAAGTTATTGTAATCGTTCCGAAAATCGAAATTTTCAATGTATTTTCATGTTTCAAGGTCCCAATAGCATTTTAAGCCAAAATTTTAGAAGAAATATATATATATATATATATATATATATATATATATATATATATATATATATATATATATGTGTGTGTGTGTGTGTGTGCGTGTGTGTGTGTGTGTGTGTGTGTGTGTGTGCGTACGTCATTTTTTCCTGCACGATTTCGCGCCAACCAAAAGAGATATCGACTTCGTTGATATGCCGTTCGAAGCGTATTAAAGGAAATATGATCTGAAAAGGTTTTCATAAAAATCGGTCGAGCCGTTTTTTCGTTTGAACGACTTAAGTGATTTTTGTACCAGCACGATTTCGCGCGAACTAGTAATCATACCGACTTCGTTGATGTGTCGATCGTAGCGTATTACCAAAGTTACTATCTGAAAAGATTTTCATAAAATTCGGTCGAGCGGTTTCTTTGTTTAGGCGACGTAAGTGATTTTTGTACCTGACCGATTTCGCTCGAACCAAAAAAGATATCAATTTCGTTGAGGTGCCGTTCGAAGCGTGATAAAGGAAATATGATTTGAAACGATTTTCATAAAAATCGGTCGAGCCGTTTATTTGCTTGAACGACTTAAGTGATTTTTGTACCTGACCGATTTCGCCCGAACCAAAAAAGATATCAATTTCGTTGAGGTGCCGTTCGAAGCGTGATAAAAGAAATATGATTTGAAACGATTTTCATAAAAATCGGTCGAGCCGTTTATTTGCTTGAACGACTTAAGTGATTTTTGTACCTGACCGATTTTGCCCGAACCAAAAAAGATATCAATTTCGTTGAGGTGCCGTTCGAAGCGTGATAAAAGAAATATGATTTGAAACGATTTTCATAAAAATCGGTCGAGCCGTTTATTTGCTTGAACGACTTAAGTGATTTTTGTATCTGACCGATTTCGCGCGAACTAACAATGATACCGACTTCGTTGAGGTGCCGATCGAAATGTATTAGCGAAGATATGATCTGAAAAATTATCATAATATTCGGTCTAATATACTCGCTGGAATGAAATCCGTTCCAAATGAGGTTAACTTTTATGGATTCAGCCGAGCAATAGCTTCCCACGAAATTTTCAAACTTTAGATCAGAACTTTTTGGGGATTGTTTTCCACTTTCTATAGTTTCTGGAAATTGAAGTTCACCCGGCCCTTTCGGTCAAGTTTGACAGATCCTTTACATTGATTAATTGTGGTACTATCTCCTGAAATCGTTCGAGTTTCCACATGAAGTTATTACCCTCCCCGTTTATCAGCGGCGCTTCAACACGCGCGAAACGAATTTGACCGCGCGTTATAGTGTAGCGAACGAAGTACAAGGAACAAGTTCGTTTGCTACAAAACCAAATTCTCTATAAAAGCCTTGCGGATTAACCACTGTTATCGTTATTTCAAATAGTTTCTCTCAGGATTACTTTGGCAGCAGTTCTGATACTAGCCAATTTCCCACTACTACTAAAACAATTACTATTTTCTAAGTAGACAATTTATTAATATTATATTACTAGAATAAAACCCGCGTGCGTTGCAACGCCTTTAAATAAAAAAAGTTTATGTGTGCACTGTCCGCGGTAGGACAAAAGTATAATGAAAACTACAAATATTCTGGAAAATAATTTTGAATACCATATAATAATTTAGAGTTACCTTCTAATTTATTTCTTTTTAACAACTTTAATTTCAAAACAAAACTTCTTGCACACATGTGCTCCTCCTTCCTCTTCTTGGCGGTTCAGTTAGAACAACCGTACTAAATTGAGATGTGACACTGCGTTATGTATGTATTCAAGTAGGTGCCTATGAACATGAAACTTCTCGGTGAATTGGGATTTTAACTTTCTCTTTTCGGTTAGCCGTTACACTGCCCCCTTCTTACTTAGTGTTCGGAGCTAGGATGTGAAGATTTTTCGATTTCCCAACTCTTGAACAACCTACATACAACTGACGTGGAAAGGCTTATTTGGCAAAATTCGTCCCTCATATTGGCCCCGAAATTTAAAATTTATAAGTTTTGATCATAAATTCTTTATTTGTTAGCTTAAAAACCCCCAGATACCGATTTTCATTGGAATCGGAATACAATTGGCAAACTCATCGGCCATATTGGTGCGGCCATTTTGAATTTAAGTTTTGATCATAAATTCGTTATTTGCAACCTTAAAAACCCCTTTATATCCACTTTCATTGGAATCGGAATAGAATTGAAAAAATTCGTCCGCCTTATTGGGGCGGCCATTTTGAATTTATAAGTCTGATCATAAATTATTTATTTGCTATCTTAAAAAACCCCAGATACCGATTTTCATTGGAATCGGAAACAATTGGAAAAATTCGTCCGCCATATTGGCGAGGCCATTTTGAATTTATAAGTTCTGATCATAAATTCGTTATTGGCTACCTTAAAAACCCCCAGATACCGATTTTCATGGAAATCGGAACACAATTGGCAAATTTTGGTGGCCATTTTTAATTTCGGTCATTTTGTGGCAGCCATTTTGAATTTCAAAAATCGGGCTTCGAGGTGCATCATGGGAGACCCCCACGGATCTTCGTGCAAAATTTCGAAGCTCTACGATCACTGGTGAGCCCGCTATAGCGCACACATCGCACACACATACAGAAACTTTCTTTTATTAATATAGATTAAAAATTACAAGAGTTTTGATATTAGGTATAGGAGTTGTGTTAGTTTGAGGAACCAGGTGTACGAATTTGGTGTGATTTTTCCTTACAATTTGCTATTAGTATTGTTCATTTATTATTAAAATATCCATTGATAATATTCAACATTTATCCTACTGCGAAGTTGATCGTGTGGACCGAAAGGGTCAAACCCACATCTCAACTAGTTCTTTAGTGTTTTGGCTTGTGAATTATAAACTTGCATCGTTCGTCTTTTAAGATTTCCACTGGTACTCGGAGGACATAGCAGTTGGCTTGACTCAGTGTTAACACTAGTTTGGAGGCGAACTTGGTATTTTACCGCGTCATTTTTAATTCATCGGTTACTAATTGGATTTCTTGGTCCCTTTGCAAATCAGTTAGCTCTTCATGCCATATCTTATCTAATACTTCAGCTGCGTCTAGAAATAGTGTGCCTGTGCCTAGAAATTTTTCGATACCTGATTCTGAATTTAATATTTAACATTGTTACCCTCTATTCAGTTAAGCCAAGTCAATTCCTCTTTCGTCTCTACAATTCCTTTTTTGTGGTTCTTACCCATTATAGGTTATCAGAAATATCATTAGAGGAGAGTGAGTCAAGTAATTTGTGGTGTGGTGGTGGTGTCCCAATATAATATAGATACAGAACTCCAATCAGGTTTTACGTCTTCAGTAGCCTACTGGTTAAATGGGCCATCTACCATCCCAGAGGTCCGTGGTTCGATTTCACGCAGCAGCATGGTCATTCGTCTTTCTATTTCTCCCAACTTATCAATATTACTTCTGTGTAGTCTTCCCTCCTTACAGAAATTCCCTGACATCGCATAACAAGCTAAATAATATTCTGTGTGATCAGCGTTCTGTTGCGAAAGATTCTTATCGATATTGCTCTCAAGCATACAACAGTCGAAAGTACGAAGAAGCTTATCTTAGAGCTGTAGTCTTTCACAAAGGAAGGATCACATCCTCCTGTTTAGGTGCCTACGAGCGTTAGTAATAAAGAAAACAACCGTCACAGCACTAAATACGGCAACAGTTCGACAAACATCCAATTAATACGTCAAAGGGATTACATTATCCAGGAACTAACAAGGTTTTCTAATGTACATAATAAATTTATAAATACTTTTACTTATTAATAAAAAAATCGATACAATTTAAACCATTTTCAAGTCTCCCTAGGCATAAAAAATTAATCCTTACCCTTACCTGAGGCAATCAATCCAATTAGAAATGAATCACCGTGAAGACGCTCCCCGGCCCCCCACCAACATGAAAATAGAATATGTTTGTGCCGCAGTCAAACTTATTCATTTCACTTTATTTTAATAAAAGGAAGTTTCCCGAAGCAAACCTTATAAACGCAAAAGTTGCGCGTTTTCCGTGAAAAGTGGAATTAAAAACACAAGAATGAAATACCGATCCGTCTTCATTTGCGAATTTTCACAGCCCCGAAACGGAGCTCACCTTCATCCCCACAAATGGAAAAAAAGTGATCTCATCAATCAGTGCGTCTAGAAATTTGCCAAAAACACCTACTCGCACCCTTGCCCTCGCTCGAGCCCAAATAACAGCTCTATATACACCAGAAAGACCGAAAATCATGGCGAAGAAGGAAACCCTCGGGCGGGCACAGATCTATGCACAAACACCGCCGCACAGCAAATACAGGCCCCGAGTGTTTGTCGTTCTTCCCCCAGCCCGTAGGGGGCGCACGTAGGCACAGAGGAAATAGTCATCCACAACCCCCCATTTTCCTTTTATTAAATCAGCAACGATTTCGAGGACGTCGACGAGAAGTTTCTTACCCTCCGAAGGCAATGTTCAAGTCCAAGGTCACAATTTACCCTTGGACGTTTCCCCATGAAAAATGTGCCCAAAAAGCCTATCTATATATATGTAGCGCGCTACCCAGGGCGCCCCGCTCAACTCCTCCCCCGACCAAAGGGGACCCTAGCAGGCCTCTGGTGAATACAACGACATAGGGCTGCTTTCTCAACATTCAAGATACGCCATCGAAGCTCTCTGTTCCTCCCCGGATCAGTGATTTGGGAAATATCCACCAACACACAGGCGTGCAATAGGAAAAACCGGCCTAGAAATAACGACTGGTGTGACCTTGAAAACTGGGTTTTCAGATTTTGACCTGCAGAGGGGGGGGCGGCGCTGTGCGAGAGCGAGTATAACGCCGAAGGGAATTACATGTACGAACACCTACCACTACACGTGCTCCGCGAGAGAGGGGTGACAGCTCGCTTTTGCTGGTGTAAGGATTCTGTGGAGCGTGATGTATTCACCTACGCATTTTTGGAATTTTCCTCTGTTGTGATAGTGTCGAGCGGAATGGGGTGGAAACAAATAGCAACCCCACTGCCGCCACCTCTCGGTATATAGCCTAAGCCAAGGTGAAGGACGCGCTGGAAAAGCGATCGACCTCATCCGTGTGTCCTTCAAATTCATTAGGGTGCTTTTACTGTTGGGCGGAATTTAATAGGAATGGAAGGGATGCTGGGGGCTGGGGCTCCGCTCTAAAGTGATGGGGACTTCTGAAAGATTGTTAGACACTTTGGAACAAGTCTAGACTGCTCGACTAAGATGCTCAAGATGATTTTTATGTTTTTCGAGGCGTAGATAACGGATTTTAACTTTCAGGTGTAAGGGATGAAAAAAAAATATCAGAAATTCAATAAATCCAAGGCACACAAGCTTATAACTTTATACCGATCGTTGCTGGATACCGTATCCGTATAAATTCGTTAAAAAGGCAGCAATTTTGGGGGCGGGGGGCGGCCTGTTCCCTTTGAAGATGCCGTACGGGGGTGTACAGTGCCTTTGTGGCTTTTCGTTTCAAATTCTGATAATATCATTAGGAGTCTATTTTAGTGGATCCTGGAGATCCTCTAGACTGGAAGTAATTTTTTATTAAATTATTGGGGTTTCTGCTTATTTTCATCCGCCATAATGCGGATTACCCAATTTAAACATTGCTTGCCATTTTTCAATTGTTATTGCAGGAATTTCTGTGAATGGCCACACTCGTCACCTCTGAGGGTTATTGCCAAACGTTTATGTGTGAAAGAAATATGGAAATGGCACCCTAAACGAGAGTATATCTTCCGTACGGAAAGCTAGAAGTAGGCTAGTGGTGGAAGTGAAAGTGGTACGAAAACCTTGAATAGCTCTTGACAACGGTTCACAATGTTATTAAAAATGTTAATTAATACGAGTGTTACTAGATTAGGTTAGGTTAAGTTTAATGAAGAACTGTCTCCAATGTGACCGGAGGTCCACTTGTGGCTTTGACGCGAGTTATTTAACCGACTGTGGTGGATGTTTTAGGCCAGCCCGATGTTTTAAGACTCGTCCGTTCTTAGCCTACAACAGGCGCTCACAGCGTCAAAACGCCTGCATGACTTCCGAAACAGGCACGGCATGCCTGAGTTAAAATAAGACCCGCCCGCACTTAGCATGAAACCTGCACGGTATGCCTGAGAAAATTCAGAATCGCCGCACTTAGCGACTCGGTCACGCTTTTTTAGATCAAAATTTGAGCTTTAAAAAAATTGTATAAGACGAAGAAAACGTAGAATTATCTTTGTGACCATAAAGGGTGAGATTAGCATACTCAGTAGATCGGTTCGCGTTCGATTACGTAGGTCAAGCAGCATTGGACGTGGTTAGTAATTAGTTGGGGAACCGCTTGGTAAAACGATACTGGACATTGCAATCACACGCAGCAATGATTTCACACTCAAGGTTCGATGATATAAATCCCAAGATCTGTCCGGAAATAATATCTTAACATATGTTACGATTGCTGCATAGGAAGCAGAAGAATTATGATGCCCCGAGTTGGCTAAAATCAGAAGAGCTTCTTTTTTTATACTTTATGGTAAGTCACGTCATTTATAACATCAATGGTAATATCCATATGCGCGGAAAGGTTATGCACCAAGGTTTATCCTGAAGGGTGATATTGACCTAAACCAGTATCGGTTGATATTTGAGGTTCACTTAGTGCGAAAACTGGTGGTTTAAATTGAGAAAAGTGGCCTCTACAAAAGAAAAATTTGAATGAAATTAAAAAATGTATAAACGGGGCTTTAGCTGCGCGCGTTCAATTGCCACCATCAGAGCCAATAAAATTTGTCCTCATCATGTCATGTCCTCTTAAGGCAGGGCAAACCGACCGACTTATAATGGTAAAGACTCCCGTCGGATTGAGCTTTAAGTGTGTATCGGGAAGAGGATTACTTACGTGAGTCGTTAGTCCGTCCTATCTGGATTGACTGTGAAGTGTTAAGGGTGATCTTCACTTTGAGGCCTGCACGTGCAGCACTTTTATATATTTTTTTTTATTTTTTTATCCAAGGGCTGGGCTTAGACTACTGATCAGTCTCTCGGATTAGTGTTCCACCCTTCTTTTGGCCTTAATTGCACTTTTCCTGTATGTCGTAACCTGCACCACAACACAATTGCAGAAATGTCGATATCAATATTACATATGTTTTTCAGGTGATATTTGGCAGGAGTATTCGACTGTGAGACGGTCTGTTAAGACCCTAAGTTCGAATTTGGTAAGCTCGAGAAGTGCCTTAGTAGTCCGGGGAAATTAGCATTTAAAGGAGACAAAATTCGGAAGTGGCTGAAAATTGGTCCACAGCTTCCTTGGGACTTTTTAAGAAAACAATTTCGGAATCACAAAAAAAAACAAAATGGCCGCCGGAAATATACCGGTTTTTCGGTGTTTTCCTTGTATCTCGGATTCTATAGGTCGTACAACCCCGTACAAAGGCCCTAAATGTTGACAATGAAATTCTCTACAACTTTAGTTCTTGCAAAGATGTTGACCCGATTAACCCTTTCAAAGTTATTCAAGGACAAAGTTTCCAAAAATCACTTTTTGGCGAAAACATCTCTCAAAAACTGGTTTTTTCGTAAACATTTTTTGATCAGTCAATACAAAACGTTATTGCCTACAAAAAAGCTTTGTGTCATTTTTTCGAAAACTTAACCCTTTCGAAGTTATTCAAGGTCAAAGTTTCAAAAAATCAGATTTTGGTCAAAAAATGACTCAGAAACTGATTATTGAGAAATTTTTTTTGTTCTATTTATACAAAAGATTATTGCCTACCCTAATGACACCCTTGCCATTTTTTCGAAAACTTTTCGAAAATTTTTGCAAAAATCAATAGTGATTTTTTGGCCGAAAAGTGATTTTTGGAAATTTTGACCTTGAATAACTTCGAAAGGGTTAAGTTTTCGAAAAAATGACAAAAGGTTTTTTGTAGCCAATAACGTTTCGTATTGACCGATCAAATTTTTTTTTCGAAAAAACCAGTTTTTTAGAAATGTTTTCGCCAAAAAGTGATTTTTGGAAACTTTGACCTTGAATAACTTTGAAAGGGTTAATCGGGTCAACATATTTGTAAGAACTAAAGTTGTAGAGAATTTCATTGTCAACATTTAGGGCCTTTGTACGGGGTTGTACGACCTATAGAATCCGAGATACAAGGAAAACACCGAAAAACCGGTATATTTCCGGCGGCCATTTTGTTTTTTTTTGTGATTCCGAAATTGTTTTCTTAAAAAGTCCCAAGGAAGCTGTGGACCAATTTTCAGCCATTTCCGAATTTTGTCTCCTTTCGTAGGGAGACAAGCACTTTTACATCCATACTCGAACAGTCTCTTTCGTGTGACCAAAGGATATTTTACAAAAAGGGTCTACCCCGATAAACGATATGGAGGCGTCTTTTTTGGCTAGGCTTTTTTTCAGGAGGTAAAAAATGGTCGCATGAGTCGTGGTGAAACTCGAGCCGCTAAAGATACATGCTCTGCGTCTTCTTGCATCCCCAGGTATACCGGGCACAATGGTGAATCATCGTGCCCAAAGCGGTGAAAGTATTTCCTATACCCCCAATGTTCACTCAGGAACTGCGTGAGGCCGTAACTTACTTCCCCATCCTCCCTTGTAACCCATATCTCCACGTTAGTGATAAGTCTGTGGGTCCAACGACCCTTGACAGACTCGTCCGACTTCAATTGCTACTCCCTTACGGACGCGCAGCGCGCAATCTGCCGCTGTGCCATTTTTGGCTACCCTCTACCATATTCTGGGTCATAGAGACGCATCCCTTCCCTCGCCAGAATGTCTATGGGAGTCATCCCCGCTATCACGCACGCCGCATCGTCGGACGTGGTTCCGAAAGCGCAGCACGGGCGAAGTGCACTTAGCCTGTATGCAGAAGAAGTTTAGCCTCCGGTCGATCATCACTCCCAGGTACCTTAAAGCGTGGGTGAGTGGATGATCTGCTCCCCTACCTTTATCCTTACGGACATTAGGTTTCTCCGTTTGCTGATCAGCACTCCTTCAGTTTTGTGCTCAGTCAGCTTCAATCCAGCGCGTTCTAACCACGCTTTTATTTCCCAGATCGCTTTGTTCGCATACAATTCGATGTCATCTGGGCGTTTTCCTACGACCACCACCCTGATGTCATCCGCGACCCGACCGCCACTGCTTCCTTTGGAAGGCGAAGCCTCAACACATCACTGTACATTGCGATCCACAGGAGAGGGCCCATGACAGAACCTTGCGGAAGCCCGCATGTTGTCCCCAACACCGTCGGACCATCTTCCGAATGGCAATGAAACGAACTACCTTGAAAGTAGTCGGCTACTACTCGCCCTAGGTACTTTGGTGTACCTAGCTTGATCAACGCCTCCACTATTTTTCTCCACCTCGCTGAGTTGAAAGCATTTTTATACGCTTTATATTAGCTTCACCTGTATGTATGTGTGTATGTATGTATGTATGTATGTTCTATGTAAACAAATCTTGCAACTTGATTTTGACCCACTTCAATATAACCGATCAACTTCAAATTTTGCACATATGCATAGTTCGCGTGACAATGCAATCTGACCATTTTGTAAGAAAATCAAGATGGCGGTTCCAAGATGGCGGTCGATTTTTGCTATTGTGTTCCCCGACCCCCCGACATGGGTATCAAATGAAACGGCATGACAGGTAGAATACAATTAGCTGTATGGCGTCATTCCAAATTCAAAATAGCGGCAAACAAAATGGCGGACTACCTTTTTCTTTACAACCCACTCGATATGGGTATCAAATGAAAGGGTGTGACAATTAGAATACTATTATCTGTGTGGCGTCATTCCAAATTCAAAATGGCGGCCAACACAAAATGGCGGATTATCTTTTTCTTTACAACCCACTCGGTATGAGTATCAAATAAAAGGATGTGATAATAGAATACTTTTCGCTGTGGGGCGTCTTTCCAAATTCAAAATGGCGGCCACCACAAAATGGCGGTTTACCTTTTTCTTTACAACCCACTCGGTATGGGTATCAAATGAAAGTGTATGACGAGTATAGTATAGTAATCTTTGTGATGTCGTTTTAAATCTAATATGGCGGTCACTACAAAATGGCCGAACACATACATATAATAGACTAAAAAATAGAAAATAAAAAATATAGTTTAAAAAAACTAAAAAATACGCTTTTATTTTAAAATGAACTAAAAAGTAAAAAATAATTTTGAATGTAAAGTTTTTATTGCTCCAGCCAGTATAAGAAAACAACCTACCTTTCGAAATCTAAAAAAGTGTGGGGCGCTAGCTAAAAGTTCCGGTGTTAATAAAATAAGAATATAGAGAGCCCCACGCTTTTCTACATTTCGAAAGGTAGGTTGTTTTCTTATACTGGCTGGAGCAATAAAAACTTTACATTCAAAATTATTTTTTACTTTTTAGTTCATTTTAAAATAAAAGCGTATTTTTTAGTTTTTTTAAACTATATTTTTTTTACTTCGACGGTTATCAATGTGCAGCAGTGATTTTTCACTATGGGGCCTATTGCTATGCCCACCACCATATTGACTTCATCAGTCGTCGACCTTGCCTTTCTGAAGCCGAATTGCTTGTCCGACTCGTACTCTTTCGACCTGTTACAGATCACCCGCTCGAAAAGTTTGCCTGTGCAACTAAGGGGACATATCGGTCTGTAGGACGATGGGTCCCCTAAAGGCCGGGTCGGTTTCGGTAGGAGCGCGAGTTTCTGCTCTTTCCATCCCTCTGGGAAGATCCCCTGTCTCAGGCACGCTGTGAAGACCCCAGCGAACCTGTTTGGCGCTATCGTAGCTGCTAGCTTCGCCTTTTTTGCTGCCTCCAGAATCTCTTCTACGGTTACTTCGGGTACCCCTTCTGGGTCCACTTGAAGGGTGGGTAGATCACCGGTGCGTACATTCTGTGGAAACAGGACGTAAACTATACTCTGTAGCAGCGTGGGGCAGATGATCGGCGGAGAGCGATCGCTCTTGACCGCTGATGACCGTTTCATAGGCTCCGCCACAGGGGTCCGAGTCTGTTTCTCTGCACAACCTTTTGAAGTGCTCGGATTTACTTCTAGCGATGGCCTTGTTCCGCCTTTTCCTTGGTTCCTTATATCTCTTAAGGAGTTCGTCGAAATCCGGATGGTTCCGGTTTCTCTGAGTTCTCCTTCTCGCTTTCAGGCAGGCCCTTCGGCATTCGTCGATCTCGGCGTTCCACCAAAAGTTTGGTAGGTGTCGACTGTTGCCAGCGCGCCGCGGCATGGACGCGTCGCATCCCTTTTTCACTGAATTCTCGATTCGTCCTGCCCCTTCGCTGGCACCTCCTGCCGACCTCGCATCATGCAGGAATACTTCCTCGAACACCTCTGCGTCGAGTTTCTTAACGGCCCATCCTCTAGCCGTTCCGCACCTTGGATTCTTCGCTGCTGTAGCAAGGCTTAATTTCCGTAGAATACCTCAAGTCGGAGTATCCACGTCAGGATATCTCTGTTCGAGGATGCGATAGCGTTTAGAGAATTGATGCAATCATTTATTAGCTTTGAATTCATCTTCTATATATATAAAAATGAATGGCTGTTGGTTTGTAATGCGACACTAAAACTCAAAACTAGACGGCCGATTGAGCTGAAACTTTCACAGAATGTGCGTTTTGACTAAATCTCGGTAAAAGGCATGGCGCAAATACGCTCCGGTAGATGGCGCCCAAGGAAAATAGAAAAAAGGTAATTGCAGAGAAAATTTTTGGTACAAAAGAAAAAAAAGGAAGCGAAACGCGCCCTCGCAAAACAAACAGTTCTTAAAGTTGCAAATAACGAATTTGTGATCAGAACTTATAAATTCAAAATGGCCGCGCCAATATGGCCGACGAATTTGCCAATTGTGTTCCGATTCCAATGAAAATCGATATCTGGGGTTTTTTAAGCTAGCAAATAACGAATTTATGATCAGAACTTATAAATTCAAAATGGCCGCGCCAATATGGCCGACGAATTTGCCTAATAGTTTCACATTTTGTTATTTGGAATCAAAAATACCAAAAAATTGCCTTTTTTGCAAACTCTCCTACTGTTTATTAAAATTCATATCAACTGATTACTCCTATTGGCTTATGGGTGCAGCATAGGCGCGCCGGGTCCCAGCTAGTTGTACATAAAATGATGGTTTTTAGGGCGGCTTGACTATCTGACATTATATAGATATTAGCGCCGTTTGATTTTCGCCAGTTATATCTCCAAGCTTAAACTTTTTGTCGCTGCTAGTGTTACGACGCTGCAACAGGAACCGCATATTCATTGCTCCTGTCCTTCCCCGGGAAGACCATTCGAGTTATTTTTTCGATCTGTGGCCACTACGGCAGGTCTGCGAAGGTAATCTAACCATAGGTATACAAGTGGCATCAAAACGCCATGTCAACCCGCTAACTCACACGGTCACACTGGAAGCCACCCAACACCTATGTGTAGCTTCGGAGAGCCATACTGATCTACCTAAGTCACTTGCCTGGTCTACCTGTCACCTTAAGCCAATTTTATTTGTTGGTTAGAAGATTTAAAAAATGACAAATAAGCCCGAGTCTCGCGTGATTAAAAGAGCCATCCTCTCACTACGCTTCATCCACACTTTTCTCGGTTATTTGCTGTAATTGATTCCAATACTAATTCTACTTAAATGATTTACAGGGACGAAAGAATACGTGTCGAATAGCAAAAGGTACACTCTTCGGATGATAACTCAAGGTGGCATTTACATTTCTATTAAATTCCACTCAATTTTTGTTCGCTTTCTACGCGTATTGGATTTCAGCTCGAGACGCCTCTCAGGAATTTGCATACGAGAACAGCACGTCAGAGGCAATTATTCTTGATGGCAGTTTTAAATCAAATTCTGTCAATTCGCTTACCTTGAAACGCACCCAACTCCTGTTACTCTCAATACGCTCTCAAACCTGTGCAGTAAAAATGTAAAGAAAAAGAAAAGAAAAGGAAAACCAAAAAGATAAAAGAAAAACCAAAGAAAAACAAAGCCGTTTTCGAAGTTGTTTATCCATTAGTGCAAAAATTACAGTAAATTCTGGTCAAGAACTAACTTCTTAAAAGTTCAAGCGATTCAAAGACCCAATTTTCGAGCTTAAAGAGTCGCAGCCGAGCATACCTGGGGCCACAGCATAGTTGGGGCAAAGCTCCAAGCGCGCTTTGGTCCCCGGTGTATTTAGCGACATTCTATGGTTCGTTCTGCGACTCTCGGTTCCCACAAAATGTTCTATTAATTTTCATGTGGCTCGAACACGAAATTTTCTTTTTGTACCTTTTTACCGCCGCAGCAGCAGCAGCAGCGGAGCGGTAGTAGTTTTCGGGTGTAGTTATCGAGTGCATATCTGCAGCTCGCAGGACTTGCCCGAAGCCCACACGACAGCTAGAACCGAGATCTAGAACTTACCTGAGTGCCCCGTCGTCGTCGTCGCATTGGTGTCGTGAATTCTACAGGTGCAAAAGAAGATAAAAAAAAACGTTTCACAAAATGAGCCAAATTAGTATCTTGTCACGCAACTTGCGGGGCTAATTGGATATAAAAAAGCGACAGAAATGCAGCCAATTGTGGGAGACTATTTACGGGGGGAGCAGGTTTCTTGGCTTTCGGTTTTGGTGGCCACCACACATTTGTTCGGCGACGCAGCTTTCAGAAGCCCAGGCTCGCGCGGCCTATAGGAAAAAAAGCCGAGAAGCAAAACACAAAAAAAAAATATAAATAACGAAATGACGGTGCGGTCACATATGCCAGTGTGTAAATCAAGCGGTGCACCTTGACATCAATTAGTTCGGGCATTAGACAGAGCAGAAGTGTAATTGACGCACCGATCGCAAATGGGGAGCAAGCTTGCACCACTTGCACCAGTCTTGCTCCAAGTCAATCGATTTGAAGCCGCCGTGTCACGTATTACGAGCTCACTTTTGCCCATTTAAATCTGTCGACCCAAAACCCCCGAACGGATCAGCGAATTAATCTCGCTGACAACCTGGTAGCGACATTCACTTGCACTTACACCTCTGCCAGGTGGCGCAGGTGGAATCATATCCGCTTTCAGCTTCTATCTATGCGATATGAAAACACCGATGAGGGTTCATCTGGAGCAACGAGGCACGTTCGCTAGCCATTAAGAGTGCAATAGATGGTGATAGGGTGTGCCTTTCAGATGGGGCTAATGAGCTCGGAACGTCGGAGCGACTCTCTTAAAAAATCGCGTTCCCTGTAAATTTACAAGTCATAACGCGCTGCTAATGAAAAATGGTGTCACTGGATTTTCTCGACAGATTCCGTGATATCACGAAAAATTCTTGGGGCTTTAAAGGTTAATAAAGGTTAATCTAACCTTGAAACCAATAAGTCTTGCTGGCGTTAAAATAAAGCTTTCGATAAAGCAGCGTCTTACGTCACCATGTTAAACCCTCATCAACGGGACATTTTTTGGCAGCGTCATCTGCAGGCAACCTCGGCACTCAGGCTGGGGGAGGAGGCTCTCTTCACCGCAATTATAAAGTGGAGTAAGTGTTATAAAAGCAAACAAACGCCATGAAAACAAGATAATATTTTACCTTTCACACGTGTTTGGGTGTGGGCTGCCAGGGTAAGCAGTCGGCAGGGATCTCTCTGTAAATCAGTTTTATCCAACCGTAATTCTAGACGAAACATATTTCATCAACATACGCCATTATCATCCTTCAATCTTCTGCTCTAGATTAACATCTCCTGTTTGGTGTGGACTCGATCTTACATAACACATATGCATCTACAGGAAATATTTGGATTCTTGGAAATTGATTTTCTTTTCATAAATAAAACCTCATTTGGGAGTCTTGAAGCCAATTAATTATAAGAACGCAATTTTTTAGTGAAATTGAAAAAAATTACGCAATATTGAGTAATATTGCGTAAAATCGCAATTTTTAGGTTTATGTTTACTTTCATTTATTAAGAGACTTTAAAATCGTTAAAACTTTATCCTTTTTTCAAGGAAATTTTTAGATCTCAAAAAAATGTAGTTAAAAAGTTTAAGTTTTAGATAGAATTAGCGATTTTTTCGCGTCCATGGCAAAATTTCACGAAAAAACCACCTTCAGGTTTTCATATGGCAGCCCTATCATGTTATGGTCTACTATCAAGCTTGGCTCGAAGGAGAGAATAGAGTTTAGGTTATGGAGGATGTTAAAGGAGATAGGTTTCCCTGAATGCAATCACATCGAACCCGCTAGCCGTCGATGCATGACGGATGTCGTTAGTTTTAGACATGGCCGTAGCCACGGGGGCGCGAAAGGGCGCGCAGCGCCCTTTACAGTAAGGACTTCTAATTGCAATGAGAAAAAAATTATTTTGTCAAACTGTAAGAACTTCTGGAAACGTTAGCATTTATTTTAAATAATCATTTGATTTAAACATAGATTTAAATTTTCTTCCGAAATAAATATTTCTTCTACGTCAAGAGTTTATTTGTGGCCAAGCATTATTTTGTTAAATATTCTCAAATTGACCTGAATTGTACTCATTATTTTCGTTCTCACTTTCAGAAAATGTTTAGTATAAAACCAGCCTCAAGTTAATAAAAACACGATATATTGCATCTTTTATTTTTCCGAACTGTTGTTATTTCGGGCGCCAATAATTGTGCGATGAGCGCCCTTAGATATTCGGAGCTGGCTACGGCCTTGGTTTTAGACCTGGTCCCCCTTACGTTCTGGTAGTAGAGGGAAAGCGTGTCGAGTTTTTTGGCAGCTGTGGAGCGCTCGGTGTGGAAGCGTTTGAATGATGGGTTCGAGTACGTGTACGCGGAACAAAAAGCTTGGTAAGTGCACCTGCAGGCCAAAAACCAGGGTCTAAGAGAGTCTCGGCAATATCAGGCGGTGCAGACAAAACAAATGAAGCAACAGGCTTGGAAACCTTGCGTTGCAACGCCTTTAAATAAAAAAAGTCTATGTGTGCACTGTCCGTGGTAGGAAAAATCTGGAAAAAATGATTTTGGATACCTATCATATGGTTAGTTTCTTTTGACAGCTGTCATTAGTCAAAACCGGTTTTTGGTATGATATTCGTATTGAGCGGTATGATAATCCGTATTTCGAAAACCTAAGCATACCAAGTTTCCCCGTGAACCGATGGCAATCAAGTGCCCAACGCTTGGTTGAACCTAAAAAATTGAAAACCCATGTTAAATCCCATTTAAAAATTTTGTTTTTATCTTTTCGGTTAGCTGTTACACTGTCCCTTCTTAATTAGTGTTCGTTCCGAACACAGCTTCCGTCCCGTTCTTACCGATTGATGGCATCGTTTAACTTCGTGATGGCAGTGGAGGGTCCCTCCCTTTTCTTTGTAATTTTGGCGATTTACCTTTAATTAGTCGAGAATTTTATAGGTACACTTGGTCGCGTGGCAAATTTCACAACAATAGGGGAAATGACCAAGATGCACTATGTTCGATGTTCTTCCATTTGGAGCTAGGATGTGAAGCTTCAGATTTCCCAACACTTGAACAACCTACATACAGCTGACAGGGAAATGACACTTTTTTTTTCGTCCACCATATTGGCCCCGAAATTTTATATTTATTAGTGTTGATCATAAATTCGTTATTTGCTACCTTAAAACCACCCAGATACCGCATTTCATTGTAATCGGAACGCAATTGGCAAATTCGTCCGCCATATTGACGCGGCCATTTTGAATTTATAAGTTCGGATCATAAATTCGTTTTTTGCTACCTTAAAACCCCCTAGAGACCGATTTTCATTTAAATCGGAACGCCATTGGCAAATTTCGGTGGCCATTTTGAATTTCGGTCATATTTCGGCGGACATTTTGAATTTATAAGTTCTGATCAAACATTCGTTATTTACTACCTCAAAAACTCCAGATACCCATTTACATTGGAATCGGAATACAATTGGCAAATTCGTCAGCCATATTGGCGCGGCCATTTTGAATTTATAAGTTTTGACCACAAATTCGTTTTAGCGACCTTAGCTAAAGCAGCTAAAGAAGCTGCCATCAGAGCGTTTAAAAGTTCCCCGAGTGAATCTTTCCGGTGAGTATCTATGAATAGTAAGGAACTTCTGTAAACCCACCATCTAGCCAAATCATCATTTGATAAAAGATTGAGAAGTAAACTCTTTTATGCAACTGGTGGTAGTAAAAACATTTGTTCCTTGGTACGTTCTATCAAGAAGAATTTTACTACGTCCCCTACTCCTTCCTTTATTTCAAATGGAGAGAAAGAAGTTAGCAGACAGCAAAACCAATGGTCGCATTTCTATTCCACCTCTAATTTTTCTTTGCCCGGCACTGCTATGCCACCACCTCCTCGCAAGTGTTCCACACATTCAATGCACAGTGCCTTTTAAGGACTAGCGAAATAAGTGCCTCAAAGAGCTTGATGCTAACAAATCCACTGAGCCTGACAATGTACTTACTCCCTACCGTAGTGAAGACATGGAACTCACCTTTAGCTAAAGCTCTGCACCAACTCTTTGCCCTACCCTACTTCTCCGGAGTTGATTCAGGTTCTTGAATACTTTCTGATGATCAATCCATGCTGAAAAAATGTGACCTAACCAATCCCTCCAACAAAGCACTTTTACTTTTATTCTCTCCGAAACCATTGAGACAAAAATAACAAAAGGTTTATGGGATACCACGAGTCTAATCAAACCCTAAATAACAAACAGTACTGCTTCAAAAAGGTCCACAGTGCACCTTTTAGAGTGTGTGACAGAACACCTCAGCCAAACTATGCATCGACTTAGTGAGTCTGGTTTGATTGCTCTGGATATCTCAAAAGTCTTTTAATCAATGTAGGAAGATAGCAGCCCTGACAAAATTCTATCATTATTATCATAGCGATTCCTAAACCGTCTCCTGCCTCCACGGCAATCTTATACCATCTCACGTCACAGACAAAGAAATCGTTCAAAAATAGACCAACCCGACTGTGGAACAATCTTTCGCAGTTTGCATTTCCAAAGTCCCACAATATCAAAAAGTTCAAACTCAGGGTTCATCGCCATCTCCTTCATCACCCTCCTCACTCCTTGTAACCTGAAATCTCTTCCTTCCTTGAACTAAACTTACTACTAGATATTACATCATGATTAATTCCTGACTTTAGAGCTGCCACATATAAAAACATTTACACCCAATCTTAGATTTAATTCGGGGTAAACTAGGTTGATGTTTATGATAAAATCACGAATAACGATTATCTTCGTTCATATTTATTGCTTCTAGTGTTTGACTTTAGCAATTCTCCTATGGGCAGAGGAACTATGCATTAATGTGTTCCCTGCCACTAATATTGGCCCTTATTATGGTTGTCACTTCACCATAGTGAGAAATGTCACCTTTAAAATCTCACTTACAAATATCAAGTGAGAACAATTGTCACTGAATTCACCGTTTCTCGATATCAGTGACAACTGTAATTCGCCTGATCTCACTGAAATGTTTCTTTTTTAGAGAACCATAATAGCATTTTTGTCTGACTTCGCCTTTTGTCACCATAAGTGACAACCAGAATAAGGCTGATTATCTACTATTAATATAATTCAGGTGAAATTTGGATGTAACTTAGTGCGCAAATGGGAGATGGAAAACCGCAAAAAAAAAATTCGTATGAAGCCAACAAATTTATAAAAAAAAAACTCAACGAAGCTTCATTATGTTTGTTTCTTGTAGATGATTTCCTATGAATTTGTGTATATTTATAACGAAGCCATTTAACTGAAGCCTTAGTTCAGCTTAGTTGGCGAGTTAGAGTTAGTTAGCTACAAAACAATTTTTTGAAAAGTTCTCAAAGTTCATTGATTACATAGGTCAACAAAAATGAATTTTTTTTGAGTCTCTATTTTAACGATGATTTTCTAAGCCTTTATACCAAAAAATAACTAAAACCATCGTTGACTCCTGAAAAACTTTGCTTTTGTACCATTAAGAATGATCAATACATATTAAGCTTTTGTATGAGCAGAGCAAATAACTAAGTATTGTTAAGCTCCTTATATGAGGGAAGACGATTTGAGACTCTACAACGACAAGATCTACGAGTGCTGTTAATATAGCTATGTCGTCGGTTCTGGCACAGTAAAGTCATCGGTTTTAGTCTCGGTGGTGAATGTGGGGTTGGCTTGAAGCTTGGGTTTTGGTGAGTTTTGGGTGGACTTAAAAGCTTTCGTTGAGCTTTAATATTCTAGAGATATCGCCACTAGTTTTGATATTCTGGACTACAACCGATAATGTCACTGCGTCAGGACCGACAAAGCTATACAACTGGAAGCAATTCGTTACAGCTTTCAGTCAAGATTCTGTAGCTTTTCAATATTATTTAAAGAATTTCAAATGCAAAGAAAATAAAGGCCAGCAATGAATGTTGACAGCTATTCAACACTCACGAAAGTCAAGCATAGGACAGCCTCAAAGCAGTGGTTCATGTTTTTCTCGAAAAAAAACAGAGCTGAAAATATTACAAACACCTTATTTCAACTACGTTTCTAAATTCCACAGTCCTAATTTGGAAGCTTTCTGCTTATAGCTTTCTTTATGAAGCTTTCATGCTTAAAGGCTGAAATAGATAGATTCGTTCCTGTTCGTTCGTTTCTTCCTTCCGTTCTTTCGTTAAAAGAACGGAAAAGAAAGAAAGAAAGCCCTGTCCACATAGGAGCTTTCGTCTCGCGGATTTGACGTAAACGATTCAATTGCTGGTATACGTTTTTTGTTTATTATTTTAAAACTCACTATACACGAATTATTCGCTTGGATTTTTTCTCTCTCGAACCGTGCTAAAAAATCATATTAAACATAACCGTCATCAAGTATACACCCCAAAAATGTGGTTATGCTGTTCTTTCCTTTCCGTTCGTCCGTCTTTTTTAAAATTTCCCAAAAACCTTTCTCTTTCGATCGTCTTCATTCATCCCCGTCCTTTCTGATGTGGACACTTCCATATGAAGATGAAGTGTACAGCATTGAACTTACGGACTGAAAGAACGAAAAGAACGAACGAAGAGGAACGAAGCAATCTGTTTCAGCCTTTAGGCTTACAGTTTTGATTTTGGATTGAACACACACGGCGAGTTCAGTGGATGGCCCAAGCAAGCTAATAAATAGCTCAATGGCTCACTCGATGGCTATAGAAGACCACGAGTTCATCTGAGTTACCCCCACACGGTACGGGTTTGGCTTGGCTTGAGGGCATTCGGATCGCTTACGTGTGGGGACGTTAAAGGCTTTTTTACATCTCAAGCGCAAAGTGGAAACGCAAATTGGACTCCTTTATCGCACAGAAATTTGTATGCTTTTCTTGCTGTCTGAATCCACGTTCGTGCAACAGAGAGAAAAACATAGAAATTCCTGTGCGATAAAAGAGCTCCAATTTGCGTTTCCACTTTGCGCTTGGGATGCAAAAGTGCCTTAATATCCAATAATTATGCCCTTATAATTTTAGGGTTACAATAGTGCTGAATTATGATACGCTGTATATTAGCTTCACTTGTATGTATGTGTGTATGTATGTATGTATGTTCTATGTAAACAAATCTTGCAACTTGATTTTGACCCACTTCTATATAACCGATCAACTTCAAATTTTGCGCATATGCATAGTTCGCGTGACAATGCAATCTGACCATTTTGTAAGAAAATCAAGATGGCGGTTCCAAGATGGCGGTCGATTTTTGCTATTGTGTTCCCCGACCCCCCGACATGGGTATCAAATGAAACGGCATGACAGGTAGAATACAATTAGCTGTATGGCGTCATTCCAAATTCAAAATGGCGGCAAACAAAATGGCGAACTACCTTTTTCTTTACAACCCACTCGATATGGGTATCAAATGAAAGGGTGTGACAATTAGAATACTATTATCTGTGTGGCGTCATTCCAAATTCAAAATGGCGGCCAACACAAAATGGCGGATTATCTTTTTCTTTACAACCCACTCGGTATGAGTATCAAATAAAAGGATGTGATAATAGAATACTTTTCGCTGTGGGGCGTCTTCCCAAATTCAAAATGGCGGCCACCACAAAATGGCGGTTTACCTTTTTCTTTACAACCCACTCGGTATGGGTATCAAATGAAAGTGTATGACGAGTATAGTATAGTAAGCTTTGTGATGTCGTTTTAAATCTAATATGGCGGTCACTACAAAATGACCGAACACATACATATAATAGACTAAAAAATAGAAAATGAAAAATATAGTTTAAAAAAACTAAAAAATACGCTTTTATTTTAAAATGAACTAAAAAGTAAAAAATAATTTTGAATGTAAAGTTTTTATTGCTCCAGCCAGTATAAGAAAACAACCTACCTTTCGAAATCTAAAAAAGCGTTGGGCGCTAGCTAAAAGTTCCGGTGTTAATAAAATAAGAATATAGAGAGCCCCACGCTTTTTTACATTTCGAAAGGTAGGTTGTTTTCTTATACTGGCTGGAGCAATAAAAACTTTACATTCAAAATTATTTTTTACTTTTTAGTTCATTTTAGAATAAAAGCGTATTTTTTAGTTTTTTTAAACTATATTTTTTAAAACAAAATAGAAAAAACCATAAATTTCCTTTCCAAGAAGCAATAAACAAAGGAAAAACAATTCCAGCTACAAAAAAATACTTGCAAGAAACGCACGAAATTTTCTTATCGCGAAATAACAACACACAAACAGCGAAAAAAGAGTT
The DNA here is from genome assembly GCA_963855945.1 of Thereva nobilitata. Lineage (NCBI taxonomy): Eukaryota > Metazoa > Arthropoda > Insecta > Diptera > Therevidae > Thereva > Thereva nobilitata. Next base: position 6,033,290 of record OY979696.1, read on the forward strand.
TCAATTTCTGCATACATAGACGTGCACACACGTATTTCTACGTAGATCCGTAATGAATATGTCTCCATTGGGATTGAGTTTCTCAGAATCCATTTCAGGAGTTTCAGGACCTTTTTTCCGCGCTGTAAGCCGCCGCATATCATTATGAATTCATAAGTAAAAACGTGCAAGCGCGACTCATTATCAATTTTTTTTTTTCAAAAATATCAGTCTCATCGCTGCTTTGTCGTAACGGCGCGTTTCCTTTTGACTTTCATCCTGAAAAGGATATTTGGAAAAAAAAACGAAGTTACAATCCTAAAAAGGATATTTCACAAAACAAATTCCTAATCAAGAGGAAAATTCCTGAATGTTGTTTGGCGCGCGCGGAGCCTTTTTTTGTCGGTGTTATCATTAGCACCGTTTTCCGACCTTTTTAATCCCGCCCCCGCCCCCCGTATGTTTCAAAGGGTCTCCTCACACCCGCCCTAATATCGTTATAATCGGAAACGTCTGCCTCAGTCGCAAAAACAACTCCACATACGTCAATATGCTCTCCTAATGGCGGCTATGGGTGCTACCCTGTCTGATTGCGTGGTGGGGGTTGGGGGTGGCGGCAACCTTCCGAATTTCAGCGGTAACCTTGAAATCGGTTCTCGCCTGAGACCATGCGGCTGGAGTTAAATGAACTCACAAAGACGTCTGTCGGGAGTCCCCTCACACACAGCCAGGAAATCGTATACGTACACCACCCCTTTCAATATCCTTGCTGGAATAACTTTTTCCTTCACCTTGAGAGGAAAATCGTCGGCTGGAAAAAAAACAAAAAAAAAAGAAATAAAAAAAACGTTACCGGAAAATGTTTGGGGGAACGCACGGAATGGGGAACAGTGGGAGCAGGCGAATTTTTGGGGGGCGGTCAATTTCTCGGAACAGGACGACAGTTGAAACGGTTAAAAATTTATCAAAAAACGCCGAGGCAATGCCTTCTCGTCCTCTCGCCGCTCGTTAAGTGGTGACAAAAATTTCTTGACATCGGTCTCAGTTTCTTTTTCAGTTTTAATGCCGAACTTTCCTAGAGCTCACCGCAAGTCCTTCAAGATGGTTTAAGTTGCCATAAATTTCAGTACGAACAGTTTCCAAGGAATGGGCCATTCCCGAGGAATTTGTGGAATGGGCCCAGGATCCTGTAGAATATTTATTTCACCGGAACTAACCTCTCGTGCTGTAAAAGGAATTTGCCGGCTTTTTGTAGAACGGGCGGTGGTGGTGGTTGGTGGTGGTATGTAGTATAGCAGAGGATAATATGCGTAAATCATGCATGAGTGGTTGTGGCTCTCTTTCCTGGTAATGCACACTGGCAAGGACATGAGTATATGTTGCCTACGAGACTCTGCTAAACCCACACTGTAGCTGCTATTGCTATGTCTGTCATACTGTCTGAAGGAGGTGGTAGGTCGAAAGTTTCTCTGTTTCTATATACTCATGTCCTGGCGCTGCTGCCCCTGCTTGGCTTGTTGGTGTCTGTGCGTCGTTTTTATGCGTTCACAATGGAAATTACATTAACAAAAAACTCGGTATCGGTGTGATTGATATTAGTGGGAGGAGGGTAGCAAGGATGAGTCCTGGATTTGGGCACTAGCCCGACGTCTGTATTGCGTACTGATGCGTGTAGACGGTCGTTTGAGACGTTATCGCTTGTTGTTGCCAGCCGTTTTCTTCCTTATTTTTTGTTTGGTTTTTTACACCCCACACCCTTGCCATATATATATATATATAAATCCTTAGCAAGGCTTTAAAGAGAGGAGGGGGTCGGTAACGATGCGACTCAACATGAAGGGCGTTGCGGTAGGCTTAAACTCGTTTATGTAAAGATTCTGGGCCTATGAGATCAGCTTAAGCGATCTTAAGCCGCGATATTATAACTCGTATATCCTTGGCTCAGAAACGTGTCGAAACCATATTCAACCCTTGCCTAAAAGAAACACCGCCGCGCCATCCTGAACGACTTTCCTTCGGTCTGGAACGTCCTCCCCCCACCTCCACCCAGCACACCATACCTGGAATTGTAGTTAATATTTTTACTAAGTTCCGAGGTCTTGTTCCGGAGGCACTTTCGGTTTATCTTTTCTACCTATCGTCTCTATACCATACCCATGCAGAGGGGTGTGGAAAAATCGATTGTGCTTGGGGATATGCCAGAGAAAATTTAAAGGTCGTCCCAAGGTCGCTGAGGAAATATTTTGGACGGCAACAGCACCGAAATGGAAAGGAAAAGCTCTCGGTAAAACTTCAACATTGAGCCACACAAACACACCAATACATTCTCGACAATTCTCGGAATTGTCGGATCCTCGGTGCTGTGCTGGTGGTGTAAGCGATTATAGATGAGCGAAGCTTTGCCTTTTTGGAGAAGGCACATCCCGATCCACAGCGAGAACACCAGAAGGTTCTTTTACCCGAAACCCGACATCGACAAGCCCGGCAACCGGCGTAGGTGAACTTCCTTTTTTTTGTTGGGTTGCCTTTTTGCTCGACTCGACTCGGCGACTGTGAGCGTGTAATTGTACCGCACACGTACGCTCATCTATCTGTATGCAAATCGGTTTTCCTGTGCTTTCGCTAAGCAGGACTTTTCTTAGAATTCACCGTTTTTTTTGTACCTTTAATGTTGTTTGTGATGCCTGTTTTTTATCGTATTTATTTTTAGAGGAAATCGCTGTCATTTATGTTTATGGTTACGGTTACCAGGTTTTGAGCGGGAGCGGGGCGGGGGGCGATGGTGATTTTGTCCAGGATTTCTAAAAAAGGTAACGAAGATTTGTGAAATTGTTTTTCGGAGACAACTTTATGGCATGTTTGAAATTAACGATTTTTTGATTGTGGAATTACACAAGGATTTTTTCCTATTATAATCGACTTTCTCCAAGTTTGTTTGCCGTCTCTCCGCTCTACAGTCTACACTTGTTGCAAAACAATTGGATTGGCTCTGTCTACGGGGCAGATGAGTCTGGGATTTTCTTCTTTTTTTATCTTTCGTTTTTTTTTAAATAGTCAAAAAATGCGACTTTAATAGATCTGGACTTTTTTTTACACAGAAAGGCAACTTCTGTGCGGAGGATTAAGTCGAAAAAGTTTCGACATTTGTTTTTATTTTTTTTTTATTTTTGGAAATAAGTCGAAGCTGATGATAAATTTATTGTTTGTTTTCTCGATGACGTAACATTTTCGAAAGTTTATCCCATGAAAGGATTAATTTTACTCATTTGAACCCTAGAACTGACTAAGGATTTCGCAATATTTGTTGGAGTTTGAGAAAAAGAGTGACTTACCGTGGGAATAAATCAAAAATGTCCATTCTATAAATTCTGATTCTATTTGCATATTCTTGGTTTTCATAGATCATTGATTTTGTGGTAGAACAGGTTTGGAGTAAATCATCAATGCTGTAGATTTACGCTAGCAGAGGCATATCTGAACATCAAAATAATGTGGCAATGAAATTTAAATTATTTTAGTGAATTGATGCCAAAGTTTATCCCGCTCCTGTTGAGGTGATGCAAAAATTCAACTGGGCTTATTTTCTAGTTATTTTATTCTATCCATACAGCAATCATATTGAGCAGAAAAAATAGGTCTGGGAGAAAGTTCGTAGCGTTTTCTCGATAGATGGCATCAATTGCAAATAAGTCACAAACTACTGATCGCAGCGACATCACTAAAAACTGGTTTGAACGGTGGCAGTTAGAGTGTAAATATATAAGCATTGTTGGTGCAGTAGTTGAAAAGTTGTTGGTTTTTGAAAATCAGTACGGTGAAGGAAGTTTATCACAAGCTGATGCGTGGAAATGGTTCGTTCCTTTTGGTTCTGGTGATATTGGATGTGAAAGATGAATCACCATCTGGTCTTCCAACTACACAAAAATTGAAGTTCTTGAAAAAGTCCAGCAAGATAGGCATGTCAGCAATGTCGATATTGGTATGGAGGTAGTCATTGACCACAAAAATGTTTTAGAACAGTTTACACAAAGCTGGAGCCAAAAAGAAACTTGATTTTTGCGCCGCCCATGAGCTGACCAAATTAACATCTGCAATGTGCTGTTGAAACGCAATGAAATTGACCCATTTCTGAAACATCTCATAATCGGGGACGAAAAAAGAGTCGAGTACGCCAATCAAAAGCATCAAAGATCGTGGACAAGATCACGGTGGGCCAGTGGCGTATTTATCCTAGGGCCATAGGGGCCAGGGCCCGGGGCGGTAGGTTGCGAGGGGCGGCTTGCGTGATCAGCTTTGGAAGCCTTTAATAATCTATATATTAACACGGAAGCACTTTTTTTGTACAGCACTTTATCCGACTTCCACTAAACCGATTTTCCTCAAACTGGTTTTATATGGAAGTCGGAGTCGTAAAGGTGTGCACAAAACAAGAATTATTCATTTATCTCAACTCTGTCACTCAGAAATGAGTATTGCATTTCCCAATATAAAATGATAAAAGGACAACAACAATATAAGGTAGAAATTACGGTTAGCATATAAACAGGCGTATATAAAAATTTATTATTAAGGTTTGTGAATAGACTAAATTTCATGAGCCTAGATTGCTTAGCGAAAGTTTGCCGTACTTCCTTTTCACTACGCTTTGTTTAAACAAATCAAATTGGCATTTCAAAATTTTGTTTGTTTTTGTTTTTTTTCAACAAATTAGATTAGAAATAATTGCATATACTATCGCAGTACGGCAAGAAAAGTGCCAACAGTCATCTGGCGGCAATAACTCAAAACAGCCAATTTTTGAGTTGTGCCACTTTTCTTCCCGTAGTGCGATTGCATGTCAGAGTCATTCCGCTTATGTTGAAAAGGTTTTTCTTTCTGTGGAGATTTTTACCGTCCCGGTCAATTTTAATTAAAAAAATAAAAAAATAAATAGTAAAACAAAGTGGAAATTAGTATTAGCCAAACTTTAAAGTCACCCTGAAAATATAACAGTTTTTTTTTATACGTCAAAATTGAAATGAAATATTTTTTCGCACTGTCAATTTAAATTTTACTCAATGTAGTAGAAAAACATTTTTTCCCATATCAAAATACCATCCAAATTACGGAATTTCCGTATATTTTCAAAATATTTTCTTTCATAAGAACCTTGTCCGGACAATAACGAACAGAACAAAATAAAATCAGCCAAATCTGCCGAGCCGTTCTCAAGTGATGCTCTGTCATACTTGTATTATAGATGTACTGTAGGCTCCCATGACAAAAAGGTACCTCATCGAACACCTCAAAATTATAAAGTGAGAATGGCTGAAAAACATGTAAAAAACATGTTACGCCCGCCAGACTAGTAAAAATTTGTTAATTGTTATTTTTTATTAATTTTTGAATTTAGCTTAAAAAAATGATTTTTTTTTCCAAAACACCTGCTTGAAATTTCTACAATTTGTAGTAAATAATGAACCATTTTTGAAAAAAATTGTGTGGCTGACAATTTTTTTTATTTAACTTCTGACAGACCTTTTGTTATAAATTATTTTTTTTATAAAGATAACACCGATAACACAGATTTTTTTTAAATAAAGTTTAAGATCTCTTCTATCTATTACAACTTGTCTGGCGGTTTAGCCGCTAGGGCGTTTTGAAGTTTTTTTTAGAGTTTTACATATCACCCTGTATTTTTGTAACCCTATGACATATTTTCATAAAAAAGGTATCAGTGTAGGCAGAATACACCCACCTATCTAGACAATTTTTATGCTACGGCCTTTACTTTTTAGTTATTAGCAAGTTTGATGTTATAATTGGCCATAATTGGTGCCATCAAAGCACTTTCATAGTGAAGTTTTTTTCCAAAATAGTTGGAGGCTGCTTTGACGTACTTGAGAGACTGGCCAGGAAAAATAGCGTCTCCCTCTGCTAGGCCCCGGACAAGGTACCAATGGCAGCCTTCCGTGGCATCTCATGGTCCACCTCCAAGTCCCTGATAGAGAACTGGATTAAGGAACTGAACCTAACCTATTCGGAATCGGTGTCAGGTCTTAGACAGGCGATAGAAGTAATAAAACTTTTTGTCGGGCGCTATCACTCTAAAGGCGATAGCCCAATCACGATTTTATTCGCGTTTATGCGCGTCAAAGAGTTGACGCGCTTTGACGTCGATATTTGATTGAGTGTAATTCAAATCGAGCTCTCCCATTCACGACTTTGCGGCGTCAGCGGGGTCAAGCGACGGCAAAAGTCGACCAACTTTCAACTTTTCGCGCGTTGGCAGGCGTTGAAAATTTCAAAACTGTCAAACTGCCGAAATTAGAACTATATAAAGATCATACATGAATTTAAATCAAAGCAACCTTTTTGACGTCCTGACGCTATGAATGAACCTTCAACGGACGTCAACGCGCATGAAGCCCCTGCCGCGTATAACGCGCCGTCGGCATTGGACCATCGCCTTAAAGAGGGCAGATTTTTGCTGTGATATCTGTCTGGCCATGTGGGGCTGTGGTACCACCTCCACAATCTAGGAGTATCTCAGGAGACAGAAGTCTGACTCTGCATAGAACGCGACGAGACTTTCACGCATGTTCTCTGTGAATGTCCTGCTCCGATCTGACTTAGAAGTAGAACGAGTATCAGAGAGCTCCTGTGGTCCGCTTACAGATCTGAATGTATTCGCAATCGACCATTCCAAAAGCGAGGGCCGTTTTCCCAAGCGGTCCCCCAACTAAGTATTAACCACGTCCAATGCTGCTTGACCCACGCAATCGAACAAGGACCGGTCTACTGAGTATGCTATTAGAACCCTTTATGGTATCCAAGATGTTTGCCCGTTTTCGTCGTCCTATACAATTTTTTCTAGCTCAAATTTTGTTCCCAGGCTGCATTTGGAAAAGTAGAATTTTTAGTCAAGCGCACCGTGCCTGTTTCGGCTGCAATGCAGGGGTGGCAGCATGTAAGTTGTTTCAATCGACCTCTTCATACAAAAATTCTGAATTTTTGTATGAAGAGGTCGATTGAAACAACTTACGTGCTACCACCCCAGGTGTTTTGATGCTGCTAAGAACGGGGGAGTTTTATTTTTACTTGGGAATTCAATAGTAGAATAATATTCTGTAGTAAAAATTGACGTAATCGTAGATTTTATATCTAAGAGGTCAAACGCAAAGTTAACCGCCTGCTCTTTGTCCAGTACCGCCCGCCCCTTGTAGTGTATCTGTTCTTCGATTAATCTTTCGATCTAAGTTTACAACTAAAAAGACTGCTTTCCTCGGCAGACTACGCGTTAACGTGCCCTACTACCATTCCAAAAGTCCGTGGTTCGACTCCACGCAGCAAAATTGTTCTTCATTTTTCGACATTTCACTCTAGATAGAACCGTCAACAGTATAAAATGTTTTAGATCTTGGCTTATAACGGTACCTGAAAGAGGCTCTCCTGTTTTAAATTGCAAAAATTACTACTCTACATTAATGGGTTTTGTACCACAAAAAGAGGAGAGTTCAAATCAGTTCTCTGACTCACAAAGTCGCCATATTATTATATTAGCTGCACTGTTGATATTACATCAGGGAGTTGAAGTGACGCTGAATTCTATAAGTGAAAGTCATGATTGAGTTTCTATAAATACTGAAAGAACCTTCGAAACAGACTGTATTAGATGCTTCCCACTGCCTCAAGTAATTAAAATGTAACGTGTGCCATTTTGGTATCGAAATTTCTTTTCTTGCTTGTTGCTAAAGGATATTCTCAAGAACTTTTTTAGGTGCTTTTGTCTCATCAATCACACAATTTAATATTTCATTAAATTTTATAATTTAAATTTATAAATTTTTTTTAAAATACAAAAATTTAAAAACGACTATGATTATTCCCAAACGGCGATTTCAAAGTTGAGTTGAGTTGAGTTTTAATATTTGTAAGGTTTAACATGTTCAAGGCTTAACTCAGTTCACATTTCCTATGACTCACAACCATAGAACTAAGCGGAACACGACGAACTGTGGTGGGTTGACAAATTATTTTTCTTATAATTTCTTCATAGGAGCCACTTTTTTTCCGCCCTGTTTCCACTCTCCTTTTGTCCGCTAACCTCGAAACGTCCTTTTTTTAGAAATAAACTAAAATATTAACAAAAAACAAACCATTCCTCTCTCGAAGCATTCCACTATCGTAATTGTTTGCACATGTTAACTCGGAATGTAGTAGGCATGTTGGGATTACGTAAATCGTGTTCCGATTTCCCCGGGAATATCCCGGCTATAATAGTGACACGGTACACAAAAAAGGAGAAGGAAGAATGGAGCAAATGTATTCCACCCCGTTACCCGGAATGAAAAATTACTTCCCATTCTCGACGGACGAAAATCCGTGGAAAAGAAAAATTACACCACACAGAAAAGTTGGCCCTAAATAAGAAATCAATCGGACACGTGGGCATATCCTTCCAAAACTCCCAGGGACGACGGCGATGGGCTTTTTCCAACTCAACCCTCTGCCAGAGCTACTACAATTAAGCACGAGTTTATTTTGGGGTTGTTAATGGTAAATACTCGAATTAAAAAAAATACTTTTTTGGTGGAGCTCTTATCAGGAAGTTCCTCGTTGGCCACGATCCTGGTGGCGATAATTACAAACAGCGAATCTTTGGGCGATTGATGACAGTTCTTTAGTCCATTACTCATTGGATCTGCCTATAAAAGGACATTTGTTAATTATCCTGGCGCCGGGGGATGGAGGGGAGGGAATTGTGACGTGTTTTATTGAAAGAACCACGATTGTCGGTCGTTGGTTGGTTGGAATCGTTTAAAGTTTTGTTGTAGGTGGTTGCCTGGAGGTGGCGGTCCTTTCGATTTTCGAGGTTGTGTTTTTCTTTCATCCAGCGAATTTCTGTGTGGTATTGAACTGAAGTCAGGGTTAAGATTAACAAATAATAAACAGGACGTACACCTACTGGTTGTTAAGGAAGAATTGAACGTACGAATATAGATTGTACGAGAGCGAGGGATGCCGAATCGCATTACTTTTTGCGGATCCATCTGTTTAGAGTCATAACAATGATGCTGGATGACACCACTGCTCTCTTAGTTCGGTTTGCCTTGGTTATTATGTAGAGCTGTTCGAAGGAGATTTGCCTTATGTCCTCCAACCAATGGAGTTCCTTGAAAGCATCTCCTCTGCTTATCATCGCCAAACTGTGATACATATCTACAAAAATAATCCTTCTTCTCAGCTGATACCTGAAATTTCTTTGTCCTGGGGCTAGTACCACAATTCAGGTAATTCAGCGCATGTAGTAGAGTCACCATTTGCATTTGGTAAACCGAGCTTTATTTCCCCAGACTCAGCAACCAGGATAACTTTATCTCCTCTGAGAAAACTCCCACGCCTAAATAAAATATAAATTGTATATCTTCCTCTTCCCTTCATTACGAGAGCTCTATAACACCTTTCGGTCTCTGCCATTTTCACGATCGCTTCCATAGTCACACCGGTGCCACTTTGGTGTTGCTACCCATATAGCCAGTGGCACGAAACGGCAAACCTTTGGATGGAGCCAAAGTGGTCGTACGTTTTCGCATGACTAAGCACTACATAAAGATTAAAGCCGTGCTACCGTAAAACATTTTGGCTTTGATGAAAAACGGTGAAAAGGAGTGAAAAATAAATGTACAAAAAACTTGGGTGAGTTCAAAAACTCATCACTGCCGCAACACTGCGATATTAAGCTACAGACTTCCAATTGCTGAATTTTGCAGTGTTGCGGCAGTGATGAATTTTTGAACTCAGACCTTATATGTAATCAACTCATACAACACCCAAGAGTTCAAACGCAAGGTTCATCGCCATCTCCTCCAACACTGCCCTGACTCCGCCTAACCTATCCTATCTTTCGCTCTATCCTTCGAGCAAAGATTTTTTTTATTGAGATATTGGGTCCAAAAGTACCGCGGCCATTCAGTTGACCTATTGTACTACACCCCTATACCTCATAATTATTGGCCGGACCGCTGCCTGCGTAGTGGCTTGTCGTTTCCACTTGACTGTTCAAGCTTCCCGGGTTTCCGACCGCAATCCTGGCTTCTGTCGGTTCGGAAGGAGTTCACGAAAGCGGGCTCGGCTATGCCCCGTGGGCTCCCCAATTCCACTCCGGCCCTCCTTGCCTTGGCCCTTTAGTGAGTCCAGAACCTTAGGGCAGAACAGCTGCGGTCTGGGTCTGCTTGTTGTCCCAGTAGGAGGCTAATTGCGATTCCCGCTTTTTTTTGTCCTTCTTTTGTGGTCCCTGCTCCCCTGGATTACGGAAGTGTTCCCCCTAGATTATATGGGAGCTGGTGCTGGCAATTTTCTGGCGGGTCCAAAAACTTTGGACAGAGCGGCTGCCGTCTAGGTCTGCTTCTTGCCTACCCGGGTTCCAGGCCACCGTCTTGTCTTTGGTCTGTAGGGAAAGAGTTCACGAAAGCGGGGCTCGGGTGTGCTCCGTGGGGTTTTCCAATACCGCTTCAGCCTTCCTTGCCTTGGCCCTCTCCAGATTAATCGAACCACAAAAATCCCATTAGGAAAAAAAGTAAGGTCCATCCTGACAGAGCCTCCATATCAGAAAAAGGCATTATAACAACTGCATGCGCCCGGTGCCCGGAGGAGATAGTTAAATGACAGTGAAAAACCTACCCACTGTCACGCAGCCCTCGCCCAATAACTTTACATCTTAAGCCCGGTACCCACTTGTTGCAAACCGGCGTATCATATCCCCGATCTTTAATTTTTTTTCTAAAAAATTTGCAATGCTCCGTATCAAAATGTGCGAAAAGATACAGCACGAACCCGATCTCTCATTTAGCGGTTTTTCTCCGTCACATCAAAGGAATGATACGATACGCTTTAGGATGTAGTGTGGACGGGCATGCGCGCATCCCATTGCCTCGTTGCCGTTGCATCTTCCTCCACTATTTAGTGATATTTGTTTAACGTGCGCACATGCAAATTTAAACAATTATTTAAAAAAAATGTTTTTTTGATAGTACGTAATATTAATGAAAATATATGCGGCTGCTGCCACTTGCTGCTGTTTTCTCATCGTCACCCGAAATCAGACACTGACCAGATAACCGTATCACGCTCCCGTATCAATCATGATACAGGCTGGATGATTCGGAACGCAGTGATGATACTCGAAAATTTTTGGTTCCTGTTTTATTCGTATCAATCAAAAATTGAAACGATACGGGGATACTGTACGCTGCTTTGCAACAAGTGGGTACCGGGCTTTAGCTTGGTAGGTCCGATCATATTAGTCCATCCCTTTCAGGACAGCTTCCAGTGTCCACCACGAGGAGGTTTGATCGCACTTCCACCAGTCCAAGACAGTTACGGCACGTGCGTATTTAAATATTTAAATACACTACATGTTGCTCCCCCGTATCTCGCTGGTGGCTGACCACAAAGTCGAGCAAAGCTTACTACTAGACATTACACCTTGCAGTTTCAGTTTAAAACGATTTCAACGAATTTATTAGATATTAGAAAAACCAATCAATTTAAAGTTCTTGTGACCATTAGCCAAATTTAAACAAAAAAACGGCTCGACCGAATGTTATGAAATTTTTTTCAGAGCGTATTTTCGCTAATATTCTTCGATCGGCACCTCAAAGAAGTCGATAACGTTTTTGGTTCACGCGATATCGTGCAGGTACAAAAATCACGTACGTCGTTTAAACAAAAAAAAAACGGATCAGATCATATTTCCGTTAATACGCTTCGAACGGCACCTCAACGAAGACGATATCTTTTTTGGTTCGCAGGAAAAAATGCCCACATACGTACGCACACCCACACACACATACCTACTTCTTCCCAAATTTTTGCTTAAAATGCTATTGGGACATTGAGAAATGAAAATACGTTGAAAATTACGATTTCGGTTTTCGGACTGATTACAATAACTTCTCTATAAACTGGGAAGTTAAAAATTTAGTTGGTTAATTTTTTTTAAAGCATACATATATGCATCCGCAAGAAGCACGCATAGCGAACAAATGCGCCTGCCACACGAGTATGCACGCTCTCGCGAAAGGCATGAAAATCTAAAAATTCTTCCGCAGCTATGCACGCCCTTGTTACAGATATGAATTTATTCGTATTCGACTATTCCAAACACGAGTGTCGTTTTACCAAGCGGTCCCCCAACTTAGCACTAACGAGGTCCAATGCTGCTTGACTCTCGCAATCGAATGAGAACCGGTCTATTGAGTATGCTAATTGCACCCTTTATAGTCACCAAGATCATTGCCCGTCGTCCTTTTAAATCACACTTTGTAACACGAGTCGTTCGTGTCGTTCAGGTCATGGTGTAATGTCTAGTAGTAAGCTTACGTCGGGGAGTGCTTGACCAGATGTGGATGAACCTTGCGTTTGAACTCTGCGATGTTATACAGCTCAAAAATACTGATTGTGAAAGTTGTTCGAGTTCGACTTGTTCTATTTAAAACAAAAAAGGAATCGTAGACCATAGTGCGCGGGAAAAGTAGAGCCACAGGGTGTGAGATTCTGCCGAGCTGACCAGTCTTGGGTTGCGGAAAAAATTTTGCGGTGCAGGAAAGAAGGTGCTAATTAGAGTGGAGTTATGGTACTTACTTACTCACTTATTCCCCTTTAATAATGGGACATAGGGTGGAAACAGTTGCCCTCCAGCGGACTCTGTTTTGTGCGACAGCTCTCAGTTCCGTCCTGGATCTCCCAGTTGTTGTGGAGAGTTCTCCTCCACGTTGTTCTCGGTATTCCAGCTCGGCGGGTTCCTTGTGGGTTCCAGTCAAGAGCCTGTTTCGCTAGATTCTCGTTTTCGCATCGTAAGGTGTGGCCAATCCAATTCCATTTCCTTCGCATGATTTGGTCGTCTATCGTTTCTTGGCCGGCACGGTGCCATAGTTCTTCATTTGAAATTCTATCTTGCCGATATAACGTAGGCATCTGTTGATGAAACCTTGTAGGCGCCCCGTGATGAATTGGGTGACTTTCCATGTTTCGCAACTGTACAAAAGAACTGCCTTAACGTTGGAGTTGAACAGCCGCAATTTGGTGTTAATTGAGATCTCCGTCGATCTCCATATGTGAAACAGACATGCATATGCGCTTCTTGCTTTATTTATTCTGGAACTGACGTCTTCTTCTGCACCGCAGTTTTCGGAAATAATACTACCGAGGTAACAGAATTTATCTACCAGTTCCACGTCACGGTTATTTAGCGTTGTCCGTTCAAGGGTGTTTGCATTTATCCGCTTTTCTTTGGTTTTAGTCGGATTTAACCTTAAAGCCGGAAACAGATTGAACGTTCATAAGCGTTCATCAGCGCCGACAAATGTCTAAATGAAAATGAATACAGACAACCTAATTGCAGTGAACAGATTGCACGGTGCAGCAATTATCGTGGTATAACGTTGTTGAGTACCGCTTATAAGATATTCTCCGCCATCCTACAAAACAGGATGGCCCCATACGCTAGAAATATCGTAGGCCAATAACAGTGTGGCTTCAGCCCAGGCAAATAAACAACCGATCAGATTTTCACTTTGAGGCAGGCTATGGAAAAATGTCTTGAGTTTCAAAACTCAATCCAACACCTCTCCATAGACTTTAAAGCCGCCTATGATAGCATAGCCAGAGTAGAACTCTACAAAGCCATGATAGAATTAGGCATTCCCAATAAGCTGACAAGACTATGTAGGTTGACCATGACCAATGTGACAAGCCAAGTAAAGGTATCCGGAACACTGTCCAGACCAATCAACATCTATAATGGACTCCGACAAGGGGACTATCTGGCCTGCCTCCTTTTCAACCTGGCGTTGGAGAAAGTGATCCGAGATTCGGGCGTGACATCAAGGGGCACAAGTCCACCCAATTAGTGGCTTACGCAGAAGACATTGACATCATTGGAAGAACATCAACAGCTGTACAAGAAGCTTTCATCCAGATTGAGCGCGCGGCAGGAAATCTAGGACTGCACATCAACGAAAGCAAAACAAAGTACATGGTGGCCTCGTCTGCAAGAACACCTAACATTGGTCCCACAATCAAGGTAGAGGAACACGAGTTTGATGTGGTAAAATCATTTACCTACCTTGGGTCAATAGTAGCAGCCGACAATAGCATGGAACCTGAAATACGCGCACGACTGCTAAAAGCCAAACAAAGCCTACTATAGTCTGTCAAGGTTCTTCAAATCCACGCTTCTAACCATAACGTCTAAACTTTTACTATATAAGACGATGGTTTTGTCGGTCCTCACATATGCACCCGAAACCCACGTTTCGCACGTTTTTTGCACGCTAAGCAAAAAGCACACTAATGTCGCAAAAGTGTCATCGTCTGAACTATTGAATGTTTTTGATATTTGACACCTGATGCCGCGACACTTCTAACACATCCGCTACTGCGATACAAGTTCGCCCATTTTTTTACAAGAGTGTCGCCACACTATGCCTGGATCATGTGAACACGTGATAGCAAATGTCCAGCATTTTCATGATGATAAATGCCACGGCATCAGTGTCACCGTGTGAACGAAAAATTTCACAAAAATAAACATTTAAAGTTTACAATATTTTCTTATTTTGACGTTTGGCGAACTCTGATGACCGTTCAATCCGACGTTATGAACGTCTTTTGACATTTAACAGAGCTGATGAACGCTTATGAACGTTCAATCTGTTTCCAGCTTAAGCCAGCCGAACTACTTTTTGTAGCCAAATTGTTTAACATGTCTTTGAGGTCCTGGTGTCTGTGGGCCAGCAAACAGATTTCATCCGCGTAGTCGAGATCCTTAAGGCGGTCTAGCAATATTCTATTTCTGTCTTGGATGGGGTACGAGTAGAGATTCTTATTGGCTGTGCAATGTGCATTGTTGTTGTTTTCTTCAGGTTCCTGTGAAAAAGAACCATTCAGGGCGGCGAAAAAGTAACCTCGCTCTCCTTTTTTAGAGTTGCTTCTGGAGTGACGGTAATAACGATAACAACGGCATTCTGTTGCTTGCTTCGCCATTTGGAATATGTAGCCATTCCATCCTTGATTGACGCTATGCCTAGGATGTTAAGAGATAGGTTAGTCGTTATCTTGACACCGTTGATTGAGATAAAAGGCGGTCGGTGCAGTGGAGCCAGTAGATTTCGATTTGGAGGCATCAAATTCGACACGGTTTCTGCGCCCTTAAATCAAGAATGAGTTCAATTTGGACATAATTTTGGAATAGTGAAGAAAGAGTCTGGCAGGTGCTTGTCTTACATTATCGAAGCCATAGGAGTAACAAAGGTGTATTTTTTTATGTGGGAAAACCAAGCTTAGGAATCACCCTTTGTACTACCAGTCTGTCATGTCGTTCGTGTCATGGTGCAATGTCTAGTAGCAAGCTTGGTTTGAAAGATAGAAGAGGATATAATAGATCACGGGGGGTCTGGGGGTGTTGGAGCAGGTGGCGATAAACCTTACGTTTGAACTCTTGGGCGTTGTACGAGTTCGGGAAAACTGATTGTGGGAGATTATTCCTCAGCCAAATTGTTCTATTTATAATCGAACTTTTAGACGTTAGTGTGCGCGAAAAAGGGGTTTGTAGGGTATGAGAGTGAGCCGAATGGGCTAGTCTTGTGTTGCGGGAGAAGTATTGCCGTGGAGGCAGGAGGGTGGAAATTTCAGTGGAACAGTCGCTATGGTAATAGCGATACAACTTCGACAGGGCTGCTACATTCCTACGGTCAGAGAGTCAATGGAGGTGCAAAGGCTGTCATCACCGATGATTCATGTATTTCAAACATTGGTTTCAAATGTCACCGGTGAAGGTCAAACAAATAAGCATGCTTCCAAAATTTGTGCAGTTTTCAACTCATGATCAATTGTAGAAGTCAGTATTTCTGAACGAGTTATGACGTATGTTGAGGCTCTCCTCTTCACGTCTTCAGATTATTGCAGGTTAATATTATGAGCGTTTCGAAAATTTTTCTGCTCTCAACTCAGACCAACTTTGTGTAAACTATCGAACTGAGGGTCAAAAGTCCTTGTTGTTTTAGAGAGATCGAACACGCTTTCTTTTTCTCTATAGAGACAGACAACTACGCATTTTGTTATTCAGAACTACCGGATGTGTTGAAGGGCGGAGAAAATCCTCTATGATGTGAGAATATTAAACAATTTTGACAGCTTTACAGTTCGCCCTTTAAAGGGCGAAGTTTTTTGTAATTGATAAATTGTGTGGGGGTGAAAAGTGCTTCTTTTAAATTCACCTTGCATCCAGCTTGATGCTATAAAGTCGACTGGGAATCCGCTCTACAGTCTGCTCCCAAGAGCCATTCGCAAGTTTACAGTCTGATCTCTGATGGATATCACATCCCCGCCTTTTTTGTCTGGTTTTCCGCAGTTTTCACTTTTCCACATCATTCTTTTTTTTATCAAGTGCTCCCACCCCCGCCAGCAAACCCCTTTAGAGCTACTTTTTCGGAGTTTTTTGACGTGGTGCCAACGATGATGCCGTCATGCAATGTGAGTCTCATACGTGAACGTACGTGAAATTTGGTGCCAAAGTGACTTCCAGATGAATTTTCATATTTCATTCCTGGCAGTAACGGCGTTAGGGGTTGCCTTTAAGAGTCACCTCGGGTACAGGACTGCTTTAAGTCGTGTCTTAAGTCATAGTTTTTACGACTCTCTGTAACAACAGAACTTTTCGTTGACGGTGTGGTGGGCTGTGGGCTGTGGATTGTGGAACGAGGCAAGTAAGTTTGTTTCGTTTTGAATTTGGGCCGGGGTGGCGTGTTGATGCGGCTAACGGAGCAGTTCGTCTGGGCGAAATTGGGGGTGTGTATAATTTTACGACCCTCTTGCTAGACAGAATGCTCATTTTACCCGGCACATAACGAACAAAGCTCCGACGATGCACCCCGTTACATTGGGGAGAACGGGTGCCAGTTTAGCTGGGCGGCATCCGCCGGGGTGGGCTCAGAATGGAAATGGCACATTCAGAATGGAAAAAGCATTTCCGAAGCTGAAAGGGAAAGTTTTTCCACTGAAGTTCGTTTGCACTGGAGAGTTTCTCGTTGGTTCGTGCACATGTACAGTTAGTCGCCTTTGTTTGTGTTCCTTGTGTAGTGGATGAAATCCGATACCATCTCCTGGATCCTTTTTTATCCTTTTCTGCTCTTAGTTTGGTCGACTTTTTGCCTCGGGTTTTAGTGCTTTTCTCCTTTTTACGATATTCGAAATACTCTCGGCGAGCGTGCGACTACGGGGTGGAAGACCCCATTTCGTAGTTTTACTGTGGTCTACTGTCGTTAAAGTGGAAATTATTATGTCGCCCTCGATATTCCTCAAAAGGGCAAATAACTCATTTTGTCTGTTTCTTTTTTGGGAGAAAGTTGCCCACTTGGGCACTTGCACCATTGCACGAATACAAGAAGGATGTTCCGAGGATGTTGGTGGCCATTTCGGAATGGATATTTTCCTCTTCGTTTTTTTTGTTTTTTTTTTTTTGGTTTATTGCAATGCATACGAATTGGTCGTAACGAGATGGAAATCTGTCTTATTTTGTTTATAGTATTTTATGCTAATAACTTTCGATTCTTTTTAATAATGCATTCTGTGTTTATTTTTCTTTGCAGGTAAGCGCTTTTCTTGTCAATAGAAGTAGTGAACATACATACATATAAAAGGCTCGAAAATGGTAAGTATGTCTGTTAAAATCTGAACCAGAACGATGCATCAGAAAGTCTAGGAAGGAAGTTATTTACGTTTATATCTTATATGAAAAGGATTCTAGTATATGAAGTCCACCATGTGCTGCCTTGTCACTGATGACTTTGTAAAGGTCATAGACGTGGGATGCCAATAAATACTCTTTTCTTTTAATTTGTAACTATTCAACCCATTTAACGAGAATTTGTGTTTTAAAAAATTGAAATTTAGTCCATTTTAAGTGACGTATTTATTGGAAATAACAAAGTAAATAGGTCCGAATTGGAATAGAATTGATGTTCCGCAGTCTCATACTATCACCATGACTATCACCACCTTTTTTGCAGTACTGAACTTGGAGTATAGGGTCAACAGTACCGCGGCGCCATTTGAACCTATGGTCCTCTTGGCAGCCCTATACCAGGGGTTTGGAAGCCACATCGCTTGATCAAACTCAGGAGTCTGCCTAGAAATTAGTTGCTTATTCATATCCTGTACCGCAGCAGAAAATTGTTGGGACGCAGTAGGAAGAATATCGACCCGACCGAATCGAAACGACCCAACACAACCTCTAACCTCAGGACACAACCTCTTTTGCCTTCACTTACTCTATCACTCTGCCATGCTAGTGAGGAGCGGAGTCTGGTTATTTGGCACGACTTTGCTCGAACAACCTAGACTAAGCGACAAATCACTAAGTAGACTGCTGTGTTTTTTCCAGCCTTCAAATCTGAGAAACACGAGCTGGTCGCAATAATTGTAGACTCTACAGTTCAGTCAAATAACAAGAATAAGAAGGGAGTGACTAGGTCGCAGCCGTCCTTCGGCAGGATTGGGTATGTGCCATCTGCTCCAGGGACGTTGAATAAATATATCTTCGATTGAATCGCCTCTCTAATTGCTTCATACGTGAGTAAAGCATTCGCTTCTCCTCAATCAGCCTTTGTCTCGCCACCAAGTAAAGCCGGCTCTACGCGATGCGGTGAACGTTTCATTCGAATGTTGGCTTCCAACGATTGAGTCAATACCCACATCAGCCCGAACGTGTCCAAATACGAACGTTGGACGCTTGACATTGGACACTCGTAGTTCGAGCATCGGCCACACGATGCGTCGTACCATCAAGCGTCCAACGTTGGAACGTTTTCATATCATCGTGTATAGAGCCGGCTTAAAATTAGCTGCCCAGTAGAAATTACGCTGTCTTTTGAATAGATGCTGACAAAGTTCTTTCCCTTATTTGCGTGAAATAGCCATACTTACAGACCCGAGATCTTCCGACGAGTCTTTTTACAAGCGTTCTGTGGGTTTTAGCCCGGTCTCGAACTTCTTCAATGCTATGGTAAAAAATTTAGAGATAGAGCTAATCTCTTTTTTCTCTTTTCTACGCCCTAATATAGGTGGTTCGCAAACTTTGGTGACTCTCCCAGTTCCCATATCCCTTTGAAGTGTTAATAAGGTTCCTTGTTGTGGTTCTCAACTAGTATAGCTTGTTATTCCACCATTAAGTTATTTTATCAAGTGTTCTTTTATATAGATAATAACTGCCTACATATGAAAGCACTAAAAGTGTGCTTACACGGGCAATTTTTTTAGCAATAATTGCCGGGCAACAGTAACGGACTTATCTGGAGCAATTAGTAGAAGATTCTGGAGCAATTTCAATAAAATGCGGCAATTGTTTCGGCAATATTCTAATTGCTCCATATATGATTCTAATTGCCGGGCAACAGTAATGGACCAATCTGGAGCAATTAGTGGAAGATTCTGGAGCAATTTCAATAAAATTCGGCAATTGTTTCGGCAATATTGTTTCTAATTGCCCGTATTTGTTTCTAATTGCCGGGCAACAGTAATGGACCAATCTAGAGCAATTAGTGGAGGATTCTGGAGCAATTTCAATGAAATGCGGCAATTGTTTCGGCAATATTGTTTCTAATTGCCCATATATGTTTCTAATCGCCGGGCAACAGTAATGGACCAATCTGAAGCAATTAGTGGAAGATTCTGGAGCAATTTAAATAAAATGCGGCAATTCTTTCGGCAATATTGTTTCTAATTGCTCCATATATTTTCCTAATTGCCGGGCAACAGTAATGGACCAATCTGGAGCAATTAGTGGAGGATTCTGGAGCAATTTCAATAAAATGCGGCAATTGTTTCTGCAATATTGTTTCTAATTGCTCGAAATATGTTTCTAATTGCCGGGCAACAGTAAAGGACCAATCTGGAGCAATTAGTGGAAGATTCTGGAACAATTTCAATAAAATGCGGCAATTGTTTCGGCAATATTGTTTCTAATTGCCCATATATGTTTCTAATTGCCGGGCAACAGTGATGGACCAATCTAGAGACATTAGTTTAGGATTCTGGAACAATTTCAATAAAATGCGGCAATTGTTTTGGCAATATTGTTTCTAATTGCCCATATATGTTTCTAATCGCCGGGCAACAGTAATGGACCAATCTGGAGCAATTAGTGGAAGATTCTGGAGCTATTCCAATAAAATGCGGCAATTGTTTCGGCAATATTGTTTCTAATTGCCCATATATGTTTCTAATTGCCGGGCAACAGTAATGGACCAATCTAGAGCAATTAGTTTAGGATTCTGGAGCAATTTCAATAAAATGCGGTAATTCTTTCGGCAATATTGTTTCTAATTGCTCCATATATGATTCTAATTGCCGGGCAACAGTAATGGACCAATCTGGAACAATTAGTGGAAGATTCTCGAGCAATTTTAATAAAATGCGGCAATTGTTTCGGCAATATTGTTTCTCATTGTTCCATATATGTTTTTAATTGCAGGGCAACAATAATGGACCAATCTGGAGCAATTAGTGGAGGATTCTGGAGCAATTTCAATAAAATGGAGCAATTGTTTCGGCAATATTGTTTCTAATTGCTCCATATATGTTTCTAATTGCCGGAAAACAGTAATGGACCAATCTGGAGCAATTAGTGGAGGACTCTGGAGCAATTTCAATAAAATGCGGCAATTGTTTCGGCAATATTGTTTCTCATTGCCTATATATAATTGCCGAGCAACAGTAATTGGCCTATCTGGAGCAATTAGTGGAGGATTCTGGAGCAGATTCAATAAAATGCGGCAATTGTTTCGGCAATATTTTTCTCCATATATTCCATATTGCTCAATGTTGTCGACACAAATTCCCGAATATCCAGTGGGTATGGAAATTTAAGTAAAATTGGATCTCTCTTATTGATCTTCTGTTTCGTAATTCATCTGCCAACTTTATTCAAAAGCATTTCAAAATCGCTTCGGACATTCGAAGCAAGTTTTTGAATAAAATTCTTGCTAAAAAAGGTCACACCCGAATACGTCTTGTAACGTTGGGAGTGGCGGGTCAGCTCTGAGATGACCAAGGTTAAAATAGAAACTCCTGTTAGTTTTATGTTCTTTTTATTTTTATAGAAATTCTATATTTATACAACAATCGAGGGGAGAGAAAAGCGGGGAAATAAAGGGTTAGCGGGTTACCTCTGGATCAACGCTCTCGAGGTAGCCCGCTTGGTCTATTTACGTCGGAGTACTCCCGAATCAACTCTCCGGATCTTGTCGGTTTATTGGTTGCCCGCCGCCAATGGATCAACACTACATGGCTTGTTGGTGTATCGGACCCACTGGGTTGTAAATCGATTGGTCGGTCGGGGCCACTGGATCAACTCACCGTGGCTTGTCTGTTTGTAAACCATACGATCAATGTTCCTATGGTTCCGTCCAGTTATCAAGCAGAGGAATCAACTCTTCCACTGTCTGATTACGACTGACTTTCGCAGGCATGCACCGGCCTTTAATATTGGTACCTTGCTGCGCGTCGCTATTCTGTTTCGTAATGTCTTTTACAGCGGTTTTTTCTTTGTTTTAACAGCGGTGGTGCTGTTGTGATTTTTTGTTTACAGTGGCTTGTTTCGTTACAGTCTATTCCTTTTCTTCTTTTTTTTCTTTTGAGTCATGATAATAAAAGCACTACAAGTCGCCGTTACAAGAAAAATGTCGTCCATAGCGAGCGATAGTTATTCAACTAAATTGCTCGTGTATGAGAGTATTGCCTAGTTTCTTGGAGTTGATCCATGTCGCTCAATATTGTTGTTGCAAAACATTTTTCCAAATTGATGCTTGTTGCCGTTGTCGTAAATGCTTTAATTGCTCCAGATTGGTCCATTTAGTACCTACTGTTGCCCGGCACTTATTGCTCGCGTAAGCTCACCTTAAGATAGTTCGTTATCCATCATAGATTTAATTGCTAAAATGTAGGATATCAGGAATCTAGAAGTCGATGCTTTTAAATTTTGGAAGACCCTTCCTTCAACTATTATCTGCAGCTTTGCAATAGTATCCACCAGCCATGGGTAGGTTAGGAGAACCCCAGATTAGTGGACGACGCTCTGATAAGCTTCCAAAACTCCACAGAATGGCTATAAACTCGGTTCGGCGGTTGTACTGGTGGCAGCCGATCACTTAACCTAGATTTTGAAAGTCGATCAGAGAGTACAATGCCCTATAGATCTTCACCAACATTTTCAGCGGCTCGGCATGTTTGTTTGAAACACAGAGTTTACGGCGAACTCTTCCGCTGTAAAAATCGCGGAGCACTTAAAACCATGAATAAATAAGGAACTGCGGCAGAGTTCGGAAACGTATACTCGCGTGCGCACACGAACCACTCAAAACTCATTTTTCGACTCATGTGCGCACACAAAAAAATTCAAGTGCACACAGCTCACGTGCGTGAGTAATAAGAACAATTTTCAATTACTCACGCACGTGACCTGTGTGTGAATTTTTTCGTGTGCGCACATGAGTCGAAAAATGAGTTTGAGTTGTTCGTGTGCGCACATGAGTAATTGGAAACACTCATGTGCGCACACGAACGACCCAAAACTCATTTTTCGACTCATGTGCGCACACGAAATTATTCGAGCGCACACAGCTCACGTGCGTGAGTAATAAGGACAAGAAAAGCGCACACAACTCATGATTATGTGCGTTTTGGTGTACATTTTCGCGAGTGTGCGTTTCCGTACTCTGAACTGCGGTGAACACACTAGGTGACAGATGGGGCTCAAATTACGCGTGGTAGCACATACCAGAAATGCACCAGGAACCCTCATAAATGTGTACCAAATACAAAAATTTACTTATTGCGACTTTTTTGATAAGTAAATATCAAGCGCAATTTTTAAAAATATTAACAAAGGAAATGTGGTCAACGGGCTCACAAAGGGTTTTTTAACAGAAACCTTTTCTGAAAAATAAAACACTTCCATATCAATACCTTTACTTAAACGGGCAGAAAAGAATGCTTCACAGCAGCCTCAAAGGGATTTTTCCAAGAAGGGCGATTTTGAAAAGGAATAACGAAGCGAAAAATTACCAAAAGGATAAACAGGAGCTTCCAAGATTTTATCGCGCCCACACCGACCTTAACAGGCAACTACGACAGCAACTAAAATTAATACGAAATCGGACGAATCCTTCATTAAGTGGTGCGTCATCGCATGTCAAGCAAGCATTTACCGGAAGGACATATTACTCCGTTCCAAATCAAAACCTGTCCAAATACGCCGAAAGCTATCCTGAGGGCAGAGGCGGAGGCGGAGGCAGAGAGAGAGAGTAGCCAAACATCTCGATTGGCCCAGGCGAGTTGTTATGCAGCCATTACAGTCAATATCTGAATCGAATTTGTCAATATCATTAGGCGCGCTGCTGTTCCCGGAGTCCTGGCAATTGACCCGGATCCGGGTTATTAATGATTTCGTTCGAATGCGGCGCGCGGCCCGAGAGTGCCTTCAAGATAAAAGGAAGGAGATAAAAAGACGGCGTCCGAAAAAACAAACGAAGGAGCTGCCGGATGGAGTGGTGAAAAGCCTTCACAGGATATCATTAACTGTAAACATTTTCATATTTAATGACATGTCGACCTCGTGTACAATGCCAAAAAAGTAGCTTAGCTTAGTCCCGGATCAATCTCGCATGTCACATTAAAGATTCATTACCCGACATAATACCCAGATAGCATATAGCTGGGTACTTAATTGCCAAAGTAGGGGTAGAGGAGATAAGAACAAACACTGATCGCTTTCTATGGTTAGATACGAAAGATAACGGGCATATCAGGTTTACAAGTGTATATCCTTGAAGAAATGTTGCTCATGAAATTTTAATTAGGCTCCTGAAAGGAAAACAATTTAACGTAACTCCTGTTCCTTATCTTTGGTACCACTTTTTCGGTTGCTTTTCCCTTTGTTGTTTTTGGCCGCTCGTCCTCTCGGTGGAATTTGCCAGCGTTTCTCTCTCCTGGCTCGGGCCAAGTTTTCCTAGATTGTTCGGCTTCGGGCAATTTTCGAATGAAAACAACAACAACAACAACAACAGAACAGCAGCAGTAGCTAGGACCAACCCTCTCGAGTTGCCTACCGAAAATGCTAAGAAATAAAATTCCAAGGGACACAGCAGATCGGAGCGTGAGCCTCTAGAATCCGTTGTTTGTTCTTTTTTCTGGGGGTCACTTAGTATAAAAGGCCAACGCAGAATTTCGTTATTTCCTAGGAAAAAATATACACCGACGTAAGTCAAGGATTTACAGTCTCCTATCACGGCATCTCTGATAAAAGTCATGCGAAATAAAAAATTTACAGAAAAATTCTGAAAAAGCTGAGCCCGTTGGGACCGGTGCTGCCGCCCATTCCGTCGGTAGCATATCCTGCTGGCAGAAACAGGCTGCGCTCGATGTATTTCGGTAGGATTCTCCCGTCCAGAGGCATATGTATGTATGTACTTCTCTGTTGAATACTTAATTTTCCGTTTGTCTTCCCTGATTGGCATTTGGCTGCTTATATCCCGGGCCCTGAGCGTTCAGCTCCGATCCGCGCCCTAGAGATCCGAGCCTACACTGCGGGCCGACCTTGAGGAGCCCCTCCCGAGCGAGACAGGCCCAAAGAACCTTCATGTCACAATTTAATTTCCATTTATTTTTTTTTTTATTTTTTTTTTTTTTTGTTTTTGCTGTCGGCCGTTTTCAGACAATTTTTTTTCCACCTCCCTTCTGTCTTCCCGTCACGCCAGAATTCATAAAGCCAGCCTCGAATCATCTGTTGATATCCCCCACCGCCTAGCTGTGAGACTTCAAAGTTAAACTGGCTGGCAGTCGGGCATTCTCTTAAGTAAATTGGACTTCGACGTCCTAACTGGAGTCACAAGGACGCTTGATTGATTGGAAAATATCCTGGGAGTAGAGGAATATGTGATCCATTATTTTATTCATGAGCACAGACCCATTTTTTGAAACATTAAGTGAAACAAGGACCGATTCTTAAATATTCTAGAGCCTTGGTATGATACCGAGCACTTCTTTCGTCAATGGTGAGAGTAATGGCTCAAGTCATTAGTTTACGGCAGGATCAATCGAACGAAATTATTCTGTTTTTACAAAGTTTGTCTAACTTCGTCCTTGGACATCCCTACGGCCGTAGTATTACTAAGTATATCTGGTCGAGTGGTGTGAAGACCTAGAAAGTTGCATGGGAACGCCCCTACTTCTCTACTAGTCGACTCATCAAGCTCGTGAGTCAACTTTAGCTCACGGGGACATTTAAGAATTTCTGGTTTTCGTCTACATTTTATTCACGGATTTTGCAGAGAAAGATTTTAGGTGGAAACAAACTTCTTTAAGTTGAAGCTATGTGCGGTGTGTTCTCGGAAAAAGGAATTTTCACTTGACAGTTTCCAAAAATCTTCGAAGGATCCTTTTAGTTATTTCAGCATGGTTCAACTGCTTATGTCGTTTGCGTTGTGAATGCTTGTCGAGGTTTAGACTTATTCATATATAATAAAAAATTTCAATGAAAACTTACACTTTTAACAGCATTGTACTCACGTTAACATATTTCCTATAGAGGAATCTAGAGATACACTATGTATTCGAGTATACTAAAAGTAACTTTCAAGAACTTTTTTTATGTTTCATATAAAAAAGACGATTCTAGGTAGTCCGTCTGCAATATCAATTTTCCATCCACAATACTACTGAAGCTATTTCAGATGAAACCTGAATGAAACTTTGTTGGAGTTTTTAAAATGTCCTTTACCAAGAATTTTCAGATGACACCACCTCTGTAAAAAATTCTGTTTGTGATAATGAAAAGTGGTCTTTAAAAAAGAAACAAAACAAAATCCTAATGGTTCTGGTTGAAAAACTTGCACTTTTTGTTAGATAAAAATTCAATCTCAATTTCTGAGATTTCAATAGAGTCCGCTTCTCAAACTGGTAACTTTTAACTATTTTTCTTTATTCCTTTTTTTACATGGAAAAAATACTAATTTTATTGCATTTTCCTTTAAGAGTTTGTTTCTATACGAAAGCATTACTTAGCACGACACAAATCTAGCAAAAAAATCATTGAATTGGATTTACTGAATGCTCTCTATTTCTTTCTAATTCAAACCGCCTAAAACTAAGCCAATCCTTATTAACAATTTCATAGATAATTTCTTTTAAAAGCTTTAGCTCGAAATTTGGTACAAATGCCTTCAAACATCTAATCCATAAACGACGTAGCGCCTCTGTGGGCCGGTTATTTTCTTCTGCATACTTTTAGGAGCAACATTTTTAATACATTTCTCAGTGAAATTTATCTTTGCATACTTTTAGGTATTTTTTTTAATTATTACTAGCAAAACTACTATTAGACTAGCAAAAAACCCGCGTGCGCTGCAACGCCCTTAAATAAAAAAGGTTCATGTGCGCACTGTCCGCGGTAGGAAAAAAGTGAAAGAAACAACAAATCTGGAAAATATGATTTTGGATACCTTTTATATGGTTAATTTCTATTGACAGTTTTTTTGACAGCTGTCATTAGACAAAACCGGTTTTTGATATGATATTCGTATTCAGTGGTATCGAAATCCTAAGGATACCAAGTTTTACCTTGAACCGATGGAAACCAAGTGCCCAACGCTTGGTTGAACCTAAAAAAATGAACACCCATGTTAAATCCCACTTAAAATTCAACCTGCGTGGGGGACGGTATATAATTTTGTTTTTCTTTTTTCGATTAGCCGTTACACTGCCCCTTCTTACTTAGTGTTCGTTCCGAACACAGCTTCCGTCCAGTTCTTACTGATCGAACTTTTTGGATGCGATAGATGGAATCGTTTAACCTCGTGATGGCAGTGGAGGGTCCTTCCTTTTTCTTTGTAATTTTGGCGATTTACCTTTGATTAGTCGAGCATTTTATAGGTACACTCGATCGCGTGGCAAACTTCACGACAATAGAGGAAATGACCAAGATACACTATGTTCAATGTTCTTCCATTTGGAGGTAGGATGTGAAGATTCAGATTTCCCAACTCTTGAACAACCTGCCTACAGGTGACAGTGAAATTTTAAATTTATTAGTTTTGATCATAAATTCGTTATTTGCTATCTTAAAAACTCCCAGATACCGATTTTCAATGGAATCGGAATACAATTGGCAAACTCATCGGCCATATTGGTGCGGCCATTTTGAACTTATAAGTTTTGATCATAAATTCGTTATTTGCAACCTTAAAAACCCCTAGATATCCACTTTCATTGGAATCGGAATACAATTGGAAAATTTCGTCCGCGGCCATTTTGTATTTATAAGTTCGGATCATAAATTCGTTATTTGTTACCTTAAAACCCCCCAGATACCGATTTTCCTGGAAATCGGAACACAATTGGTAAATTTGGGTGGCCATTTTGAAGTTCAGTCATATTTCGGCGGCCATTTTGAATTAAAAAGTTCTGATCAAACATTCGTTATTTACTACCCCAAAAAACCCCAGATACCGATTTTCAATGGAGTCGGAACACGATTGACAAATTCGTCGGCTATATTGGCGCCTCCATTTTGAACTTCTAAATGTTGACCACAAATTCGTTATTAGCGACCTCGAAAACCCCTAGATACCCAATTTCACTGAAATCGGAACACAATTTGCGAATTGATATTTGAGTGGCCATTTTGAATTTCGGCCATTTTTCAGCGGCCATTTTGAATTTCGAAAATCGGGCTCGATGTGTTTCTTGGGAGACCCCCACGGACCTTCGTACAAAATTTCGAAGCTATGCGATGACTGGTGCGCTCGCTATAGCGCACACATACATACATACATACATACGTACATACATACATACAGAAACTCTCTTTTATTAATATAGAAGATTACCCAATCGTAGGATGCGCCTTTTGGTAGTAATTTTAAAGATTATACTGATTGGATTATTCCGTTCGAATTTACTATTGATTTTTGTCCAATATCTTCTCATCGGTTCTTTCGAACAATGTCCGCTCTCTCTCTTTTATTTTTGTAGCCTCTGTGTGTAGTACGATTTCGCGGTTTTACGATCATGTGAATCCTTTTGTTAATTGCTGACTATACCCTGGATCTCACTTTTTGTCGAGCTTTGTTGATGGGCAAGCTCTGCGAATTGGTCTGACATTTTGGGCAAAGTCACTGAATGGTCCTGTAGGAGAAGCCAACGTCTTGCTCTGACGCCACGAAAACGAGCCGAAACCCAATGTGTGTGATTACTATGGTGCGGCTCACTCTGAATTTCTTCCAAAAGAAAAAACGTGAATAAGCAAAACTATGGACTATTAAAAGATTATGCGGTGTCGCTATGGTGAGACCGCAAAGGTTTAATGTATTTTGAATTTCTGAAAGAAAATGTACCGTTAATGCAGATTGTTATAGTTCGATACTTTATGTTTTGAATACGAAAATTAAGCGAAATCGTCTATTTTTGGTCAATAGGGTGTAATTCTTGATCGAATGTGGCAAGGAAAACAGCCCAAAAAACTCCCGAGTTTGGCTGGGAAAAGGGAAACTTTACCTCCTGCCATCATATTCTCCTGCCGCTACTTTCTTTAGCACGCGGCTTCGAACACCACCCGTAGCTTCTCCCTCAACTTTTCAGATACCGTTGAAATGTATCAAAAAACCAGGGGCGGCGCTTTCATAGGTGCAAATGGTGCACTTGCACCGGGCGCAATTGGACAGCGCGCAATTTCAGATATTAAGATTTAAAAAAAACAATTTAAAACTTCGAAATAATTTTGAAAAGTGTTTCCGTGCCTTCACTTTCATATATTAAAGAAACTGCACAGAGTATTTGTGTGTTTTCCATTGTCTTTCGCAAGGTGTGGCCAATCCAATTCCATTTCATTCGCATGATTTCGTCGTCTATCCTTTCTTGGCCGGCGCGGTGCCATAGTTCTTGATTTGTAGTTCGTACTAGTCGTACTATTATAGATCAATAATTCGGCGAGAGACACTTGAAATATGAAGGTTTGGAGAACCACACAGGGACTATTTTGGAGATTGGAGTGTATGGGTTTATAAATTTTCGGAGCCCAGGACTGTGCTGAAAACTGGTAGGGAAGTTCAATGAAAAATATCCTGGAGCAGATAACAAGGGTGGGGGATGTGTGGAGAATGGTGGTAATGGCACTGAAGGCTATCTACCAGAAGCTTAAGCAGTACGAAGCTTAAAGAAACAGCATTAGCGGGAGAGTTTTGTGAAGTGCAAGCAAACCCAGCACAACAGCAAGATCGCGAAACAAATCCTGTTTGGACGCAGGCAGGGGAGGCGCTTTCATAGGTGAAAATGGTGCACTTGCATCGGGCGCAATTATACGGGGTGCAATTTCAGAAATTAAGATTTACAAAAAAATTTAACTTCTTATTTTAGTTTCTATGTCAATGTTGACGACGGTGTTGAAAGCACGCGTACTTCAATTCTATTTCGCTTCTACTTACTTTTCTTTTAGTATAGGCCTTCAAGTTGAGACTCACCACACACTTGTGACTGCGTTGTGACTTGTAACTGCTTTCAGAATACGAGGGTTAATCGCTACTATCATAGCGATTATTTCACCGAATGCCTCCACATTCAACACCACGAGCGCATACAAAAACCTTACTAAGGTAAACCACGAAGTAAGCTGTGGTTATGCTGCATCACTGCACTTAACCACGAAAGTTTATGTTTAACCATGGAGGTTTTTGAACGCACCGTGGTTAACTACAGTTTAAAGAAGAAAAAAAAATAAAAACAAAATTTTCCATAAAATAGTCCCCGCTAATTGCTTCAAAATTATTTCATTAATTTTATTATTTGCAATAATCCCACAAATCCCACTTTGATTTGTACATGTGTTTAACATTAAAACAACTGTCAGAGACTTGTTTTTATTCTTCTTCTTCTTAACTATCGCTAACCATGCTCCCGAGTACGGTTAAAATTTAACTACACCATGGTTAACCACGGGAGTTTTTGAACGCCCAAAAGTTATGCTCTTGGTTATGTTGTAGTTAACCACAGAGTTTTTGAACGACAAAAGTTTACCATAGCTAACCATGGTTAACCATAGTAAGGTTTTTGAACGCGCTCCAGATAAGTCCCAATGCCTACCGTTCCACCTTTGGCGCACACTCGACACGTAAAATTCATTCCTATACAAAACAACTCGACTGTGGAACATTCTTTCACAATCTGTATTTCCGACCCTGTACAGTACAACATCCAAGAGTACAAACGTAGTGTTTGCCGACATATCCTTCAACACCTTCCTGACCGCTCATAATCTTTAAAGCTTTTCTCTTCTTAGACATAATGTGACTACCAGACATTGCACCATGACTATTACGCCACGACAGACTGACGTGATAAATGCCATGATAAAAACGATGATTCCTGTTCTTAGACTTCCTTATATTAGTCCGGGGAAATTAGCATTTTAAGGAGACAAAATTCCAAAATGGCTGAAAATTAAACCACAGCTTCCTTGTAGTAGGGGAGCTGGCACTTGAAAAAATCGTGTCGCCCCAACCTTCTGCCGTTTGGTATATAAGCTTTTGAAGTAATTTTAAGCATTTTTTATAATATGACATTTTTGCGGGAACTGGACCCATTTCGAGTTAGGGGTTTTGGGGGGTAAAAAGGGGTTAAAATTGAAAAAAATTTCTGCCGCTGCGTATGTAGGTTCTACTAGAGCTAAATAACCGTTAAATACTAGTGGCAGACATTTTTGACCATTTGGACCCTCCCCAAGCCACTCCTAGCTGAAGTTGCCATTTTTCTCCCCACACCCTAGCAAATAGTCAAAAATTTCTGCCACTAGTATTTAACGGTTATTTAGCTCTAGTATAAACTACATACGCAGCGCCAGAAATTTTTTTCAATTTTAACCCCCTTTTTACCCCCCAAAACCCCTAACTCGAAATGGGTCCACTTCCCGCAAAAATGTCATATTATAAAAAATGCTTAAAATTACTTCAAAAGCTTATATACCAAACGGCAGAAGGTTGGGACGACACGATTTTTTCAAGTGCCAGCTCCCCTACTATTGGGACTTTTTAAGAAAACGATTTCGGAATCACAAAAAAAAAACAACATGGCCGCCGGAGATATCACTTTTTGGCAAAAAATCACTCAAAAACTGGTTTTTTTGAAAAAAATTCTTGATCAGTCAATACGAAACGTTATTGCCTACACAAAAGCCGAATTTTTGCGAAAACCTAACCCTTTCGAAGTTATTTAAGGTCAAAGTTTCCAAAAATCACATTTCTTCCAAAAAATACTTTGCATAATTCGGTTTTCGAAAAAAATTCAAGAGGAGTATTTTGTAGGCAATAATGTAAAAAAGTGACATCTCCGGCGGCCATGTTGTTTTTTTTGCTATTCCGAAATTGTTTTCTTAAAAAGTCCCAAGGAAGCTGTGGTTTAATTTTCAAACATTTTAGAATTTTGTCTCCTTTCCTGCGTTTTTTTGCTAATTTTCCCGGACTATATAGAAAAAGGGCTTAGATTAATTAAGATGTAAGGGAATTTTAAGATTTTTTGCTGTTGATTTTCATGATTTAAGTGATTTTTTTCTAAACAAAATTTTCTCAACCTAAAAATACTATCAGTGTCCACTAATTACTCTCAAAATCTCTTCAGCAACAAAGAAAACGGATTTAATTTTAATTAATGCATGACAATGAAATCCGCTTTACCATGGTCATTACTAGGGCGTGGCAATGCCATTTAATAATCAGTTAATTACTGTGTTTATAGGTTAAGGGTCCTTGTGAAATGCCTCCCACAGAAGTTTTGTGCAAAGCTTACGTTATAGGATATCCTGGACTACTCGTGGCAATACGAAAGGACCTCAGATTGTTTAATGTTAACTGCAATAAAAGGACATGATTCTCTGTGTGCTTTAGAGTCTTGTTACTGAGAGCGTTGTGCATAGTCTGTAATGACTAATAGAAAGGATTGAAGGCGCCTAGAAACAAAATCCGTAATTCTGCTTAGGGAATTTTTGTTTTAACATGAAATCTCAAAGTTAAAAATCCTTTAAAAAAAACCCTCCAGAGTTTTCCGAAATTCACCTCACACGCTCCGCCATGGGATTGGACCGTTTGGGATAATATTAATATGGTGCCTACATAAGAAGCCACGAAAGCGATATGAACTCTCGAAATGTGGGCTCCGCTCTGCAGAACATGATTAAAACATTCGACGCTTTCGAAAACATTAAAAAGTTAGCAAATAGCTGGGTTTTTGCAGCTTTCACGCATGTTCATGCCGAGATCCTGAGATCCTTACAAAAAAAAGGACAACAGCATCTACACAAATGTCAGTCAGGCTGAAACTGAAGCCCCCGAAGAGTATTGTAATAAAATAAAAAAAAACCGTTCTCAAATACACATGCAAAATGCTTAAATCTTTCGCTTTTAAGGCGCACATCTCGGGCGAAATTAACAGGAAACTTGCCTATAAGTCTCGAGCTCCTCCTGCCGCGAAGGACGACTTAATGGCGGGAGTTTATTAAGAAAATTAATTTTAAAGTCAAAATAACCTGGTAACAGTATCTTAGACAAAAGTTAACCCCGTTTTTCCCAATCGTTTCTCATATTGATGATAATCCCGAAACGCGAAACGCGAAACCCGTCAGCCATGAAACTTTTACCGTGTACCTTCTTCCACCGAAACCACACGAGCGTTTTCTGTCAAGTTTTCTCCACAGTTTGGAAAGTCTTCATTAACTAATTATAAATTCATCGGAAAAGCCTCCAGGTTGTGAAGGGTTTTAAAAATCATGTAAATTCACACATAGACATAAATTCGCTCTCGCATAATTAAGGTCCTTGGGAGCAGCGCATTTTTCCTTGGAGGCGCCTTTCCCGCCATCCTCGTCCCGTGTGCGATCGGGCTCTCCGGGTCCATTTTTCGGAAGCGATCCCTTCGCGCTTAGGGCTTGTCGCTTGGACAAGGGAAATTGATTAACATGAAATCTATTAACATAGTATTTAAGGACCATTGCCCTTCTGGGCCCACTTTTTCCCTGTCTCTCTCTCGCTCTCTCGCTCTACGTTATCTTGCTACGGACAGGAGCTGAATAAAAATTTATATCGCCTACCGGCTAAAGGGCGAGCGTCCTCGTTTTTTGTGGACGAAAAATTCTGAGAAGGAAAAAAAGCTAACATAAAAATATATTTTACATACAAAATGGAGGGGAGGGGGAAAAAACAGAAAAGGATGTCCTTGAGATATTACATGACTGACATTTTTTAACAGCGGAAAATTCTTGCCTCCGTTAAAATCAATGATTTCAAGTAGGAAGTTGTGTACTTTATCGCTATCCATATTCTCGCAATTCCCCTGGGATTACTGCGTTGTAAATTTGGCGGAAATTCTTAAACCTTAACTGAGAATACAACGAAAAGTAATCCCAAAGGTTTCAGGATCATGCGAGCACAATTTTTTACCCTTGAAAGCACGGAAAAGGATTTTGCTGGTAACAGAATCCCTCGTGTTGGGTGAGTAAAGGTGGAGTCCAAACTGAGTGAACAACAACAGTTGCTACCATTATGCGTAGGTACGTACGTCAAACATGTCCAAGCACCGAGTAACGGGGTGGCGCTGTGTTTGCGTTACTTAAGTATATGGCATTGTGTTTAAAGTGACTTTAGATCCAGTCCGTCATATTCGGATCATACTTCCTATTTTGAGATTCCTATTTTCTTCCAAGTCCTGTAAGAAAAGGACCTAATCCTAGCCAGAGCCGGTTTTAGTTAGGCCAGGTCTTCGCGTGATCTTGAATTCCTCTACCTGAAGCTTGCTATTGAATGGAAGCACATGGTAATATCTCTCTTCTTCACACATGGCGACTTCTGTACATTCTCCAAAGCTATTTGTGTTTAAAAGATTTGCTCCTTCCCTCGTTCTTTTTCTTTTTTGGTGAGGTACTGTGTCCAAAAGTCACTGGACTTGACCTATTGTACACCCCTTCACCTCATATTTGCAGGCCAGACCCTTTGAACAGATTTCCGATTTACCTAATGACTTTTCGCTTAGAGTTGATTGTTCGAGCTATCGCACGTCCGTCACAGAGAACATGAGAACAAGGGTGGCATAGGAAAGAACCGCTTAGAGTTGGCCAATCCAGGCACGAACCTCGATGTGTTTCATCCAAGTCTGATCAGCAAACTGGTGAGTGCCCCAACAGCCGATTCTAGCCTGATGAATACAATGTAAATCGCATAGAAAAGTCCTATGAGTGTAGTAGAAAAGGAAAGGTCCATACTTACAGAGCCTTCAAATCACCCAGAGGAAATCGTTAAAGCGACAGTGCAAGAACTACCCACTGTCATACAGCCTTCGACCAGATAATTTTTCATCTTGACTTGTTAGGCTTTGAAAGTGGGCTTCTTCTCATCTACTGCTTTCGTTCTCCTTCTTTTAGCTCGGGGTTGCCCAGCATCGATTCAGAGTTAACAGCGTCACCTCTTGAAGAATGTGGTAGGATATTATGAGTGAGAGGTGGGAGACTTCATATCCGAGGATCCGCCACCAGGTTGGACATCACTCCCCATAAGATACGAAGATTTGCTCCCAATCTGGCCAATTCATTTGTCTACTCGATGCCTCGATATTCCTATGTCCATTGAATATCCTGAATGTTCTGGTCAAACACAAGACATTTTCTGACAACTTTCGACAAGCTTGGGCATTTTTTAGACCCCAGTCGGACTAAACTGACTACTTAGAAAATAGAAAAAATTTTACCACTACTGGAAAATTAACTAGTTCCAGCGCTAACACGGAAATAATCCTGAGAGGAGGTAGTTCAGTGGCAAGCCCACAAGATTTTTTAAATTAGGTCTCAAGTTAGTTCAAATTGAACTAGTTCTCCAGTTTGTTTAAAATGAATTAGTTCTCCAAGTAGTCCAAAATGAATTAGTTCCCCAACAACTTCAAAATGAATTAGTACCATAGTTAATTCAAAATGAATTAGTTCTGCAAGTAGTTCAAAATGAATTAGTTCTCCAAGAACTTCAAAATGAATTAGTTCCCCAAGAACTTCAAAATGAATTAGTTCTCCAAGTAGTTAAAAATGAATTAGTTCTCGAAGTACTTCAAAATAAATTAGTTCTCCAGTTAGTTCAAAATGAATTAGTTCTCCAAGAACTTCAAATGAATTAGTTCCCCAAGAAGTTTAAAATGAATTAGTTCTCCAAGAAGTTTAAAATGAATTAGTTCTCCAAGAAGTTTAAAATGAATTAGTTCTTCAAGAAGGTTAAAATGAATTAGTTCTCCAAGTAGTTCAAAATGAACTAGTTCTCCAAGTAGTTCAAAATGAATTAGTTCTCCAAGAACTTCAAAATGAATTAGTTCTCGAAGTACTTCAAAATGAATTAGTTCTCCAAGAACTTCAAAATAAATTAGTTCTCGAAGTACTTCAAAATGAATTAGTTCCCCAAGAACTTCAAAATGAATTAGTTCTCCAAATAGTTAAAAATGAATTAGTTCTCGAAGTACTTTAAAATGAATTAGTTCTCGAAGTACTTCAAAATGAATTAGTTCTCCAAGAACTTCAAAATAAATTAGTTCTCGAAGTACTTCAAAATGAATTAGTTCTCCAAGAACTTCAAAATGAATGAAGTTTTCCAAGAAGTTTAAAATGAATTAGTTCTCCAAGAAGTTTAAAATGAATTAGTTCTCGAAGTACTTCAAAATGAATTAGTTCTCCAAGTACGTAGTTCAAAATGAATCAGTTTTCGAAGTACTTAGAAATGAATTAGTTCTCCAAGAAGTTTAAAATGAATTAGTTCTCCAAGAACTTCAAAATGAATTAGTTCTCCAAGAACTTCAAAATGAATTAGTTCTCCAAGAACTTCAAAATGAATAAGTTCTCCAAGAAGTTCAAAATTATACAGTTCTTGAATTATTTCAAAGTATTGCAGAGGGGACAATTGACTCCATCGTAGGACAACGCTGTACAAAAGTAGTGGGTTGTTTTCATATTGAGAACTACAACTCCTTCCTTAGAAAGTGGTTATTCTACTAGTCTTAGAACTAGTTCACTTTCTTACTGGGCAGCGTCTAGTTCTTTGCTATCGCTTGGCTATCAATAACAGTATTTATCCTGGCTCAGGGTTTGACTCTGTTGCTAAGCAGGCTTTAAAGATTGCCATAAGCTCCGGCTTGGAAAACACGGACAAAATTAGGCAGGTGGTAATATACTTGGAGGCTCAACGAGCAACAGAAAACTCCAGCACACCCATACCCTAATACCCTGCTCTGATTCGGAGCCCCCTGTGTAAAGAACTACGTCACAGCTTTTGTCAGGATAGAAGTTTTCCTATTCCTCTCTGGTGGGCATCTGAACATTGAAGCTTGGGTTGAAATTGAATTTCGATGTCATGTTGTCAAATAACCTTTCCACTGCTCCCAGTGGTAGAGAACACAGTACATTGCCTCTTCTCCGAGATGAGAGCAGATCTATAGATCATGTTGCAGCAGATCAAGGATTACGTCTGTCGCTTCTGTGTGTGTCATTGCATCCGAGGCATCCGATCGTTCTATAGATTTGGTCTATTGTGGATTATTCTTTTGCCAAGTGTACTACCACCATTCACCGAACTGTCACCTTTAAAACGAGCCTTTAGTGATGTCGCTGCGATCAGTGGCAGTTGTGACTTATCTGCAATTAACGCCATCTATCGGAAAAACGCGAGGAGTTTTTTCCCTGATCTAAAGTGGCTCCAGCAATTAAAAACGAATGTCACACTGTACGAAGGCAACTTGGAATGGTTTTCTCTTCAAAAGTAAAAGATAGACGCTCCAAAGCTGCAAAAAATTGAGAATTGCAACGTATACAACTTATTGCCGACGTATGTGAATTTTTGACAAAAACGCTGATTCTAAAGGATATCAAAAAGTGCTTAAATGCTGCCATAAATATCGTGCTTGCCTCCCGATTTGGAACGCCACTCTTGGAAACAGACCTTAAGGTTAATGTTTTTCGTTCTCCCCTCATCGTCTGAAATGTTTGAGACTTTCAAGCTACATTCTGTAAGAAACAAAACGACATGAAGAATGTCCTTCTTTTTTCTCGAAACAATGTCCTTCTGCGAATTTAAAGCGCCCTCTTCAGTTTATAATTACCAGAACTTTCCTTAAGTCATTTCCCCATTCGTCTGCACGCCTTCCAGAATTAGTTTGGGATCCTCTATACCCCCAAAAGCCCGACTTCAGCGTTCCGACATCAAAAACTTCAGATGCAGAGCATAAAAGGAAAAAGTAAAAAGAATCCCCCAGAAGACGGTTGTTTCCCTCCTTAGAGCACCCTTGTCCACCAGAAAGCGATAAATCCCAACTTTATTGAAAGTGAAAGTTTCGCCCTCGCTACGTCAACCCGTTATAAAGTTGGCGTGTTCCCAACCCTTCCCAGAAGGATCGGTTTCGTCTGTGTCTGCTCCCCAAAGGCAGCGCCGTGCTTGGCAAAAACAACGCGTCGTAAGCCATCAATATTTCCGCTCCTGTCATGTCTGATGTATGCCTGTGTGCTTTTAATACAGCAAACTTGGTGCGACTTCATAAATCACCAATGCGCAAGTTTTCACAGGGGGTGGGGGGCGCGGTGGAGGACTTACCGGTTTTAACGGTACTTTCACTGAAAGCACTCCGAAAGCTTCTACGTGAGTGGCAAGTACTGAGTGTCAAATGGCCGGATAAAATGCAAGACAGGAGGAATTCAATTTGTAAGGATAAAAGCTTCCGTGAAATGACTCGTGGGGCGCTGGGGGCCGAGTGTGGGAATAGAAATGCTCGAGATAATGTCAAGAGTGTATTTCGCTTTGATATGATACAGGTGAAATGTCAAGTTGCTACGCTACTATGTTGGCCCGGGTGTGAGCGGGGGCTGGTTGCCTTGCAACTGGGGATGAAGTCAGTTCAAGGTGACTTTCTTAGAATTCGTCTGTAGGGATTACGGCTGTGGCGGTCTCATACAAGCAGAACTAGGCGTCTAAATTGGGGCCACCATTTCGCGATGCCCTTTTATCCGCCGGGACTGTGCTTAGGCGTGCGGCTTTTCGTTGCTTTTCATTATTGTTTTATTTATAACGCGGATGCGGCGACGGGATTTTCTTAATACTTATTTAGTGCAAAGCTAAACAGAGACGACACACTTAGGTTACTGACAGTTCCTTTTTACATTATCTAGAGCCTTACCTACTAAGAACCTCTTTTTGCGGAGGACGTCAGCTCACTGTTAGACCCACTTTATACTGCCGACGATTCTATAATTAGGTCCAATATCCAGTAATACTTAAGGAGTATCCACTCACATCACGGACGTGCCCGGGACGTGAGTTTTTTTACTCCGGCCCGGACACGGATATGTGTGAACGAGTTCACATAAAATGTACGCACCCATATTTTTTGAACCCCTGACGGAACACTAATATGTGTGGATACTCCTTTACTCGTTCACACATGTCCGTGTCCGGGCACGGGCTCGTTCACACATGACAGAACACGGCCCTGTGACGTCCCGGGCACGGACCTAATATGTGTGGATACTCCTTTAATCTCTAGTTCAAAGAAAGGAGGGAAAAAGATGAAACATGCCAAAGGCACTTAGACCGTTTTTCGGTTCTGTCAAGAAGGTTGGCATGCGTAAGAATGATAACTAGGCATAAAAATCTGAAAGGTTAAGGACTGAGCGACTGAGTGGGATCGAACCCACGAATCTTAAGATGACAAGCAGATACCTCAACTGGGAAACTTTACCTCCATGTCAATGAGAAAATAACTTTTATTATCTTAGTCTGTGTGCTTTTGTTCACTATATTTAACTATTCTATTACTTGAAACGGTTTTATCGTGTATTTGTACATGTGTATGTAAAGGGTCTTTCAACTAGACGAGTCATTTTAAATGTCGCGTCATTTTTAAACTGTCAACATGCAAATGTCATTACGATGACATTTGACAAGACTTATCTTGTCGATACCCGTAAGTTTCAGTTGTTAGTGCGTAAGATATGTCAAAATTGATCACTTTTATGTTATAAGAATTAATTGTAATTTAGACACCAGAGGACACCATGGCGGCGCAACCAGCGTGGCGGCGCGGCCAGTTATATTCGGTGCACGCGTCTTTGCTGGTCACGCCGCCAAATTGGTTTCGCAAGCTGTTTACATTTTGTTGGTGGCGGCGACTGGTTTCGCCGCCATGGTGTCCCGGTGAAATACGGCTCTAAGTGTACCTTGTGTGGCTAATCTATTAAGCCGGCTCCACACTCACACCGTTAATTAGCGGCGAGAATTCACGCCGTATCCACTCGGAGCGAAAACGAGGCGCGAACTAGGCGCGAAAACCATCCACACTCGCGTTCATAGTTGTTCGCGGGTGTTCACGGCTTGAGTCTGGAGCCGGCTTATAAATATAATTGGAGTGTCTGTCTGTGATTTCAAAATATATGTCATTTTCTAACTTCATATAGTTATTTACATGATAATAAAACAAAATCAAGTATTTTTAAAATGTGTGTCTCTCTGTATGTCTGTTTGTCCGGACTAATCTCGGAAACGGCTAATCTGGTTGCGATGGGACTTTCACGGGAAGATTCAGTATTTTCTTAGGCATGTTTTAAGGTATTTTTTTACTCGACTATCGTGTCCGACTATCGGATTAGACTGAAAACTTGAATTGGTATTCGAACGAAAGCGAGTGGACTCTTTTTTAACTTCCCAGTAGGAAGTTATTGTAATCGGTCCGAAAATCGGATTCGAAATTTTCAATGTATTTGCACGTTTCAGGGTCCAAATAGCATTTTAAACAAAAATTTGAGAAGAAATATGTGTGTGTGGGTGCGTACGTATGTGGTCATTTTTTCCTGCACGATTTCGCGCGAACCAAAAAAGATATTGACTTCGTTGAGGTGCCGTTCGAAGCGTGTTAAAGGAAATATTATCTGAAAAGTTTTCATAAAAATCGGTCGAGTCGTTTTTTTGTTTGAACGAATTTCGTGATTTTTGTACCCGCCCAATATCGTGCGAACCAAATATGATACCGACTTCGTTGAAGTACCAATCGAAGTGTATTAAGGAAGATGTGATCTGAAAAATTATCATAACATTCGGTCAAGGCGTGGACCGAAAGGGTCAAAACCACATCCCAACTAGTTTATCATACCAATTGTAGACCTCAAATAGTTCTATCGAAATATTTAGGATCGCCCAAGTAAATCTTGATCATACTATATGAAGCCTAAGGTTGCCTGTTGTCCGATCAATATTTACACCAATGTTTAAATATAGCTCTTTGAGGCCTACAATTGGAATACAATTATAAGATGCAAATTGAGCATGGAGATCGCCAGAATAAACCGACTACAAATGAAGTCTCTGTGCTATTAGTAAATCAACAATATGATAACCGGGACATAATGCTTCATAGAAAGGATAATAAATTACAACGAATCACAGAGACACATTCTTTTTCACTCGGACCCGACTATCGGTTCAGACGGGAAACTTGACGGGGAATAGCGAGAACAAAATTTTTTTATCACTCCAATATCGTAAATCTCACAGCTGGGAAACGGTTAATCCGATTTTAAGACTTTCACGGGATGATTCAGTATTTGCTTAGGCGTTTAAGCTACTTTTTCACTCTCATCCCACTATCGGATCAGACCGAAAACATGACTCGATAATCGAAGGAACGCGAATGAAATGCTGTCACTGGGAGATATTGTTCTTTCAATTGGCGGAAATACTATGGATCATTATGGTTTCCCATCTTCGCAAATATATAATCGATGGGCCTGATGATAATTTAAACAGAGAATATATCGAACACAATGAACAATGGGGAAAAAATATTGAGGTCGTCAAGGGACTAGTTCTGCACAGGGTGTTAAATGCCCCGGGAATTTCAAAATCTACGCGCACAAGACGTATTCTGAATATGACTGGAGAGAAGCCTGTTGTGCACGTGGTACAACATTTTTCCGATAGGTGGCGCTAAACCTCGAATTTTAAAAAAGTATATTTTTTATATTTTTTATGTACCTAAATCTAAATTTTCTTATGTACCCAAAATCATGTTTTACAGATATGTTCTTTTTTTCATAATACCTTTTTCCTATCCCGGACTGGTTTTTGCTAGTAAATAAGGAAATAATTAAAAAAACAAATGAACCCTGCACACATGCACCGCCGAGACAAAGCGGCAAAAACAAGAGGGACCAAATATAGATTTACGTGGTCAAAATAACTAAAAGAACACAAACACTACGAGAATTGAATTATCTAAAGCAGATGTGCGATCTGAAAAAGAAAGACACAAATTGTGCTGAAAGCCTCGGGTCGGCTGCCCGAAGAGACCAACCTCGGACTGTCGCACAAAAACACTTCAAAATTTGGACCGCCAATCCCGAACACAAAAAAAATGAACCTTCAGGCGATATCCCGGGCCTTCGAAGTAGTGCTGGCTCCCGGGGGGGGCGTAGGAGTGTTGAGGCTCTCGAGATACCGCCTTTTCCCGTGCATCACTACTTATCTAGGAGCGCCCCATCAGGGCGGACGCGGAGTCCTTAAGTGGAGGGTACCTGCAGGAACTTCTGGTGCGAGAGATCTCGGTCGGCGCTAAGTCATCCTGGGGTTGCTTTAGCCCACCATCCTGTAAATCAAGCTCATTTTATGGAATAACAAGTAATCTCAAATGTTGAACACAAATC
This sequence comes from Thereva nobilitata, assembly GCA_963855945.1. Lineage (NCBI taxonomy): Eukaryota > Metazoa > Arthropoda > Insecta > Diptera > Therevidae > Thereva > Thereva nobilitata. Next base: position 6,075,051 of record OY979696.1, read on the forward strand.
CAATAACAGTTTATTTCCACTAACTAATATAACGACAATGGTTGGGGGGGTTGTGTAGTAGCTAAAGCCATTCCTAAATGTTAGGGGGCGTGGCATTCGCCTAGGGCAGAGGTGGCTAACTTTTGTATACGTGAGATCTACTTTTTATCACAAAAATGTGACCCGATCGACTTGTTGTCATACCCGTAGTTTAACTAGCGGAAGAGGGTTGAAATACATATATGGCTTGGCGACAACCAAAGTCACTGTCAATGGAGCTTAAAAGATCTTTTACGTTCCTGAACTACTTTGACAATTAGTCGTAAAAAACTACACTGTCTGGCTCGTCCGGGGGTAAAGACAACGATCAGTTTAGTAAACGACTGGAATGATTGAAAGAGTCCGCAAAACTCTAAAGGCACCAATCATTTACTACCAAACAAAAGACTGGTACTGTTAAGCTGGAAACAGATACATACGGCCGTGCGGTGCGTGCGCCCGATCCGCACTATCCGGCAAATTTTCGCTGACAGATAGTTGCGTGCTTGCGTCATGTCTCACCTTTCCCTATAACAAAAAAACATATAAGCGAAACGTGCATGTGTTTGTTTTGTGTGTTTGTTGTTTTGACATTTCAGCCTATATCGAATATGGCAGTCCGGAAAAAGTTAAAAGTACACCAACTTTTGCGTTGAATGCGTTACGTTCACGCACCTGTACGTCAGATCAGACTGCACTCCAGCTTTTGGATTGCAAGCAGAAATTAATGAAGCCAAACATAGGAGCACTCCGGAAAATGTCAAAGCATGTGAATTTGTAAAGGCATTCAAAAAAATGATTAACGAGATCAAACGTTTTCATCCAGAAGGATCTAAAAAACTGCAAGTTCGAAAAAGTTTAGTTGCCAGACATTAAACCACACCCCGATCTTTGCAAGAAACCAGTGCCAACAAGGAGCGTCACAGAGCATGCAGCTTCAAAAGCTTAGAATATAGAGCTTCAGGAAGGGTCCTCGCCGAATTCTAGCGCAGTGAAATTCTTGTTGTGTGAGTGCTCACGTTTTGGTAGTTGCTTGTCCATTGCGGCGGAAAAAGCGATTGGAACAGAAGGGGGCAGGAGGGAATTAAAATTAAAAATAAAATCTTGCCCCTACAAATTTAACTTTTACACGCCGGCACTCCGAATTCTAATCAGCTGATCATATTGCATTTCACTTTGGGTCAGTTAATGTAAACAGAGTAGATATAATTTGACAATCAACTGACCCCAAATTTCGCTCACGTACACGGATTTTATACGCGAGCGCCTTTCCTGTAGTTCTCTAAACATCAAAGCAGACGAAGAGCCGAAGAGAAATCACCATTCCAATGCGATATCGCTGCCGCTAGAGGGGGAGTATGTGTCGTCAGCTAGAGCGCCAGTATAAATGAAGGTTAAAGGCGAACCATTAGATTTCTCCATGTCATATGACCATAAGATGTTTATACGCTGTGTTTCAATACGAGTTACTATGGATAGATAAGTAAAATATATATTTAAAACTGTTTTTAATTTGTTAAATCACTTGCCATGTTTTTCTATGATTCTACTCATAACTGCATGCATATACTGTTGCATTTGCGCGTCACGTTCACGCATTGCGTGCGAGAGCGATCGACTAAAATTGGGTTTGCGATCGACTTGTTGTCCACCCTTGGCCTAGGGGGCTGAACTAACATTTAAAACCACTACGACTCTCGGACAACAACAAAGAAAAGCCTTGGTACCAGCTCCACCACCAGGTAGGTACTATGGCCTCATGCCTGGTTCCATATCACGCCTCAATATTCCAGAAATATCTTACTGCCACCAACGCTCACCGCGACACCAATCTAACACAACTACACGTGCCGGTAAGCGAACAAATTACAAACACAGGAATAACATAAACCATACAGACAATAATCACACTAAAAACCAGTTCGGCCTCCTCTCGAGTCACGGACGTCCCTCCTAGGACCTCGCGGCTAGGTCTGTTCGCTCCTGGCGGCTCCCTCTTCCCTATGTTGCAAAAAAAATCTCCTTCCCCAAAGATGATGTTCTGTCTTCCGTTCAGACAAATTCTTTCAGGTGACTTTCCACTGCAGCGTTTACGCCTCACCTGCAGGGAATCCTCGTCCGTTCGTTTGTATACCTCAGGTTATACTTTGGTTTTTTTCCTCCGGTCTGACTCCCTTGCTGATTTTTCGAAAACTATTTTGTTTCCTTCCGCCCCAAAACAAAACTTTCTCTTCCCCCCGCCGCCTCCTGACAGCCCCAAAAACATTCTTTGCAAAATTTTTTTCCACATAACTGGGTACTTTCCTTTTCGGCCACCCAGTTGAACTTCAAGCAAAATTTACGGTAAAGTTGTTATGGTGACATCCGAGCCGGGGATAGGCCCGCCGCCCGTTAAAAAATTAAGGATGGCGGGAGCTTTACAATGGCGCAACCTAAACACTTGAAGTTATGATGGACTAATACCACCATGGAATAATCGAGTCAGCACAGAGTTCTGCAGTGATTTATGAATTGACCTCAAATTGACATGGTAACCGATCAAGGGTGACATGGTGGTAGTTGAAGTAGAAAGCTCATCATCGTCCGACACCTGCAGAAGACGACATACACTTTACTGTATTTATTCCATGGAATAACCTAGTCAGCACAGAGTTCTGCAGTGATTTATGAATTGACCTCAAATTGACATGGTAACCGATCAAGGGTGACATGGTGGTAGTTGAAGTAGGAAGCTCATCACCGTCCGACACCTGCAGAAGAGCACATACACTTTACTGTATGTATTCCATGGAATAACAGAGTCAGCACAGAGTTCTGCAGTGATTTATGAATTGACCTAAAATTGACATGGTAACCGATCAAGGGTGACATGGTGGTAGTTGAAGTAGGAAGCTCATCACCGTCCGACACCTGCAGAAGAGCACATACACTTTACTGTATGTATTCCATGGAATAACAGAGTCAGCACAGAGTTCTGCAGTGATTTATGAATTGACCTAAAATTGACATGGTAACCGATCAAGGGTGACATGGTGGTAGTTGAAGTAGGAAGCTCATCACCGTCCGACACCTGCAGAACACCACATACACTTTACTGTATGTATTCTATGGAATAACCGAGTCAGCACAGAGTTCTGCAGTGATTTATGAATTGACCTAAAATGGACATGATAACCGAACAAGGGTGACATGGTGGTAGTTGAAGTAGAAAGCTCATCACCGTCCGACACCTGCAGAACACGATGTAGTTTTCAGAAAATTATTCAAGTTTTCATTGATTATTTTGAAAAAGATTTGTGAAATATCCAAGTACGAACGAAAAGCGTCAAGGAAAGCCGAGATCCTTTTTTGCTTCTTTTTATTAAATTCAAACTTTTTTCACCATTTTTTTTTACCTATTTTAACTTTAAAATTTCTGAAGTATTTCTGTCATAAAAACCCAACAGAATGGAAAATAGATGAGAGTCCCTCATTTCAATTTTCGGTATTGATATAATAATGTTACGTAATAATATAATAAAAATACTCGTTTATTTTGGGCATGGATTTGGGCATGCTTTTACATTCGACTAACCACAATAACCCTTTGCCCCATGAATTGTCACCTCAGCTTAGCAACAATGAACGGGGACTCGTTTAGCAGGCAAAACATAAAAACTCCATTAAATGTGGTCTTTGTGATAATTTCCATCCCCGCTCATCCCTAGGCGGGGCTGCGTGCATATTGGACTCGTTTTGGGACTGTCCCCCGGCAACCCAAAAGGCCCTTAAAACTAACCACGTTCATATGGAATTCCGCCAGTACCGCCAGCTTGTCTCATTTGTTGCCCTTGAAATAGACCCAGAGCGCTGACACTTAATCTTCGACCCGGCATAGGGCCCATTCCTGGTGGTAAAATGTCCGCAGCCATTCCATCGCCCCCGAGTCCTTTACCATTATGGCGGCATGTCTAAATGCTCAAACAGGCAATTCATCACATCCTTGACCTTAAGCAACAACGTCAAGGACTTCCCCGAAAATAAAAGTGTACACACACATACATAGACGCCAGCCAGCCGTGTATATATATATGTATATCTATACAGGCCCAAGCTTTGTTCGCCTACAAGGCAGACAGACACACTCGAAATCACCCGGCGTTTTCCTGGAGACCTATGTGCACGAACTGTGCTCGGAGGGGGGCTGTGCGCGGGCGAGAAAGCTGCGGTTGGTATAACGAACAAATCGGCTATTGGCTGGGCCCGGAGGGCGGCGCGGGGCGGTGGTAGCTCAAAATAAAATATTAGTAGCGAAGCACACAACAAGAAATAAAGAAAAAGGTCTCGCCAGACAGAAAGCTCTGGGACAACGGTACAAAGCAGACAACGAGCTGGTGCACGGAACGAGTGGTGGGGGTAGTGTGGAAGCACAAACAGAGCACCACCGTTGCCTCTGCTATGGAAAAGCTATTCGAACTAGATAAAGGACGACGACGGGCTGGGGGAGGGAATATGTCTGAATGCCGATGTGTGTGTGTGTGTACGAGTGAAAGTGGGGTTTTTAACCTTAAGTTTGCCGTCGTCATTGAATGAAGGTGATTTCGGCAACATGGCCGGCAAGGAGCCACGACTGTGGGAGGAACGTCGCGAAGGTTATCATCGAAATTGCTTTCAGTGCTCTCAGAAAACAGGCCTGACCTTTGATTTGTCGCACGTCCCGTCTTCAAACGAAACGATGATGACAGAACGGAAATGATAGCCGTGAGCCGAAGCAATTCCCTACTTAGTCCTGGAAACGTGTGTCCTGCATGACTCACAACACGTCCTGCCGTTCAAACGAAACCAGTCACCATTTTTCTCACAGAATAACGATGTTAGCATTAATTTTAAAGCAGACTCCATTATAAAACACCCAAGTCCTCACATCTAAAATCTAATAATCGATATTTTTTTAGTTTATTATAAATTTAAAGTACAATCATCGGGGCCAATACTTTGCGGGGATCGAACAAAGAATCTCATCTAGGATTGAGATTCGTTGTGTAACCGTAGCTCGTCGCTAATCTTATCAACCGAATTGATAAAAATAACGCGTACATAATTGTAACAATTCTATTTTTGTGGATATCAATCAGAGTTACGTAAATCCAAAGAACTGTTCTTGATTGACGTTATTAAAAAAAGCAGAGACAACTCGAATTAGCTTTCCACCCCCACCCACTGGCCCGAAATATACAGTTTCTTTGTGCAAACGTGAATCTAATTCGGCAATTCGCATTTGGAAATTTAAAAATATTTCGATAGTTACGAAATTGTAATTAATTTTGGCATAACCACTTCCACTCCACATCACATCGATCACATTTTTCTTTATGCGGGAAAACCAAGTTTGTGAATCATTCTTTGTACTGTTCAGTTCGTTATGCCATTCAGGTCATGGTGTAATGTGTAGTAGAAAGCTTAGTTTGAAGGATAAAAGAAAATAAGAAAGGCCAGGGAGGTCTGGGGGCACTAAAGAAGATGGCCGGTGACCTTACGTTTGAACTCTTTTCTTATGCTTCTGTTGGTGCGGTCTTGGGTCCACTAGCTTGGCCTCATATTTGTGCCCCAGACCGGTTGAACAGGTTCAGCAGTCTGTCTAGTGGTTTGTCGCTTAGACTTGACTATTCGATCAGAGTCTCGCTGTCAGCCAACTGGGGCTTCCCGGGTTCCTAACCCCAGTCCTTCCTTCGGCTTGGGGGAAGGAGTTCACGAAAGCGGAGCTCGGATGTGCTCCATGTGGCTCTCCAATTTCACTCTGGCCCTCCTTGCCTTGGCTCTCTTGTGCGTCCAGAAACTTATGGCAGAGCGGCGTCTGTCTGGGTGTGCTTGTTGTCCCAGTAGAGGAAGATCATTGCGGCTCATTGTTTTTTCTGGGATTCCTACTCCCATGGAGATTCGTCGGACTGTTTAGACAGCACACCAGATACAGATTCTGCTTTCGGTGGGCTGATTATGTGGACCATAAGTTGCTCCGAGCGCACGAAACGCATTCCTCGTAGAACGCTGATTTTCATAATAAAACTAAATAATTTGTAGACGGTGTGCCGGGCTAAGTCTTTCCATGATGAAATGTCAAACAATTCTGAACAAGAATACCACTGACAGTTTGACACAACTCACGCGCTATCTGTCATAAAATCCCTACCGAAAAGAGTACGTCCAAATGAATCACCCGTTACGATTTCGCGAATACTGTCGGCGGGAGACTGTTCCACAGCCGAATTATTTTGTGGTAGGCTGCAGGTTGTGAGAGTGAGCCGAGCGGACTAGTCGTGTATTGCGCGAAAAATATTTCGGTTGAACGGCAGCCCAGATAAATGCGTTGTAATCAAGGGCGGGGCGAATAGACGACTTGTAGGTTGTAGCCCAATATTCTGGCTGACAGAGGAGCTCGTAACTCTTAAGAGATCCAAGACATTGAGAGGCTTGTTTGGCGATTTGGAATATGTGATCATCCCATCGTAGATCTTTAGATAAAGTTATACCCAACCCAAGATGTTAAGAGATCAGTCAGCTGTTAGCTTCGCACTGCCCATTGAGGCTGAAGCAAGATCAGTGCAGGTTTTTTTAGTAGTGAAATTAGACTAAGCGAAAGTAATGTGCCATCATCCATTCACCTAAATCGAGCCTTGGCCTCCTCTAGGGCATTTATGTAAGTTTGACAGTCCCTTGAAGCTAGCCTCCAGCTCTGGATGTTAAGCATTGCCTCTGCTTCAACTTTCACAGAGCCTATCCATCTCCTCTTGGATCTGCCTACTTGTCTATTTCGCGATATTTCTGCTGCCATAGGCCGTTTTGCGATACAGTAGTCCTCCATCCTGATTACGTACGTATATTACGTACAAAGGAGAGTTGTGGGTTGTCAAAAGTTTCATCCAACTCACTTATTGTATCTCCTTCGCCATATTCCATCCTCTCTCCATATTCCATCCTTTTCTCTCAAACCTGTTGACTCGTTCTTCTATGTCCTGGGTCATAGTCCAAGTTTCGCTGCCATAGCACAGTACTGGTCGTATGGGCCTGTTTTGACGGGTTGCTTCAAGCATCGTTCCTCACGAACTTTGTCAATGAAGAGACAAGTTGAGATGATGGGAAGTACCATCCCACTTCCTCCTTCATCCAGAAAATTCGTGAGGAACGTGACTAGGAGCGAACCATCTAAAGAGGCCTTAATACTATTTTGTAGAGTGAAAGTCTTGTGTCTTCCTTTTCTTCGTTTCTTTTTGTAATTGTACATCCAAGGTAGATTGTTTTATCTACTATTTCTAGGTTTTGCTCGTTGATAGTTACATTTCTTCCCATTCTAAATCTCCCAACTGTGGGCTCTTGCATTACCTTGATTTGAGACTTTTCTCGAAATCGTTTCGTCTCGTCTCGATTTTCGAGACGAGATCGAGACGAGACCTCCAGATTAAAAATCGATACGAGACCGAGACTACCATTCGAGATCTCGAGAGACATTCCATAAGCATTTAAATGCAGAGTCCATTCCAAAACAGAAGAGGTATTTTACTGTCATTTCATTTCATTTGAACGCATTTAAAATGAAATGCGTTGAAATGAAATGAAATGACTGTAAAATACCTCTTCTCTTTTGGAACGGACTCTACGTAAATGTAACTCTACACAAATTAGAAATTAACTTTCGATGCATTGATCCCTTCTACCCCGCCCTGGTGAAATTCGAGACTTTTCGAGGCGAGACGAGACGAGACTTTTCGAGACCAGACGGGACGAGATCGAGACGAGACCTGCAACTGCCCATTTTTTCGAGACCGAGACGAGACTGGGCCAAATCTCGTCTCGTGTGCAGCACTAGTTTAAGTTCGAGATAAGCGTCTATTGCTGCCAAAAAGGACTTACCTATGATGTTCACTTCATCTGCATGTCCAAGTAATTGTGCAGACTATGTTGCTATTGATGCACTTCTCTGAACTGACGTTTTCCTTATCACCAATTCTAGGGTGAGTTTGAAAAGCATTGGAGCCAGTCCATCACTTTGTCTAAGACCTTGTCGTACCGCGAACTCTTCACTTTGGATCGCACCATCTTCACTTACAGATTCCTCTTCTTTCAACACTCTATATTCTGATGGTTTTAACTTTCGTCTTGTTGACCCCTTTAACCGCTAAAACTATCACGCATAATAAATTTTTGTCAAAACATTCTTTAATATTTTAAAAAATTGTTACTTTGGGGATTTTTTTGGAAACCAAAAATTAATTAATAATAATTAATTTCAAAAATTTTAAAGAATCTTACGAAAAAAATTTAATTTTCTTACCAAATTTATGTCCGCCATATTGGATTAGCCACCTTAAATTTGCAAATTTCAAAATTCTGGCTCGATAGAATTAAAGGCAATTTTATCACGAATAGTTTTAAAAAAAAATTTTAAGTTTCATTAATTCAAGGCTTGGGAATTGTCGCTTGTCCAAAAAATGAGCTATTTGCCCCACTGTGCGACGCCTGCCGATTTGTTGCTTTGTTGCCTTTTTACAGCTTCAAGCACTTTATCCAGTGTCTGTGATTCTATTGAAAATAAAAATTATTTTCAGAAATTACAATTGTTTCCGTCAATGGATCTTCGTTTACTATGAGGATCGAACTCAATAAGTTTTGAAAATGCCCACAGCCAAAAGCTTTTGTTTCACTTTTTCGGGTATTTATATGATTTTTTAGGTTAAAAGGGTGAAAATTTCAGTTTAGTTCCCACCCAAGAATCCCCCCCAAGAAGAAAACCCCCCCAAAACAAACTAACCTCAAAGCCCCACAAGATCCCATCCAAGAGCCACCACTGCGAAGTTAAACTAATTTCTCCATTTGTCCCCAACGTAAAAAATCATCCAAGACACATCCATGAATTGAAACCTGAATCAAATTCCACCACAAGATCCCACCCAAGACCCATCCAGCATTTAAACCTACTGGAGACACTAACCGCAAAGCCCTACACCGAAGATCCCCGATTTCCACCCAAGACTACTCCTGCATGAAACCCCACCCAAGACACACTAAGCCACCCTGCGAAGTTCAACTAGTTTGACACAGGTGGCGCCAAAGCTCAACACAAAAAAAGGTCACCAAACAGGTTCTTGTCCCGAATAAAGCTCACACGCGAGCCCACAACCGATGACGTCACTGGCCTAGAACCACCTTAGCCCTAGTACTCTTCAATCTTTACCTTATCTATGTCGTATTTTGGTTGTGTTTGTCCTCTTTGCGTTTTGGTCGTTATCCGGGCTCTAAATTTCACCTGCAGCCACAGCAAGCCCTCGCATTGTACTCACATCCAGTATACTTGTGGTCCCACTTCTCTCAATGAGGACCTGGTCGATCGAGTTACCCCGTGCGTCTGGTCATTGTTACGTCATCTTAGAATCAATGATTTCATTTTCTTTTCCACATTGAATGCTACTCCACACTCTCTCTTCTTCCATTCGATGATAGTACCGTGTGGATTCTGAGATCTGATATGCCACTGTGAGTCCATTTGGTTTCCTGTAGAGCTGTGATCGCTATGTCGCCTGTCCTGCTCCAAACTCCTAATTCAAATTCCATATATCGTTACCTGGGTCATCGCCGTTGAGTCCGCCTTGTTCGAGGACTACCTGAAGGATTCGGGACAGGTGGCATTTTACGGTAGTAATGCAAAGTCTACATATTCGAGTAGGTAGAGGTGGGATGCGCTTGCATTACTGTAGATCTTAACAGTTAATGCTTCTAGGGACTTATCTCTTTGGTGTCCCGGCACCACTAAAGGTCCCTGAGGCTGTTACTACCATTTGACCCCCAACGACACTGACATATGTGAATAAACCCAATTTTTGTTCAAAACTTGGATACTGCTACCAGATTCGCGTTTAGCTCCCAAAACAGTTGCGTTTTTCTTCAACTTGAATTCGAATCGTCACATCCCGATTCGTGCTAGTTTACCTTAGTGCCAGAAAACCCCTGCACGCTCGTAAAACTTTCCCGAACAACCTTGCCGACGAGATACCGCTCACAGAAGTTTCAACCCTATAACACCCGCCCTACCCCCTCCACCGGTGCCGCCCGTTACACTCCCGCCAACTGCATAAACATAAATTAACAATTTTCTCTCGGATATTAGTCGGTAACGAGATAAAATTTTCCGAGTGGCTTCACAAGGCGACTCATGCGAATTTGCAAGATAAAAATTCCATAAGCCAAATCGACTCTTAAAAACCCAACGGATGTGCCAGGGAGCAGTGCAGGGGTGGTTGCACCCTCAAATGTTAAGTCAATGTGTGCAAAGGATATTTGCTGTCATCTCTTGTCAACACAACCTGCCACGACTGCGGTTTTTCGAAACAAAAACGGAGCACGGCAGGAAAATGTAACTACCACGAGAGGCCCTTCGTCCTTGCTTTGCTCCGAGAGTATCCTTTTTCGTTTTGCCTTCTTAATGCATTCATTGCCCTCTTTGTGTGCATGTCCCTGACAGTTACGCCCCATTTCAATGCTGCCACTGCAGGATCTCTTCCCTTTTTAGATCTGTTTTATGACATCAGGACGACAGACAAGTTACAGTTAAGCTTTCATGGTGGAGCTTTTTTGGAGAGGGGGGGGGCGCTGTCGGGCGAATCAAAGTCTCAATGAAATGAAACCTTAAGGGTGGGATGGTGCGGGTGCAGGGAACGAAGGACAACTTAAAAGCAGGGCTTAGACTGGATTACGGCAATGTTTGGCATTCATTGAGTGAGGAGTGACTTTGAAGTGTAATAAAAAAACATATTTTGAAACTTGTGCTCGGCTTTCTTAAAGAGCGTCTGTTCACATCCATTTTTTTCTTTCTACCAAATCTCTTTTCTCTAAAATTCCTGATTTTCTGTTCGTCACTCTCAAGAATTTCCCATTCCAGGAACATTCTCCTATCATCCGTCAACTCACTTCTGGCCTGGTCCTTATTCAATGCTCCTAGGTTAGTTAGCCTGCTTCGGGTGGCTCCACTACACTTTCTGCCGATAAAACACGGCACTCACATCTTTCCGGAGCTATACTGATGATAATGATGATGACAACACGAAAGGGTCGGGTTCAGCTAGGACGAAGTGAATCCTTGTCACTGATATCAGCCATTAACAAAGCGTTGAGGTTGAGGAACGTGGCTTGAATTTTATGTCTTGTAACAAAGATAGATTTTGGCAAACAAAAGACCATCCATGAATAGGGAAACGCCGTAAGCAAGAGTAATGTAGGTTTAGCAAAAATTGCCATGCAAGTGTACGTAGCAAATGTAAACAATCAATTGCATGTTAACACCAGTGTAAAGTTATGAAAATGTAAACAATCATACTGAGTTCAAGGTGCAATTTTAAGGTTAAATATTTTGAGGACCACAAAGTAAAGGGAAGGCCTATGGCCAATATGACGGGTGGGAAAGCAGGACTTGTAACAAGGCGTTTGCATCATGGATAAATTCAAATAAATAAAGAAAATAGTAATCGGTGACCAGATTTTAATATAAGCCAAAGCCAAAGCCAATGTATCTTCTTCTTTGTCTCCTTCTTAGGGCGCTACGGTGTGGGATTTGGCCTCCATTGTAACGCCTCTCCACACTTCTATTTGATTTCTGCTCCTTCCGCGGTGAGACATAAGGTGGAAACAGTTGCCCTCCAGTGGACTCTGTTTTGTGCGACAGCTCTCAGCTCCGTCCAGGATCTCCCAGTTGTTGGGGCCTCCGCTATTGAGGTTCTCGTCCTCGTTGTTCCAGGTCTTCCAACTCGACGGGTTGCTTGTGGATTCCCGTCGAGGGCCTGTTTGGCTAGATTCTCGTTTTCGCTTCGCAAAGTGTGGCCAATCCAATTCCATTTCTTTCGCCTGATTTGGTCATCCATCCTTTCTTGGCCGGCACGGCGCCATAGTTCACCACGCTTCTAATGGTTAGGCAGTATCCCTGGCTCGACTCTGCGGTGATGGCACTTTCTACGCCTCCATATAATTCTTGGCCACCACAGCAATGTCGCACCCCTGACCAAATTTTATCGTTATCAACATTTTTCTGCCTGCCCCCTAACATTTTTCCCACAATACAAGACTAGCCCATTCGGGTCATACTCACATCCTGTAATCATCTTCTTCTTGTACACTAGGGCCTTCAGATTCGTTTATAGAACAACCCCATTGTGGAACAATCTGCCGCAGTATCATTATTTCCATATTCGTACAACATCCTAGACTTCGAACGTCATCGCCATCTTCGTGAGCACTCCCAGGATCCCTCCTGACTTATAGTATCTTCTTCTATCCTTTAAACTTAGTTTATTCGTATACATTGCACTATGACTCAGGGTTGAAGCGAAGGGTGGGATCAGACGTAAAAAATCTCAGTTAAATGACCTTTTTCTTCAAAATGAATGTACATAAAATTTCCTACAAATTTCACTATTTAAGTTTTTTCTCCGACGAACAGTTCGCATTCGTGAGAAACAGTGGTGTGGAGTAACATAGCGACTGAACTAACTCTGATGAAGTCAGTTAACAGACATTACTAGTGGTCTCACTCATAGACGTGGAATAACTACATTTCCAAATGCAGCCCGCGACAGCCGCGTATCAACAAAAGACGAGGAATACTCCAAACGAAGCACGGCACGCTCACACTATTTTAGACTAAAGGGAGCAAAATTGCGGCTTTCAAAAATTATATAGGACGAAAAAAACCGGCAATTATCTTGATGATCATAAAGGGTACCATTAGCAAACTCAATAGACCATTTCTTGTTCGATTGCGAAGGTCAAGCAGCAATGGACGTGGTTAGTACTTAGTTGGGGGACCGGTTGGTAAAACAACACTGGCGTTTGGTATCGCCTATGCCGATGCAGGTGCATTTATAGATGTTCATGTTTGTAGAAGGAGCGTACATACTCGTGTTCCAGGTGCCTTTGGTAGAAGTATGCGAAGACGACCTACTGATAATGGTGTCAGGCATGCTTCCAACCGTGACCAGTGAAACCATGGAAGAATGCCTGAACAGAGTTACCAGCTGGGCAGCAGACTGCGGCCTGGCAGTCAACCCAGGCAAAATCTCTCAAAATACAAAAATACCTGTCTTCAACCTCCCCAGATAGGATGAGGAGCATACCCTCACTCTATCCTCCAAGTTGAAATTTCTGGGTTTAATACTAGACCTAAAACTCAACTGGTAGTCGAAGATCCAAAAAAAGGGTAAAGAGAGCCTGCATAGCGTTCTAAGCCTTTAAAAACCCCTTTTTGGGTATCAACCGAATGATGGTCAGCCGTAGTCTATCCAATCCACACGTATGGCTCGCTGCTCTAGTTTCCAACGCTGAGCAGGACTTAAGCCGAAAACACACTCTTGTGTTGTGGTGTTTTGGCGCTCTGTGTCGTGGATCTAATTCATATATTTTAAATGGGGCTGATTACATTATTATGGAGTGTTGTGGTGTGGCGCGTCCCGATATGGCGTTTCTGATTGGGCACAGAGCGCCACGACACAACACACCACAAAAGTGTGTTTTCGGCTTTATAAAGTCATAAAGTTTCGGAAGGCTTCAGAAGACGGCAACAATAGGGGCACCGGGAGAACGCCCTTCATGTTTTCTTGCGCATGCTCCATCCCGACCTTCATTAAAATACCTGGCCTCGTACAATGCCTTGGATTTAGGAAATTCGATGCCTGGACCTCAAAACCCTGCGGTCATAGCAGCATCTGAGATTTTCTACCCGAGGAAATGGTCGCCACAACTACAGACTACCTTTACCCTTCTTCGTCGAAACACCCCCAAAAAACAAAGACGTACGAAAGAAATTTGATCTTCGGATTATATCTACCGACCGCTCCAAGACGTCAGAGGGCGTCAGGGCAGGTACTATCTAGAGACCACTAACAGTTCGTTGTCCTAGCAGATTTCGATGGGCGTTAGCATCTTTCATGCGGAGGTGCTGGCGATCGTATTTGACGTAATTATTTTCCGCATCGGATTGTATCAAAAATACTTTAAAAGGAGCAATTGCTGTGCTTTAGTTAGTTGACACCGTATGACCTAGATATCAAAGAAACGGGATGCCTTAACAACGCGAAACATCACGTGGAAAATGGACGACTCTTAACTTTCCTAACGGCAATCAATTCAGTCGCGTTAGAACCAAAGTTCATCTTGTCCCATTGTAGTTTTTCTGCTGACCACCGTCACGTGCCAATGGAACTTTTGACAAATCTGACAGACACCCGATAAGCAATCAAAATTTGTCGTGCATGACGTGACGTACATACACCACAGAGAGAACACCGTGACTACCCCGAGTCCATAAAATCCCCTGACTAAGGAAAATGTCAAGATACGGAAACACATTTTTCGTGACAGAAAATCTACAACTAAAAACATTAAAAAAACCCCACAACTCCTCACCCCACCCCGGCCCTAATCCACAATCTTCAATTGTTTCTGTTCGACACTTTACGACCGCAATCCTCACGGTGGTGGCCGCGGCGACGGTTGATCCTAAGACAATGAAAGCTCCTCGGGACTTCATGCAAATGTTGCGTGACGATACCCCCGGTCGCTGACGACACAACAAAACCAACGGGCGGCGACATGCAACTTGACAAATTGTCGCACGACAAGACGCGTGCGGCGAAGTGCATTGCGCCCCGTGAATTTTTAATTATCCCGCCGCAATGGGACGCTCGCGGCCCGCTCTCGGTTTGATTTCGTTCCGTTCCTCGGCGACGACTGATGTCTTCAAGGTCCCGCAGCGGTTCAACGCGCCGCGCCGTGATGCAATAATCCCGCGGCGCGGCAGTTGGCCAATATCGATTTTTTATTCATTTCGGCGCTGCTCGTCTGCCATAATCGATCTTGAATAGTTAACGGTTAGGAAATAACTTTTGCATCTATTAACCCAAATCGGGTTGGATGACTTTTCGAGAAAGGTACCGCTGCTGGCTGCAGTGCAGCGGACATTGGTAAAAGCTCGTCTCTGTACAAACAAAGATCCGGTGTCAATGGCTCTTCCTAAGGACGAGTTGCGCTGAGCGTTAGCTGCGGAATGTGTTTTTAAATGGTGAGAAAAACGGTTTTTTTGGGATTGGACAATAATATGTCAAATTTTTGGTGAGTTAACGGTCAGCGGTTCAACAGACGCTCTATAGTTCAAGGCTGCGGTTTGAAAAATTTCGGCATGGCGTTGCTGATATGCATGGGAAACCTTCAAGGGCTAATGGCTGCAGTTATGGGGTTTTTAAACTGTGAAATTGAGAGATTTTTCAAAAACTAATGAAGGGCCATCGCCAGTGTTGCAACAGGCCTAACACAATGTGGCAGTTTCGTTTCGTTCATTGACACACTCGCGGTATGCAGAAATTGTGTTTTGTGTTTTTGTGGTTGCATTGATGGAGGAGCAACAATTTGGAAGATTTGTTAAAATGGAGAATATCAATTAGTTTTGCTTATTTGAACAACATTTTGGAATACACTCGTTGTTACACTATATATGAAGCCATGTCTAAATTGGTCAGTAGCGGCGTTGTAGTCGTTAACCCTGAAAAGTGCCGATGAAGCTATAAACGTAATCTGATGTAGCGCATTAATTTAGAAGAGAGATTCACATAGCTTATGATTAATTCAGTCAATAGCTTTAATTTTGGGAGCATGAGAAGTTCAAATATGGGAATTATGGTTGTACCGCATAGATGTGAAACGCAACGCTAACGTAAACAGAATCATTCTGCAGCAACTTTGGTGACAAACTTAAGCTTAGTATTCATCCCTTGAACAACCAGTATGTTATGACGTCTTGGTCATAGTGCAATGTCGAGTAATAAGCTTAGTTTGAAGGCTAGTAGAGGATAGGGTACAGGGGCGTAACCTGAAATTTTGTTTGGAGGAGTTTGTTATAAAATTCTATGGAGAGATGGACATTTAACCAGTTTCTTTCTTCAGTCTCGTCTTTGTCTATGTCAATGCTGAGTTGAGAAGGCTCGACGTTGTCCACAGCCCTTCGCATGATGTGCAGATCGGGGAGTAATGGAGGACTACCTTCCTGCATACACAATTGTTGCTAGTCAACATTTACAAAAAATGTGCCGAAGTATCGAGTCCGGTGCAGGGTTCAAACTGGTTAATACTGGAACGAGACCGGTTGCTTCCCCCCCCCCAGTCGTTCGCGTCTCTGTGTTGCTCGTCGAGCGTTGTTTGACCGGATAACCATGTTGCACTTGAAAGTAAACTCTCAGTGAAAGTTGTCGAACAACAGCTTCTGTGGGAGATAGTGAGGCTAGTTTTATGTCCTTTCCTAGGACAGCCATCGAAAATGACAACTTGGCTTGACATATGATACATAACAGCTGCAAATTTCTGCATATGCCTTAGCCGTGGTACTATTTGATCCGGTGTTACAAAACCCCTTTCGCCGATGACACATTTTGTATCGTTCAAGTCCGTTGGCTCAGTCGGTGCATAAGCCCTGTACAGGATCGATTTCGTTCCTCTCTTCATCCTATGATCGCATAGTGTGAGAGGCTAGGGCTAAGTTCGTAACGCAAAAATTCTCCCAGCTCTTCATCTGAATGTTTAACGATTGTCATTCGTTGGAAAAGTGGGGTTGGTTTCATAACAACAGCCCACTCTTGTATCCCGGGTAAAAATAATTTAGTTGGTTAATTTTGTTGAATTGCACCTGCACGCAGTGGTATGCACGCTCGCGCTACAGGCATGAAAATCTAAAAAACTCGGCCCTCCCGCATCGGCATAGAAGTCCAAACGCCATTTGTTTTACCAAGCGGTCCCCAACTAACTACTAACAACGTCCAATGCTGCTTGACCTACGCAATCGAACAAAAATTATGGTCACCAAGAGAATTGCCCGTTTTCTTCGTCCGATACAATTTTTTAAAGTCCCAATTTTGCTCTCTTTAGTCCAAAAAAGTGTAAGCGTACCGTGCTTTGTTTGGACTATTCCCTTGCGTCTTTTATTGGTACGTGCCTGTCGCGGGCTGCAGTTGGAAAATAGAATTCTCAGGCTTACCGTGACTGTTTCGGGTGCCGTGCAGGCGTTTTGATGCCGTGCGTGCCAGTTGCAAGCTAGGAGCGGACGAGTTCTTTCTTGCTTTTGTAGTATTCTATTTATCGTTAATAACCAAATTAAGGAGGAAGCCACTCCTCCTTGTGGTGTAGGTACCTCTGTTGGCGTATTTGATTACCATCTTGTATTCTTGTGCTCAACATAGGCGCCACCCATTGCCTAAAGCCTACTCCTACGTTTAGATCTATAAGAGCATTCTGAATCAATTCGATATATACTTTGTTAAAGCGCCTCCTATGTAGGGTCCTTTCGATAGTTCCAACTTCAGTGGATGTACTTCTCAGATAGGCATCTACATTAATCGTCCTATAGTCATTCGGGGATTCGGGGTCTCCTGTTCCTGTCTTTGGGATTAAGACGACTCGCGCCAACCTCGCGGACGTAACTGTGCTACTCATCCAGGTGCATTAAAATGGGAAAATCTAATAAAAAATCATGGCACCGTTGGCCAGCGGCAGATATGTTTTACGAGGGAGTGGAGAGAATCTACATCGGTCTAGCAACAGGGAATGTGTGCGACCGCCTGTCTAAGTGCCCGTCCACAACGCAGCCTGCCTAGCCTAGCACTGCACCTAGCAAGAACAAAATTTGACCATCGCACACTAAACTTATATGGTGTAATGTGCAGTGCTAGGCTAGGCAGGCTGCGTTGTGGACGGGCACTAAGGCTTCCATGCCTACGACAGGAGACACCTACTGACTAAACTCTCCTACCCTTTTTTGCATAACGTTCAAGTCCAGACCAGTGACCCGTAAAGGCACTACTCCAACCTGACGTCATCAGCATGACCCTTAAAAAGGGATGACTCGTCTCGTCCCACATCCTTTGCCATGTTGCGATGGATAATATAGAATGTCATCGGCGAACCCAGAAACGACCGCTTTTCGCGGGAGGCGTAGCGTCAATACTTCATCATACAGGAGAGGCCCTAGGACGGAGCCTTGGGGGACTCCGCAAGTTGTCCTGTACTCCCTTACTCCTTGACTCACAATGTTGTGTCCTACCTACAAGGAATTCTATCGCAATTTTCACTCGACACGTCGGTGTATCAAGCTGTATAAACTCCTCGACGATCTTACTCCACCTCGCGGTTTTAAAAGCATTCTTCACGTCAAGGGTTATCAATGCGCAACTCTTATTTATATCCATTGCTGCCCTTGCAAGGTTAGTCACCATATTTACAGCATCCGTTGTCGATCTAGCCTTCCTGAAACCCAATTGGCTTTCTGACAAACCCGGACTAGTGAAGGGGTAATGGGCCAGATGGTTTTTTTTCCGAAAATGAATATCACGCGCAACGCTGGGGTGGGATCCGGCGAAGGAGTCACCTATTTTGTGATTGAAACCCACACGCCGTTCCTTTTTGTTGGTTGGTCTGTTACTGGGACTGGGAATGTGAAGGCAAAGCAATGCGCTTTGGGCGAACGCGATTAGCCATCGCTTCTTTGCGTACTACATAACTCGTATCAAAATAAAACTGACAGAGTTATCTTGAACTACACTCAAGTAAATTTCCAAGAAAATGGCTGATCTTTGCGGCACCCCAATCGTGGCACCGTGGCATTCCAAGGTGCCGCGGCATCCCGGTTTAAAAACACTGCTCTAGAGAGTCTCGATCTTAGTACCTGGCCGAACTTCTTCCAGTTTCTTGGGTTTCTATACCGTTAAGCAACATCAACCTACAGGCTTACTGTGACGCATAACCACCGGTGATCCGAGAAGGACACTGTACAATAAGAAAAACCGCACCATGCAAACCATAAGCGAAGGCGCCATGGCAGCGGTTCTTCCGGAATATAAATATCCCGCTGCACTCATTCTAACAGCTTCTTTACGCGTTCACAATTGTTAAAGAATCGGTCATGAACAGAACAATTCGACTATGGAACAATCTTCCACACTTAGGCCAATAAACATCAACGAAATTAATCCTAAATTGTAAGTTTTAACATGAACATCAACTTAGGTCACTCCGCATAAAATCCAAAATTGGGAGTAATTTGATAATCTTACACCGCATTCGCCATGTGTAAAATATCGAGATCCGACTATCCGAGATATTTCGAATGAGTAATCTGAGAACTTTTTTGTAAAATTACAACAACAACGTCGTGTTGAGATGAGATGAGTTGGTTTCGTATGTGGCTCTGAAAGCTCTTATTTTCCATTCCAATAAGCTTTAACAATATTTGAGTGAGCTTTTTACTGAGAATGAGCTTTACATTCGAGTAGAAGTGGGAGCGAGATATCGTTATGCGCAAACGCGGGCAAAAGTTGCGATACAAAATCCCAGTGATTTTCGAAAATATTAGAAAAGAATTCTTCTTCTTCTTTAACGGCTCTACAACCGGGATCCGGTCCTGGCCTCTCGCAACTGTTCTCTCCACCGGTCCCGATTCTGAGCCGATGCCATCCAGTTTGGCATCCCTATGCTCTGAGCGTCCTGGTCTACGCCATCCTTCCAGCGGAGGTTGGGTCTCCATCGCTGCCGCACCCCATAAGTCTTACCGCAGAGAAAGAAAAGAATTACCAAGCCTAAAAACTCTTATGTCTTCTTACATGATTTGGTGTTTACGCATTTTAAACATATCACCGATTGTAGCTAAAGGTAAATCCTTGACTCTTGGTTAAAGGTATTCCGAACTCGTGCAACATCCAAAAACTCAAACGGAAGGCTCATAGCCTCCTACTGGTCTCACCAAACTCCTTGTATTATCTACCTAATCAAACTGACCGTGGTGTTACCTACTGTTTCCTATTGAGGAAGTCTACTTTAAGTTGATACTTTTGGCCCTCCACTGATTTGCAATCCCAGTTTCATATGCAACTGTTTCGTGACCTTGCCCGTTTTTTTATGTGGGAAAACCAAGCTTAGGAATAACCCTTTGTACTACCAGTCTGTCAAGTCGTTCGTGTCATGGTGCAATGTCTAGTAGCAAGCTTGGTTTGAAAGATAGAAGAGGATATGATAGATCAGGGGGGTCTGGGGGTGTTGGAGCAGATGGCGATGAACCTTACGTTTGAACTCTTGGGCGTTGTACGAGTTCGGGAAAACTGATTGTGGGAGATTATTCCACAACCAAATTGTTCTATTTATAAACGAACTTTTAGACGTTAGTTTGCGCGAAAAAGGGGCTTGCAGGGTATAAGAGTGAGTCGAGTGGGCCAGTCTTGTGTTGCGGGAGAAGTATTGCCGTGCAGGCAGGAGGGTGGAAATTTCAATGGAATAGTCGCTATGGTAATACAACTTCGACAGGGCTGCTACATTCCTACAGTGGCTCAGAGAGTCAATGGAGGTGCAAAGGCTGTCACAACCGACGATTCGGATGGCACGGCTTTGCACCTTGTCCAGCCACGCTTAGGCGGTTTTCGAGGCGCCAGCCCATATATATGAGTTATATTCGAGGCGGGGCCGAATGTAGGAAGTGGGAATCCACACACGGGTCGACAGAAACGAGACCGATTTGAAACTAGTTTGCAACTGGTTGCATGTGACTGTTTTTGCAGGTCGCAATGGATTTCAGTTGCATGCTTGCACTTGCACGGGTCAAAGTTTTGTAGTCGGGCTAATTTTTGACGTATGTGACTAAGAATTATGTGGGCATAGATAACCGATTGATCCAAAATCAGTTACGGTCGTGTGTGGACAAAGGTTTCACTTTGGTTGCAAACTGGTTGTGCGCGTGATTATTGTGAAACTGATTTGAAACTGGGATTGCAAATCGGTCGACTCGTGTGCGCAGGGTCTTTAATTATTGTTTATCAATCCACAATCCAAACCCACTTCTGCAGTTAGGACACCAGCTCACCTTTGGATTGTATCATCTCCTTACTACCCTCGACTTGGTAACCCAAAAATTCAGGATATCAAACATTTCGTTCAAAAATTCCAAACGTAGACTTCTGTCTCTTAACTAACGAACTCAAAGGTATTACCTTGCTCTAATTTTAACGTCAGACCGCTTCAAGTTTGTCAATCAGTTTATCACAAGTTCCTAGATTCCACACTAAAAAAACATCATCAGTGAGAGCGGATCCAGTCACTTTCGCGCTAGGTGCTTCTAGTATGTATAGGTACCTCGCATCAACTGCTTCGAAAGGCCTAATTCCTGTCATTCGTGCTTAGTTAACAGCCGATCACTTTTGCACCTGTTTAACCCATAAAAGACGGGTTACCTTCATAAATCTATGCTTTTTGCTGCCGAGTCGTTGATAGCACTTCTTCTAAAATCTTCCTGTGGTTTCTGTGTTTTTAGTGTCAGTTTCTGGGATGGCAATTAGTACAAATCACTGAACCACCAAGATCTGCTCTCGAACGTGCTACTGAAGATGAAGACTGCCGGTTGCCGGGCGTTTTTTATTAGGAGATCCAACTCCAACAAAAAAGTGTGAAATTGCAGATATTTCTCCGAAAGCACAAAACACGCCACCGCTTTTCAACAATCTGGTCCAAGTCGAAAGGTCTCGCAACGGGCCGAAGGTTACCGGGCGTTTGTCGCATTTGAACGTCTTTTGTCGCTCGCCTGTCTTCTGCCGTTTTCATCGTTTCAAGGGGAATCCAATTAATTCGACGAAAAAAATCGCTCCGAACCAAAAACGTGATGCATTTCATTGAATCCACTGCGATTACCTCATTTGAATATTAAGAAAAAAAAACCAAAATAAATCAGCCCCGAAGCCCTCTTGCATCAGCAACAAAAGAAGAAGAAAAAAGCATTTAGTCGGGCCGCTCAGGTACCGTGCCTAGCGGTAGTAGCTACCAGCGCAGTTTTCTGCCTTCTGCGCAATCGAAACAGCGTCAGAGTTAGCGCCGCGTTTGCCGTGTCCCGTCCGTCTGTCCGTCATCGTAGAGCGATGATCATCATCAAAAAACGGAAGAGCGTCGTCGTCGCGCAACTTCTTAACCATTTCAAGGTCTCTAGGTGAATGTTGAGCAACATTTCTTAAGCGGCGCTCCGCGATTGGGCAACATTGCTGCGTGTTTAGAGTGGAGATGATTTGCGCGCGACGTTCAAGTGCCTCTATTACTCTTTGCCGCGGAGTGAGGTAATGCGAAGGAAATGAATGAGAAAAAAATAACCGAAAAATCTTTGTGCCTTTTTCTTAACCAGCAGCGAACGAATTTATGCAATCTCGATGCTTTCAGCCTAAAGACACAGACCGAGCGGCCATAAAGAGTTGCGAGAACTCCGCTCGATACTTGAACTGGGGCCTTTTGGGTGCCTAGGATTAGTCAAGAAAGCCCTGGGAGTCTTGCCTGAGAGTCGGATAAATGGCAGTTAATTTATGCGAAATGTTACTACGTACTAGGGAGAAGCCGCGGAGTGGAAGGTGGGTGGACAAAGCTCGCGATTCGCGGTACACGTGGGTATGCTAATTAGACCTCCTCTGGGTTTCAACACTTGGTGGTGCTTCCTGCGTGGTGTGCTTATAGTCAGCACAGAGGCGACCCGTCACAACACCGACGAGGGCGACTAGAGCTTTGTTATTGCTGTTTTGTTACTCGTTTCTTGAAGTTAAGCGAGGTTTCAATCGCACGAATGGAATCAAAATTTTCCGGACACAAGGAGGCACTAGACGAGAACAAGCCTGAGTCATAGCTGATTTCGTGCAGAAAAATGACTGCGGGAGGAAGTGATGCACTTGAGGCCATTGACGCATCTCCTTTGCTTTGTTTATCCCCACTACTTACTCCTATTTAATAATAATTGTTTGTGTTTGTTATTTGAAATAAATTTAAATGCTTTTTTTCTTCTTTTCCAGGTGAGTATGAACATTTTCCTTTACTGTAAATACACTACTGACGACAGTACCAGGAAGTAAAGGATTATTCAGGTATGAACATTTTTCTTCAATGATCTGAAATTTTATTTCGTCTATGTTCGGTTGCAGTTTGACAAATATCGGTACTCAGTGGGTTTCATAAGATCGCTATTTCTGGTCATGTTTGGCTTAGCTTTGCTTCTGCGCCGTATCCTTTCGTACTTAGCTTGAGGATTCATTTTTATGAGAATATTTTCTTCATTGAGGCGTCAGAAAAATGAAAATTTTGTGTTACGTAAATCAGTTTCGATTCGGTTCAATGAGATATCGGGTCCACAAGTACCTCGGCCGCCCCTTGGATCTATTTTACTCTTGACAGGCACTGTAGCTCAAATTTGTAGCCCAGACCGCTTGAACAAGCTCAGCAGTCTGCTGGAAGATGCATCGCTTAAGCCTGAACTATAATAGACATAGATCGACGTACGTATGTAACGAACATACACGTACGTATCTGCCACAATACCACTCTCACTGTTAACCTTGACGTACAATCGACCATAATAACCGTCGTAAACATTATTTGAATTTACTATCCGTATTCTAAAAGCAGTCACAAATCACAAGTGTTTGGGTCAGTCTCAACTTGAGGCAATTCGGTATTCTAATTTTGCAGTCACAATTTTGACAATCCCAAAACAGTTAGAACAGATCAAAATTGTGACTGTATAAATAGCAGGTCACAAGAATTTTAGCATATTTTTCATAATTTCTCGTAGACGACACACAGCCAGCGACTTTGCTTTATCTCAATACGCGATAATAGTCTCAATCTATCAATGACAAGCACGAGTCTCAAAAGCTTGTGACTTATGACTGATCACAATTTAGAATGGAGCAGATAACTCGGAATACCACAAATATGTGAATTTAACATTGCGACGTCGTCAACGGGAATCCAGGTCTCATAAAACGGCGTTGTATTAGGTTTAACGAAAAATTAACGAAAACTAATATATGTGATGTACGTCTATTATGGTCACTCATTCATTTACGTATTAAAGCCCTCGAAACGAAGGGATTGACGTACATTCTTTAACGTATATTTAGTTCCCGTTTTAGACTTGTTTGCTAGAGCAAAAGCGCATCAAACAACGAGACTCGCTACGTTATAGCAAGACAGTAATAGGCGTAAAGATAGGCTCAGCCTACTGGAGGGAAAGCCTAAATATTCGGTCGTCCGGCTTTTCGTTTTTTCATAAGGTATTTTTCCTATTGCACCTCCACAGCTCTCTGGACACTAAGCTAGAGGGTACAGGAAGAAATCACTCGGAGATGGCCAAATCGCTGTGAACTCCCAGCTTTCGGCTTGTTTCATCAAAGACCGATCGTGTAGACACCACTAAACTTCTGGGGCCCGACTATCATTTTGATGGGGTGCAGATGAGGTCCCTATGAGGCTAACCTCACTGTCTCACGTGGCGCCCATCTGCATTGCCCTATAGGCCCCACAAGGGGCATCTAACGGCTGCCCTATAAAGAATGCCCCATGTGGCCCCGTGATCAAAAATGATTGGTGCCCGATCACGAGTGGAAGAAAGTGCCTGCAAAATTTGAGAATTTCCGCCCGAAAGCTTTATATTTTTAAACGCGATTGTCGTTTTACCAAGCGTCACCCAACTGAGTACTAATCACGTCCAACGCTGCTTGACCTCCTTGATTCAATTCATTGATTCCATTTATTGGCTCGCTCGTCTGTGAGGAAACCTGGAGCCACTGAACTCACTCATGTGTGTGCATGAAAGCTGCAATGAAACTTCTAAAATTAGGGCTACATATATTACTACTATAGAATCACTCCCATGAAAGGCTGCAAGCTGCTAATTTTGACTGACTGTCTCCATCGTATCTGGGCCCCTAATTCTGGACCTGGTCAATGGACTGGCGCCATAATGAAGCGCTCCCGTATATTGGACCTGTTTTGCAGAACCGTCAGCAACAAACCAATTGCAAGCTCTATTCTGCTTAAATATGGCAGTCTCAGTAGATCTGTCCGCCTGGTAGGAACGAAGTGGAGTGGATTGGCTGTAAGAACGCACAGTGATTAGCTTGTCTAAAACCTTCTCCATCGTTTTCAGGGAGAAAAGTAGAGAGTCGGATGAGTTCATAGGATTTTGCTGCTTTGTAGGATCTTCTCCCGCTTTTGGGAATAAATATCATCCTAGCCTCTCTCCAGAACTTCAGAATATGGATCAATATTGATCCCACTAGTTTCGCGAGAAAGGACTGCCAGACACTGGACAGAATGGCACCATTAGAAGGCCAAGCTAAATCGGAGGTCGCCTGGTATTCGGAGTCCATCATTGGTAGCACATTCACGCAGTACCAATCACTCGTTCAGAACGATTGCTTACACCTTGAGATTGAGGGTTTTATCTAGTATGACCGCTCAAGATCCGCCGTATTAAGGCCGGGCCACACATATCCGCACCGCGTCCGCAACGCATGACGGCCGTGTGGTGGCCAACAAACGGAGAGAAATTAAACTAGTTGGAATGTGGCTTTTGACCCTTTCGGTCCACAAGATTAACTTCCCAGTATTCGCTCAAACAAAAAAACGACTCGAACGATTTTTATGAAAATCTTTTCAGATCATATGTCCTTTAACATGCTGCGAACGGCACCTTAACGAAGTCGATATCTTTTTTGGTTCGCGCGAAATCGTGCTGGTACAAAAATCACTTACGTCGTTCAAACAAAAAAACGGTTCGACCGATTTTTATGAAAATCTTTTCAGATCATATGTCCTTTAACATGCTTCGAACGGCACCTTAACGAAGTCGATATCTTTTTTGGTTCGCGCGAAATCGTGCAGGAAAAAATGACCAAATACGTACGCACACACACACACATATTTCTTCTCAAATTTTTGCTTAAAATGCTATTGGGACCTTGAATCGTGTAAATACATTGAAAATTTCGAATCCGATTTTCGGACCGATTACAATAACTTCCTACTGGGAAGTTAACAAGTCTAATTTGACGCGGTGCGGACACGGAGGTGCGGAAAAGTGGGGACTGACTGGTAAGATTTTACTTGTTTACTTTTTCTCCGTGTGTTCTCCAACACACGCCCGTCATGCGGTGCGGACGCGGTGCGGATATGTGTGGCCCGGGCTTTAGTCTGTTCTGTGCCCAAGTGTTCATTCGTTTTCAGTCTCAGCAGCCTTCAGCACGATTCTTTGATCCTGCGTTATCACGCTGAGCAGAGCCTCCAGCCCTACAATCGGCGAGGTGTGAATAGCCTCGGTGAAAAAAACGCAGAACATTTTTTGAATCTCGCTTAATTTGACACAGCAAAGCTTTTAAGCTTGATTCTAAGCCATCGCACTAAGGTGTGTTATCATGGGCAGTTCATAGCCTTTGGCTTTAGACCCCATATCGATCCATAACCTCTGTGTCAGCCTCACGGAGATCTTCTTATCACAATGCCCATTTGCTGGTTCCAATAGAGTGTGGCATCTAGTATCGCCCCTAAGTGTTTGGCTTAATATGAGAAACCAAAAGGTCGACCCAAGAAGAGCAGTTCCGCCGTTCCTAACAATGTTCAGAGTATTCCAAATCGATAAACAAATATCCCAATGGCTGAGAGCGTCCTTGGTTGGATTTGAATATAATATCGTCATTCCTCCAGACAAATGGAATATAACCATGTGCGAAGCAAGTCCCTAATATTTTGCAGAGAAAGGGAGCAATGAGGTCGCTACCCTACTGCAGCAGTAAGAAACACATGATGCCTGCTCCAGAGGACTCGTATGGTTTAAGCGACCTAATCGCCTCTCTAATTGATTCGAACAACAGAGTAAGAATAGACTTAATAAGACATCTTGCCGGCTTAAAGTCTATCCACACATATCCGTGCCGTGCCGGCACGGCAGCGATGTTTTCCGTGTCAGTGGCTTCAGTGAAGAATTTTTACTGACATTCACACCGCCTTTTCTGTGATTACTTTTTGGTTTTGAAATTTGAACAGTGATCTCAAGTGCGTCATTCAATTTAGGGTGGAATATCTTACTTACTTGCTGCAATAGCATTGCTCTTAGGCGAGGAGGAAAAGAATAAAAAAAGAGAGTGGGTTCATCCCATGTGGACTCTTCGGGAAGTGGAACGAGAGTTTGCTACGTTCGATTGGTGGGCCACGAAACTATATTCTACAAAAAAATACTGCACAGAAACACTTTTGAGTGTATTCAAATAAATTTTATTTAAATTTCTTTTGAATTCTTATAAAATTTTCCGTCGAATTTAAAAAATATTTGTTTCACGTCATAAATTAAAAAATATTGGTGGCAACGTATTTTTTGCGTTTTTCACATACGCCTGAAGGGTACTGAGAACGTCGGTGCGCCGTCGGATGGTTGGGAACATGTCGCGCCTTTCCTAATTTGTTTCCATGGAGTTACATCGTGCCGATATTTTTTTTACTGATGCTCCCGGTACTGTACTGAAGTAGCCGTCACGTCATGGATATGTGTGGATCGACCTTGAACCGGTTAATCATAGGGTACCAGAGTTCTGCTAATCTGGTACTGCTGGTGTTATAGCCTTTGTCGGCTGGTCCAAGTCGGCTGATAAAAAAAGAGCTCACACAATATCAAATAGATCTAACGCGAAGTTCACCGCCTCCTCCTAATACATCTCCCAGACTCCCCTTAACCTCTTATATCCTTTTTCTACCCTTCGAGCTAAGCTTACTAGTAGAAACTGCACCAGAAAATGTCCTACGGCTAGAGTCTATCCTTACAGAGCTTCAAAGCCAAGATAAGGCATTATACAAGCGCTGTGCATGGTTCCCAGAGTAGACAGATCTTTTCGAAGAGTGCAAATCAACCCACCGCCATGCAGCTCTGGACACTATGTCATTTACACCTTGGCTTGCTAGGCTTTGAAGGGATGCTCTCGTGTTTCACTTATAACATACGTCTCCGCTTGAGCTTAACTACGCAGCCTCCATTTGGACTGAGCGTCATCACCTGGCGTCAGTAGCCCTGTAACAAACAAACCTCACCACGTCGTCGATAGATTGAGAACTTAGTTGAGTATTGGGAGGGAAAGGCCTCTCTCTCAATTTCGTTGTCACTGCGAACTATCACACGTAATATCGGTATCAACCGTATTCGAGTGTATGATGGACAATGTCATCGTAATCGAGTATCTTCCAAACCATGAATTTCGCATTGTTTGGTTTGCTTGAGACTAAGATAAAAATTCCTGGATTACATTGATTGTAACAAAGCTTCGATTCATATCCATATTCATAGTAAGCTCTGAGAACACTCATAGAAAGGATAGACATCAATCACATACTTAAGAATTAACATCTTACGTAGATTGGTGCGACATTGTCCTTCAAGAACTTTAATACATTTTTTGGACACTGCCCAAATAAATTCCCCCACGAAATTTGCGTTTAAAGAATGAGAGCGCGGCAAAATGTCATCCGTTCGGATGAAAAGTCTGTTGCAATCAATTAAAGGAGTCTCGTTCGCTTAGGCCAATGTTAAAAGTGGCAATCACCTGCGTTATTGCAAAGGATCGACCGATTTTTGACATGAAAAATATCCCCGTTTGCACAACGCCTACACACGCGGGGAGAAACGTCTGATGATTTTTTGTATGTATGTATGTTTTCATATAAATTTTGAACATTAAATCGAAATTGAAAAAGGTCTGCCCCGAAAAAGAAGCAACCGAAAAGACAAACAAAAATATCTCAAAGGCTGTATTTTTGCGAAAATCCCGAAAAAAATCTGTCGATTCACGACTATCCAGTTGCTCCTGTGACAAATTTAGATAAATCCCTACTGCACTGGCATTGCGCCAGGACAAATTGAGGTTGCGGTAGCAAAACTGCAAAGCCATGGCGGAAGTACCAATACTTAACCATAATTGTCGGATTACAATGGATGTCGCCGCAGTAAAAATAGACGCCATGAAAGACTCACCGCTGAAATTGTAAGAAAATTGCTGCAATCAGAACGGAAAAAAAAGAAGATTGTGCCGATCGCCGATTTATTCCTTCTTAAAGCAATGATCACACTCCACCTGACTGAACGGAGCTACTGCGTTTGCGCTTGCGACTGATCGAGAGGAATTAATCACGGGCAAGGGGGTAGACGACGGCGAGCGGAAGACGCAAGTTCCGCGGACACAACTCTGACACATGTGCCTTTGGTCGGATTTCTCGAGATCCGTGAATCGCCTGTTGCGCCTGCGCGTCCGTCCACTCGGATGTTGGCGCTCGATCACTACAACAATCAGTGCCACCGCAAAAGCTTTCGTTTCGTCTTAGAAGAAGAAGAAGAAGAAGAAGAGCCGCATGTGCCCCGCGTTCGGCGCTGGTGTGCGAGGTATGCAGCCTTGAATCCGTTCGCTGCACTCTCCACACGATCATCAAAGTTTCGCGCCGCGCTTCCTTCTCCGCTCCCACCGACAGATGCATTCATTTGTGTTTGTTTATTTTTGATGTCTTTTCCGTGCTGCCACTTGCGCGCTCTTACCCCCCGCCCCGGGCCCGCTGATCGTGCAAATTTTTCTTCTCTGCTCTGCGTTCTTCTTTTTGCTCCCCATCTCGGCTCCGCGTTCTTCTTCTATTGCCAATCATCGCAAATTTCCCGCCTCCGCCCCCCAGTGCCGCTGGTCCGTGCGTATTTTATAGTTTCGCGCTTTTTTGCTCGCGTTTCTTGGTCTTGTCGTAAAAGAGAAAAGCTAAAAAAAACGCGCTTCGATACATACAGAGAGCGGGGGAGCGGTAGGTACGTACTGCGAGCAGAATGCAGTCGCTTAGAAAAAAAATCGGTGCAAATAGTCATCACACATTCACAGAGATTCTGTAGAGCTGAGAGTTGGAGACCGCGCTGGGGTTTTTTCGTATTTTTTTCGTTTTCGCTTGCATCTTTGTGGTGGAATTGTGAAGAATTTTATTTTATATTTTTCGCTGTCGGGTTTTTATTAGCAAATAATCATGATTCTACATTTTCATCGGCCGAAGCAGATTCGCTTTAGTGCATTATTAATAGAAGTCAGCCGAATGCACGAAAAAAATCTATATTTAATCTTTGCTATTTCAAATTTTAATTCGCGATCAAAATCTCTCCGATGAATATTAAAGAAAAAATTTCCTGGTTGCAACAAAGTTTGGTCGGACGAAAAATATAAAGGGCCAAATACAGAGCAATGTCGGATCTCATTGGGGACAGAAAAATTGAATGACTCCAAACTCCAATATCACTGATCGTATCCGAACTTGTCAAATTCCCCAAGTTGCATTTCGTCGTGAGGACACCGACGAGTTTTTTTGAGCAGATGATTCAGATAAGGAACGCTTGCAACACGATCATCATGGTTGAAAGTTGCACATTCAATTTTAACTTGTGGTGAGGAAGCTCACTTCACTTGATCAGTACGAAAAAAAATTGGTCATTCATTAGAAGTGTTTATGACTTCATCTGTTCCGAAATTATGAAGTCATCGTTTGCTGCACTGGGAGGATTCACTTCCGTCTTTTCTTTTATTCTTTTATTGCGGCGTTCGAAACATGTGCATCCATAAGGAGGATCGGCGTTTATTTCGTGAAAACAAGAATCGAAATTGTTATTATTTAAGACGCATGCCGGTGTTCCGCATTTTAAATACATATAGGACATAAAAGTCTTGTCGTACTCTCACTTAATACACACAGTTCGAGTGAATGCAATGGATGTGTCAATAGTCGTTTGCTTTACGGGCAAGCTGCTCCTACTAAAGTCTGGCTGTTATCATTTATTTGGACGAATTAAACTCTTAATAAAAACCACTACAAGTCTCCCATCGTACAATGAAACAAAACTCTTCGGTTTAAATCTATCTACACTTTATGCACGAGCACTAAGCCAGCCAATCTCAATCACCTCAGTACATGGGTCTTAGTTTGTGCCCAATAAGCTGAATCGCAATCTCAATACCGAACGGAGGTGTCAAAGGAGGTCAGCACAGCTTTCTATGCCATTAAGGAAACCTTAGACAACAGAAGTTACTTGAATTCACACCCGATGCGCTAACTTTTCACAGCTGTGATTATACCAGTACTGACTTATGGTAACCCACTCTTGCCAAAGAATAGAACTAATCCACGCGAGGTCAAGTCTAAAGAATGGCATGCCTCAAAATAAAGCGAACTTTGTTTACAACCCCAATAGAAGCACTAATCGTAATTCTCGATCTGCTATCACTTGATCTAGAGATCAGCCAGCGGACAGTCTGCACGACCTGAGGATACGAGAAACAAGTTGGTCGAGAAGAACAGACAGAGAATCCTAAACTTACATTCCCGACTAGCATTTAAAGGGGCCATGCGTTGACCCCATGTTGCAAAGGAAGGGCATGTCCAAAGAGGGATTTCCCCGTAGGTTCCCTATGAGGACCCATGTGGCAAATAAGAGGCATGCCAAAGGAGGGGTTTCCCATTAGATTCCTCATGAGCACCCCAAAAAGAAAAATCAGCGATTCTGAAGTGAGGTATACCCTATCAGTTTCTCACAAGGGCCATATGAGGTAAACCCAACGTAATACCCTTAAGCTTTAGTTTTACTCATACAAAGCTTTAGTTTTTGCTGTTTCCTTGCTTCATCAGGCAATCAGGTTAGTGACCGTTGAAGCTGTAATTTACCATACTCAGTAGATCGGTTCTCGTTTGGTTGCGTAGGTCAAGCAGCGTTGGACTTAATTAGTACTCAGTTGGGGGACCGCTTGGAAAAACAACTCGAGTTTGAAAATATAAAGCCCTCGGCACCGCCGCAGCTATTACTCGCTTATCCACACGCATATAATTCTCCAATTTTTTAGGCTCTTTTACCACTCGAGATAGGGCAAGGCATTAGATGCACCTTGTGGGCCCTATGGGGTAATCCACGTGTAATAAATATGAGGCTGTAGGGCTAGTCTCATAGAGGGCCCCATCTGCACCCCCTCAAAATGCTAGTCGGGTGATACCCACTCAACGGAAGGAGTTTGCTTCAGGACCTTCGAGCTGTATAGATTAGAGCATCACGAGATCTCGAGAAATTCGAGAGTCTCGTCTTGGTCTCGACTCGTGAAACGAGACGAGAGTAAAGTTGGGTCTCGACAAACATATTCTCGTCGCTCGAGATCTCGTCGGCAAAATAACAGCAAACAAGTCTGGTAAAATAAAGTATCTGATGAAGCGCGCACCGCGACGTTATATTCACGGCTGGTATGTGGTACTAATAAACATTTTTGCCTCTTGTTTTCTCTCACCGGTTATGCATACGTTGAGTCTTTAAGAATAAGAGCCGTGCTGGGCTCATAAATTTATATTCGCCCCGACAGACGAGACGATACGAGACGAGCCGAGACGAGACGAGACGAGACGAGATGAGACGAAACGAAACGAAACGAAACGAAACGAAACGAAACGAAACGAAACAAAACGAAACGAAACGAAACGAAACAAAACGAAACGAAACGAGATTAGGATGGGCAAGATCCGCCGAGAGTCGAGACGAGACTCGAAATAGTCGAGACTTACCGAGGTCGAGACGAGAGTCTTAAAAATCTCGTCTTGTCTTGGTCTCGCGATGCTCTAGTATAGATTCCTCAAAGAACTCCTTAAGAATTGTGGCTCGCTTTTGGCTTAACCCTTGTGCAGACTCTGCCATGTCATGCTTAACTCGGATTTCTCCGGTCTCTCGGAAACTATTTCAAGGTCGGCTCTGACTAAAAAAAACAGCACTGTAAACAGCGCTGTTATTGCCACCAAAGAGCAATTACTTCTATTCTCTCCAAAATCAATTAGGCGAAAAACCTTGAATATCTAAAATCAAACCATGAGAAATAGTAGGGATTTCTTCGTGCTGTCTAGTCCAATTCTTCGATGAGTCGGTCTTCATTGATTTAGATAGACAAGAGTATGTTACCTTGCTCTGCTGACTAAACTTGAAGCTACTAGTAATGACTCAGGTCTGAAAAACTGGATTACGAGCTTCTTTTCTGGCCGTTCAATTACCGTAGTATTGGATAACATCGATTATAAAACCCCATGAGCTTTGATGGTGTTCCAAAGGGCCCAAATCTATCACCCACTCAATTGGTAGTCTTTTTAAATGGCCTGCTCGCGTATTCTTCCAATCCACATCACAGCTTCGTTTATGGAAGTCAAACATGTACCATGCTTTGTCCTTTCGATCGCGAAATGATGCCTTTTTCAATTAACGGCGTCATCGTATTGGTTCGTGATTGGGGCCGCAAGAATCATGTAGAATTCAACGAATTTAAAAGGAAGTACTATTTTATTTAATTCCTACTTCCGTCCCTGTGGACGATTTGAAACTGGGCCACTAAACCCGGATGGCCATGGCTGGATGAGGTGCAAATCGCTCTGTCAAACTCATTGTTGATAGCGTCGTTTGCTCTTATGTAAATGCATGAAGCCACTGTATGAATGTTTCTTTACAACAAGAAAAGTTAAGATTCAAAGGCAATCCCCTTTGTACTATCGGCTGTCATTTCGCCAATATATTGTCGAATAGTAAACTCTAGTCAACAGAGAACTACCAACGCCCACCCAATACAGGGTTTTACTCCACTCGTTTCTATCCAATACTACCGTGACATAATGCTAACTTCGTTGATGGAAGAGGATAAGCCCTTCTCGCCTGTTTTGTATACAGACGATGGCATGGCAGGGAGTTACTGCAAAGAGGTAAAACAGGAAAAAAGGAATATGATTTAGGTACGAGAAGTGCAAACACGAAGAACCATGACACTGCGTCGAGTCGAACTACTAACCTCTGGGACGGAGGTCGAGCGTCTTAGGCTACCGAAGTGACTGTCTTGGCTTGGTCGGGACACTCTCATAGCCTCCAGCCCTTCTTTCCACGCACGTTTCAGTCCAAAGAACTCATTCATAAGTATAGAACAATTCCAAACTACTATGCAAGCAACAAATTCTTTCACCTTTCTTTCTACTATCTTTCTAACTAGAGCTTGCTGTATGACATTAAACTCGATAATTGAACAGTTGACAGTACACAGATGCTCATCTTTCACTTTTAAAAACTACTTTATGAACTATTTTATGAAACAACTGGACTATCAGCATACTGACAGCAAGTAGAAGAAGAATTTTCATTTAGACCCGAAAATAATAGGAAGACCCCGGAAAGGAAGATAAAAGCACAAAACGATATCATGGAGCAGAGCACGGATGCAGAAGCGCCAACTAACGTAATGAGTAAACTAGCCGTGCGGTTATCACCGTTAGTCCACACTCTTTTACTACGTATATATGATGAGTTGAACCCAGGTTGAACCCGAGTTCAAATGCATGTAGACGCGAGTCAAGTTGAGATAGGGTCGACTGAACTCGACTCAGCTCTGCTTCCTGGGTTGAGTTAAAGCTATGCAGATAGACACGAGTTCAGTAGTTGAGTAATTGAATTTAGTTGACAGCAGCATCTCTGTGTTTTGTGTGTGATTTTTGTCGAATTTTGTCGATTGTCGAAAATTCAACTCAACCTCAACTCAACTATTCAACTCATCATGTATACGTAGTATTTGTTTATCCAATTATAGGCGCAATTCCATACGAGTGGCATCACCCAGGATAGTCCCTAGTATGATATTTAGAAATAGACATTATCTTAGAAGTGAGAAGGGATCATCCGAAACCTGTCTGCAACGGACAAGTACTGGTAGTTAAAAAGGCACATACTATACATACTTGCGGAAAACCAAAACTGAGACAATTGTCACAGCTCTCAGGCGACATCTGCTTAGACGGCCGGAAACCTACCCCGGTGTTAAATCAGACGAGGCAGTTGCCATTGGAGAGCATATGTACAGGCGTTTTGTGTATACTCTGGTTGCATTGTTTTCTCCCGAGGTATACATGATATACGAGATATGAATTTATTCGTAATCGAGCATTCCAAGCGCGAGTGTAGTTTTCCCGAACGGTCCCCCAACATAGTACTACCCACGTCCAATGCTGCTTGACCTACGGTCCAGATCGGTTTCGGTGATTGCTGTTCCACAACAGCAGAGAAGAGAAGTAACATTGAAAGAACTACTCGACAACTGGCAAAATTTCGAACGCATAGCCCATCTGCTCCATCATCAACACTCTATAGAGTCCTCTCAGTCTATCATATCCTGTATTCAACCCTTCGAGCTGTCCATACTACTAGCCAATACTCCTTGATATATACGGCATGACGAACTAGTAGTACAAATTCTGATTCCATCCGTCCTTCAACCCATCTCTACTCTTTTCCCCTTCAAGCGCACTCATAGAGACCTGATAGCCACCTAATACCCGCCTCATTGCTTCACAGCAACAGAAATGCAATCTAAGTGCATTTTTAATACTTGCAATAAAAATGAATATTTCCTTTTCCGATAACCCAATTTCAGAATCGTCAAGCTTCAGATTATTTTGTTGTTATGGCACGAGTAGCGCTCCTCACGAATTCATTCATAAATAACTGCTCTGGAACCACTCGTGCCTACTTAAGCCGACCAAGCGAGCCACAAGGGGTATTTCCACTACGGATTTCGAGTCCAATCTTTATCTTAATCCACATTTATTGCATTTGCTCCAAAAGCCACCATTTTTGTAAACAGCGTCTAAATTGTTCTTCAATAAAAATGTGAGATAAGTCCAGCAAGGACAGATGGGGAAAAAACTAAATTGATTCCCTCCCCCTCCTCCTCCCGATTGATAACGACCAAAGATCTTGAAATAATGCAACAATTTTCCGAGCCTGCATTATTGTTGGCTGTTACATCACGCGCCGATTATTTATAGGCTCTGGATTGATAAGGACCTGCCAACGGCGGACTGAAAGAGTCCTAATCAGCAGTAAACAAAAATTCTCCAAAGTTCAATAGCGCAGTTATCGTGCGGTCCGACATTTTTCTCGCTGCACGCCATAAATCTAACGCTGCACCGACAACGACACAATCGCAATGTCAATCGGGAGCGGCGCAACAAGTGCAGCTATGCGCCGCGCAATACTGGCCAACGTCGAAATTAGATCAGAGTCAAGGTTCCCTTGGCCCGTTTTACTTTGGGCTCGGAACTTATCGCTGTGCCGCTCGCATGCTGCGCACTCCGGAGTACTGGTACTGCGGCGCGTTCTAGTCTTCTAGGGTCTATTTTCGTCCCATATGCTAGGCCGCGCTATAGAGCAGCAGCAACAGCAACAACAACAAACATTGCGCCGCTCATGACGCGAAGCGGTAAGCGAGAGTTTTCCATTTTCCTATAATTAACCATCGAAAGTGGTTTCCATCGGAGGCTCGTGTTACAGAGCAATTTCGCGCCGCTCGCGCCTCCTGGATGGTGCCCGTCTATTTATGATTTCTGCATTGTTTTCGCGCTGCGGAGGAGAGCCCCGAAGACCGTTAAATCATGCGCCAGATAAGTCGCGGATAATTTCGCCTGACGTGCACTTATCAGAAATTTTCCAGCGATCCAATCCCGTCCCGCAATCGGCGAGACCGCCAAGCAATCAAGGAAAGTTGAGTGGCGTCGTGACCCACTTTCCGGGGAGCCAAGACAAGAGCCGTCGTCGTCGTCGTCAGCGGAGCACCGTCGTAATTGTTGTCACTCACCATTCTGCTATAGCCCCATGTCAGAGTGAGTGCCGAGTGCCGAGCGCCTTATTGATGGGCTAAAATTGGGTCCAAGTAGCAGTGACAACGCTGTCGCCGAGATTGCAGCTATCTTTGGAACAGAAGGAATCGACCTGGAACTTGGAAGCTGTCGTAATCAGTAGCTGCTGATACGGTTGACAACACTTCAATACGTTGCCAGCTACCGAGCTCGCCCTAAAGGAAATAGGGCCACGATTCTCGAGTGGAAGGTACACCGTGGAATTATTACACACCTGTAAGATGTTGTAACTTATTTATCGAGAACAGGTAGATAACATTCTTGGAGTCTCTTGATATCATCTTTGATGTTTCGAAATTTGTTTTTTTTTGTGGCTTGGAACGGTGGAAAATATTTGAGCCGCGAGATATTTCCGTATTTCGCAATGTTTGGGATTTTTAGTTGTTCTGGAAGTGGGAGATTTAAATAATTTTAGATTGTGGAATGACATGTGGAACTCGTCTTCATATTAGGACAGGGAAAAAAGTTTAAGGCGGTTTTTACGTAAAATTCAAGTATGGTTTTCGTGTAGGGTGAGAAACTGCTTAACTCCAGTGGGAAGTTCTATAAAGATCGGAACACCGTCAATCGTCTAGAATGTTTTTCCCGCCCAACTCATGAGGAAAGCCGGCTCTACACGATGCGGTGAACGTTTGATTCGAATGTTGGCTTCCAACGTTGGAGTGATACCCATCACATCCCGAACGTGTCAAAATACGAACGTTGGACGCTTGACATTGGACACTCGTAGTTGGAGCATCAGCCACACGATGCGTCTTACCATCAAGCGTCCAACGTTGGAGGGTGTTCATAGCATCGTGTAGAGCCGGCTGAACTAGAACATCGAGCTCCTGTTTGTATCTAGCTTTGTGTAAATGGTTCAAAACAATTTTGTGGTCAATGCCTAACTCAGCTCGCAACGTTCCCTCGAAATCAAATCCATCTCTCCACGTTTGAGATAAGTCTGTGGGTCCACCGACCGTTAAACAGCTCGTCCTACTTCCCTTGTCATTCTCTTACGAACTCGCAGTGCGTCATCTGCCTGTGCACTGCATTTAGCTCCCCTCTAACATATTCTGGATCATAGCGGCCCATGCCTTCTCTCGCCATTATGCTGGACTTGTCCCGTATGCGCAGAACGCAGTGAGTAAGTTTAGTTTGTATGCGGCGCTCCACTTTCTACTGTTAACCATCCCGTTCAACGCTACTGCCCACACTACCCATAGCAGGACTAAGCTAACGACTCCTGCCATCAGAACGCGAACGCTTTAACCGCCATGCCCTCCAAATGTGCTTTAAAATTTAGCCTCCGATTGATCGGTTCCCATACCTTGATCCTTATTTGTTTTCACCGCTTCCAAAGCTTCAGTTTTGTGCTCAGCATTCGTCAGACCACCGCTTTCAAGTCCACTTTAATTCTCCAGATCGCCACATTCGGGCCCAAATCGACCTCAACGAGGCGTTGCCCTACGAGCACTACCCCGATGCGAACCCAATCGCAATTATTTCTTTTGGGGTCAGGGCGGGTTCCTGCGGAGCACCGCATTAGAGCATCACGAGATCTCGACAAGCTCGAGAGTCTCGTCTTGGTCTCGACTAGAGAAACGAGACGAGAGTAAAGTTCGGTCTCGACAAACATATTCTCGTCGAGACGAGATTATTCGCTCGAGATCTCGTCGGTCGCTCGAGATCTCGTCGGCAAAATAATAGCAAACAAGTCTGGTAAAATAAAGTATCTGATGAAGCGCGCACGCTTCACGGCTGGGATATGGTACTCATACACATTTTTGCCTCTTGTTTTCTCTCGCCGGTTACGTATAGGTTGAGTTTATAAGTATAAGAGCCGTGATGGGCTCATAAATTTATATTCGTCCCGAGAGACGAGACGAGAGGAGACGAGACGAGAGGAGACGAGAGGAGAGGAGACGAGACGAGAGGAGACGAGACGAGAGGAGACGAGACGAGAGGAGACTAGACGAGACGAGACGATACGAGACGAGACGATACGAGACGAGACGAGACGAGACGAGACGAGACGAGATTAGGATGGACGAGATCCGCCGAGAGTCGAGACGAGACTCGAAATGGTCGAGACTTATCGAGATCGAGACGAGAGTCATAAAAATCTCGTCTTGTCTCGGTCCCGTGATGCTCTACTCCGCATATTGTTCTGTACACCGTCGGCCCATCTTCCGATTCACAATGAAGTGATTTACCTTCTTTCCTTTTTAAGTAAAAAAGCAAATAATAGTGTTTGTCTGACTACCCACCATCACGATCCACTGGCACTGCCTAGCTCCATACCAATATCGACACTGATGACATGCCTATCTTGCTGAAATTTTTCAAGAATTTCATCAGCCTTTTCAGTGACTAGACGACTAGAGCTTGACTCATTTTTCACATCAAATTAGCACAACGAAAGTAAGTGAACCATTTCTGCCCATCATATTTTGATAAAGTGCCTTCATCGTACACGTACGCGTTCTTTTTTGTGTCGTAATAGTATTGCAAAATATACCGCAATTTTTCATTAATTTTCTCCATTTTCAAACGCAAACAACTTACAACCACTTCATAATTTCGATGTTTATAAACTCGCTCTGTCATCTTTCAAACTCATGTGTATTGGTGTCGCTGCAATTAACGCCATCTATCGGGAAAATACCACGAAATTTTTACCAAACTATGGCCATAATCCGGTAGTTACGCCACCTATCGGAAAATGTGACAATCCAGATTTCCTATTCTCGTAGTCTCCTGAAGCAACAACAATTGTCGAAAGAGTGACAGCGTGTGGCATTCTCCAAGTCATTTATAGTGGGATTCGTCACATATTGTCACGGCGTCACTTATTACGACAAATTTTTAGTTGGTGCGGCTATTTTTTAAAAAGAAATAGCGACAAAGAGTAAGAAAATGTTTTTTTAATATTTTTGCCTGTCAAACTCCCCGGGTAAACTCAAGAATCTAATCTGCTTCTTCTTCCAATGACGCTACAGCCCAACTCGAGGTTTGGCCTACTCTAGTATTTTCCTCCAGTCTTCTCGATTTCCGGCCGAAGTTCTCCAGTTCGATAATTGGAGAAGTGTCTCCGCATCTGCTACAAACGTATCCGTCCAGCTACTCCTCGGCCTGCCTACGGGTCTTTCTCCTTCGATGTTCCCAGTGACTACCTTCTTTGGTACTCTGTCGTCTGGCATCTGCTCGACGTGTCCAACCCAGCGAAGTTTATTGAGTTTTAAGAACGTCACTAAGTCGTACGTCGTCATAGGTTTGATATAACTCGCTGTTATATCTGCTTCTCCATGATGCTATAAGAGGCCTCAGGCGAGAAGAAGCTACGATCGTCTGCTCATTAGTCATGAACTGCGCTTTTGATTCCATCTGGCATAATGGTCTTCTAGTTATGGTATATTGGTTGAACTTCTCCACCCAAATAATCAGGATGATCAATAGCTTAGGGCTAGGGTTATTCCTGTTCAGCTTGGGGTTCCGCAAGGCTCACTTATGGGCCCGAACCTCTACCTGAATGATTTTTTCATCAAATCGCAAATATCAATTGTAAATCGCTTGTGACACTGTCGTCTGTACCTCAGATCCTGAATCAATAGCAAACAAACGATTTTTTTTAGTTTTGAACTTTTGCCTGTCAGATTGTCAGCTGTTGAACTGAGTTGTCATCTTTCAAGTAGTTTTATCATATTTTAGCTTTGGTCGTTTACGCCACACGGGATCCCGCGGGATCCCACGATTTTTGACAGTAAAGTTGAATAGTGGGGATAAAATTAGGAAAGTAAGAAAACGCTTTCTGGGATGTTTTGGGATGTTTCGTGGAAATCTAACCTAAAAATCACTTATGTTTTCAAAACAATGACATAAAACTATTAATTAATAAATTATTTATGAAATTATTCACAATTTTTTAGTAAGGCACCAACTCAAGAACTTCTTTTCAGCCCGTCGTAATCGTTTTGGTTTGTCATAACAAGTGACAATTGATTTTGACAATTCAAATTTCACTACAGAATGGCTTTGACAGCCAGCCACAGTCGCCGGGACTCGAGACCTCGGGAACTTATTTGCAAGAGGCGGAGTTAAAATTTCCCCTCTTTTTCGATCCCGAGAAAGTAAGAAAACACAAAATTTGCGCACGCGGGATCCCGCGGGATCCCATTTGGCGTAAACGAACAAAGCTTTTATGAGGAGACATTATTAACATTGACGCAACAAAAAATGGGATGTGAGAAAAAAAGTGATGTGACTATAACAAGAAGCGCCAAAATAGCTTTCCAGACTAGTGATCGGGCCACTGATAAGCTTCCTAAACTCCACAGAATGGCTTTAAATACCAGGGTCGGTTAAATCTTAGGTAGTGCGTGCTAAATTTGGTCCTCCAACCGCATTGCCGAGGAGTGTCAAATTGGTCTCCGGCCGTATTGGATCTAACTTATTTTGTAAATAGGTAAATATTTCTTGTTCGATGTTCAAGTGATCGATACCATAAGATCATACTATAAAACATACCTCCAAACATAAAAACTTTCAATATTCCGCTGAGAAAACTCAAGCTTGTTTTTCAAAATCAATCTAGAGTAACAATTTAGAATTGATAAAGCAACACCATAACGGGACAAGTAGAATACCACACACAAAAATAACAAGAATGAAAATAATCAAAATTAGATATACACGAAGGAACACAAAGGTGCTCCGGGCGTAATGCGAGATATCAAGTTGCCATACCACAATTCGATGCCTCATAAATCTTAGCAAAATTGCCCAGCAGCACAAAACTCACTCCGAAATATCGGGACGATCAATAACAAGATCGCAAGTCGCAGTTGTCCGCAGATTATTGCTGAAGAAATTAATTCATCGTCGGTTGTAGCTTGCCTCGTTCTAAATTCGAGATTTTGACTTTTGTTTTTGTCAAGTCAAGAATCGGGAAAATCGGACCCTAGTTTTTTGGGTTATGGATCGTCACACTAAAAATTTCCTTGTCCTGAGCTTGTTGTGCTCAGTTTATATTTCTGTACTAGGGAATCTTATTATTGTTTTAAAGTTAACAAAGCAAAGAGGATGACTTCATTTGAACGAATTCAAATTTTGCTTTTGCGAAGGAGATGGTACTATATGATTAAGCTAGACCTGTTTCATGTGACAGAACTAAGCTGAGGAATCAATCTTGGTACTACCAGTCCGTCATGTCGTAGAAGTGATGATGCAATAATAATATGCTATTAATAAGCTCAGTTATAAAGGATAGAACAGAAAAGATAAGTCTAGATGATCTTGTAGGAAGAGACGCT
Organism: Thereva nobilitata; assembly: GCA_963855945.1. NCBI lineage: Eukaryota > Metazoa > Arthropoda > Insecta > Diptera > Therevidae > Thereva > Thereva nobilitata. The sequence continues at coordinate 6,116,948 of OY979696.1, forward strand.
GAATACTGCGTTTGCGCTCCTGGGTATTTAAGAGTAACGCAGGACTTACTGACTGCGGAGATTATTCTACAGTCAAGTTGTTTGACTCGAAGTGGCAATTTTGTCTTCGTGGACAGGCAAGAGTCACACGGAGTCATAGCAGGCGACTACTGTGCTTCATTCACGAAACACGAAGAAGTGAAGACAGTCGTCGAGACTTGGGCAAAAAACTTTTCCACAACGATGTCTCTATCCTAATCCATGAAGTTTTTTTCCACAAATATAACCATTTACGGCTGATATTCTCGCGCAAACGCTTCATAACGCCGAAATAGGATTGCTTATTCACTGTTTGTCCCATTGAAATGAACGTGTACAACAGCACGGTCATCACAGAAAACTGCCAGAATGACCTTGATTTGATATTGGAGCAAAATAGACGCGGTTTTTTTGATTGCGACTCGTTTTTGAGTCGTCATTCAAAAAACTTTACACGTCGTATTCATACAACCATGTCTCTTCACCATTTGTGATGCCTTTCTAGAAGGATTTGTTCATAAAGGCTTAGGGAATCACATGTTCTAGGATCTCATTTCAATGCTGTTCTTAGAAAAAAATTCAACTCTGTCCAAACAAGTCTTGCAGCGACAAGTTCCATGCCCAAAATACCAGTCATATTGTTATGAACGGACTTGATATAAAGATACGTTCACCACTTTAGCCAACGCACTAAGATTTATACAAGAGATTATTAATTTAGTTTTAGTCGTTCATAGACGTTGAAGGTCGGCTAGAGCGAGCAAAATCAACTACGACTTTCAACTTTAAGGCAAACTCTCAAATTCCCAAAGCAAAGGCTCAAAATCCACATAGTACAAAAATATTAGCTATCTTTTTTAAGCGATATTTTCAAATTCGTTTCCCAAGTCTTAACTGGGACTTGGGTTTCCATAGAAAAAACCCCAAATCTGTCGCTCTCGGAGTCACTAAAAATTATAGGTACAGGCTCGAATGCGTTTGTTCATTCCTCATTCTAGCTAATCTGTAACGTACAGGCTAAATAGATGGCTTAATAGCGAATATATGAACAAGATGAAAGCGGAATAAACTGCCTATAGGACGTACAGAGGTTCCTCGAATGAGTCACTTGGTCGAAAAATTCCTGTAAGTACATTATTATGAAAGTCTAATCATCACTTGATGACAAGTTGACAAGCAAGACCTACAATGCTACTGGTTAATAGAGCAACTTCTGCTCCTTAGTAATTTCGATCAGGATGAACTTCTTTTTATCATGGACTATCTATATATATAAAAATGAATGTGTGTATGTATGATCGCTATAGGCTCCTACACCGTGCAACCGATCTTAATGAAATTTTAACCATGTGCTATTTACATTCAAACTTAGAACATAGGCTATTTTATTACTTTCTAAAGCCACTCCTAGATGGCGCTGTCATGGAGAGCTTTGTTGAAAATCATCGCAGAGCTTTGAATTTTTGCATGAAGTTCCGTGGAGGTCTCCTATGATACACCTCGAAGCCCGATTTTCGAAATTCAAAATGGCCGCCGAAATATAACCGAAATTCAAAATTGCCGCAGAAATATGGTTGAATTTGCCAATTTTATTCCGATTCCAATGAAAGTGGGTATCTAGGGGTTTTTAAGGTGGCAAATAACGAATTTGTGGTCAAAACTTATAAATTCAAAATGGCCGACGAATTTGCTAATTGTATTCCGATTCCAATGAAAATCTGTATCTGAGGTTTTTTAAGGTAGCAAATAACGACTTTATGATCAAAATTTAAATTCAAAATGGCCGCACCAATATGGCCGGCGAGTTTGCGAATTGTATTCCGATTCCAATTAAAATCGGTATATCGGAGTAGTAAATGTATGAAAATTCATATCTCGAAAAATGCCATGTCAATGGATGGTTTTTATTGTCTCGATCAAAATGTCAGATCCCTAATAGTTTCACATTTTGTTATTTGGAATCAAAAATACCAAAAAATTGCCTTTTTCAAACTCTCCTACTGTATATTAAAATTCATATCACCTGATTACTACTATTGGCTTTTGGGAACAGCATAGGCGCACCGGGTTCCAGCTATACATTATATTATTTTGAAAGTGGAGATGATAACAAGGTAAATATAAGGATGATTTGCTTACCCTGTACTGCTTTCCCAACGAGTGCGCCACTAATCGATCGTCGTCATCCGGAATTTCACAGCCTATTGTTGGCCTTGGCTTCCTCCAGCGTTCGCCTCCATGGTTGTCGATCTTTGGCTTTCTTCCAGTTTCTTATTCCTAATTGTCTTATATCTTCCTCGACATCGCGTCCTCTACATAATCTTTTCTTAGGGCGACCTGGTATCCGTTTTGCTGACGGTACTTTCCCCAGCACTATATTTGCCGGATTCCGCTCCGCACCTCCTTCGACATGACCAATTCATCGTAGTCTGTTTATCCTAATCACTTTGAAAATGTTTGGAATTTTACCGCGTTCATTTAACTCCGAGTTGTATCTTCTCCTCTAAATGCCATCCAGCTGTATTCCTTTGTAAATTGAATGAAGATTTTCCTTTCGAACCTTCCTACCAATGCTTCGACTGCGTTTTTCAATGTCCACACTTCCGAACCATATAGCAAGACAGCTACAACAGCAATTTTGCTTTCCTTGATATATTTCTCGACGACAGGTGATTGCATAGGCCAAAGTAGCATTTATTCGTCTTCTTATTTCGGCCGATATGTCATTGCCTTTTGCCTCATTCAATGAGCGTGTTTAAAAGAGTGTGACTTCAAGGCCACGGTACCACAATGGCTGATTTCTGATTTATGAGAATAGTTCTAGAAGCCTGTCGGAGTTGTGGCATCCGCCTTTTCATTATGGCTCCTCTACACGTTGGCCAATGTGTTTGCGGCCAATATCTTGGCCATCGTGTAGAGCGGGGGTTTTGGCTCACGTTGGTATGTATTGGAATGATGGCGAGTGATGGCGAACACGTTGGCGAGAGATCCGTGTGGTGCGGTTTTTTGACCAATACGTTGCGTTGGCGCGAGATCCGTGTGGTGTGATGAAATGGTTGTGGCAGAGTTATGGCCGCCGCGTCCACACGTTGGGCCATTTTGCGACAACCATTTGCACACATATTAGCCAACGTGTAGAGGAGCCATTACACATAAAGTACTGATGGCCCATGACCCAGATACACGTTACTCGATTGAAAGTACCCACCTTACCAAGTACGCGTTGGCACTCCCAAAACTTATTTATACTTGGTCTTAATGGACTTTATCGTTCTGCCTGCTCCTTGGGTTTCGGATAGTAGTCCGTTCAAATTAGGAAAAATTAAAGAAATTTTTCCCACAGCTATGAGACCGGTACCAAATGAAGGTTTTGGGTTGTCTAAACATGATTTCACAACCCTCAAGGCGATAGCCCAATCACGACTTTATTCGCGTTTACGCGCGTCAAAGCGTTGACGCGCTTCGACGTCGATATTTGATTGTGTGTAATTCAAATCGAGCTGTCCCATTCACGACTTTACGGCGTCAGCGGCGTCAAGCGACGGCAAAAGTCGACCAACTTTTCGCAGGCAAGCGTTGAAAATTTCAAAACTGTCAAACTGTCGAAATTAAAACTTTATAAAGACAAAAATCCATACATGAATTTAAATCAAAGTAACCTTTGGCATTGGGCCATCGCCTTCAGTTCGAAAAAAGGGTTGTTTTTGAGAAATATACATTATGTATGATGGTTTTCGCTTTTTTTCTATTTTGAGGAGAAATTATGCATTTTGGTGAAAATATCAATAATGCAAAGTTGTAGGGCATAAAATTACCTACAAATTTTGTCTGCATGGTTTTTTTGAATTCCGTATAGTTTCGCCGCTAGAGGCCGTTTTGCGCCTTTTTTCAGATTCTGTTGATAAAAAAATCGTCCAAAGAAAAGCCGTTGAAAAACTGCAACTACTACTTTGATCTCATTTAACTTTTCATACAAAAGCATACTTTTGGTTCAAATTTTGGTCCCGAAAGAAAAGTTTTACAAATGAACCGATTTCTGATCACAGCCAGTCATTCGGCTACTTTCCCGATTTCTTCCTTCTCACGGCTAAGGCAGTACCTGTTTTAGGCTGGCCGCACACGTTCGGTTTCCGTGTTCGGTTTCCGAATACGGAATTCCGACTCGGAACTCCTTGAGCCTAGCGCAGACGTTCGGTTTTTGGCATCCTGAACGCACCTCTTGGATTTCGAACCGAATATCAGGAATGGTTTCCGAACGGAAAATTTCCGAGCGTGTGCGCCGTGTAGAGTTATTTGCATGAAATGAGCATTCGGGTGTCCGAGTACGGAAAACGAATTCGGAAACCGAACACGGAAACCGTATGTGTGCGGCCAGCCTTAAAGTAGTCTTTCGTCCATATTACGCGTTTAAAACAGTTGTGGGCAATGGCAGCTTTTGGGACCCACAAAGCTCCCAAGGCAGTTCTAGAGCCCTCCTATCCTGCTTGTGAGTTCGAGTGAGGCAAAAGCTTTGAATTCGAATGACAAGTTTAAGAGCTTTTTTGATGCTCTGATAAAGTCTACTGTTAAAAAAATTAACAACTTAAGTTATTTTTACTCGCGAGTCATTGCCATAACGTGACCGGCGACATCAACAAGTTCTTCTATTCAAAAACGAACTTCTAAAGCCAATGGTGGGCAACAGCACGGTATACAGAAACAAGGTAATGTAAAAGACGAAATATCGTATCGTAAGTGCGAATATCGTAGAAAAAGGCGACGTCACCCGGCAAGGTTAATACAGAAAAAAACAATTTCGATTTTGTATGGGGAAGACTTGCCGAGTGACGTCGCACTAATACGATATTCTACGATATTCAGTCTTTTACATTACCTTGTTTCTGTATACCGTGCTGTTGCCCACCATTGGCTTTAGAAGTTCGTTTTTGAATAGAAGAACTTGTTGATGTCGCCGGTCACGTTATGGCAATGACTCGCGAGTAAAAATAACTTAGGTTGTTAATTTTTTTAAAAGCATATATGCGCCCGCAAGTAGCGAACAAATGCGACTGCCACACAGGTATGCACGCTCTCGCTACAGCATGAAAATCTAAAAATGCCTCTGCTATAAAGGTATGCACGCCCCTCCCAGCGGGAAATAGAAGCATTCACTGAAGAAGCTATCCTTGGGCATCTTAGAAGTGCTTCCCTTCCGTATCCTATCCATATCTTTTTTGCCATTGCATGTCATTAGCAAGAAGCAGTTTGTTCGATTTTCTTATAATTAGCTTCCTGGGAAGCTATTTTGAAGATTTAAGCTTTACAGGCTGTAAAGCTTTCATTTTTGCTTCTTTGGGAGAAGAGAAAAAGGTTTCGCTCAAAAGAGAAAATTTACCAAGAAAGTTGAAAATAACTTTTGTAGCTCGTATATGCACAGGAAAATATTCCAAAATGCTTCTGAAGCGCGACAAGGAATCACTTCCAATTTGATTCCAGAGGACGCTGCTTCCACTTTTCCCGCTGAGCTGTTGCATAATCGACCATTCCAAACGCAAGTAAAACGACCAAGTGGTCCTCCAACTTAGTACTAACACTGCTTGACCCACGCAATTGAACGAGAACCTGTCTACTGAGTATGCTAATAGCACCCTTTTTACTCTAAAAATGTGTGAACGTACCGCGCTTCGTTAGGTCTTATCGGTCGGTCCGTCTTTTATTGATATGTGCCCGTATCGGTTTGCATTTGGAAAAGTAGAAATTTTACTCAGGCGTACAGTGCCTATTTCGGGTGCAAGCCATGCGTTTTGAGGCTGTCCGTGCCTGTTGCAGGCTAAAAAAGGACGAGTCTTATTTTTACTCGGGCAGTCGAGTTGTTGCATTTAGAAACGAATTTGTAGTTTGTAGAGCTTTTGAAAAGGCAGGCTTTAGACAACATTCCTTCCGACCTTCGATTTAGAGCTGGTTGATCTGATCTTGTTGAGTGCGTTCCACTGGTTTTAGCTTTGAAACTCAACAAGGTTTTTCACAGTTTTGCATAAGATATTTCAGTCGAATTCAAGATCAGCAGTTGGTGTGAGATTGTGATGATTCACATGAGCTAAGACCAATTTGCGAAGACATAGTTTTGGGCTGTTTTGGTCATGTTTGTTGAAGAGGTGCTTTCGAAGAACCGTATTGCGAAATCGTCAGGTTTCAAAACCATGTTCCAAATCCATATAGTTTTACTTGAGTTTGAAGTCTTCCGCTTGGCAGATTATAACGCAGCTATATATAGTCCACAACAACAGAAGCCAAAACAGAAATTGTTAAAAAATGTCTGCAAGAGAAATTTATGAAGATAAACATCGATGTAAAACGGTGTCACCTTGATACTTTCCTGTTCTATTTTGGCGCTGATGGAATGCATAATCCTTAAAATATCTTCGGTTAACAAAAAAGCTCAAATTCAATTAAGAAAAATATGACTAAAGAGCTACAAAACGCTAAAGGATTGTAAATCATTTCCCCCTCCATCGTCTTTTTATGGGTTTTGGCTCACAGATCAAAACACATTTCTTTTATTTCTCGCAGAAACTCTGCCCTGGCCAAGTCTCGGCGCATTTTTAAAACAGGAACTTGGCAATTGTATCGCAATTAAAACAGGCACTGGCCGCTGATTAATGCAACTGTCGTCATGGGCCGTTTCAGCATTCAGCATCATCCGAGGCGGCAGCAGCAGCAGCAGCAGGCAGCCATCAAGGAAATTCCCGACATTCACCCAGAGCCGCCGCCGTCAAAACGAGGCAACAAGGCGCACTGTGGCGAGCCCCAAAGCGTCTCGGCCTTCCTCTTCGCGGTGCACCGATTGCATCCATTCAGTCAAATGTCCCGGACATTGTGCAGAGGAAATGGCAACAGACAAATGCAGCCAATTGTCGAATAAAAAAAAACAAAAAGGGGTTCTCTTCTATCGAAAGACTGCGAGTTTCTTCTTCCTCTTGTGCATCTCGGCTCTGCGGTGTTCCCGGCGCGGCCCCAATCCTCGGGGTCCGCTGGTTCCGTAGGTTTTGCTCACAAGTGACAAGGGGCGCACCACCATGCAGATTTGCAGTCTCATTGCCACAGAGCCCCACGACTGTGAACCAAAGACGCAAAATTGCAGAAACACCGAAGAAATAACGATAATTACCCGATGGAAAAAATGCACTGCCCTACGGCAAAAAAAGCGAACGCCGAGCTGCCACAGGCCTCAAGACGTCATAAATTTTCTTCTTAAATGGGTGAAGTCTTAAGGAAACGACAGTGTATGGGGCAAGAAGCACGGCTGCCCAAGAATCTGGGGCCCGGGCTTCCATGAAGGTGAAACGAGCTGAACTGGAACTTCTGGAACAGAATCTTATTAGAGCTGCTGCCGCGCCGCCCGGACCAGCATCCATGCCAGGTGAGGGAATCCACGGATTCGCTAGAGATCGTCGATAGGAGAATCTTAAGAAAATCCAAGGTTCCTTCTGGGCCTATGTATGGTCAGGCCACGGAGCTGGTGTACCGACGACCGGGGAGAGCAGCGCGGCCGCCAGGGGACAAAACAAAAGACACGAAATCTTCGGAAGATCTTGTGGACCATTGACGATGAGGAAACTACAGAGTTGCAACATCGCGGCTCCAAGTTGTGTGCCATGGCGTCATCGCGCGGGCCGCGATGCAAGAGCGTGCGGTAGCAATGCGGGCATTTATACTTCGGAGATCCAGCGGAGATGTTGCAATGTTGCTATGGATTTTTTTCGGTGTTGGCTGCTTTGTTGCGGCCATGCTCGCGAGGATTTCTCAATTATTTTGATAGTGGACTTTTCAAATTGAATTTTTTATTGCCGTGTTCTTTGCATATTTCAAGAGATCACAGATTTGCGTTCGGCCGGATTGCGAGCAAATTGCTCTCTGGCAACTAAGTTAAGAACGTGTTGGGCAACACTTGTTTGGTGTGATAAGGGATCGCGTTTAGGTGGAATAGTGTAAAGGGTTTTTATGCTTAAAGTCGTTTGTGCGTTTAAATTATGTCCTCGCATTAATCCCGCTTTATTAGTCTGGTGTTAAAGAGTCTGGGGTAGAAATGTATTGCAATTGAGTGTAGAGCTAAATAATACAATGTTTCTCGCCTTTTGGTATGAATCTTTGCCCAAAGATTTTTCACACTCGGAATAAGAATTGCACAACAAGTAGCGATTTCCGCTTGTTTTCGATATAAAAAGATAAAGAATTTTTGTAGGTAGTTATTTCTGAATGTAAAGGCAGCAGTGCCGTCCAATAACTCTCCTTTTAAAAGCTTCGAAACCTGCCTCAAACCCTGTAAGAAAAGTTTACCAAATGCACGGTGTCCAAACCAAGCCAGAGCCGGACAACTGCCAAGCAAATATTCTTCAAAAGGCCCGACTACCATCCCAGAGGTCTGTGCTTCGAGGCTACTCCGCGGCATGATCATTCGACTTTCGCCCTTTCGAACCTAAATTGCATTCCTTTTTCGTGCTTTTGATTTGCCCCTAGTCTGGTCAATGAGGTCTCGTTCCCCTTTTTTTGGACCCACGCAACCACTAAGGAGTGATTTTGTAACAAGGGTTTTATATTGATCGGGAGACGTAACATTTTTGGAGGTTAAACGACGGAGAGAAAACTTCTGCTGCCACACACGACTCTGATTTAGAACCATATTTGTAAAGAACTACGTAAAAACTACGCTCTTGTTAAACTGAAAGTTTTCCCATGCCTCTCTGGTGAATGGACATCGAAGCCTAGAATAAGACCCAAGTACTCAGATTGGGATAGTCTCAGTGATCGACCATTAATTGTTGTAGGTTCACTAAAATGGAAAACACTTGTGCTATTGGTGAAAAGCATCAGTTCTGTGTTATAGATCACCCACGACCCTTGGACCACTCGCTAACCATTTGAAGAGCCATCTCCATAATATCGCTAATTGTGGAGAGAAAATTTCCGAATACTAGGATCACCATTTCATTCGCATAGATGACTGCTTTTGTCCTGTCGTTCTCTGTTTTAGAATCTTATCCATAACCATAAACCATAGCAACGGTGAAAAAACTTCTTCCTAGGATGTCCACAGAACTTGTCGTTAGAGTTACCACTCTGCTGTTGCCTAAGCTGCTGTGGATAATTCTAGTTTTCAGCTTGCGGAGGATCCCCTGACTAAACCCTTTGCGGGTACCGAATTCCGCCAGGTCCATCTGGAAGTCCTTGGTGCTTCTGTTCTATGAAACGCTTTCTAAACTTTGTAATCTAGGGAGTATTTTTCTTGGATTGAATTGTCAACCGTTTTCGCCTGGCAACATGCATGCTAGGAGTAAGATATATGAACCTCTGTTGTAGAATTTCTGAGGTATACCTAGCTTGGATCTGGAATTTTTGTACCATTGCCTGAGAATTTATTCAATCACGCATTGACCATTTATAAATATGATTCTTTTAGGCATTTAGGCGTTATTCTGCCAAATTCAAATCTATCTAATTCTCGTCTTCCTCGATAGTTTCATCATAGTCGAAACATCTTAAAATCTTAAAATAACTGACCTGTGGGTGTCTTTTTTCCAAAGACCGGAATGCATACCATAAGGAGCCCATGTTGAGAGGTAATCATCAAGGAAGATTTCGCCGTTTTAAAGATTTAAAATACTCATATGCACTCATTCGCGACGGTCATCAGACGCTCAATAAATCTTTTGTTGGACTACGTGGCTAATATTTTCAGGGGTGATTCCTGGATGCACTTGGAGAAAAAAATTGTTCTAGAGGGGGGGGACTATCCCCACTATCCACTAAAAAACAATTAGTCTATTATATGTCTTCCGCCATTTTGTAATGACAGCCATATTAGATTTAAAATGACATCACACAGCTTACTGTACTATACTCGTCATACACTTTCATTTAATACTCATACCGAGGGCGTTGTAAAGGAAAAGAAAAACCGCCATTTTGTGTTGGCCGAAATTTTGAATTTGGAATAATGCCACACAATTCATAGTATTCGAATTGTCACACCCCTTCATTTGATACCCATACCGAGTGGGTTGTACAGAAAAGGGTAATCTGACATTTTGTATTTTGAATTTACAATGACACCACATAGCTAATAGTATTTTACTTGTTATATCCTTGCATTTGGTACCCATATCGAGTGAGTTGTAAAGAAAAACGTTAATCAGCCATTTTGTGTTGGCCGCCATTTTGAATGACGCCACATAGCTAATTGTATTGCACTTGTCATCCCCTTTCATTTGATACCCATGTTGGAGAACCCAATTGCAAAATTCACCCGCCATCTTGGCACCGCCATCTTGATTTTCTTACAAAATCGTAGAGTGTGGAGTGTAGAGTCTCCGGAATCGTCTTAAAGGCCAATAATTTTTCAAAAGACTTTCTTATGAGTTAAAAGGCCAAATTGCGATTTCTAAGCACTCCACTTTTTCACTTTGAATTATCGTAACGGATCCACTTTTCACAATACCATACAAAATACCCTTCCTTCTTTGCCGTCAGAACAGCTGTCGACGACGTTCGACGCCTTTCGGCTACAACTTGTATGGCACACAATTACCTTGATTTGGTTTTAAAACGAAGGGAATGAATGAAATGAATTAATCTGCAAGTTCTTATTGCATTTGACATGAATCTTGAACTAGTGATCCGTCCAATTCTGCGTCTTCAACATTTTTTACCAGTCCGAGACGTTCTTAATCTTCCACATCTAAATTACCACTTTTGTAGCGTTGAAACGACACGACTTTTCACTTTCTACAATCATTCGATGCCTCTCACCCGCAGTTTTCTTTTTAATTGGAGGAAAAAACCAAAATTATGGGAAGAATAACTCTTATTGGGCTCAAAGTTTGACATTTACACGCACAAATAAATATATGACCCCGATAAAAATTCACGAATGCAATTATAAGAAGTTGTTGACAGATGCTTACTTAGAATATAGAACTACAGGAAAGGCCCTCGCGTAAAAAATCCGTGTATGGGAGCGTAGTGAAATCGCTATCAGTCAACTGTCAAATTGGTATAATTTCTTGTTAGTTAACTGTCAAATTTTCCCGCTTCTTAAAAACGAGTTTTTCTATAAAATTTATTTACAGTTTTTCGCAAAACTAATTAAAAAGAAGAAAGAAAGTTTAAAGAATTTGTTTTTAGTGTAATTGAAGTTGTTACGAGTGAATTTTCAGTGAAAAAAAGAGCAATGAAGTGTGCAGTTTGAATTTCAGTACGCTAAAATCCTCCGAGGGCCCTTCCTGCAGTTTTATATTCTAAGGATGCTTAATTTTATAATTTGACGTTTCTCATCTGACATTTTTTCCTAGTATTTCATTGCTAGCGCCATCTATTGAAAAATAGCGTTTTTTTCATTTGAACTTGTTGAATATATTAGCTGCTTTCGATTTGTCACATTTATCAGATATTCATCACATATTCCTCACATGTCAAATCTCGTACTCACTTTTGCCTCACTTGTGTTCTGTCAAATTGTAACTGATTGCAAAAAGCAAATCGAACAGTCACTTATGTTATAAATATTAAAAATTTTATAAATTAACGTTCCTTACACCAAGATCAAAGAAATTGTCTCTTCATAATACTTCCGCTGCTGAATATGAAATTATTACAAAACCACAACAAATCCCCACAATAAATACTTCAGTGCATAGCTTAAAAATCACTTACTCAACTGATGTGATGAAAAAATATTTTTATCACATCACTTGGTTTTGTATCAGTTAGAAGCTGTCGCCATCTGTTGTAAAATAGGAACTGAACCGCCAAATCGAACAGCCATTTTCAGTGAAACTGAGGAAAATGTGAGGCATATCAGATAAATGCGGCAAATCGAAAGCAGCTATATTGTGAATCGTATCGTTCCAACAAATTTAGCAAAAAATTAACTTCGGTATTGAGTAAAAATCTCTTATTGGTTTAAAGCTGATCAAGATCCAAATCAACAAATCGATAGCACATTAAATGCTCTAAATTCTTGGATCAATTGAATCTTATAATGAAGTAAAACCAAATGCTAAGTGCAAAATACTCTCTGATCTTTCACTTCTTCATCTTACTGATATTGTTGCTCGATCATGTATAGAACATATGGTTTCAATACAGTTCGACAAACACTTTGGTCTGGCTCGATCGATGATAAAAAAAACCCACGAAACGCCCGATAGGTTTTAGTAATCGAATTTCTCTAAAAAATTTGAATAATCTGTAAGCGTTGTTCCAAATTGCACCATTCCATGAAGAAGTGAAATGGCCAAGATCTTAATGAACACACATGTCAAGGTGTGTTATATCTAAAAGACTGTAAAGTATCGGTTACTATGCCTCAAACGCTACATTTTCTCTTATTCTTATTGAAAAACAATATTTTGATAGTATCTGGTGGACCTATGGTGGAAGTATATCCAGAACTGCAAAATACTGCAAAAATAATGTGTCTTTATCTGGTTACAACTCGAAAATCGTTGAAAATGCGTCATTTTATTCAGATAATAACGATTTTTTTGTTTCGGTTACTTTCAAATGTCTTGAATGAAACACATTTATTGAAACTATTAATCTACCGTGTTCTACATCATATTATTCACACCTTGCCCTCCCTCCACTGGACTGCTTTGCACGATATGTATCAAAACTACCAAAAAAAAAAACAAGCAAAACAACAACAAAGACCTTCGCTGCAACAAAACTGTTGCACTTAGCAAAATATTTTCATCCCATTTAGAAGCATAGAATCGCATTCGTAATACAGTAAATTCCCATAAAGCAGTGATTTCCCTTGAACAGCAGTCACCTTTAAAAAGTTCAATCAACGCACATTTTCCTTGGACGCATATTAGATATCGACAGATCAACAGCGGCTCGCAGTCGCGGCGATCGCTAAATTGAGTGAAAATGAAATGAAAAACTCATAAAAGGCGAAGCAACTAATCAGCGTCACCATCACAACAAATAGAGTCGCGCTACAAAAACAACCAGAAAAGCGCGCGCGCCTCGGTGAAAAACAAAAACAAACGCGCAAAAAATAAAAAGAAAAAAAAAAGAAAAATTTTTTTTTAATAGTAAACTGCAGTAAATAAAGCCCGAGTCATGTGTGGCCTAGACCTAGAAAGGGAAACTTTTTTCTAAGACGGCCGACCGAGCGATGGAGCGACTTTAATAGATGCAGCTCGCGAGATCGCGGCTAGAGCTGGTGAACGGACGCATAAAGTGCACGCTAGACGACGACGCAGCTTTGGCGGGAAAGACGGGCGCGCGATTTTTCGTGTAGCTGCGCTGTGCCGCCGCCATAAAGTGACGATATGATGAGAGGATCGACGATGAGATCGCATCACATGCGTTGAGCGTGATGATTATTATTATTATTATTGCAATGGAACGCGCAACGGTTTTGTTGTTGTTGTTGCAATGGAGTGCGCGCCTAAGCGTTTCTAATTTTCCCCGTATGCGCATGCCCAGCCCCAGTGATGACTTAATCCCTTCTTCAAGGTCTGACTCCAGACCGTGGCAAATACTTCCTGTACTCGGGTTGCTAAACGCCGCGCCGCGGTGGATTCTTCCACTGAAGCGTTACTAACACGAGCTTTTAGCTAATGGCGGTACCCACGAGCCAGACTGCCAGACGGCAATGTAACCATTTTCCATTCATTTTTCCGTTGTCTTTTTTTATCGCCGCGGAGAGTGCTCGTCGCAGCCAGTCACTCCGCAAATTACCACCTTCACTTATATGCAAATCGTTGACATATTTTCCTGCAGCAGTTACCTTAACACACGTTCCTAGAGTCTTGTTGGCACAGAAATCGCAAGAAGGCTGTGTGCTCTGATCGCGTTAGAATGCTGCCGATGACGACAACGGGTTCTTGACGGTGAAATAGAACGCGCTGGCTGCGCACAGAGTCCGAACGCACCACAACAAAAGTGGAAGAAAAAAAAATGGCGTCAAGAAAATCTGGAAAAGCAGATCCGGCCGCGCCGTGCTGAATTACTTTAACGAGCCGTGTGGCTAAAAATCGCGTGCGCAAGGTGGATCTGGCCATGGATCAGATCTGACTAGAGGCCCACGGCGGAGCGGCGCGGCGTGTCTTAATTGGTTTTCACTCACATTTCTTACGGGTGCACTTGCAGCCCACTAATTTTCCTTCATTTTCATTAATTGCTTATGCTTCAATCGCTGCACGGTCATGTTGATTGCACCTTCGCTCGCCGCGATCCTCTTCTCTCCTATACCTGTGGATCCGTGCATACAGGTGACCACTTCCCGCCTAGCCGCGACCCACCCCTCCGCACCCAGCCAAACCGCTGCAAGCCCTGCCTGTTGTGCCCCTGCCGCGCGGCGGTGATGATTTCTCTCTGGAATTAATGAAAATGCAAAAATGCAGCACTTCCACCCATCTGCAACGGAGATTGACGCTTTCTGTCAAGGAAAGTGAATCCGTGTGGAGAATTGATAGGTGGAAAATGTGAAAATTAATTGTGATTTCCCGCCTTTATGCGGTTTTGTTGTTGTTGCTGCTGCTGCTGCCGCGGCTGCTGTTCGTTTTTCATTTTATTAATTTCTCAACTGAAAGTAAAAATTAGGTTAGAAATTCCTTCGAGCTGCTGCACAAAAGGAATTATTCGGGGGAGGATGGCGTGATTCAATGCTTTAATGAAATCTTAGAAAATCTGCTCGAAATGCTTCATTTACTTATGAAAATTTAACGGTGTTATTTTTACTGTTTTTTTTTCTGTTTTCACAAGGACCAAAAAATTTCTTCAATACACCTGAATTCGCCCTCAATTTGCCGCGAATTTGCATACAATAACCGTTATTGCATTTCGCAACAAAAATTCAAATTAATTCCATTCCTCGAAGGTAAGCCGCTCGCTCCTTAAGAAGGACAGTCATAGCAGCGTTGTATGGTGGTGGTTTTATCCTCAGAAGTAAAGGAGGGGGGGTGTCCTGCGGCAAGAGTAATTAAAGTCAGTCCAACAGGTCAAAGTAAGAAGACTTTTTGCCGCTCTCGAGTGTCATTTCTGTCAAAAGTATAAGTGCGACGGGCAAATGAAATATTAAACACAGTTTATAATTCCACTAATTAATGACCGCGTTTCTGCGAATTTGAATCTATTTTATGCTTTTTTACAAGAATTTCATAACAAAGTTTTCGCTTGAAACTTTTTGAATAAAATTCCAGGAATTCCCCGTTCCAATTCAAGTTTTAATTCTTGGATTTTGTTGCTGGCTGGAATAGGACCGTCTTATACTTTTCTCTCAAACGTAATTGTTTCCACAAAAGATATGCTTAAGTGAATTGATGCCGTATCTTAATGGGATGGCGTCGAATTAAACCCCGCACCATATCTACCGGTGTTCCCCAGGGGTCAAATCTATCATCCTCTCTTTCTTAATCTGCTATCACTCCCACACAGCTTCTCCGGTGATGGTACGCTGCTTTACTCCTACGCCTTCGATAATATCGTGAGCTCATGTCCAACTCTATTAACAAGGACGTCGAACTTATTCTTGGCTGGGGACCCAAAAACCTCCAAAACCAAGTAGCTACTGTGTCATCTCTGATTAATACCTGCACCGGCATTCCTTCTGGGTGAGTGGACGGTGTGAATCTAAGGCTGAATTATCACTTCACATCCTAGGCATCATCCGATCATCTACTAACCTTCTAATCAAGCCATTGCCGGCGGATAATGTGGGTATGGTGGGTAGCAGTACCCACACGGAAAATTCCGGCTGGGTAAAATACCCACCCGAAATTTGAGAGTAGCCGAGCATCTATTAAAACCTGCTGGTTATTTGGGACTCGAGCCTACTAACAACTGGTGCTTCTTTGAATTTCTCTCTTTCCTTCGGTTTCTTCCAACCTCAACCTTCTGCTTCTACTTTCCTCTATCCATCCTCGTTCCTCATCATGTGTCTGTCCTAGGATATTTGTCGGATGTCAGTGGCCCCTCGGCGAATTTCTCTCGTTCCGCCATATATTCGTCGAATCTCACACAATAAACGAAGATGAGCTCGGCGTTATCCTATATTCCTTCCTGGACGTGCCGGGCAAAGCGGTGAGTCGTCGCGCTCGAAACGATGGTGGTATTTTCTATATCCTCCATGTCCACTCAAAATCTGCGTGAGGTCGCAACTCATTTCCCCACGCTTCCTCGTAACTCATCTCTCCACGTTTTGGAGAGAGGAGGAGAGATTAGTCGGTGGGTTCACCGGCCCTTAACCGACTCGTCCGGCTTCTTGCTATTCCGTTACGGACTCGCAGTGCGTCATCTGATCCCTATTCAATAGGGATCACCCCGAAATCACGCACGCCCCACAGTTGGACATGATCCTTTATGCACAGCACGCCGTAGGGCAGTTAGTCTGTATGCGACTCTCCATTTTCCGCTGTTAGCCGTCCTGTTCAACGCTGCAGCCCACACTGGCACTGCGTATAGCGGGACTGAGCTAACCATTCTCGCCATTAGGAGGTCACGACTCGATCTACGGCCCCCACAAAATTGTGCTGTAGTGCTGCACAAATAGCGGAAGCTTTATCCGCCATGTCCTACAAGTCTGCTTTAAAATTAAGCCTCCGGACGATCATCACTCCCAGGTACCTTAGGATGGGCTGTGAGTGAATGATCTGTTTCCATACGTTGATCCTTACGGACACTGGTTTGGAAACCAGTTTTGTGCTCAGTAAGCGTCAGACCAGCGCCTTCCATGTTAGGATCTCCCAGATCACTTCGTTCGCTCACAATTCGTTCTAGGACCACTACTCCGAGGGCAACTGCTCCTTTTTGGGATCATCATTATACATTGTGAACCACAAGAGTGGTCGAGGACGGATTCTTGTGGAGCTCCGCATGTTGCTCTGTACACGGTCAGCCCATCTTCCAATTCCCAATGAGAGGGTGTGTTTATCCGTGATCTGATCTCCAATCTGGAAATTATTTTTTCGTAATGTTAAATAAATGTATTCATAAACCATTAAGTTTGAAAAGTCTAGCTTTATTCCTTCTACCCAAAAAAAAGACCGCAATATCATCCTATTTTCCTCTATTGTAAAGGTATCGCCCGCCTTAACGCATTCGTATTATAAATCAAGAAATACACTTTTTAAATGTTCACACAAAGCTTATTTGTTAACACAATTCTGTGCTACTAACACAATTCTTAAAGTTCACTAATTATCGTTTGCAATTAAATAAATCTCACTAATAACTCCTATTTATCGCCTTTTAATTCACTATTTAATCACCACTTTTCGCTTTAGGGCACTTTTATCACTTAGAACACTGTTATCGCTTTTCTAATCAAAACTGACTCTAAATGCCGTTGCCACTGCATTTATATTCCAAGCTCCTCCCTTAATCAAGTTCTGCATTTTTCCACTACAGCCTGGAGGCCCTCTATTACTGGAACGTTCTTTTTCTAGAAGCTTAACGGGCAGCTTAACGTATTCAATTAGCGTTCGTTCAAATTCTAACTAATAGATGGCGCGATGTTAACTTACTGCATAAATCGTTAAAAATCGTTAATTCTAAGTAAATCGTTAACATTTCTTCAAACTTCTAACAGATGGCGCATAAATCATCACAATACTTTAACCGAGAGTCAGGGATTACCTTTACCCACAACCGTGGAATGTTTAAAATGCTTAAACATCAAATACTGTAAGACATAAGAATTTTTAGGCTTGGCAATTCTTTTAACAGCTTACATACAAAAGTCTTGTCCCCGATAATTATGAAGAACACTATCTAGCACAAAGGGAAATTTTAAATTTCCCTTTTCTCACATACGTTTTTTAACTTGACAGTTGACAAATAAAGTAATATGTTCTGTTTACTGAATGAAAAACCAGAAAAATTAATGGAGAGATAAATAAGACCGATCTTTATGCAATATTAGAAGAAACTACGGCCCAAAGCCGTAATTTATGTAAATAAAAATGAAAATTTCCCTTGCCGTTTTTTTTATGTTCCAGGACAGAACAGAATATAACAGATTAAAAAAACACGGCAAGTTTCGAAAATCATGGCATTTTGTATCTCAACTTTGGCTCACGTTTTCGTATAGGCATATCTCGCTCCGACCTATTCAACTCACTCATATATTAAAGCTTTTCATCTCATCTCAAACCGCAACGGCATTGTTGTTGTAATTTAACAAAAAGCTCTTAGATTACTCATTAAAAATATCTCGGGTTTCGAGATTTTACACATGGCGAATGCAGTATAAGGTTATCAAATTACCCCCAATCTTGCGTGTTATGAGGAGTGACCTAGGTTGGTGTTCATGCTAAAACTTACAATTTAGAGTTACCTTCGTTGACGTATGCCGGCAGAGTATTCTAGGCATAACACTAACCGAAGATTTGTTTTGTAATAATCACATAAATTCCAAATTGCTGAACAAACATCCCAGCGGTTGAGATTTCTTAGAAGGCACATATCCCTCCTTCAGCCGTCTTCCTCCTACATTACTCGCCAAGGACTGCCTTAGCATGACTGGACAAGGTGCGAAACTGCGTTCTTAAACTTATTGGTGATGGCGCCATTACGCTAACTATAATGGTCTTAACATGTCTTAAGATACCTTAAGATTTTTGACGTTGATATGAAATGTCATGTTGCGCCTATAATCTTTCGTAAAGTCTTAAACGTACGATAACGAGGGTACGAAACTTAAACAATCATAAGAAAAGTGTCATTTTCTTTAGTGCTTATATTTATTGAAAATGTTTTATTAAAAATGGATGATTTGGAATTATTAAATAATTTAGCGTCATTTGTAAAATTAGTAAAATTGGTAAAATTAGAAGATGAAATTTACTTGCCAAATTTGACAACCTGGTTTTAATTGAACTTTAGATCCATTAAGATTTTACAGGTTCTTAAACCAAACTAAACGAAACATCGTAAGGCGCCTTAAGGCCATTATATGTAGTTGAGGCTATTTGCATTTTGCATTACAACTCCGTCAAATCAGATCCAGATCCCATAAGACAGCGTTTAATTATGTTTAACGAAAACTTAACGAAAACTAATACCTGTGATGTACGTTTATTATGCTCAATAATCCATTTTCACTCGAAACACGGGAATTAAGGTACGCTCTTTAAGGTCTATTATTTATCCAATTTCCATTAGAGTTCAAGTCGAGTTCAAGTCGAGTTAAACTCCAGTGGAAAAATGCAGAGTTAAGAGTTTCATTACATATTTAATACAATTACATACAATGCAACAACAATTTAAACTCAACGACAACTCAACATGACTCCAATGGAAACTCGATAATAGTTCCGGCTACTAAAACGAAACGCAATGTAACGTAACGCAGCGTATGATATGAACATGAGTGTTTATACGGCACCGAACTAAATGGATGTAACAAACTTAATGAATTTTCGTCTCTTATGTAAGTATCCGTAAGCAGTATCACTTAAAGTAAAGTCTGAACCTAAATTTCCGTACCGTACCGTAAGAAAACTGCACGAATTTGAGCTTATTTACGTCATTTTGACTCAAGGCCCTAAATGAGAAGGTAAAGTGACAAGTGATAAATGTCAAATGGATTCCGTAAATGCAGATTTAAGCGATTTAATTGATATATTTAAGTTGTGGAAGAAATATAAACAGCTTAGAAGTGGTCAGCAAAATAAAAGGAAAAAATTTAACCGAAAACCTGCTTAGGGACTCTTGCCGCTTACGGATGTTTGCGTTTGTGCCCTTCTTACGGTAGCGTACGTAACATGCGTGAATTTCATTATATCAATTTAGGTCAGTGCCATATGAACACTCACGTTCGTACTTCAACTTGCGTACAGTTACGTTACGGTACGTCATATTAGGTTCAGGATTAAGTAAATAAGCTCAAATTCCTTCAGTTTCTTAAGTTACATTACATAACGTTACGGGTCATCTTGGTTAGGACTTTTGGAAGGATTTCAACTACTTCAAACAATACTTCTTTTACATGATCCGACCCTTCTGTAGGTGTATGACAGTTTATGACGGTTATGGTACGTGCGAAACAAAACTGTCATTAATGAAAATTTTGAAGTTATATTTTTCCTCATCCGCCGCAAAACTAGAATATACATTAAGTTCTAAACCAAACGACCTAAACGGCCTAAATAAAAATAAATCTCTTTAATAACACCATATTTCTCAGCTGTCATTTTACAGAAATAAAAAGAAAGTTTCGCCAACCGATCTTAGACGAAATCACTTAGGACAATATTTACTCAATTATTTACAATAAAAGAAATCTAATAGAAACCGTTCTTCCAGATCCCCCCACAATCATTTCATTTAGTCATAAAACTTCTGTCCCTTAAATATGTTAGAATTAATATTTTTTATTTTCAGGTAAGTTTCTATACTGGTTTTATTTGAAATCTTCTGCTTTCTTTCAAGGTAAGTAATTTTTTTCTTCTTTTTCAAATTCGATTTACGAGACGAGACTTACAGCAACATTCCCGTTAAAAGTTGCAATTTTCTAAAAGAAAAAAAATTAAAAAAAAATAATGGCACCTATTTTTCCCGAAGAATTTTCACTTTAATTCAATACGTGAACGTGAATGCCACTCTAAAAAGTGGAAGTTGTGGAGCACAAGGCTGCACCGGCGTCGTCGTTGTCGTCGTCATAGCTTTCGAGTAATTTTCCCTGCGGTGGAAAACTGAATCAATTAAAAAGGAGAAAAAATTTCTTGTTGTATTTTTTTTTATCATAATTACGAAAGAAAATGAAAATTGAGATCAGACTCATCGCAAGCGCGACGACATGCCGCAACTGAAACTGCAACTGCAATTGCTGCACCACCCAAAAGGGGGGAAACAGGTTACAAGGAAAGTGGAAGCAAAAATGCTGCACGCGACTCCATCTAGGCTTGATACGCTGTTGCATGGGTGCAGATTGGCGAATTGATGCGCTTTCATTTTTCATGCGGCAGTGCTGCCATCTTCTCGGGCTCGTTTCGCGCCGCACTGATTTGTGATTGAGTGTTAGAATTGCCGACGATGCGACTCGCATCGGATCCTGCACACCGCTTCTGAAGAAAGTAAGAGCGTCCGTCGTCGTCTTTTTCCGACTTGGGCGGCGCGTTTTCTTGTCGTTATCTCGTTTCTACCTAACCTTAATTCGACGATGCTGAGCATAAGGAAAAGTGGTTTTCCACACCAGTTGGGGCAGGTGGAGTAGTGATCGACGCGGCAAAAGCGCCTCGCCTTTATTACGGGAGAGATGCAGGTGAACAGCGCGTTATTAAGGGAAATAAGCACCACTACTTACTTCAAAATTTTTCCACTGGTGAAAAGTGAAACCCGCGAATGGTTCTGAATCTGTTCGATATGCCACAATACAGAAAACGCGCTGCAACGGGGACTGACTTCATTCGCGATGCACTTGCGGCTGTTCCATGCGGGTTCTGCCAACTCGAGGATGCGAGATACATGCACGTGAAAAAAACTGCTTTGCATGTCTCTCGCGGTTTTTTTTTCAATAAAAGTTTTTCATTTCGTTTTCCACATTTCTTCTTCTTTATTGCTGGCTTTATCACATGCGAGTGTGCAAAACGCACAGGCGATGTTGTGTTCATTCATCGCAGATTCACCGAAGAGAAAAAAAATTGGAAATTTCCTTTTGCAGCGGCGGCGGCGGCTGGCTGCCTTGCCGCCATTCGCCGTGAAAATCTGGGTCACCCATGCACGAGAGATCTGGGAAATTTCTGTTTTCTTCTGTTTTTGTTCAACTACACCTGCTTGTAATTTCCATCATGCTTTGTGTGCTCACCTTCAAATTGCGGGAGTTCATTTGACCATCACGCCAGGATTAATATTTAAATTTAGAAATACTTCGATAAAAATTTGGTCCGTGCTGGTACGCTGCCGGGGGGGGATGATTATTAAGGGCTACAGTTGTAAAATGTGGAGGTCTATTGGGAAGGTTTATTTTCGCACGGACAACCCGCTTTGTTGTTTATTAGCCTTCAATGCATACAAAATAAAGAAAATGCCAAAGTTCATTCATTTTTCCTTCAGGAAAACTACATGCAAGCGAAAATACCAATTCTGAAAAAATTTAAAATCTTGCATTTCTGCCAGCTTCTGTAGCCTAGTAGCTAAGGCGTACTACGTACGCGGCCTCGGTAGTCTAGGGAGTAAGGCGACTGGCTACCATCCGAGAGGTCCCGGGTTCGAATCCCGGCAGCACCATGGTCCTTCGCCTTTCCCACCTTATTTCTTCATCCCTCCTTGCATTCCTCATACCTTCTGTCATAGCCTTCCGCTAGCGTTGCCCCGCTCCACCAGCGCATGTCGTCGGTTGGTTGATGGGATTCAATTCGTTTTAGGAGGCATAACACTCCAGCGAGTTGTTTCTCGTTGCAGAAGCCAAGTCGCGATAGAAATGGTTGGGAGTAGGTGGTTGTGGCAGTTCCTTCTTCCTTCACTTCTCTCTTTCCCTTCCCTATCTATCGACAAGAGCTTGCAGTTCGACATTGCACTCTATACGAAATAAATAAATTATCGACAGTACAAAGGGCTTTCCCTGAGCTCTAGTCTTCCACATAAAAAAAAAACTACCATCGCAGATTTTGGAAAGTAGTATAGGGCTGTCTCCATTGGAACCACCGGAGATCGGGAATTAGAGGTTTGGCCACTGTGGTTTGCGAAACTTATCAGTACGCCCAACCCGTACTCTGGAGATATATTTTAAGTCTTCCAGAAAGTAAGGCCTCGTTCCCACTAAGCCGGACCGTCTGTTTTCTCGGTCCGTCTAACGAGACGGATATCCCAGTGGCAGTACAATTTATACGAAACTGTTCACATTTAGACGGATCCGGGAAAAATAACGGATCAAGGTTTTTAAACGGACGTTTTGTCACTGCGAAGAGCTCTCTAAACATTCGGACCGGATATAGTGTGAATGAATCCACCGACGAGATGGTACCGATGTGCCCCCTCCAGCCCCGTGGATCACCCCCACATATAATTTCGGCGTCTGCGCTCGTGCAAAATGGATGTCGATTCAGGTAAGTTAATTTCGCTCGTTGAAAATAGAGCTGTCTTGTGGGACAAAACGTCTTAGGGCCCGTTCCTACTAGCACGGATCGTCTGTTAACTCGGTCCGTCTAAAGAGACGGATATGCCAGTGGCAGTACAATTTATATGAAACTGTTCACATTTAGACGGATCAGGAAAAAGGAACGGATCAGGGTTTTTAAACGGACGTTTTGTCACTGCGAAGAGCCATCTAAACACTCGGACCGAATATAGTCTGAATGACTCCGCCGACGAAATGGCACCGATATGCTCCCTTCCAACCCCGCGGATCACCCCACACAACAGACGTTTAAACAAACGGTCCGTCGTAGTGTGAACACGCACGTCCGGGCGCCGTCTTCCGTTTAAACAGACGGTCCGTGGTAGTGAGAACGAGGTCTTAGTGTGAACACTCATGTCCGGGCGCCGTCTTCCGTTTAAACAGACTTTCCGTCTTAGTGGGAACGAGGCCTAACTGCCTAGTGTCGGCTGCCTTGCTTTCGCTAGAGCCCGGCGTATACGCGCGAAGTGAACGAGGGTCTCTCTCTCTTGCATTCCGCCGCAGCTGACAGACTTTGTATGCGATATATAGCTTTGTACCGTGGTCCCTATATACCTCTGACTTGTGATGATCGCCATAATTCTGGCAATATCTCTTCGGATTGTGTTTAGGAGGCCCAATCTTTGAGAGAGGCTGCCTGTTTCGCCTTTCATGTCAGCTTTCTCGTTCACATCTAAGATCGAGGTTCATTGTCCGACAGGCCGTCAGGACCTCACCTTGAAAGTTACTATCGTGCGCCGAAACAATGCACTGTTGATGGTATCTAGGTAGATCCCTTCCTCGAGGTCCTCTGTTGCTTTGGAGCGGTCGGTGAATATTTCTAGATCCAACTTCTTCAGGACGTCTCTGTTTCTTCATTCTCGTCTTGATGGTATTTCGATGGAGGAGTCCTTCCTGAAGGTCAATCTATGGTGAAGCTGGTCTATAGTTGTAGCAACCACACTCGAGTAGCAAGTTCAAGATATTGCTATGATCGTAGGGTTATGAGATCTCTGCACTAGTTTCACCCAATTCAAGGACACTGCACGAGGTCAGGTGTTTAGTAAAGGTCGGGAAGGAGCAGGCACAAAATCATATCTAAGGTGTTCGTTGGGCATATTCTCATATTCTCTGTTGCCCTATTTTTACCGTCCTCTAGACCCTTCCTACCTTTTTGACATTACAACTTCTGCTCAGCGCTGGCCATCATACCAGTGAGCCGTACGTGAGGATTGGACGTACCACGGTTGTGTAGTTCCACAGAGCAATCTTTGACTTAAGACCCATTTCTTGCCGAAGGTGTTCGTACAGACGTAGAAAGCTATGCAGGCTTTCTTTCCCTTCCTTGATATGCGATTTCCAGTTGAGTTTTGTATAGGATTAGCTTAGATTTGCCTCAGTTGGGTGGATGGCCGTAGTCTGCAACACTATTCAGGTTTCCTTTCACTATTGTACTGATCACGTTTGGAAATATTCCTGACCTCATTATCATTAGGTCGTCTGCGTACGATATTACCTTAGCTCCATTTCTGTCTAGCTTTTTTAGCATGCTGTTCATCCTTAGTAACCACAATAAGGTGGAGACCACTGGTTCTTCTATATATTTGTCGGTGTACCACTGGATCAACTCTCCGTGGTCCTATTGTTTTGTTGGTTTATCTGTATACCATTGGATAAACTCTCCAATGGTTCTGTCAAGTCGTCATCATCAGGCAAGCCCCGGCCTTTTATATCTGTGCCTTGATCTGCGTTGCTATTCTGTTTGGTATCGTTTTCACAGCGGTGCCGTGCTGTTTCGTTACATACGTTTATCTACCCTTAGTTCAATTGCCTTAGTTATTACGAGAAACTATTTGATGCGGACCTGCCTTTTCTCCTCCAGCAGCACTTCTCCTCGTCAGCACCGGACAGTGACACCCAATCTACATCGCCGTGTCATATTCATCTAAGCACAGTCGACAAGCGTCTTCTTCACGAATATAGCTCTGAAACGCAAAAAACCGAAGTCGACCTTGCCACCGCTGCCACCATTTGAACTCGCTAGTAGTTCCTGAACATTATTCTGTAGAATTCTTGGGTATTCTTTACACACTAGGAATTTCACCTTGCGTCCTCTACCTCTAAATTACCGCTCCCATAATTCTGTGAGAGGTCTGTACAAACCCAGCATAACCTTCTTCTGATGTACACCTGCTTTTGGCGTAGATGGCGGAGTTTCTCTCTTGTAAACCTAGGATCTTTGTCTTTCTACGTTTTGGTAACTATGTGTTTTTCATCTCCAATCACGAACCGGTCTAAAAACGGTTCCATTTTGTGAAGAGCAAAATTCGAAGAACATATGGAAATTCTTTCCAATAAGTATTTTTTTGGCTTTAAAAGGCACCCAAACGGAGAGTTTTAACACAAAACCAAGCATTCAAATGTTATTCAAACCAGTTGGAGTATAAATTCCAAGCTTGAAGATTACATCTATGAAAGTTAATGTGGGATTTGTCTTGATCATACTACAGAGCAGTTCATCATTGGCATCTGGTGGACTTCCCGGTCTCGGTTAATCTTTCAAATAAAAGGAACCCGCTGAATGAAATTTTGTAATCCATCTTTGGCATATTCGAGTTGTTACTGCGATCTTTCCATACATTTCACACAAGTTTTTGCTGCCTTTACCGCGTTATTTTGTTTTGGAACTCATATTATCTCTTTTTTTAATCGGTTCTATTCGGTTCTGGAACATTAAAAAAACGGCAACCCAAATTTTCTTATAGAGCTAAAGTCACTTGTCATTTCATTGCCTTAGCATAAAGTAAAACACATTAAAACAATTAATTTCTTCTAATTTTGCAAATATTTCCATAAGTTACGGCTTCAAACTTCACAAAACAATTTATTTATTTTATTTGTCAGCTGTCAAGTTTAAAACACACATGTTGCGAAAAGGGAAATTTAAAATTTCCCTTTGTACTGGATACTGTTCTCGATAATTATCGAGGACAAGAGTTTGTATGGAAGTTGCTCCAAAACAGAACAGATTTAAAAACGCATCTACACTGTACAATTTCTTAAGTGGACTGTTTCTTCACATACTTATGTATATGTTAACGATTCTAGAAGTTTAAGGAAAGTGAATAATTGAAAAAAAATGCCCACAAATCATTTACCAGATGCGAAACTACCTGGTCAAACCGACCAGAATCCTCACTAAGGACCGAAAACGCATAGAAATACAATGACAGAACTTTCGCGAACACCTAATAATTTTTTTATGCTTCCCAAGACGCAAACCCTCAAAATATCAAATTGGAACGTTGAAATGAATTTGACGTTTGGATTGTAATTTGACACAGAGCCTTTTTAAGGAAACATGAAAATATACACAAAAATATGCAAATTTCGAAAATATACCCAAGATTAATGTAGCAAATTAGCGCAATCAAAAATAAAAATTACTCCAGAACTTTTTTAATCAAAATAGGTTCCAAATTCGGCCAGTAATCAATTGTGGTGTGGATTTAACGAATGACACGTACTAAACGAAATAAATTAGTGGGATTTAAAATGCTTTTTGCGAACTTTTATGAATTCTAATTATTAATAGGAAAATTTCCTCAATGTTGATCGATATTTTAGTAAACTTAAACAATCTGTAAAATAGGGGTCTGTGAAGGTCTCTAACGATAGGGAAATTATTCGTTTTTTGTCTGAAAAACTGCATCCAACATTAAAAAAATGTGAAACCGTTAAAAATGTGAATCCATTTACGTTCCATCGACCAGAAAATTTCAAATACCGCAATTGGTGACTTCCTCACTATTAATAGTGACCTCAATAATTTGTCGCGACAAGGTGAAGGCATGTTATCTTATCACATCGTCGTTTAGTGTTTATTCTCCATGCCCTACAAAGGTTTCGTCGAGATGTTTACCTGGGCCCATTGTCTGACTGCGGAATGATAAACATGCGATTGCCACACAATCGTTTACAGCCCACCGCTGATACAAAAGCGCAAAAATAAACGCAAACTGAAAAATAAAATGAAATAAAACGAAAAAAAAAACAATTCAACATGAAAAGCGAAGAAAAAACGAAATTCAATAACTTCCGTTCCCAAATGTTTATGGACACCTCGTGAGTAGTTGTTGCAGGTAAAATTACAGGTAACCAGCAATCTCGGGCACGATTTAGAGACTCCGGGCATTCACTATATAAGCTCCAGTCTGTGGGCCGGACGCGGGACGCGCCGCCGCCTGGGATCGAGAAGGGTCGCTCGCCATTATCTAATATCGAAGTAACCGAGTGAAGATGCTTGCACTTCGGCTTGTCTACATACAACCTACGACCCCCTCCGCGCGACTCGTGCGCACTTCTTAACCTTGAATTTTCATAACGCAACTCTATCGCCTACTTTGGGTTATTGTTGTTGCTGTTCTTGTTGTTGGCTTGGAGAGGAGATGTTGCCATTTACCAGCCAACATTCCCGGCTGTTAATAATGTTGTTGTTGCCTCATGGCAGTTCTCTGTTTACTTGCGGCTTACATTCATAAATCCGCGGCCAACAGATTTTTTTTTTATTAAATGAACTTGAAGCTAGCGGCGCTTCGTCTTCTTCTTGATCACGGTCGAGGGGCTGGGCGGGAGGGGGACGGGCGAAATTGTTGTTAAAAATTACGTTGTTGTTTTTATTTTTATTTTTATTATTACAACCCAGTTTCTGCTGCCATCTGCATTTCTGTTTCAATTTCGCTGTTCATTGACATTGGGCATTGCCATATCACACATTGTGTGACCCACAGATTGTCACGTTTGCGTCCAAATTTCCATGAAAATAAAAGATTAGAAAAAAAAGCGTAAACTTCACAGCAAGGTCGTCCATGTGTCATTTTCTTGGAATTCCAATTAAAGATTTTCCTAGAACATTTTTATTTATTTATAAAAAAAATTTTCTTCGCCCTCATAACGAAATTTTTACGTTTTATTTTGTAATATGAAATTATTTATTTTTTTTGTTGTGTTTCACATTGTGCAAAAACATGATTCTATGTGGATTTCATGGTCACCTACGTGAAACGACGTCTTTTTACAGTTTCCTTTCCGCCGCCGGGGCAATGATTCTTCGAATGATGAAACAATTTCCTTTTTATGCAGTTTTTGTTGTTGCGGAAACATCGAGGCATTTTTTTTTAATTCTTCGTCGTCTTCTTCTTCTACGTCAGCTTAGTCTGTGTTGGGCTTAGATTTTCATTTATTTATTTTTTCGTAATTTCATCTGATTTGTAACTCACGCTTCGAGGTCGTGTTCTGCGGGATGGGATTGGAATTGGCACAGAAACTGCCATTTATATTCGTACTCAATCCACTTCTTCACAGGAAATGGCCCACTGTTAAAGAGCTTTGCCTACTCCCAGAGTTTGGAATATTTTATAAACTCGATTTTAATGCTTCACGATTTGTGATGAGTTTTGCAATCAATAAAAAAAAGGTGCTGCTGCCGAAAGATGTAAAAAAATATCACATTAAATAATTGTGCAGTAAGAAGGTTTTGTTATCATAAAACGACGTCAATGGATCTAGAATACGTTTTGATTTACCTTCTTACAAAGTTTAACTGTGGGTGGGAACTTGTTTCAGTATAAAGCCGGCTCTACGCGATGCTATGAACATGAAGACCCTCCAACGTTGGACGTTTGATGGTAGGACGCATCGTGTGGCAGATGCTCGAACTACGAGTGTCCAATGTCAAGCGTCCAACGTTCATGTTTGGACACGTTCGGGTTATGATGGGTATCACTCCAACGTTGGAAGCCAACATTCGAATCAAAAGTTCTCCGCATCGTGTAGAGCCGTCTTAAGAATATCCCCAAAGTACGTGGATATCTTCAAGCGGTAAACACTATAACGTGGTATATTAAAGGTTCTCCCTCTCTGTATTGTATCAGTCCTAATGCATCTAGCCATGGGGATGCTTCGGGTGGTACATATCATGTCCGTCTTATCGTGTCATAGTAGCCTGGTCTGCGATAGTAAGCCCCAAAAATAACAGGATTGTCGCTCTCACAACATAATTTCGGATCAATCTGATTATGAAATTGGCTATCCTCACGCTTGCTGCTTTTCCGTATGTCATTGGCATGGCATTTTTCGAAGTTTGACTCAGGCGTTCTATACATGCTTAAGCATGCCCTTAAGCATTGTCTTTCGAACACCCTCAACTTCCTCATATATGATGGGGAGTTGTTACACCATACGGAGCAGCCGTAGGTAAGAACCGGTCTAACTAAGGTCTTATAGCAATTCACCTCTTCGTCATTTGGAAAGCCTTACGGGTTTTGGCTATAGGAGCACGTATATGACCCTCGTGCTACGTGTACTGATCCAACCAAATCCCTAGGTACTTAACCTCGGTTTTCTTCTCTAGCGTCTGTCCCGCATGGCTTCGAATATGAAACGCTCGCCAGTTCCTCCGAGGGGCTTTATTAAGAGGGGTCCTAAAGAGGATCGTTTCGCATTTTCCATGATTGATTTCCAATCATCAGCAAATCGCTCGATTTTATCGAAAGCATGTTGTAGTAGCATCTGGGTTACGTCAATCTTCACTGCTCCTTGTTGCAACCCGTTTTTAATTTCTAAGACCTGTAAAGTAAGGTTCTCCCTTTTAACGAGAAACTTTTTCCCCGTTATCATGTCGTAAATTATGCGAAGCAGGGGATCGTTCATCCTATACCTGGTTAGCTGTAGTAGTAGTCCTTCGACCCATTCCGAGTCAAATGCCTTCTCTAAGTCGACCAGGCATGCTCCCATACACTGTCTCTTGACAAAGTTCCAGTGTATATCGGACACCAATTTTGCGAAAGCATGGATAGTGCCAGATTCCGCCCGAAATCCGAACTGGTCGTCTGGAATTATTTTATTTTCCTCAACTCAACTTGTCAGCGAAAGATTAATAACAACTTCAAATACTTTGCTGATGTTTGGAAGTAAGCTTATTGACCGGAGATTAGCTGGGTTTGATCTGCCTTTTAGGGATAGGATATACCACAGCCGTTTTCCTCGTTTTCTGGGAAATAGGCATTGTTCAAGAAATTGTTGTCTAACGTGGTGTAGATGACGATTGCACACGGATGTAGGTGCTTCAGAATCACATTGGGTATGCCGTCGATTCCTGACGATTTCTTATTGTTCAGCATTTGAAAGATTCGCAGAAGTTCGTCATTTTTCACGATAATTGAGTGTCCGAGGGCTCTTGGGATATTGTCCGCTGGGCAATCTTCATTGAATTCAACTAAATGTCGATTCACAGATCTCCATACTCTGATTTCGTTCTGGTGGTTGAAGTGATTCGACACAGCTTGATTCTTCAGGACGAAATTCGGTCGAACACTAGTGCTTACCGAGTATGCTTCCTGGCAGAATGCCCCCATCAAATCTACTCAGTCCTGCTCATCCTCCACATGAAAATAAACGTCATCGTCTCGGTAGAACGTATCCGGATCTAGGCCTGCCTTTCGCAACAAATCCTCGGTCGGGATTTCTAGGTAATCTCAGCTTCTCCAGTCGATTATGCGTTTTCTTCCTAAAGATTTTATTTATCTGTGGAAACATGCTTGGACCAGTGGGTTTTATGGACCGGATCTTATTGCTCCAATACAGATTTATGGCTTTGGAGTAGTTCTTCTTGATTAATTGACTGGGAGTTTTGTAAAGTTTCAATTTTCTTTTCCTTGATATATTTCTGGACGTCAGGTGCTTGCGTAGACCAAAGTAGCATTTATTACCCAGTCCTATACGTCTTCTGATTTCGGCAGATGTATCATTACCTTTTGTTATAATCGTCCCTGAGAATAAATACTCATCTACTGCTTCTATATTATAGGTGTCAATGTTACCTTATTAGTTTGTCCGGAAAAATTCTCCTTAGCTTCCTTAGCGGTATGTGCCGTGGCTCCATTCTGGTGGAAATGGGTTTTGTAATTGAAGCCAGCCTAACTACGTAGCTCCGGTATAGAAGTAGTCCTCCAGCATTATTAGAATTATCAAATATTCGCTGAAACATTTTTCCAAATAGTCACTCTGAAAAAGCATTCATTACAAATGAGTCTACAATCTGCAATTTACAATCTACAATTTACAATTCTACAATTTACTTACCAAACAACTCTGCATGGCGAAAACGCAAACAAATCACCAATCCTCGATCAAGGCCGTGTTTTTATTATCGAAATAAAGTTCGCCAATTTAACAAAGAACTTCTTCATCAGAGAGTATCGCATTATAAATTTCGTGTACAAGCAAAAGAGCAAAAGCCCCCTGTCATCCCACATCTGAAATCTTATAAGATCCACATCGTTGAACACCCCTATATTACCGTACCGTCATCGATAGAAAAAAATCTTACAACGTTACCTTTTCTTGCCACTCAATTACTGATACGACAAAAATAACACTTCGCACTCCAGTCCCATTCCACTTTCGTACATCATATATAAATTCCACATCGAGAATGTTGCAGAAACATTACCGACGACAAATCATCCCCGAGACTTCGGCCATAGTTGGTTGTATGTTTGCTCTGCACAAAAATTTTCTTTTTGGAAAGGCCGACGATTATTGCAGTCCGCAGTCCAAAGAATCAGTTCCTGTTATGTGTCTGTATATCCTGAAAAAAAGGGTAAATTATATCTACACTGACACACTAGCAAATTATAAAGTTATGTTCTCTATTCAGTCGAGTTAATAAATAATAAACCAACCAGCAGCCGCACATACTGAGAGTGAGATCTCCAAGAATCCACACTCACGTTGTGTTGTGAGGAGATGCCATCAACGAAAGGGAAAAATCTTCCTTCTTTTCCCACAGGGTGGCACTAACACTGATGAGTTTGTTGAATTTATATTTTAACCACCAGGAGGCGTGTGTGCGTGCTTGTGCAAAAAAATGCATCGTTTTATTATTACTCTTTGGAAAATATAAATGTTCTCTCCTCCAATACATCGGCATGAAACTGCATTCGCATTCCAATTGAAAATGAGAGTTTTTCTTATATACCGTTACTAACACACCTGCGACATGTTATGTATGGTTCGGTTGAATTGGTGAAACGGAAAAAGTAGAGGAAGGTCGTCTCGTTAATTTCGCGATTACTATAGGATTTGTGCGGGGTTGTGTGCGTGAGTTCCGTTTCTTTATAGGAATTTCACTCCGGTTTCCATATATACAACATAATCCGTGTTGGTACGATTGTGTTTGTTCGTAACGCTTTTTCCGTTTTTGGGGGGATTAAAGAGAAACAGATTAGTGTTGAGTGAAAATTACGAGAGAAAGAGAGAGAGAGAGAGAGAGCGCGGATTAATAAAATGAAGAACGGAAAACATCATGTGGCTGGCGGCGCGGCTTGTGTGTGCATGTTTATTATTAACTTTGAGCTTTTCCTTTTGAAACAGAGGTGGGCTGTGTGCGCGCCAGTGTGTGGATGCCGTGTAGGAATTTTCTTTTTATTATATTATACAAATCAGACTCTCTCTCGATGTGGATTTTCTGTGAGACTATGGCCTGGCCGTGTGTGTTTCGTCGTTCGCTTCTTGCATTTTGGTACGAGATACACCAGACAAGTTTCGGTTTCGGCGGCTCAAGTGCTGTCATTTCTTGAACGTTTCATCATTCCGACTCGAGAGCGGGACGGGTCAACACGCGAGATTTTAGCTCTAAAAAAAACTCTGTTTTTTATTTATTAAAAAAAATAAATTAATAATAATAAAAATAAATAAATTAAAAAAAACTATTTAAGAAGTGTGACAGCATTTTTAAACTGTTCTACCTCATTTGATTCTTGTTAAGATATACGCGATAGTTCAGGGTGTTCATAACATTTACAGAAAAAAGAAAAAAAAAGAATTAATCTCTCACCTTAAAGTTTTTTTGGATTTGATTTCGCTACCTGTGAATTTTTTAAAGAAAAGAAGAATTTAATCTCAACCGAGTAAAGAAGTGTGAATTTTGTATATGGTCAAACACTTTTAGTGCTGTTGTTGATTTTGTTTATGACGGAACAGTGTTGAAGAAGTGTGGAATCGGAATTTTTTACGTTAAACATTCCCCGTTCTTATGGTGTTTCCGGTTTGAATGTTTGACAAGAGCAGAAAATTCGTTAATGCAAAAAAAAAATAAAGAAAAAAGTGAAGTGTTTTTTTTTAAAAATTAATTAAAACTTAAAGAAATTTATAGTGCAAAAAAAAAATATTATAATAAGAAATTAAAAAAAATATTTATTCGTGCAAAAATGACGATGATGACGATTGAATTATAAAAGAAAAAATTTAAAAATTTTGGACGAATTTTTGGAAAAAAATTATTGTTGTTTGCGCATTTAATTGTTTAATTTAACAAAAAAAAAATATATAAAACTACAAAACATTTAAAAGTTCTCAACAAAAACTGTATTTTATTTATTACAATCGAAAACAAGTTAATAAAAATAAAAAAAATTTAAGTTTGGACATTTTATGATTTTTTGTTTTTTTTTCTACATAGAAAAAGTGTTGTACAAAGGTGAACAGGCCAAAAAAAAACGAAAGAAATGTACAAGGATTGTGATCAAACTAGAATGAATTTTAGTGTAGTTAGATAGGTTAATAAAATATTTATAATATATAAATTAAATAGTTTCAAAAAATACATTTATTAATGAACAAAACAAAAAAAATGACTGTGAATAACAAGGATTACTAAAAAAAATTCTTTAAGAACAATTTATTCTCAATATATATATATGACCGTTTGTGACTAAAATAAAAAAAATAAAAAATTTATCAATCATGATTATGTTACAACATATTTCGGCGAATCATTTCGTTGGAAAGAAAATCGCATCACCAGTAACAACAGCAGCAGCTACAATATCACCATCCTCACCAGCTTCATCACCATCATCATCCTCATCAAATATAGAATCGCCACAACATCATACAGTTGCGGCCGGACTACCAAGTCCACCTTCACCATCAGATTCAATTGAGCAAATAAAAATTGGACATCATGAGGAGCAGGATGAAGAAATACACCATCAACAGCAACAACAACAACAACGTCCAATTGTTATAAGGCGGCGTTCAGTCTCATCTATAAGTCCACAGCCATCACCATCACCAACACACCAGCAGCAAACACACCAGCAACAGCAGCAGCATCATCATCAACAATCAGTTGTACTATATAATCATCTCAGACAGTGTAAAACTCCTCCACAAAATCATGAAGCAAATTCTAGGATATCTTTAGATTCAGAATCACCGTCCCTTCTTAATAATTCTAGTATAATTATAAAATCTGAACCAGAAATAGATGTCCAGCATAAGCAGCATCAGCACCAGCAACAACAACAACAACAGCAGCAGCACCAGCAAAGGAGGAGTGTTATTGCTGCTGGTGATGAGGATGAGGAATATAATGCGGATACTAAGTCATATCCTTGTTATAATGATGATTCAGACTATGAGGCAAGACGCTTTGAGGATGATAGGAGAATTCTAAACGAGGATGATGAAGATGATGAACGACCTTTGGATTTGTCTTTGAGTACCGCTTTGGGTAGGCGCCGTGGAAGGACATATTCAGCTGGTACAGATTCAGATGATTCTGGTGGTCCTGGTGAGGATAAAGAGAAAGGAAAGGCTTATAAGAAGAGCCTTATGAAGCGATATCGTAAGTGATTTTTTTTCCTTTTTTTTGTTTTGTTTTCGACTCTTTCTTTCTCTTGTTGTTGTTGTTGTTATTCGAAATTATTGGATTAAAGGAAAATATTGAAACATATTCAGGAAATATAAGGAGACACGTTCTTGCTGTTTGTTAAAAATGATATAGAAACGTGTAATGAAGCTAGTAGAAATCGAAAACTAGAAAATCACGTGTTTTTGAATTGTTGAGTTTGTGTATAAGTTTTTGCAGTAAGCAATTCAATATTTCCATTAGTTTTTTTTCTGTATGGAGCCAAATCAGCTTCAGTGGTTGATTGGTAGAAACGTTTTTGTGTCTGTCTTTCCACAATTTATATTACTAGCGACAGTAATTTGGGAAATGCAAGGATAAAATTGACATTATCGTAGTTTTAAAGGACATACTCGAAACGTTTGAGCTCTAGAGAACTCTCGAGACTATTTTAAAGTCGAACTATAGATAAAACACTTAAAAATTGCCATAATTCTTTGTTTTTGAAACTAATGATTTCAAGTGACTAAAATGTGGCTTGGTGAAAATCAACCATTCCGTGCCAATGTCCTGCAAAGTTCTTAAGTTACAAATATTGGTAGAAAAACTATTTTAAAATTTTCGTGTATATTTTCAACAATAATTCTAGAACGTTCTTGACTAAAACCATACTTCAGTTTTGCCTTAAAGTTTTTTCTTCGCGAGTTCCGATAAAGAATTACATATTACAGAATAGACCGATTCTAATTCAATCACTAAAGTCAAGCAGCATTAGTGCCATTAGTATTACGATAGGGGACCGTCCCTAGGATCATCACGTGCGGTTAAACCCCTTCTGGTCCAATTCGATATAGATCGAAACAGTCTTATTATTTATAATTAAGGAACTTTTAGAATTTATTTGAGCAAAAAAGAAAATGTCCACAGATATCACACACATGGTGTGTAATCCACCTCAAATGGGTAAAACTAATGCCATCTTAAAAAACGGATATTGATATGAGCTCAATTAAAATGTTGAAAGTCCTTTTCACGGTAAATTCAAACGGGTTATCAAATGGCAAGCCTTGATTTAAAACTATAAAAAAATTCATTTATGAAGTTCTTCTGTAGTTTAAACAACTTACTTCAAAGGCAATTTTATATTTTAGACGTTTAAGTCAGTCTATCATCCACTCAGCTATAAATTTTGGCTTTCTGAACACTTCATCAAGAATAAGAAAGACATGCAACTGAGAGAAGAGCGAGTTATGATTGAGCACGCCATCTTGGAATAGGCAGCCATTTCAATATTGATTGTAGTAAAAATTGAAGTTAGGGTTGAACAAATATTTCTGTAATGGTTGAACAAATAATTTGTTTTTAACGATTTTCTTTATATCAACAAAGTTTTATCAAAAACTTAGGGAATATTTGAAAAACTATAACACAATGGGAAATTTTAAATTTCCCTTTTCTCACATACTTTTTTTAAGTTTGACAGTTGACAAATAAAATACATTGTTTTGTTTACTGAATGAAAAACGAGAAAAATTAATGAAGAGATAAATAAGACCGATCTTTATGCAATATTAGAAGAAATTAAAACACCTAAAACCGTAATTTATGCAAATAAAAATGAAAATTTTCAGACCAGATTAAAAAACGCACCTAAGACTGGTTCTACACGTTCAACTTTTGGTTCAACAGTTTTTTCTCTTTCGCTCGCATACAATTGTGAAAAAGGTAAGATTATCCCTTTCGCAAGTTGCATGCGAACGAAAAAGGAAAAAAGTGTTGAAAACGTCAAAGTGTTGATCAAAAAATTGAACGTGTAGAACCAGTCTAACATTCATGGCAAGAATTCCACCACAATTATGGTGGAACTGTGAAATGTCAAATGTTGCGAAATTATGATCAACTTGTCAATTGCAATGTTAATCATTAAACCCGCGCTCAGGTAAATTGTTCTGTGAATGGTAAGCAATTTGATTGCTTGCATTATTTTTAAGTCTTTACAGAAGGTTTATCAAAGAACTTCTCCGAAAAATTCTCCTTTTATGGAATTTTGACGGAATCATCTGGAAATTCGACAAAGTAAAAAACATACAATATTTCTCTTATTAATATTTCTAAACTGAATTCAAGCTCATTGGCGCAGCTGGTGGCAGGAGTTGACTCGGTGCTCCCCTAAAAATCGATTGTGAAATGTAAACTAGTTTTTCATTATCTCGGTTGAATTGACGGTCAACAACCTCCAGACCCCCTTAGAAAATAATGCTAGGTACGCCAATGCTGAAATCGCCCCTTCCATGGTCTTTAAGTTTATGGCTTAACCTACCAATGTCAAACCATATACTCGAAGTATAAGCTTATCTAGAAAATAATGCCTAAGTAATTTAAGCATTCTCTTTTCATATATCTGTAATCACATCTACATTAAAAGAAATTTCATACGTACACGTCACAATTAAACAGTCACTATAATAACTATTCATAGTCCGAACTATAAAATGCTATAAAATTCTGTTCTAAATTTAGTTGTTTATGAAAAAAAAAACTTGTTTTGCTTTTTGCACCAGAAAATAAAGTAAAATCACCAAAAATAATACCGCAACGGATTTCCTCTTTGCCCATCAAAATAATAATAAAAAAAAATATACGAAAACAAAAACAAAATGCCGGCCTTCATCTTCCTCCATATCCTTGAGCATATATTTTCGGTTACTGTGAATGAAATTTCTTGTCAATTTTTTTTTTATTCTTCAAAACCACCTCAGAATGTGATAACAAATCGTCATAATATAAATAAAAAAAAGAAAAGCACACATACACACTATTTTTTTTTCATTAAATATAAAAACGACAAAAACAATATGGTTGCCAAAATTTCAAAAAAAAAAATTAAAAAAAAACGCGAAAAACAATTTTAAACGTTGCCAACCCTTTTTTCATTTCTTTTGAAGATCGATTTTGTCACACCGTGTGTCTGGTCTATAGAAGTGTAGTAACAGTTTCCGCGCTGAAAGATGTTTACCCCACAACATCATTACACAACGCCCACGCCCTCTCGTAAAATGAACACCAGACACCTAAAAACTATACACAGGGCTTGGCTCGCGCGACATTGATCATTGAGAACTGAATTTAGCACAAAGTTGCCCTAATTTTTTTAGACGGCGGCAACCTTGCAAAATATAAATTAAAATAAAAGAATTATAAGGTCACGAGTGAAAAATTCTTACCCAAGCACTACTAACTAAGAATCTAGATATAAAAAAAATATTAAAGAAAATGTGTTTTTTTATATATATATATAATATCAAAGCCAAGCGGAAATTTTGGAACTTGGCAATCAACGGGAAGGTTAAGGCAATCTCTCAATGTGGAATCTATGTGGATCGCGTTTTTAATTTTTCTTCAGTTTGTATTCTTTCGAGTGGATTCTGGATATGGTTTTCCGTATTCTAATTTTATATCGAGCCCTTGTGCAATGTAAAAGATCGTAAAATTCTTGTTGTTGTTTTTTTTTGTGTATTATTTCAACAAATCGGAAAGTTTCATGTTTTGTACAAAAATATTTAAAGGTGAAGTTTTTTGAGGGTTTTTCTGTTTATAAAAAATTTCATATATAATGAAATTGTGTAATTTATTTGTTTTTTTACTAGTTCTGTTGTAAGATTAGTTTCACTTTGCTGCAGATAAATTTAAATTTGTAAAAGCTTATTTTTGTTCTACAGGCCATTGACGATTTGTCAAGCGCTATATATAAAAAAAACAAACGAGATTTCGGTCTGATTCTTTTTTTAAATTGTTAACTTGTTCGCTACCAAATGCCAGAACAAAATCTACGATCATAGCCTCGTTATAAAAGTAAAAATTACTTTTATAGCCCAAACGACATATATATGTAAGTGACACCTTAAAGCCGGGATCCCAATGCATTCGTTCCGTTTCGATTCGTTAAGCTGTCAAACATGGAGGCTATACAAGGAGACAAAACTACGTGTTGTCAATTTTCGTTTGATTATTGGTGGCGCTGCAGTCAAATGTACCCCAAAAAACATGGCCGATTGTATTTATCCGGTTCATGGCAAAGTTCGTTTATTACTAATATACTTGACGTTTACCAGCTAACAGATGTTTAGCAGCTTCTAAATTCAATTTATAACAATGCGATTATTCGTAATTAATCAATTTTTGATGTTTCCAATGAATTTTTATTAATTTCATTTGGGGTACATCGGACAAAGGTGACATCTGTGGCCAAAAATGAACTAGAAGTTTAGTTTCTTCTACCCATCCATTTCCTGTCATTTTCCCCATAAGAGTTTTGTCTCCTTGTATATTCTCCATGCTGTCAAAATTAAAATTCGAACTTTGCTTAGAACTTATATGGCAGTTCGGAAAGATGGTTCCAATGGTACTTAGGGATCGGAACGGGACGGAAAAGTTGAATAACTTTTTCGGAATGCTACGGAATGGAGCGGATGTTTTGGGATCCCAGCTTAAATCATAAACTAATAAAATGAAAACGGCTTTATCTACAAATTGTGTTTCGTTATCATGAGGCCATGAAAGAAAACGCAATCTCCAGTTAAAGCGCGGTACAGGTTGGGACCTCCGTCTCTTCCGTCCTTAATAGATAGTAACTTGGAGCACAGTGTCTAGTAATCAAGCCAATCTATGCCCAAAGCCGACTGACTTCCGTCCACGACACAGAAATTGATCATGCCAAGTTTGGACCTCCAGCGCTCGGTAATTTTTCATAAGAGATCGACTAGCGACGAGGATCGCCCTCTTCATTGGTGAGTGTCTCAATAACCAATTCCTTACCGATAGCCTTGTCTTGACTAACTTTCAGAGCCCGGATAACTCGAGATACACATAGGGATGACCCAATTGATACCTAGCTCATCAAAATCATCATTGGCAATTCCAAACTAACTAACACCTAGTAGTTTTTTTTTGGCCCAAGCTGAACGCTCTGATAAACCTATTGGTTTGGCCTCAGATGGCATTGCCAGCACATCCCTCTGTCTTAGAACCGTCAATGTACCATATGATTTCATATTGTAGTATCTGTATTACCTCATGTGGATCCAAAAAGATCTGCGTCCGCTCATCAGAATGCCTAAGCGCGGGTACTAGTGGTGTTTGGGATAGTATTTGATTTGTTGTAAGAAGGCTGGCCAATTACAATGCATCCGCTCCGTTCCAATCCGCTAAGTTGTCAAAGTTAAAATTCGAAGTTTGCTTAGGCCCATTTTACACGATGAAATACGAAACAAAAAGTGTTCTCGCAAGCCCTCTCTCACCCCTCCCCTTCAAACTGAGCAAGCTTTCAGGAAACTTTTTGTTACGTGTTTCATCGTGTAAAATGAGGTTTACAACTTATATGGCAGTTCTTACTTACTTACTTACGGATCGGAACGAAAAAGTTGAACAACAACTTTTTCGGAACGGAACGGAATCATTGTAATTGGCCCTCATCTTTTTGAATGATTTATTTGCATTTATTTTTAGGATTTTTCAAACCTGCTATTAGCTTATGGTATTTGGAATTAGGTAGCCTCCACATATGATCCATTTTTACGTATTCGGAGTGCTTTTTATATTAAAACTATTGCAATTGTAAAAGTAAATTAATTCATATTTGACAGATCTCATTCAGCAACTTCAAAATTACGTTCCACATCCAGTAAATGTTAGCGGATTCGATGCTAAATACATTAATATCGAAAGATTTACTTTTATGCAACTCCAATGCATCTTTTACTAATTTCAAAATATTTACCTGCTCTTTTAATCTTCCAAACAAAATTCTTTCAAAAAAAATACGGCACGATTTTTAAACCAATTAAAGGTAAAAACCGTTCCAATCACTAGCATCGATCAAAAAGCTTCAAATTTCAAGCATAAAGGGAGGAGAATGAAGAAGCAAAAAAAAACTCCAACTGTACATTCACCCTACATTTTTTATGCTCCCGAAAAAAAACCGTTTCAAGGAGACACCATCAAAGAAAATGGGACAATAC
This sequence comes from Thereva nobilitata, assembly GCA_963855945.1. Taxonomy (NCBI): domain Eukaryota; kingdom Metazoa; phylum Arthropoda; class Insecta; order Diptera; family Therevidae; genus Thereva; species Thereva nobilitata. The sequence goes on from OY979696.1 coordinate 6,157,767, forward strand.
CGTTCCTGCCTGCCCCCGATCTTAAACTCTTATGAATCAAAACCACGCAGAAAAAATATCTGTGTCCCACCTCCCTGACCTAGTTTTTCACCCTTAGAATCTTTTTTTCTGCATTTTCTTCTCAAAAGTTTTTTTTTTGTTTTTGTTGTTAGCTTGCACTAAAACATGCAGACGCCAAGGTCTTTTTGCACTGGCATATATATATATAAGTATAGCACATATATAAAAAAAGGAATCTTTTTTAGCGTACATGAAAAATTTTTGCACTCTTACCTGTGACGCTTACAACCCTTGAGGCATGCCAATGACATTTCTCGTCTTCGGCTTTCTTCTCTCCTTTTTCACTTAATATGGCCTAAGGGTTAAGATTTCCACGTTTTACTGATTATTTCTCCCCTGGGCAATTAGGTTGAAAAATCTACGGCAACATTAGGATTTTCTTTTTAGCTTGCTGACTCCTCGGTGATTCCTGATCTCCTCTCCTACCCCCATTCTGGTATTGCTATTCCGTTTCCTGCTATACACACATACTATATACAATACGAAACTATTTGTGCTGCAGATGAAGTGATTTTGTTGAGGGGTGGTGAAATTTTCTTTTGTCGCCAATCGATAGGTGTTCGATTTGACGTAATTTGAATACAACCAGATTAAGAGGGACAAGGGATGAAAGGTTGAAAAGTTAATAAAAGGGTTTAATGGAATGCGAAATGAGGTCAGAAGGTTTCTCATGAATTTATGGCGAAGTTGAATGTTTTTTGTTGTTGTTGTTTTGTAGCTAACTATATTGCGTTAAAAAGAAAAGGTTTTCAATTCAAGGTGGAGAGATTTCAAGTAGTGCATGCACTAGTTTTGTTTCTTCGACTGCGCTCCATATATGAAATACGATTCTTTGAGAATTTCAAAGTCAAAGAAATCTTGGTTGAAGTTGGAAAAGTTACAGCGAATGTAAAACGCCTTCAATTGGTCATAAAAACCATAGGTTTGAAAAAAGAACTTTATGGGGTCTATTTATAGCTCCAAAAATTTTAAACAACACTATCAAAGTAAGGCGTTCAACACTAACGATTGTTACACATGACAAATAATAACGATTTTTCCAAACCCTGCTAATTGTTGCCTTGCAAAAGCAATCCACAGTCCCACACAGAAGGCTCTTGTTAACATAGTTCTTCATTCTACGCAAATTAAGACGTTTCAAATTGAAGTAATGAAAAACGATAAATTAAACATTTTTCTTCTTCTTTCTTTAACTACCGGTATAGCCCTTTATAACCTGTGACTTTCTCCACAACTCCTCTCCAACTCCCTCTGTCTTGTGTGAGTATCGTTCCCAACTTCTTATTTCGATGTTTCTAAGGTTTTCCTCTACACCATACCTCCACCTTTTGAGGGGTCTTCTTCCTTCTTGGACATCTTTTGACCTATGGAGTATATATTTTCTTGACTATTCTTCCGTCATTCATTCTTTCTATATTTTTTAAGTGATAAAGCAAGCTTAAGAATCGCCCCTTGTACTACCAGTACGTTATGTTACTTAGGTCCGCCAGGGCAATAATCAACAAGTCCTACATTCGTCCCCGCCTCGAATACAACTCGTATATCTGGGGCGGTGCCCCGAGAACCACCTTACCACAAGGTGCAAAACCGCGCTCTCAAACTTATTGGCGATAGCGCCATTTGGTCTTCAATTGACTCATTAAGCCACCGTAGGAATGTAGTAGCTCTTGCAAAATTTTACCGCTTGTACCACAATGACTGCTCCACTGAAGTAAGCAACCTCATGCCTCCACGGCAACTTTCTCCCGCAACACAAGACTTGCCCGCTCGGCTCACCCCCACAATTTACGCCCTCATCTTCGCGCACACTCCGGTTTAGAAACTCGTTTATAACAAGAACAACTCGACTGTGGAACAACCTTCCACAGTCAATATTCCCGAACTCATACAACACCCAAGAGTTTAAACGCAAGATTCATCGCCATCTCCTCGAACACCCCCTTGACTCCCCTTAATCTATGCTACCCTTCTCTTTCTCCTTCGAGCTAAGCTTACTACCAGACATTGCACCATGAATTGTACGACATGACGAACTGGTAGTACAAAGGTTGACACCTGTGCTTAGACTATCACGTAAAAAAAAAGAAATCCCAGGAATTAGGACCATTTGAGATATTCCGTCATTCCATCCCAAAACCTTTGTTGGTGTTACGCCTAGGATGCTCAACGATTGATCACCCGATAGATCCAGGCCGTTCGTTGAAACGATACAATAGGGCTGGAACCAGATCACGCAATTCGACACTCGTCGACATCGACGCTTTATGAAAATGACATTAGTTTCTTCAATTTTTAATTTAGGTTCACGTTAGTCGGCGTGTCGGATGTCGTTTTCACAACATAACCGCTGGTGAAAAATGTGCAATAAATTATAACCGCTGTAATAACATTGTTCTGTTTTGACAGCGGCGACAAGCTGAAAGAGTTAGAAATGATATCTTATTTTTTCTATTGTATTTCGCTCGTGCACAGAACTGCAAGAAGTTTTGTGTGAAATTCTTTTTGCTCTTGCAGTTATTTTTTAAGAAGATTGTATGCTTCAGGGGATAAGTGTTGATTTCTTTTGATATTGCCTTCAATATCATCTGACACAACTTCTTGTAAAGGTCTATTTGTCGAGGAAGAACATTCTGCATTACTGCCGCCTATTCCATATGATCATGCATGTTGGGACCCGGAAACAGAGGCTTCCAAAGCTGCTGCTGATATAACACTTTCTTCTAGTGAAGTTATATGAAAATCTTCATGTAAACCACCACCAGTCTTGTCAATTTAAATCACGCCATATCTAAAATATGTTTAATGCCATTGTAAATTGCTTCCTTAATATATTTCAAATACCTTTTGCCATCCATTAGAATTTCTTGCTGTTATATCGGATTCTCCAAGTCCCTTCCTGACAAATTGGGTTCTCAAAATCTTCCTTCCAAAAGAATTTAGCATGTCCTCTATCTTTTGTAGAAGCGTCCATGTTTTACAGCCTATAACAGGGCGAATAAGTGTCGTATACCATCCGGCATCAAGGCATGAGGTGATAGATCCCGGGTTATCCCTCAGGACCTCCATAGCCACTTTAGCGTTGGCGACTTGCACCCACCATCATTGGTGTTTGGGGAACTTTCCGTTTTCAATGTCCAGGACGCCGATTATTTTGCGATCCTTCGCTACTTCTGCGAAGGATATCGCTTTGGTTCCGTGCGTCTTGGACTTTTTTGGAACTGGACTGTGGGTGCTTGGTTCCTACACAGATCGTTGGCGTTTGGAGGCAGGTTTACTAGTGCTCGCTTGGGCGGCCTTTTTTCGAGGGGTGGATCTTGTGGCCCCACTTCGTTTTTCCATGTATTGCTAGAGATTTCAGCAATTTACGATATACTCACCTTCATTAAACGCCCAGAAAAAAACTCCCAATCCACTTTCGTAACACTGAGTCTATATCAATAGTTTGAAGTTTCGCCAGTTACATACATATATGGAGGGAAAACTCTTCTTTCTGTAAGAAAATAATTTATTACTTTAATATATAAGATAAATACCAAAACACAAAATGGACATCAACAAATTTCCCAAACTAAAAACCCTATCTAAAGTTAGAACAATAACTTCAGTTAAGAACAATAAAAAAAATACACTAATCTATGGCAATCCTTCAATTATACCTCGTCCTAATAAAAAGCCGGAAAATACCTTACCAAAAAAACATATTAGAATTTCCATCCGTTTCATATCGACCGATAAGAATAAAAAGCCGGCATTTTTATCTCTTCCTACCTCGCCATGTGCTTCCTTCCCAAAGTCACTACAAAACAAAAAAAAAGGAAACAACCAAAAAAAAAATAATGCCAGTTAATTCTATATACCTACAAACCAAAAAAAAAATAACAAAAATTTCATTTTCGATGAAATAAAATTTCTCTTTCTCCTGAAATTTAGATCCATCGCAAATCAAACAGCGCGCACACATTTCACTTTCATTTCATTCCTTACGTCATCTTTGGCGTTCTGTCACGCCGTGTGCTCTGTATAGTGTAGAAGAGTGGAATGAGGTAACAATACTTAGCCAAAAAAGAAAAGCTTTCAACCCGGCATTAATTTATCATATTTTTTTTTGTCTGTTTTGTTTTGTTTTGTTGATCCCAATTCCCATTCTCTTTCGTTTTTTTGTTTTTTGGTTCTCTTACTGGTATTCTTCACTTTTTGACAGTATATGTCATCATAATTTGTGTACTTGTTTTTTTTTTGTTGTTATTTTCTATTTTCTCGGTTTTTGCCTAAATAATTTAATCCTTTCTTGTCTCTGAATAAAAGTCTCTAAAAAATCCCGTTTCGATCAATAAAATTATACGAAACTTACCTATCTACCAACAAAATCCGACACTTAAAGCTGAACGCCTCCTTTATGTGACATCCAGGAAATAGAAACTTTTTTTTATATTGTTTAAAGCTGAGTAAATGCCGGAAATTTCCTACCATGCGTGTTCCACCCTTCCGGTATTCATTATGTGCCTTCTTCTTCTGTCACACAAGAAAAGCGTCCTTAGGATGAAATCAGCTGACAGCGAAAGATAAAGAATAGAAGTAACTGGAGTCATTCTAGAAAACATTGGTGGAGCGAGCTTTTTTAGCTGTTTAGTTGTATTGCCTGCCTGCCTACCTACAGAATACACGCCTTACCTGGCCTATGAAAATATATATATACAAAATGACAGAACGGAATCGGTATGAATATGAAAGTTTGAAGCTTTTTCTGTGTATGTAACTTTTGACGATATGGCACCGGCATACGGCAGTTGTCAGGCCTACTTTTGCTGTCAAAAAATCGATGTAACCTCCACCAACACCGTCAGCAGGGGCCCCATGTCAGTGCGGTTTTAATACACTGGAATGTGCGCGAGGAGAATATAATTAAGACATACCTATACACGACAACTTCAAAGAACTTTTTTTCTTCTTATACAATGTTGGAAGCGGTTATTTAAGTTGAAGCACACAGGCAACAACAACAACAAAACAAAAAGTACATGACCTAGTTAACATGATTTTTTGTTGTGTAAGTATAGGCAGGCGTTTTTTGGGTAAACACTACCATAAGCTCCCTACAGCTCAGCTCTCTTTCTGCCTCATTCTCTTGCTCTCTTTTTTTATTTTAAATTTACTTTAGCGCTTATAATTCACAGAAAACTTTGGGACACCCATTACCGCTGGAATTACCGATAACTCATGACTGATTGTGACAGATTTCACACCACCCCCACCCGTCAAAATGGACTTTAAATTACTGGATTTTCCGGAAGTTTTATTTTATTATACAATCTTATACATACATAACATATCCGTATATTAGTCGCCGGACTAAACGGGGGGAAATATGTATATTCAGGCAAATTGGATATCGTCGACAAAAGGACACGACGACGAGAGTGGGATTTTTTTTGGCAGGCGCAATAATGATGTTCCTTCTTCTCTCTATGTAGTACTTGCTGGTCGATATAGACCCACTCCTAAACATCTCCTGTTGCTAACTCAGCTGTGATTTATAGGACGGCAGTCTTTTTGATTCATGCTAATCAATAAAAAGTTGGGAAATTGTTGCTGATATAGAGATGAGAGGGATCAAAAGTTAGTTTTTGGGGGGGCTGAGGTGCTGGAAATGTTGCTAAAGGATACTTGTTTTGGTGTAGGTATAGTTTCACTTAGGGGTTTGGCCGCGATTACACGTGCCAAGCCTTGTGACTGGATAGATACAATACAGAAGATCTGATTTTGATGGGTGGAAATGGGTATTATGAAATTTTGCTGACAATGGTGTGATGAGGGGTTTTCCTGATTTATATGTTTTCGGGATCTAAGTGCTCCTGTATTTTTTGTTCTTCTTCTTTTTTAATGTGAAGGAAGTTTAACGAGAATTAACCTTAACCAAGTTTAAGATTCCTTTGATTTAAGGATCGTTATATTGAGTTAAAATGCTGCCCGTCATTTTTAGGTAGGAACAAAGTTGTTGTTCATGAAGTAAAAGAAGGAGGGTCTTATTCCAAGTGCTGCACGGAGCAGAACTTATAGTTAGCAGATTTTTATTTTTAATTTTCATATTCCTGTGTACTTTCAGCTGTTGTAGGATACCTACTTTTCATTCACATTAGCGCTGCTTAGCAGCCATGGAGGTGGGGGAAGAGATCCAGCGTATACAGGTGTTCGTCACATGAACCGTCAACATTTTTTGGTGGGTTGGGGTCATCTGGGGCCTCGGTAGTCTAGAGAGTAAGGCGCCTGGCTACCATGGCAGAGGTCCCGGGTTCGAATCCGGCAACACCACTGTCCCTCGTCTTTCCCACCTTCTTTCTTCTTCCCTCTTTAGATTCCTCATTCCTCCTGACATAGCCTTCCGCTAGCAGAGCGGCCCAGCGGTCACTTTTGGGCTTGTTGGCGCTTCAATCTCGGGTTTTCTCCTTTTGCTGCTCAATATCGACAGTTTTACCGTGTTCAAAATCACCTGCGGCTACTTTATAAATGAGAGTACATTTGAGACATTTTATGTAAATGACATGTGGTACCCAGGGCTGCAGAGTCGGAGTCGTTGAGTCGAAGTCTGAACGAATCTTCTAGTTGTGGAGTCGGAGTCGAAGTCGACAAATTTTGTGATTGTTTTTCTGACTCCGACTCCAGAACTAGAAAATTCCTTCAGACTCCGACTCCACGACTCCGACGCCGACTCCGCAGCCCTGGTGGCACCTAAAAAAATATATATAAAAGCATTAACATTATTAAAGTTATATTTTTACCTGTAATTCCCAGCTTATTTACAATCACACTTACTAAACACTCTACATTACGAATTTGATGCACTCTTTATATGGCTTTTTTTTAGTAAAAAAGCATTTATTTATTTCCTTACCATCTATCTTAATATAAATTTAACTAATGCTTAAAGTTAATTATTCTAGCCGCCGCCGTGCCGATTCATTCTTAGCTTCTCGAATCAAAAAAAAACCCAGAAAAAGGTCTTTACTTTAAGGTCATTGATATTTCACAAACCACACTCCCTGCCTCCACACGTTATCAGCTTTCTCAGTAAATCCGCCACGCGAACATTCCGCAACGATAGAATTTCACTTTCCTTGTGATCCACTTAAGGCAACCAACAACAAATTATCAACCATTCGAATCAATTAGTCCCCGTTAAATATTAGAAAACGAGTTAAAAATATGCCGAATAAGTCGCTTTGCACACGCAGCAGTGAATCTTATTTTCGCACATCTTTGACAGCCATCACCATACTATGTCCATTTGTGTGCGTGTGCATGTGTGTAATTGAACAAAAACCTGCCCGGTCAACGTATATATGCGAGAATTCTTAAATGTACTTCACTTTTTTTCTATTATGATTATTTACCTCAAGCTAGAAGAGGCTTCTGCTTTCTGGCTGGTGTCACAATCGCACGTCACTCTAGCGCAAAAAAAAATTCAGTTCAACCGGCGAAAATACTCGGAAAAATGAACCTCTTCCGCCTACGTTTCCCCGCTCTTTTGTTGTGCTATTTAATGACGACAGCGCACTCTGTTATGGCTAACGAAGCCACCACAGCCGCCAACAGCCCCGAGTTTTTTTTCTCCATTTTTCTTTGTTTTATAGCTTTTTTTGCCATTCAGTCTCTTTGCCACCACACAGCCGCTCGCAGCTCTCGGCTCATTCCACTTTGATTTTCCTCTTGACTGTCTTCTTCGTCTTCGTCTGCTGCGTCTTTGCCCGCTTGCCAATTGGTTGGTGTTCTTGTACTCCGCCTGAAGATTTGTCCGTCTCAAGTTCAAGGTCTCTTAGATAACGCTATCTCTTTTATATGTATAACAACTTTCCTATAAACTTGTCCCGTTTTCTGTTATGCTCCGTTTTTTTTTCTTTTTGTATTTTGTTTTTTTTTTGCATTGCCGCCGTGTTTTTCTTTTTGGGCGCTCTTTTTTTTGGCGATTTGTTGTTATTCTGGCTGCTACTGTCCCGCCCTGGCGGTGAGTACTTGTGTTTATTTATTGCCTTTGCATTTTTTTTGTTATGTGCGTTTCTCAATCAGGGTTTAAAAATTTGTAATTTTTCTTGTGTTTATTATTTCGATTTAATAATGGCCTAATCAAATCGGAAATTAGTTTCGGAATAAAAGAGAATAATTTCCGTCAGTGGTCTGACATTGTAAATCCGGGCGAAAAATGTTATATATTTTTTTTCCTTTGTTCTACTGCCGTAAGGGATGATTTTGCGTGCTTGGTGTGTTGAGTCGTCGGCTGCATACTGATTTCTGTTTATTGGTTTCCATTTCATTTCCGTCATTTATTTACGAATTTGAATTCGATACTGAAAGGAGCGAGATGGGATAAGGCGGCTAGACGGAATATCAAGTGGAAGTTTTTTTTTTTCGTTGGTCGCTTTTATGATTCGTTATTGGTTTATTATTATTATTTTTGATATTATAATCGACGACGGTTGGAATGAAATATTTCCGTATTTATTTTATTTACCCGTTTGGGGTGCAATATGTAAATTAGTTGTTTGTTTAATATTTTGAGGTTTAAATCTTGTTTAATTTATTTTTTTTAGCTTTTTTTGTGTAGTATTGCTCGTTATCACGAAATTCAAGTTTTCGTCGGCGGACAATGATTTATTTGTTGTGTTTCAAATTTTATATTAAGGTCTAGCATACATATCGAAGCAGCAATGCAACCGAATTGGATCGTCGCGATCACACCGTTTAACCACTTTTAATGAACATACAAGATAGGCTCAATTGGGTTTTCCCTAAGGGGGCGTCCATAAATTACGTGAGGTGTTTAGGGGGGGGAGGGGGTCGAGCCGAATCTCACCAAATCTCACGTGGGGGAGGGGGAGGGTCTGCGCAAATCTCACGTAATTTTTTTCCGCAAGAAACAGTGTAAAATCGCGAGAAAACTGGGTTAAATTAATAGTACAGGTAAATTAAGCCAAAAAAAGCGATATAGCAGAAATAATTAGGTACAGGCTGAAAATTGGCAGAGCGCTTCTTTTTATGCTTTTTAATAAGGGGTTATAAAGTCTACCGATTTTCTACTCCGAGAAGCCCACTTTTTAGGGGGTTTTAGCCCTCAAAATGGGTATTTTTCGATTTTTCTGTAATTTTTTTGCAATATTTCTTAATATCTTTTTGTTTTCTTCAATTTTAAGTACAATATCTGTAAATGAGAAAATCTTTAAAATCGTCTTTCCGGCCCGCACTTAGATTTCATTCACGAAAATCTTGGTGCAGTATCACATGAACATGGTGAAAGGTTTTATCAAAACATATTGCAAATAGAGAAGGAATAATGAATCAAAAGTATACGTGATACTATTACTATATTTCGACTCAATAGCAATTGGGTATACAACTTACACTGTATTTGTTCACTGTTTCAAATAGGTACCATCCAACTGGAACATCCAAAAAAAGTAAAGAAAATAATTTAAATATCTGGGAATGAAGACGTGATGAAAAATTCTTATCTTTTTATACAATGGTCTGGGAAAAACTGCGAAAGTAATGTATGCATTGACTTATACCACCATTTTTGGACAGATTACGACCCTACGATGAACTAGTGTGGGGGTCTAAGCTTAAACAAAACAAAAAGGCCAAGAAGCCCAATTGAAAAACCTGGAACCTAATGCGCTCCTAAGAATCTCAAGTGCATGATGAACCCAATCCTACTGCAATCATAGAGATTATATTAAGAACCGGCTCTTTTCACATCAGTCAGAATACATGCTATCTGCGGTGCATTGTCACTACAAAAAGCAGACATTTGCACCAGGCGACATAATTAGTTATCTAAGCATCTTACAGGACTCGAATTTTGAATCGACGACCATCTGCTCTGACATACCTACTAGAGGCCAAGATAGATTTTGAAAACCTTTTGTTATCATTATCGAGAGTTGTGAAAAATGGAAGTCTAACAGATCCGCACTTCTTGAATCTGTACCCTGGTGTACAGGCGGCTCAAACGTCAATTTGAGAAGCTGGCTGTGATTTCAGACTCCGCTTTTCTAAGGCGATACGAAAGTAGGAAGCAAACGGAAGCTAGTAGCGATGCCTGATAAATCTTCGAAAAGAAATTATTTTCAGCCAACCAACTATATTTATTAACTTAATTTGACATTTTGATGCGAACAATAAATTGTTTCAAGAATATTTAAAGAGTTTTTAGAATATTTTAAAACAAACAAATAAAAGCAGCGCATGCGGCAATGGCTTTATTCACGGACTGAAATCCGATAACAGGCGGACAAATTTATTTCGAATTCGCATTGGTGGAAGATACCATTTTCTTATTTCCGAATTTCATGACTTTCGAATCGGATTCCAGGATAACCCCCCTGGGTCTTTCAGTCACAGGTTTTTTACCTAACGATGACATATATAGAAGAATGCTCCGAAGTTTGTATATCTCCATAGTCATAAATGGCTCTACCATTACTATTCAAACAGTCAAGTCGTTATTCTCTAAAAACGAATCAGTGGATGCCAAAGCCAACCTTCGTATGTCAATATATTGTAAAATTCTAATTTTTTTTATATTCCATATGCTTGCTCTACAAATACACGAGTTTTCTGTTCTCATTTTCTGTTCGAGATCATTATCCCTGTAAGGCACCCTGAGGTTGGTTTCCAAAGGGTAGGCAGAATAACCTGCTAAATGGTAATCCACAGGTATTGTAGTTTATATTGGGTGCATGCCGAGTTGGTCCTGTTATGATTTTGTGGTACAGTTCTTCAACACAAATTATGATTTCTAAATGCAATCAAGCACGGATTAAGGTATTTACACAAAAAATACGCATAATAGTGTAAATCCTACAAATTTTTAAAATTTTAAAAATCTCACGTGAGATTGAGGGGGGGGAGGGGGTCGAGCCAAATCTCACGAAATCTCACCAAGGGGGGAGGGGGGGGTCGAAAAATCGCCAAAATCACCTCACGTAATTTATGGATGTCCCCTAACATACTGCAGAATGGACTTACTTATATGTTATATGAATGACTAAGCCAGAAGTATGACTGGGAACCGAGATCTTAGAGGAAAGCCTTTTGGTTTAATGGAGCGTTCAGCTTTAAAGCAAAACTGTAGCCTATACTGGGATGCTCTTACGAATATTTGTGAATGGGCATACGATAACAGACGGATTTTTATAGTTTCTGATAGCCAGATGACTGTCAGAAATATTAGGTCTCATATGACCACATCTAAACTAGTTTCGGAATGTCAATTTGGCCTTGGGGATCTTAGTACTCTCAATCAAGTTATCGCTGTTAAGGTCCCAGTTCACCAGGGCTTCGAAGGCAATGAAAAACTTCATTCCACTGCCAAACAGGGCTCCAATATTGTATTCATCAGTCTGGAAAAGGCTATCGAGGCACCATCAAAGAACTCTTGACGATCAGACTATGATACTAGTGGGCTTGACCACCAGACATTGTCCCTAAATTACCATGTAGGGAAGTTGACTCCACCTATAAGCTTTGCTTCTAGGAGGATGTCTGCCCTTCATACTCTCTGTTACTATGTTGCGATAGCGAGTAGCAGGATCTCGTATAGGTTACTGCGAATTATCCCGAAAAGACAAGTTTAGGCAACAAATTCCTAGGCTGAACCTGAACTTAAAGTATAGGGGCTATAGTACGACTGTGGTATTTCCGGAACTGATACCTCATTCAAGAAGAAGAAGGTATATACTGCTTGCTTAATGAAGTTTACAATATCTTTCTTTGGGGCCTCGGTAGTCTAGGGAGTAAGGCGCCTGGCTACCATCACGTCCCGGGTTCGAATCCCGGCAGAACCACGGTCCTTCGCCTTTCCCGTCTTCTTTATTCTTCCTTCTTTACATTCCTCCTGTCATAGCCTTCCCTTTGTTTTCTAGTGACCAATTGTCCGTTAATTGCGCGTTATATTTCTAAGCTACGTCCCTGTAAACCCTGAGTCACTCGTTTTCATGCACTTGAACGTAAAATTTACCTACGCAGTATTTCAAGTTATTTATGACATCTAAAACGGTCAACTACTATTTACTTTCTACCAATACTACCCTAGGTATCTAAAGTTATTTATCTGATTCCCACAACTGCATCATCTACTTTTTACTTTAACCGCTCGCAGTCACGGGAAGACCTTGTCTTAGTTAAACGGCGTGTTACCAGACCGGGATTTCGTCTGATATTCGATTCTACTTGCTACAAATGGCGCTACAGTCGTTGTAGAACTCGGTCGGCTTGAAGTCGATGTTTTTCTAGTTCTCATCAGTTTGTTATACCAAGTTTTCATATATCTTCTAGCACGCTATTCATCCACCTATTGCTTGAACGTCCTATGCTTCTTTTTCCTGATGGTCCGGCCTAGAATTCTTTCTTCCAAAGCTCGTACAACATGCCCGAGCCATCGTAATCTGCCCAGTTTTATGTTTGTATCTATATTTATCTCGTCTTACAGACTTCGTTTTTTCTGTCCTACAAACTGGTATAACATAATTAATTAACATTTACCATTATAATATAAAAGGCATACCTACATTTGTATTAACATCTGAAGGAATGCTTAAGAACTGAAGAATGTCCTCACCAACAATATAAATTTCAAAAAAAATATACATGATTACCTTGTGGAATAAGTGGCAATTTCGCGTCTACAGCTGTGATAATCAGTATTAATACTCAAAGGAGCTATGTTCTTCTAGAATACAAATTTGATTAATATAACAATTCGAACATAAAATTAAGTAACTTCATTAAATGTGAAATTGCAATTTTTATCGCTTTAATTCTCTTTTCCAAGTGGAATTCCCCTTTGAGAAATTTTAAATAATTCTTTTAAATTATTTTGAAATTGAGTACATTCATACAGTGCTTGATTACTCTCACCAAAAATTCTTAGAAATTCGGACATTATATGGTGCATCTGTGGGAATTTTTGTAATGAGTCATTGCTAACTATGGAATTAGTTTCATACAAGTATTGCTGCATTATCCTGTTGAAACATCCGTCTTTCTCTTAATAACTCTTTTTGCAGTACGTAAAAATACTTTTGGAAAGACCTTACATCGTGAAATCCTTCGATGCTCTTGCTCCATTGTAATATTGCAGTACTAGTTTTACCTAATTTTTCCATATTTTTGAGGTAGTTATTTATCGCCAACGTACTTCGTCTAATTTGATTATGTTTTTTCCGATTTGAAAGCCTTCTGTTCACAATTCGTCCCTTCATTTAATTTTTTTATCACTAGTGTCAAATAAGCTGTCATATGCCAAAAGTGAAAATGTTTTGTTTGCGTTCTGTCAAAATCGCTTATAAAAAAATTTCCACAAAACAAAAACACAATTTACCATGAGAATAAGAATGCACACAACGAAGTATATTCAATTTGCATGCAAATTGTATGGTTTATTATACTTATCCCAAATTACTCCAAATATCTAAAAATACATACAATAAAATTTTTGATGAATAGTCTTACAAAAAAAAAACTACAAAACCAAAAAACTCGAGAAACAAAAAATAGTCTCGAAACTCCTCACATTGAGCAAATAATGAACAGAAATTACACAACATCCACACAGCTCTACAAAAGTCAAAAGCTTCGTGTGCTTATTTCTGTTTTTGTTTCTTATTATATATATTTTTTTTAACCGTGTGATTTTTTTAAGGTAGGCTGGTTTCGGTAGGTGTAAAAGGAAAACTTTCAACAAACGATTCACCATTGACGACCATGACCTACCTCTCAAGTCTCGTTTTTCTGAAGTGCCTCACATCAGCCCCAGTGTACACATCATATAAAACTTTACATTCAAAAAAATCTTGTATATTATCATTCCTATACATTCGCGATGTCACACTGCACGCTGTGGAATGTATTTTTATGAGCAAAACAGCTGCCGCTGCTATACCGCTCACCATGGATTACTGTATTAAGTGCAGATGGACCTCGTCGTTATCGCAGCGCAACGTTTTATACATGAAAAGCAGATTGTACTAATATTAATTGCCTTTCGCCTATTTACCGCATAATTTGAATTAATTTTTTTTGCTCATTAATTTTTTATTTAAACAAAAAATAAATTACGAAATACTCGAATCCGACTCCCCCATTTAGGGACGGGAAATAAATTTCCTCGGTTCAAATCCCCCCCAAAAAGAGTTGAACCTTAATCCAGTTGCATAGCGCCCACGTAAACAGTAAAAAAAATATGTGCGTGAAATTTTCCAGTATTTTAAACCAATTTCGATGGTTTTTGATTAATTATTTACCAAAAATTAAAATTAATATGCAACGATGAATTAATGGCGCTGCGTACAATAGCAATAAATAACATAAAAAACACCGCCTCTAGGCTGTAACTGATAATCGTGCAGTTCAGTTACGGCGATTTGGAAATTTCCGTTGAGAAAAAAAAGTGTTTTTAAGCGTGAAGTTGTCGCAATTTCATAAAGACAGTTTCTTTGCCAGAGGATTTTTCTCGTGTTGGTTTTTATTATATTATTAGCAGGCAGCCACCACCAAAAAAAATATACACCATTTTTTTCTGTTAATAGTTGTTAATATTTTTGTGAAACTTTAGAGGTCGAATTGGAATTTTGCAATTGAGTATCGTTAATTTATGCTGAGAAAATAAGAATTAAGGAATGAGGCAACTTGAATTTATGGGAAATATTTAGGTAAAAATTTATAGTTAGAAATTTGTTTCGAAAGTAAAATAATAGGTGATGTGTGTGCATCATGGAGGTTTTTTTTTGTAATAAATTTCGGGATTCATAAAGTTTCTTAATTTAAATTAATGCAATTAGGTTGGATTTGTAATGTTCTTGGATATTCTCTAGCTGCTGCCATCAATATCCTTTATCGGACAACCCATAAGTCGAGCAATATGTCAAATGTCAAAAATCATATTAGTGACTGTTCAATTGCAGTGGCAGCACTGTTCTCTAAATTTAAGGGGGAAAACAAGGAGACAAAACTCTTATGAGCAAAATGACAGGAAATGGATGGGTAGAAGAAACTAAACTTCTAGTTCATTTTTGGCCACAGATGTCACCTTTGTCCGATGTACCCCACATGGATTTGATAAAAATTCATTGGAAACATCAAAAATTGATTAATTACGAATAATCGCATTGATATAAAATCGAATTTAGAAGTTGGTAAACAGCTGTAAGCTGCTAAACGTAAAATATATTAGTAATAAACGAACTTTACCATGAACCGGATAAATACAATCGGCCATGTTTTTTGGGGTACATTTGACTGCAGCGCCACCAATAATCAAACGAAAATTGACAACACGGAGTTTTGTCTCCTTGTATAGCCTCCATGGGAAAAACGTTTATGGGGGATTTTTTGGGAGGTAAAAATGTTTAGGGGTTTTTAGGGCTGATTTATGTGATGCTTTTTATTATATATGTATGTATACGTTGAAGTTGTTTAATTTTTGACTTGAAATAATTTCATAACTGCAAGAAAATATCATGCAACATTGTTCTAATATCGGAATTTTACGTATAAACTCTGTAAGTCATGTAAATGATCGAAATAACAGGTACTTACTTACTATAATAAAAAGAAAATATTTAAATTTCGCAGATTCTTAGATACTATTCTACGAAATGTCAGGGTTTAGGTCTGATTTTAGAGAGGTTTTTTTACGATAAGTGATGAGAATCTTACATCGGTCAGGCAGCAGGGAATGCGTGCGACCGCCTGTCTAAGGCTTCCATGCCTATGATAGGAGACTCCGCTAGGGGTACGCACCCAGACGGTTGTGTCAGATTCCTACTGACTAAACTCACCCACGCATTACTTCAGTCTGGCGTCATCAGCATGACCCTTAAAAGCAAAAGGATCCCTCAAAGCAAAGCTGCTCACCAGAGCCGGAAC
This sequence comes from Thereva nobilitata, assembly GCA_963855945.1. Classification (NCBI taxonomy): domain Eukaryota; kingdom Metazoa; phylum Arthropoda; class Insecta; order Diptera; family Therevidae; genus Thereva; species Thereva nobilitata. The sequence goes on from OY979696.1 coordinate 6,173,745, forward strand.
AGTCTACCCATCTAGCTAGCTCTCCTTGCATTTCTTTGCCTTTCTCTGTTTCTTTGGGCTTCGTAATGCTTAAGCTTCTGGTGAATGGCCTTCAGCGCCACTTCCATCCTTTTCTACACAACCTCCGACCTTATCATATGGTCCAAGATGTTTTCAGGAGTTAGCTGCACTTCAGCAACTGCTTCCAACGGAGTCCTATGCTCCGCAAACCTCGGGCATTTAAAGAAGACATGCTCTGCGTCGTCCTGATCGTCCGGGCAGAACGGTGAATCGTCCAACCTGAAGCGGTGAACGTATGCCCTCCATGTCCACTCAGGAACTGTCTGATGTAATAACTTTCTTCCCTATGTTCCTTTAAAACCCACTTCACTCCCCGTCCGCCGTACTTCCTTCCATATTCCGGATCGTACAACCTCACCCTCCATTGCAAGAATATCAATGGTGCTCAGCTAGCATTAGACCAGCGTTCTCGAGCCACTTTTTCATTTTCCATATCGCTTTGTTCGCGAATATTTCGATTTCGTCGAGTCGCTTTCCTACTACTGCTACCCCGATGTCATTGGCGAGCCCAATGACGACCGCTTCTCGCGGAAGTCGTAGCGTCAGTACTTCATCGTACATGATGATCCACAGAAGAGGACCTAGGACGGAGCCTTCCCTCGTCTGACTCCCAGTGTAGTGTCCTATCTACTAGGAATGCTATCACAATGCGCACTAGATACTTCGATGTATCAAGTTTTGTCAACGCCTCGACCATCTTGCTCCACCTCGCTGTGTTGAAAGGCATTTTTCACGTCAAGGGTTATCAAGTACTCAACTCTTATTCACATCCATTGCTCTTGGGAGTAGTCTGGTGTCTGGTGTATATCACCCTTTCGAAAAGCTTGCCCATAGTGTTAAGAAGACATATCGGCCTGTAAGCCGAAGGGACCCCCTGGGGGCTTACCCGGCTTCGGGATGAGCACAAGCTTTTGACGCTTCCATTTCTCAGGGAACACTCCTTCCCTCAGGCACGATGTGAATACTTGGGCGAACTCACCTGGTGCCACTGATTCTAGGGGGGTTGTGACTCAATTTAAAGGGGGGGGGCGTATTTCGCTGCTGGCCACACTAACTGATATTTGTCAACTGCTGAATATCTAAACAATATTGTAAATTTCCGAAACCTTTAAAAATATACCTCTGTTAACGTTTACAAATTGATTACTTTTCCCATCTAAAGAGTTTTGAGGAGTCTAAATCCAAAACTCCCTCATAAAACAGAAGAATATGTGCAATGAGGGAGAATTCCTTAATCAATTTCACTCCATTTTTCTGTTCTCAAAGCTTTGTGTGCAGTCAAGCTATAACATGGATAAATGATTATATTTCCCCTTTTAGTGAATCTGGAAGGTGATTATTCGTTTTTTTTTGGATAATCTGCACACAGCATCTTTTAGCGTCAATTACTCTCAGAGCTTGGTGAGAGTTAGTAATGCACTGGATACTGAATACTCCACTGAGTCTCCACTAAATGCACATCATATTTTCCATTAAGGAGGATTTTTGTAATGGTTGGGGGAAATGAAATAATAGTTGGTTTTGGTGTATTATGATTGAAGTTGTGGTGTTTCTTTGATGGACCAACCTTGGTGTGATGGCTGACAACAAGAACATGTGAAAAAAAATAAGAGATAAGAAATAAATTAAATATGCCAGTCTTACATGGTTTTTGTCAGCGATTTGCGATTGTGTATCGATCCATATCTGTGGAAACCTTCTAGTTTTTATTTGTCAAATGTCATCGTAATGACAGTTGCATGTTGACAGTTCAAAAATGTTGCGAAACTTTTAAAATTACATTTCTTGATGAAAGACCTTTTATCGTACCAAAATTCTTTTTTTTTTGAATATTCGATACGAAAGAAAGAACCACGGAAGCTTTAAATATTTATTAACATAACAAAAACATTTTTCTTTCTTCTAAAATAAAATGCAAACATTTCCTTGTAAATCATCTTCTTCATTCAATTCCGGTATTATGCAACACAGCCGGCAGCTTTTGTTATGTAACAGCTGACAACTTTTGTTACGTAACAGCTGATTCCTGCCCGGTCTAATAAACAATAAATTTGTTTTTACTTTTTTTTTAATAAATCCTTTTAAAATAAAAATTCTTTTGTGATATCCTCACACCTGCATATAAAAAGAGAAGAATTTACTACAGAAATCTTGTCTTAATTTAACCAAAAAAAATGTTTAGAAATATTTTTTAATATTGGAATTTCAAACAAATAAATATCCTAAACCTGAAACCTGAAGTCTCCTTATAAAAATCAAAATAAACAAGGCAATATGAAGAAGAAAAAAAAAGATTTTTTTTGTAGTTTTTTTATGACGTTAAAAAAATCTGAATAGAAAATTTTACGTAATCTATTCTATAAAAATCATCAACTTGAAATAAAAACGTGTTCAAACCGCAAAATACCCAAAAAAAATCCTAACTAATTTTTTTTTAAATAATTCTAGAAGTCCCGATGTTTAATTTATTTTTTTTTATTGAAGTTTTTCGATGAAGTCATCATTCTTCTCTTGTTTTTTTTCTATTTGATAAAAAAAATTGTTAAGAAGTTTACCACGATGCGATGCGATATACTCGCGCGCGCGGGAAACAACGAAGCGGTTTTTAGGTGCTCAAAGAAAACAGCAAAATTAAAGATTGTAATGAAGTCCGTTGTCGACACTTGAGATCAGTGATAGGCATCTGAAACGATTAAAAGGATGTCAACGTCCAGTGGATGCTGCCCATGAACCCAAAGCGCGCGATTGATGCATAAATTTCATCACCATCTAAGATCTATGTTTTGGGCTCATAAATATGCAGATTTCGATTGCTACGAAATTTTTTTTTTATTTTTTTTTTTTGTGCTTCGTCTTGTGTATTTTTTTTTTCGGTGTGACCTACTCTCCGCGCAACGGTTTCCGTAATTTCTTGTTACAAAATTAGATAAATGCACAGCCACTGACCGAGCAAGGTCACGCAGCAGAGTTAAGTGGAAGATTTCTTTTTTGGGAACGGAACAGAAAAAAAAACGTTAGAAAACCCTCCAGCAGCGCGCCATTCTGGAGGCAGCGCGGTGTGCAAATTTCGGTGGTCAATTGCAGAAAATTCACCAAAAAGTATTGCGAGACGCCTACTTGAAATTCACCCAACGCCTAACAGATTGTCCTTGTACCTATTTCTCTTCTACTGAGCACATTTCGATATAAATTTCTTCCGCTGTGCAATGTGCAGCGCCGCACAAATAAAAACTGAAAAAAAAATACAGCACAAGAATTATAACTTCACAACGCCTTGCGTTACTGTAATAAAAAACAAAAAATTTAAAATAAAACAAGAAGAAGAAGTAGTGGTAAACTTGGTATAAACCTTGATAGCACATTTAGCAGTAGCATTCACGATGGTTAAATATAATCAAAAGAAGGCAAAAATTTCTCCACAATATTCGGGTGTGGTAATGCCATATAAAATGCGATTATATAACCCATTCGCATGCGCCCAACCAAAATTTAATCAAAAATTAGTCAGTCGCCATCTTCTGAATTTAATTCGACATCCAGGCTGGCGAGAATGTTGCAAACTGGTTGATTTCTGTGTTCACCGCCGCTGCCGCCGCCGCGTTCAGACTGTGATATGCCTAGTAAAGTAGTAAAGTGAGGAAATCTTGACATTCGACTTGTTTATTATTATTTTATTTTTTTTTTCGCGCGCGATGTTGCCTGGCTGATTGGATTTTTCTGTGACTAATTCCAGACAATGTCGCTTGGGGTATTTTGAAACCTTCGCACGTATTTGGCAGATATGCAATGACCCAGAATTTTTTATGAATTATTTTTGCCTGTTTATGTCTTTGATGGTTAAGCAAAAAAAAAATAAGCGAAAGTATATTGCGGAGGCGTAGAGTTGCGAATTATTCGCAGTGTTTTTTTTTTGGTAAAAAGACATTAAACATTGTTTTATTATTTATTGTTCGTAAATTTTATTAATTAGTTTTGTTCTTTCGATGGTTAAAATATTTAATTTTATTATTTAGGAAATATTTATATGAATTTCCGTATTTTTTGTGTAACGCGACCTTGTTTCAATGACATCGCAATGCCAGACGTAGTACAGAATCGAATTGGAGCGCACTGGAAACCTGTTTCATTTCTAGGATGACTTGGCCCACTTACAACAAAGAAATGGCAATGGGCCTCGGAAAAAGACGTCGAGAAGATATTGCCAGAAGTACGCCAATCATAAAGGGACATTGGCCATATAGGACAATCCTGCGAAACTGGGTAACACACACAACGTCTGTTGTCGTAGCTGCGGGGAGACGGACGACAGAAAAGCACACATTCAGTTCCTTTGTAAATACCCGGCTCTAGCCAAAGCCAAGCAGGGCACACCAGGCAGAAACGTTCTGGAAGACTTAAAGAGATCTCCAGACTGGCGGTCAGAACACTGATAAGCTTCCTAAACTCAACAGAATTGGCGTTCGACATCTGCCACAATCCATCAAACTAAAGCCGGAATTACACTATTGTGTTGTGGTGTGTTGTGGCGCTCTGTGTCCAATCAGAAACGCCAGATGGGGACGCGCCACACCACAACACACCACAATAATGTAATCAGCCCCATATAAAATATATGAATTAGATCACGACACAGAGCGCCACGACACACCACAACAGAATAGTGTAATCCCGGCTTAACTTTACCTAATGTGACATAAATACGGCGCACCGAAAGGCTAATTGGGGTTGCGGTCGCACTAGAAACAACCCCACAGTTAACCTAACTACACAGAGTCGAATTCTCGTATATTAAAAGACTAATGTTTTCTTTTATACTAGGTGTATTCATGTCAACCGTCGTAAATTGCGTAAACGTAGTAAACGGCGTAACTAATGTCACATTTACGGTATTAGTGTCATTTATTAAAAAAGAGGGTATTTATAATAAATATAACAGCTTTCCTTCCATTTTACGCCACTTCCTTGAAACCAGCTGTCAAATTTTGAAATGTCAAAAATTGCTACCTTCTGGGGAAAGCAGCAAAATAAAACTGGAAACAGATTGATCGTTTATAAGCGTTAATCAGCGCTGTGAAATGTCAAAAGGCGTTCATAACGTCGAGTGTGAACACATTGAATGGTCATCACAGTTCGCATGCGCTGACAAACGTCAAAATAAGAAGAAATTCTAAACTTCAAATGTTTCAAGTGAAGTTTATTTTTATGAAATTTTTTGTTTCTTACGTTCCGTGAAATTAATTCTTGTCGAAATTAATTTCATTAAAAGAACCCGTTATTCAAAACAACCCAAATTGAGCAATGTCACAACTGCCAGAAACGTCAAGCAACGCAGAACTACGTTCATCAGAATAGAAATAGAGTCTATTCCAGCGCTGATGAACGCTGATAACCGTGCAACCTCTTCACTACAATGTTAGGTTAGGCTTTACGAAATCCTTCAATTATTTAATTTTATTTTAATATAATATTTTACAAAGAGCATCTTAACAATTGTCAAATGATGCGCTTTATCCAAATATCATCTCCTCCAACCTAACCCCGTTATTCTATAATATGTATACCCTTTATCTGATTTAATTTTACTCTCTCCTTTACCGAATATACAATGCTATCAATAACTTTCACGAAATCCATACATTTTTATCCCATCAATTTTTTGACAAATGTCTCGCAGAAAGTTTTTAAAAAAAGAACAAGACACACAAGAAAAGAAAATTGTTCCATGCCAAACGCATACCGCGCGCGGCCACCATCATACGACGACGAGTAACCGCAACAACAGTAGTATGTCAAGAGCAGACACCACCGCTTGTTACTTATGCTGCTGCTTCTAGTATTTATTTTTATATTATTTCTTTATCTTCTGCATCTATTTTTGCAATTGTCGATAAATATATCCGCCACTCTCGAAATCCTAACCTCACTTTCATTTCAGCAATGAAAAAAGACGCCAAGATTTGTTTTCTATATGTTGCCCCATTCAGTTTTTAACCGCTTCTTCTTTCTTGAGCATAAAATTGAAGAAGAGAGAAAGATTTTCCTTTTTGTTTTACTTTTTTAAAAGATGAAAATGTTGGTGGGAATTTTTCTTTATTTTTATTTACTTGTCGGTTTTGGTTTTGCCTTTTCTAAAGGCACGTTGAAAGGTGCGTGCCCAACGGATGGAATTTTATTTTCTATTTAAAAACGAATAAATGTGGACACAATCCTTGCTATAAAAGGAATTTTCTAAAATTATGCTTACATATTTTTTTTTAGAATATATAAATAACATGAGGTCTCGTCAGATGTCTTAACATCGTAAACGTTGCAAACAGATATCGACGAGTTTATGTAATGTAAAGAGTCGTTTAAATCAGAGGAAGAATTCTTATAATATTCTATCATTATATAAGTATTCACATATTAATTTTGTTTCTACACGTTTTCCAGATCATAGCGACCATATCGATATAACGAGATGGTAGTTTGCACTTTATGTAAGGAGATTCAAAATCCTCCAAAGTTTATTAGAGACGATCCTAGACCAATAGTATTGCAGAAAGCAGCGCTGATAGTGGTTTCAAGAAGGGAGCTGAACAATTGTCAGTTATCATGAGCAAGTCAGTTGCTCGATTAGGTCTGTTATCATTAGTATCTTCACTTATTTTACGTAGTCCCCGTTTAGCTGATAATTTAAATTGTAAAAGTGTTTCTACAAACCTTTTGTCTGTCTGTCCGTCCGTGACTCACTTCATCGGACGCTCGGACGCCCGTCAGATGTGAGTCTTATATACAGCTATATTTTGGTTTTGATATATCGCAACTCCCGCAGCTAACATTTTCCCGTTTAAATTTTACTACTTCACTTAACCTAACTCAAGCTAACTCAATATAACTCTACCCAACAAAAATCTTAACTCAACTCTTACAAATCAAGTGAACTCTACGCTGCTCAACTTTAACTGAATTATCCACCTCTTAACTCAACTATAATCCCAACTCTTAACTCAAATCGACTTAACACAGCTCAGCTTATCTAAACTCATCTTAACCCTTAACGCAACTCTTAACTCAAGTCTGAAGCTAATTCTTAACTCAACTCTTAAACCAACTCTTAGCTCTACTTAACGCAACTCCACTTATCTAAACTCAACTCTTAACTAAACTTTAAACTCTCCTCTTACTTTATCTTAACTCTACTTATCTAAACTCAAATCTCCAGGGTTTGAAATAACGCCACTGCCAATGACTTCTCTGTACTTCGCATCACACATTCGCATCACGTTGGAGGTGATGATCCCTCATATAATAACATAATGGTGGGTCCACACTACAGCGACCTTTGTTCGCAGAGTCTTCCCTATCGACTTTTATACAATTTAGCAACAAAGCAACTTTTCTCTCCACTGGCCCCGAATCTGAGTCGATATCATCCAGTTTGGGCGTCCTGGTCTACGCGATCCTTCCAGCGGAGGTTGGGTCTCCCTCGCTGTTGCAATCTTACCGCAAACAAATGTACGTGATCTTACCGCAAACAAATGTAACTGCGTTAAAAATGGTAGATATATGCCTGAAAAGAGTTCACATTACAAGGAGTTTTCGAAAGTCTGCGGTCAATTCTTTTTTTTCTCAATGTCTCCAGTAATACTAGGTGAAGCAAAAATGTGCCATAATTTTTGCAAATGGCGTTAAAGGTCATTGTGCTTCTCTTGCTCATGCATCCCCAAAAATCCCATTAAGCTAAGCTATGCTTTTTCTATCCTTCGAGCTAAGCTTGCTACTAGACATGAATGACATCCACAAAAAAAAAGCTTCCACCATCACTCTTTTTGAATCTTAATACTTTATCAAATGTGTTTAATTTAAACATAATTAAATTTTTAACGAAATAAAATTGTGATGATGAAAAAAACTTGAACGATTAGAGACCCTCTCCTATACTCGCCTTATTATAATACATCAATATTAAAAATTAACGTCGTGTTGAAGATGAAATGATCTGTTCATCGCACAATGGCGAAATTTATGATGAGTTCTAATAAACAAAAAAAAATAATTATTAATTGTGAACACCAAGTCTTGGGTTACTGACATATTTATTTTATAATTTCACTGCCAAATAATAATAATAATATTGGTATAGCACAAAGATTAGACATCCTTAACTGTACATAAAAACAGGGGAAAAATACAATGACTGTCACAATTTGTTGTAACTCACACAAAGTTTTAAATTAAAAAAAAATTATTAATTGACAGCACTCTCTTTTATTGAAAATGATTGAAAGCGATATTGAATTTGAAGTGTCAAAAGTATTCACTTGTGCATCATTTGTAGTTTTACTTTAAATTTATGTGTTTTAAATCTCTAGACTTACTTTAATAGCCCAAACTCGTCTTCTCACTTACAAAATAAGAATAATCAAGCGGCCGTAAAAATATCGCTTTTATCTAAATAAAAAGTGCATAATAAAGAGGAATCCACCACACAGCATCTTGAAATCAATAAAATTTAAACAACCTGCATCTGAAAAGTCACTGCTCCGCTCCACCCTCTCTTCGGCCCAGTGTGGCCAATAATCGTGCAACTTTGAAACTCGTTCCACACATCCGTTCACATATTCACAGATGCATTTTCTTACTCACGAGATATCATCATCGATGCAAAAATTGAAAAATGCATAAAAATAAAAGTAAAAATAAAAAACAAAAAAAAAAGTAAAAAATTTATTGAGGTAAGTAGGACATTTCGCATCGCTCGTCATATGAGCTCGACGACTACGACGACGACGATGGCGGTGCAGGCGTGTGTACCCTCCGCCAAGAGATTTTGATCTCCGCTTTAACTTTGTGCACTATAAGTGCATGTGGAATGCAACTTTTATAACGCGATTGTATTAGTGAATGTCGTTATGCCGCGCGGAGGCAAGTTGCAAGTGAATAAACCACGCAGCCACAAGATGCAGCAGCAGCAACAACAACAAAAACTTCAAAAGCCAGCAGCAGCAGCAGTGCAGTGCCGTGCGTTTGTGGTTATCTGCTAAGGTTGAAATCAGTTGCGAGCTCTATAAAAGCTGGTCACCCGCAGGTATTTTTCCTCTTCTTCTTCTTTACAAGTTTTTTTCTTGTTTGTCAATGCAATTTAAGATTTACCTTTCGACTATATCTATCGAAGCTTAGAGGAAAACCGACTCGGGTTGTAACGAGTTGGAAAACCGTCGTCTCCCCCGGGGCAAAATGTCTTAAGACTGTCGAAAGGAAGTTGTAAAGTAGCAACCGGTTTTCAAGTTGTTTTCGAAAACCGCAAAAAGAGTTTTCTTCTGGTGTTAGAAGATCAAGTCAGTAGGCAACACGGCGAATGAAGATGTTCAGATTGCACCCGATGCACCACAAGATGTGCAGTTGTTTACGGTGGGGTGTTGCAGGGCGGTTAGGTGGCTATGCCAATGCTGTTGTTGTTTGGTAGTGGATAAAGTCTGCGCCATCCTAATAACAAAAACAACAAAAAAAAACAACTCATGGGCGTTTTCACTTAACGAAAAGGAAAACATCGTATAGAAAACCTGAATGAATGATAGCCCATTAGATGGCACGGCGTGCGGCTTCACGGCTGTGCATTTTTGCGCTTCTTGGCAAGTGAAAATCTAGGTGAAAAAGGAAAAGCAACAAGAAAAGCGAAAATAATGCTCCGTCCGCAAATTCTTTTCTTTTTTTTTTGTTGTTATTCATTTTGTTTTGTTTTTTTCGCTTTTAAGCTTTCCTCAATCGAGCAAAATTTCATTTTCTTATTGGAATTTTCTATCGTAAATCATTGATCAGTTATTACCGGTGTCAGCTGGGGTAATGGTTATTAACTGAGAGAAAGACAGAGAGAGAGATAGAAGGTGATTGGGTTAATAGTGTTGAATCTCTTTCTGTTCGAAAGTGTAGTGCAACAAAAACGTTGAGGTTTTTTGCTACAATTACAATAAAATTGTAGTAAAACTTTTCTGTTTTGTTCCGGCGTGTTAAATGCATTTTTATTTTGTTGATAGTTTATGGAGTTGAAACAACCGTTAATTCCACAAAATGATTTCTCTAATAGCCGTTGGTATTAAGCTACCACTTTAAGCTTTATGTCAAAACTAGCTTTTGAACTCTGGGCATTTAACACGGTTTAACCTATATCCTGGTTAAATAATACAGGGTGCGAGCTGTAAAACCCGTTTTTGCGGCATTAGATGCTCCATAATAAATTGTTATCGACTACTATCCACAACTGCTAAATATTAACTGACAGATGACAGCTAAACCAAAATTAAAACACACCCTGTATTAGGTCTGTTCCCATACTCTAATGTGGAATTCGGAAATTTTAACTTAACCCCATACAGCGAAGTGTAGTGGAATTTTTACCTAGTGGCGAGATCGTGGTGCTTCAAATGTCAAAAGCAGCTGTTTCTTGTCATGTCAAACCGTAACAAATAGTACGATGCACTAAAAAGTATTTCTCATCATTTGACGAATAATAATTTTATGTCATTATTTGGAAAACAGAAATGACTTTTACATTATCTTCTTCTTGATATTCAAGAAAGGACTCAAAAATCACATTAGAAATTTTGGGATTTTGGACTTGGTTGGGAAGACTAGTTATTTTGTCTTCTGAATTTAAAACTTTTTAATCTCTTAACTCAATGCAACTCAACTAAACTCTTAACTCAACTTTCATCATTACTAATTAGAAAAATATGTTTATAGAGCAAAACAGTTCCTCCGAGAGAGTACTGTATTCGAACCACTCACTAATGCCATAATTTGACAAGCAATGACATTTCTATGTTTCGAACAATTATGGCAGTCCATAATAATGAATTTTGACGTTTAGGCAATTTCTTTTAAAGCAATTGAAAAGAATTCTAGTATTTTTTTTTTATGTGGAAGACTCGAGCTCAGGGAAAGCCCTTTGTACTGTCGACAATCTATTTTATTTAAAAAAAACATGGTTATGTCGTGTTTTACATATGTTTTTTTAACGTTTTTTAAAGTTGACAAAAAGTGACATGTTAATCTCGTATTACAATGAGTTTTATCTTTAAATTAAATTCCAATTTTGAAGCGCCAATTACCATTAAACAATTTAAAATAAAATCTTAGAAAAGGGCATTAACCTATTCTCAATTGAAACAAAAAAAAACTAATTTAGATCAAGGTTAACAAATTCCTTAAAATTCATAATCCCAAAACAATTTTTTTCGCATTTTATTGCGGCGAAATCTCAGCACGATCACGTCATTTTCATCATCATCTGACCATTTTTTTTGTGTAGATACCATTCATCACGCTACAACTCAATCGCACTCCCAGGCCGCCGCCGGTGGGTAATAATTTACGGCGATATGCAATCATCACACTTCTTTCGCTTCTCAGATGTTTTATTTTTTTGTTTTTATTATTTTCTTTCATTTTTTTTCTCAATCTAAAATGATCGATCGGCGGTTTCTAGCTCAGACAATGTCACTCTTAAAAAATATACGCAGCAGCCGCGCTCGTTCTAATTTGCATAACTCTGCAAATCTGGTGTTTTTTTTTCGAGGCTGGTGTACCACCACCACTGAAACACTTGCTCTCGTAGATACTAACCACCAAAAAAAAAAATAACTAAAATTGTTTCTTTTTTTTCTAATTTAATATAGGAAAAATATTTTTATTCCTTTTCTAAACGAGGAAGTCATAAATAAAATCTTGATTAACAGAAAACGTTTTTGTGTATTATATATTTCGATTTTTGCAAAACTCGTTTTCGGTGATCTGTTACGCAAAATATTTGCCGGTCTTACGTAAAAAAATCAATTCAGTAGTTTGCGATTTTTTTCTTCGTTGAGTTTTTATGTTAAGAATTCTGCCTGCAAAACGAGTTTTCGCCGAGAATATTTTTATATTCTCAAAAGTCTGACATTTTATTTCCGTGCCGGTTTTTATTTTTTTGTTATTTAGGAAATGACTTTCATTCGGTCAAATTTCAAAGTTGTTTTTTCGAAAGAAGATTTTTTTTCGCAAATATAATCAGGAAATGAAATTATAATAATACACGTGTTTTTAATAATTGATGAATAATGGATATGGAAATATGGTGTTGAAAGTTTCGATATTAATATTATTTTCATTTTTTAAAATAAATATAAGTTGTAAGCCTTGACTTAGTTATGAGTATGAGTTACAAATTAATTTTTAAAATCACTTTACACTGAGCATTTCCATGTCCCGAAAAATAGCGGATAATTTTGTAATTTGAGTTTTGTTGCTATAATAAAATGCTTATGAATATAACATGCAAGAACACTTGCCATGAAATAGTGATGCAACACGATCTTTTAACAAGAGGTGTCATTTTAAATCAACAGAAAAGCGCAATATTTTCGTAAAAAGTTATGATGTTTTCATTTTAATTTAAAGTACAAACTCTGAGGTTAATAATGGAACACAATATCTGCTTAATGTCCGCCTGGGAATTTCTTACAAACGGTTAAATTTCGTTTCAAGTTTTCATATCAGTAACTTATCCGATGCGTTCGAATTTATTGATTAAATTCACTGTAACTGTACGAGAAGAGGCTTGATGATGACCACAACTAGTACGAACTATACGTACCATTCCCGCGATATATATTCACTATTTCAATGCGTTTTGCGAGTGTGTATCGATACATATTTGAAAATCGACTAATTTTTACTTGTCAAATGTGATTGCAATGACAGTTGTATGTTGACAGTTCAAAAAAAGGCGAGAAATTAAAAATGACGCTTCTTGTTTCGTCGATGTAGAAATTGGTTCTCTCATATTGGTCTTCTGTTTCGTAATTAATGGGCCAACTTTATTAAAAAGAATTTCAAAATAACCGAGACATTCGAGTAAAGTTTTTGAATAAAATATTATCTAATTCCCAACACAATGAAGATTGCTTCCGTCTTGCTAAAAAGGGTATATTTCTTTTTTTTTTGCTTTTGACTCATGATAATAAAAGCGCTACAAACCGCCGCTGCAAGAAAAACGACAGTTATTCAACTAAATTGCTCGTGTATGAAAGTATTGCCTAGTTTCTTGGAGTTGATCCATATCGCTCAATATTGTTGATGCAAAACATTTTTATAAATTGATGCTTGTTGCCGTAAATTGCCTTAATTGCTCCAGACCATTACTGTTGCCCGGCAATTATTGCTCAAAAAATTGCCCGTGTAAGCGCACCTTAAAAGGACGTGCTTAAAAACGGGAAATTTTCTCCGTATTGTCTGAGGATTAGGCAGCACCGATCCTTTTATTCGCGTTCCATCTTAATGTCATGTATCATAGAATAGCTTACGAGCCTAGCATCCTCCAACTTCTGAATATATTTGGATTGTCCAGTAAAAATAAGGAATGAGTGCACAATCTCGCAAACTTCATTCCGACCACCTTCCTTATCTTCTTCTTCTTGGCTTATCAACTGACAGTTGACAGTTCAAATTGACCAATACATTGACCCTTAGTGACACTAGCTTTCAATCTGAAATAAGCACTTCAATTACAAATACCGTTCCTTTGTCTTTTTTGTACTTAAAATTTTCAACTAGAACCGCCATCTATATGGGAATACCTCACGTCTCCCCTTACCAGCTAAAAATGCTTACCAATTTAACATTGTATTACATGCAATAAACTCAATTCTTTAATCTTTTACAAATTACCTAACACAACTACTATTTATATGACAAGACAAGAACCGTCTCTCCTGTTGTTCCGAGTTGTGCCATAAAGTTCTTTTCTTTTAGGCGCGTTTTTATTGTCTGTAAAGACGAAAGTGTCATATTCCTATTTCCTGGGAAATTGCAGCTAAACCATAAAAACGTGTTATATGATCTCATATTAGCTACCGTATACAGTCCACACACCACCGTTAGTTAGTTTTTATTATAGTTCCTTCGGCGCTGACAAGAAACATAGTTACAGGTAGTGGAAACTTTTTTTATGGATCTTAAAACTGAACCATTTCTTTTTTTTTTGCATGTGGCCGGCTATAACGGAATTTATATGAAAGAACTTTGGTGGATTTTGTTTTGTAAGGAAATAGGAGATTATTTCCGTTTTTTCGTCCTTTGAGAAACATTTCATAGTGAAATGTTGGTTCTTCTTGCAATATTATTGAATGTTTAATATTGCATCGAATTTAGGGTCATTTATCAATGAAGTGGCTACGTTCATAGACTTTAAAATTGTTAATGCGTCTTGATCCATTGGTTGAATGAACGTAGTTGCATTTGGCGGCGGCAAAACCATTTCTACTGAACTAGCGTGTAATACTGAAAGAGCGTTAACTGGAGACTTATAGGCCAATTCTCAAATCATCAGTGACATATCACAAATCTCAACAAAGTCATAAAGGCGTGGTGAGTCGCAGTTGTGATTTTTTCGTATTCTCGTGCGCCAGTCTCAAGTTATGACAGACTTGTGATTACATATGGAGCTGGTCACAGGGATGACAAAATAATAATAATGGAAGAAATGCCTTATTTGTAGAACATGAAAACTAACAAAACGTGATTTTTTCCCACCGTAGTCCGGGTTGGCCTTTAAGGGCATTTAAATTTCCAAGCAAATCAGCCCAAAGATTTTGTATCCGCTTCGGGTTAGGGGGGTTATTTTTATTTTGTCGAATTTCTGGATGGTCCCGGAAAAATTCGAGGAAATACTCAAGCTGCTCTGGAGAGGTTGTCTTGTACGACTTATATCCTTCTGTAAAGACTTAAAAATAATATAAACAGTCAAATTTCATACTATTTACAGAACAATTTACCTGTTTCCATTTTGGTGCGCGACAATGATTGACATTTCACAACATTTGACATTTCACATTTTCACCACAATAGTGATGGAATTCTAGTGATGAATGTTGTGATTTTTCACTGAGAATCGGAAACAGCTGATTTGTCACAAGATTCGTCTCAAGATTAATGTTTTCATATTTGCTTATGACTTAAGACCCGTCACAACTAAGAATTGGCCTATTAGTATACTATGAATACATTACTGCCATTTTAACGTGGAAAGCTTTAAACATGACATGTTTTTAGTATCACATGATTTGATTTAAATTTGTCAGTTAACTCGACACCATTTCAATGATACTATTTTTATAAGTGACAAAACCTGATTATTGTTTTTACGTTTTCCGCTGGCGTTTTGTTGATATGAAGTAAAATCAGTCTATTTATAGTTTTGTGCTATAATTATAACCAGAATAAGCATAACTCTAAACTATATTTAATTTTTGTTTATTTACCTTAAACTTCTTCGAGAACAGAAGACTTAAATGAGAAATTTGCAAAATTCTCATTTGATGTACTCTCATTTGCAACAGACTGCGATGATACTCTGTAAACAACAAATTTTAATCTTTGTCATATATTAAAAGATTTTAACTACCATATGGTCTTTATTTTAGACCAATCTTCACCAAAATAGGTAACAAAAACCAGAAAATTTTAATAAATCCATCTTCAAACTAAAACGAGATAAATTTTCATATATGCGCATGTGTATATGTGACTGGCATTAATTTTCGTATAAAATTAAACAAAAATCCATTTATCCACAGCCGGCAGCAATAACCAGCCAGTCGCAATGTGTGTAGTCGTCAGAAAAAAAAAATACAAGAAACAAGAAAAACGTTGCAATCTGAATCCGCGCGCAAAATGAATTTTTCCCAAGGGGGGAACGGAAGTGAAAGTGAATCGAGGCTTAATAAATTCGCTTCTTGGCAAGCACGTTGCTGCCGCCACAAGGCGAAAAGACAGCAAGTGGTGAGTAAACAAACATGAAACGAAGAAGAAGAAGAAGACAACGACGACGAATACCATACAGAGAGCGGCTGTACGTACGTCAGTAAATTTATATAAAACGTAAAGGGGCTAAAGTGTGGGCTGTGGGTCATATACATTATACCACAAAATCTCTTCATGGTGTTGACGTTTGACGTTTATAAAATACTTCAAGTAGCGTTTTCCGCTAATTTTCTAATCAAAAACCTAAGATGGAGCCGGACACTAAACCGCACAACTTTTTACACAGGTAGTCGCAGTCTCTCTAAACTGCCATAAATGCTATATCAAAATATAGTCTCGAAACTTTGCGCTATTTTACGCCATTATGGTCACACTTGAACTTGTATTTGTTAAACAGTCATGCAAATTATATATTAGTATTGGTATATTTCAAAAGTTTTCATACATTTAAACCCAAATGGGGTACCGTCGAGGCATTTTGTATGCGGTTTTTAATGACGATTCACATCGCCTGCAATAAGCCTTGACCTGATTTCTCTTTCCGTCTCTTTCGTTTATGCATTCAACCGTGTGCGGATATCAAGTTTTCATTTTTATACTCTGTGTAGTACTGTTAACAAAAATCCATCTCTTTCTTCTTATCTGTCATCCTGTGTGACTATGGTAGGTAATTTTACCATTTTTGGTGGCTTTTTTACTCAATGGTTATTTATTTTTTTTTTTTTGCTTTATAAACCCGAGTTCCCGTCGAGTTTGGGCAAGAATCTGACATTTTCTGAACTCTTTAACGCACAACAGGTGAGAGATGCATTTTTCGTTTACATTTTTGTTTATAGGTTATGCGAGATTTTTGTTTGTACAAAAGAAGCAACAGAAAAAAGCTGTTTGGGTGGTAATAAAAAAGTTGAAAAGATTGTTGCATAATAATTTCGCAATTGCACAAGGTATCCCAAAAAAAAAAATAATTTTGATTTCTTCTTCTTTAATTTGGGATTTGTGTCAGATGAATTAGTGGGAGTTTTTTTTAGGACAGCATTGTACTAACAAATTCTAGAATAATAAATCGAAATTTTCTGTTGTTTTTTTAAGTCTGGCATTTAAAACGTTGTAATTTGCCTGAAAATAAATGAAAATATTTTAATTAGCGTAAAAATGAATCGAAAAAAACTTCTGATAAATTGTTTATTACTGTAAAATTGGCAATTTTTTCCCCCAAAACGGCTTTTGTTGAATTGTTTTTTTTCGTTAAGTTTTTTTTAAGACGTTTACACTCTTTCTTTTGGATAATTATTCTAAAACCTTGACCCACTTACTTACAGAGTTTGCTATTGTTTTATAAATTAGAAGTTAAGCAATTTTTGAAGTTTTTATTCTGGTGATTTTATTTTCATTAACGGTACAAATTCGCGGATATTAAATTTGAATTAGTTGTATTTATTTATTGGGTAATATTTTTTTTTTGAAATTTTTTGTTTTAAATTTACTAACTATTTATTAATCAGTTTTGAATCGATTTATTTAGTTTTCTACAGTTGTTAAGTAATAATAAATACTGAATTTGAATTGGGTGATAATCTTTTGTAGGATATTAAACATGGACTGCTAGCGAACTACTACAGTATGTTGAAATATTTTAAGTCAAAAATGATAAGCGAATTTTATACTATAACGTAAGTATAATTACAATCTACTAAACTTTAAAGGTGTCTGGCGGGCGGTTTCCAACATACAAAGCAAGGCGCCAATATAAAAATACTGCGGGTAACTGGACAGAACCATAGGAGCGATGATCCTATGGTATACAGACAAACTAACAAAACAGACAAGCCACGTAGAGTTGATCCAGTGGTACCGACCGACCGATAAACTTACAAGCCGCGGAGAGTTGATCCAGGGGTGTCGACCGACCGATAAACATACAAGGCACGGAGAGTTGATCCATTCGTACCGACCGACCGATACACTTACAAGCCACGGAGCGTCAATCCAGTGGTGCCAACCTATAGTCCCGGAGAGTCGATCCGGGAGTACACCGACGAAACTAAACAACAGAGCAAACGAGTGTTGATCCAGGGGTAACCCGCTAACCCTGTATTTCCTCTCTTTTCCTTCCTCTCGATAATTGTACTCGTATAATATAAAATTTCTAGTATTAAAAATAACAAAACCGTAACAGGAGTTTTTACTTAAACCTTGGGCATCTCTCAGAGCTAATCCCGACTCCGCGAGCTCGAGCGACTCCCGACGTTACAATAGTATTCCGTAAGAAATATCAAAAAATCGCGCATTGACCATTTGTCCTTTGAAAGAAGTCCTTAATATCAATTAAAGAAAACTGTAGTCATAATATTGATTGTGCAACGAACGCGGTTTTGTACCTTTCGGTTCGTTTACCAGGCCCCACTCCGAAGACTTGGCTTGTTACAATGCCGTATTCGCGCACCCATGGAAAGCCCAGTTATGATGCATTTCATTCGACGGTTTTCTAACACCAGCTTCTTGATTTCATTTCGGGCATCTCAACTACTAATTTTCGGCCTTTCTACCATTCGTCATATGCTTGTGTTTTTGACATGGACGATTCACCTTATGTGTTCGGCAACATTTTATTGAATTACTCCTGTAAATATCTCGGAGCACTCAAAAGTATGATTAACATACACAATGATTGTGAACACGCTGAGTGATAGATTGAGCTCAAACTTGGCGTGGTAACTGCGCACAGCGTTGTCAGCTTTCAAATAATAAATTCCGAGTATTTTCTTTCCCAGTGTGATCAATTAATACATATATTTTTTATTTATTCTTAAATTGCCCCTAAATTTTTCTTTTAAATCCTTCTACATCATAAAACAAGCTTTAAATTCATTATCAATACCTTTAAACCAAAAATATATTTAAAAATTTAAAATTCCCTTACAAGACAGTCAACGACTCCTGGCAAAATATGAGTCCATCCATCACATTTACTTGACAATTTACACCTCCCATTTTTTTCCTGTCTCCATCCAAAGAACAGAAAATTTTCCTTCAAGTGTTTTAAAGACTTTCAGGAAACCTCATCTTCTTTATATTCATAACTGACCTTCGAGATAATTCTTAAGAAATTTATAATTTATTCGCACACGTACAAAAGTATTTACAAATAATGGTAACTCCTGAATTCTAATGAGGTCCCCTTCCAAACGGATATCGTAACTATCTTATATCCATTTTCCACATTCCTTTTGGAACAAAAAAAAAATCTCCATTTTTTTTCCTCCTTGATCCAATCCACAAAAAGTGGAAGCGATTTGACTGCGCCGTGTATCAAACCGGCGCGTTCACGTTAAGGTATGCTTATGATGTGTATACGGGTGCGTGCGGTGCCAATGATTCAACACTTCATCACTCCCTCATTTGCCTTATCATTTGTGTTAATTTATAATATTTTGCTTTTCCCTTTTATTCTCCTTGGCTCGTTTCGCCTTTGTCTGCCCTTTTTATTAATTCTCCAAATAGAAACATCATCATCCCAGGATAGGGAATAAGTCACCAGCTTTATTCTAGTGCCTCAGCTACTGGTGTTGTTCGGTTCAGATGAGGATAGAGCAGGGAACTGTATTTTTTTTTATCCTTAATAATTAATTCATTGCACGTTTTCTTAACGTTAATTTATCGCTGTGTGCCTTTTGTTAAGAGTGGGCAGTTTTTTATAAGTTGGACTTTAAAAAAAATATATATAATTTTTTTTCGATGGTTTATACATGGCGGGAACACTTCCTCTTTTTCGAAAGTTACGGTGTGCAATCTTGGAGTGTGAATGTATTTAGAGATTATGTCATGTTTGTAAAAGGATTTTGTTTTTTGTTTTTTTGTTAAATTTCAAACAGAAATGATTTAGGATGATATAGAATTTGTAGGTTATGCAAGTTTTATACATAATAATCAACCCGACTGCATTTATTTAAGAATATAAGCGAATTGTAAGAGATCAGATTAGAAAGAATATGAGATTTGTTCTTAACATATAGCGAATCTTTCCTGTAATGGGAAAGAGACTTTTGGTCGTTGAGACTTCTGTCGGTAGACTAGAATTTTGTCGTTGTTGTCGCTTAGAAAAGTCTCCAGAGGACATTCCGTCGACATTTCTGCATAGGAAATCCGTCGGGCTTTGCAATCAAACTTCACAGTCTGTATAGAAGTCCCCATCGTGGGGACCCACTGGACAACACTACTTTCAATATTGCTTTTTCAACCACCACAAAGTTTTCTTGTGCCGCAATCGTTGTCCTGCCTAAGATAACTATTAAAATGGCATTGCCATCTTCTGCCACCCCCAGACTCCACCTAATCTGTCCTATTATTTTCTATACTTCTAACTAAGCTTACTACTAGACATTGCACCTTGGCCCATACCATATGTTTTCAGGATGGGCCTAACATGAAATAAAATGCCTAAAAATATCCTTTTCGCTCCTTTTAGAAGAACTAGAATTTCTCCATCTACTGGTAGGATTGCGACAATATTGAATGATGGTGAAGCAGTAATTTGAGACATTGATAATCCTGCTGGCTCCCTTGCGGAGCCGTAACAAGCGTTACCGGCGCCCGAGGCCAGTGGAATAACTTGCGACCCCCCCCCCCCAATACGGTGGTAACAATGCTTTTCAAAGATTCGCCAGACAAAAATTTGAAATCCTCTACAGCTCCCATTAACTTCTTATACCTCATAGTCATTTGGTGGGTTATCAGAATATCAACTGCACTGTTTAAATCAATACGAAACTTTTTGGTTTCAGGAATATTAGAATCATCATCTTCTCCTTCGTACGATTCCAATCTAGCGCCTCGCTCGCCACACTCTTGCTACGCCACTGCTCCCTTTATAGTAAGAATCCAGTATCTATGACACTTTTCTGTGTGATATCCACAACATCACTTCTATGTAAACAGTTCATTAATATGACGAAAAAGCAGTTGTTTTGTGTAGATAATTTACCTTCTTCAACGTAAATAGGGCATAAAATGAAATTAATTATATCAAAAACCAAATTAAAAAAACAATGAAAGTTATATAAAATACTTCCCTGCCAACACCAAAATATATAAATCCCTCCATCAAGAAATTCAGCATGCTAAAAATATATAAACTAAATATTTAATTGCATAAAACAAAATAATAAATTACATCTTACCTATTTTATCACGAATAAACAAACTGCTGTCAGAAAAAGACAGCTGATTTCCAATATGTAAACTAGAAAATTTTATTCACAATAGCATTGATTGCAAGCTCCTCACCAAATTCTATTGTGATATTCAGGATAAAAATCGCGACCCGCTGAGCGAAAAATTCAGATCACTTGGATCTTTTAATCGCACTAAGCTTAAGGACAATCGCGATGTCATCCCAATCAAAGTTGTTTTGAACCAAATCCTTCCCTAAGCTGTCGTACTGAAACAGAATCCCAATCGAAAGGCGTACTGAGCGTACTACATAGTCATTTCACATCAATTAAATTTAGAATTCAGCAACCGCCAGAGCATCAGGCACAACATGGCGGACTGGAAGTACAAAGAGTTATCCTTAAACTTAGTTTACTACATAAAAAAGCTAAAATTAAGACCTTACGTTATTTAGCCCTTTCCACCTTATTATGATTCTAACAGAATTTTTAACACAAAATTGTTCCTGGCCCACCTGTATTTTCGTCAGCTGTAGCATAACTAGAAAACTGGCTCATATTTCACACAAATTACGAAATAACTTCACTAAAGACAAAAATAATCTACACCAGGCACGATAATAATAAAACAAATTCCCAACGAGCTGTCAAAATACTTCTCGATCATTAAGAAAAAAAACTGAACTGGACCTTAAAAATTTATAGCAAGGTTCTAAACCCTTTTGTTCCACAGAAATGTAAAATTGAAATTGGGCAAACACGATTAATTCCACTTGTTCCATTTATTTTACAGAATCCGAAATACGGTATGAAATAATTTTCGGTGCATTCTATTGACGCTTAAAAATTGTCGATAAACAAAATTGGTGTATATTTAAATTCTCAGGGAAATGAATCAAAAATTGCTCAAATGTTAAAATGTTATGATTTATTTTGTAGTTTGGATCTGAAATATTTTTAATTTAAGCTGTGACAGATTTAATTATTTAATTGAAATGCATAGAAGCTCACTGATCCCAACTGTGTAGCTAAGAGCACGATCCATCGATAATTCAATACCATTCTAAAATGGCCATATTAAAAACACTTTTTTCTACACTAATGAATTTCGTTATAAATCTAACAATAAAGAAGAGAAAAAAATATCTGTACCAAGCCAATCCCTTCCATCTTCGCCCCTTTTATCTATTCACAAAGGGTTGAAGGTAGTCCATTAGGAAACTTAAAATCCAATCCTATCCGTTTTTGGTCCGATTATATCATTCTTCTTAATCTCATCCCCCCCTGTCAAAAACACATGCTGAACGTGTCGTGCAGGGAAAAAGGGGTTGGCGTAAAAATTCGCATTCGCATATTCTGCCATTCACACACAACACCAGAGCTTGTCTTATTGGTATGAGCCATCATCGTACAGTGTGAAGGGATGAACGAATTTTATGGACTCGTTTTTTTCCCCCTTTACTTCTTCTTTAGCTGGGGTAAAATATTTTTCCTTTTATATGATGGTACCGTTACCACCTTTAACTTTGCTACATTAGTATTTAAGCCGGGGTCCTGTTCCCTACTGCTGCTATAGCTAATGGTGGTATATCGTTGTAATCGTTACGATTGTTGTGTGCTGAAGGATATATAAATTTCGCTCAGCACTGAGGAGGGGAGGAATGTGTGCTCAGCCCCTATACCTCTATAGTCCTTAAATAAGCTTTATATATAGCAAATGTCTAGCCATATTGATCCAAGGCGACGAAAAATCTTAACGGAGTTGAATTTCCTTTTTAACACAATACAAACTGAGACAACCGAGCGAGCACCCCCTCTCCGTCACCTCACAGTGCTTCAGGTAAATACGAATATCCTTTCTCCTTTTAAGCAAAGCCGTTTCTGTTATGTTGAAAAATACGCCTTGCATGACCACCGATTTTTAAGGATTAAAGGAATTACGGTGCCAAGCATCAATTTCTTCTATTTATTTTCCGTCTCATTTCTCTCCCCACTCTCAAATGGCGTGGAACGACTGAAAAGTATACGGAACGAAAGATGAGTGGGGAGGAGGAGAAGGATTATCATTTCAATGCTTTTCTTCTTCCTTGCTGATTCTGGTCGTGCTCGGTTGCAACAGATTGTGTGAAAGTGCATTGTTCCCTCTATGGTTCATTTTCATTTAGGTGGGTGGGAGTGTCTTTTTCCGTTTTGTGCATTCTTTGTTTTTTTTTGCAGTGGAAAACAAGAAAGGATGTAAGGAGCTGAAAAATGTACACAAAAATCTCGAGTTGAACGGCACTTCATGGCGAAATCGTCATTTTGGGATGGAGGATCCTCAACTGAAAACGGCAGATTAAGTTCGGGCAACTATGGAAATGAAATGGCATGAAATTATGATAATTTTCCTGATTAGATATGTAAAATGGTTTTAAGATAAGCCACTACTTTGCATCTACTTAAGATGTGTGTTGAGAGAGGGAGGGGGGGGGGGGGGGGGGGGGAGAAGTAAGTAGTTGATGCGCTATTTTTGTTACAATGTTTTCTTCGCGATGATGTCTGAAGGGTTGCTGCTGTGGAACGTATTGATTTTAATTAAATATGAATTTTGTGTAGTACTTTCTAAATTATCCTATTTTGGGGAATATACATACATTTCAATTATATTAAAAGGATTCTGCTATTTCTGAATAACATTTCCGAGAAACTTAACCTTTAGATGTGGACGGTGCTGCCGTAGTTTGCTGCAATGACTTGAAAAATTATGTTCCAATGAAAAATAAAGATATATGCTCCTGATTACTCGTGATATTGCACAAGAAACTTTAATACTAAGCATATAAGCATGATTAAATTTATTAAAATAAGGAAGCTTTAATATTAATACTCCTATTCTAAAAGCAGTCACAAGTCACAAAGCAATCACAACTGTATGGGAAGTCTCAACTTGAGTCAATTTGTTATTCTAATTTTGCGGCTTGTCAGCAAATAGTCACAACGGTAATCAACTGACTTTATAAAGGAGCAGGACACAAGTAATAATTTGACTCAATTCGAACTGTCAGTTGTCAGTTTATAGGCCAAGGGAGGGTTCAGAGAGAAGTTTGTGGGATTGAGCTTCCTCTCTTGGCCTGACAATTGGCGGTTCAAATTGCATCAATTACCTAGTTTATAGCTTCTCCAAAAATAACTCGAATTATGGATCATACAAATTTTTTCCCTGTATAAACGGGGTAATTCGAATTATAAACCGAAATTTTTCTGCTTAAGCCAAAGTTATAAGAATGTATCTGTGAGAATCTTCGATCTTGGTGGCGATACTGACAGTTCTTGTTTTTAACAGCCGTTTTCCCGTGCGTTTGTGCTATGTATGTGTACATCAATCCAACTTTTATTCGATTTCGTATTAAATATCCGTTTATACGTGAATTCGAAATTTTGGCGTAATCTTGATTCGATTTAATTTTGCTGCTATAAACTTGGTAAATGACTTGAGTCACGATGTTAAAACACTCAGGCGCTATTGTGGTTGTCTCTTTTGGTGACAAATGGTGAATTGCGACGCAAATAACATTGTGTTTGTGGAAAAAAGTGACATTTGTCGATTTAAGTGATTTTTGGCGAATTGGAGCTGTCACTTTATATCGTAAAACGACAGTGACAATTTTTCTCAATTGATTTTAACAGGTGTCAGAGAAAGTCACAGAAAACAGCTGATAATCACAAGAATAGTCACAATCGTTCAATGACAAGCACGAGTCACAAAAGCTTGTGATTTATGACTGGTCAGAATTTAGAATAGGGGGATTAATTTCTCTTTGAAGAATTTTCTTACAACATGTGTGAAAACTGATTACTCACCTTAACGAGTTCATTTCGTCCAGAAGAATATAGCGGAAGCACAAAATTGTATACCTTTAAATAACATAATCCAATATTTTAAATCTCCTAATTTAAAGTAATTTCCCGTTTTACCCAAAATTGAAAAAAAAAATGAAAATAAAAATACCGGATTTAATTGTCATTAATTTCGCTCAACTCTAATCCAAACATGACCAACAGCAACAAAGGAGGAAATCGTACGAAATGAAACAGACCGCAATGATGAGGAAATCGATGATCGTTTGTCTGTTTGAACAGTCGAAACTGGAAAAAAAAATGTGTAGACACCGCAGATAAAAAGTAAAAACATTTACGAAGCAACAATGTGTGGCCCGAGCTATCGTACACGTTACGTAATCCGCTGTGTGCTGCGTGTGCACACGGGATCCATCCGATCCGATCCGGCATTTATGCATGACTTTACACACCAGATACAAATCAGTTCGGCAAATATCAACTCTCATATACCTAAAGGCCCTGCGCGATTTCAATTGAACGAAGATACCTGTGCCCGAACGTTTCTATATATGTTTTGGGTCTGTATATGCCTCCCATATGTGAGGAAACCCGGTGCTGGAACATACCTGAAAATGAGGTGTGCGATAAATATTCTACACCGCCCGACGTTTTGTATGATTTTTCTGACGGCAGCGCGGCTTTTGTTATGAGGTGCGATTTTCAATTTCACTTTCAATGGGAAATGGAGCCACAAAGGTGAGGCATGGTGGCATGACAGTGGCCTCATAGGTGGTGTAAACACACGAAAAAAAAACAACAACAACAAGAAATGATAGCTGTAATTAAAAATCAATTCCGTCGGGGATTGTCTGCATACCTAATTTATATATGGATTGCCGGCAAATTAATGTGGCAATAACATGTGGACTTGAGGAAATTTATGAAAATTTACTCGTTGTCGTTAATTTTTATTTTATTGCTTAATCGCCAGCCGAGGCAAATCCCATCCCACTTATATGCACGCATCTAGATAAGATCAAGTCAATAAACCAATTTCCGCATTACCGTGTCGCCCCGCTTACATTGTGACTGAGATCAACGTGCGCGCGGCTAAGGAAAGTTTAATAACTTCGATCGTTGAGGGTGCGTTGTTAGAGCGTTGTGGATACACACCGCCGGGGGTTCGCCGCGACGCTGTCTGAGGAGGCCTACTCAGCTGCAAAATTTGCAAGATTATGTAATTTGTCTTCCACGCCCACGCAGCGATATCTTTTAAGCCTTAAGAAGCGGCCTTTCCTGTTTCAACAATTCGCAGTTTTCTAAATGAGCCTCAAAACCGATCGTGCGTTCCAAAAATTATTGTCGTTACTAATTTTTCTTTTCATATTTCATTTTTTTTCGTTTTGTTTTTTTCTTTTTTGTTTGGGTGTAAGCTTTGTTTCGTTTTTGGGCACACCCACGGTGTAAATTTTGCTCTTTTTATTTTAAGTTTTGGTTTTTTTTAGATATTTGTTTTTGAAAGCCGATATGGTATCGCTTCCTTTGGGTTTTGCTTTTGATTTTATCATTGTGTGCGTAGAGATTTTAAAACGTTTGATAAAGTCACGCTTTTATGGTGAACATAGTCATAATTGTAAAAGGTTTGATTTATTTTTAAAGGTGTGAACTTTAGGTGTCATAATAGCTCAAACTTGTCATGGCGGAGCAGAGAAAGAAGTTTGGTTGTTTTCGAAATATTTTTAATTCACTCTTAGTATTTATGGATCTGCATAATAAAAAACAATTTAAAGTTACAGCTAAATATGTAATTTTAGTAAATGAAGTAACTAAAAACTCATCCACTGACAATTCCAATTTTATAAAATTAACTTTCTTTAGCGAAGACAAAATAGTCCAAAAGCTTAGACAAAAACCAATAGCTCAGAAGTATGGAAACTGACAAGAACTTAAGCTATGGAGTTTGAACGGAACTTCTTTCAGCATTTTTGCTATTTCTACACCGAAGAATTCCGTGGCGAAAAGTGAACAGCTGAGAAAAAGTAAACAGCATTGTTAAAAAACCGCATATAAAACCACGTACTTGACGGCAACAGCTGTTTTTTTTCGTTCTGTCAAAATTACGGAATAATTAGGTCTGTTCCAATAGAGAATGCGGGATCCCGCGAGAACAAGAAATCACCCAATTGTTCCAATAGATCTCATGCTCGGAAAAGCGGGGAAATTTTTGCTTCCCCTCGACCAAGAAAACGCAGTTGATTTTTAGGTGGAGTGGAATCTGCATTGTCAAAAATAGCTGTTACTTGTCAATTTGTTATTTGCAAACAGAGCGTCGCGACGCTGCATTTGTGTAATGAAAATACGAACTAAAGGTTTAATTTTTAGTCATATTATATTATACAAAGTGTTCGCTGGCATATTTTACACTTTGAATCGGATTTTCACTGACTAGAGTTTCGATATAAGAGGCTCGTTCTGGAACGATTTCCTACTCCTGCTCACTTAAGTAACATTCTATTTAGTGGCGAGTCGCATTTCCACAGTGGAGAGTTCGTCAATAGGCAGTATATGCGTTATTGGAGAGACCATAAGCCTAAAGCAGTCTATCAAAAGCCGATTCACAGCCCGAAGACCATCTTCTGGCAGTATTGGGCCTTTTTTTCGGCGAATGTTACACTTCGACTGCAGAACGTTACTGCACGATGTTGGAGAACTTTTTATACCGGAGATACGTAGTTATGCTACAATAACAGAACCCATTTCCAGTAGCATGGGGCCACGGCATATACAGCTAGGGTGTCTGAAAGGAGAAATTGAGTAGCCTCTCTTTGGTGAGCTTTGGCGCTGGTGGTCTTGGATCGGGTGAGAACTAGAGTTTTATAATAATAATAAGAATTAGACACAAACCAACCACCCAAGCGCGAAAGCTCACCCAAGACGCAGCAAAGTTATCAAAAGCTCACACCATAGTCCGCATCCATATCTAAGGCCGCAATCGATGTCGACATTGATGAGTCACTGAACTAGCACCGGCTTAGCTATACTACTGTTGGCATTTTTTACCTTGAAGCTAATTTTAAAGTTGACCTGAAAATTTTTGAAAGGCCAGCATCCTACATGTCAGAGAACTCGGCAGGGTACGAAGATGAAAAATGACTTGAGAAAATTGGATGGACTTGTTGTTTGCCTACGACTGCTAGTAGTCTGTTTCGCACATATAAAGCTATCAACTGACACACCTCAGATAGACATATCCGTGTGCAGCCAACATCAAAGAAGAGGTACTCCAAAGTTCAGCGTAACACGAGCCCAATTGAGGGGCTTTAATGGTCTTCAAGGCTAATATACTCGTACGCAGCTCACTAATGATATTTGTTAATTTCCATTGAATTTTTACTCAAAATTATTAATAAACTTAAAATCCTTCAAACTCGAAATCTCATTAAAAAGGGTGCCATTAGAGTTGTTTATTATTCCTAAAAATTCTTAAATTTCTTACTTACGTGTTTCATTAGTAAATAACAAATAATTTTCTTTTCTTTACAGTAGACACTGAAATTCCAATCATAAAACAATCACCGAGTCCGCCACCGAATTCGCACCACCTTCACCCCCACCACCAATCATCACTGTCAGCAGTGGCAGCTGCTGCAGCAGCAGCAGCATTGCACATAAAGACAGAACACAATGCTGCATCAGCAGCAGCAGTAGCAGCCGCCGCAGCTGCAGTGCATTCACAGCAGCAGCAACAACAGTCGCCCCAACAGCAACAGCACGGTGCAGGTAATGCAACAAGTCACCCGCAACAGCAACAGAATGCCGCCCAACATCGACCGCTTCTCCATAACCTGCTCAGTGGCGCCCCAATTCACACGACTCCCTACCATAGAAACTACTGTACATCCAGCACAGGTATGTTGCATTTTTTTTATATTTTTTTTTTGCACTGGTCATCTTTAATTTAAGTAAATTCTCTCAAGAATTAACAAGAAGCCAAAGACAAGATCATAATCTTCCAGTCCATTAACTCGCACTTGGGTAAAGAGGGGCATATATCCTTTCGTTAAGTTTTATCGAACGCGCAGTCGACATATGGTCAATATCTTGATACTGGCATTAAAAGAGCCCGCATTCTCACACTTTTGCATGCAAATGGTGCTCCAGGAATCGGGATAATGAAAGAAACAGGAAAAATCTGTCCCGGAGTGAATAATTCCTTTTTTCGTCGTCGTTGTTGTTGTTGTTGTATTTATTAGAGTATTAGGGTAGAGAAAGGAAAGGGGTGAAATAAAGGAACTGGTCAACGAGCGCAGTGACCCTCAGTGACCTTGTGTTTTTTAATGTTAAATGATTAATGGCATTTACGAACCCAAACGATTTTAAAAGGGTTTCAACAGTTTCTAAGTCCCACTTTTCTTTTCATTTTAATGGATGTTTCTTCATACGTGTGCATTATTTTGCCCAAGGATATATGCCTTTGGGTATCGTACATTTTTCATAAAGGTGTATGCGCAAGGATTTACAAAGTACAATATGTGTCCTTACATCCAGAGAGAGCGATTTTATAGAGCAACGTTAACATCTTTGCACAGGAACTTTATGCAGCAGCAACGGTGGGATTATCTGTTTGGAATATTTAATCGAGAATTAATTTTTAGAATTACATTTCTGTAGTTATAAATTTTTTATGGCGGTTTTTTTTCTACGGAATGAATTTCTTAAATCTGAAACCAGTTTTGTGGAGATTAATAAGAAATTTCATTTTGTTTTTAAGTTGTGTGGATTTTAACTTGCCTTTTCAATTTTGTATTTAATTGAGACCACCAGCATCTGCAATACAAAACAGTTTTTATGTGTATCTACGATAAACCCATAATTTTTCCAGTTCGACAAAATCCTTCTAAGCAACAAATAAAGAATGTGGATTAAAGTATTTTTTTTAAAAATATCTAGTAAATTTTTGTAAAGAATATGTACCGGCAAGCATTCGCAAGAAATAATTAAACGTCATATTGACATTTATGGCTGGATTCTGTAAAAGCTTCAAAGAATTAATGACAGGTAAACCTTCGGTAGAATTTCTTAATGAAGATCGTAGAAAGGAAATTAATTGCAAACAACATAAAACCAATCTTAAAAATAAAATTCAAAGTATAGTTAGGTAATGCTACACGAAAACAGAGTTTGTATAGTATTGCTGAAAAAGAAGAAGAAGATAAGGAGAAGCAAGCGGTAGAGAGAAGACAAAGTTGCTTGACGTTGACAGTTATTGCATTGTTAATATTAAAGAGAATAGTTGAAGCCAAGTTTGTAAAAGAAAAGAAATAAATTTATAATATGCTCACAGATGTATGTGTGACATTTTAATCAATTGTGACTAAAAAAGGACTTCTTCCAAATGGTTTCATTCAGTTCCTGGAGTTTCACTTTATGGTGTTCCAAAAAGGGACTGCAATGGTTATCAAATGGGTGATGTCACAAGCCATTTAAGGCGGTTTGAGGGTCAGAAATCACAGACATGTTGTTGCATCCTTTTCGAACCCGTTACATTCATCAGTATACGTCGAAGGACGAACAAGAAGTTTATCGCTTTCAACGTGTTCTCTTTCTCCTTTAAACAACTTATACCAATCAAAAACCATCACTCTAGTCAGTGCATTGTTACCAAAACAAAAAGCCTTTTCAACTTTACAAAGTTTCGAACGCCGAAATTCCATTTTTGAAGTTAAGTTTAGTGCAGTTTCTTTGCTGAACTTCTTCAATCAAAAAATTTACTTTTTTAAAAGAAAGTAAAGAAGTGTATCTCATTAAGTACTGACGATATTGGCATGAAATTTGAGACAGATAGTTGTGCCGTTTTTTCATAACATATAAAGTTTTCAAACCCCATTTTTGGACGGGAAATTGTTAGGCACGTTCCGCCATATTTGGAACTTAGAAGTTTTGTCCACAAATTCGTTATTTGTGACCTTAGAAACCCCTAGATACCACTTTCATTGGAATCAGAAAACAGTTGGCAAATTCGGCTATATTTGGGTGGCCATTTTGAATTCCGAGCGCGGCCATTTTATATTTCGAAAATCGGCATGGTCCTTCATGCAAAATTTCGAAGCTCTGCCATGACCGGTGCGTCCGCTATAGTGCACACATACAACTTCCTTTGCTATAGCGTAGGTACACTAGTAAGTTGGACGGCGTCCATTAATTACATGAGGCGATTTTGGCGAATTTTCGACCCTCCCCCTCTCCCTTGGTGAGATGTGGAGAGATCACGTGAGATTTTTCAAATTTTAAAAAATCTCTAGTATTTACACTAAAAATACGCATTTCATGCGTATTGGCGGCTAAACAATCGAGGGGCTACTGTCCTACTTTGTGGCGTTCGCATAACCGCGATAAATATTTTTGTGTAGGATTTGGCCATATTTTAGTGGAGAAACATGTTTCACTTCATTTACACAATTTACACTGTTTCTTGCCGAGACCCCCTCTCACCTACGTGAGATTGAGTGAGTTTCGGCTTGACCCCCTCCCCCTAAACGCCTCACGTAATTAATGGACCATTTTCTTTTATTAAAATAAGATCGAGAATATTGTAATATGTGCTGTTTAAGGTGTTTAAGGTGTGTGAAACTGACTTCTGAACTCAATCAACTCTTAACTCAACTCAACTTTAACCTCCACTGTTAACTCTAAACTGAAATATCAATTCACCTCTTAACTCAATTCAACTCAACTCTTCATCCAACTCTTAAAAATCGACTTAACTGAGAACAACTGAATGTTTAACTCAACTCTTAAATCAGCTTAACTCAATCAAACTTATTTCAACTGCACTTATCTCAAGTCAACGCAACTCAACACTTAACTCAACTCTTCACTTAAATTAGCCAAATATTACGACATGCCGTCTTGGCGACATGTCGTTTGCCATTACACAAAAGAGGTCAAAACGCAAAAACATAAATTAACTAAAAAAATAGGCTTTCTGATCGTTCAGATCGTGTGGTTTTGGGTTAATTTGCAAAGTAAGTTGTATGCGGTTGCAAGAATGTTTTACACAGAGAAAGGAAATGAAAATCTTTGGACAAATGTGATCGAGACAATGCAAGAATGGATCTCGATCACGCTAGATTTTTTTTCGGTTTGGCAATGCCTTTCGATGTTAGCTGTCAAACTCTACTTTTGCAAAGTTTGTCAGAAGCGCCAACATGCGGTATTACTCCACCAGTTCTCCTCGACTACTATAGAATACTGACTTCGGGTGATCGAACAGGAAATTGCTACCATACTTTTTGTGCTTACAGAAGCTAGAAGAAAAGGGCCAGGAAATTACTGTAAAGAGAAAAGACAAGAAAAAAGGAATGTTATTTTCATGACTGCGTGGAATCAAACCACGAACCTTTGCGATGGTATCCTTGATCCCTGGGCTATCGAGGACGGCAAGTTATTTTAATTTTTATCGAGAATAATGACGGTTCACGCAAAATTGTGAATTTCTTTCAATAAATAAATTCTACCAAACTGAATGTAAGGTATTTTTTTAATAATGCCAATTCAGCTCTAGAACTTAGCTTGCCAGAAACCTACGCAAAACCAAGCAAATACATGAAATAATCCAAGCTCTTCAACGCATCACTGGAAAAACTGTCCCTTGAATATCCTGACTACACACCATGCCACATCCTATTGTTTTCCCGAGAATGTTCCTCCCCGTTTTATCTCGTCTCTATACAACTTCCCCCAAAAACCACACAATAAAACAGAGTATATTCAAACTTGTGAAAAGAATTAATAAACTAGTTCTTGTCTCTAAGCACAATTCCTTAAATCCTTGAACAAAAAACCCGATCCATTTGATAAAACTACTTTAACACTGCCAAATCAGTATTCTAACTCGCTTCCAAAAATCTTCTTCATAAACAAAACTCCTTTTTCCGTATATCCTTGCTTCCTGTATCTCAAACGCGGGAACACAGAGCTCACGAAAAAAAAAGAAATCAATTCAATCCTCTCAGGTTGTACGCAGCACATACCAACTCCAATATCTGCTTTACAACACTTTAAATCCTTTTATGCATATCAAAAAAGGTCCAGGAGGCCAACAGTAAAACGGGCATACGTACATCAATTTTTATATTCCTGACCAGCATCATCCTTTTGAGTTGTTGGTCAGCTTGAATAATGGCCCTAAGAAAAGGATTCGCTTCTTCCTTGAAAGATCATCTACCTTGTTTTTTGTGTCTGTAGGTAGTATGCCTTCAACCCCTCGAGGATAAGACAAGAAGTGAAGCGGTAAAAAGCCTGCCGGATCCTTGCTGCTGACCGTTGGCTACAAAAAGGCGACGCTGAAAGCTAAATTTTTGTGATTTACGTGGACACGAAGGGATGAGATGATATCATATGATAGTGAGAGAGAGGCCATCGGGGGTTTTTGGTGCGTGAATAAATTAAATCCTACAGTTAGCTTCCTTTTTTTATTTTTGCCCCGAAAAAGGGTTAGGGTTGAGAATGATTAAACGGAAGAATTCTAATTGAATAAAAACGCGAAAAGGAAGAAGCCTCTCGATATTTACCTTCCGCAGTGGACAGTGTGAGAATTTTTTTTATTGTTTTCCCTTTCGTTGTAGTATACTGACCAGTGTCCAGTTCTCGTAGCCGACCCTCTTTATGTGTCGTCTTCCGTTTGCATAAGGGATCAAAATTGTTATCGTCCTTAAGAAATTCGTTTTCATCCTTTTGATTCATGCACCGTAACCGAAAAGTAAATATGAATCGTTTGCCTGCCCTTGATGAAAGGCGTCATCTTCCCTTTTTTTCTGCATATTTCAGTTTTTTTCTTCGTTCCTAATAATAAATCGACATCTGCCCGTGACCCTAATCCTTTATGCAACTGCCCTTCAACTGAATAAGAAAAGCGCCAAATCACTCCAGAGTCCGATTTTCCAATTTTGCGTGAATCGATTGCTGCAGAAGTGCAGTCTCTCTGTCGAGGACAACAGCAAACAAAGTCCACCCGCTCCTTGTGTCGAACCTAATAATCCCTTTCTCCACATACACCCTTAAAAGGGTTAAGGCCGAATATGTCAAGTTGCATAAATACAATCCTGCAACAGATTTATTGAGTCATCAAACATCTGGGGTTTCACTAAATTTGGGATTCATCCCAGTGCCATGTGCTCTGGTCCGGGGTAGAGGATTTCAAGTGCATGGAAATGCATTTTCACAATGAGTTAATATTGACGATGTGTCACGTCACGACTGTTGTACTCCAAGGGTTAACCCACATGTCCTTTGCCCTTTGAAATACTTAATAGAATCAATCGACTGTCAAACTTTGATCTATTGTACAATACCGAAGGGCGTTGAAACATTCTCTTAATCCTGTGTATATCCTGTCTATATCCTGCCTACGTTTCTCTGCTTTGATGCGGTCAATTCCTTTTGTGTTGCAAATATTTGAGCAAATCTCAAGTTGAAAAGGTGAAAGGAAAAGGAAATTAGGACTTGAAAGGAAAACTATTGCGAATTACAAAATGTATTTTTCGGTTTCTGTAAAGCAATTTTAAACTAGGTTAAGCGGATTAGGAGCGGTATTTAGAGCTGCTTTATTCATCAATAAGGAAATTTGAATATGCAACCGAAGCGTTTGGGAATTATTACCAAAAACGATAACGATGACGGTTTTCAATTTAGTTGATGCAAATGCTCTGATTCAGTTGCAGTATCCTTTCGATTAAATTTCAAATCGACTTTTATAGTGAATTTAAAATTCTTTCATTGAAAGCACGAGTTATGTTGATTCGAATGGTTAAACTTTTAGGAGTGCTTCGGGAATAACATCTCAAGTTTTTCGCAATACAGAATACGAATTGTCGTAATCATTTAATTAAAAAAGTTTATTAAATATAATACCTGTTTTCCAAAAGTAATCACAAGTCACAATGCAATCACAAGTGTGTGGTGAGTCTCAACATAAGACAATTTGGTATTATAATTTGGCAGTCACACTTTTGTCAATTCGCACACAGTCACAACGGCCAGAGGTCGCGCCATAAAACAAAGGAACTGAGCTAGCACGTGAAATTTGTGGTTGAGAATATAAATGAGCCGGTTATTTTCGTGTTTAAACAAACCGAGTGACGTTGCTCGCTCGTGGGGACTTGAGACTCTCAGGGTTCATGGAAACAGCGATTTTGAGATTCCCTTCTTTTATGGCGCGGGCTCTATCAAAATTGTGACTGCAAGTATAAAGAGCAGATTTCTGGCATATTTTTTATAATTTCTCACAGACTCGACACACAGCCAGCTTCGATGAGAAATACTCGGAAGTTTCCATACACTATGCCTTAATGCATCAATATTTACTGGGGAACGTTGGCTAAATTGTCGCTCCGACTTTGATTTACCTCATTCCATGAATACGAATTCACAATTGAGGTGAATTATTTAAGATTTTTCTTGTGACTAGTGCTTAGAATACGAAAACAGTCGATAATCACAAGAATAGTCTCAAACGCTTGAACAAGCTCAGCAGTCTGCCTAGTGATTTCTCACTTACATTTATCTATCCTAGCAATATAGCCCCTAACAACGGAACTATTAGCTCGTTTACATGTTTACTTGAAGCCTACTCTTGAAGTAGCTTTCAACTATTCAAGTACGCATGTAAGCTCATCCCAAATGTTTTTATGCTTTGACATTTATGTTGTAGACTGATGGAGAACTAGTTAGAGTCAAAGCACAATGACAGTTGACGCCATTTGCAAAAATTATGGCACATTCACATTATGACATTACTTTTGTCCCACCTTTTATTATCGTTCGATGTGTCCAGTACAGCATGCATTTCTGCTTGAAAGTCATTAGGCAGGCTGGCCAAAGCGTAAACTCTACCAAACTTACGGCTTTCTCCTTATACTCCTGACACCCAAACTCGATAATCCCTTCGAGCCGTAGATGTATCATACGAGTCCACACAGTCTATCTTAAGAAAACCCCCGGACATTCTATCTTGTATGTTCACATAAAGCTGTTTAAACTTTGAGATCTCTTAAACTAGACCGTGCTGTCAGACATTTCACTCTCCAGATAGAACAATCGGCAATGCAAAGAGCATCTAGATCTGAGCTGTCAACTTTCACATCTTCCAAGAACAAAAAAAGTATGGACTGCATTTACAACATCATATTGAGAACTGCCGATAGCTTAAGTTTCATACAGTTGTCAAAAAATAAGAAAATAAGGCATCACTTGACCGTTAGGTGATTAAGAAGTGTACAGTGTACATTACCTATCCGTAAGCGTCATTAGTCCTCAAGCAATTTTTCGGTTAAAGTTTTACCTTTTGGCTCTGTTTATTAGTTTTCAGAACAGGACAGAGCAGAACAGAATGGAACAGCAGCAAGCAATTAAACGTCAAACACTTTAGAACAACTTAGAATAAAAAATCTAATGAACGCTTTTTTGTACTTTTTTGTTCTACTTCTGTTTTTATAATTTCATATACACATCTGTCAAAACTAAGGAAAAACAACAACAAAAAAATCTTGTCCAAAAGTATTCTGAAAAAAATTTAGAACTAAAAAGTAAAACTTAGAACACTTTAGAACAACTTAATGAACACCAAACTAGAACCCTTCCGGACAAAAAATAACAAGTTTTAAAACTAATGAACGCCAAAACCTGTACTTTTCTGTTTTAGGATGATCTATATCGTTCTATGACTGACTAATAAACAGACCCTTTATTTTGCTGAGCACTTCTAAGCTATTTATATTTCTTCCACAACTTAAATAAATCTCTTAAATCTGCATTTACGGAATCCACATTATTTTGGGCCACATGTCAATATAACGTAAGTAAGCTCAAATTCGTTCAGTTTTATTTTATGTTTAAGGCCAATTTTTCGGCCGCCATTTTGATTTGGCTGTCATTCGCCGGGTCATAGCTTTGTTTAAGGAGCTGCTCTAGGTTGAGTTGTGATATCTTAGCAAAAAGTGTTTCATGAGCAATTTGTGATTCATGAGCCTGCTCTAAGTTGAACTGGAGCAACTTAAAGCACGATTTTCTGTTCTACCTTCTTTTGGTAGAGGAACTTCGGGGAAGATTTCTTGCTCTACTTTTTTTGACAGCTGCTCTTCTCTGAGCTGCCTTGAGCTGCTCTGCTTTTTTCGATTTCATTAAACACAGCTAATATTATGACAGTTGTGTAAATTGTTATCGAATACTATCCACCACCAATGGCGACAAAGTAAAATCGGCTTGCAACATAAAACACACTCTGTATTTGTCGAAAAGTTAATTTTACAAACAATTAAATACTTATTTTACAGATGCAAATAAAACAATTCACCTCGCGTTTAAACATTTTCAAACAAAGAATGAAAATATAAATCCAACAAAAAATTTGCCATTCCCATATTTCTTCTTACCTCAACAGCAAATTGTAATCGAAATGTGAAGTCAAACACCTGCCTGCACCCTAATTTATCCTTTTTAAAGCAAATGCCCACAACTTTGCAAATAAGTCAAACATTCCCACGATTTTTGCCCAAACCAAAAAAGGAAGTAAGTGTCAGAAATATTTGAAAACCCCTCAAAAAAGGGATCAAAACGCAACAACAACAATCGGGAGATTTTGCAAATAATTTAATCTTCGGCTCGGTCCATATGGCCTATGACTATGCAAAATTTTCACTCTCACACAACAAAATCAATGCACAAATCCCGTCCCTTTTTAATTCATCCAGGAAACTGCGTCGATATAAAATGTGTAAAGATGGAAACTAGTATTTCATACCTCAAAATGCTGATCTATAATAAATCACAAAAAAAATTCACAAATTCAGGTACAAAAAAAAATCGATGAATCCATCGAAAATCAGACCGGAGTCCAGACTATAAAATTCCTGAACGTCGTCGGGTGTGATCCACAATCCACTTCACTTTTCTGCTCGTAATGCTTGAGTGTGGGACCACAGATTGAAGGGTTCCACTCGTTTTTATGGCAGAAAATCCTTTTTTGTTATTTTCATTCTAATTTCAATGTTCTTGTGTTTGTAAACATGCGGATCTGGATAGAACGACTAGGCACACACTTCAGATCCTCCTTTGCAATTTTTTTTTAGAAAAGAAAGAACGAAAATTGGTTGCACTCTCGATCTCTCGTCGCTTGTGTAAATGCGAACACGACACAGGGCGGCGCGGTGGACCAGAGGTATTGAAACTGAGCCCCAAGAATCTGTCCTGCCCTTTTATTCAGGGACGGTGGTGGTAAAAAAAGGGATCACTCACCTGCAGAAAATCTTCCACTTTAGGACCATGTTTTGACGAGACTGTCTGGAATTTTATTTATTTATTTTTTTTTTGCCGACATTTTTAAGAATCTCTCTTCAGACTTTTTAGAGCGAAGATAAATTTGATATCGGAACGTTCGGAGCGGGGGCAGTGCGCGGTACATGCGGCTGTGTTGTGAGGACGGAAATTTTTTGGGGTAAATTTCATGTTTTTGAAATAAAAATTGTGTGTCCTTAACCGGGTTTAAAAAAAATCCCAAACAATGCACTGATCCTTTTT
Organism: Thereva nobilitata; assembly: GCA_963855945.1. Taxonomy (NCBI): domain Eukaryota; kingdom Metazoa; phylum Arthropoda; class Insecta; order Diptera; family Therevidae; genus Thereva; species Thereva nobilitata. Next base: position 6,212,147 of record OY979696.1, read on the forward strand.
TTTCATAAATTTTTATTATTTCGTTTTTTTGCAACCTTTTCCTACGGTCCCGTTGTTCGTTGTTCGATTTGATCAAATATGAATTCACATGCTGTGATTAAAGTGTGTGTTTTTTTTCGGTGTGGATTTTCGTCCTCTTCAGATCCTTAACTGCATGGAAATTGAATTCGTGCAGGTACTCGCTCGTATGCGATTGCAGAAAAAACCCCTTTTTTTGTTGTTGCTAGCGCGCGATTTTTTTTTTACCTTTTTGATATCCTAAGTCCCGATACCATGCAATGAGTTTTCGTCCTGGTGTGCAAGATGTCGTTGTCCCCATTGAAACCGTTTCGGTACTCTCTGCTTTCCAGTTACAAAAGGTGCATTCTAGCTTGGGGTTTTTGTATGTATCAAAATTTTTCCGTTTCGTGCATCCTTTCAAGAATTTACTCCTGGGTACGCTCATATGTGCAACAACAAACCAGTTTTGACATAAGGACTTTATTTATTTGATTAAGGGTATTTTGGTATGAATCAATATATCCTAGCGTCGTAATATCCCTTTTGGTACTTAAGAATTGGAAAGTCTTTGGCTTTAAGTCTTGCACCTTTTATTCCCGAAATTGGGTCAAATGTGTTAAGAGTAATAATGATACTAGTTTTTTTGTTGTTGTTATTGTTGACAAATTGGGTTCGTACATTAGTCTTATTATTTGTTTTTTTCTTTTCTTGTTACAGGATCTCTACCACCAAGTCCAGCTGATAGTGGTGTATCAGATGTCGATAGTTCCAGCTCTGGTGGCCAACCATGCAGTGAGGAGCTGAAGGCTCGTCTTGGTATGCCTCCACATTGTCCACCTCAGGGTCATGTACCACCTGGAACATTTTTACATCCAAATTTTTATCATAATTCACCACCTTTAAGGAATATTTGGAATAGTAGAAGTAAGTTTTTTTTATTTCAATTTTTTTTAAATAATTTACTTGTGCTTGCCTCAATTTGCTTTCAACTTTTAATATTTAACAAAATTTTAAATTAATCTAAGTTTTTAAGTATTTAATACTTCGAACAATATTTTTTTTTTAAATTATATTAACTATACTAGAACAAGAGTATACTTACTCGACAATTCAGAAACGGACTTATCAGTTTCTAGAGTTATTGGTGACATCGTCAAAAAACGTGCTTCAAAATTGTTGACAATAAGCTGTAGAGTGGTAAAAATGGAACTAGAATATTTTGGAGTAAGTAATAAGTACTAAGAATCGGAGATTTGGGTTTATTTAGTTATTGATTATGGTATCTTTACATTATGTGATTTGTCATATGACCTTACTGTCAAAATTATGATTTGACAGTCCATCTGACTTCGTATTGTGTTCACACACTTAATTTTGACACGTCAAAACAGAAATATTCAAAGCAAATTTTGACAGATAGTCGTAAGACATGTCAAAAACAAATGTCATTTGACATTTTATGTAAGGTTTGACTTCATTGAAAGTAAAGTCATATGACAAATCATATATTGTATAGGTACCTTTAGTTCAATGTGCAAATATTGTTACGTCCAACGATCAAAGGTGATTGGGGAATATTTTTTAGTTAAAGTTTAGTTCACACAACACCAAATTGTTTTTATGTAATCTTCAGTTCTTACACATTCTTATCTGAAAATTACTTAAAATGTTGTCACCTGTCGTAGAAACTAGCATAGATTTAGTTGTATACTTTAAAACAAGTTTTTGTTTAAATCCTGTTTCGTTTTAAAGCAACACTGTAACAAACTTTTTTTCCGCCATAGATGTATGCACGCCTTTGTAAAAAATTAAGCACCAGTTAAAATAAACGAGAAACTTTCGACATTTTTGTCGTTATACACTTGAAATATGTACATATGTCATTATGACTGTATACATAGCAGGTCACGAGAGTATATAAAGAGCACGGTCTAGCATTTTTTTCAAAATTTCGGACAGCCTTGACACACAGCCAGCTTCGATGAGAGGTGCTCCGACGTTCACACTCTCCCTTCCTTACTGCATCAATATTTTCTGGCGTATGTTTGCTACTTGGTCGCCCAGCCTTTGCTCTATCAGATAGTCTATCTCATTATACGAATACAAATTCACCACCAGAGGTGAATTTGTTTTACATTTTCTTGTGACTGGGTGCTTAGAATACCAAAACAGCTCATAGTATCAAGAACAGTGTCTCAAGCTTTCAGTGAAAAGCACGAGTATCAAAAGCTTATGACTTATGATTGGTTATAATTTAGATCAGGGGGGGGCGGGAAATAGGCCTATTTTCAAATCATCAGTGACATCACAAATCACAACAAAGTCATAAAGATGTGGTGAGTCGCAGTTGTGACTTTTTCGTATTCTCGCGCGCCAAACTCAAGTTATGACAATCGCAGGCTTCTGATGACATACAGAGCTGGTCACAGGGATGAATGACGAAATAATAATAATGGAAGAAAAGCCTTATTTGTAGAACATGCAAACTAGCAAACAAGATTTTTTCACACGACGTTTTATTTGAACTAAATTCAAAATAAAATATACTTTCACAACGAACTAACAAAGCATGGTTTTTTCACACGGGCATCCGGGTTGGCATTTAAATTTCCAGCCAAATCAGCCCCAAGATTTTGTATCCGCTTCGGGTTGGTGGGATCATTTTTATTTTGTCGAATTTCTGGATGATTCCAACAAAATTCGAGGAAATACTTACGCTGCTCTGGAGAGGCTCTGTGATACGACTTTTTTCCTTCTGTAAAGACAAAAAGTAATATAAACAGTAAATTTTCATACTATTTACAGAAAAAATTACTTGTTTCCATTTTGGTGCGCGTTTAATGATTGACATTTCAAATAAAAATTTCACAACATTTGACATTTCCACCACAATTGTGGTGGAATTCTAGTGATGAATATTGGGTGTGTTCCGTAATATACTGGGAGCACTGCGATTTTGGACGTCATGCCAGTGCACTGGGAAAAACGTTCCGTTTAAAAAAGTTATACTGGACTTATCAGTACATTTTGTATATCGGAACGATCGCACAGTATACTGGCTCCGTCATTATTGTTTACATTTGGAAAGGAGAAGTGTGTTGTAATTTTTTGAGTTTTCTTGTGCTTTTAATTTCTTATAATGACAGAGAGTAACTATCAATTAAAGCTAATTGAATTTGTGCATTATTATTTGCCATGATTTGTACAGCGTTAAACGTAGACAGATTTTCAAAAATTAAACATCTGTCACTTGTTCAAACTACTGTGAGCACATTACCTCTTTCAGAGCAGTAATCGCAGTAGTAAAATGACGTCGGTTCATGACGTCATGAATATTCCTAGAGCACTGCGACAGGGCACTGTTCGATGAAAACGGAACGACAAAATTACCACTGGTAGTACTGGCGCAGTGCTCCCAGTGTATTACGGAACACAGCCATTGTGATTTTTCACTGAGAATCGGAAACAGCTGATTTGTCACAAGATTCGTCTCAAGATTAATGTTTTCATATTTGCTTATGACTTATGACCCGTCACAACTAAGAATTGGCCTATAAGTAAATATCATACACAAGCTAGACATACTACATCTAAAGGGTCTTTCAACAAGAGCTGTCATTTTAAATTTCACGCCTTGAACTGACACTGTCATTTGACATTTGGCAGATATTGTGTTCCATTATTAACCTCAGATTTTGTACTTTAGATTACGACTTTTTACGAAAATATTGCGCTTTTCCGTTGTTTTAATTTCTAAAACAAGTAAACACAACCAAAAATAAACTTTGCAGGTCTCATAAATGTTTGGGTCATTTTTGTCAATTCGGAGTTATGTAAAACGAAATTTTAATTTACAAGAAAACAAAACCACTTTAAATTAAAAAAAAAACTTTCTTCGCATAAAACTATTTCAAAATATTCTTAAATTGTCCCATAGAATTGTCAGATTTACCTTAAACTTGAATTTTTTCTCGTCTGATCATAATAACTTCTACTTTTGACAGCTTTAGAAAATGTTCTCTAAAAGTAAATTTTACTACGCTCATTTTTTAGTGCATCCAGCTTAAAACAAAAAAAAGGTTTAAAAAATAGAAAACAAAATGCAGGGATAGATAGTTAGTTCCTTAGTTTAAAAACAAAAAATATTTAAAAAACTTTGAAGTCACGTAGAGAAATTTTAAGTAATTATTAGTGATTCATTTCCATACGTTTTAAGCTTTATTTGTTAGCGAGAAGAAAAAGAACAATTTCGAAAATAAATTCTATTTATAATGCATAGTATTTCTCTGTTAAAAATTACCAGGGAAAATATTTCATAAATTATTAATATGATACAGAAGAAAGTTTTATCAACATTTTCCGCCATTACTCAAAATCTTAAATTCTGAGCTGTTGTGCAACCTTTCGACAGATACTAGACAATAGTTTAGTAAAAGCTCTGCCGATAACGGACCAGAATGGTGGTATGCGCGTTATATTAGAAGTGTTGAGACGTTTAGAGTCAAAATGCAAATGAATCCGTGCTTATTACCCTCAATATTCAGTGACTGAAGGGTAATGAAATCTCACCAAACGTCAACTGCACGTGACAAGGTAGCCCCAGCCGCGCCTTCTAGCCAGAAAGCCTCGATGCAGAAAAATGGGAGAGAATTGCGACAAATGTAAAAACAACATTTACAGAGCTTTTTTTTACTAGACTGCTTCTTTTATAGATATTTCAAGATGCCAGTTCTCGATTTCGCAATTCAAAAGATTAGTTACGGTGACGATAATGCAGTTCAACAATGTTATATAAAATATAGTAAGAAAACGATTAGAAATTTTATAAATAATTAAAAATCAGCTTAAAATCAGCAATAAAAAAATATTATTCACGTAATCTCGGTTGATAATGTCAATTCGGGTCCCAAAAGAATATAAACTGATAACGAGAATTCCGATTTAAAATGAAATTGTTTCCGTATTTTTGTTGCGATAACAAATCTACAATTGTTTACATTTTGTATTCTTACAACTGAGAAAGTCCGAAATTTCTCTTCAGTTTTTTGTGGGTAGGCGATAAAGGAAAAATACAAGCAGATAAAAATATAAAAAAATTAACTCCAAAAATTGAATGTCGAGGTCGTATGGGTCTTTCTTTTCTGCGACATACATAAATTCGAAACGTTTCATTATTATTTTTTTTGTCATTACAAAATGTCTGAAAAACTGCAAGCAACGACTGCCAATACTAAGTGGGAAGCTAAAAAATCTAAAAATCAGTAAAGAAGATTTTAGAACTAAAAAAGACGCTCTTCGTGAAACGGGAAGTGATAAAGGAGAAAACGCGCAAAATGTCTTTCCACACGAACGTGTAGAGGAGACGAGGAAAGGCTATTGGACTCTATCAATGTAAAAGCAGCAGTTTGAAGGCCATCATACATTCCTATATATATACATAAAGCAGCCTTTACACATAATGCTAGCCTTGCGCTAAGTGATGCTTTATTTTTGCTCTACGTCATAATAATGTCTTGCCGGTTGTCTCGTTCCATGATTCCACTTATTCCCTTCTGCTTCGGTGTCTCTCTAGTTTTGAAGGTGCCTTATCCTCCTCTTAGAAGGAACTAATTCTTCTTCTTCTTGGCCACTTTTTTTTTGTTTTGTATTAAGCAACGTTTCTGCTTTTCCTGTTTACGATGCATAAAATCAAGGCAATTGTTTATTTTTAAGGAGTTTTGTTCTGTTTAAGAATCTATCAATCTTTCGCGAACGAGAGTGCAATATTGGAATTTTTTATTTGTTCTTTACTTGAACTGGTATAAATTAATGGATGCTGTTTAGTAGATAGACGGACAATAAGAGTGCGGTTGAAGTGATAGGTTTATTACTTTTAGGGTTTAGAAATTAGTTGTGAGATGGACATGCCTATGTAAAAGAATTTTAGTGTAGATTTCGAAATTCCTATTGCATGCTTAACGATTGAGGATTTTAAGTCCGTAATAAAAGATACAGCTTCGTTGTTAGAAAAGTTTCTGTAGATTGTGTGAAAATTTTATTAGTTATTGTATTAAATGATGAATTAAGTTTATGTGGTTAGTGAGTTATGAGGCAAAGTTCACGCGTATAATATTAAACCTAATTCAAAGAGATTTCTGTTTATCGTGGAAATTGAAACCATACATCAATTTATAGTTACATACCCTACATTAGAGTGTACCTAATATGGACTCCTCATTTTTACTTTACCGATGCCTGTGCCATCTATGAACAAATTTAAATAAATTGTAAATATTTTCCTGCTGGTTTGGTAGAATTTATTTATATGGCATCACTTCATTGCTATAATGGCTGTCGCTGTCAGCTACTTTGTTTGGCGGTGATCTTCGCCGCTCTTTTGTCGGTGATCTTCGCGAAATTCATCAGCTTAAGTTGTTAAAATCCAAAATGTTAAACGAAATAAAGTGGAAACTAAATTGTTAGTATGCTTGTGCATTCATTCAATTATTAATTAGTTACAAAACTTGTAGCTGTAAAAGAGTGAGCAGGCAACTTCCGTTTCATACGGCTGTCCTTGTTTTCGTTGCCGATTCTGAATTGTGACAGCTGTAAATGAGTGAGAAGGCAGTTTCCGTTTCATTCAACTGTCCTTGTTTTCGTTTCCAATTCTGAATTCACTCATACCTACTCGAATCCCCAGAACGGGAGAAAGGAACGATCACTTCAAAATCCTCGGAACGAGATCAAGGAAGTTTCACTTCAAAAATTCAGGTTTTATGGTACCGGATCAAATTTATACTATTTTGAGCTTTGAAACCTCCCCCAAAATCCTTCAAGAAGTGGTTTCCAAGTACACGGTGTTTGATGTTGGCCAGAGCCGGACAACAGTAGAGAAACTGTAAATGCAGCGTCAAAGCATCTTATGTGACGATTCTGGAGTCGTAATTGTATACGGAAAGCAACAGTCGTTTAAAATTCTGACTTAATATTCTTTATTTCCCTTCAAGTAACTCCCCATAGCACGGTTTTTTCGTCTTTCCGCTATTAAACTCGACTTCAAGTTTTAGTTGAGTATTAATTAATTATTGTATTTCTGAATCAAACCAGTCTTTCTTTTGGTTTCTATAACGAAAAATATTCAAATTATAATAAAACTTCAGAATTTAATAAAATAAAACTTATTCTGAAAAGTCCACTCGATGACCCATTTTGGCAATCAACAAAACCAGTGCCACTTTTTACACTGCACTAACTGCATAACTTTGCTGCAGGGTTACGTTTATACTGCATTTCCGAACTCCAAACCTGCTGCGCTGCAGAACTTTCTGCAACACGTTGACGTTTTCGGACATCTGATTTCCAGTACTAAGGCATTATGACGTTTTCGAACTCACTCAAAAAAGTGTTCGGTTGTCTAAAGGGGACCGTTCCTCTCCACAGCTACGACTGTGTAACTTCACCGAGATTATATTTGACTTAAAAGCATATGTCCATTATCATTTAAGAATCAATTATTATGAGATGTTAACACGTAATTCCGCGCTCTCTTATGTATGTACGGAATTATTCACATATTTCACTGCATGTTAACAAAAGGTTAACATGCTCCAAACGTGACAAATCTTTATTTCGGATTTATATGACATAAAAAAACAACAAAACAGGGTATACAATTAAAAAAAAATTATCAGAGACTGTTGCCCTAAATATGATCTCATTTCGAAGAATTCTTTTAATACGCAAACAAAATTAATAAATGGCATTCTTTGTCCCAATTAAAATCTTAACTGTCTACGAAAAAAATGTCCACAACTCATTTAATATATTACTAATTTTATTTTTTTCTCCATCCTGCAAGGTAATTTAATTACTTCATTAATGTTTTATTGCTGAAAGAATTTGTTGGAACACTTTAAAAAATGATGATTTTTATACTATGAAAACATTATGTTTGTCTACAAGTCTAATTCCAAAGTGGAACACGTCTGACTTCACTTATATTTTTCTTCCTGACCTAAATAAGTAAGCAGTGAATGTATCAAGGAAAAAAATTCCGCTCATACATAACTTCTTAACGCAAGGTAAAAAAAAGTGGTAATTTATAGCATTTTGGTAATTTTTTTTAGGTTAGTTTCTAATTGTCAAATAAATGTCATTTAGTTTCGACAAATTCTGAATACAATTTCTTATTTACTTCTTGGTACTCTGTAGCACTGGAGTCCGGTTCTGGCCTGGCAACTGCTCCTTCCGTCGATTCAAATTATAATACCAATATTTAATTGCCATCTATGAATATGTTAAAAAAAATACGTCAAAGATGTGCTAGATCCTAGCTTCTACACGTGCGCCATTAGTGCTGTCAACTGCTTTGAAGAAAGCAATGTGAAAACTATGACTAATAAATAACTTTCATCAAATCCCAATCCACCTACGTATTCAAAAGTAAATAGAGCACAGCAATATGAAATAAGAAATAAAAATAAATTTTTGCAAATATTTTTATCGCACAATAAAATTTTCAGTAAGGGAAGAAAATCACGAGCCACTCGGCAATAGCCAATAATTTTCTAAATTAGATTTGTTTTTTTTTTCTTTTTTTTCAAGAGAAATATGTAGTGTGAACGTACTCTTATCTAGGCTCGTGATCTAACAGCGTCTCGTGTACACGTTCATCTCTGCAACATTTTATTTTATACATTTTCTTTTTTTTTAAATGATCTTAAATTTCAATGTCTGCACCACCTCACCTCGCTTGCTCCTAGAGAATGTTCTGTGTACTGAGATCGCGTTCTTAAAATCTGAAATCTTAATTGTAAAGGCGGCAAACGAGATAAAAGTAAACACATTTGATCACTTTATAACGGAAATAGAATTATACACAACTAAGTTTAAAACAGTGAAGTGAAAATTCCTTTTTATGTAATTTTCTTCATCATCCAAAAATAATTCAAACTTTCCACAGGAAAAGCGATTTTTGCCTTTATTGCAAAAAAATATAAAACAAAAAAGAAAAGAAAATACGTTTTTCACTTCTTATTCTGTGTATGTACTGCAAAAGAAATTTTAAAAATAGACATTTTCAGTTCTACTTCAGTGCAGCAAAAGATTTTCAACCATTTTCATTATTTATTTCGTTCTCAATTTAAGTTTCCTCAATAAATCAGGGATAGGCCACAATTACATACTTAATACTTTCTTCTTCGCCTTTGTTTTATGTTTTCATAATATATTTTGTTGGATCGAGTTTTATTTTCAAAAAAAAAATGAAAAGATTTTTTTTTAAAGAATGTCACCGATACTAAATAAATTCTGTCCGAAAATGTCTGGTATTGCGCACATGTTTATTATTTCTTGGAAAATAAAAATGAAATGAAAAAAAAATGAGACTCAGACTCAACACGTCCAGCTGTTTCTATATTTAAAAACAGGAAATTATAACTTTGTAGGAATTTCGCTTCGAAAACAAAAATTTTAAACAAAAAACAAAAAAAATAGAAAGAAACACGGCAAAAATAAATTATTTCATCAACGCCATCTATCTTTACTACTACTTCCGCCTGGTGAGAGAGAGGAGAAATTTTTTTTTAAAAGAAAATCGAAAAACCTCAATTTCGAGAAGATCTATTTTGTACTTGTTCCAATTCCATTCGTTTCAGTGTGGATATATTTAAAGTCGGTAACAAGTACTTGATCTTGAAAATGCGAAAGATAAACACGCAAATTCCGTTACTTGTTAGAGACTTTTCTTTTACTTTCTGAATGGTCTGTGAAAATATTCCAAGTGCTCGTTATCCTTTGGAAAAATCTCTAAAAAAAAATGTTCGAGAAATGGATATTATATTATTATATAAAATATTAGCTGATTCGCCATGCGTGGCTGTGGTAGTTTTTGTAAATAAAATAAATTAAAATTTCATTTATTGAAAGTAAATGATATAATAGTTTTGTTTATTAAAATTGCTGTAAGGCTTTTGGATAAACAATAGGGGTTTTCACTACTCGTGGGAAATTGGAAAATGTGGTTCTGTACAATTGTTGTTGCATCGTTAGATAGCTTTTAATTTTTCCACCCGAACATACTAATCTAGACCTGCCTCCACTGAATCGTGAATCTCCCTAATGTTTTTAGTATTCCAGTCTGGTGTATAAATATCTAGATCATATTTCCCAACTCGCGAATAAGTTTCATATAACTTGTTAGTCCGTGGAAATTAGCATTTTAAGGAGACAAAATTCCAAAATGGCTGAAAATTGGTCCACAGCTTCCTTGGGACTTTTTAAGAAAACAATTTCGGAATCACAAAAAAAACATGGCCGCCGGAGATATCACTCTTTGGCAAAAAAATTCGGATTCGTATTAATTAAAGCCCGGTATGCAAGGCTTAAGAAATTTCTTTGCCTATCTAAAAACTATGCAAAAAAAATGGTCAAGAAATGGTTCAGAAATATTTTCTGGAGCGATTTCTGTAACCGGTATGCTAGAGTCAAGAAATTCACAACAGAAATATCGTGTTTTTTAGTGACACGTAGATGTCGCTTATGATAAAATTTTAATTTTTCCTCCAGAAATAAGTGTCGATTCATTTATTTCCTTAAGAAATTTTAACGGTTCATGAGGTCTTGACGTCTCAGGTGGTTTTTGAAATTGAAAGTAACTGTCAGCAATGGAAAAAATTACATATTGTTGTTTTTTATTAAGATTTTTTAAATTCTTTGCTAATTAAAACAATTTCAATAATTCTAAGCTATCATAAAACAATTTATTTAATGTCTGCAATGAAAATAAGTAACTGTCAAAATTTCTGAACTGCTGTCATTTTTTCTTAGGGAAATAAATGCAGAAGTTTTCTTGAGCAAATTTCTTGAGCCTTGCATACCGGGCTTAAGGAATACACTTTTTAAATGTTCACACAAAGCTGTGGTTGGCTCATTGCTTATTAGCAATTCAATAACAACACAATTCTCAAAGCTTACCTAATTATCACTTGCTATTAAATATCTCTCACTAATAACTTCTATTTATCGCCTTTTAATTCACTATTTAATCATCACTTTTCGCTTTAGATCACTTTGATCACTTAGAACACTTTCATCACTTTTGAAATAAAAACCTGACTCTAAATCGCTGCATTCATATCCAAGGTCCTCCCTTATCCAAGTTCCAGATCTTTCCACCACAGACTGGAGACCCTATTACTGGAACATTCTTTTCATAGAATACAGTATACTTCAAATATCGTTAGTTCAAATTCTAACTAATAGATGGCGCAATGTTCGCTTACTGCATAAATCGTTAGAAATCGTTAATTGAAGTTCTGGCTAAAATCGTTACAAATAACAGTTCGTTCACACTTCTAATAGATGTCGCATAAATCATCACAATATCTATTAATATCATTGGTATTCCTGGGAGCAGAACATCATCTTTTCCTTTGAATTTATCATTTAAAATTGTTACTTCTATCATATCGCTTATCATCTTTGTCTTTGTCTGGTTTCGTTACAAAGACGTGGGGATCAATGTTTTTAAGAACTGTTGGATGTCGTTCATATATTGGGAAAGACAAAATACGCCCTACTGCTTCATTGCTACTGATATACTATAATGTCCCTTTTGATATTGACTAATTTCATCTATAGATCCAATTTCGTTGGCCATGTCACTTCCTTTATTGATGTATTTGCAAATGAATTACAATACTCCACACAGAATTGCAAAACTTCACATTGATGTGTGGTTTGCAGTTTTTTTTAGAGCAATGGTGATCAGCACTACTTATCAAAAACTTTTTAAACTAAGTTCTAAACCTTCCTGGCATCAAAACAAAGATAAAATGTGAATTTGAGCTCAATTGGTTCAGTAGTTTCCAAGTCTATAAGCCTCATACAAACGACATCCACTTTTACATACTTATGTAGAAGATATAATCCCACAATTTGTTGATGCGAAAGTTTATCAATGACTTTAAAAAAAAATTCTAAAATTTTTGGGGGCGGCTAAACAATTTATTTTTAGAGATTTAAATTTCCTTCTAGACTTTTAAAAAATAAATAATTTTCGATATTTAAACACATTTGTTAGATCTCAAATAATTTCCTGTGTCTAAATTGCTAAATGTGATGCAACAATAGACTAAGAAGTAATGTAAATATAAACAAGGCAATGAATTATATTATTTTGTTTCTTCTTTTATAAATTATTTTTATTAGCGTGGTATTTTGGACTTTTTTTGAATGACGGCGCACACTTAAGAACTATTATGTTCTCTTTATTCTCGTATACCTACGTGAGCAACGTCATGTTGACATGTCTACACACGATGACAGAACATTTTAAGTGGCGGAAATTTTTCGGTTAGTAAATATTTTTTTTGGCAAAAAAGTGTTATTCATAAAAATACTCACGTTCGTAGAGTTTTAGATTTAAAAAAGCAAAAAAATTTGTGAACTTTCCGATTCATGTAATTAATATCCTTCAACGAAAGTTAAAAATATTTTTGTATTAGTTGAGGGATTCTGTATGAAAAACAAGCTTAAAAATAGTAGAAATATCTATAATTATCAGTTTCCCGCGTAAAACTTATTTTTATTTTCTTTTGTTTTTATTATTATCGCATTTCGTGAATTTGATGCGAAATAGGAATAAACGGTTCGTCACTCGGCAGTGTTACCATTTAAAAATGCTGTAGTTTGGTCAGTTTATAAATCTTTTTAGTAATTTTTTTTAAAGAATATTTTGATATTATATTCAATTTCATGAAAAACATGTCACTATTCGATATGGTTACTTCTGGCACGGATGATGAGATACAATCTCTCGATGAAGCCATTGCACACTGTATGAATGTGAGCCTGTCGAATGTTTTGCCATTCCCTACGGAGCGCTAGCTTCAATGTCTTACATACTTTCACCCAATCACTAAATTGAGCAACAAACATTAATCTTCAATCATTTTATTTATTGAAATTAATATAAAATTGACAATTATTTAAATTATTGAATGCCATCCCAGAAGATGCCGCTAGTGATCTAAAATCAGATACTGCTTGATTCTGCAGTGAATTGAACAACGCAAGACGCCGGAGCAAAGTGTCCATCGACCAAAACGTCTTGATTATTAACATTTTCATTTGAAGTGAAAGGTTGCTCGCCACTCTCATACGTAAAAATTCTCTTTGATGTTTTCATTTTGTTTTCAATACCGTCCTCGACATATCCTTCGACAACTGTATCAGAACGCCACCCTTTATGTCTTTTGAGAACTTGTATATCTGCTCCACTGTCTGCCAGTAACGTTGCACTAGTCCTGCGAAAACAATGGCCAGTATAACTATTTGCATTTGGTAGTTCTAGATATTGCGCAATTTTCTTTGGCATACTAAAGTATTAATGCCAATTGCCTGTACCGAGCATTTGCCTGCTCTGTAGAAAATAAATAACCTACGATGCTCAATATGTCTTGGTCTTAAACTCAAATATTTTCGATATAATTCAATTCCATTAACGTCTCCCATCTCTGGAGTAACTGTAAAAACACGTTTTTTTGGGTTTAGTGTCGTGCAATGTTACAATCAGAACAGATCCAACTCTTCTACATCATCTACACTCAAGAGGTGTAATTCATCACCGCGACAGGCTCCATCTAAAGCAAAAGTCAGTACTACCTTCATGAGCGGGAAGGTATCATCGGGAGCCTCATTCAAAAACTTGCTGACATTATCCATTGTCAAAACTTTGGATTTTTTGCCTCATATCCATCATTTTGACGTTTTAAGTATGCAGGCAACTCTTTGTAGCTAAAAATGTCGACATTTTCTTCAATTGCCAGGGTACCTTTCAACATCGAGTAAACTGACCACAGTGTGGAAGATTTTAAAGTCTTGGCCTACAAGAAATAACAAAAATTAGTACTGCAATCAATATTGTTAATGAGACTTAGGTACCTTTTCAAAAAAGTAAGCTGTTACAACATTTTTATCACATCCCTCTACTTTTTTTGCTTTCCTTCATAAACAAAATTGTTCATAACATTTCTTATACTTTTCTTTTGACTTCACTGGTAGCAAATTTGAATTAGCTTCTGCAACTGCTTTTAAAATATCGCTACTTCCGCTCCTGAATTAAACATTTACACTCACTGGAAAACTATCACTTTTCTTTACTTGTAGAACAAAATCTACTATTCCTTTGAAATGATGAATTTGAAACACTAAAAAATCAAAAAAAATGATATAATTACATACAATTTAAATCGCTTGTTCGAGATGAATTATTGAACAGAGAGTCCTCTTTTTTGTTATCAGGCATATGCTGTGTTTTTTAAATCTGGTCTGTTTTGCTCTGGAACAGCTTCCATACAAACTCTTGTCCCTATAATTACCGAGAACAGTATCCACCACAAAGGGAAATTTTAAATTTCCCTTTTCTCACATACGTTTTTTAAGTTGACAGTTGACAAATAAAATAGTTTTGTTTACTGAATAAAAAACGAGAAAAAATACTAAATAAGACCGATCTTTATGCAATATTAGTAGAAATTAAAACATCCAAAAACGTAATTTATGCAAATAAAAATGAAATTTTCTCCTTCTTTAATGTTCCAGAGCAGAACAGATTAAAAAACGCACCTATATTGAAAGAGTTAATATAAGTATAACAACTAATTCAGAAATATACACCAAAAGTTCGGTTACCGTCAATAACCACCAAACAAAACAACATTAAGTTTTATATGTATTGACATTCGACAAGTCATAACCTAATTGCATTTTATTTAATTTCCCTCCCGTAAAGCAAAAATCTAATCCAAAAAAGGAACGAAATACAACCATAAATTATTTTACACCAAAAAACGGAAAAAGGAAACACTGAACTCCACCGAAGCTTCAACTCAAACTTCAAAACGACTCTCAAACTGATCCCACAAAGGAAATTTATTTCTCTTCCATATTAAGCAAATATTTGCATGTTAGTCAATACTTAAAAACCCCAAAGAATTCAAATAACACTCAACAATATCCCAATCCTCTCGAAGGATTATACCATCAAGTTATGTAATTAGCTTTATTACATAACCACCAAAATGACAACATGTAAAAATGGAGGAAGCTCTTACAATGAAAAAACTAAATAAACATAAATAAATCAGGGGAGGGGTCTAAAAAGAAAAACTACACCGAAATATATAGCAGAAGGAATAAATTGACTGCATACAAGTTGTTGGAAAAGCCAAATACCAAATAATCTCTCCTTCTAGTATTCGTGGGAATAAAAATGTGTCAGACACAGGAGTGTGCGCCCTTCACTTCCTCAATGTCATTCGATTGGTGAATAGGTTTCCTTTTAGTTGTTTATCTTTCATTCAATGAAGGGGAAAAAAGGTGGAGTTAGGGGCATTTGCGTGAGTTGAGATAAAAACAAAATTGCTTAAATGGAACAGCTTAAATTATTTAGTTGTGAAAGTTTTATTCCATTATTAAGAACTATTCATGGAACCCCAAAAAAATAGAGCTTTTATAATAAAGTGGTCAATGTCCCAGAAAGGACAAACAAATCATATCCAATTCACCTGAGTTCAAAATAAACAACTGTCAAAGCTTTTAACTCCCACTCCATTTATCCTTTGACAGCACTTTCCTATTTTTCAATCGAAACCAACTTAACGAACGGGAACACCGTAAATGGGGCTCCAAAACAACTTTTCCTCATATTCTGAAACTTTCAATTTTCTGCAACCCACCGTAGCGCTGTGCATACGCCATCTCTACACAGTTTAAAAACAAGGAAGGAAGCAACGCTCCCTCCCATTAAAGAGCGCCGCGCAACAGTTTGCTCCAACAACCCATCCTCTCCGGCAGCGTCTGGCTTCAACACTGCTCCACTGGCGTGTTCTGTTAGTTCCAGTTTCATCATTCTAAAGTTGGATTTTCTCGGTTCCTCCATTTACCATGTTTTCTGTTCCATTGAAGCTATCGGAGCACACCATGCATGGCCACATTCTATGCTGCACAGGACCAGTGTCGTCAGCCAGCAGCAGCGGTTAAACCTGCCGAGTGCGCCATTGTGCATGATGCAGAAGAACTAAAAAATTCTTCAAATTTTCATTTCAAGTTCGAAATGAGTGAAACCAATAAAAACCGAAAAGTTTCGCGAAAGAAATTGAACGCGAATTCCGCCTTTTTTCGCTCTTTTATTTTTTATGCATACATCAGCGATTTTTTATTTATTCCGGATTTGAATGGCGCACAAAAACTGAGGGTGAAGCACTTGCCAGCATGCTTTGTGAATTTCGTATGAAAAGGGAATTGTGAAGTCTTTTGCACTTTTATGGTATTCCTAATCCGGGGAAGTATTTTTCTGAAAGTTGACACCAATTCCTGTTTTTGTTTCAGTTGTTCAAAAGAGGTGTTAAGTTGTTTACAATTCTGGTATTATTTAGGGGAAAACATATATTTATACTTTTGTGTATCCTGAACCGGAAGGTTGCAGTCTTTATTTGGGGAAACAATTTATAGAATGGAAAGGAATTATTATAGTTCGTGGAGATGTTTACTTTAAATAAAGCTAACGGAAATGGATTCATGAATTGCGTTAGTTTATAACAGAGGATTCTAGGAAATTTTTTTTTCATATTATGTAGAAGCGATGTCTCATATCGGACATCGTGCATCACCAGAGATTTACTATACTATGGAACTGTGTGTCCTTATTAAATATCCCAGATGGATCTCGCTGGGAACAGGGAAGCCGCGATGGAGTAGAAGTTGGTGTTATTACAGTGTAGAACATTAATAAAACTCACATAAAACAAATTATAACCTCCAAAAATAGCATCACTACAATATAAAAAAATACTCAATAAACAATTCGCACGCAAAATACAAGTTTAGCTGCAATTTAAAAGTAGTAAAACATACGAGAAAACCTTTTATACACATATTTCAATTAATTAACATATAACATAAAATATTTTCTGACTAATTTATCGTAAAATTGTTGAACAAATTTTATGATGCACGCAGCCTATTAATTTTATGAGATATTTTGACAAACTGCACATAAAAAAGGATCTGAAATTTTATCGAGATTTGATTCGAATTCGAATATAACAAATGTAACAAAAGTTTGAAAATCTTGTCACTCAATATTGTCAATTTCCAGACTGTTACTGATTCTCTTTGTCAATTTGTGTTATAGCATGAATAAATTTTCATACGATTTGCGTTGGTATCAACGGTTTATGCTATTTAATTCTGAGTGGAAACGATTCTTAACTTTAATTTTTACTTGGTATAAAATTTATTTTGATAATTGGGTAAGGGCTGTAATTAAGCCACGTGATGCAAGGGTCAATGCATTGATCATTTCGAGCTGTCAATTGTCAGTATACACCTCACAGCAATACAGGTCATAACTGCTCTAGTAGGCCAATTCTCAAATCATCAAGGACATATCACAAATCACTACAAAGTCATAAAGGCATGGTGAGTGGCAGTTGTAACTTTTTCGTATTCTCGTGCGCCAGTCGCAAGTTATGACAATCGCACAGCAAACTAACAAAACACGGTTTTTTCACATGGGTTGCCAAATCAGCCCGAAGATTTTGTATCCGCTTCGGGTTGCTGGGGTCATTTTTATTATGTCGAATTTCTGGATGATTCCGGCAAAGTTCGAGGAAATACTCAAGCTGCTCTGGAGAGGTTCTCCGGTACGACTTTTTTCCTTCTGTAAAGACTTAAAAATAATATAAACAGTAAAATTTCATACTTTTTACAGAAAAATTTACCTGTTCCCATTTTGGCGCGCGTTTAATGATTGACATTTCACATAAGAATTTCACAACATTTGACATTTCACATTTCCACCACAATTGTGGTGGAATTCTAGTGATAAATGTTGTGATTTTTCACTGAGAATCGGAAACAGCTGATTTGTCACAAGATTCGTCTCAAGATTAATGTTTTCATATTTGCTTATGACTTATGACCCGTCACAACTAAGAATTGGTCTATAAATGTCAAATAACACCAAAAATGTTCATCAAAATAGAAATAGAGTCTTATTCAACGCTTAACAATGCTGTTAACCATCCATTATGTTCGATTAGTTGTGTGTGTGTGACATTTAATCACCGCTGATGGATCCTTATGACTGGCTGCAATGTGTTTCCAATTTAAGAAATATCGGTTCTTTCCCTGCAATAGTAAATTAGTTTAAGAAGACGATAAAATTACTTCTTAAAAATAGCATTTACCTCAACGCAAATGCAAATTTTTTCAAAACCTACTAATATTTTGCTTCGTTTATAGATAAATATTTAAAGAATATTTTTTTCTACTTAAAAATATAAAAATAACGCTTGACAAAAAAAAAATCAATTTTCACGTTTTTTGTCGTAAAATAATCTTTCTTGTCGCATTAAAAATACATTTTAGGAGTTCAACAGTCTAAAAATTGCAAGACTAAACATTCTAGGTAAAAACAACTCAAAAATAATATTATCCTATCCATAAATTTTAACATCAAAAATAACTTACTGCACTTGTAAACAAAGAAAACGTGTTAAAAAACTCTTAACCTTGAATAAACGACATCTTACCTAATCATAATATAATGTAAAAAAAACTGCGTTGTTGCATCGCTTCAAGACTTTTGGCAGCTTTAGCCGGTATCCACGAAAAAAAAAAACACCATTTCTTTCCTTTACCTCAGTTTGAAATACCACAGGAGATTACTGCAGGCGCAAAAATGTATAACAAGAGCTAAGCAACATTTTTTTACTAACAAACCACCATTGCCTAAAAAAGCTTGCCGCGAATCAAATGCGCTACCAAAAAGCCAACACTACTAAAAAAACATGAAACGAAACAAAACAAAAACAAAAAAAACCATGAAAAAAACTTCTCAAATCAGTCAAGTCTCTTATCACTGCACTACAATTGGCGTTAGAGGGGGATAGAGAATGTCCAAAGCGAAATAGTAAAGAAGCACCACAGCCGACGGTTATGATGAAGAAGTGAAGAGAGCTGCATGGGGAGGCAAAGTAAGCCACATTCATGCACCAGCGCCATCCGTCCATCCGTGGGCCATGGGAGAGTAGATGGAGCATCGAGGTGGCGGCGAAGAAGTTTGGGACTGGGACTAAACTCCCCAAAGACTGTGGTCATCGACACATCGTCTTTGCACAAATTGTGAAGGTCACGAAATGACAAAACAAACGGTACAGATGCAATTTTACACTGTGGCTTTCCCTCTCGCGTGTAGAGCACGAACAGACACAAATGCAGCACAGCATAAAAATATATATTAGAAGAGAACGAGAGTGAATTTATGCCTTGCGCGACACATTTCCATTTCATGAGAGGGAAAAAAGAAGAAAATCTAAAAAAGTATGAGAGGATTTTTTTATGTCACAGTCGCCACTAAAATTATGCCATTCGTGATGTTGTCGTGAAGGTGATTGAAAATTATGAGGTGGATTTGTTGTAAATAAATATCGTATTTTAATTAAATTATTTAATACTATAATTAATTTAAACGAGTAAAAGTTTTACATTAGTTTATTACTATTTAAAAAAAGGAAATATTTTCTATTTTTAAAACAAGTTAAGTCGATAAAACTTGGATTGTAGACTTGACTAAAGTGTCAATGAAAGAAATAAGATGCAGAATAAGAATTGACGGAGGATCTGTCAGAACCATTCAATACCACAGTAATACCGGAGACACACTTGTGGTATAGCAATTGTAATTTCATTTAAACCGAAAGTGTGTCTCTGTACCTATACAGAAAAAATTCACGGTGTGTACTTGGTATACAAAACATTGAAACTCAGTATCTCAATTGAGAAAAATATCGGGGTATAGCTCAGTATACCCAAGATTTTAACCAGAATATAGTTAGAACATAAACCAAAATGATACTTTAGAACAGACTTTTAATTTTTATTTTCGCAGCACTGCCTGCATGAATCTGTCAATAATTGACGTTTGCCATTTCTTGTGACATGTTTCTGTGCTCAAAACAACAACAACAAAACAACTCAGTATACTAATGCAAGTGTTTCTCACATTTTTATATTGAAATATGACAAAACTGCAATATCTCGATCTCAATTGCTATATCACAAGTGTGTCTCCGGTATTAGGGACGCAAATTTCAAAAGATAACGACCAGAAAACAGAAGTAAAAGGAGGTTGGCGCTGAGAAATAGAAGCTACTTTGGAAGCTACGTAAACCTGAAGTTAAACTACAAAGACCAATACTACTACCTGGACATTAGCATCTCCCAGGGTGCTTCGAAAGAAAAAATCATTCGCACTATATTTCGAGGAGTGAACCAAAATGGTGAAGATACAATCAGGAGTCCTATCAATTGTGCAAGGTCCAAACATCACAAAAACTATAAAAATGTTCAGAATTCTTTGGCTAAGACTTGTTCGAGAAGATGTACGAACCCTAGGTATAAGATTTTAAAGACCAAGCTAGAAAGACAATTCTGGAGGAGGTTTTTGCGGGAAGCCAAGGCCAAAAACAGCCTGTGGAGTTGTTGATGAGGATGAAGAGTAAACATCTGTTTAACATTTTAAAATTAAAATAATTAAAACTCCAGTGCTATTTATACATACATCTTTCTATACTCGATAATATTCTCAAAAATACGAAAAGGAACAACTTAAATTATTTTAAATAACCTAAATCAATTTAATTTAACCAAATAATAAGAAAGAAGGTAAAAATTTCCTTCCATAACAGAATTATACCTTCATCATCACGTAACCCAAGGAAAATAAAAATCATAAACATTTCCCTTTTGTATTTATGTAATATATTTTTCAATCTTGATTGAATTGAATACTGCAGGTAGAAAAATGACTTAATTAATTAATTACCCTTGGTTAAATTGAAAATGTTCCTTCTTTTACGAAATATTTATATTTAATTGTGTAGATTTATTTTTATGAGAATTTTTCCATATGTGTATTCTCTACTGAACACATTTTAGCTAAAATTGTAAAAGTTTTTTTTCTGCATTTCTATTTAATTTTATGTGGAAGAATATTTATAAGTAATTATTTAATTTTTTTTTTTGAATATTGTTTTTTGTAGGTATTGATATAAAAAGAAATATTTTCTTAAGAAAATATTTTTTTTTCGGTATTTTGTACTTGGAATTCTCGTTCTTGTTAATACTTTGCTTTGATTTGCACGAATGCGGAGGGTTTGGCTATTTTTGGATATGGCAATGTTATAGCATTTCTTGTTATTAGTAACTTGGTAACAACATTATTTTTATGTAAAAAAAAGTAAATTATCATCACTGTACATATTTTAGTTAAAAAAGTACACATAAAAGGCACTGCAGGAACCGATGTTATAGGCCCGCCATTAGAAAATTAGGCTGAGAGGTGAAAGGTTTTCAGTCAATATCGTCGGTTAAGCGGCATGTACAGGCCGAGAGGTTAGTGTTGCCTCTACTAGACACAAGATTGTGACCATCTCTTCAAATGTTAAAAGTATTTTAGAAGTGTTATTTTATAGACTAGCAAAAGATCCATCCTACGTATGGGTAATCTTATCTTAAAAGTCATCCCAATATTATTTAGAAAAAGAAATATAAAAATGATTGTGCCTATAAGTATGCAGAATTAATAGGACTAAGACAATGTTTAAAAAATCAGACTCTAAAAGTATGCAGATAAGTACTCCGAAGATAAGAACAGAGAAATGGGCCACCGAGACAATACGTCTTTAATAGAATAGTCATTCTTGCTGGTACATTCTTCCAACTAAAGCTTTCGTGATTACCGAAGATTAGCTAATAGGCGCGTTTCATTTTCATTGGAGTACGTACGCCAGCGTAGTTGGGCGCACATCGGAGTAGATGCTGCCACAGCTGAATGTGCGCTGAACTACTCCGGACTACGTACTCCAATGAAAATGAAACGCGCCTATTGAAACTAACCTGGCGACAGGCGACCTACAAATTTCCTATTCTTCTAAATTAATATATATGTATAAGGTGGCGCATAAGTAACGTTATGAAAGAAATTAAATTTTTTCTTTCTGATTTTATTTAACGTTGGCATTTATTAAAATTTAGATTATAGTTTGGAAATATGTTCACGTTATCTTTCAAATGGTGCTCATTGTTTGCTTCGACCTGACGTGCTCTTCCCAGAGCATTTCCCATAACTTTTCTTAGAATTTCAGGTCCCAGCGCCCTCACTCTCGGGTATTGGCCTTAAGCTGTTGGATGGTTCTTGGCTTATTGGCATACACCACTCTCTAGATAGCCCCCAACAAAAATTGGGAGCCGTTAAATCGGGCGAACGCGGTGGCCAGTTAACATCATAATAACGCGATATGAAAGAAATTTCGATATGATCTTTGTGTCTGAATAATCGAATGTTGTGTTTCAAAATAAAATTGAACAACTTTGGTTCTTTCTCCTGTGCTGAGTCTTTCCATCATAAATTTCCCAAGTTTTTCAAAGTTAATTCTGAAAATAAAGAAAAAAATTCCGTAAACAAAAAATTTATTCACTAAGTAAATCATAACGTTACTTATGCGCCACTCTATCATACATACATATAACTTCCTGTCTAGAAATGAACGCTCTCTGACTAGAATTTTTACTAATTTAGTTCAATATTATCACACGCCAATATTTCCGGATTAATACAGATTCCTTCACACAATATTTGACATCTACATTTCCATATAAAATGAAAATTACAATAAAATCACAAACTTCATTCAATACCGGTCATCCATAGCTTACGAAAACTCTTCCTTTGACTTTTTCAAAATGCCACACTTTTAGCAAAATAAAAATGGCAAGCTTCTAGTCAATTCGCAACATATTCAAATAATTCCCTCAATTCAATTACAACAATGCACAATTCAGCTTTATTCGTGACAAAAACTGGTATAATTAAATTGAATCCCAATCCGAGCTGTGCTCATTGAATAATCTAGACTCTCGCGCTAATTATGCAAACATCGCACACAATCAATCGATTACCACTAGATGGCGGATGCATCATTTCGTTACAGTCGGTTAACTAGCCGGCGAAATAATTTGCGCAAGATTTAAAGCCATAATTAGTACTCACTTTTTTTTGTCGAATAATTGTTGAATTCTTTATCGATTTTGGGTTTTTTCTAATTTTATCGAAATATTCCACACACCCCCTCCGAAGCAGCCCTTTCAAAAAGAATTAAAAATAAACGTAACATCTACGTCAAGATACAATTCTGAAGAGACAAGGAAGAAACACACGACCATCCCCCTAATGAGGGACACGAGGCGGACGACATACAATATAGCAACAAATTCAAATTCTTACAAATTTGATTAAAAAAAAAATAATTTCGCGAAGAAGACTGAGAAAACAACGCAAAAAAATCACCACATGCAAGAGATAAAAAAAGAAACTGCACATACGAAATGCGATTAGTTGGTGTCAGTGGATTTCTAGGGTGATCGCTCGATAGAAGGTCACGGCGGATTATTATACAAGCGCAGCGCATGCACCAATTCACTGCCACTGCTACCCCTATGCACACACGACACACTTCTCTGTATGCATATGCAAAAATTCTTGTTTATTGCATTAACTGTATGCCGGTTCGCTCTTAGCCCGGCTAAGGAGAGTGAGAGTGAAAAGGAGGGACGAAAACTAAACCGCGTAGAATTTTATTGGCACTGATTAGGAGCATTTTGAGTGTATGCGGTGGCATTTCACAGCAGTGTTGCCGTGCTCTGTGCATTCTAGTTTTGTCGTCTCTTGTGCGTTCTTGTTCTTGATTACATGTGCATCTATCTTCTCATATACAGAGTAAACATAGCATGGACAAACACTTTTTGACTTGCGCACGATTGGTCGGTTTTATTTTTATTTTTCGCGATGTTATATGAAATGTGAAATGATTTCCTCTTCGGGATTTTTGTTTTTTTTCTATTTAACTTTTGCATTTTTCCTTTAAGAATATGGTGGCAATAAAAATTGGTGAGACGTTTTTAGGGGAATAGATAGAATGAATTGGATTTGAGCCCGGGAGAGGAAACCCTTTCATATTTTTGTAATATGTTTCTCTAGCTTGAACCATTTTTATGCAAATATATAGCGTCAATTTGAATCAATTGAAATTCAGTGACGAAGTTTAACGAATAGAAATAAATACGAAATATTATTTTAAACTATATTTTTGCCTGTTAACATAATTGTATATAATAGGTTCTAAATAAAGTTTCAAAATCGTTCGTCCTCGTTTATTCATGTACACACATTCATTAAAGTTGGGAAAAAGCCATCTGTGTAATGTCTCAACTTCGATAACTTAAGTGGATAGTGAGTCAAAAGTAAGACTTAAGAAAGATCTGGATAGTACACTTTGAAAGATTTAGAAAGCTATAGATTATTATTATTAGGTGCTTTTCATTGGAGTACTCCGCCAGCGTAGTTAGGCGCACATCGGAGTAGATGCTGCTACACCACCGAATGGGCTGGGGTACCTGCAACTACGCCGATGTGCGCCCAACTACTCCGGATTACGTACTCCATTGAAAAATAAACGCACCTATTATGTGAGTAAAGGGGAAACGTATATGTTTAAAACCGCGGCCAAGTTAGACCTATTGTGTACATGCCCCAGGCCCTCGTATTTAGTTGAAAAAGACCGGACATGAGCGGAGCTCAGAAGCTTTTTGATAAACGTCCTTCTTCTAAACCAGATCAGAGCAGGACATTTCGTCGCCTTCCTTGCATAGTCGGCATTCTGTCTCCTGAGACAGTCCTAGGTTGTGGGTTTGGTACCGCAACCCCCAAAATCGAGTCAGAAATCACACTAACAGCCTAAGGTCCGCCCTTTGGAGTGATAACGCTTCTTAAGTCAAAGGGTCTTATTAGTTCTCGAGCCTGCCTAAGACCTGGGACCGATACCCAACAGGTTAGGTTTAGTCCCTTAACGCAGTACTCTATCAGGCACTTGCAGGTAAATCATGAAATGGCACAGGACGGAGCCCTAGACCAGAACCCGCTCTGGCAGAGCGGGACTCTATTTTTCCTGGCCAGGCTCTGGAGAACGTCAAAGCATCCTTCAACTATTTTGGAGGAAAATTTCCACGATGGGAGTGCCTTGATGGTCGCTTGAATGTCCGAAAAAATTCTGATATTTCAGTCTGGAAAGCGGAGGTCCTCCTTCCTGTTGCAATTGGAGTTTAGAGTTGGGTCCTACTACATCAGCTCCATGCTCATTTTTGACCCATTGGTGAACCAGTCGAGATTTCTTGGATGCCCCGGAAAGATGAGATCTGAATTTACCGGAAATTCAACGGATGCTGGTTGCAATCCGCTTCCTTTTTGATGGGCAGGAAAGTAACTAGCCTCTTCCTTTTTTATGCTCGTATATTGCCTAAAGGTATCGAGATGCGTGGTTTAATGTTGAAAAATTCAT
Organism: Thereva nobilitata; assembly: GCA_963855945.1. Classification (NCBI taxonomy): domain Eukaryota; kingdom Metazoa; phylum Arthropoda; class Insecta; order Diptera; family Therevidae; genus Thereva; species Thereva nobilitata. The sequence continues at coordinate 6,237,589 of OY979696.1, forward strand.
AATAACGTAATTTTTACTATCTTATTAATATTATCGAGATTTTCTAATGCTTGATTTCTTCACCCCGTTATAATCTCGGATAAAGTTAAAGGCCATTTATTTATCTTATTAGAGATCTTGAACTAGGTTATAACATTATCCCAGGTGCAAATAGGAGAGAAGGTAACCAGAATAAGGCCAATAATCTTTAATAAACGAAGTTTCACTACATCATCACATTAATAACATAAAATTAGAATGAGAAATTTAAAAACTTTTATTTTTCATAAAACATCGCCCCCACCTCCTCCTCCTTCTCAGCTTCTCATTTTCAACTCATATTTCCCGTAATATACATTTGCCAACATTTATATGGCTTCAACACAGAATTCCACCAACGCCTGGTGTGCCTCATCCCATTCCCCAGTTCTATCGTTACGTGGAAGTGCTGCCAAGTCACATAATGCACTATACACTATACTGCATGCATGCCGATAAAAATAGCGTGTGAAGGGCGTATGGTTGCATTGACCCCTTTTTCCTAATCAAAACGACTTTCTCCCGTTGGGATTAAAATTGCATTTGTAATTTCATGCATAACAGCAACACATCGACATCGTCGTCATATCCACAAAAGTGTCGTGTACTCTTCTTCTCAGCGCTTCCATTTTATATAGTGCACTTAAAATGTAGAGTGGCTGTGCATTATGCATTCTCTTTTGTTGGCTATTTTGTTCCTCCTTTTCTACATATATTCTGCATGGCTTAACGCCTTTTCACACTGAAACATTTTTGCCCGTTTTCTCGCTTTATGCATTTTCCACATTTCACCCTCCGCCACCATTGCATCCCTACTGGCACTTTTCTTGTAATTTTGTATCTACTCCTTATCATTCTGACTGATTGTGACGTGAACATGCTGCTGCTGGTAAGCAGACCACGAATTCTTGCAGTAACTCACCAGGAAATGCGAAAATTGCACCAAAGCAATTTTTATTTTGTATGCTCTTGACTGAATTTTTAATTTTTTTTATTTCTTGTTTGTTTTTATTTTTTTTTTCGCGCAATCAATTTAATTACTTGGCTCTTGACTACACACTACGCATGCAATATAAGCAGCAGAAGTGAATTGCAGCACTAGAGTGGATCGAAGTTTTGTAGGCCAATGCGTTTGTGTGCAACAACACTTGACGCGCACTACAACTGCAGCATTTTTATCGAGGGAGTCCGGTTCATTGATTAAACAAGTGCAAGTGCATCAGGCTTTTGCTAAATACTGTGAGAAAGTGAAAAAAGGAGAAGAAATTTTATGATGTGCGAACTTTAAAACAAAAGAGTAAAAACGGAGAGGGAGAGAGAGAGTGTGTAATGCTAATTTCTTGGGGGCGAAAAATACACTGTAAAATTGTCATGAAAAGGTTTTTAAATGGAATTTTAAGATTTTTTGTATTTTGTAACAGTTTTAAGAATTTAATTTGTTGTTTTTGTTTTAACTCTAATCATTATTATTTTTCATAAAACAAAAACCTTTTAAGTAATTGATTTAAGCTGGCAATACTATTTGAGGGACATGCAATGTTCTTCGCAAACTTAAAAAAATCAACTATTGGTAAACGGCGACAAACTAACAATTTAATGATTACACTACAATGAACGTTATAATTAGTCCAATATTGAGAAAGAGGCAAAAATGTGCGAAGACGACGAAAACCGTTAATGGAATTACGTTTAAAAAGCGATCCATTTAAATTACCTGACGAGCGTTTCAGGAAACTATTCCGATTATCAAAAGACACGCCAAGAATTTTATAAACAAAGCTCCAACCGAAATACCATTTGACATTAAAGTTTATGATTTAAAATCCGGATGGTTTCAATATTGTAATTGAATGTGTTTTTAGATTTTAACAGCATTACATTTTTATGGAAACGGATCATATGTATCAGTTCGAAGTAATCACCTTTTAGGCATTTCTCAACCTTCAGTTTCTAGTGTGTTATTGGAAATTACTACACTGCTCTATTCGCTCCACTGTTGTTTTATGTTGCCTTTCTGTAATTATTAAATTTATGTATATGTATATAAAAAAGATTTCTTTGTACTTGCAACTGACATTTTTTTATATTTTTCTCCAACTTTGTCTTACTAACTAACAATTCATAGAGGAAGTACAAGATTCGTAATTAAGAAATAGAAGATTCGATATTCGAAAATATCTTGAGGGTGGGTGCCAAGTTACAATTTCGAATTTGCTACTTTTGCCACGGACACTACGAAATTACAAAGTGTGCCAATATGGATGACAGCAAAATTACAATATGGATGACAGCAATAATTGTGAATGGCTTCAATCAATGCTCCCAGGAGATCAGATCGATTCCACAACGCATTAGGGACATAGATTGCACGCATATCCTACACATTTGCATGGCTAATATATCATCAGGAAGTTGTACTATTGAAGCCAAATGCAGGATGTTTGTGACTATTTAGGAATATACCAACATTTATTTAATTATAACAAACTGCTACAAAATGAAAATCCAACAAACTGTCAAACGAATGTTTGGATAATATTTCCCTACAATTGAAAATATTTCCTTACATTTCCAAAGACACAAACCTCCGAAACTTGAATTGTAATATCGAAATGCGTTTTCCATACAAATTGACATTTTAATTGTATCTTGGCAGAGGCCCTGAATACAAAATAAATGAAAGCTTATATTTCCTCAATCTTCTATTTTTTTATAGAAGTTTTAATAGAAGACCACTGACATATAGATATGGACTGCTAATTGACAACTTTCAATGGCACCAGTTTTCTCCAGAAGAATAAGACCTTTTCTATGTAAACAACAATTTTTTTTTCGAATTTAGAGGAAAATAAGTAATAAGATGTATGTTATAATTGATAGAAATAATTTTCCATCATTATTTTTTATTTAGTAGCAGTTTTTTCGTTAAATATATGTATTTTTTTAAATATGTGAGGGTTTTTTCCCTCTGTTTAACGAACTTTTAAAAATAAAGAAAATAGAAAAAGAAGAAAAAACTCTATAGCTGTCTAGTTTTTTCTAATTATGTTTATATCGATGACATGCACTGAACTGTTTTTTATTTTAAAACCGATTAAAGTTCATAGGATTTTGAAGGGGGAACGAGACAACGATAGTTTCTGGTGCCACTTTTTTGTATGGGATTTTGCTTATTTAGCAGTCCATATCTATATGTCAGTGTAGAAGACTTTCGCCGAATAGCCCCCACTATTATTATTATCAATTTTTTTGCTTATTATTTGTAAAATGAGAATGAGAGTTATTTTTGCTTGTTATTAGTTCTAAAATGAATACTGTCAAATTCGCATGCTAGGAACGGCGCTAAGTTAACAGCGATAATTTAACACTACCATCTTGTTTAATCACATTACGGTAGCGATCACCAGTAACTGTTACAGCATCGACTCGAGCATCCTCGAAAGAATACGTCTCTTCCTTGCGGAATCCATTCAAGGGCTTGTTTTGTTTAAAGCATTATTTTCTGTTCGTATGGGCTGCCCTATCCACTTCCATTTTGTTTTCTTTGTCTGTTTGATAATTTATTCTTGTTTTGTCAAATTCCACAATTCTATAGGCCTACCCTAAATGGTAAGTGAAGTGAAGAGAAGTTAGGTGCAATTGAGTGACCAAAATGGAAGTGAAGTGGAAGTTTAATTTCGAAAAATTTCGAAAAGTCATTTAGAGAAATAACCGGTGCAGTAAGAACCGCACAAGAAGTATACAAAAGTTAAGAAAGTAAGGTTTTTCACTTGCTACACTTCTTATGAACTTTTTATTTTGGCGTATTATGTCAATTTTGAAAGAAGTTACGTCTACTTCACTTTTGCCTTACTTTTTATTTAGGGTAGGCCTTATATGTTTGTTACTTTTCTAAGCTAGAAAATTTAACAAAATACATACTGAAAACTTTAGGTTGAATAGAGCGTCATGCGCTGTTTTTTCCATAGTAGCACCAACAAGCCAACAAAAAAAAAACAAAATGTATTAATTTGAAAACATATTTGTCGTAACAACATTATGTGTTTTTTATATTTGTTTCCATCTCTTTAGGTCTGTTCCCGCACCTGCAGAAAGTACAGAATCTGTCAGTTGCTTCGAATTACTTAACAGAATTCTGTTCCCGTACTTTTACTGCAGCCGCCATACTCATTTCCCCACCCTGCAGTAAGAAGCAGAAACCTGCAGTAGCTACGAGCTGCTGTAACCTGCTGCAGCTTAGATATTTGATATATGGCAATGTCAGAACTGTCATTCCCGTGTTAAAACTGCAGAAACCTGCAGAAACATGTTCCTGTACTTTCTGTACTTCATCCCCACCTCTCAATAAGCAACTTGCAGTAAGTGGCAGAATGCAGAAAGTACGGGAACAAACCTTTTATCTGTCTATAGTATTAGCAGCTTACATTTGATAATGGCATTTCCTTAAATTCGAAAAGGCAATGCCCGAAATAAAATTCAAGGCTAGAGCCACCACAAAAAAATATCGTAATTTCATAATCAGCAACACAACATGCATTTTTACGCGCATATTATACTCATGATATTCCGGAAATTCATAATAATATATTTTATTAATTACAACAACAGTTCGCTCGCCATCATATCAATTATTTATAATTAGGAATTTTTTTTCTTCCAAAAGTCTTGTCTCCCGATAATTGTTGTCATAAAATTCTTTATCAATCCAGACTCACGCGTTGTGTCATCCATGAAACGAAATGAATTTTGTTTTTTTTTGTTTTGTAATAAAAAAAATTTCAGCGCATATAGCTGATAATATTAAAAATGCAAAAAGTGTTTTGTATTAATATCGGAGTAAAAAATTTATTTAAAGTCTAAAAATAGTTGAATTTATTGAATTTTGTGTATTAAATTCGTTTTTTTCTTTTTTTGTTTCAGTGCCAGATAGCTATTACCTGCATTCAATGGCCGGCGGAGGCGGGGGAGGGGGTGGCGGAGGTTATACATCATCGCCACATTTTCCCGCCCCATCACCGCCTCGCACTAATGGTGTACAGTCGCATCATTCAATACATCATCACCATCATCACCACCTGACAAACGGAAATGGCCCAACTGGATCATCTGGACTCCATCCGCAAAGTGTAATACATGCTGCGACATCTACCGTTAGCGATGATCTCTCCTACATGCTAGAACTCGGCTTCCAGCCAAGAAAATTAAAGAAGCCACGTAAGCCGAAAATTGAAATGGGCGTTAAACGAAAGAGCAGAGAGGGCTCAACAACATACTTGTGGGAATTCCTTCTAAAACTACTACAAGATCGAGAATATTGCCCGAGATATATCAAATGGACAAATAGAGAGAAGGGCGTCTTTAAGTTGGTCGACTCCAAAGCTGTATCTAGACTTTGGGGATTACATAAAAATAAGCCAGACATGAACTATGAAACAATGGGCCGAGCCCTAAGGTACTACTATCAGAGAGGGATACTAGCTAAAGTTGATGGTCAACGGCTAGTCTATCAGTTTGTTGATGTGCCCAAAGATATTGTCGAAATCGACTGCTCAGGTGTATAAAAAGTGCAAATTTTTACCCACAACAAAAAACATACACCCACACAAAAACACTTTAAAAAACATCGTATCCTGTCTCCTCCACTTTTGTACAAAGTTATATAAACAAATTGTTAATATTAGATAAAACAAACAAACAAAACAAAACAAAAAAAATAAATAAAAAATCAATCGAAATAGGAAAATTTTTTTAAAAATTAGGAAAAATGTAATTACATAATAATAATTGTAAATATAAGCAAAAGATTTAAAAATTATCGAGTTAGGCTATAATTTAAAATAAAAAAAAAACAAGAAACGTTTAAAAAAAATATTTATTTCAATTTCTGTAAAAAAAAAGAAAATTTGTTTACTTATTCTGAAAAAAAACTGCTGGACATATTTTTTTTATATTTTTAAAAGTTTTTTTAGATTTATACTCAGTTGCTAGAACAACAACAGCAAATTTCCTTCGATATAAGTTTTCTTTTGTGTAATTATATTTTGTATAATTTTGTAAAAAAAAAAAGAAGAAAGAAATTCTCTTAACAATAATTAATTTTTAGTTTAGATTATACTTTGTAAATTTTTTTTGAAACAGAAAAAAACACAACAAAAAAAACAAAAACAAAAAAGAGACCACCAACCAAGAATCACTGCCTTAATTTTTTTTTTGTTTTAATATATTTTTAACAAAAATATTTTGTAATTTTTTTCTCTCTGCCTTTCTTTTTATTAATTTTATATATATTTAATATATATATATAAAAAAATATAATTCTTGTGTATAGTGTAAATTATTTTCGCTTAGATTTATTTTTGTTTTTAAGTTAAAGAATTTATATAATGTATTTTTTAATTTATAGTGTTTCTTTTTTTTATTAGTTATTAGTGCAAGAAAAAACTTTGTTTTTAAGTTAATTTTATGGGGAATGATTATAATTATAAAATTAGTTTTTTTTTACAAATTATGTTTATTGAGTGAAAAATATAAAACTAAATTGTTTGGATATTTGAAAAAATATGGTTTTTATTTTATTTATTTTTTCTAAAAAAAACATTTTATTTCCTTTTATTTTCAGTGCATTCGTTCTTAAAACATATATTTTACTTGAAAATACTTTTCACATATAGCTAAATTAATATCGACATATCAAAACCAGTTTTCACTTCTATTATAGTGAATCTATGTATTTAAAACATTTTATTTTATTTGTTTTTGCATTTTGAAACTTACAAAATTATGGAAGTAAAGTTTAAGATAGTCAATTTCGTTTTGGATAAAGAATTTGATTGCAATTAAATCTAACTTCTAATTTCTTTTACTTGTACAACAGAATATTTATCAGATATTTTAGGCAATAATTGTTATTTCATTATCTATTTTGTAACGATATACGTAATTCTTTATTAAAAATTTTTAATACGCGCAGATTATAGGCAAGTGTGAAGTACCGGCACGCGTTCAACCAATTTACATCTAAAATTCCAATATTCAAAAGTAAACGAATAACAGAGTCTAATAAAGTAAAGTCAATGTATTTTAAATTGATAGGTAGAGCCCCAATAAACTAGTAAAAACACGAAAAACTAGTTTTTGGAGGTTTATGGGTAAAGTAAATTAATTGTTGATTCTTTAAAAATGAAAGACGAGATAGTCCAAAGAATTTTGACAATGTGATTGGCTCTTATAAGTTATTTCCCTAAGGAGATAATAACAATGTTAACTATTATTCTGTTGAATTCAGGATATTGACTAGTTAATTGGTGTTATTTTTTCCAGAAAGAATGAAAATAAAACTTTAAAGTTATTAAAAGTCAAAAACCGTATAAATAAATCTCCCAAATAATATCTGTTTTTTCAAATTTCGAAACAAAACGGCAAAAATTTTAGTTGAATGTTGATTTTAATACTTGATATTAAAAATGCTCGTAAAAGTATGCAATCATTTATTCCCAAACTATTGATTCTCATAGGGCAGTGGCTTCCAAACTTTATGATATTGTGCCCCCTGTTACAAAACGCTCCACAATAAAATTTGATTTTTTTGTTGTTGTTTTTTCTTAGTTTTGGCAGATGTGTATATGAAATTATCAGAACAGAAAATGTAGAAAAAAAAAGTACAAAAAAGCGTTCATTAGATTTTCTGTTCTAAGTTGTTCTAAAGTGTTTGACGTTTAATTGCTTGTTGTTTTTTTTCTGTTCTACTCTGTCCTGTTCTGAAAACTAACAAACAGACCTAATAACTCGGACATTTTTTAGCCGATTTTGATAAATGAGCCAGATTTATTTAGGATATTCTCTACCATTTATTTCAAATCAGTTTTTGAATAGAATGTTGATTAAATGACCCCCTCCATTCGATACGCAAAAAGCAGCCTCTTTTCGGGCACCCTGCATAATATTGACCAGCATTGGGCGTTATAACAGGTATTTTCGCTCGTATATGGTAGCTTGAAGCTCGTCAATGGTCTTCGGCTTGCTGGAATAAACTTTTCTTTTTAAATAACTCTCGGGAACAAGAATTTCATCGTAGGGGCTGCGGTATGGCATGGTGCGTTGAAAATAGAAGGTCGTCAAACCTTTTTCACACATTTTCGGACACACAAAGTGCGCCAACTTCCAACGATAGCGTGCGCCGTTGAAGGTTTCTCGAACTTTGAAGAAAAATAGTCCGATGATGGTGTTAGGGGACACTCCGGCCAAAACAGTAATTTTCTCGTCGTGCAGTGGTGTTTCGTGAATAACGTGTGGGTTCTTTGTTCCCCAAATTCGACAGTTTTGTTTATTGACTCCGCCAGAGGTTGTAAAATGACTTTGTCCCAAAAATCTGGCTGGGCATGGATCATTCTTGCGACGGCATTTCCATACTTCAAGCGACGCGGTTTGTCCGTTGGCAACATTCTTTGAGTAAAATGCCCTTTGTATGGAAAGATATGAAGATTGAGTGGCTACAGACCCGTACTCAAAAGAATTCTTCACCAAACTACGAATTGTGTTGTCTGAAGGCGCCGAAATTCTTCCATATTTTTTACGATAAGCACGCACAGTTTTCACAATTGAACGATTGTTTTCAAAAAATTACAAGAGTACTTTTTTGTAGGCAATAACGTTTCATATTGACTGATCTAAAATTTTTTTCGAAAAAACCAGTTTTTGAGTGACTTTTGGCCAAAAAGTGATATCACCGCGGCCATGTTTTTTTTATGATTCCGAAATTGTTTTCAAAAAGTCCCAAGGAAGTTGTGGACCAATTATCAGCCATTTTGGAATTTTGTCTCCTTTCGTGCGTTTTTTTTTGCTAATTTCCCCGGACTATTATAGAAATAGCCTTCTTCCTTCTGTAGTGATAGTCTGCAAATGACAAATCGAAATTATGTCATTGTGCATTAACAAAGTATCGAATGAGTTTATTGCTCAACTGAAATTTATGGTTATCCTCGCTTTAGAAATTCGATTATCCGAAAGTTAATATTTCTGGAGCTTTAGCGGACAAACCTTCATTGGTCTAGTTTGACGGTTTCCTGAGCACGGTATACAGAAACAAGGTAATGTACACGGTATACAGAAACAAGGTAGTGTAAAAGAGACTGACAGCTCGAATATCGTACGAATATCGTAGAAAAAGCCGACGTCACCCGGCAAGTTAATACAGAAAACAACAACAACAATTTCGATTTTGTATGGGGAAGACTTGCCGAGTGACGTCAGCACTCAAATGACATTTCTCTTTTACATTACCTTGTTTCTGTATACCGTGGGTAATGTAAAAGACTGAATATCGTAGAATATCGTAGAATATCGTAACAACACCACAATCAATTCAGTTTTTTAAGTGGATTTCAAATCATGCTTTGCTTTCAGGAATTACCAAAATTTCGTTAGTGCTAAAAAATTCGAATTTTACTTGAAATTCGAAATTATTAAAAAGTACAAAATCCTAGTTAGTACTTATTTGCATTGTTATTTAGTTGTTTAAGAGATTTTCAATTTTTATTATTTTTCATTACAATTTATTATTTTTTGTTACAAAAAAAAATTTATTTTCATATTTGTTCAGCATGTTTATTCTTAAAAAGTTTTCCAGTAAAATGGTTTCAAATAAATTCAAAAAAAATAAATATATACATATATAAAAAAAATTGAAAATAAATCTTTAATATTAAACACAAATAAATGAAAATTTTTGTAAAGAAAAAAAAACGTAGATATCTTTAACCAAGAAAATTACGTCGATTATATTTAAGAAAAAATAGAAAAATTTTGAAAAATTTTAGAATTTATTTATAAGAATATAGATTAATGTATATAAAGAAAAAGTCGTTTTTATATAAATTTATTAATAAGTACACGTACATAATTATATATACATACATATAGTAACAATTGCTATATTATAAAGAAAAGAAATCATAAAATTTATTTATTTAAGAAGGAAAATAAAAACCGCATAAGAAGGATAAAAAATAATAATAATAGTAATTAAATTATGCCTAATTTTATTTTAATTTTCCCCCTGTCATCACAGAAAATACAGTACAACGAAAAAACAAAAATCATCAACAATTTAAACAAAAAGTTCAATTTTTATCAAAAAAAAAGAAAAACAAAACAAAAATACATATTTTCAATAAGTAAAACATAAAAAATAAGATTTGTATATAAAAAAAATTAAAATAAATGAAACACCTTGAAAAGTGGTCCAAGAAAAAGAGTAGTGAAATTTGGTAATCCTTTTTTATATTTCCTTTTTATGTAATAAAAGAGTTTTCTATGCTTTAATATTGGAACTTATCAAGAATATATATATAAAAAACGTGCGTGTTATTTCAAGGAAAATACTATAGTTACTTATGGAACAAAATGTCACCCAAATGTTCACCACCGCTCCAGCGGCAGAGTTTATACATTTTGGATGACGCTGAGGCATAATTAGTGCTCAATTTCATTAATGTGTGGAATAAATTATCTCGTCCTTCAGCTCTTGAATGTCGGGTCGGGTCGCCAATATAAAGTATTGAGATTACCACTTCAGGAGACAATGGCTGCGTTCAGTCAGTGGCATAATATAACGTAGTGTAAAATCTGTCAAAAGAAAAGAGAAGGGTAGAATGTTGCATTATGTAACGAAACTTAACTGAACCATTTGTGTTGGGTTATGGTTATCATTAACGTTGGCACTCGTTAACAACCAACTGTCAACTGTCATTATGCAACATTAGAGAAGCAAAATAGCTTCATCGGGTTATGTTACATAAACGACATAACATCGTTGCTAACTGAATGAGTTTTTGTGCTACAAACGTCAAAAATGTTTTACATAGAACCTTAACTGAACGACTTTGTGCTACATTATGTCACATAATGTAACATAGTTCCACTAACTGGACGCAGCCATTATGTCACATAACATTAACTGAACGCACACTGTGGCCATCGTCATTGTTTTGCTGGCTGTGTGGCAAGTGGCACCATCCTGTTGCGGCCACAAAAAGCTCATTATAATGGCGCGATAGCGTATGCCACTCAAGGTAACAGTTTGGCCAGCTTCGTTTTCGAAGAAGTACGACCTGATGATTCCGTCGTTCCAAACATCAGAAAGCAAAAAAAAAACCATTTGGCGTTTAGACGTATTTCCCGTATTTATCGGAATGGGGAAATCTCTAATGGGTCGCCCTTTAGAAGAGAGAGGAAAGCAAATGGATGAACTTAACGAAACATTTTTCACTCAAAATTAATCTAATAAAAACTACGCCATACATACATTTGGTATTTTTTTGATAAGTAATTTTCAACAGCATAAACCCATTTAAAATTTCTTGTACAGATTCAAAATACTATACATAATAGGGAGATTGGGAAAAATACGTTTGACGTAGCCGTAAGCTGTCAAAAAACGTAGCTGTGCATGCGTACGTTTGGTGTAGTTTGAGAATGTTGATTCGTATCCCGCATAAACCTTGATATCAGGTAACGTAATCGCAACGACGTTGGTGCATTGAATGACAGTGAGGTAAACTACACTATCCGTCATTCGTCCATCACATCAGAACGATTTGAATATGAATCCGATAGTACATCCCATATTATTGTTATGGCTTCACGTACACGTTTGCGTACACTTCGCTTCTGTACGGCTCTTTATTTGACATTTCAACGTTGTTCTCACGTCACCACGGGCTACGTTCGTCTACGTTTACGTTTTTGAGATACGTTGTGCTCCCAATCTCCCTAATATTACGCCGCGTCTGCGTTCCGAACATTGTGTTCAAACTAGTTTATCTTCCCATTATAGTTCAATCAGAGGCATAAAATTTCATACATCCTTTGGTAATTTGAACAGCATATGTACTACTTTTAAAACAAATGTTAATCTGGGGCCGTATTTGGTTCCTAGAGTCGATGGATCGACTCGACAAAAAAAACTTCTCGAATTTCTCTAAGTTTCATATTTGACATTACGACCAAATCGACAGATAAGCGCTGCCATACAAAACCACCAAATTGTGTGATATTACTCCGAGTGCAGCAAAACCACGTATATTTAATTAAAATAGAAGAAATAAACGTCAAACGGCTTTATCGACACGTAAAGAGACGATAACGTTGTCGATATCGTGTTGCCGAATGCCAATTTTCATTTATCGACAGAAGTCGATATCGACTCGAGAAACCAAATACGGCCCCTGTACTATACTTAATCTGGTCTACCTAAAAAATATAAAATTCTTGCTAACGAAGAAAGGAGAAAAATAGCTTGGTGACTCTGAAATATACAATCCAATTTATTTATAAAAATTCTAAATCCTTTTAATCTTCTATGCCCTAACTGAAAACGCTCTTCATTCATGAAATA